>JASDDO010000031.1:568786635-570071782 GCA_030015575.1 Agapanthus africanus
TCTCACTAGGTGTAGTGAGATGGTATCAATCGATCCTGGGGAGAATCACCGGATAGCTTCTAGAGTGATAAGGCTGACTGAATATCAGTCGCAGGCATTGTCTTTACCCTCAGTGGAGGGACGGTATGTTGGAAGAGTTCTAAGCTAGATACCGTGGCGTACAAGATGATAAAGGTTAGATACATCGCTACCAAAGATGCTACCAAAGATGCAGTCTGGATGTATATTAGTTCATGAGATGAACTTCGTTCCTACCATTGTGTGACAATGGGGTTGTGGCTTATGCCTACGAATGCCCATCCCATCAGTGATCCAGACATATTCTAAGACAGTATCACCTGATCATGGAGATAGTTGATCTCCAGGAGATCAAGGTTAGTAGAGTAGACTCATAGGACAACACGGCGGATCTACTCACAAAGGACTTTTCCCAGAGAGAGACTTTTATGGGATGGTTGAGTATGAGATACTACAACCACTGTTATCAGATGACCCTAGTGTAAGTGGGAGATTGTTAGTTATATGTATGCCCTAGAGGCCATTACTATACATGAGATGTATATTGTAGTGGATGCTTGGACATATATAGGGAGGACTTTCTTGCTCGATATGATAGTATGTTATCTGGTTACTCTTTACCTTAACGTGTACACTGATTGTCTCTCTGTTACATGTTGGTAAAGCCCTTAGGATGTGTACTTGACTACCAGGACTATGATGCAGATCATACTAGTAGGGCCATGGTAGTTCATAAGTACATCCTTTAATGTCCTTAGTCGTGGGTGTATCGAGACGGGGCATCGATATACCAGAGAAGACTAGCGTATACCTTCTCGACCCATATAGATGGGCGATGAATGATCTCATATCCATTGGTGTTTGACATCAGAGATGATATACGGGTGCTCAGTGGAGACTGGGTACACTGGACGGACTCGCCGAGAACTTCCAGATGGTATTATACCTCACATTAGATGGCAGTTCTCTGGTGACACTCGTACAGGTTAGTCTGTAGACCCGAGATCGCCATAGAGTCTTGTGTGATTCCCACCGTGCTTTGATTTCCACATTACCACGTCCAAGAGGGCATGCAAGAAGGTGGTTTTTGAGTACAGTCCCGAGTCACATGGAGGAAATGAGCGATAGGAAGGGATTCGTCTCTCCCGGTATTGGGGGTTGATGTTGCGCTGTGCTCGATTGGCCATAACAGGGAAGTCCCCGGCCAGGGCTGGTTTAGAGATTTATTGGTAAGTGTTACCAGTAGTTTCTCGAACCGTTATGAGCCTCATATCGGCATTACTTATCGGTTATTGGGGTCTGACGTTTACCACCCCTAGACTTGATATGCGACATATCAGACAAGGTGACCGAACTATACGGTAATGTCACCATCAGGCTTTTACAGGAGTTGGAGCGGGCTTGCTTGTTGATCTTATGATCACTCAATACCCGGGTAGCCGTTACATCTAGCTAGTACCGCTGACGCTTGTGGGTGCTTAATATGATCATCACCTAATGCCGGCGTATTGACGAGTCCTTAGAGTCCTACATAGAGGTTTTACTGGCTCAGGCAAAACGAAATAGGAGCGCATATGTAATATGTGCGGGACCGAGAATAATGTGTGTATGTGATACCGTATTCTATTCTTACGACTTTTGTATCGGCCGGTTATATGTGATATAGCCGGGTTATCGAATCAAGTGTTGATTCGATAAGTTGGTACATTTTGTGTTAGTCGGTTATATATGATATAGCCGGATTATTAAGTCAAGTGTTGATTTAATAATTTAGTGTATAATTGTATATGTGGTATACTAATTTACAATAACTAACATTGGTTCACTTAAGCATATGTTTTTATCACTTGAGCACAACTTAATATATATGTGATATATATTTATTTATGATTCATTTTTTTGTGTCATGGTTGTTGATACAATATGCATGGGTGTATGAGACATACACCATTATAATTATATTGGTAGGGTTTTAATATTCAAAATAAATACAAAATTAGTGGATAATTGTTCAAGTGCATGAAGCGTCATGAAGCTTGTGAGTGCATTGACCAAGTCCACTAATTTTGTTTTACTTAGGATATTTATTAACCTAACCACTATAATTAGCCATGGTTATGTCTCTACATGAGTTAGTATATGATACCCACTCACCCATGGTTAGCTTATCTCACTTGATCTTTTTTATTCTCATTTTTGTTCATCTTCTTCCTCAAAGCCAAAAGCTTTCTAGGGTTTGATCCAAAGTGAGAAATATTGTGAGAAAAGAAATTTTAATGTGAACCCATTTCCTATTTCTCCATCCTCTACTAGATTAGCACTTTAGTATAGGGTGTTTTCTTCACTTTGATGAAGTGGTAGCTTGAGTTCGTATTCCCTTGACGTAGATCATCTTCGGCCTCGAAGATTTCAAGCAAAACCGTTGCCCTCTTCTCATGGAGCCATCCGAGAGTCTGGGAGTTCGATGATCGCAGCGAAGGGACTACTGCAAGGAGCTTATGAAGTGAAGGACCGATCTACAAAGGTTGTATTTCGATTTCACTTATATAGTAAATGGTTTACTTTGTTTCCGTATTCTATTTCTAGCTAACAATTCTAGTATTGAGTACTTTTTAACGGCAATAATTTTAAAATGGCATGGACAATGCCTCCCGAAACCTTGCTGCCGTCAAGAGGAACCCTACAAGTTATATACACCGTGTACACAACCATGCCCCCAGACTTAGGACGTTTGGGTCCACTTCCTTTGATATTTACCGCCAGTGGTGGGAGATTCTCAGGCCTTCTCTTGTTGTGGGAGGTCAAGGTTGACAGGGCCGTTACGGAAGGCACCCATGCAGATGATACTTTTTGTGGTATGGTGGTTGGATGGTCCTCCTCTTGCCGAGCCTTTGTGTTCTTCAGCCGGCGAGAGTAATCTTTGTCAATTACAGAGTTTTGGACTTTCCGCCAAACTCTGTGGATCTTGGAGGACAACCGCTGAGGAGGCTGTTTCGGATTCACCTGTGTTGCGTTTTCGACAGGCGGAGGAGACTTCTTCAGTACAGAGGTTGGAGAGTTATTGCAGACCCTCCTGAGTAGCTCGAAGTTGTTCCCAATTGGAACATTAGCATTAATTTCCACCATTGGAGCTGGTGGTGTAAGTCCAGAGGGGGAACTGCCCCCAGCATTCCTCACTCGCCGCCAGTGGAGACGTCGAGCATGTCGTGTAGATGGGACCATCTCTGTTGTCGGAGCGACTTCGTCATGCCCCTTGCTTTGATGAGAGTCTGTTGTTGGTGCCAACCAGTCGGAGACTGACGTCCGTTAAGAGGGAACGTCTAGACTATCGAAGACTGACTTTCGAATAGGGGAAGCACTTATAATGATCTCTCCCGTAGCAGGAGTTGGAACGGCCGGTCTTGCGAAGACCGATCCCTTAGCATGGGACGCCCCTTTGACGGCTTTGTCTACCAGAGCTGGAATAGCTATCCGCTTCGGGATAACTCTTTTAAGTATTGCAGGCCTCTTTACAGGGCTAGTGGATTTTTGGCTCAGCCTATCGAAGACTGAAGCGTCAGACTTTGATGACCTGTTGAGAGGGGCCATGGTGTTTGCGAGCCGATCAAAGACCGACTTCTTTGGAGCCTCCTGTGATGGCATCTAAGCGTTGAGGCTCATTGGAGGGAGCATGGTCCCGAAGAACAGTCCAGTGGTGTCCTGAGTGACCTGCTCCACTGACATCACAAAGATGGAGGCCGCTTGGGGTCCATAAGTCACTCCTCCAATAGGGACGAAGTGGTAGTTGTTGTTGCAATTGGTGCAGTTAGAATCCATTGGCGTCATCATCTCTTCTGCATGGAGCAAGACACCAAATCTTAGTACCTCAAATCCAAGGGCAACCATATTAAACTGCGATCCGTTCGCGAACACGACACATGAAGTGTGGAGTGGAAAGAGGAGAAGGTCCCATCGGGCGTGCCGGAATCTGTTTGCCGCCGAAAATGGAGACGAAACCGCGTAGGATCGTCTTGCCTGAATTTGGGGGAAGATGCTATTTGGTTTTATCCGTCTACCTCTCCGAAGATGTCAAGTTAATTTATGGCACAATGTATCGAAGGTTTAAACAGATGCGGCCGTTGTAGCACACTTCGTCAGATTCCACCTCGTTGTGAGGGGTTTTTGATTGTGGGTATGCTCTTCCCTTCAGGCGCAAGCCCCTACAGTTAATTACGTTACCGCATAGCGATAACCACATCCTCTTGCTTCAGAAGGTCATTTCGTGTCGTGTGTGTTTGTTTTATTTTTGGTTTCCCATAGATTGTATACAGAGACTAATTTGTGTTGTCGCCCGTATGGTGTGGATTAGTCCAAATCTATATATTCTTAGATTTTGGTTTGGGTTGATTTAAGGATCGTTAACCTTGTTTGAGATTAAGATCGACTTAAATATTTATTAAGGATACGTTAATCCGATATTTGCCTAAGATCTACTTAACAGGGGTTCGGGATCATTTTTGATCCAACGAAAGAGCATTTGGGCTCTGTCGTTTCAGTTTAAGGACGTTACGGTCCATAGCTAGTTTAAAGACATTACGGTCCATGGGTTAGTTTAAGGACATTACGGTCCATAGAATTGTTGGTTGTCGGGACTCGCCACCTCTCTGAAGACGTTGAAGAATTACATCGACATATATCAGAGGTGTGGGGAGATGTACCCTTGAACCAATGTCAGTTGGGAGATCTGTAGTTTGGTTTGGGACTAAGACCAATTTAGAAAAATTGTGAGCACATGGGCTCGGTTGATCTGAATTAGGGACTTTTGGTCAAATTGGACTCAGTCTACACAGTTTTGAATAAAGTGTTAAACATTTATTTGGGCTTGGTCCCTTTTATGTGGAACAATGCTGAGCATTAATATGGGCTCTGACGCTCGCCCTATTTCTTTGTTATTTATGGAGTGTTAAACACTCTTTATGGCACTGGGCTCTGTTTGCGGAGCGCTTTATGTTAAACAGCGCCCACGTGAGGCACTTGGCGCTGAGCGCCAACCGTTGAGTGCAGAGCACTCTTTATTTTAGTAGCGCCCACGTGAGGGGAAGGTGAGACGCTCGGCGCTGAGCGCTAACCACTGAGTGCTAAGCACTCATTATTTTAGCAGCGCCCACGTGGGGCGCTTGGCACTGGGTTCCAACCGATGAGTGCCAGGCACTCCTAATTTTAGCAGCGCTCACCTAAGAGGCATGTGAGGCGCTTGGCGCGGAGCGCCAACCACTGAGTGGTAAGCACTCTTTATTAAGCAGCGCTCACATAAGGGGCACGTGAGGCGCTCGGCGCTGTTTCCTTCTTTGTGCATTTCTCTGAAGAGTTCAATTCTTTGTTCTCCCCTGGATCTTCAATCCCCAAGAACAAATTCATCCCTATGAGAATTAAATCCTCATTTGTGGGATACTTGTCTCATGGATCTCAGATCCAGGGAAAGAACTATGTTCTTTTATAAGGGTTAAACCCTTGGGTATGCAGATGAAATACTATGATCTCTATTTACCTTGAACAAAGTTCTTCTTCTTTCTTCTCTCTTAAAGCTCTTTTTCTTGCTCTTCTTTTTTAACTTGAAGCTTATGGGGTATTCCTCTTTTTTAGACTTGAAGTCTTGAGGCCTTTATATAGTGGAGGCACATTTGTTGATCCAGTTAATGAAATCTCACATTGAGAGACTTCTTAGTTGATTTGGGGATTTTATCCACCGTTGGATCTTTGATCCAAGAACTTCTATTTTACAAAAGATATTTTTCTTGTTTTTAACAAGATTGGGAAAATATTTTCCGTACAGAGCTTAATCTGTAATTTGGTGATTTTTAATCACCATTGGATCTTTGATCCAATTATGCTCTGTTTTACGGAGCATAATCTTTCTTGTTTAGAAAGATTGGGAAAATATTTTTCCCTACAGAGCTTATTCTGTAGCTTGGTGATTTTTAATCACCATTGGATTTTTGATCCAACGGCGCTCTGTTTTACAGAGCATAATCTTTCTCGTTTAGAAAGATTGGGAAAATATTTTCCCCTAAAGAGCTTATTCTGAAGCTTGGTGATTTTTAATCACCATTGGTGATTTTTAATCACCATTTGATCTTTGATCCAATGGTGCTCTGTTTTACAGAGCATAATCTTTCTTGTTTAAAAAAATTAGGAAAATATTTTCCCCTACAGAGTTTATTCTGTAGCTTGTGATTTTTAATCACCATTGGATCTTTTATCCAATGGTGCTCTATTTTTACAGAGCATAATCTTTCTCGTTTAGAAAGATTAGGAAAATATTTCCCCCTACAGAGCTTATTCTGTTGCTTGGTGAATTTTAATCACCATTGGATCTTTGATCCAACGGTGCTCTGTTTTACACAGCATAATCTTTCTTGTTTAGGAAGATTTGAGGAGTATTTCCTCAATCAGAATTTAATTTTGTGATTTGAAGATTTATCATCCCCGTTGGATCATTGATTCAACGGCAGAGAACTTTTAGTTCTGGCGCCAGTGCCTTCGTGTGGGGCACGTGAGGCGCTGCCTCAGAGTTTTTAACTCTTGGCGCTGGCACCCTCGTGCAAGGCACAGGAGGCGCTGCATCAGAGTTTTTAACTCTTGACGCTCGCGCCCTCGTGCAAGGCACGTGAGGCGCTTCCTCTTTCAAATTTTGAACAAAGCTTTGCTCTTTTATTAGGGGGAAACATGGACGGCGAAAGATTTGGAGACCAAGAAACAAACGGCCTTAGATGAGATTTTGGTAAGATTATTTAATTAAGTGTTCTTTTATTACTTTTGCATATATGTGTATGATGTTATATATTTTCGATGTTTCTTTGTAAGTGCACTTTTCCTTAGTTTGGTGGATTGATAACACTCATGTACCTCTACACGTCCTTCAAAGCTGACTGTTTATATACATGTCGTGGGGTTACGGTGATCATAAACACGCGGTCCAAAATAAATGGAAGGACGCTCCCACCGATCCGACGAAATGGACGGCGAAGCCTATGACTTGGACAGACGAGTACTGGGCTGCCATAATTAAACACTTCAGTTCTATGAATTTAGGGTACGTATATTGCTTAAACTGTATAAGCATTAGACATTAATATGCCAATTTGTATGAGATATTATATCACATCTATATGGCAGGTGAGGAACGAGCGGGGATCAATGGCGTAAAGCCATAACACTGATCATTGGTTGGTGATTGATCATCTTTGTGTGTATTTTGAAATGTTTCACAATCAAAGAAATTTATACCGCAATCAATTAATGGTGTCAATATAACGCGTTAATGAATACGGATCGTCCACTGAGATGTGTGTTTTGATCGATCTTATTTTAGATGAGTCGAAATGAAAATATAAAAGAAAATGCAAGAAAGTTGATTCATGATTGGTGAGATTTGATTTTAAGAAAATATAAAGAATATAGATCTAGAATCAAGAATCAAGAAATGTCCTAATCACTTTGATTTATCAAGATTTGTAAAGTAGCTTGTAGGATCCGATTGAGTTAATAGCTAATGATGAATCTAATAATTCCTAATCTCATATACTGAATATTTGTAGCTAGATTGATGATGATGATTGAAGATTAGGGATCAATTGAAGAAACTAGGGTTTCTCCTTCATTATCCCTTGTCTTTTCAATCATAATCATTCGGATCTAGCCTCTAGCAAACAAAATCACCGATAGTTTGATCCCTAATTTGCAATGAAATAATCAAGAAGTCATTTCGCTCCAAATTAGGTCATCAACAATTCATTTTGTTAAGGTTCACAAATCTCATAAGAATTAAGAATTAGTATAAAGATTTGATCATCACTAGATCTATCAATTCTCACGGATCCTCCACAAGCGGAGAATTTACTCATGCATAAAACAATCAAGAACGAAGAATATCATGATGCGAGAATGAATAGAAAGCGAGAATAAAGATTTTCACCTTTATTTAGATCTTCTTCAAATTACAACTCTCACTCAAGTTTACAAGACTAGCTCTAGCTCACTCAATTGAGAAGGAATTTGGCGTCGATCTTTGCTTTGCTCGATCGTCGTGAGTCACGGATCGTCGTGGATCTCTTGCTCGGATGGTGAACGGCGTTGCAAATAGAGGATCTTTGGTCTTCGCTCGATCTTTCTCTCAATGGATCTTGAGTTGGTTCAAGTTGTGTAACCTTAATTTTGTATTGATGGTTGAATCCTAATTCTTGAACAACTAATTGTGTAACCCCAAACCCTAGGTTTAGATCTCCTTTTATAACCACTCAATTGAATCTCCCCTCCGAAGCTAGGTTGTTGAGATAGCCTTCTAGAATGTGGTGGTTTGTTGGAGGGAATATTCTAGAATGAGGTTGTTAAGGAATATTCTAGAGTGAGTTTGTTATGCAGAGCCTTCAGGAAGAAGCCACGTGGTAATTAAGAGTCTTCTGGAAGCTAGGCCGTTACGATGAAGGCTTCTGGAGAATTTTGGGTGATGACGTGTCAAGTCGACCGCGGATCCGCGGCGGATCGGCCAACACGGCAGCGGATCCGCGGCTATATGGTGGGCTTAGTGCATCTTTTCTCTGGGCTTTTTCGGTTATTGGATTTTTGGTCTTTATCTGATGCCTGGAATCTCCTTAACTTCTCTTGTTAACTGCCAGATCACAAGTCTTGGAATTGATGTATTTTATCAGCACTTTTTGAAGTTCTGGCTCTTTTACCTGGAGAATTTCCTGCACACAATCTCGAGACAAGGTTTGATATGCAAAGATCATGCATGCAATAATAAACATACAATTTCCCTCATAATACTGGTTATAATGTATAACACATGTTATTTGATATTTTGCGGACGAATTGATAATTTGTTTTATATTTATACCAAATACCTTTAGTTGTTTACAAAGAGTAGGGAAATTGATGTGTTAAAAATGCAATATTTTCGACTGATCAAATTCCTCCAAACTTAATTTTGGTCGTATCGAGCCAACTTGTTTTATTAGAAGAGAAGGAGAAAATAAAGAAAAAGAAAAACTAACTAGCACACTTTCGTAGGCAACACGATTGCACTGAACACGTGCAACAAGCCTTTAAACCTCTAGGTGTCTCCATTAGGAAGAGTGTTATCTCTTGAGGGTTTTTAGCGGACTGCACCCACAAAATCCCATAATAATAGGAAGACCGTGAAAGTTACATATAAAGATAAAAATTGTAAAAGAAAGACTTTGAAAATTAGAGTTTCCAACTAATACTAGCTTTTCGGTTGTCATGAGCTCTATCTTAATAGTCATGAAAAGATATCAGAAATCACATCATCCCTCAATAAATCATCGTCTTTATTCTTCATTCCTACCTTTCTTTCAAACATTGATCATATACCCCTACGTGTGTGTGAAAGACATCCCTACACTCGGAGAATTCAATTCAAGCTATCATACTCTTGTCCATCCACCTCAATACTTTTTAATTGATGAATATTTAGATGAATTTGCTCACACATTCTTCATGCGACCTTTAATACTTCTTGAGGTACTAACAGACCAATTACTCATGTGCTTGATGATTAGGAGTAAGTAGCATTTTCCTCGTCTTGCAACAGCTAAGGTTTAGCAGTGACTCCCAAACCAGTTGGTCTAAGGCACTAGGTGATGAAGCATCCTCGCTATATTTTTTTATTGCTGCCTTGGTGATAACAAAAGCAGTGTTCATTTTTTTTCCACCATTTTATCTTTTATTTTCCATTTATTATTTCCTTCATACTTTGGCTTTTAGACAAGAGCATTTCAAGGTATCTGCTACTATCCCGGGTTTCAAGACGTGTGTAAGTGCGTATAGTAGGGTATCAATGTTCAAATATTTGTCTTCCAAAAAAGGAACTATTTTTCAGACTTATTTTTATCCTCAGATTAGTGACTTCCTCCATCTTACTAACCCTTGGGACAACGGCTCATAACAACTTATTACTAGTTCGTTTAAGAAAACTTCTAAATTTCTTGGTTTTCTTAAATTTTTCTAATCTTTTGGATGTAATTTTTCACTATCTAATCTTTTATTATAAAATTAAATATTCAATATTTTTATCTTTTTAATTTTTTTTTAAATGTTTATATGTTTTATATGCTTTGTGCTTATGCAAAGTATGATGCAAAGTGATGCGTAAATAAGCACAAACATCCCCCAAACTTGTTTACAACAGTGTCCTCACTGTTGCTACCTGTTGGATCACAAAAACCTATAATCTTGGGAGGAAATTTATTAACGGGGGCAATACATATGATTGTGAAAAATTTCCCCCAAACTTATTCTTTTCACTCACCTCCATTCTAAAAATTATACAGTATATTACAAGACATGGAGGTGAGACGGAGGAATTTTAATAAAGATAGCATGGCTCCTGTAAAAACCGGAGCTCCTCAGTGGGGTCAGTGGAAAAATACGGTTTTAGTCTATGTCCATTTACTTTAAAAATTGTACCGTTTTCAACATTTTCAACTTCAACTGCCGCGTGCGAATATACATACCGCATAACAAAAGGTCCTTTCCACCGAGATTTTAGCTTACCCGCATGAAAGTGGAGTCGTGAATCATAAAGAAGGACTTGTTGACCAGATGTAAAAGTTTTTCTCAAAATCTTTTTATCGTGAAATACCTTAGTCCGATTCTTTACAATTACAGCATTATCATAAGCTCCATCGCGGAGTTCGCTTTGCTCGTTTAGTTGCCGCTTCCGAAAGTTGCAGGCTTGATTAAAGTCAAAGTTAAGTTCTCTAATGGCCCACATTGCATTGTGTTCAATATCGACCGGAAGGTGACAAGCCTTTCCAAACACTAGTCTGTAAGGAGACATAACTAGATCGGTTTTATATGCAGTTCGGAACGCCCAAAGAGCATCCGTCAATTTGGTTGACCAATCTTTTCGATTTTTAGAAACTGTTTTCTCCAATATTTGTTTCATTTGTCTGTTTGAAATGTCAGCTTGCCCGCTCGTTTGGGGATGATAGGGTGTAGAAAGTTTGTGGTTGATTGCATATTTCTGCAGCAAAATCTCGAAAGACCGATTACAGAAATGCGTCCCGTTATGACTAATGATAGCACGTAGGTGTCCAAATCACGAAAATATATTTTCTTTAAGGAACTTAATGACAACTTTTTGTCATTAGTGCGACAAGGAACAGCTTCCACCCATTTCGAGACGTAATCAACCGCAAGTAATATGTACAGATTCCCAAAGGAGTTGGGAAAAGGACCCATAAATTCAATACCCCAAACGTCAAAAATTTCAACCACCAAGATGGGTTGAAGTGGCATCTCATTTCTCCGGGAAATCCTACCCATGTGTTGACACTGTGTACTGGTTTTGCAATGATCAAATGAATCTTTGAACAAAGTCGGACAACAAAAACCGCATTGCAAGACCTTCTCCGTCGTCTTTCGAGAATTGAGATGACCCCTACATGCCTGATCATGACAAAAAGATAGAACACTCTTGAATTCATCATTAGGGACACATCGGCGAATGATCTGGTCAGGACAATACTTAAACAGATACGGCTCATCCCAGTAAAAGTGTTTTACTTGGGATAGAAATCGATGTTTGTCCTGTTTCGACCATTCACGAAGAATAAGTCTTGTAGCATGATAATTCACAATATCCCCGAACCAAGGTTCAGTGGATATTTCCAAGAGTTGTTCGTCTGGAAAAGAATCGTTGATCGGCAGGGTCACAGGTGAAGAAGAAATGCGCGACAGATGGTCAGTTACAACGTTTTCACATCCTTTCTTATCTTTAATAACAAGATCAAATTCTTGTAATAGAAGGATCCAACGTATTAGCCTACCTTTAGCATCCTTCTTCGACAAAAGATATTTCAAGGCGGAATGCCAGTGTACACAACAATAGGTGAGCCAATCAAGTAAGGCCTGAATTTTTCTAATGCAAATACAACTGCCAAGAGTTCTTTTTCAGTAGTTGTATAGTTAATTTGAGCATTGTTCAGGGTCTTACTTACATAATAGATCACGTGCGGCATCTTTTCAATATGCTGTCCTAAGACTGCACCAACTGCAAAATCTGATGCATCACATATAAGCTCAAATGAGTGGTTCCAATCTGGAGAAAATAAAACGGGGGCTGTAGTGAGAGAGTGTTTGAGTGAGTCAAATTCTGCCTCATAATCCGAGTCAAAATTAAAGGTTGTGTCCTTGGCCAAGAGAAGAGTTAAAGGTTTAGCAATTTTGCTAAAATACGTAATGAATCTCCTGTAAAAGCCTGCATGGCCAAGAAAAGATCGTATATCTTTGACGCATTTGGGATAAGGAAGGTTTTGAATGACATCTATTTTAGCTCTGTCAACCTCAATGCCTTTCCGTGAAATAACATGTCCATGCACAATTCCCACTTGGACCATGAAATGGCATTTTTCCCAATTCAAGGTTATGTTCTTCTCTTTACAACGAGTAAGAACTGCGTTAAGATGTGATAGGCAGTCAGCAAAAGAATTTCCAAATATCGAGAAATCTTCCATGAAAATCTCTAAAAAATTCTCGACCATGTCCGAGAATATTCCCATCATACACCGCTGAAATGTAGCGGGAGCATTGCATAACCCAAAGGGCATGCGACTGTAAGCAAAAGTACCAAAAGGACAAGTAAATGTGGTTTTGTCTTGATCCTTTTCGGCAATAGGTACCTGGTTATAGCCAGAGTATCCGTCCATGAAGCAGTAATATTCTCGTCCAGCTAAGCGTTCTAGCATCTGGTCAATGAAAGGTAGAGGAAAGTGGTCTTTCCTCATCGCGGCATTGAGTTTTCTATAATCAATACATACACGCCATCCAGTTTGAGTGCGTGCCTGGATTAACTCATTTGCCTCATTTGTTATGACCGTGATGCGAGATTTCTTAGGGACGACATGAATTGGACTTACCCATTGGCTATCGGAGATTGGGTAAATGATACCATTGTCAAGGCATTTGACGATCTCTTTCTTCACTGCATCCTTCATGATGGGGTTTAACCGTCTCTGTGGTTCTCGGGTTGGCTTGGCTTCATCCATCAGATGTATATGATGTTCAACAATTAAGGGACTAATCCCTTTGATGTCAGCTATAGTCCAACCAAACGCTTGCCAATTAGATCTCAATACCGTCAAAAGAGCGTTCTCTTGCTCTAGGGCTAGAGAAGCTGATATGATAATAGGTAAAGACTCATTCTCACCTAAATATGCATATTTAAGGTGAGAAGGTAAAAGTTTGAGATCTAATGTGGGCAGAGAAACTATAGAAGGTGGGGGTCAGCAAATGATATTCTGAGTCATGAAGAAGCTCATAGCCTGCAAAGGATAAAGACTCGGAAGGTGAAGAGTAAAGAGTGACAGACTCAGGAGTGGGAAAAGTGTCATCACTAAGATGTGCATGATCAAACATTGATGTGCTAGTTTCATCTAGATTATCAAAGCAAAGTTCATCAACTTCGCAACTTTCGGTAGCAATCTCGTGGACAGAACGGACATCAAGTATGTGAGCAGAGGGTTCAGACGGCTGACTTCCAATTTTTTAAATGTTCAGTTCAATTGTCATTTTTCCAAAAGATAGTTTCATTGAACCGTTTCGACAATTAATGACAGCATTGGAAGTGGCAAGGAATGGTCGACCCAAAATCACCGGAATTTGGTTCTGTGGGTTCGCTACAGGTTGTGTATCGAGAACAATAAAGTCCACAGGGAATATGAATTCCCCGACTTTTATCAACACATCCTCCAGTTCACCCCTAGGTTTGGTGATTGAACGGTCTGCCATTTGGAGAGTGCAATGAGCTGGTTTCAGCTCTCCAATTCCTAACTGCTCGTAAACAGAATACGGAAGCAGGTTAACACTGGCGCCAAGGTCAAGCAAAGCACGGTTAATGTTTTTATCCCCAATAGAAATCGAGATTGTAGGACATCCTGGGTCTTTACATTTCTTTGGTAACTGTGGGGTAAAAGCTGTGCTAACATTATTGGTCATGAAGACCTTCTTAGGCATTTGAGTCTTCCTCTTCCTAGTGCACAAATCTTTCAGAATTTTCGCAAAAGCGGGGACTTGTTGAATAGCATCTAGGAGAGGGATGTTGATGTTAACCTGTTTGAACATTTCCATAATCTTCTCCATATGTGGACTCGATTTTTTACCCCTTAACGGATTCGGATAAGGAGCTTTAGCAATAAGAGCTGGGTCCAACATTGGAGAAGGTGGTGTGTGGAACTGATCCCAGAATAGGAGTGGGGATCGTCTTTGGTGGAGTAGAAGAGGTATGCTGAGGTGTCAAGCCTTGAGGAAAACAGAGAATAGGCTCGCTAGAAAAAGGTGGGGTAGATAAAGTAGGTGTAGAAGTAGAAGTGTGTGTGGAAGGAAAAGTCTCAGCCGGGGTGTTATTAATTAATTCATCATGATTATCAATCTCTTCCCCGACGTGATTATTCAGCACTCTTCCTGATCTCAACGTTGTAATGGCATTCACATTGTAGTGTTGTGAATACCCAGGGTACGGTAAAGGTTGAGACTGTAGTTTCCCTTTCTCTCTAGCACTCATCTCAGCTTTTAATTGGGCAATTTGAGCTTCCATCGATTTAATACTCTCACTTTGGGAGTCAGAGTTTTTCTGGATTTTATCGAGGGAAGACTTAAATTCAGCCGACATTTGTTTCATAAACATTTCAAAAGTTCGTTCGAGTGAAGAGGAATTATCAGTACCGGTCAACTGCAAAGGATTATACGGTGTAGGTGTGTTGACCGGATTTTGAAAGTTTTGTGACTAATAGGGGTGCTGAGTCAGTTGAAATGGCTGCTGTTGCGGTAGATGACCTCTTTGAAAATTATTTTGGTTTGGAATCGTGTTTTGAGTTTGTAATTGGTTCCAAGAAAAATTAGGGTGATTCTTCCAATCCTGATTATAAGTGGAAGAATACGGATCGTTTCTAGGTCTCTGTTGGAAAGCAGCATTGGTATACTCTTCATCTTGAAACAGAGAATTTAAAGGACATTCTTCCGTAAGATGTGATGGATCAGAACAGCATCCACAAACAGTTTGGAAAGTGACATCTGATTTAGGGAGGCTGCTAAAAATTTATGTTCTATAGCTTCGAGTTACTTTTGCATTTCTGCCATTTCAGCTCTAACTCCTATGGAAACATCAATTTGGTGAATGTCACCCCTAGACGATGACTGGTTTACACTCTCCCACTGCAAAGAGTTTTCAGCGAAATCTTCAAAGAATCTCCAAGCTTCACCATCATCTTTAGTCATGAAAGTGCCCTGACACATAGATTCAAGATTCTGTTTTGTTGTAGGATTAAAGCCCTCATATATGATTCTGCACATATCCCATCTAGGAATTCCGAGATGAGGACATTGAACTAACAGATCCTTGAAGCGTTCAAAACACTTCGAGAATGGTTCATTTGGAAGCTGGGTAAAATGATTTATTTCCCTACGGACTCGAGCTGTTTTATAATTAGGGTAGAATTTCTTTAGGAAAGCTGTTACAAATTCTCCCAGTTCTTAATGTAATGTGCGGCTGTGTTATAAAGACACTTCTCGGCTATATCGCACAAGGTAAATGGGAGAAGACGTAATCTCATAGCATCCACAGAAAGCTGTGAGGTACCCATCATAGCGCATACATTCTCAAATTTGGTAATAAAGACATATGCGTCTTCAGAATCGAGACCAAGGTATTTTGATAGAAGATTGATGTATTGGGGTTTTATTTCAAAATTGTCCCCATTGGCTGGTGGAATGGTGAGACGGGTCGAAAGAGGACCTCGCATAGGGTAGCATCTCTCTTGGCGAGAGATGCTGGGAGGATTCTGCGCACATGCGGACGGTGGCAGAGTGGTGTTAAAGAAGTTCGATGGAGAACCGTCAATCGAAGTGGATGTGGTAGTAGGTGTAGAAAAAGTAGACGTAGAATTACCGACTTCGGAGTCGATAGGAGGAACGCGGATAAGACGGGCACTAGAATCTCGTGTCCAGCTGAGCATGCACTAAATGGTTTAGCACAAGTGGCAGTGTTGTGATAATTAAGGAAAAGATGAGTTGGTGTTTGTTTTGAAAAAAAATTACGGATTTTTGAAAAATTCACACAAACAATGCACAAGCAACCCTAATTCTAGTGGTCACCTAGGTCAAGTCTCTAGACCGCTCCTAGACTTCCAGAAGACAAGTCGCATAATAGATCCTCTACTACCTCTTTGTCCCTTCTGTGGCCAGGTAAGTGCCAAGTAAGTGGGAGGTTCTCCACTACATAAGTAGTGGGCCTAATTAAGTAACCACTTGCCTTAGACACACTTGCCTTAGATACCACAAAATAAACGCGGGTAAGCAATAGATTACCCACGAACTCCTTCTGTCCTAAATGAGCGCGACAGTCCTTAGAGTCTTGTCTAGATATTTTTTCAGTTAATGAGGGTGATGCAGATGCAAGTTTGTGATTTTTGGGGCTTAGGACGGGAAATGAAATCCCGACCTAATCTGAATTTGGTCTTTGCCTCTTAATTTCCGTAATAAAATATGCAAACAACCAAGATCAAACACGCAACAATTTTGCATTTTGCGGCGCTGGGATTTTTATTTTTTTTGCAAAGAAACCTGCAGAAAATTGGTTAATAGTGCATATCAGAGAGGAGATAAGAAAGTTAGAAATGGACCTGAGAAGTTTAGTGCACTGAAGACCTAATCTCACCGCGCTTCCGCCGCGATAAGCCTCTTATGCCGCGGTTCCGCCGCGAGATGTCAAGATCCCTGCACAAAAATTTCAGCAACTGTTCCCATTGCCTCTCTGAACTCTCTGAAATGCTCTGAAAATTTTTCCTCTTGCTCCACAGATTCCAGATCTCCTTGCAATAAATCACAACAAATTGTTAAGAGTTTGTTGCGAATTTTGATATAAAAAACTGATGGAATAATAAATTTTCCAGCTCAAATTACAAAAACGAACAAATTAGCACACTATCCCCGACAACGGCGCCATTTGATTGATCATCTTTGTGTGTATTTAGAAATGTTTCACAATCAAAGAAATTTATACCGCAATCAATTAACGGTGTCAATGTAGCGCGTTAATGAATACGGATCGTCCACTGAGATGTGTGTTTTGATCGATCTTTTTTTAAATGAGTCGAAATGAAAATGTAAAAGAAAATGCAAGAAATTTGATTCAAGATTGGTGAGATTTGATTTTAAGAAAATATAAAGAATATAGATATAGAATCTAGAACAAGAAATGTCCCAATCAGTTTGATTTATCAAGATTTGTAAAGTAGGTTGTAGGATCCGATTGAGTTAATAGCTAATGATGAATCTAATAATTCCTAATCTCATCTATTGAATATTTGCAAATAGATTGATGATGATGATTGAAGATTAGTGATCAATTGAAGAAACTAGGGTTTCTCCTTCACTATCCCTTGTCTTTTCAATCATAATCATTCGGATCTAGCCTCTAGCAAACAAAATCACCGATAGTTTGATCCCTAATTTGGAATGAAATAATCAAGAAGTCATTTCGCTCCAAATTAGGTCATCAACGATTCATTTTGCTAAGGTTCGCAAATCTCATAAGAATTTAGAATTAGTATAGAGATTTGATCATCACTAGATCTATCAAATTCTCTCGGATCCTCCACAAGCGGAGAATTTACTCACGCATCGTCATAAAACAATCAAGAAAGAAGAATATCATGATGCGAGAATGAATAGAAAGCGAGAATAAATATTTTCAGCTTTATTTAGATCTTCTTCAAATTACAACTCTCACTCAAGTTTACAAGACTAGCTCTAGCTCACTCAATTGAGAAGGAATTTGGCGTCGATATTTGCTTGGCTCGATCGTCGTGAGTCGTGAATCGTCATGGAAATCTTGCTCGGATGGCGAACGGCGTTGCAAATAGAGGATCTTTGGTCTTCGCTCAATCTTTATCTCAATGGATCTTGAGTTGGTTCAAGTTGTGTAACCTTAATTTTGTATTGATGGTTGAATCCTAATTCTTGAACAACTAATTGTGTAACCCCAAACCCTAGGTTTAGATCTCATTTTATAACCACTCAATTGAATCTTCCCTCCAAAACTAGGTTGTTGAGAGAGCCTTCTAGAATGTAGTGGTTTGTTGGAGGGAATATTCTAGAATGAGGTTGTTATAAGGAATATTCTAGAGTGAGTTTGTTATGTAGAGCCTTCAGGAAGAAGCCACGTGGTAATTGAGAGTCTTCTGGAAGCTAGGCCGTTACGATGAAGGCTTCTGGAGAATTTTGGGTGATGATGTGTCATGTCGAACGCGGATCCGCGGCGGATCGGCCAACGCTGCCGCGGATCCGCGGCCATTTGGTGGGCTCAGTGCATCATTTCTATGGGCTTTTTCTGTTGTTGGCTTTTTGGTCTTTATCTGATGCCTGGAATCTCATTAACTTCTCTTGTTAACTAGCAGATCACAAGTCTTGGACTTGATATATTTTATCAGCACTTTTAGCAGTTCTGGCTCTTTTACCTTGAGAATTTCCTGCACACAATCTCGAGACAAGGTTTGATATACAAAGATCATGCATGCAATAATAAACACACAATTTCCCTCATAATGCTGGTTATAATATATAACACATGTTATTTGATATTTTGCAGACGATTTGATAATATGTGCTATATTTATACCAAACACCTTTAGATGATTACAAAGAGTAGGGAAATTGATATATTAAAAATGTAATATTTTCAACTGATCAATTGGGCGGAGGGATGAACTCCTTCTAGTATGGAGTTGCTCATGTAAGATCAAATCAAATATTCTAAATTTGTTAATTTCATAAACATGATCTAAATCGAATTTTTGTCTAAATGGCAGGTGATACAAATGGGAGAAATGCTCAGTCGTGTGGATAGTTATGATATGAGGTTTGCGCGTCACTCCAGTTTTCCCAGCTCACAGGAGGTGACTGGGCATTACGTAAGTATGCTCCTATACATGTTTATTTTAGCTATTTAAATTACTTAATTTTATTTTCAATTATTGACACAACTTGGTTTATACTGTAATTTCGTGCAGCAAGAGATGAGCAGAGAGATTGATGTGCCGATGGCGGCGTTTGTCGAGGACCATGGCTGAAATCCTACTCCCATTGATTTTCATAAAACTAATGAGAATGTCATTCAGCAACACAGCCCAGATCGGTACGGGAGAGTTCATCTCAATTGCCAGAGCATTTCGCCTAGGGTATATCATGCCTATCAAGGTCCAGAGTTGCATCCTTTTCAGATACGCGCAAAGATATTCATTGAGGAGCCCACTCCGCTTGTAGCCCCCGCGCCCTCTGAGGCCCAATCTGCATCTCCGTCCACTCTGGTATTCTGTGGAGAAGGCTCGTCTTCTCATACTCCAATGGGTTCTCGAGCATCCATCTTCTCATCTCCTTCTGCATCTAGACTCTCGTCAGATTCGGTTTCACAAAAGAGGATGTCAGAAGAAGAATTCCATGAGGATCTTGAGGCGAGGATAGAGATCATCCAGAGCTTGAAGCGTCAAGGGAAGAAATTACTGGATGTAAGTTTGTTAATCCTGGGTTTTAATACAATTTCATATAATTTTTGACAATATTGTGTACTGATACTTGTTTATTGATAACACTATAGTGAGTATACCATTTCAGTGCATTTTTCGGACGATGACGGTGCACAATGAGCTTGAGATGGAGTAGAAAAGTACAAAACACGTGCGCATCGACATATCACTCCATTTCATACGTTTTTTCGTTTCAAGAATTTGTAAAATACGATTATATTATTGAATTTGTAATTGAATTGAATTGAGTTTTGTTTTTCTGTATATCAGTAATTGAATTGAATTGAATTGAGTTGTTGTTGTTTGTATATCAGTAATTGAATTGAATATGTATCGAATGCTTGAAAGCCATGCAAAACATGCTCTATTTTTTTCTCTGTATGCAACTTATTTCGTCAGGTTATTTCCAACGAAAAAACTTACTCCGTCATAAATTACCCAATACAATAAGCTCAAAATAGGAAACTTTTCCCATTTTTTTCAATTTCATTCCGTCGGCTGACGTCCGATGGAATAAAGTACCCGACGAAATAAATTAATTACCCGACGAAATAGCTTTTATTTTGTCGTAATTTATTCCTTCGGACATCAGCCGACAGAATAAGTTTATTTTGTCGAGTGTTCCTTTATTTCGTCATATGATGCCCGACGAAATAAAGTGGTATTTTTTGTAGTGATAGTGGAAACACACACAAGAAAGACACTATGGCGATCTCAGGTTAAAAGACTGCCATGTACAATTGTCACAAGAGAACTGCTATCTGAAAATATATATAATACCATCTAAGAGTTCTCGGCAAGTCCTTTAGAGGTAATCATTCTCCAATAAGCACATGTATACATTCTTCGGTGTTAATTACCAATAGCTGTAAGACCAGCTATCACCCGCCAACTTAATCAAGAAACATTTATATTAGTCTACTCTAGAGTACCGATACCCAGTCTCGATACTCACACGACTAGAAACATTTAAGAATGTGCTTATGGACTACCTAGACGCCAATAGTATAATCACAACATAATTTTGATAGTCAAGCAAAAATCCTAATAGCTTTATCAACATGTATTAATGATATATAATATCAAGTAAAACTTATTCACATGAATGATAAAGCAAAACATATAGCATACTATCATTTCTAGCAATAATGTTCTATCCATATAGGTCCATATGCAATTATAATAAGAGAATAATAGTGGACTGTTCACCGCCGAACACATAGATGCGACCACGCAGGTCCGTCTTACCTGAAATTCGGGGCAGATGCTAATTGGTACTATCCGTTCACCTCTCCGAAGATGCCAAGTTGATTTATGGCACCATGTATCGAAGGTTTAAACAGATGTGGCCGATGTAGCAGACTTCGTCAGATTCCCCCTCGCTTGAGGGGTTGTTGATATTGGGGACGCTCTTCCCTGCAGGCGCAAGCCCTTGCAGTTAATTACGCTACCGCATCGCGGTAACAACTTTCTCCTTCTCTATATGGTCACTTCGTGTCGTGTGTTTATTTTGTGTTTGGTTGCCCGTGGATTGTATACGGAGACTAATTTGTGTTGTCGCCCGTAGGACGTGGATTAGTCCAAATCCGTATCTTTCTTAGATTTGGGTTTGAGGGGGGTGTGGTTAAGGATACGTTAGCCTTATTTGAGGCTAAGATCAACTTAAACATTCGTTAAGGACACGTTAGTCTAATTCTAGACTAAGATCGACTTACGGGATCGTTTAGATTCGACAAGAGAGCAATTGGGGGCTCTATTGTTTAGTTTAGTGACATTGCGGTCGATAAGTAGTTTAAGGACATTGTGGTCCAATGTTAGTTTTAAGACATTGCGGTCAATATTAAGGACATCATAGTCCGGTGTTAGTTTTAAGACATCACGGTCGAGGTTAAGGACGTCATAGTCCATGAGTTTAAGGACCCCACAGTCCGTTATTAGTTTTAAAACATGACGTTCGAGGTTAAGGACATCATAGCCATGAGTTTAAGGACCCCACAGTCCTTAGCAGTGTATGGTTTTCGGGACCTATCACCTCTCTGACGACGTTGAAGGATTACATAGACAGAGATCAGAGGAGTAAAGAGATGTACCCTCGAACCGGGTGTAAATTGATTGGAAGAGCGGTTGTGCTCAGTTCAATTTATATTGGGGACTTATGGCCAGAATTGGGATAAGTCCATTTTAAAATGTTTAATATTTTATTCATGTTTTGCCTATTAAGCTTTTACTTGGGCTCTACTCTTTTATAATGCATAGCATTGGGCTCTGTAATGCATAGCATTTTAGCGGTCTGATAGTGCACCACGTGGCTTGTCAGGCGCTTTACGCCAATTAAAGAGCGCAATGCGCTAGCGAATGCGCAGGTGACACGTGTCACGCTCTGCGCTGAGCGCAAGTCTCTTAGCGCACTGCACCAGTGCGCTGCGCCAGTGAACGACACGTGGCGCGCTCTGGCGTAGTGCGCCATTCCAACAGCGAAGTGCGCTGTTTTAGAAGCGCAAAGCGCAGATTGCGTCTTGTGATTGACACGTGGCGTGTCCTGGCGACGTGCGCCAGTCCAAGGAGCACAAAGGCGCATTTTAAAAGTGCAAGGCACTATCCAATAGCGTAGAGCGCATCTTGATCAATTAATGATCAAAGAACAAGTTTTCTGTTCTCTCAAAAGAGGTTCTACCTCAAAATCCTAGAACCGAAGTTCTTGTTCTCATCAAAAGGCTGTGCCTTTATATAGATCAAAAGATCTAAAAATGAAGTAAATTACTTCTTTTAATCTTTTACAATTAGATCTTTTTGATCTTTTTCTTTTTTTTTATAGAAGATCTTGATCTTGTTCTTAGATCTTTGATCTTTTTTTGAAGATGGTTCTTCTTTTTTAATGAGATGATTTCATCTCTGTTCTTCTAAGAATTTAATTCTTTACCTTTAAAGATGAAGAAGATGATCTTCTTTCTTCAAGGGCTTGCCTTTCCTTGTATTTGAGTTTTTCTTAAAGTTTCTAGAGGGTTCTCTCTCTTCTGTATCTATGAGACTTGGAGTTTAGGGGCCTTTATATAGGGCCAATTGATTTGTTAAGTTAGTTACAGAGATCTTTCTCTGATTGATCTGGGGATATTTCCCCACCGTTGGATCTTTGATCCTAATGGCTCTGTTTTACAGAAAACAATCTTCTTATTTTAATAAGATTGGAATGATCTTTCTAGAATTTTAATTCTAATTAATTAATAATTTATTATTTAAATTCCAGTGCTGGCGCAATGGGCGCTAGCGCACCTGCGTTTGACACGTGTCGCGCAGCGTAGAGCACAGCGCAACTGCGCTAGCGCGCCTGTGTTTGACACGTGGCGCGCAGCGTAACTGCGCTAGCATGCCTGTGTTTGACACGTGGCGCGCAGCGCAGAGCGCAAATGATCTGAAGCGTTGCTTCATTTTAAAATTTGTATTTTGAAACAGAGCTTTGCTCTGATTGGGGGTGCGTTGCCTTGGGCGCAGCGCTCCTGGCGCTGGCGTGTCTGCTTTTGACACGTGGCGCATAGCACGCAGCGCAAGGAATCTGAAGCGTTGTTTCAGTTTTTGAATTTTGAAATTCAAACAGAGCTTTGCTCTGATTAGGGGAAACAAATGCCCCCCACCGTTGCGCTCACGTGGTGCACACGTGAGTGCAGCGGTAGCAACATCTGAGTCCTTGGATCAACTCAGAAGTTGAGGAGGCGCTTCAGCGCCTATAAATAGGACCCTTGGTCCTCAGATGATTATCATCTTCTCAAGGATTTTATTTTCAGAGCCTTGCTCTCATTTCCATGAACTTCAAGAGTTAAAACTATAGAAAATTTTTGGTAAAAATTAAATTAATTTAAATTTGAATTTTGAAACAGTGCTTTGCTTTGATTTGGGGTGCGCTTCCTTGGGCGCAGCGCTCCTGGCGCTGGCGTGTATGCTTTTGACCGGTGGCGCACAGCGCGCAGCGCAAGGAATCTGAAGCGTTGCTTCAGTTTTTGAATTTTGAAATTCAAACAGAGCTTTGCTCTGATTGGGGGAAATAAATGCCCCCCGACCATTGCGATCACGTGGCGCACACGTGAGTGCAGCGATGGCAACATCTGAGCCCTTGGATCAACTCAAAAGTTGAGGAGGCGCTTCAGCGCCTATAAATAGGACACTTGGTCCTCAGATGATTATCATCTTCTCAAGGATTTTATTTTCAGAGCCTTGCTCTCATTTCCAAGAACTTCATGAGTTAAAACTCTAGAAAATTTTAGGTAAAAATTAAATTAAATTAAATTAATTTTAATTAACAGAGTCTTGCTCTCATAGATCTTTTGATCTAAAGAAAACCCCTTTGGGGTTTCATAAACAGAGCTTTGCTCTCAAGAATCCATAGATCTAAAGAGATCTTGTTTCAGGGTTTCTTAACACATGAACAGAGCTTTGCTCATTGACAATGTATAGATCTTTTGATCTTTTGATGAAGAACTCTTAAGAGTTTTTTCATGGATCTTTAAGATACCAAAACTTTAATTCTCAGGAATTAATTTTTCTTCGATGGATTTTTCCATCATTATTACAGAGCTAGGCACTTTAAGGAATTTTATTCTCTTGTGACCAGAGTTTGACACGTGTCACTCTATGACAGATCTTTGCTCTGAAAGGGATATTTTCTCCTTGTCTCGAGGGATTTCTCATTTAATGAGAATATTCTTTGAGAATTTCCTCATTGATTGACAGTCTCAGCCAATGAGGAGGCTGTCTTATTAACTGATGCATTGTCATCTGGATTTTGTGGGTCCCCCTTTGGTCCCCTCTCCACTACATTGCAGTGTGGTATAAATTTTAAAGTACCAAGCGTCAGGATTTTAAAATTAAATTATGATACTGATCATTGAATTTTGCTTTTTCTTACAGGCAACATGTCTTCTGACCTTTCGTTCCCGTTTTTCCGTTCAGAGGTAGGATTCCCTAAGGCACCGGTGGACCGGGAGATTCTTGCTCTCATTAA
Source organism: Agapanthus africanus (assembly GCA_030015575.1). Taxonomy (NCBI): domain Eukaryota; kingdom Viridiplantae; phylum Streptophyta; class Magnoliopsida; order Asparagales; family Amaryllidaceae; genus Agapanthus; species Agapanthus africanus. Next base: position 568,811,227 of record JASDDO010000031.1, read on the forward strand.
TGACTACGACCCGGAGTACAAGAACCTTCATCTGTGGGGTAGGTGGTACAGCGAAATTATCAAAGGTCGCCGGAGCTTCCCTTGCGCGACGCCGTCGGATCCAATCTCGTCAATCTCGTACGCCGATATACCCCCGGTGAACTATGCTGTGGAGGTTGTAAATTGGAATTCGGAGGGTCTTCTTCAACCTTCGATTGCTGCCATACCCGTGCAGCTACCGGTAGCTGTTGATATTTTGGGACGGCGCATATGCCAGGGTGAGTCGCGCCCTTGAGGACAACCCTATAACATTGGATTGACCCATCGACATTCGGCCGGGTATTTGCTGTGGGCCAGGTACATCTTGTCAGCGAAGAAGGCGCATTTGCTGAAGATCAGTCTGTATCCTGCAGTTACGCCTCGCTGTTCAAGTACTCTGCTCCTTTGACATGGTGGGTTAAGGCGTTTGTGGAACAATGGAACATCCCCACCCATACCTTTCTTCTGATGGACAGGGAAGTTTCCATCCCCCTAGAAGAATTTGCTGAGATTTCCTGTCTGCCGGTGAGGGGGGAGCACTATGAGGAGCTACTTCCTTCGGACGAATACGTTTTTGCCACCAAGCCGTTGGTGATGGACCTAATGACGGAGAATGATATTCAGCACCAGTTTTCGAGTTTGATAAAGGTGTTGAATATGTATGAAAGCTTTTACTTAGAATCAAGAGGCCGGGTAGTTAGTTTCGCAGACTTCATCGCCCGCTTTCTTCGACCGGAGATTCTATCGCAGCGGGGCAAAAAATTTGCCAAGCTTGACGACCCCTTCGGCCTTGGATTAGATCGTCGACCAGCATTGGAAGCCGATCAAAAGGGTTTTTACCTCCCTGATGCTGCAATCATCCCCTTATCGAAAATCGCAACCCCGGGCATCGACGAGGAGACTTTCTTTCTCGGGTTTCTGGGGCTATGGCTGTGCTGGTTCGCGCTCCCCATGCACCCTAACTACATGAGGTCGTCCGTCTTCTACCCAGCACATCGAATGGTGGCTGGCATACAATTGCTCATTGGAATCACCGGGTTGGCCCACCTGTACCATAGTCTCAGCGTGGCGGCGGACGCAAATAAACCGGGGGTGCAACCCACCAATTTCCCGATGCACTACTTTACTTCATGGATGTAAATGCACGTGCTCGGGGTATTTGGTATTCATAAGAGACCCTCGTTTTACGAGAAGTGCAGACTCCCGAGAGTTATGCGGCTGATCGGCGCTTCCATTGTGAATCTGCCTCCGCAGGAGGCTAGGGGTTGCTTCTTCGTCCGCGCACAGTCGGAGAAGGCATTTCTTTCATGGACAAGGTCATGACAAGCGGCCCGGAGACCTCCAAGACAGTGTTGGCGTTGTGCGATAATTTCAAGGATGGGCCCTCCGTATTGAAAGCCCGAGAGATTCTACATCTATATTCCATTAGGCTGGGCTTCCTTGTGTTCAGGAAGAATGATTTGGCGCTTTTTATGAGGTACAACCCCCATCGGTTCGCCCAACAACTAAGCTATAATCAGGGGGTCCCACTGGAGGCGTTTTTGGAAGAGCCCGCGGCCACTAGGGAAGGAATACGGAGCGCACCGCATCACTTTATGCGGTTAAACACGGGCTCCCACTTTTCATTAGCGAGCCGAGTTGCATTCCAAGGGCCATCAACGTGTACGGGGCTTGGTATCAGCACGCGATGGGCGCTGTTATCCGGGAAGAGAAGCGGCTGCTGCTTGATCGCAAAGGTGCACCCTCCGCCAGCGATCGCAACGTCCCCTTAAGGCGAAGGACCCCTGTTCCTCCTCCACTAAGAGGAGATGCTGGAGTTGAACCTCCATGTGTGCTAAGCCCCCCGCGTGGAGTGCCCCTCGATCCTTTGGACGTGCCCTCAGCACCTCGTGCTCTCATGGAGACGGTAAACGTGGTTTCGCCCGAATCCGGTGTAGGCTCGGACATCGGGACCCGCCGTCCCAAGGTGCCCACGAAGCGTAAGCTGATTTTGGGTGCGACCGGAGTTCGCACGCAGAAGAGGAAGAAGAAGTCGATCCTCTCTGCAGACGTTGCGTTTGGTCAGGAGCCTCATGCTCCTTACAGCGAGGGCTTGAGTGAGTACGGGACCAACGGGGCTTTTTTATGCCGCCAGACGACACTGATCTGGCGGCCGCCATCGCAGCTTCTGAGCGATTGGTAAGGCGCGACGTGTGGTTGGCTAATCTCGCGCAATCAGGTAATCACCAGTTGTATTCTTCGTCATTTCATCGTACTTTTATCATTGTTTTTGACTAACGCTTTTCCTTTTTAAACAGGTATTTCTACCGAAGAAGCCATCGCTGCTTCTCTCAAAACTTTCGAGGAGGAGGAACGACTCAGAGCATCGTTAGGCCTTGGTACAGTTCGGTTTACTATGTCTCTCCTTTTATTTCTTATGAGTAATCTGACCCTCTCCTTGTCTTATCGCAGGGACCACAAGACACTCCTCGCAAACCGATGCGGGAATTCTCCCCGGGCCAGCTACCGAAGCCCCGGCCTCTTCGGGATTGCCGCAAGAGACCCTGCTTAAAAAGACGATGATGGAAGCCTTGACGGCTCTGGAGGCAACCCTGAACGCGAATGACGACGCCTTGCTGAAGGAGGCTTCCAAGAGGTCTGTCATGACGGTCCGGGAGGAAAGAAAGCGCCTGAGGCGCACAGCGAGGGAGCGTAGCGCTGCTCTGGCTGCGGGACCAGGCTCAAGCGCTATTTCTCCCGCTGCTACTCCCTCAGAGGAGCTCCCGGTCGCCTTGTCTACTGCTCATAGACGGGCGGCACATGCAGCTCGGGAAGCCAATGGTAAATCCACCTCAGGTAATGTGTTTTTGAGGCTTTGTTGTCAAAGTTTTAATACCGTCGGTTATTATATATCTTGTCCTGCAGGGCCGAGTCCCACTGAAGGAGTGGCGGCGACCGTTGAGCCTTAGGGGACGGTGGATGAGGCAACGGCTGAATCCGAGGCGACGGTAGGCGGTGCAGCCGTAGTTGCCAGGCCCGAGATAGTGGCTGACGTGACAGTCACGACTTCTATACCCGAGATGGCTGCCAATGCCGAGCTCGAGGGGGCGGCATGTGAGACAGCTGCTACTACTGAGCCTGAGGCAGCAGCGGATAAGATGGCTGCTACGGACGAACCTATGGAAGCAGTGGACGAGACGGCTGCGATCACTGAGCCTGAGGTGGTAGCGAGTGAGACGGGCATGATCGCTGAGCACCTGCTGCAGCTGGTATAGTAGATTCCATCATTCATGACCTTCCTATATTTCTTGAACCGTCATTTGATTGTGATTTGTTTTGCAGCGGTCGCTTCGACTCCGTCCTCTTTCAAGTCTCGCATTATGATGCCGGCAGGCCCATTCTCCAAACGTCCATCCTCAAAGGGTGCTACGATGAGTCTGAGTATGCTGAGCGGATGCGTCGAGGAGCTTGACGCAGAAACTCCTACATCTGCCGCAGATTTCGCTGCCGAGGTTAATCCGATGCTGGCGACACTTTTAAATTTCCATAATGAAGGCGTCGTCGAGTCTTGGGTTAATCACTGCAGGGAGATCGAGGTCTGTCTGCATCAGCTTGAACTTATGCGTCCTGCCCCCGAGACCAAGGCTTTGAACTCCCGGCGGGCTGCATGGATTGAGCAAAGTGTTATGTTCCTTCGCCATTTCGAACGAGAGGCAACTCTTAAGCGAAAGGAACGTGAGGCGACTGCTGCTGAATCTTCCCAACTGCGCGCTAAGGTGGCGGCTAATACTGCATAGCTGAACGCCATTTTTGAAAACCTTCAACGTTATATCTCAAACGGGCTGGTATTGAGACGGAAGATCGATTTTATCGAGCGGGTTACGCAGAGTCGCGAAGCTGCGCAACGGGAAATTGATGAGAAGATTTCATCATGCATGCAGCAAAGGTCTCGAATCGAGGCGGAGCTAGCCGCGGCGGCTGATCGTGAGAAGGCATTAAAAGAAGTGCAATAGCAACTTACAGATTTGTTGAAAACGCTTCCTTCTCAATGAAAATTTTGTATCATTTGTAATTGTGAATAAAATGTATTTGTTTATTTTATTCTTTAACACGATGTATTTTGTACTCAATCGAATTCATGAATAAAAGATACACGTTCTTCATAATGTCTTGTGTCATTTCTCTGCTTTCTTCTTTCTTGCTGTGTTGTTTGTCATGTGATTTTAGCAAGTGCGGTCTGTAGATAGCGTATAGCTGTCAGTCTTAGGCTCTTTGTAGAGTGGCGATGGCTTAGAAAACAGGGTTAGGATCTATCACCTAAGACTTTTCAACTTTACGAGTCGTAAGGGTCTCATAAAGAATTTTCTCTCTACGAGTCGTGAGGATACCATAGGTGTGTTTTCTCCTTAGGAATCGTGAGGATTCCTAAATGTGTTTTCTCTTGAGATTCGTAAGGATCCCACAAGAGAATTTACTCCCTTACGAGTCGTGAGGACCCGCAAGTGATGGGTGAAGTTGCCCTTATCCGCATTTCACGGAGTCAGGGGTTGCTCTAGATGCTTCCCACGGTTTCACTGCCGTGTTTGGCGAGGACCTGATTGATCTCAAAAACTATCTAGTAACCGCAATCAAGAACGGCGTCGCATGAAGCTAGCCGGTGAGTACGGGTCGGTCCATAGAGATGTTGTGAATTTTCTAATCGCGCTAACGAGTTAATTCCCAAGGGTGTTCGGACAGATTATTAAATCTAAAAACCTAAATTATTCTATACTACGATTATCTAGATCTAAGTCTTGTTAGGGTTAGGTTTAGTGATGGTTTGGAAATGCAAGTAAATCTCAACGCTTTCTATACACGAATGAAGATCTATGAGGAGTTATGGTAATTATCAATAAAGGGGATTAGATCCATTCGGGAAGGTGTTCCTTCCTCTAGGTTCTTGTCCTTCCTTTAGAGATCCTTACCCTAACCTCCATGGAAAACGCGCGCAACCGGGCCTTTACACTATGGTATCACCGCTACCTCGAGGGATAGGGTGCCGTAGGGCGCGGTGTGTGCGTGTATGCATGGAGTCCTATTGAAAATATATAATGGGCAAGAAAGGGATGAGAGATCTCATCTCTCAAAAGCCTTCCCCAAAGCTAACTCTAAACAATTTCCTAAGGCAAGGAATTAAATCTACCTAGGGCAAAGAATTGAAATCTAAACTAGAGCAATTAAATAAATCTACTTACAGATGGCTCTCTCCAAACATCAACGCAGGTTGTCAGATCTGAATTCATGAATTGAAAAGAGGCATCGATGCTCTCCATAAAGAATTCTGAAATTTATTATTAAAAGGAGGCATAGCCTTTACAATGATTTAGAGTTCCTATTTATAGAGGATAGGAAACCCTAGGTTACAATTGATTCGCACGTCTACATTTACCAAAATATCCTTAGGAAGACCTAGTCAAAGTAGACTTCAAACTTTGGTATAATTCTATGTCTGGAAATTTTGGAACTGATTCTGGGCTTCTTGGGCTTTTTATTTCTTTGGATCTTTATTCAATTTGGTTTCTCTATTTCTTCCAGATCTCCAGTGAACAATTGCAGTGGACTTTTAACCGTTTACTTTGTAATCTTGGACCTTGCGTTGCCTTGTACTGATCTTTTGTGTAGGCTTGATTAAGATCCTTCTATTTGTTGGTCAAAGTCCCATTTTTTGTGTCGTCTTTTGTATTTTTCACTATTTTCGCTCCAAGAACCTGTAACCTGTAATATGTAGCAGACATGCGTCAAAAGCGCATGTTTATTTGTAAAAAGAATAAGAATGGGGAATATAATAATGCAATATTATGGTGTGAACAAATACCCCCAAACTTATCTTTTGCTCGTCCTCGAGCAAACTTATTATTTTATTCTCTACAAAAACCTAACAGCACTTTCGCAGGGAAACGCGATTGCACTGAGCACGTGCAACAAGCCGTTAAACCTCTAGGTGTCCCTAGTAGGAGGAGTGTTGTCTCCTGAGGGTTTTCAGCGGATACTACCCATAAAATCCTATCAATTTGGCTCATTAACTTTAATTCTCCAATTAGTTCTTCTAACAAGGAATTCTATTATCGTCGACTCGTAAATTATCCACCCATATTCTTCACACTTCCTCATTATTTAACTTAAGATTATATATGTTCTATAGACTTACTTAGCTTTCGGCATCTCTTAAGTTTTCCTTCTAGGGTTCCATCTCCACTTAGGAATTTCTATCAACTCTACTAAACATACAAGTTCTATTCTTCACTCCTTTCTCTCATCTAAACTCCAATCACATATCCCCACGTGTGTGTATAAATCACCCCTACACTTGGAAATTCAAATCAAGCAATCATACGCTTTTCCGTTGTCCAAAGTACTTATTAGTAGGTGAATTTTTAATTGAATTTTGCTTACACATCCTTCATGCGGCCGTTAATACTTCTTGATGTACCAACAACCGATTACAAGATGTGTTTGCACATTAAAGCGTAATTCCTAGTCTTGCAACACCCAAGGCTTTAGCAGTGACTCCCAAACCAGTTGGTCTAAGGCACTAGGTGATGAAGCACCCTCGCTAAATATTTTTCTAATTTTGCAGCCTTAAGTAATCACAAAAACCAGTGTTCATTTTTTATTTTTTATTCACACTTGTATTTTTTTTCATTTTCTTCGTACTAAGGACTTCAGACAAGAGCAGTTCAAAGTCTCCTCTACTATTCTAAGTTTCAAGGTGCGTGATTGTGCAAATTGTAGGGTATACATTTTCAGAATCTAGACTTAAGCTAGGAACTATTTTTCAAACTTATACACTAATAAGAACATCAATAATTTTCCTTTGTTTCGACTTAGCCCAAGAAGTGAACTCAAAATTTTGCCTATTTCTAAATAAACTACAAAGACATATACTTTCTACCGCTAAACTTTAAGGAAAGTTATCTTTAGGGTTTTTAATTTACTACGTCAAAGATCTAGTTGTTCCTAGCTAGTTAACCTATCTATCAAACTCAAGTCAATTAGCCAAAATTGAATACAATAATTTTTATAATTTTTGAAAATTTTCAATTTTTATGGGTTTAAAATAAGTATGCAAATGCAAAAATATGTACAAATGAATGCGAAGGAAGAAGACGTACCGAGCATACCCCCAAACATAAACTCGACAGTGTCCTCACTGTCATGCCACACCAAGAGGGTCAAAATTCCGGCACTCCCCTGTTTATTTATTTATAATTTTTTTTATTTTATTGTTTTAAATTTTTTTTGTTTTTTTATAGAAAAAGAAAACAAAAAATATATGTACATATATACAACAAGTTTCCCCCAAACTTAAGCTTGGCCTTACACAAGCCAAAGGTTAGCACCAACCATTCAAAAATCTTATCGTGGTAATGGTCGAGTTGGTGAAAGAATGGAGTGGAAAGAAAAGAAATGAGAAGCACGCGAGACCGTGTGGAGGTAGAAACGGGATACGGTCTCGGTAGGGGAGAAGAATGGCGGAAAAGAGAAAGAAGTAGAGTACGATCTTGAGGATATAAATCGAGTGAATAAATTAGCGCAATTTGTGATGACTGATTTGTGAAAAGCGATTGCACTAATCTATCAACCCGTCGAGCAATGGGGTGAAATCCCTCAAGATTAGCAAGAAAACATGGGTACGTCGAACTTGGTATAGGAGATGAAAGCGTAACGGTCTCTTGTACGGTCGGAACGATAGGAAGGACGAAAGGGAGTGAATTAGGGATAGTGTTATTCTCACCTAAGTAATCCGTCGCGAACTTGAAGGATTCCATCAATGGTTTGAAACAACTGTAAGCAACTGAGTCTGATGGTTCGACTAACTCATCTGAAAATGTAAAGGACTCAAACTCGGGCGGTGAGTCATCAACATCATCCGAAAAAGTGAAACACTCGTACGTGTTATCGTCTGTGAGAACTGTGTTAGATTTAAAGAGAAATTTTTCAAACTCACAGTTTTCAAGCGTGATATTAGGCGTGGTCGGGACGATGGAAAGCAGGGAGGGTGATTTAGGTAAAGGTTTAAGATGATGAATTGGAAAATCCGACATATCAAACAAAAATGGTTCAACCTCAATATTATCCTCATAATTCTCCTTAATACTTATCTTATCCATGCCATTATCATCAAAATCAAGACGCATAGGAAGTTCGGGAGAAACAATTAATGACTCGGGATGATGAATTGGACATAAAATTTCAATCAAATCGACAGGTTCATCATCCGAAATATTCCCGGCGTCTATATCCTCAATCAAGTGAAAATCAATATTTTCTGACACCTCATCAAAAGCATGGATATTTATCAATTCAGGTTCTAGAGTGGAGGTGTAAAGATCGAAAGGATTAAGTGTGGTTTCACTCGAAAGGGGTTCTTCACAATCTGACAAATCAAGCACTACAAAGTCGCACAACTCATCATTTCGGACACATGTTTGAAAATTGGAGTTGTTGGATTCAATTGGGTATGGGTAGGTTTGATTTGGAAATCCTCTCACATTCTCACTCTGTCCAACCGCCTCCTTATACATTGAAAAATTTGAAGCTGGTTGAAAACTAGCTGTCGGTTCACAAGGTTGTCTAAGGGCGGTAATGGATGTTTCCACATTCCTAACCATTTTGTTTGTTGCTGAAATATAAGCTTCCAACGACTGTTCCAAACTAGACATGGGTTGTGAAGGGGTTTCGGTAAAAGATTCGAAACTGTTTGGATACGTGAAACTCCCAAAAGGCTGTGTAGAAACAGTGTCTAGTGACAGTGGGAAAGTCGGGTAGGACTGGTAGGAAGTGGATGGCTGGACAGGAGTAGGATCAACCTGTGGATAGAAAGGTGAATGAACTTGTTGATCCCTATAACTGGATGTGTGGAGAGGAGTGAAAGATCGGCTACGAGATTGAGCAATATACTCAGCAATGGACATCGGTTTAGGAGTTACAGCAGGACTTGAAAAAGTGGTATCAACGTATGAAGGTGGTGAAGATTGACATGGTTGACACAAAGTGGGTTGCAAAGTCAAACTGTTTCTCCTAGACGCTTCTATTTGATCTTTCAAAGAAATTTTGGGCACGGAGGGATCTTCCTTAAATCGACCGAAACAATTGACGTACGAAGCAAAGTTAGGTTCGGGATACCAAAGTTAGGTTCGGGATTTATGATGTGGGGTACCCATGATAGAAGAATGAGAAAAGAGAGAAGATTGGAGTGCACGGATTTCGTAGTGACAAAAGTTGCAAGTTTTTTAAAAAAAAATTCCTCTTTTTTTCTTAATTTGTTTTGAAATTTTTTTTTTTCGATAAAGGGCTTAGACACAAATGCAATCAACTAAAAATGCACAATCAGGCCTAACTCTAGGGTCACCTAGGTCAGCTAGACAGCTCCTAACTGTTCCAAAGGGCTAGAGATAGGACCTCAAACCGCCTCTTCACCGCCAATTGCGGCCAGGTAAGTGCCAGGTAAGTGGGAGGCTCCTCGCTACAAGTAGCGGTCCTAATTAAGTAACCACTTGCCTTAGACACACTTGTCTAGACACCGCAAAGTCAGGTTAGGATTAACGGCCGATGCCTATAACTAGTCCTCTGTCCTATTGAGCTCGAAGTCCTTAGGGCTGAGTCTAGTATTTTTTAATTAAAGATTGGTCAACGCAAATGCTTTATGTGATTTCTGGGGTCCTGGGAAGGGTGATGAAATCCCCACCCAATCTGAATTGGTCAAAAGCCCCTTAAAATCCGATTAAGGATATGCAAAACAGTAAATCACTTGCAATCAAATCTTTTTATTTTATGCGCGGCACAAAGAATCCTGCACAAGATTGTTATTTGGAAGGGGGAAGATTTTTTAAGCGCAAAAAATCCTGCAGGAGATTTTACAGAAGATATATCGAGATTTATAGAGGAGGAGATCAGAAGACTTACAGAGTTTTTTTTTTCCAGTCCCTGAATCGACCAGGCCGCGGCGGTTCCGCGGCCAAAAGCAGGGTCAAGCGGCGGTTCCGCGGCCGGAATGGGGTCGCCAGCCTTTTTTTTTTGGACCAGATCACCGCGATTCTTCTTTTTTTTTGACTCGGTCCTCCAAATTTCTTCTGTTCCTCGGTTGTTGTGATCTTCTGTTTGTTCGGATTTGATATTTACTGTTTTTATCTCTGTAGATTTCCAGATCCGAATTTGTTCGTAGATCCTGCAAAATTCACACAAAAATACCCTTCCCAAAATTAACAAATGATATATTTTTATATTTTTTTTTCTTCAGATTTTTATGATTTTTTTAATTTTGATTAACCCGAAATTGCAAAAAGGAAATAACACGCCATCCCCGGCCATGGCGCCATATGATTAATCTCAAAAACTATCTAGTAACCGCAATCAAGAACGGCGTCGCATGAAGCTAGCCGGTGAGTACGGGTCGGTCCACAAATATGTTATGAATTTTCTAATCGCGCTAACGAGTTAATTCCGAAGGGTGTTCGGACAGATTATTAAATCTAAAAACCTAAATTATTCTATACTATGATTATCTAGATCTAAGTCTTGTTAGGGTTAGGTTTAGTGATGGTTTGGAAATGCAAGTAAATCTCAACGCTTTCTATACCCGAATGGAGATCTATGAGGAGTTATGGTAATTATCAATAAAGGGGATTAGATCCATTCGGGAAGGTGTTCGTTCCTCTAGGTTCTTGTCCTTCCTTTAGAGATCCTTACCTTAACCTCCATGGAAAACGCGCGCAACCGGGCCTTTACACTACGGTATCACCGCTACCTCGAGGGATAGGGTGCCGTAGGGCGAGGTGTGTGCGTGTATGCATGGAGTCCTATTGAAAATATATAATGGGCAAGAAAGGGATGAGAGATCTCATCTCTCAAAAGCCTTCCCCAAAGCTAACTCTAAACAATTGCCTAAGGCAAGGAATTAAATCTACTTAGGGCAAAGAATTGAAATCTAAACTAGAGCAATTAAATAAATCTACTTACAGATGGCTCTCTCCAAATATCAACGCAGGTTGTCAGATCAGAATTCATGAATTGAAAAGAGGCACCGATGCTCTCCATAAAGAATTCTGAAATTTATTATTAAAAGGAGGCATAGCATTTACAGTGATTTAGAGTTCCTATTTATAGAGGATAGGAAACCCTAGGTTACAATTGATTCGCAAGTCTACATTTACCAAAATATCTTTAGGAAGACCTAGTCAAAGTAGACTTCAAGCTTTGGTAAAATTCTATATCTGGAAATTTTGGAACTGATTTTGGGCTTCTTGGGCTTTTTATTTATTTGGATCTTTATTCAATTTGGCTTCTCTATTTCTTCCAGATCTCCAGTGAACAATTGCAGTGGACTTTTAACCGTTTACTTTGTAATCTTGGACCTTACATTGCCTTGTACTGATCTTTTGTGTAGGCTTGATTAAGATCCTTCTATTTGTTGGTCAAAGTCCCTTTTTTGTGTCGTCTTTTGTATTTTTCACTGTTTTCGCTCCAAGAACCTGTAACCTGTAATATGTAGCAGACATGCGTCAAAAGCACCTGTTTATTTGTAAAAAGAATAAGAATGAGGAATATAATAATGCAATATTATGGTGTGAACAGGACCAGGCTTCGCTCTGGATGTTTTCCAGGATGCCGTAGTTTAAAGACATCACGGTCGAGGTTAAGGACATCATAGTCCGTGGATTTAAGGACTCCACAGTCCGTTGTTAGTTTTAAGACATTACGGTCGAGGTTAAGGACATCATAGTCCATGAGTTTAAGGACCTCACAATCCAATGTTAGTTTTAAGACATCACGGTCGAGGTTAAGGACATCATAGTCCGTGGATTTAAGGACTCCACAGTCAAACGTTACGCATGGTTGCCGGGGCCCGTCGCCTCTTTGAAGACGTTGAGGAGTTACAACGACAAATATCAAAGGAGTGACGAGATGTACCCTTGAACCAAGGTGAAATTAGCTTAAAATCAATATGGTTGATTGTTAGTTTTAAGACATCACGGTCGAGGTTAAGGACATCATAGTCCGTGGATTTAAGGACTCAACAGTCCAATGTTAGTTTTAAGACATCACGGTCGAGGTAAAGGACATCATAGTCCGCGGATTTAAGGACTCCACATTCCGATGTTTGCACTGGATGCTTCCCACGGGTTCACTGCCGTGTTCGGCGAGGACCAGGCTCCGCTTCGGATGCTTCACACGGGTTCACTGCCGTGCTCTGCGAGGACCAGGATCCGCTCTGGACGTTTTCCACGGGGTCAGAAGTGACGTTATCCGCGTTCCACATAACCAGGAATTTTGCTCTAGATGCTTCCCACGGGTTCACTGCCGTGTTCGGCGAGTACTAGGCTTCGCTCTGGATGCTTCACACGGGTTCACTGCCATGCTCTGCGAGGACCAGGATCTGCTCTGGACGTTTTCCTCGGGGTCAGAAGTGACGTTATCCGCGTTCCACGTAACCAGAAATTTTTCTCTAGAAGCTTCCCACAGGTTCACTGCCGTGTTCGGCGAGGACTAGGCTCCGCTCTTGTTGCTTCACACGGGTTCACTACCATGCTCTGCGAGAATTAGGATCCGCTCTGGATGTTTTCCACAGGGTCAGAAGTGACGTTATCCGCGTTCCAAGTAACCAGGAATTTTTCTCTAGATGCTTCCCACGGGTTCACTGCCGTGTTCGGCGAGGACTAGGCTCCGCTCTGGATGCTTTACACGGGTTCACTGTCGTGCTCTGCGAGGATCAGGATCCGCTCTAGACGTTTTCCACGGGGTCAGAAGTGACGTTATCCGCGTTCCACGTAACCAGGAATTTTGCTCTAGATGCTTCCCATGGGTTCACTGCCGTGTTCGGTGAGGACTAGGCTCCGCTCTGGACGTTTTCCACGGGTTCAGAAGTGACGTTATCCGCGTTCCACGTGACCAGGAATTTTGTTGATTATATCTGCATTTCACGAAGTTGGGATTTGGCACTCGGTTATCTGTATACCGCCGAGTCATGGAACTGGGAGTTGCCGCTGTTCCGCTTTGCTTGATATTGTGTCTGCTGGGACACATGTTGAGATGATTTCCAGGCTATCTGTGACTCATCGAAATCTGGCTTCTTCTTCTGATGAAACCTGGGAGAGAAGGAGTGTGATTCCTTCTTTGTTTGCGCCCCTGGATTGTATACAGGGATTGATGTAACATCACCTGTAGGGCGTAAATTTCATTTTTATTTTTATTCTATCTTTTTCCGCTATGCTCTATCATTTCGGCTTTTATATCGCGAAGGTCGCGATTGCCCCATCATTTCGGCTATTTTTCGCGGTGCCCAATCATTTCGGCTATTTGTTTTATTTTTACTCGCTATTTTTTATTGCGAGTTGCCCAATCATTTTGGCTATTTCGCATGCATACATTTTTACTTGCTGATTTTGTCGCAAGTTGCCCCATCATTTCGGCTATTTCGTATGCATGTGTGACTTGCTGGCTTTTCGCCGCAAGCTTGGAATTAGAATCCGATTTCGGCATCAACACCGCAACAACTGGGATATTGCCAGGAGAGAATCTTCATTTGCCTCTGTCGACATCGAACAAAGGTGGCTTAGAGAGCAGGGTTAGGGTCCTGTCGCCTAATGCTTTTGACTTCATGAGCCGTAAGGGTCTCACAAAGGTATTTCTCCCTACAAGTCGCGAGGATCTCGTAGGTGTGTTTTCTCCTTAGGAATCGTGAGGATTCCTAAGTGTATATCTCCTTGTAAGTCGTAAGGATCTTACAAGAGAGTTTTCCCCTTATAAGTCGAGGGGACTCGCAAGGGTTGTTCACCATGCGAACATATCCTTAGTCACGGATGGGACTTGGTTAGGGAAATGTTTATTCGCGCCCGTGGATTGTATACAAGGGTCAGCATTGAGCCGCTTGTAGGGCAATATCGAAGGTTGTGGGGGTTGCTTAAGAACAGGTTCAGGTCTCTGTAACTTAAGACTTTCAAATCTTATGAGCCGTGAGGGTCCCATAAAAGAGTTCTCCTTACGAGTCGTGAGGATCTCGCAAGTGTAATTTCTCCTTAGGAATCGTGGGGATCCCTAAGTGTGTTGCTCCCTTGTGAGTCGTAAGGATCTCACGCGGGTGGTTTCTCCTTACATGGTCGAGAGGACCCTGTAAGTGTCTTTTAACGAGATTGCGCCCTTTCGGGTTTTCACAAACACTCGCCGGTAGCCCTGCTGTTTTTACTCACGGAGCCCTTTCGAGTTTTCATCCGTGCCCATTTTTCTTATGGACATACCGTTTTTATTATTTTTTTATTCTTCTCTTTTTTTTCTAACAAGGTTGCGCCCTTTCGGGTTTTCACAAACACTCGCCGGTAACCCTGCTGTTTTTACTCACGGAGCCCTTTCGGGTTTCATCCGTGCCCATTTTACTTATGGATATACCGTTTTTATTTTTTTTTTATTTTATATATATATATATATATATATATATATATATCAGCTTCGGGATGCTGCGATCCGCCGTAGCTTCTTGACATCTCGGTCAACAGCTATTTTTAGGACATAGTGGTCCGTCATTAGTTTAAGCACGTTTCAGTCCGGTGTTAGTGTAAGGACGTTTCGGTCCATTAAACAGCTACTACTCATAGAGTTTTGGTTTTAGGAAGATAGCAAGCGGACATAGTCGTCGTCATCTATCATTGACCTAGGCCGTAAATCGTTAGGCGTAGTATTTCTTCAGGAAGCGACCATTTATTGGTCTGAAAGGTCTCTCACCATGCATGCCCATGAGTAGATAAGCTCCACCCTGGTAGACCTTGTCTATGATGTACGGACCTTCATAGTTCGGCTCGAATTTTCCCCGCTTGGCGCGACTGGGGATCATAGGTCTTTTGACCACTAGCACGAGTTCACCTTGGCAGAATGTCCTCGGCTTGGTCAATCATTCATATGAGCGCGTCATCTTTGCTTTATAAGCCTCCAGATTTTGTTGCGCTACGAGCCGGGTTTCATCAAGGGCATCAAGCTCCTCAAGCCGAAGGTGAGCATTTTCTTCGTCCGTCAGCTCGTAATGGACTGCCACTCGTAGAGAGGTAACTCTATCTCGAGGGGGAGTACTGCTTCTGTACCGAATACCAATGCGTATGGCGTTGTGTTCGTGTCCGTCTTGGACGTAGTTCGATACGCCCAAAGAGCTTCTTGCAGTCTTTCGTGCCAGTCCTCTTATTTCGGGACACCGTATTCTTCACGATCTTCGTCAAGCTCTTGTTGAAAGCCTCAGCTAGACCGTTAGCTCGGGGATTATAAACTGAGGAGTATCTCCAGTCTATGTTGTGCTGTAGTGCGAAGCGGCTGATTTTGTGGCTTCTGTAGGCTGGTCCGTTATAGGAGATGATCCGTCTCGGAGTTTCAAACCGATAAATGACGTGCGTCTTGAAGAAATGAAGGATATTCTCCATCTTCACTTCCCTCAGCGGTACTGCTTCTGCCCATTTGGAGAAGTAATCAGTCGTCGCCAAAATGAATCGATGTCCCCTGGACGATGCTGGTTCGATGGGGCCGATTATGTCAGTTCCCCACATTTTGAATGGCCAGCTAGCCACTGTCGGGTGTAGTGGATTTGGGTGCTGATGGATAAAGTCCCAATGGATTTGGCACGAATGGCATTGCTTCGCATACTCAAGACAGTCCTGAATCATCGTGGGCCAGTAGTAGCCCATCCGTTTAATTTTTAACTTCATATTTGGGCCCACTTGGTGAGAACCACAGAGTCCGTCGTGAACTTCTTGGACGACTCTCTTCGCCTCTTCAGGTCCCAGGCATCTCAACCACAAAGTGTCAAATGAACTCTTATACAGAGTGTCATTGACGAAGGCGAAAGACAGAGCTCGTTTCATGAGTTGATGTTTTGAGGACGCATCTTCAGGCGTTCGACGGGATTTGAAGTAGTCTATAAAGACTTCTCTCCAATCCTCAGCCTTTTCTTGGTCATTTATTTGCAGGTCCGTCTGCTCAGTCGCTTCCTTTTCCTCGGATGATTCCGGAGTAAGAACCCGACGGCTTTGTACCACGATTCTTACATCATCGAGGTTCTCGTCGGCTAGTTCTTTAGAGAGCTTGGCCAATGAATCTGCTTTGCTATTTTCCGCACGCGGTATGCTTTCCAAAGTGTAGGAAGGAATTTGGGTCAACAGTTGCTGCACCTTTTCGCCGTACTTCACCAACTCTGGTTTGGATGTTTGGTAGTCTCCATTTACTTGACTGACGACCAGTTGGGAATCTCCATATATGAGGAGGTTCTCAATTCCCATGTCGATGGCGATCTCGAGGCTTGCTATCAAAGATTCATACTCGGCTTCATTGTTTGTCCTTGGCTCTGTCAAGGAGAAAGCAAAGTGCATTATCCCTCCTTGTGGGGTCACGAAGATAAGGCCTACCCCAGATTTGATTATAGGCGAGTTTTGTTTACGCTTCTTCATGGAAGATGCTCCATCGAAATAAAGTTCCCACCGAGTACCACTTCCGTCGATCGTGTCAAACGCATGTTCGTCTGGAAATTCGCAACTCAAGGGAGAATCAACCGGTATCGGATGTTCAACGAAGAAATCGGCGATGGCCTGGCCTTTCACTGCCTTAAGAGGCTGATAAGTTATTGATAACTACATCAAGAGCAAGGCCCATTTAGCGAGCCGACCTGTCAATATGGCCTTTGACATCAAATATTTGAGAGGGTCCACCTTCGTTATGAGATGGACTTCATGCGCCAATGCATAGTGCCGGAGTATCGTTATCGCGAAGATCAACACCAGGCAGTTTTTTTCGATGGCAGAATAATTGCTTTCTGCCCCCAGGAGAACTCGACTCAAGTAATAGAGAGCTCTTTCTTTCCCTTGGTCGTTTTCTTGTGCCTACAGCGCTCCTAAAGAACCTTCGAGAGCTGTTATATAAAGAATGAGAGGCTTTCCTTTGACCGGAGCAACTAGCACCGGCGGATTCTGCAAGTATTGCTTGATTTCGTCCAGCGCGTCTTGGCATTTGTAATCCCAGACAAATGGGGTCCCCTTTTTCATCAGGTGACTTTAAGGGCGACACTTGCCAGAGAGATTGGCTATAAATCGTCGGATGTACGCGAGCTTCCCTTGGAGATATCGCAATTGTTTGAGAGTCCTTGGCGGGGGCATTTCCATGATCGCCTTGATCTTTGATGGATCTATCTCGATGCCTCGGTGTCGGACGATGAATCCTAGGAATTTTCCTGAGGACACCCCGAACGCGCATTTGAGAGGGTTCATCTTCAAGTTGTATTACCGAAGACGTTGAAACACGTTCTTCAGATGCTCGAGATTTTCCTCGTATGATTTGCTTTTCACCATGAGGTCGTCGATATAACATTCGACGATTTCATGTATAAGGTCATCAAAGATCTTCGTCATGGCCCTCTGATAGGTGGCACTGGTGTTCTTTAGACCGAAGGGCATCACTTTGTAGCAGAATATACCTAAACAGGTCCGTAACACGGTGTGCTTATGGTCCTCGGGATGCATCTTTATCCGATTGTATCCTGATGATCCGTCCATGAAGGAGAAGACTTCGTGAGTGGACGTATTATCTATCATCAGCTCGGTGACCGGTACTGGGAAATTGTCCTTCGGGCAGGCTTTATTGAGATCCCGAAAGTCCACACAGATGCGCACCGTCCCATTTTTCTTCATCACCGGGACAATGTTGGCGATCCAATCAGGGTACTGAACCTCTTGGATGAAGCCGGAGTCGATCAGCTTCTTGACCTCGGTGTTGATGCTCATCTCAAGCTCGAGCCGCATTCTTCTCGGTGCTTGTTTGATCGGCTTGATGTCCGGGGATATCGTTAGTTTGTGGACCACGATCTCTGGATCTAATCCTGGCATCTCGGGATAGTTCCACGCGAAGCAATCCTTATGCTGCATAAGCACGTCCTTTAGCATAGCCACCCTCTCTTCAGACAACAATTCACTGACGAATGTCGGGCACGGGTCATTTGCCATCCCCAAATCAATTTCCTTGAGGTTATCTGTAGTGGTATGTATTCCATCTTCCAGCTCTTTTGGCGCCGGTGGAAACTCTGAGATCACCTTGTCATCATTGTTTTCGAAGCACCAGGGGAGGTCATCCATATTCTCGGGCTCTTCTTTTGATATCGTTATCATATGACAAGTATGAGCTCGCTTTCCGAACCGATGTTGATCTGATTCCAGTCTCGCGGATTTGGGTTCATGTTTTTGCGGTGGAGTTATCCTTCAACTGTCGGATAGAGCGAACTTGCCGAGCTGATACTGATCTACGACCCAGTTCTTGAAGGTGAAGCAGTCTTCGAGAGGATGTCCTATTGCCTTATGATAAGAGCAATAGTTTGGGTGTGAGACTTCGCCTGTTTGTTCGGGGTGCTTGGACTCCGGGAGGATAATCATTTGATGTTTTATAGCGAGGTCAAGTATCTTCTTTGTCTTTTCTTGAGGAAAAGAGTATGCTCGAATCATATTCTTCATAAGGGACAAATCCGAACCGCTCGATTCCCGATCGCGTGACTTATTGGTCCCGCTTTGTCGTTGTCGAACGCCTTTTCCGCTCTTCGACTTGTTTCTGCCTCTACGTCGGGCCTTTATTACAACAGGTTGACAGGGAGGGGAATTTTCATTTTTCGCCGCCTATTGGAGAAGGCGTTGCGTCCTGGCTTTCTCGTAGATGGTCATTTCGCGATTATGGTCGTCTAAGACTTTTTGACTAGCTTCCCTTATAAGCTTGTCCATTTGTTCTTCGAACGACGGACTGGGCATTTTCACGTCGGGGACTTTTTCTGGTTCGGGATTAGCACTTTCCCATTGAGCATCTCCTTCTTCATCAAAGTCATGTACGACATAGCAGTCGCGGATTAGCTCCCGTTTCTTGGACCGAACATATCCAACCCCGATTGCTTCCATTCTCCCATTGGGCAACTAGCGCTGAGTTCCGGGAACGTTCCAGACTCTGTCATAGAACTTGGCTTTTCGAGCGGTTTGTTTGAAGGGTATCCCTTGGCTTCTCAATAACCTTTCCAAGCCTTATGTATAATATCTAGGCAGACGGATGGGCTAGAGCTTGTCAAGTGTAGAATTCGCGCCTTGCCAGATTTCTCTCTCCACTTTGGTTTCCCTGGAGCGGTAGAATAGGATCGCCTTTTCGCCTTTTCGCCTGGAAGGGACATAAAATGTCTGCAGCTCTTCCACACTGTAGGTATCAAGCGCATCTAGTTCTTTATGATGTTTGGGCGAAACCATGGCAACTTGCAAACTTTGTTCTTCATCGGTGAATGTTCGTATTGGAGGCCGAGCAGAGAATATAGCATGGACCTCATCTTCCGAGTCGCTGCCAAAGATCAACATGGGAGCGGACGGTCCTGGCTTGGTGTACTGTGGTGGGCCTGAATAAACTATCTCTTCCTCTTCCTCAGTATGACTCCCGAAGACGAGAATGGTGGTGATAGCTTTGTTCTCTGGTTTGTAACATCTCTCCGTGTCTTCAAAATCCAGTAAGAAATATTTTGCATCTTCATACTTGCGGACTTCGTTTACGGAGAATGGATTCAGCTCTCCTGTTATGGTATACTCGAGACCATCCTTAAAGTATTTCATACACTGATGTTGTGTAGAAGGGATGATATTGTACTCGTGTAACCAAGGCTGGCCGAGCAAAGCGTTATAGCATGTCTTGGCTTCAATGACATGAAATTTAATGTCTATGACAAGCAGCCCGTAGCATAATGTCAATATCACAGACCCGAGAGTCCGCGATGACTAAGAATCAAAAACAGAGATGGTGATTTTATCACGAGCAAGATGCTGGACGCTCATGCGGATTTCCTTCAACACTCGTGCGTTGAGGAGATTGACGGAAGACCCACTGTCGACCAGGATTTTGCCTATCTTTATATCGTGGCAGTACCCTGAGATATAGAGGGGACGGTTGTGCTCGTACGTCCCGAGGAGGAGGTCTTCATCGCTGAAGGTGATATCGGCTGTGTGTACTTCCTCCAGCTCGTCCTTCATCTTTTCTTCAGCGATAAAAGCTTGGAATTGCTCCGGCTCTTGTAGCGCCTTGATCAGTGAATCTCTCGCTTCTTTGGACAGTAAAAAGGCGTCGAGAATACTGAGCTGCGAGGGCAATTTCCTCAAGTGCGCTAGAACGTTATAGTCCACCTCATTCTTCTTTGGCGGGTCCTTGGCAGTCAATTCTTTCATGACTTGGTCATCGAGGGCGGTATCCTCGGAGACCTTTTCTTTTCCCTTATCTTTTTTACTCGTGGATCCAAGATTCTTTTCTGGAAGCGTGCGATTGCGCAGCTGGATGTTTTCACAGGCTTTCGGTTCTTCCTCCTTCCCCAATGCGGATTCTTTAAAGAAGGGGCCAAGAGCCATTTCTTCATCAGAGTCGCTTCCGAAAGTGAGAATTTGCGATCCCCCGGTGTTGACCATGCGACAGTTATCGGTATCACTTTTATGCTCTTCGGTCGCACTTCTTTGCTCGCGCTGAGTTTTGCGTTTCATCCGCTTAAAATGTTGCCGGTGAGCAACATATCCCTACCACCATCTTTTAAAAGCATTGCACTCCTCGGTGGGGTGCGAAATCGTTTGATGATATGAGCAGTAGCTAGGACGCATCTTTGCTTCACCGGGAGTGTTTCTTTCGAAGGGCGGTAGCTTCATTCCCATTGATACGGCTTTAGTAAACCTTTTCCTCGTCTTGAATTTGTTTTTATCCGCAATGGATGTCTTTTGATTTAGCGGGAGTGTCTTGACTTTTCCGTCCAGTTGCCGGCGTTTGGCTCTTTCAAAAATGGCCGTCTCGCGCTCCCGATCAGCTTTACTTTTCAGGAGAGCTTTGTTGAGGAATGTGTCGATCATTTCATCTGACGGCCCCAGAAGTTCTAGTTCAGGGTCTGCCCCCAGTTTCTCTATGCAAGGAGTTCCTTCATCGTCTATCGACGAGTGAGAAATCACATGGCAACTTGCCACATATTCCTCAGATCCATCCAACGAGTCTTCTCCATCATCTTCATTTTTAAGGACGTGGTTGAGGAACTCTTGGAGCATGATTGGAGTTCGCGCCTTTGTAACATTTCAAAAAAATAAAATATTATTTTTGGGAATTTTCATAATTTAATACTAAATTTTAATGAATATTTTAATATTTCGGTATAATTAAATACCGATAAATGGGAAAAATTTTAGAAAAATTATGGGAAATTCTAAAATAGGGTATTTTCTGGAAATATGCCATTTGTAAGTTTTTATGGCCAAGTATATGCTATTTTAGTGTTAATCGCGATTAAAAATCGCTAATTGGATTTTTAGCTTTTGTGCAAAAATGTGCACATATCATTTCGACACTTGTCACACTTGTTTCATGTTTTGGATTCATGGTAGCCTAGGGTTAACCATGTTTACATGACCATGATGGTTTAACCCATTTGGTTAAGCTAATTGGGTTTGATTAAGGGCTTTGGTTTTAAATTTGATTAGGGTAGGGGTTGACTAGTAGGTAGGTGAGAGAGAGAGAGAGCCTTGATGGTTGAGTATTTATTTGGAGAGAGAGAAGGGAGGCTCCAAGGTTATGTCACCTCCTCTTCATTTCAAAACTTTTCAATCACATCTTTCAACTCCCTCTCACACCTACACACACACATCAGCCAACATCAGCACAACTTCAGCCCCAATTTTTATCAACATCAGCTGCAACAACATCATTCAAAACTACACCAACACAACACCAACACAAATACTTCAACTTCAGCACATTTCAGCCACCCAACAGACATCAGCTGCATCAGCAGTAGCACCATCATTAGCAACAGCCACACCAGCCCCAATATCACCAACCACAACATCACCACACCACCACAACCACACCAACAAAAACAACATCATAAGACACAGCTGCAGCTGCTACAACTTCAGCAACAACAAATAACAACAGCAGCAGCTTCAGCCCAGAAAACATCTTCAGCACCAGCTGCAACAGCAACACCAAAGCAGTAGAAGCAGTCCAGTAGCAGCAACAGCCCCTTCCTCCTTCCTCCTTCTTCCCTTCTCCTTCATCCTAGGACCCCCTTGAGGTATAATCTTGCAACCCAACTCTTTTCTTGCTCAGTTATGGGTAGTTAGCTGAAATTTAGTGTTTATATTGTGATTAGTGCTATTTTAGGCAAATTTGAGTGAGACTTGACCGAGTGTTGGTTTTGAATGTTGGTATATCCTTATTAGGTGTGTTTGAGACCAGTCAACCCCAGAATACCCCAGATTTCCAGTTAGTTATCTGAAAGTTTCGACTTGGCGTATTTTAACGATTTTGTCGACTTTCTAGCCTTTCTGAAAACTGCCATCAATTGGGACCTCCTAAAATAATTTTGACTTGGCAGTGAGATATGCAGGCAGATAGAAACCAACACCCAAAACCCTAGCCCTCACCTCATTTCCATGGCCGCAGATATATTCCCCCTGGCCGCAATTTGCGGCCAGAGCAGGTGGAAACCCCCTCGTTTTTGGTGCACGGCTCTTTTACCTGTAAACTTGACCCTGGGTATGTCTAGTTTTGTCTGATTCCAATCAGGGTAGAATCTGTGTTGATTTTCTTGAGTTGGCGCATGATTTACGACTTTTTTTAGCATGGATTTTGGTATTAAGTGATTCTTTTCTGTCAGGTGGCGTTTGAACGCCAACGGCAGAGGGTTATTGGTTTTGTTTGCACGTGAGACTACAGGTTTTTACCTATGAGCGTAGCGTGTACCGTTTTTGTTTCCGACATGGTTTTCATGTGCTTTAGCGTTTGTGATATTCTTGTAGGTACCCACGTGACATCGAGGCGTTGGAGATTCAAATGGCGAAGTCGGCATCGGCACGCATAAAACAAGTGAGTAGATTTATATCTACGGGGAGAAGTCGAGTGGATGGCATATAGCACCCCCGCGGTCCGATATCTAGTGTACTATATATACTATATAAATATGATAGCTTATGTGTGACTTTATTTTTTAGGATGTGTTAGTTGTACTATGCATAGATTAGGGTTAGAAGTAACTAGTGTAGCTCCTAGTCGCGGACCCTAGAATAGGTTTACACCCATACGTACACACGTGCATATTTACTATGTTTATACCGTGATGATGAGGATATTGGAGGACATTGGAGATGAGTTGATGAGATTGGGCATAGTGCCGTGATATTGGTGATGTGATGTGATTCGTATTTGGGATACGATATGTGATTTTTAGCGGGCCTTTGGACGTGTGTTTCACACACGCATTCATACTTATATAGATGGTATCGACTTGTACTAGACTTAAATCAGTACCCCAGATTATGTGATATGATGATAATGATACCTCATATGTGATGAGAGGAATGTGATATTGACCCGAACCCAGCTTATGGGATGCCATACGACGATTTACCATGCGAGCTTTTTAGTGATGATTGATCCGCACTCATGACTCGAGGATGTCAGATGATATACGGTATCGTACGCGATACTATTGAGGCGGGATCACCGACTATTATATTTATATTTATACATATCGACTCAGATTTAGGTGGTTTCCATACCCCTCCCGATTGACTTGATATTTAGACCTGTAGTTTGCATAGGAGGTGTTAGACTAGACCCGAGTCTTACCCATTTCAAAAACTAACCAATCGGGAATGTCTTAAAAACAAGTAAAGGGGTTCTACGGGTATTTTCAAAGGACGTATCTTTATTAAAAACACCGTAGCCCTTATTTTACAAAAAAAAACGATTTGTCTTATTTCAAATGGAATAATTGCATGACATATACATATTGATGTAGACACTTCACTGTTGCGTTGATTTATTCGATTCCGCATTTTCTGTGCTATTCACATTGCATTTCATGGGTTATTGCTATATTACCATCATGCTGTTAGGACACCAGCACCATTATCGATGATGCGTATGTTCCACGTTCACTTGCTTGCCGGCTCACACACTTCATCATCGATAATTGCCATGTCACTACACTGTAGTACTTTTGCATTCAGGATACAGTCCTTACATGACATACTTGTACACAAACTCATTGTACACTTATATTTGTGCACATACTTACTGTACACTTATATTTGTGCACATACTTACTGTACACTCATACTTGTGCACTTACCTGTTGTACACTCATACTTATACACATACATGTTTGCACATACATAGATGATATTTCTAGATTTGGGAACCGCATGATACTTTTTAAAACTGATTCATTTTAAAAGGGCGGTTTGCCTTAATATGTGCATATTACTATTCCAGGTTGCATGATAGACAGATGGGCTTGCATTTCTTTTTATATGTCGCATACATCATGCTCTACTATTTTACGCATTGAGATATGCTGTTTTCATGAGATTTCTGGATTTGAGAACCGTGGATATTTGTAATGAGATTATGTGTTATTTTAAAAACCCCGTTTCTTTTGATATGATATTTCAGTGCGTCCACCAAGTGTTTTCTCGGTTCTGAGAGTGGCATGTGAAACCCGATTCGAGGAGTGGTGGGCACCTATTGCGGGTACATGGTGGACCCGGTATGGTACCCCGGGGCGAGAACGGATTTGTTGTGTAGTAGACGGTGAGCCTGGAAGAGGGACTACTACCTACCAGTGATTGTACTTGTGCTCGGCGGATATCCGGAGGATACCGACCGGAGTTGAGAGATGGATATGGGCGTACTGCTGGGGCCGAGGGCCGATTCCGAAGACGGAGCCCGATATATGAGGATTTACGTGCCGATGCTGGGCACGGTTTTCATAATGTTTTCCATGCTTTTGATTATATCCTCATGTCTACATGTATGATGCTTATTGTCATTGGGTGACAGGTGGACGGGATCCACATATATACATACATTGATCACATATAGACTTTTCTTACATGGATCATACTTTATTGTATATATAACAGGGTATGAGGGCGCTGTTATATATACCCTTACACCAATATTAGTGGAATGGGATGCTAATATATGTGTATTGATATCCATTTTGATACTTCGTCATATTTACTTCATGCAGAAATATCTTATATTTATGACATGTTATTACCTGAGGCACTGGTACGAGTACCTGGCACTATACACATGTTTAGATGTTACATTGCCATCTTATCACGTTTCAGACTTATTCTTTGAGGTTTATATATATATGATCGTATTGACCTAGGATTATGTCATGCATTCGGTTTCATCTTGTAGATGTTTTTCTACTCACGAGTTGGCAACTCACCCCCGTTATGCCACAGTTTCTTGCAGGTTTCACCGTACAGGTTTCATTACGGCTTTGCTGGCACTACTTCCATTTTCGGGTGACTTGCTAGTAGGTGGGTTTATTTGTATCGTACCCATCAGTATAGCTTGTATATTATTATTCTGTTGTATTTAGAAGTTCCATCAACCAAACATGTACTTATTTGGGATAGAGACCAGTGTTATTTATTCATTCGACCTTAGAGTCTCGCGTTATATTTCTCTGGGTTTCATGCTTTTGGGTTTCCTTCTCTGTTGTGATCCTCGCCTTTCGGCGTTGTATATTATGTTGCTTGTGTGGTTGATTTAAAATGGTTTTCCTACACTCTACTAGTTCTCTTGGTTTGGATTTCTAGGTTTTCGGCTTACTTAGATTACGTACGCCTCGAGACATTTCGTAGTCTAAGTGCCGGTCATGTTCCGCACTTTCGGTTCGTGACAAAGTTGGTATCAGAGCATTAGGTTTTATCTTTGGAGCGTAGGATGACCCTTGGTTGATGGAATATGTGACTAAAGTAGAGTGGCGTACCGTGGGTATGTTCCGCGGCATATTTACAATACGCCACTCCACTTAAGAAGCCTTAGGATGTACATTTCCTTGCTCAATATCATATTCCTTCCTGATATAGCCTCATCGGTACCAGTTATGGTTTTGCTACCACGATTACGGGCAGGGAGAGCTACGACTAAAGTTGCGGTCAGCACAAGCTTGTTACGAACGAGGGCTGACCAGAGCGTGATTCCGGCGACACGCGATTGCAGAGATGTGTCTTTTATTGTGTTTTCGCGCCACGAGCGTTGGATGGATCGCGGTATGAGATTTCTCGGACGTGCAGACCAGCACCAGAGGATCGGGCCATTGTTAGAGCTACTAGCTGAGAGAGGACTGTCGATGTAAAGCATACCTCAGAAATTATGATGTCGTCTACCGTGCAGACAAATGAGCCAGCTGTTGCTGAGATTGATAGGATGTCGCTTCAGGAGCTTACGAGCTGAGATCGACGGAGCTTCCAGGCAGATATGAGACAGATGATAGCTAGTCTACCCCGATTTGAGAGACGAAGGTGATTCTTCCGAGTTATATGCCGGAGCAGGCCCAGTTGAGTTGAAAATTTCCAGTGCGGAGAGTCTTACTTAGATCTAGATCAGACCGATTTAGAGATGACCGCCAATGTATCGCCGTTCCTGGAGGATTGAGGCACTGTTCAGCGTGCAGAAGAGTGAGCCAGTTGCTGCTGCGAACGAAGAGATATCGCCCCAGATGTGGGAGCTATTGCAGTACGAGTTGTACTAAGAGATGATGGAAGGTCGCTAGTCACCGAGGATAAATGACTAGGACATATGGTTCGTTCGCTACCCCGATGCGAGGTCATCAGATAGATTGATTCCAGCTACAGACGACTTCACGCGAAGACGTTGAGGGTCGATAGAGACGATCGAATGTCAGAAACCTATTATTCCAAGTTTAAAGTATTCGGAAAGACATGCAGGCAATTATATGGACCCTCTAGAAGAATGAAACCCTAACTCGACTTAATGACCCTGTGAAAGCCTTTGAACCTTAGGGTTTGCGGCAGTTCCGCGGCGCCATTGGTGTGGCTTGGGTTTGCCCTTCTACGGCTGGACCATCGATACTGTGGTACGTACTCGATACTGTTAAATTGTACCCAAGATGTTGAGCTCTTGGGGGATTGTGAGGTTTTGACGAATCGATCGAATGATTCGACTTCATTCGGATGCTAGGTGGTGAGAGGAATTTCTTAGGAAACTACAGATACGAGTATAGCCGTTGGAATGCCGTCCATGCAGCCACGATGAGACGAGTCCGAATCAGTCGACATCGAGCAGAGTGAAGTAAAGAGTTCGTAAGAGATTTCGACGAAATGACGTCCCACTCCGCTGACATCAGAGATGCGATACGCATGCCGAGGCATTGTACTTGGATATACCTTCCAGAAGGAGTCGCGATGAGTTTGCAGCCGTTCCGGAACAAGAATTAGATCTAGTAGAGGACGATGACTTCCGGGCAATTCGGAAAAAAAGAGATTCGAGAAAGACCTCGACAGGACCTTTCTGGAATAAATTACGAGAAGACTTAGACCCAGGAATGGTCATATTGCGCACACCCAGCAGGACAGAGCTCAGCATCATCGAAGAGATAGTTGAATAGGTTCGGATAAAGGACCTCACCCAGATGCGTTGTGAGTTGATCTAGGACGGACGAGTATTGGGTATTCCTCCGATGGTTGGGACGCGTTCCCGAGGACCTGTTCGGCCAGACATCTTCTACAGAATGATGAAGCTACAAAGTATGCGATTTCGAGTCCGTGCGAGAGACTTCGGTTTGACCATGGCCGAGAACAGTTGCAGTGCGTAGATAGCACGGCATGACGTCATAGTGGACGACGAGAAAGACAAGCGGGACAAGAGGTTCGTGCGAGACACTGACGAGCTGCCATTATTTTCCGTCGAGAATAGAGACCTGATATGCTTACAGAGGCATTGGGATACGGCCAATTTCCGAGGAAATGTGTGCGGAACACGCAGATTTCCAGAAAACGAGAAAGGATTATGTAAGAGTACCAGCCTCCGTACAGTTCGGCATAGGCAAGATCGGAAGAGACCTTGAGCAGGATTCCTTCCAGGACACTCCTGCAATGATATTTGCACCCAGGATCAGATGTGTCACATGCATTCAGAGAGCCAGAAGCCAACGCCAGCGACATGCTGCTTTACGAGTGGTCATGATGATTGACCGAGAGATGACCAGAGAAGTGCCAGAACGGAATCGTCCCCGTTAGCATAACTGACAGGGCTGATGAGCCGATGGATCGTGAGATTGGTAATCTACAGAGAAGATAATGACCCAGAGATAGAGGACGCCAGACCGTGAGCAAGAGGCAAGTAGATATCTTGCGCTGTTAGCAATGGGTACACCTACACCTTCCCGGCTTTGAAGGAGGTTATACCGATGACGGTATTTATGATTTGTGATTTTCTGATTCGATTATCACATATCCGTCACTTTGGATTTCGGTATTTTGGGCGTTCTGTTTGCATGATTTAGTCTTGATGGCTGAGTTTTATAATATTTATTTTTATGCACCATGGTTGCACCCACTGGGTATTTATATATTTTTTTTGCGCATAGTTATTACATTTGAGGTATTAATTGTGATTTCATTCCTATTTTATGCCAGTGATTTGATTTACGCTTCCCGCATAGTTTTCATGCACTTTTAGTGTTTTGATTTGATCTGTGCACGCTGATGCATATGATTATGAGCTTATACACTGCGGTATACCTGAGTTAGATTGAGTCGTATTGTATACCGTCGATTTCGATTTTGATATTGGATTTCATGATTTCGTGCATAATGGATGCACCTGATTTGGGGTTTCGCGCATGTTGTGAGATATGATTTTGTACACACCAGATGCACTAAATCGGGGTTCTTCGTGCATGTCAGATGCACCTGATTTTGCTGTCAGGCACACACGTTGCCTATGACAGATGTTTCGTGCACACCAGTTGCACCTAGATGTTGTTTTGTGCACATGTATGACACATATATGGATTTTGATTCCTTACGCACCAGACGCATAGGATATTCTTATATATACATTTTTGGGGATTGATTTCTAATTGAGCAGTACATTTTTATGATATTCGCTATGTATTGAAGTTTTCGGAGGACCGACAATTTGGATTTTTACTGAAATGTTTTAGTATTTGGGGGTTTAAATTTAAATTTGGGGACCGAATTTATTTAAGGGGGGAAGATTGTAACATTTCAAAAAAATAAAATATTATTTTTGGGAATTTTCATAATTTAATATTAAATTTTAATGAATATTTTAATATTTCGGTATAATTAAATACCGATAAATGGGAAAAATTTTGGAAAAATTATGGGAAATTCTAAAATAGGGTATTTTGTGGAAATATGCCATTTGTAAGTTTTTATGGCTAAGTATATGCTATTTTAGTGTTAATCGCGATTAAAAATCACTAATTGGATTTTTAGCTTTTGTGCAAAAATGTGCACATATCATTTCGACACTTGTCACACTTATTTCATGTTTTGGATTCATGGTAGCCAAGGGTTAACCATGTTTACATGACCATGATGGTTTAACCCATTTGGTTAAGCTAATTGGGTTTAATTAAGGGCTTTGGTTTTAAATTTGATTAGGGTAGGGGTTGACTAGTAGGTAGGTGAGAGAGAGAGAGAGCCTTGATGGTTGAGCATTTATTTGGAGAGAGAGAAGGGAGGCTCCAAGGATATGTCACCTCCTCTTCATTTCAAAACTTTTCAATCACATCTTTCAACTCCCTGTCACACCTACACACACACATCAGCCAACATCAGCACAACTTCAGCCCCAATTTTTATCAACATCAGCTGCAACAACATCATTCAAAACTACACCAACACAACACCAACATAAATACTTCAACTTCAGCACATTTCAGCCACCCAACAGACATCAGCTGCATCAGCAGTAGCACCATCATTAGCAACAGCCACACCAGCCCCAATATCACCAACCACAACATCACCACACCACCACAACCACACCAACAAAAACAACATCATAAGCCACAGCTGCAGCTGCTACAACTTCAGCAAGAACAAATAACAGCAGAAGCAGCTTCAGCCCAGAAAACAGCTTCAGCACCAGCTGCAGCAGCAACACCACAGCAGTAGAAGCAGTCCAGTAGCAACAACAGCCCCTTCCTCCTTCCTTCTTCTTCTTTTCTCCTTCATCCTAGGACCTCCTTGAAGTATAATCTCGCAACCCAACTCTTTCTTGCTCAGTTATGGGTAGTTGGCTGAAATTTAGTGTTTACATTGTGATTAGTGCTAGTTTAGGCAAATTTGAGTGAGACTTGACCGAGTGTTGGTTTTGAATGTTGGTATAGCCTTATTAGGTGCGTTTGAGACCAGTCAACCCCAGAATACCCCAGATTTCCAGTTAGTTACCTGAAAGTTTTGACTTAGTGTATTTTAACGATTTTGTCGACTTTCTAGCCTTTCTGAAAACTGCCATCAACCGGGACCTCCTAAAATAATTTTGACTTGGCAGTGAGATATGCAGGCAGATAGAAACCAACACCCAAAACCATAGCCCCCACCTCATTTCCATGGCCGCAGATATATTCCCCTGGCCGCAATTTGCGGCCAGAGCAGGGGAAACCCTCCTCGTTTTTGGTGCACGACTCTTTTACCTGTAAACTTAACCCTGTGTATGTCTAGTTTTGTCTGATTCTAATCATGGGTAGAATCTGGGTTGATTTTCTTGAGTTGGCGCATGATTTACGACTTGTTTTAGCATGGATTTTGGTATTGGGTGATTCGTTTCTGTCAGGTGGCGTTTGAACGCCAACGACAGAGGGTTATTGGCTGTGTTTGCACGCGAGGCTACAGGTTTTTACCTATGAGCGTAGCGTGTACCGTTTTGGTTTCCGACATGGTTTTCATGTGCTTTAGCGTTTATGATATTCTTGTAGGTACCCACGTGACATCGAGGCGTTGGAGATTCAAATGGCGACGTCGGCATCGGCACGCATAAAACAAGTGAGTAGATTTATATCTACGGGGAGAAGTCGGGTGGATGGCGTATAGCACCCCCACAGTCCGATATCTAGTGTACTATATGTACTATATATATATGATAGCTTATGTGTGACTTGATTGTTTGGGATGTGTTAGGTGTACTATGCATATATTAGGGTTAGAAGTAACTAGTGTAGCTCCTAGTCGCGAACCCTAGAATAGGTTTACACCCACACGCACACACGTGCATATTTGCTATGTTTATACTGTGATGATGAGGATATTGGAGGGCATTGGAGATGAGTCGATGAGATTGGGCATAGTGCCATGATATCGGTGATGTGATGTGATTCGTATTTGGGATACGATATGTGATTTTTAGCGGGCCTTTGGACGTGTGTTTCACACACGCATTCATACTTATATAGATGGTTTCGACTTGTACTAGACTTAGATCAGTACCCCAGATTATGTGATATGATGATAATGATACCTGATATGTGATGAGAGGAATCTGATATTGACACGTACCCAGCTTATGTGATGCCGTACGACGATTTACCATGCGAGCTTTTTAGTGATGATTGATCCGCACTCATGACTCGAGGATGCCAGATGATATAAGGTATCGTACGCGATACTATTGAGGCGGGATCACCGACTATATATTTATATTTATACATATCGACTCAGATTTAGGTGGTTTCCGTACCCCTCCCGATTGACTTGATATTTAGACATGTAGTTTTCATAGGAGGTGTAAGACTAGACCCGAGTCTTACCCATTTCAAAAACTAACGAATCGGGAATGTCTTAAAAACAAGTAAAGGGATTCTACGGGTATTTTCAAAGGACGTATCTTTATTAAAAACACCGTAGCCCTTATTTTACAAAAAAAAACCCGATTTGTCTTATTTCAAATGGCATAATTGCATGACATATACATATTGATGTAGACACTTCATTATTGCGTTGATTTATTCGATTCCGCATTTTCTATGCTATTCGCATTGCATTTCATGGGTTATTGCTATATTACCATCATGCTGTTAGGACACCTGCACCATTATCGATGATGCGTATGTTCCACGTACACTTGCTTGCCGGCTCACACACTTCATCATCGATAATTGCCATGTCACTACACTGTAATACTGTTGCATTCAGGATATGGTCCTTGCATGACATACATGTACACATACTCATTGTATACTTATATTTGTGCACTTATTTACTGTACACTCATACTTGTGCACCTACCTGTTGTACACTCATACTTGTACACATACATGTTTGCACATACATAGATGATATTTCTAGATTTGGGAACCGCGTGATACTTTTTAAAACTGATTCATTTTAAAAGGGCGGTTTCCCTTAATATGTGCATATTACTATTCCAGGTTGCATGATAGACAGATGTGCTTGCATTTCTTTTTATATGTCGCATACATCATGCTCTACTATTTTACGCATTGAGATATGCTGTTTTCATGAGATTTCTGGATTTGAGAACCGTGGATATTTCAAATGAGATTATGTGTTATTTTAAAAACCCGGTTTCTCTTGATATGATATTTCAGTGCGTCAACCATGTGTTTTCTCGGTTCTGAGAGTGACATGTGAAACCCGATTCGAGGAGTGGTAGGCACCGATTGTGGGTACATCGTGGACCCGGTATGGTACCCCGGGACGAGAACGGATTTGCTGTGTAGTAGACGGTGAGCCTGGCAAAGGGACTACTACCTACCGGTGATTGTACTTGAGCTCTGCGGATATCCGGAGGATACCGACCGGAGTTGAGAGATGGATATGGGCGTACTGCTGGGGCCGAGGGCCAATTCCGCAGACGGAGCCTGTGGGCTGATCCGGACAGACAGAGCCCGATATATGAGGATTTACGTGCCGATGCTGGGCACGGTTTTCATGATGTTTTCCATGCTTTTGATTATATCCTCATGTCTACATGCATGATACTTATTGTCATTGGGTGACAGTTGGACGGCATCCACATATATACAGACATTGATCACATACAGACTTTTATTACATGGATCATACTTTATTATATATATAACAGGGTATGAGGGCGCTGTTATATATACCCTTACACCAATATTAGTGGAATGGGACGCTAATATATGTGTATTGATATCCATTTTGATACTTCGTCATATTTACTTCATGCAGACATATCTTATATTTATGACATGTTATTACCTGAGGCACTGGTATGAGTACCTGGCACTATACACATGTTTAGTTGTTACATTGCCACCTTATCATGTTTCAGACTTATTCTTTGAGGTTTATATATATTTGATCGTATTGACCTAGGATTATGTCATGCATTTGGTTTCTTCTTGTGGATGTTTTTCTACTCACGAGTTGGCAACTCACCCCCGTTGTGCCACAGTTTCTTACAGGTTTTGCCGTACAGGTTTCATTACGGCTTTGCTGGCACTACTTCCATTTTCGGGTGACTTGCTAGTAGGTGGCTTTATTTGTATCGTACCCATCAGTATACCTTGTATTATTATTCTGTTGTATCTAGAAGTTCCACAACCAAACATGTACTTATTTGGGATAGAGACCAGTGTTATTTATTCATTCGACCTTAGAGTCGCGCGTTATATTTCTCTGGGTTTCATGCTTTTGGGTTTCCTTCTCTGTTGTGATCCTCGCCTTTCGGCGTTGTATATTATGTTGCTTATGTGGTTGATTTAAAATGGTTTTCCTACAGTCTACTACTTCTGTTGGTTTGGATTTCTGGGTTTTCGGCTTACTTAGATTACGTACGCCTCGAGACGTTTCGTAGTCTAAGTGCCGGTCATGTTCCATACTTTCGGGTCGTGACAGCCTTCTGGTTATACTCTTCCAGCGCGTTAATCTGCTTCTGTAAGTCCGTGCGCTTGTCGCCAGGCTTCACGGGCTTCTTGGATTTCTTCTTCTTTTTCGAAGATTTCGATGGCTGAGTGTGAATGCTTGGGCCATCTCCACCAATCTTTGGAGCTGGGCGCAGCTTCAGCATCCCTTCGATGATCTGGGGTTCCAGTGGGTTCTTCCACCTGCTCGCCGGACATGTCAGGAGATCTTTCAGCATACTTTTGGTTTTGGCTGAAAGCACGACCTCCCACGGAGCTTCTTCAACAAAAGAACACGTTGCCCCGGGTTTGTCCGTCTTCTTAGGAGTGTGCGGTTGTGGTGGGTTTACTTTCCACTTCTCGGACAGCTCAAACTTGCCTTGTAGATACTGATCCTCGATCCTTCCCTTAAAGACGAAGCAATTCTCGATCGGGTGGCTTACCGTTTGGTGGTAAGGGCAATAATTGGGATTATTCACTTCACTGGGTTGCGGCGGTCGCCTGGGATTCGGCAAACTGATAAGCCTGTTGCGCATAGTCAGCTCGAACAGCCTCTTCGTCTTGTCTCGTGAGATTGAGTAAGGACGCTTCATTTTCTCATTGTAATAGCGCCGTCTCTCTTCCAGTTGATCTGCTAGCTTTGGCGAACTTGGCTGTTGTTGGGTGTTCGCGACGAAGGTCGCCTTCCCTTTACCCTTGTCGTTCCGAGGTTCCGGCTTCGGAGGAGACGGTCTGTGACCCATTTGATCCATCTGGGCTAAGTTATCAATTAAAGCCTGGAACATGGTCGATTTAAAGAACATCATGAACTGTAAAATAGTTGCATGAGGGTCTAAGGTGCCCACGAACATGCCTACTGCTGGTGCTTCTTCGATGCGCTGTTCGCACTTCGATCACATGTTCCTCCATCGGATTACATATTGAACCAAAGTTTCGCCCAGCTTCACCCTTGCATTAATCAACGCCGTTATTGGTGTGCGTTCACTGGCGCTGGCGAATCGCTGAGTGAATTGCAATTCCATCTCTGCGAAAGTTTTGACGGAGTCGTTCGGAAGCTCGGAGTACCACTCAAACGCCGTCTCCGATAAGCTGCCGACGAATTGGCGAAGCAAGAGCTTATCATCGCCGCCAGTGTTGCCACAAAGAGCCCTGAACTGGGTGACATGTTGATGGGGATTGCCTATCCCCTTGTAGACATGGAATTTTGGGATCGTGTAGCCCGGCGGGTATTTTATCTGATCATACCATCCCGAATATGGTCGCCCAGTTTTGACAACTTGGTCGGCTGCCTCAGTTACCTGGTGAACTCTTATTTGCTGAGCAATATAGTCTTCCAGGGCAGCCTTAAAGATTGTTTCCTCTTTGGTTGTTGAAAGAGCAGGAGGTGGATTTGATGTTTCTCCTCTGTCGTCTTCGAAGATAATCGGAGGATCTTCAGCAGGGGGATCCGACTGTATCATCATCCCGACCATGTCTTGGAACAGAAGAGCCATTTGCTTTATATTGGCTGCTTGTTCCGCAGCCTCCTTGTCCTTCTCGAGCATTTTTCGAAGGAATTCAGCATCAGTCTCGTTCTCGTAACGTTGTTCTGAAGACGCCTCCGGGCTTTCTTTTGGCCCGGTGAGTGCGGCCATCGCAGTCAGCATCTCCAGGAGCTTCTGCTGCTTCTATTCCTGGGCTCTTGTGATGGATCGAGTGAGTGGTTGGTGGCCCGTAGAAGTGCGTCTATCTTCCTTCCCAGATGCCATGTAAACGGTATGGACCGCCATGCCCCCAGACTTAGGGCGTTTGGGTTCAGTGCCTTTGACATTTGTCGCAGGCATAGGGATCTTCTCCGGCCTTCTTTTCTTATGAGCGGTCGAAGTTGAGGGGGCCATTGCGGTAGGCACCCAGATAGCTTTCCGCGACTTGGCAGGAAGGCTTTCCTCCTGTCGGACCTTCAGCTTTTTCAGCTGGCGGGAACATTCTTGATCCACCTCCGAGTTCTGGACCTGCCGCCAAACTTTATAGATCTTGGAGGACAGCCGCTGAGGGGACTGTTCTGGCTTGGCTTCCGCAACATTCTCCACCGGAGGAGTAGATCTTTTCAATATGGCGGTGGGAGATTTCCTACGCACCTTATTCAACTGCTCAAAACTGTTCCCGGTTGGAACAACAGCATTAATTTCCACCGTCGGAGCTGGTGGAATTAGCCCAGAAGGGGAGTTTCCTCCGTCCTTCCTCACTCGGCGCCAGTGGCGATGTCGAGCATATCGAGTTCATGGAGTTGGCTCGGTGAAGGGGATGGCCTTGTCTTGCCCCGTGTTCAAATGAGGGGCCGTTGCCGGTGTCAGCCTATTAAAGACTGATGTCCTTTGAGTAGCAGGAGCGGGAGTGGGAGTTGGGACGGTCAGTCTTATAAAGACCGACCTCTTGGCAGGAGAAGCCGCCTTGACGACTTCGGGAGCAGGGTTGGTTACTCTCTTCGGAATAATCTTCTCTGGGATTGCAGGCTTCATTATGGGCCCATAGGAATTTTGGCCCAATATGGAGAAGATCGAGGCACCGGTGCTGGACGACCCGTTGAGAGGGGCCGCAGCAACATTAAGTCGATCGAAGACCGACTTCTTGGGAGCTTCTGGTACAGGCACGAGAGCAGTGAAGCTCGTTGGCGGGAGCGTGGTCCCGAAAAACAGCCATGTGGTGGCTTGAGTAATCTGCTCCACGGGCATCGTGAACAAAGAGGCCGCTTGGGGCCCGTAGGTTATGCCCCCAGTTGAGGCAGGACGCGAGTTGCAGCTGCAGTTGGAGCACTTCGAGCAGGTGAATGCCATTGCTGTTTTTCTTTCTGCGCCAAGCAAGAGTCTAAATCTTAGTAACTTGAAACCCAAGGGCAACCATTAACAAAACGCGATTCGTTCACGAATACGACACACGAAGTGTGGAGTGGAAAGAGGAAAAGGTCCCACCGGGCGTGCCAGAATCTGTTCACCGCCGAACACAGAGATGCGACCGCGCAGGTCCGTCTCGCCTGAAATTCGGGGCAGATGCTAATTGGTACTATCCGTTCACCTCTCCGAATATGCTAAGTTGATTTATGGAACCGTGTATCGAAGGTTTAAACAGATGCGGCCGATGTAGCAGACTTCATCAGATTCCCCCTCGCTTTGTGGGGACGCTCTTCCCTGCAGGCGCAAGCCCTTGCAGTTAATTACGCTACCGCATCGCGGTAACAACTTTCTCCTTCTCCATATGGTCACTTCATGTCGTGTGTTTGTTTTGTATTTGGATGCCCGTGGATTGTATACAGAGACTAATTTGTGCTGTCGTCCATAGGACATGGATTAGTCCAAATCTGTATCTTTCTTAGATTTGGGTTTGAGCGGGTGTGTTTAAGGATACGTTAGCCTTATTTGAGGCTAAGATCAACTTAAACGTTCGTTAAGGACACGTTAGTCTAATTCTAGACTAAGATCGACTTAACGGGATCATTTAGATCCGACAAGAGAGCAATTGGGGGCTCTATTGTTTAGTTTAGTGACATTGCGGTCGATAAGTAGTTTAAGGAAATTGCGGTCCAATGTTAGTTTTATGACATTGCGGTTAAGGTTAAGGACATCATGGTCCGGTGTTAGTTTTAAGACATCACGGTCGAGGTTAAGGACGTCATAGTCCATGAGTTTAAGGACCCCACAGTCCGTTATTAGTTTTAAGACATCACAGTCGAGGTTAAGGACATCATAGTCCATGAGTTCAAGAACCCCACAGTCCGTAGCAGTGTGTGGTTGTCGAGACCCATCACCTCTCTGACGATGTTGAAGGACTACAATGACAGATCTCAGAGGAGTAAAGAGATGTACCCTCGAACTGGGTGTAAATTGATTGGAAGAGCAGTTGTGTTCAGTTCAATTTATATTGAGAACTTATGGCCAGAATTGGGCTAAGTCCATTTGAAAATGTTTAACATTTTATTCATGTTTTGCCTATTAGTCTTTTACTTGGGCTCTGCTCTTTTATAATGCATAACATTGGGCTCTATAATGCATAGCATTTTAGTGGTCTGATAGTGTGCCACGTGGCTTATCAGGCGCTTTTCACCAATTAAAGATCGCAATGCGCTAGCGCATGCGCAGGTAACGCGTGTCACGCTCTGCGCTAAGCGCAAGTCTGTTAGCACACTGCACTTTCTGAGTGCGCTGCGCCTGTGCACTGCGCCAGTGAACGACACGTGGCGCGCTCTGGCACAGTGCGTTATTCCAAGAGCGCAGTGCGCTGTTTTAGAAGCACAAAGCACAGATTGTGTCTTGTGGTTGATACGTGGCGCGTCTTGGCGACGTGCGCCAGTCCAAGGAGCGCAAAGGCGCATTTCAAAAGTGCAAGGCACTGTCCAATAGCGCAGAGCGCATCTTGATCAATTAAAGATCAAAGAACAAGTTTTCTGTTCTCTCAAAAAAGTTTCTACCTCAAAATCCAAGAACCGAAGTTCTTGTTCACATCAAAAGGCTGTGCCTTTATATAGATCAAAAGATCTAAAAATGAAGTAAATAACTTCTTTTAATCTTTTATAATTAGATCTTTTTAATCTTTTTCTTTTTTTTATAGAAGATCTTGATCTTGTTCTTAGATATTTGATCTTTATTAGAAGACGGTTCTTTTTTTTTAATGAGATAATTTCATCTCTGTTCTTCCAAGAATTTAATTCTTTACCTTTAAATATGAAGAAGATGATCTTCTTTCTTCAAAGGCTTGCCTTTCCTTCTCTTTGAGTTTTTCTCAAAGTTTTTAGAGGGTTCTCTTTTTTCTGTATCTATGAGACTTGGAGTCTAGGGGCCTTTATATAGGGCCAATTGATTTGTTAAGTTAGTTACAGAGATCTTTCTCTGATTGATCTGTGGATATTTCCCCACCGTTAGATCTTTGATCCTAAGGCCTCTGTTTTACAGAAGACAATCTTCTTATTTTAATAAGATTAGAAAGATCTTTCTAGAATTTTAATTCTAATTAATTAATAATTTATTATTTAAATTCCAGTGCTGGCGTAATTGGCGCTAACGCACCTGCGTTTGACACATGGCGCGCAGCGCAACTGCGCTAGCGCGCCTGCGTTCGACACGTGGCGCGCAGTGCAGAGCGCAGCGCAACTGCGCTAGCGC
The DNA here is from genome assembly GCA_030015575.1 of Agapanthus africanus. Classification (NCBI taxonomy): domain Eukaryota; kingdom Viridiplantae; phylum Streptophyta; class Magnoliopsida; order Asparagales; family Amaryllidaceae; genus Agapanthus; species Agapanthus africanus. The sequence goes on from JASDDO010000031.1 coordinate 568,850,080, forward strand.
GCCTGTGTTTGACACGTGGTGTGCAGCGCAGAGCGCAGCGCAACTGCGCTAGCGCACCACTGTTTGACACGTGGCGCGCAGCGCAGAGCTCAAGTGATCTGAAGCGTCGCTTCATTTTAAAATTTAAATTTTGAAACAGAGCTTTGCTCTGATTAGGGGTGCGTTGCCTTGGGCGCAGCGCTCCTGGTGCTGGCGTGTCTGCTTTTGACACGTGGCGCGCAGCGCAAGGAATCTGAAGCGTTGCTTCAGTTTTTGAATTTTGAAATTCAAACAGAGTTTTACTCTGATTGGGGGAAACATGGAAAAAGGCCCTACGAGGGAATTTCCTCTTATGGCGGTGAGATAAGTCTACCCTCTTATATTTTTTCTTCAATCAGCACACATCATTCTCATCTTTATCGATTAAGATGTATGTATACTAAATTTCATATGATTCCAACATGTTTTCGCCATTGATTTAGTGAGTGCAAAATTAACGGTTTACCAACAATAAAACTTTTTACATTGCTAATTCAATTATAAAAAAGTGGTAGAAACACATGAAATTTGGTGTATCCACATCTTATGTTAGGATTCCTAGCGCCCTGGCTGCTAGCCGCAGCCGTTGCGGAACGAAAAACTTTGACTTTTAAAAACTTGGCACTAGAAACAACTACCTAGAATCTAACCAAACATTAAAACTAGTAAACATAACGAGTTTAGCTACTGTGATAAGAGAGTAATACCGAATGATCCGTGTCTTTCGGTCTTTTACCCTCATCCTTAGCTCCATGAGGTCTCCATGATCGAGGTTGACCTCTGGTCTTCCTCCGTTTAAGATGATCCACCCAAAGGATGTGGTTCATGGTTCTAGCTCCATACAAAAACCTAGTGGTGCAACTAAAGGCTCTAGGCTGCTAATCTTGAGTTTCTAGTTATAGTATGTTGTTCTAGCAATTTTTCTATCTCTCTTCACCCTTGATTCTCAACTCATGAGAATGTAGGGTGAACAGGAAGAAGAAGCTCTAGAATAGAGAGAGAAAGATAATGGTTTTCTGAAAATCTCATTACAAAACCAATAATGCAAGCATGGTTTTATCAAATGATATTTGGAAATATAAAATCCAACCATACTTGAATAGTGTAGACAAATGAATTATAATTTCATTCTATTCAACCATACTTCACACCATTCTCTTTGTCACCTCACCCCTCTACCTCATTTCTATTTTCAATAAAAGAAAAACCATGGAAATGAGATGTCCTCCTTCTAGAATATTTTCTGTATAAATACGGAATACACTCCACCGTATATACATACCCGTATTTGTATCAAAATACGAATACCGAAAGAGGTAGAATAATACAAAGAATATAATACTAGAATATACATATAGAAATGCGTATATGTAAATTATTAAATCAATACCTTATTTAATAATCTGACTTAATCCTAAGCCGGCTAGTATTATCAACCGTCCAATCGAATGTCCGGATAACACTAGAATATACATATCGAAATATATAAATGTAAATTATTAAATCAGTACCTGGTTTACTAATCCAGCTTAATCCTAAGTCGGCTAGTATTATCATTCGATCGGAACCCTGCACGTATCAAAATACAGCCATTATATCATTTCATCTGAACCAAGGGAACCCTCTGTGTGGGACTCTAAAGACTAAACAGTACGCTGGAAGTGAGTTTAACCACAAGCACGTCAGCGGCACTAGCTGTACGTAATAGCTACCTAGATAGCTGTCGAAAGGAAAGTCGACAAGCAAGCTCATCCACCCCTACTAAGCCTGTCCATGACAATCACCGTACAGTCCATTCTCTTCGTCTAAGAGTATCGCATACCGGTCCAGTGGATGGTAAACGTCAGACCCCTACTGACCCGATAAGTCGTGTCAATGTGGCTTAGGACCAATCCGAGAAACTATTGATCTAACCATCAGTAGATCTCAATTGCCTTGGCCCAGGTCTTCTAGTTTTGGCCAACCGGACATAGTGCGATATCTACTCCCAATACTGTGAGAGACGAATCCCTAACAATCACTCACTGCCTCCTTGTGGCTTGGGACTATACCCAACCAAAACCTGTTTACAAGACTCAGTAGAACCGTGGTAGGGTAGTGATCAAAGTACAGTGGGAATCACACAAGACAAATGATGATCACAGGTGTAAAGAATAAGCTGTACTTATGTCACCTGAGAACCGCTATCTGACGATAGGTATAATACCTTCTAGAGGTTATCGGCGAGTCCGTCCACTATACTCACCCACATTGAGCACATGTATACAATCTTAAGTCATCACACCAATAGCTGTGGGACTAACCACCGCCCCTCGTCGGGTCTAAAAATGTATAAATCGGTCTACTTCGGAATATCGATGCCCGGTCTCGACACTCTTGCGACTTGGGACCTATAAGGATGTGCTTATGGAATACCCAGCTCCTAAAAGTATGATCGCCATCATAACACTAGAATTCAAGAAAAATCCTATGGGCTTTATCAACATGTATCGGTCATATGTGATATCGAGTATAACATATGCACATGTTAAGATAAAGACAAACCAAAATAATATACTACTATAACGAGTCTTTATCAACATGTATAAGCAATACAAATCATTAAGAAAAACAAATACACATATTCAGATAAAGACAACTCAAATAGTATACTATACAACTGAGAAAGATTGTCATGTACATACATATCCATAGCATTCTATACAATATAGGCCTCTAGGGCATACATATCCAACAATCTCCCTCTTGCACTAAGGCCTGTAATTGGCATACCGAATACCCAACGTCTGCTCTAGGATCATTTGTTGGCGTATCGCTTACCCAATATCTCAAAAAGTCGCTCGAATTGCGCTTGAGGGAGGACCTTGGTAAATGGATCCGCCGTGTTGTTCTTTGTATCTACTCTCCGAATCTCGATCTCCCAGCGATCTTCGATCTCCCTGATTAGGTGATACCGTCTCAAGATGTGTCTGTTTCTCTGATGGGACCGTGATTCCTTTGCTAAAGCTATAACCCCACTGTTATCGCAATACAAAGGTATTGGATGAACAATAGACGGAACCACCTCAAGTTCAGCAATGAACTTCTTCATCCAGACCGCTTCTTTTGCGGTATCGTTGGCAGCAATGTATTCAGCCTCCACCGTCGATTATGTGGCAGTGTCCTATTTAGAGCTCTTCTAACAGACCGCCCCTCCAATGAGGGTAAACACAAAACTCGAGACAGACTTGTTGTCATCCTTGTCACTCTGGAAGCTTGAGTCGGTAAAGGACTCGACCTGGAGTTCTCTATTACCATAAACCAAGAACATCTTTTTAGTCCTTCTCAGGTACTTAAGAATGTTCTTCACAGCTGTCCAATGATTCTCACCTGGGTTTGACTGATACCGGCTCACCACGCTAAGAGCATAAGTTGCATCTGGTTTGGTACATAGCATCGCATACATTATAGATCCTACCGTCGAAACGTAGGGTATAGTGCTTATGCGAACCCTCTCCTCATCAGTCTTTGAAGACATCTCTTTGGAGACGGTGATTCCGTGTAAAGCGGGTATATTACCGTTCTTGGAATCTTCCATACTAAATCTCTTTAGTATGGTCTCGATGTACCTGGACTGTGAAAGTTCCAACAATCTCTTGGATTTATCTCTGTAGATCTTAATCCCTAGAATGTACGAGGCATCACCCAGGTCTTTCATGGAGAACCTTTGTGATAAGAACAACTTGACTGATTGCAGCATATGAATGTCATTTCCTATCAAGAGAATGCCATCCACGTACAGGATGAGGAATATAACAATTCTCCCTACAATTTTCTTGTAGATACATGGTTCATCCTCATTTTTTATGAAGTCAAATTTCTTGACTGTCTCATCAAGATGGATGTTCCAGCTCTGCGATGCTTGCTTTAATCCATAAATGGATTTAAGCAACTTGCACACCTTCCCGTTGCTTCCACTGTCTACAAATCCCTCCGTCTGATCCATATAAACGCACTCTTCTAAACTTCCATTTAGAAAAGTCGTTTTAACATCCATCTTCCAGATATCATAGTCATGGTAAGAAGCAATAGATAGTAGGATCAGAATGGATTTCAGCATAGCCACTGGAGAAAAGGTTTCATCATAGTCCACTCCTGGTCTTGGACGAAAACCTTTTGCAAAACGTCTAGCCTTATAGGTTTCCTCCTGTCCATCTACACCAATCTTCTTTTTGATGATCCACTAGCTTCCAACGGGTTTTGACCCGGGAAGAGCAACATCTAAACTCCAAACTTTGTTGGTGTACATGGATTCCATTTCGGATTGTATAGCATCCAGCCATTTATCAAAGTCCTTATTGGTAATGGCCTGCTTAAAACTAGTAGGATTTTCTTCTTCCAAGATACAATCCTCTCGATCCCCATCTATAAGAAAACCGTAGTATCTCTCGGGCGGACGAGAAATCCTACTAGATTTGCGGAGTGGCTCAGGTTCGTCCGGGATTATTGAATCCTGAGATTCCACCAAATCTTCATTTTCAGTTTGTGTTTCTTTAATTTCTTCCAGCTCTACCGTGCTACCACTAATTTCTTCTGCAAAAAAATCCTTCTCTAAAAAAACAGCATGGCGAACAAACACCTTCTGTTCTTTTGTGTGGTAGAACAGATATCCATGCAAATGCTTAGGATATCCCATAAACTTATATAGAACTGATCGTGCCTGAAGTTTGTCCGGATTTTGTATTTTTACATATGCCGGACAACCTCATATCTTAATACAATTAAGACATGATTTCTTTCCACTCCATATTTTATATGGAGTCCTAGGCATAGATTTGGATGGAACCAGATTCAACAAGTATGACGCTGTCTGAAGCGCATATCCTCAGAATAAAAGAGGCATATCAGCATTACTCATCATGGAGCGAATCATGTCCAATAGGGTACGGTTCCTCCGTTCTGATACACCATTTTGCTTTGGTGTGTACGGATGAGTAAGCAAGGAGAGAATACCATTCTCTTTTAAATATTTGAGGAATTTCGTGCTTAAGTACTCCTCTCCTGTATCATATCTGATGATCTTGATACTTTTGCCAGTCTGGTCCTTATATTCTTTGAATTTCTCAAAATCTTCAGATTTGCATTTCAGAAAGATACACATATCCGAATCTAGAGAGATTGTCCGTGAATGTAATGAAGTATGAGAACCCACCCCTCTCATGTATAGACATCGGACCACATACTTTACTGTTTATGAGACCTAAGAGCTCTGTAGCTCTTTCTCCGTGTCCGATGAACGGAGATTTGGTCATCTTTCCTTTGAGACAAGACTGATAAGTTTCATAGGATGAGAATTCGAACAGATTCAGACATCAACTTACTTAGTTTTTTCTTACCGATATGACCAAGTCTACAATACCACAAGTAGGTTTCGTTCGTATTTGAACTCTTTCTCTTGCTTGTGTTTTGTATATTTAAGACTGTGTTTTGATTAAGAGCATAGATACCATCACAAAGTGTACCTTCTGCAATCAACACAAAGTAAATGTTCATGATATTTCTTTCTAGAACAAACTTATATCCATCTTTATCGAATAAAGAGATTGATATGATGTTGCAAAGCATAGAAGGTACATAGTAACAATTGTTCAAAATCTTAGTATTGCCGCTTAGAAATACTAGGTGATATTCACCGACGGCAACAGCATCAACTTGTACTCCGTTCTCTACTCTGAGAGACATATCACCACGTCCAACCATTCTATTTTTTCTCACTTCTTATAATAAATTACAGATATGAGATCCTAAATAGGTATCTAGTACCCAGGACGTAGGATTGACCAAAAAATAGTTTTCAATAACAAATACAGCCGAAAAAAATACATTAAAATGCTTCTCCTTCAATAGGGTCATCTGGAATCCCTGATAGTCCTCTTTCCCTTGCTCATACTCATGATAGTTGTCACATGTTTGAGTTGAACTGACGTTCCCCAGCCCAGTGCAATAAACTGGTTCGGTCAATTCATACATTTTATTATCTTGATTAGGGCGTGACATGGTTGCTACCACGAGAAAGAAAAGAAACACTCAGCGTGTGCTCTTTCAAGATTAGATTGGTTATTAGTTTATCTAATTAGGATGGCTCCCACTGTTTCCTCGAATTCTCTTCCAAACCTTAAAAGGAGAACGAGTCGGGATCATTAACACCTTACAAGTTCGCTAACCATTCAGCCAGGCAGGTGTTGGTACTCCGATGGAGGTTCCACGTGCTCTCGCACGGACCTAATTAAAATAAACCTCATTTCCGCAGAGGCGTAGCTCCGTTAACACCTTCCTAGACACTTAATAGGTTAGCTAATTGTGAAGTCAAAAATATCTCCTAAAAGTAATCCTACTCATAAGTGGAATCGGGATCCAACTATCATCGCGTGATAACATAGATGGAAGCCACTGTAGTTACCATACTCTTGATGGTATGCAACACTAGAAAGTATGCTGTATATTTGAAACTCCTGATGTAGTTTTTGACCCAGACACTTATGACCTTGACGTAGGCCAACATATCATAAATCATTAGTCAAGTTCAACCCGTCATTATTCTGGATTAATTTAGACCCACTCATACAAATTCTTAACGTAGGCTAATATAAGTGTACGACTGTCCTAAATAATCGCATATCTAGGCAGCAAACAAGCATTACCCAGCTACCATTCACTATGCCTTTACGTTGGCCAAGATATATATCATGAATACTAGGTGATACTTGTAAGAAATGACAGAGGGCTACGGCTGGGTTTTTGGTGAAAAAACCTTTAACATAATGAACTTGATATCGTTGAAGGAACCGAGTAATTTTGAAAAGGAATGGTTTAGGCTCCGCTTTTGAAAACTAATGGTTTTGAAGAAAACCGAGTAATCTACAGTAATATAAACTTTTGCTCAAGAGGTCGCTCCCCGTGAAGGGATCTAGGCTCTTGCCTCCTCAAATGAGGTGCGGGATATTCATGACCGAATACTGCTATGCAAAGCGAAAGAATATAACTATAGTTTTTCAAAATTTGTTCCAACAACATCTTGTTTGGTTTCTTTTTCCTTATATTAATCAAAATTAATGCAGTCTCATCAATTAAATCCTATCACACCAGAAAAGAACGAAAATAAAATATACGTATATGCCATCCGCATTCACCACGGGGCCCCGTCATGCACCGCTAGGTAAATTAACTAACGGCAGAACGGAGGCTGGACTAGCATGGATGCAAAACATATACAATATCTACTAGTATATATAAATATATATAACCATTCGTCCCAGGCATGATATAATCAACATCACAGAATAGTGATAAGCAACATGGAATAGCGGAAAATCTAGGAACCCCGGGTTTCATTTGAGCCGCAAATGAAACTCGATGTTCCCCGGTCGTGTGGATAGCCAGTGCAATATAGAACCAAGACCCCTACGAGTACGGCAAGTTACCCGCCAATCCCGGAAGTGGGGCAACCCCATTCAATGAAGTGAGTGGGCCACCCAGCACTTCACGGAATCCAGTAACTTGAGCACCCCTCCGTGGGTCATCCTATACCTCGTACGAGTGCAACGAATAGCCCACCAATTCTATAGTAAGGCCCCTTAGGTCTCAACGCCATGAGATGTAGGCACGTTGCCCTCTAGAATCCGGCTATTCGAGCACTCCTCTGCGGGGTAATCCTAATACAGAAAAGAAAAAATATATACAATGGTGACATCGACCACAATCCGGCCGTGCCCCAATAAAAGAATATACAAACTGGCAGAAACGACAGTCTACATGTCGGACGCTCGGCCCTCAATAATGAATATACAAATGAATCAAAACTGTACAACTACCATTACTCTAGGGGCTATCTAATATGACAATCCGAATAAACCATCACAGATATAAACATAAGAAAGTATGTGAAATCTCGTCTAAATGACATATAGTAATTAAATGATGTTTGAAAACACATAAACAACATCACAGAGATCAACGATGCAAAAGTTTCAAGTTATAAACTTTCCAAGTCGCCCCAAAGCAAAGATAATACTAAGTGAAATCTGGGTATATCAAGCAAGACAAAAAATCCCAATTCCCAAAACCCAAGCCACTGAATGAAAACGAGGAGCAGAAAAGTCTAAAAAACGCTTGTAGCGGGCATTTAAAGGACTTAGGCAGTTTTTGTATGGCCAATCTTTCTCGTTTTCATTGTGTGTCACTATCATATCAAGAGTAAGCCTCTGTACTTATTTAAAAAAAATTCAGAGACTAAAAAATTTCGAACGGAAAATGGGTTTTTGAAAATCAGAAATTTTCGGTTTAGAAACTAAAGCATTGTCTACTACTGGTTTCTAATGTTTGGCTGGCACTGATATCATGTTGCGGTTTCTAGCACCCTGGCCGCTAGACGCGGCCGTTGCAAAACGAAAAACTTCGACTTTAAAAAACTTGGCTCTAGAAACAACTACTTATAATCTAACCAAACATTAAAACTAGTAAACATGTGGAGTTTAGCTACTGTGAAAAGAGGTTTATACCGAATGATCTGTATCCTTCGATCTTCTACCCTCTTCCATAGTTCCATGAGGTCTCCATGATCGAGCATGAACTTCGGTCTTCCTCCATCGAAGATGATCCACCCAAAAGATATTGTTCATGGCTCTAGCTCCACACAAAAACCTAGTGGAGAAACTAAAGGCTCTAGGCTACTAATTTAGAGTGTCTAGTGATGTAGTATGTTGTTCTAGCAATTTTTCTATCTCTTTTCACCTTTGATTCTAAACTCATGGAAGTGTGGGGTGAAGAGGAAGAATGGGCTCTAGAATGGAGAGAGAACGAGAATGGTGTAATGAAAATCTCATTACAAAACCAATAATGCAAGCATGGTTTTATCAAATGATATTTGGAAATATAAAATCCAACCATACTTGAATAGTGTAGACAAATGAATTATAAATTAATTTGTCTACCCTATTCAACCATACTTCACATCATTCTCTTTGCCACATCACCCCTCTACCTCATTTCTATTTTCAATAAAAGAAAAACTACGGAAATGAGATGTCATCCTTCTAGAATGTTTTCCGTATAAATACGGAATACACTCTACCGTATATACATACCCGTATTCATATCAAAATATGAATACCGAAAGAGATAGAATAATACAAAGAATATAATACTAAAATATACATATCCAAATGTAAATATGTAAATTATTAAATCAATACCTGATTTAATAATCCGGTTTAATCCTAAACCGGCTAGTATTATCAACCATCCGATCGAAAGTACGGATAACACTAGAATATACATATCGAAATATGTATATGTAAATTATTAAATCAATACCCGATTTAATAATCCGGATTAATCCTAAGCCGGCTAGTATTATCATTTGATCGGAACTCTGCACGTATAAAAATACGGCCACTACATCATTTCTCCTGAACTAGGGAAACCCACTGTGTAGGACTCTAGAAACTCGACAGTACACTGGCAGTGGTTTTAAGCACAAGCACATCACTGGTACTAGCTGTACTAACGGCTACCCAGATACCTGTAGAAAGGAAGGCCGACGAGCAAGCTTATCCGGACCCTACTGAGCATATCCGTGGCAATCTCTGTACAGTCCGGTCTCTTCATCTAAGAGTATCACATACCGGGTCTAGGGGATGGTAAATGTCAGACCCCTACTGACCCAATAAGTCGTTTCGATGTGGCTCTGGACCAATCCGAGAAACTACTGATCTAACCATCAGTAAATCTCAACTGCCTTGGCCAAGGTATTATAGTTCTGGCCAACCGGACACAGTGCGATATCTACTCCCAATACTGGGAGAGACAAATCCCTGACAATAACTTACTGCCTTCATATGGTTCGGGAATGTACCCTGAAAGTCTACCCTAGCACCACCGTGAGGTTCTAGTGGCATCAAGCATGCCAAATTCAAATTTTTATAGGTGCTAAGCTAGACTATCCAAGATCTGTAGCTAGTTGGTTAGGGTTTAAAGTTTGATATCTACTAAACTATAAGAATTGAAAGATGGCTATACCCTCGTAAATCGAGTCCTTCACTTCATATGCTCCGTGTAGTAGTCCCGCGACTCCATTAGGCTCCACTTGAGAGTTTGGGCCAGCAACCTCCGAAGACCTTCGTGCCGAAGATGATCTACGCCCTCCAACTCAAGTTACCTTTACACTAAACTCTTTGGTGTAAGAAACACGCTATACTCGATCGCTAGTCAAATGTAGGATGGTGAAGTAGGAGATGTTAAAGCTTACAAGTTTGTGTTCACGCTTCATGGTTCACATCACATGTGAGGGTTGAAGCTTGAACCATGGAAATGAGGAAAATGAAGAAGCTAGAGACCAACCATGGGAGCTAATCCAGAAAATGGCTAAGTCTGGAATGAGATGAAGAATGGCTCATCTAAACCTCACTCATTGAAGCATACAAATATCCGCACATAAAAAATGGTATCATGCTTCAATAGTAAGTCAAGATGAATAAAATATATTATGTGCCATACCTCACATCATTCCACTTCAATTTCCACCTCATTTCTATTCTCACAAAATAGAATTTTATGCAATGCTTCATTATATATATACATATATATATATACATATACATATATATACATATACATATACATATATACATACATATATACATATATACATATATATACATACATATACATATACATATACATATATATATACATATACATATACATATATATATATACATATTAATATATTTATAATGAAGAATAATTAGTGAGCTAATGATATTAGTTAAGATATAATTATATCACATATAACATATATCACATTATTAATCAACACTTGATTTAATAATCCGGTTATATCATATATAACCGACTAATATCATTTATCTGTATATCGCATTATCAAATCAACAGTTGATTCGATAATCTGGTTATATCACATATAACCTAACTCGATAACAGATAACTGCCAGATTACAATACGGTATCACATACATGTATTTATTCAGTCCCACACACATATCACATATGTGTCCTACTTCGTTTCGCCTTAACCAGGGAACTTCTGTGTGGGACTCTAAAGACTCGTCAATATGCCAGCAGTAGGTGATGATCACATCAGTCACCCACAAGTCGTCAGCGGTACTAGCTGGACGTAACGGCTACCCGGGTATTGAGAGATATGAAGATCAACAAGCAAGCCTATTCATACACTCCATAAAGACTATCAGTAACACTATCGTACAATCCGGTCTCTTCGTCTGATATGTCGCATATCATGTCTAGGGGTGGTAAACGTCAGACCCCAGTAACGTGATAAGTCATGCCGATATCTGGCCTATAACGGTTCGAGAAACAACTGATAACACTTATCAGTAAATCTCAGCAGCAGCCCTAGCCAGGGACTTCTAGTCATAGCCAATCGAGCATAAAGCAACATCAACCCTCAATACCGGGAGAGAAGAAACCCCTCCTATCGCTCATTGCCTCCATGTGACTCGGGACTGTACACAAAATCCACTTTTTTGCACAACTCCTCATGAGCGCGGTAGCGAGGAAAACAAAGCACAGTGGGAGCCACACAATTCTTTATGACGATCTCGGGTCTACAAACTAACCTGTACCAGTGTCACCAGAGGACAGCTATCTGACGATAGGTATACTACCAACTATGAGTCCTCGGCGAGTCCGTTCGATGTACCCATTCTCTAATGAGCACCTATGTACAATCTTTGATGTCACACACCAGTGGTTGTTGGATCAACCATCGCCCTATAAGGGACAAGAAACATACACACTAGTCTACTCTGGAATATCGTTGCGCTAGTCTCGATATTCTCTCGACTAGGAACTGATTAAAGGATGTACTTTTAGACCACCCTGGCCCCACTAGTATGATCTCATCATAATCCTGGTAGTCAAGTATATATCCTAAGGGCTTTATCAACATGTAAGAGACAGAGAGTATAAATACCAGTCTACATGTTAAGATAAAGGTAACCTGATAGTATACTATCATGTCGAGCAAGAAAGTCCCCTATATATGTCCAAGCATCAGGGCATACATATTCCTAACAATCTCCCACTTGCACTAAAGCCAGTTGTTGTGGTATCGCATATCCAACGTCCCAAAAGTCTCTAAAATAATATTCGGGGGATGGCCTCGGTGAGTGGATTCACAGTGTTATCCTCTGTGTCAACTCTCCTGAACTAGATCTCCCGGAGATCAACTATCTCCCTGATCAGGTGATACTATCTAAGAATATGTCTGGATTGCTGACGGGACCGGAGTTCCTAGGCCAAAGCCACAACTCCATTGTCATCACAATACTGAGGTATTGGATGCCTAATAGTAGGAACCAAGTTCATCCTATGAACTTTTTCATCCAAACAAACTCTTTGGCAGTATAGTTGGTAGCGATGAAATTAGCCTCTATTAACGAGTTTGCTATGGTATATAGCTTGGAACCCTTCCAACATACCGTCCCTCCACTGAGGGTGAAGAAAAACCCGAGACTGACTGTCCGTCGTCCTTATCACTCTGGAAGCTCGAATCGGTAAAGGACACTATCTGGAGTTCACCGTTACCATACACTAAGAACATTTCTTTAGTTCTTCTCAAGCACTTAAGAATGTTTTTCACAGCTGTCCACTGGTTTTCCGAAAGATCTTTTCGATACTTACTCACTACACCTACCGAGTAAGCCACATCCCGTCTGGTACACAACATCGCATGCATGATTGACCCGACTGCCGAAGCATAGGTATCCCTTGCATGCGAGCCCTCTCCAAATCAGTCTTGGGAGACATCTCTTTGGAGAGAGTGATTCCTGAACAAGCGGGTACATTACCACGCTTAGAATCTTCCATACTAAACCCCTTTAGTATGGTGTCTATGTACCTGGATTGGGATAATCCCAAATCCATTTAGATATATCTCTATAGATCTATTTCCCCAGGATGTAGGAGGCATCAGTTAGATCTTTCATGGAGAACTTGTGTGATAAGAGGAGCTTGACCGAGTGTAGCATAGGAACATCATTCTATCAAGAGTATGTTATCCACGTATAATACGAGGAAGACAACCATACTCTCTACAACATTCTTATTTATACATGGTTCATCTACCTTTTTGATGAAGTCAAACTCTTTGACAGCTTCATCAAAATAGATGTTCCATCTACGCGATGCCTGCTTTAACCCGTAAATGGATTTAAGAATTTTGCACATGCTTCTGCTACTGCTACTTTCTATGAAGCCCTCTGGCATTTTCATATACATGTTCTCTTCTAAATCACCATTTAGAAAAGCGGTTTTGACGTGCAGTCTGCCAGATTTCGTAGTCATGGTATGCAGCAATGGCAAGTAGGATCCTGATGGACTTAAGCATAGCTTTGAAAGTCTCAACTTTTCCATCTACACCAAATTATCTTTCTCAAAGATCCTTTTGCTCCCGATGGGTTTTACCCCTTCAGGAGAAACTTCCAAATTCATCACTTTGTTGGTGTACATGGATTCCATCTCAGATCGCATAGCATCCAGCCATTTCACACAGTCTCCACTTGTGATGTCCTGCTGGAAACTAGTTGGTTCATCATCTCCATGATGCAATCCTCGCTCCCACCGTCTACGAGAAAACCGTAGTATCTCTCAGGTGGATGAGGAACCCAACTAGATTTGCGGAGTGGCTGTGGTTCGTCGGGGATTATTGAATCCTCCGGTTCTACCAAATCTTCAGTTATAGTTTGCGTTGCTGGAACTGCTTCCAATTCTACCTCATTACCACTAATTTCTGTCACAAGAAATTCCTTTTCTAAAAAGGTGGCATATCGATAAACAAAAGACCTTTTTCTCCTCGGTGTGGTAGAAGATATACCCTCGGTAATGTTTGGGATATCCTACAAACATGCACAGAACTGACCTTGACTCAAGCTTGTCCGGATTTTTCTTTTCAACATAGGCCGGACAACCCCATATCTTAACTCGTTTAAGAGATGGTTTCTTCCCATTCAATATCTCATATGGATTGGTAGGCAACAGATTTGGTCGGTACTCTATTCAATAGGTATGTAGCTATCTCAAGTGCATGTCCCCAAAATGAGATAGATAACTTAGCAGTACTCATCATAGAGCGCACCATATCTAATAGGGTGTGATTCCTCCGCCCTGATATACCGTTGTGATGTGGTGTATACGAAGGAGTAAACTGAGAGAGAATCTCATTCTCTTTTAAATAATCCCAGAATCCCGTGCTCAAGTATTCTCCTCCCCGATCATATCGAAGGATTTGAATACTTTTACCCATCCGGTTCTCAACTTCATACTTATATTCCTTGAAATTCTCAAAAGATTCAGATTTGTGTTTCAACAAGAACACATGTTCGTATCTTGAGAGAAAATCGGTGAATGTTATAAAGTACGTGGAACCATCCCTGGTATGTGTAGACATAGGACCGCATACATCACCATGTATATGTCCAAGAGTTCAGTAGCTCTTTCTCCGTTTCCAGTAAACGAAGATTTGGTCACCTAGCCTTTGAGACATGATTGGCAAGTTTCACAAGATGTAAATTTGAACGGATTCAAATATGCATCGTTATGGAACTTCAGCTAGTCTTGTCTTATCGACATGACCCAGTCTACAATGCCTCAAGAAGACTTCGTTCATTTCTGAACTGTTCATCTTGTGTGTGTTCTGTACGTTTAGAACTGTATTTTGATTCAGAACGTGTACATTGTTATACAACATACATTACCTAATCAACATTTGATTTAGGAAAATATTCACAATATTATTGGTAAAATATAACAGTCACTCAGAGTCATTGTATTACCAGTTGGTAACACCACGTGATATTTGCCAACTGCTTTGGCTGCAACAATCGCACCATCTCTACTACTAGAGATATATCACCCTTTTCCAGTTCTCTACCTGTCTGTAGCCCATATAACAAATTACATGTGTGGGATCCTGATCCGGTATCCAATACCCAGGACATAGAACAAACTGAGAAACAGTTCTTGGTAACAAACACACCCGAAGAAGATGCATCAACATACTTTTTCTTCGTATGGATGGTGTGGGAATCCGGATATTCGCCTATTTCTTGCTCAAACTTATGAAAATCATAAGATAGAGCGGAATCTAGCCCAGTATAATAAGTAGGTTCGGTCAATACATCTATATTATTATCTTGATTAAGGAATTTCATTTGTCTCTACCAGGAGAAAGAGAAGGATAATCACTTTGCGTACGCTCTTTGCAAGATTAGATTGGTTTTTATCTAATCTGGATGGCTCCCACTGTTTTTCTGAAATGTTCCTTCAAACCCTAAAAGGTAAGATTAGCCGGGATTAATTACACCCTACAGGTTCGCCAATCGTTCGGCCAGGAAGGTATCGGTACTCGGAGGGAGGTTCCCCGTGCTTTCGCACGGACTTAATTAGAATAAACCTTGTTTCCCTAGATGCACAACCCCGTTGACACTTTTCTAGACACCTACTGGATTAGCTAAGTGTAAAGTGCAAAACTCTCTCAGGAATAACTCTTACACGCAATAGGTATCGGGATTCAACTATCATATAGAAAGTATGCAATCTCATTGCAAATTTCAACACTTGAAATTCCCGATAACGTTTTTACCCCTAGCGTCCTATGTCAGTGACGGAGGCTAAACTACCTATAGGCCGCTAGTCAAGTTCAACCCGTTCATTTCTTGATTGAATTAGACCCACCCGCACTATCCTTGACGGAGGCCAAACAACGCCGCATGACTATCCTAATCCAATCACATCACATGCTACAGATAAGTACTAATCAGCCACCGTACACTACGCCATGACGGAGGACAAACAACTGTAGAACGAATACTAAAATAACTCTTATCTGAAATGACGGAGGGCTACACAGGTTTTTAAGAAAACCATGAGCGTAATGAACTTGAAATCGTTGTAGAATCTAATGATTTTGAAAAGGAGTGTTTTTGAGGCTTTTGCTAGTTTTGCTAAAGAGGTCACTCCCGGTGAAGGGATCTCGGCTCTTTCCTTATCGAATAAGGTGCAGGTTATTCAGGAATACCACTATGCAAAGAAAGAACTAGAGAAGCTATCAAAAAAACTGAGTGATTTGTAGCATTTGCTAGTTTCGCTAAAGAGGTCACTCCCGGTGAAGGGATCTCGGCTCTTTCCTCATCGAATGAGGTGTTGGATATTCATCAAGGAATACCACTATGCAAAGCAAAAACTAGAGCTACCCTTATTGAAAATTTGATTCTACATCTTTAGGTTTCTTTCTTTTCATTAATATCATTAATGAAGTCCCATAATTTAATGTTTCATAAACATTACAGAAACAAAAATAGAACGTACGTTTATGCCATCTGCATTCGCCACTAGGCCCCTTCATGCACCGTTAGGTTACTTAACTACCGGAAGAGCGAGGGCTGGACCAGCGCGGGTGCAAAACATAAGCAACGTTTATTATATATCATATATATAATACAACATTCGTCTCACGCAGTTATATGACCACATCACAGAACTAAGCAGCAGAAGCAACATATGAAATATTGGATATACTAGGATTTCCGTGTTTTAAATTTTGCCAGTAATGTAAAACACATATGTCACGGTCGTGATGAATAGCCAAACCCACATCCCATAGACCCCTATGAGAGCGGTAAGTAACCCTACCAATTCGAGGGTTAGGAGACCCGGTCTCAACTCTTTGAGATGGTCTTCCACTAGACTGTAGAACCTGATTACTTGTGCTCCCCTACTTGGGTCTATCTTAATGCGGTAAAGTAAATAATATACAACAGTGGTGACATCATCCTCAATCCGGAAGTGCCCCAATAAAGGAATATTACATACAGATTTTACATGAATAAAAATTGAAAAACTCCAATCTCACATAAACCCCCCGGCTATTCAATCAAGACGATCCAATAAAACATATCAACGACACATAAAATCACATATCATCAACGTAAGTAAATACGCGTATCCCAAATTTCGTTGACATATAGCAATGAGATTTGGGATTACCCCACGTATTACACTTACGGTCGCAGAAAAGAAATATAAAACTGCAATAATTAGAATCCGCATATTCTTAGACATTATAAACCCTGAATATCTCATATTCCGAATTTCATGCTTAACCAGATAAATCATGTATTTTAGTCTCAAATTGAAAACACTTTTCAATTTGTTAGTCGGGGATTCAACAAGATTTCCGACTACATTATCGAATACTTGTCGGAAACTTTAGTAGATAGCCGCACCCCCGATGTCATCGACGAAGTGCACTAAGGCGGAACACCGTGGCTCCAAGCACCCGAGTGGATGTTTTTGGCAACGAGGTTCTTCTACAATCACTTGGTCGGGGCAATGGGGCGTGGCTACCTAGCAAAGTTATTTGGCGAGTATTAGCGTTCAATACGCGATTGCGACGGAGTTTTGATCCAAATCAAGGCTCCGTGGAAACCGATTATCCGAGACTAAAGCATTAGATTTACAAACAAACTAGTTTTCACAAAACTAATTTATTATGGATCCTAACTACTGCATCCATATCAAATTTAAACTCGAAATGACATAAAAATTACCACTATGAAACACTCCGTATTAGCCCCAATAGAACTGTTAACATCACATGAAAACTGGGCCAATCAAACAATACCTGAAACCCCAAAATCAAGCCAACAGAGCACAAAACAAATAAGAGACCAAAACATGACAATACGGCCGGCGAGGCCGTTTAAAAAGGCAATCTCGCCGGATTTTTTAAGGTGGATTGGTCTCGTTTTTGTTGTGTGTTCTTGTTATATCTTATATAACATTCTGCAGTTGCTTAAAAAATTTTTGCAGATCATTTTAAAATTGAAAGAAACTTGATTTTTGGGTATCGTTGTTTCAGAGTTTTTCGGTTTCGTGATTCTAATTACATTGTCTAATCTTCTAGATTTGGTTCTGATACCATGAAAGTCTATCCTAGCACCACCATGAGGTTCTAGTGGTATCAAGCATGCCAAATTCAAATTTTTATAGATGCTAAGCTAGACTATCCAAGATCTTTAGCTAGTTGATTAGGGTTTAAAGTTTGATATCTACTAAACTATAAGAAGTAATAAATAGCTATTGTTGGGATACCTACAATGGAAGCAAGGTTTCGGGTGGCATCTCCCATGACAATTTTAATTTTTCCATTATAGATAACCCTAAACCTAAGATGTTAACTAGAGAATCAAACCAAAACACACAAAGTAAACAACTTTAGCTCTAAGAGATTAGGATTACAACCTTTGTAGTCCGTTCCTTTGCTTCATAAGCTCCGTGTTGAGATTCCTTCGCTGCGATCATCAAGAACACGGACTCTAGAGAGGCTCCATGAGGTATCTTGCTTGAAGTCTTCCCATTTTAAGATGATCTATCTTGAAAAATCTCAAACCCAAGCTCACACTTCTCTAATGAAGTAATTAGTGAAGTGAACACCCTAATATAAATGGCTAGAATAGATGAGGATGATGAAGTTGGAATTTTACTCTCTTTTGTTTTCTTCAACTCACTTTAAATCATCACAAGCAAAAAGCTAGAAAAGCTTTTCAAGAGAGGAAGAAGAAGATGAAGTTTCTTTTGTTATGAATAATGAATTATTGTTATGGTTACAATTGCAACCTAAGATTAAGAATGACATGCTTAACCCTTGTAGAGACTTTACCATGGGTTAAGGTTTGGGTTGGGTTAACAAATATCTAGCAAAAATATCAAGGATAGTGGACAAATCCAAAGCTTCATGAAGCTTCCTCAAAGCTCATCCAAAACCTAATCCATAACCTTAACCCTAATCCAAACCCTAACGTGGTTAAATCTCAAAACCTTTGTTGCATTTGTAACCTTAACATGTTACAATATTATATATTACATATATAATGTATCAAAATAAAATAATACAATTAACATATATCGCATATACATCAATGTATTATCCAAGTGAGAAAAAGAATCAATAAAGCGAGCTTATATTAGTTAATGTAACATAATATATCACATATATAATTATAGATTAAATTATCGAATCAACACTTGATCCGATAATCCGGCCATATTACATATAACCGACTAATATAACAAGTAACCTTTCATCGAATCAACACTTGATCCGATGACCCGGCTATATCACATATACCCGGCCGATATCACATATCGCGAGAATAGAATACGGTAACACATACACGTATTATTCTCGGTCCCGCACATATCACATATGTGCTCCTACTCCGTTTTCCCTGAGCCAGGAAATCTCTGTGTAGGACTCTAAAGAATCGTCAATACGCCGGAGCTGCAAGCGGTCAGCTAAACGTAACAGCCATCCGGGTATTGAGCGATCATAAGATCAACAAGCAAGCCTATACATTCTCCAGTGAATCCAATCAGTAACACTCCCGTACAGTCCGATCTCTTCGTCTGATATATCGCATATCCAGTCTAGGGATGGTAAACGTCAGACCACAGTAACCGATAATTCGTGTCGATGTGAGGCTCATAACGGATCAAGAAACTAATACTAACACTTACCAGTAGGTCTCCATATCATCCCTGGCTAGGGACTTACAGTTATAGCCAATCGAACACAGCGCCACACCAACTCCCAATACCGGAAGAGACGAAACCCCTCCTATCACTCATTGCCTCCATGTAACTCGGGACTGTACCTAAAAGCCACCATTTTGCATGCTCTCTTGGACGTGGTATGATGGAAATCAAAGCACAGTGGGAATCACACAATACTCTATGACGATCTCGGGTCTACAGACGAACCTGTACCAGTGTCACCTGAGAACTGCTATCTGAAGATAGGTATAATACCATCTAGGAGTTCTCAGCGAGTCCGTTCAGTGTACCCAGTCTCCACTGAGCACCCGTATACCTTCTCTGATGTCAAACACCAATGGATATGGGATCATCCATTGCCCATCATATGGGTCGGGAAGCGTATACGCTAGTCTACTCTGGAGTATTGATGCCCTGTCTCGATACTCTGTCGACTAGGAAAAGTTATAGAATGTACTCTTGGACTACCCTATCCCCACTAGTATGATCTTCATCATAGTCCTAATAGTCGAGTACATATTCTAAGGGCTTTATCAATATGTGAGATCAAGACGGTAAACCAATACAAGTCAACATGTTAAGACAAAGTGAAACCAAATAGCATACTATCATGTCAAGAAAGAAAGTCATCTCTATATATATCCAAGCATCTACTATAATATACATCATATGTACAACGATGGCCTCTAGGGCTTATATATAACTAACAATCTCCCACTTGCACTAAGGCCAGCTGTTGTAGTATCTCATACCCAATATCCGAAGAGTCACTCAAATTGTATCTGGGGTATGGCCTTCGTGAGTGGATCCGCAGTGTTGTCCTTCGTGTCAACCCTCCTGACCTCGATCTCTCGGCGATCAACTATCTTCCGGATCAGGTGATACCGCATCAGAATATGCCTGGATCTCTGATGGGACCTGGGTCCTTGGCCAAAGCCACAGCTCCATTATTATCACAATACAAAGGTATTGGATGCTCAATGGATGGAACCACACCAAATTCAGTGATGAACTTCTTCATCCAGACAACCTCTTTGGTAGCATCGTTGGCAACGATGTTTTCAGCCTCCATCGTCGAGTCTGCCACGGTTTCTTACTTGGAACTCTTCCAACAAACTGTCCCTCCATTCATGGCAAAGACAAATCCTGAGTGCGACTTAGAGTCGTTCTTATCACTTTGGAAGCTTGAATCGGTAAAGGACTCTACCTGGAGTTCTCCGTTACCATACACCAAGAACATCTCCTTAGTCCTTCTCAAGTACTTGAGAATGTTCTTCACAGCTTTCCAGTGATTCTCTCTAGGATCTGCTTGATACCTACATACTACACTTAGTGAGTATGCTATATCGGGTCTGGTATATAGCATCCCGTACATGATAGAACCTAATGCCGAAGCATAGGGTATCCCTTGCATGCGAGCTCTCTCCAAATCAGTCTTATGTGACATCTCTTTGGAGAGAGTGAGTCCAGAGATCGTGGGTTGGTTCCCACGGTTGGATTCTTCCATACTAAACCTCTTTAGTATGGTGTCAATGTACCTGGATTGGGACAATCCCAGTATCCTTTTAGATCTATCTCTATAGTTCTTAATACCCAAAATGCAGGATGCATCACCTAGATCTTTCATTGAGAATCTATGTGATAAGAATTGCTTGACCGAGTGCAGCATTGGAACATCATTTCCTATCAAGAGAATGCCATCCACGTACAATACGAGAAAGACAACATTACTCTCTGCAACCTTCTTGTAGATACAAGGTTCATCTACGTCTTTGATGAAGTCAAACTCTTTGACTACAACATCAAAACAGATGTTCCAACTCCGCGACGCCTGCTTTAACCCGTAGATGGATTTAAGCAGCTTGCACACCTTTCCGTTGCTCCCACTATCTACGAAGCCCTCTGGCTGATTCATGTACATGCACTCTTCTAAATCACCAGAAATGCGGTCTTAACATCCATTTGCCAGATTTTGTAGTCATGGTATGCAACAATGGCAAGTAGGATCCGGATGGACTTAAGTATAGCCACCGGAGAAAAGGTTTCATCATAATCCACACCTGATCGTTGACGAAAACCCTTTGCAACAAGTCTATCTTTGAAAGTCTCAACTTTTCCATCTACACCAAGTTTCTTCTTAAAGATCCATTTGCTCCCAATGGGTTTTACCCCTTCAGGAACAACTTCCAAAGTCCATACTTTGTTGGTGTACATGGATTCCATCTTAGATCGCATTGCATCCAGCTACTTCACAGAGTCCCCACTCGTGATGACCCATACGAAGCTAGTCGGGTCATCATCTTCCATGATGCAATCCTCGCTCCCACCGTCTATGAGAAAACCATAGTATCTCTCAGGTGGATGAGGAACCCTATCAGATCGGCGGAGCGGCTGAGGTTCGTTGGGAACTACTGAATTCTCTGGTTCCACTAAATCTTCAGTTGCAGTTTGTGTTGCTGGAACTTCTTCCAGCTCTACCTCTTCGCCAATAATTTCTTTTGCAAGAAATTCCTTTTCTAAAAAGGTGGCATGTTGAGCAACAAAAACCTTTTGTTGTTCACCATGGTAGAATATACATCCATACGAATTGCTTGGATATCCCACAAACTTGCAATGAACTGATCTTGCCTCGAGCATGTCCGGATTTTGTCTTTTAACATAGGCCGAACAACCCCATATCTTAACTCGTTTAAGAGATGGTCTCATCCCATTCCATATCTCATATAGAGTGGTAGGCACCGATTTAGTAGGAACTCTATTCAATAGGTATATAGCTGTCTCAAGCGCTTACCCATAAAAGGAAATAGGCAACTCAGCAGTGCTCATCATAGAGCGCACCATATCTAATAGGGTGCGATTCCTCCGTTCCGATACACCGTTGTGCTGTGGTGTATAGGGAGGATTAAGCTGAGAGAGAATCCCATTCTCTTTTAAATAGTCCAGGAGCTCATTGCTCAAGTATTCTCGTCCTCGATCAGATCGAAGGATCTTTATACTTTTACCCGTTTGGTTCTCTACTTCGTGCTTATATTCTCTGAATTTCTCAAAAGTTTCAGACTTGTGTTTCAGCAGGAACACATGTCCGAATCTTGAGAGATCGTCAGTGAATGTAATGAAGTACGAAGAACCATTCCTGGTATGTGTAGACATGGAACCACATACATCACTATGTATCAGTCCCGAGAGATCCGTAACTCTTTCTCCGTGTCCACTAAACAAAGTTTTGGTTATCTTTCCTTTGACACGTGACTGGCAAGTGTCATAAGATGAAAATTCGAACGGATTCAAATATCCATCCTTATGTAACTTAGCCAGTCGTGTCGCATTGATGTGACCTAGTCTGCAATGCCACAAGAAGGATTCGTTCATTTCTGAACTTTTCCTCTTGTGTGTGTTTTGCACATTAAGTACTGTAGTTTGATTGAGAACGTACATACTATTATTTAAAGAGCCTGATCCAATCAACTTTTGATTCAGGAAGATGTTCATAACATTATCCTGTACTACAAAATTAAATCCTTATTTACTCAATAAAGAAACTGATATAATATTCCATATCAGGGTCGGAATGTAATAGTATTCGTTCAGAATTAATGTATTATCATTTAATAATACACGGTGATATTCACCAACAGTTTTGGATGCAACATTTGCACCATTCCCTACTCTTACGGAATTATCACCCTCTCCCAGTTCCTTACCTTTATGTAGCCCATGTAACATATTACAAATGTGGGATCCTGATCCGGTATCTAATATCTACGGCGTAGAGTGAACTGAGAAACTGTTCTCGATAACTAACACACCTGAAGAAGATACATCAACATTCTTATTCTTCGTTTTACCGGCGTGAGAATTCAGATATTCTCCTATTCCCTGTTCAGTCTTATAACATTTATAAGAAAGAACGGGACTAACATTCCCCTGCTCAGTATAGTAAGCGGGTTCGGTCAATACATCCATATTATTATCTTGATTAAGGCCTGACATGGTCGCTACATTGAGAGAGAGAGAAGAAAAACTTTAGCGTATGCTCTTGCAAGATTAGATTGGTTATTAAATTATCTAATCAGGATGGTTCCCACTGCTTTTATCAAATCTTCCTTCAAAGCCTAAAAGGTAAGACTAGCCGGGATTAATTACACTTTACAAGTTCGCCAATCTTTCAGCCAGGTCAGTGCTGGTACTTTGAGGAAGGTTCCCCGTGCTTTCGCACGGACCTAATTAAAATAAAGCTCATTTTCCCAAAGGCATAACCCCGTTAACACCTTTCTAGACACCTACTTGATCGGCTAATTGTCATGTATACAACTCTCGCAGGAGTAACTCTTACTCGCAGTGGGTATCAGTATCCAACTATCTTATAGAAGGTATGCAATCTCATTGCAAATTTCAACACTTGAAATTCCCGATAATACTTTTACCCTTAGCAACTTATGACCTTGGCTAAGGTCAACAAATCATAAGTGCTAGTCAAGTTCAACCTGTCATTTCCTGATTGAATTAAACCCACCCGTACGACCCTTGAATAAGGTCAACAAAGTCATACGACTACCCAAACTCAATCACATCTCATGTTTTAGTAGATAAACACTAATTAGCTACCGTACACCACGTCTTGGCTAAGATCAACAAACGCAGCACGAATACTAACTAGTACTTATCTGAAATGACGGAGTGCTACGCAGGTTCTTCAAAAAACCATGAGCTCAATGAACTTGATATCATTGTAGAAACAAGTGATTTTGAAAAGGAGTGTTTTTGAGGCTCTTTTATAGTTTTGCTAAAAAGGTCACTCCCGGTGAAGGATTTCGGCTCTTTCCTTATCGAATAAGGTGCAGGATATTTCAAAAATACCGCTATGCAAAGCAAGAACTATGGAAGCAATCAAAAAAATAACCGTGTGAGTTGTAGCATCTACTAGTTTTGCTAAATAGGCCACTCCCGGTGAAGGGATCTCGGCTCTTTCCTTATCGAATAAGGTGTTGGATATTCTACAAGGAATACCGCTATGCAAAGTAAAAACTTGAGCTACCCTTTTTATAAATTTATTCTAAAACATCTTTTTAGATTTCTTTTCTTTCATTAATCTCATTAATGAGTCCCGTCATTTAAGCTTCCTAAGCATCACAGATGAAACGAAAATACAATGTACACTTATGCCATCGGCATTCGCCACTGTGTCCCGTTATGCACCGTTAGGTTACTTAACTAACGGCATATCGGGACGGGACTAGCGTGGGTGCAAAACATAAGTAACGTCTACTATATATCTTATATATAATAATAATAAAGCATTCATCTCACACATATAAAATGATCACATCACAGTATATCAGCAGCAGAATAAACATATGAAATATTGTATATACTAGGAGGTCCGTGTTTTATTTTAAGCCTGTATAAAACACGGATTCCACGGCCGCGATGAATAG
Organism: Agapanthus africanus; assembly: GCA_030015575.1. Lineage (NCBI taxonomy): Eukaryota > Viridiplantae > Streptophyta > Magnoliopsida > Asparagales > Amaryllidaceae > Agapanthus > Agapanthus africanus. The sequence continues at coordinate 568,875,165 of JASDDO010000031.1, forward strand.
CCAAACCCACATCCCTAGACCCCTACGAGAGCAGGAAGTAACCCTCCCAATTCTAGGGTAAGGAGACCCGATCTCGACACCTCGAGATGGCCTCCCACTGGACCCTAGAACCCGGTTACTTATGCTCCCCACCTCAGGTCTATCCTAATGCGGAAAAGTAAATAATATACAATGGTGACGGCATACTCAACCCGGAAGTGCCCCAATAAAAGAATATTACATACAATGAATTTTACATGAATGAAAATAAAAAAACCCCATCTCACATAAAAACCCCGGCTATTCAAAACACGACGATCCAATATAACATATCACAGCAACACATAACATCACATGTCATCAACGTAAGTAAATATGCGTATCCCAATTGTCGTTAACATATAGCAACTAAACGGCGATATACCACATATTACACTTATGGTCACAGAAAAAAGTGAAAAACTACAACATTTGGAATCCACAATCATCTTAGACATTGTAAACGCGAAATATCACATATTACGGATTTCATGCCTAACTATATGAATTCCACATATTGTATCATATTACAGAAAAAGCTAGATGATGTTAAACATTCCGATCGAATCAACAAGCACCCAAAATTTCCATAAATCCTCAACACTTGAGCGTAGTTTAGAAGTATCCATCACATGCCACAGTAGCAATGAACCAGCCGTAGAAGGGTCAAACCAACGCCTCACATGTGGCAACGCTGAACTACCAAAAACACTAGAGTTTGGAGGCGGTTTTGACGGTCACATAATCGAGTTAAGGTTTTCGTTCTTCTAGAGGGTCCACCACGTCACTTGCATGATATTTGAATGTTCTTTAATTATGAAAAATATCCAACTCTTGAAAAATTTCAGCAAGGGAAAAAGTCGGTATTTGATATCCGATCGAACTTTTTAATACCGTCTAAAATAACTGAAACTGAAACAGAAACTAGAATTTCGAATACGAAACACTCCGAATTTTTTAATGCAGTAAATTAACATCACATGTAATTTTAGCAAAAATAAACAACACCACAAGTACCAAACCCCAGAATCTGGACCACACCACAAAACCCAAACCCTTTCCCCATGGAAAAACCGGCGTCGCCGGAATCCCTAGCCTCGTCGCCGGTCATCCTCTGAGCAGGGGGGATGAGTTTTGTGCAGTGTTCTTAATGTATCTCATACATCATTTTTCAACTGTTAAAATAATTTTTTGACACCTGAAAAATATCGACAGAAACTAGGGTTTTTCGTCGGGTGTTTCGGAGTTGTTTCGGTTTCGTAATCCTACACTTATCCGTCTAATTCTCTAGTTAGGCTATGATACCACTGTTGGGATACCTACGACGGCAATAAGGTTTCTGGTGGCATCTCCCATACCAATTTTAAATTTTTCCATTATAGATAACCCTAAACCTAGGATGTTAACTAGAGAATCAAACCAAAATACACAAAGTAAATAACTTTACTTCTAAGTGATTAGGGTTACAACCTTTATAGTCCGTTCCTTCGCTTCATAAGCTCCGTGTTGAGGTCCCTTCGCTGTGATCATCAAGAACACGGACTCTAGAGAGGCTCCATGAGGTGAATGAGGCATCTTGCTTGAAGTCTTCCCTTTCTAAGATGATCTACCTTGAAGAATCTCAAATCTAAGCTCACACTTCTCTAATGAAGTAATTAGTGAAGTGAACACCCTAATTTAAGTGGCTAGAATAGATGAGGATGATAAAGTAGGAATTTTGCTCTCTTTTGTTTTCCTTAACTCACTTAAATCATCACAAGAAAAAAGCTAGAAAAGCTTTTCAGGAGAGGAAGAAGAAGATGAAGTTTCTTTTGTGATGAATAATGAATTATTGTTGTGGTTACAATTGCAATATAGGGTTAAGCATGACATGCTTAACCATTGTATAGACTTTACCATGGGTTATGGTTTGGGTTGGCTTAACAAATATCGAGCAAAAATATCAAGGATAGTGGACAAAGTCAAAGCTTCATGAAGCTTCCTCAAAGCTCATCCAAAACCTAATCCATAACCTTAACCCTAATCCAAACCCTAACATGGTTAAATCTCAAAACCTTTGTTGCATTTGTAACCCTAACATGTTATAATATTATATATGACAAATATAATATATAATCTAACAAAATAAAATAATACAATTAACATATATCGCATATACATCAATGTATTATCCAATGGAGAAAAAGAATCAATAAAGCAAGCTTATATAAGTTAATGCAACGTAATATATCACATATATAATTATAATTTAAATTATCGAATCAACACTTGATCCGATAATCCGGCCATATTACATATAACCGACTAATATAACAAGTAACCTTTCATCGAATCAACACTTGATCTGATGACCCGGCTATATCACATATACCCGGCCGATATCACATATCGCGAGAATCGAATACGGTATCAAAAACATGTATTGCTCTCGGTCCCGCACATATCACATATATGCTCCTACTCCGTTTTGCCTGAGCCAGGAAATCTTTGTGAAGTACTCTAAAGAATCGTCAATACGCCGGTAGTATGTGATGATCATATCGAACACCCACAAGCTGCAAGCGGTCAGCTAAACGTAACAGCTACCCGGATATTGAGCGATCAGAAAATCAACAAGCAAGCATGTACATTCTCCTGTGAATCCAATCAGTAACACTCCCGTACAGTCCGATCTCTTCGTGTGATATGTCGCATATCCATTCTAGGAGTGGTAAACGTCAGACCCCAGTAACCGATAATTCATGTCGATGTGATGCTCATAACGGGTCGATAAATTACTGATAACACTTACCAGTAGGTTTCCATATAAGCCCTGGCCAGGGACTTCCAGTTATAGCTAATCGAACAAAGCGCAACATCAATTCCCAATACCGGGAGAGACGAAACCCCTCCTATCGCTCATTTCCTCCATGTGATTCGGGAATGTACCCAAAAGCCACCGTTTTGCACGTTCTCGTGAACGTGGTAAGGTAAAAATCAAAGCACAGTGGGAATCACACAAGACTCTATGACGATCTCGGGTCTACAGACTAACCTGTACCAGTGTCACCTGAGAACTGCTATCTGACGATAGATATAATACCATCTATGAGTTCTCGGCGAGTCCGTTCAGTGTACCCAGTCTCCACTGAGCAACCGTATACCTTCTCTGATGTCAAACACCAATGGATATGGGATTATCCATTGCCCATCATATGGGTCGAGAAGCGTATACGCTAGTCTACTCTGGAGTATCGATGCCTTGTCTCGATACTCCCGAGACTAGGAGCGGTAATAGGATGTACTCTTGGACTACCCTGGCCTCACTAGTATGATCTGCATCATAGTCCGAGTAGTCGAGTACATATCCTAAGAGCTTTATCAATACGTGAGAGCAAGACAGTAAACCAATACAAGTCAACATGTTAAGACAAAGTGAAACCAAATAGCATACTATCATGTCGAGAAAGAAAGTCCTCTCTCTATATATATATCCAAGCATCCACTATAATATACATCATATGTACAACAATGGCCTCTAGGGCATATATATAACTAACGGCTATACCCTCGTAGATCGAGTCCTTCAGTTCATATGCTCCGTGTAGTAGTCCCGCGACTCCACTAGGCTCCACTTGAGGGTTTGGACGAGCTTCCTCCGAAGACCTTCGTGCCGAAGACGATCCACGATAAGTTGCTCCAACTCAAGCTACCTCTACACTAAAATCTTTGGTGTAGGAAACATGCTACACTCGATCGCTATTCAAGTGTAGGATGGTGAAGTAGGGGATGTTAAAGCTCACAAGTTTTTGTTCAAGCTTCATGGTTCACATCACATGTGAAGGTTGAAGCTTGAACTATGGCAATGAGGAAGATGAAGAAGCTAGAGAGCAACCATGGAAGCAATTCAAGGAAATGGCTAAGTCTAGAATGAGATGAAGAATGGTTCATCTAAAACCTCACTCATTGAAGCATACAAATATCCACACATAAAAAATGGTGTCATGCTTCAATAGTAAGTCAAGATGAATAAAATATATTACGTGCCATACCTCACACCATTCCTCTTCAATTTCTACCTCATTTCTATTTTCGCAAAATAGAATTTTATCCCATGCTTCATTATTATTATTATTATTATTATTATTATTATTATTATATATATATATATTAATATATTTATAACGAAGAATAATTAGTGAGCTAATGATATTAGTTAAGATATAATTATATCATATATAACATATATCACATTATTAAATGAACACTTGATTTAATAATCTGGTTATATCACATATAAACGACTAATATCATTTATCTATATATCACATTATCAAATCAACACTTGATTCGATAATCTGGTCATATCACATATAACCTAACTCGATAACAGATAACTGCCAGATTACAATACGGTATCACATACACGTATTTAATCAGGCTCACACACATATCATATGTGTGTCCTACTTCATTTCTCCTGAACCAGGGAACTTCTTTGTGGGACTCTAAAGACTCGTCAATACGCCAGCAGTAGGTGATGATCACATCAGTCACCCACAAGCCGTCAGCGGTACTAGCTGGACGTAACGGCTACCCGGGTATTGAGCAATATGAAGATCAACAAGAAAGCCTCTCCATACTCTCCATGAAGCCTATTAGTAACACAACCGTACAGTCCGGTCTCTTCGTATGATATATCGCATATCATGTCTAGGGGTGGTAAACGTCAGACCCCAGTAACGTGATAAGTCATGCCGATGTCTGGCTTATAACGGTTCGAGAAACTACTAATAACACTTATCAGTAAATCTCAGCAGCAGCCCTGATCAGGGACTTCCAATTATAGCCAATCGAGCATAGCGCAACATCAACCCCCAATACTGGGAGAGATAAAACACATCCTATAACTCGTTGCCTCCATGTGACTCGGGATTATACCCGAAATCCACCTGTTTGCACGACTCCTCTTGAGCGTGGTAGGGAGGAAATCAAAGCACAATGGGAGCCACACAAGACTCTATGACGATCTCGGATCTATGGACTAACCTGTACCAGTGTCACCAGAGGACTGCTATATGACGATAGGTATACTACCAACTAGAAGTCCTCGGCAAGTCCGTTCGGTGTACCCATTCTCTAATGAGCACCTGTGTACAATCTTTGATGTCATACACCAATGGTTGTGGGATCAACCATCGCCCTCTAAGGGACAAGAAACGTACACACTAGTCTACTCTGGAATATCGACGCCCTAGTCTCGATATTCCCTCGATTAGGAACTGATTAAAGGATGTACTTTTAGACCACCCTGACCCAATAGTATGATCTCATCATAATCCTGGTAGTAAAGTACATATCCTAAGGGCTTTATCAACATGTAAGAGACAGACAGTATGAATACCAGTCTACATGTTAAGATAAAGGTAACCTGATAGCATACTATCATGTCGAGTAAGAAAGTCCTCTATATATATGTCCAAGCATCCACTATATGATCAATAATAGCCTCTAGGGCATACTTATTCCTAACCGGCTAGTATTATCAACCATCCGATCGAAAGTCCGGATAACACTAGAATATACATATCGAAATATGTATATGTAAATTATTAAATCAATACCCGATTTAATAATCCGACTTAATCCTAAGCCGGCTAGTATTATCATTTGATCGGAACTCTGCACGTATCTGAATACGGCCACTACATCATTTCGCCTGAACGAGGGAAATGCTCTGTGTAGGACTCTAAAACCTCGACAGTACGCTGGCAGTGGGTTTAACCACAAGCACATCAGTGGCACTAGCTATACTAACGGCTACCCAGATACCTGTCGAAAGGAATTCCGACGAGAAAGCTTATCCGAACCCCTACAAAGCCTATCCGTGACAATCTCCGTACAGTCTGGTTTCTTCGTCTAAGAGTATCGCATAACGGGTCTAGGAGATGGTAAACGTCAAACCCCTACTGACCCAATAAGTCTTGTCGATGTGGCTTGAGACCAATCCGAGAAACTACTGATCTAACCATCAGTAAATCTCAACTGCCTTGGCTAAGATCTCATAGTTCTGGCCAACTGGACACAGTGCCATATCTACTCCCAATACTGGGAGAGACGAATCCCTGACTATCACTCACTGCCTTCATATAGTTCGGGACTGTACCCAACCAAAATCTTTTTGCATGACACAGTAGAGCCGTGGTAGGATAGTGATCAAAGTACAATGGAAACTCACACGAGAAAAATGATGATCTCAGGAATAAAAACTAACATGTACTCATGTCACCAGAGAACCGCTATCTGACAATAGGTATAATACCATCTAGAGGTTATCGACTAGTCCATCCAGTGTACTCACCCCCAGTGATCACCTGTATTCAATCTTAGATGATCACACCAATGGCTGTGGGACCAACCACCACCCCTCGTTGGGGTCTAGAAACGTATACACAAGTCTACTTTGGAATATCGATACTCGGTCTTGATATTCCTGCGACTTGGGACCATTAAGGTTCTTCGTATGGACTACCTATCTTTCATAAGTATGATCGCCATCATAACGTTGGTAGTCAAGCAAAATCCTACGGATTTTATCAACATGTATCAGCCATATATGACATCGAGTATAATATATGCACATGTTAAGATAAAGACAAACAAAAATAGTATACTATTATAACGAGTGTTTATCAACATGTATAAGCAATACAAAGCAGTAAGAAAAACAAATACGCATGTTCAGATAAAAACAACTCAAATAGTATACTATACAACTAAGCGAGATTGTCCTGTACATACATATTCCTAGAATCCTATACAATACAAACCTCTAGGTTATACATATCCAACATCTTAAATGATAAAGATGATGATAATGGGTGCCAATCGTCGAACAAAATGGTGGAGTGTATATTTTTTTCATTGCCACCTAACGAAATTCCCTTCTAGGACCTCTTTTCTACATTATTCTCTTATAATAATTGTCTTCATGGCATATATATCTAACAGTTTGTCCCTCATAATGTTGTCCCTCGTTTTTCCTCGCTAATGCAGTTTTTTTTCTACAAGTGATGTCTTTGTTCTTCCATCCGCTAACTAATCTACTGCGTCATCAATGCTTCTTGAAATGCAACACTACAAAACTCTACACATTTGATAACAATATCATTGGCAATAGATTTCTAATTGTATCATCTGGTAGGATATTTTAGAATTTTATAACTTAATAGAAATTAATTATGTAAAGTTTTAATCCACGTTATTTGAAAAGTCAACTTATAAATGTGAATGAAAAGTTATAAATAAATATTACATTTACTCAAAAACATACATGAAAGGTTATGAAGTCAAATGAAAGGATCTTTTATGAATTTAAATGAACATATACAATTTAAATGAAGAATAGTGAATTTACATAAAAAGACGTAACCCTTTATTAGGTTGTAAAATATAACTATTCATCAAAGGGTTTCAAAACCCTCGTTTATTATAAAAGAAGTGGACTTTTTTTGTTCAGTTCACTCCAAATTCCCCTCCCCCCTCCCCCCCTCTCTCCCTCTCTCTCTCGTGTTGATGTATGAGTTCGGATTAGAAATTAGGCTGCAAATTGCTTTCAACATACAGAGTAAAGCTGGGCTTGAATTATCATGGTTGGCGAGTTTGCGAATACCCTTTGCAGTAGAAGATGCAAATATTGTCCTAAGAAAAAAGGAAATCATAATTTCACGATTTAAACCGTGAATTTTATCATTAGTCATAAACTGTCATTAATAAACCCTACAAAATCTCTAACACCATCTCCTTTCACCTGATCATGTTTCATAGAAAGAAAAAGGGAAAGATCAAACTGCATTGTATCTCGCATGAAATAAGGGTTAAAATACAAGGGCTATTATAAGAAGAAGAAAGTGGTATATAAAAAATAGCATTGAAATTAAATTTGGAATGATAGATGTATATTTTTAAAATTTAAGATGGTATGCATATTTTTACAATTTAAGATGGTGTTTTTTTTGTATGAGTCAAAAAAAAAACCAATAGAATTTGTATCAAGAAAATTAATGGAAAAGAATCTCCACATTCTTGGAATTAATTAAGAATCTCCCATAAAATGCTCATACATTTTCCTAAATAACCAAACAACCTTTTCTAACCAAAGGAAGACAACTAGCACTAACCTTTTACAACAATTTCCATAAGAACCAGAATTTTGGTTCTGTCAAAAGCAAACTAATTATCAAGAGATGAAAGATAATGAGCTGGATACAATAATAAGACATTCTTCTTTGGCAAATAATAGAAAGTAATATTTAGTTCCTTAATTACCATATAACATTTCGCATTACCCCACATAGCCTTTAATAGAAGACTATGACTCCTATTATTGGTGAGCGATCTCCTCAACGTACATGGGGCATTTTTAAAGGGTTAAGGATCACTACTACAAAATGGGGTTACCCCTACGGATAAAGGAATCCGTAGGGGCAACTATTTATTGCCTCTACGGATTGAACCGTAGGTCCATATACTCGGCTCTACGGTTCTCTACGTTTTAATTTAAAAATATTTAATCGTAATTTGATGTTTGGCCCTACGGAGCCGCAAACAAAGGACCTACGGGTTAGTCCGTTGGGGCATGTATATGGGTTAATTAATAATAAAAAAATGGCACAGAAAATCCCTCCTTTCCCAAAAGATCTTTATCTTCTCCTCCCGCGCCTCGCGATCGATTTCCTCCCGCGCCTCGTCGACTACCTCGTCGCCTCCTCCGTCGCCTCCTCCGTCGTCTCCTCATAACATCCTCGTCGACTTCCTCCAGCGTCTCGATCCCGAGCCTCGTCGACTTCCTCGTCGCCTCCTCTGTCGTCTCTTCCACCGCCCAACAGGTTAGTAAATCTCCAATTTTTACTTCTAATTTAATACTTTTATTTCCCTCTTTTGATGATGTTAGGTTCAGGGCAGGGTTCGGGTACGGGTGAGGGTTAGGGTTAGGCATCGGGTCAGTTTAGGTTAGGGTTAAGTTAAGGGTTAGGGTTAGGGGTCGGTTGGGGTTGGGGTTAGGGTTCTGTTGCGGTTGGGGTTGGGTTTAAGGTTGGGGTTGGGGTTAGGGTTAGGGTTCGGAATTGGGTTTAGGGTTAGGGTTACGGTTCGGAATTAGGCTTAGGGTTAGGGTTCGGAATTGGGGTTGGGGTTGGGGTTAGGGTTAAATTGGGTTAATTAAAGGGTAAGGTTAATTTAGGTTAATTAGTGATAATTTGCAAGGGTTATTGTGTTGATTAGGTTTAATTTTGTTAAGTTTGGGTAGATTAGGGTTAATTAGGTTAATTTGGGTAAATTGGGTTAATTTTGGGTTAATTAGAGATAATTTGTGTTAAGGTAACGATTATGGTTAATTGTGCTTAATTAGGTTAATTTGGGTTATTTCGGTTTATGGTGCACTAGTTTATTTAGTAAGATACAATAGTTCATTGCAGTAGCATACTCGATGATACCGTAAATGTACAACTTTACCGTAAACGCAAGAAAATTTTACTCTAAACTTGAAATTTCGAACCCTTAAAAACGAAACATAAACGTAAAAACTATTCATGTTAAATGTTCAAGTTAAAACCAATATATGATACTCGATGATAATATAAAATTTTCATATTCTCATCGATACTCATATATGAAACTAAAAGCGCCACTTATTCCCCGTCTATCGGTTAACATATGTGCGATTTTCGTCGTGACATAGAACTATACGAAGGTTGTTAAATATCGGACGGTATAGCTCGATACTAACAACCGTCGTATAGTCTATGCGACGAGAAGATTCAATCGTATGGTAACCGATAGATTTGTCCCGTGTGAACAAATTAGGAATGTATAAAGCAAACACCTTCATTCAATTGTGTTTTCATCCGTTTCGAGATATTTCGTCGGTACCTTTCCGCTGGTTCTCCGTGTACAAAGATAGATCAGATGTCCATTTCAACGTTGTTTCACAGCTTTGAAATGATTATCTATTCTATTACAGTGTACTCGGAGAACAGCGGAGAGGTGCTGCCGAAATTTACTCGAAACGGTTGAAAGCACAAGTGATGGGTGTTCGCTCTATACATTCTTAATGGGATAGAAGCCTTACCCCCGATAGCCGGAACACACACATACAACAAGAATACGCAACAAACGCATCTTTAGAGAGTGATTCAAGATGTTCAAGTTAAAACCAATATATGATACTCGATGATAATATGAAACCTTCATATTCTCATCGATACTCATATATGAAACTAAAAGCGCCACTTAGTCCCCGTCTATCGGTTAACATACGTGCGATATTTGTCGTAATATAGAACTATACGAAACTTGTTAAATATCGGACGGTATAGCTCGATACTAACAACCGTCGTATAGTCTATGCGACGAGATGATTCAATCGTATGGTAACCGATACATTTGTCCCGTGTGGACAAATTAGGAATGTATAAAGCAAACACCTTCATTCACTTGTGTTTTCATCCGTTTCGAGATATTTCGTCGGTACCATTCCCCTGGTTCTCCGTGTACAAAGATAAATTAGATGTTCATTTCAATGTTGTTTCACAGCTTTGAAATGATTATCTATTCTATTACAGTGTACTCGGAGAACAGCGGGGAGGTGCTGCCGAAATTTACTCGAAACGGTTGAAAGCAAAAGTGATGGGTGTTCGCTCTATACATTCTTAATGGAATAGAAGCCTTACCCCCGACAGCCGGAACACACACATAAAACAAGAATACACAACAAACGCATCATTAGAGAGTGATTCAAGATGTTCAAGTTAAAACCAATATATGATACTCGATGATAATATGAAACCTTCATATTCTCATCGATACTCATATATGAAATTAAAAGCGCCACTTAGTCCCCGTCTATCGGTTAACATACGTTCGATAATTTATTCTTTTCAACAACAAACGCACAAGCATATACACGGATTTTCTCCTTTGTCAGTAACTATCCCGTTTTTATATTTCTCAATATAGTCACCATAACCTACAATTTATATGTTATACAGTCTAACATGGCCCATGAGTATGTCAGAGTTAAGGACTGCATGTATGTGGATTGGGAACAACGTATGCAACCTAAGTTTGTCGCAGGAGTTGCTACTTTCATTGAATTTGCATGCGCACATAATAAGATCATAATAGTGAAGATTCTCTGTCCGTGTGATAAATGTGGCAATAAGTACTGGCAGAAGGCTTAGAGTGCTCCGACCGTCTGTTTCGAAGGACGGGTTGTCTTCGGCCGATCATGAAGTTACGTGGGTTAGAAATGACATCGACGATGAAATCCAAGTAGATATGTATAATGCGCCCACGAAACGAAAAAGGTTATCAGTAATGTTATATTATTACTTCACATTTTACGATCTATACATATATAGTCAATACTTTTAATGATTGTCTAATGCATCTACGAACCGTTTAGCTAGATTTGATGACGATGACGAGAGCAGCGAGGGGCGGCAAGAGCTACAGCCGCGGCACCGGCAGAGGCAGAAGTAGAGCGGTTCTGCCGCCCGGAGAGCTGCGTAGGGAGCTTCAGAGCGTCGGTCTTGCACCCAGATCGGAGACCCCATCGGATGCCTCCTTCCGTGTGGATTTTGCCACACCTCCGGGTATATTGCACGCATATCCATTTTGAATGTAATATTATAGATATTCATGTCTGTTTATGTCAAAATTACTTATATCGTCAATGTTTGATTGTCTAGTTGTTGGTGATGCGTCCACATCAGAGACAGAGGCCACTCCCGCTCCTCCAGGTATGTTTATATACCATATAGTGCATGTATATTGATTTAGAATGCTATATCATAAATATACACACATTCCTTTTGCTCTTAAATAGTAATTTTTTTTATTGTCTAGCTGTAAGTGGTAACACCACCGCACCTGCGGGTATGTTTATATATCCTATAGTGCATGCATATTGATTTAGAACGTTATATTATTTATCTATACATTCTTTTTGCAATTACTTATATAATCTATTTTTAATTGTCTAATTATAGGTGGTGCGTCCACATCTGACGCAGGGGCCACTCCTGCCACTTCCGTACCATTCGCATCGTCTGTAGGTTAGTATGAATAAATATAAAATATTTATTCATTTTACATATGCTCTATAGAATAAATATGAACTTCATGGAAATTTAGCGTCAATGTTTATTTTCTAGTTGGAGTGAATGCGTCCGCATCCGGGACACCGGCTGTTCCTCACCGGAGGAACTATCGTCCCGCTCGTGCTGCTGCCTGGGCCCAGGCTCGTGCTTTAGTCACCGAAGGTATATATCAGACATCAATTTTCGTTTAACCTTGATTTCTTAATACAACTTTGTCTTAATATTGATTGTCTTGATATTTCTTGCAGACGCAGGGCCTCCCCATCCCAGAGGGGGACTCGAGGCCCGAATAAGTCCCATAGGCTAAGGCCTGACAGATCTAGGGGGAGGCAGCATTCCCACTCTTTTTTACCCTTGACTATCGCTATACCGGTCCTCATGCCGAGAGGTTCGGCCGGTATATGGGGGATGTGAGCCGGCTCGTGAAGAACTATCCACTTCATATTGAGTGGGGCGAGCAGCACCGGCGCTCATTCGCCCTCTTCTTTGATCAGGCTCGGGTATTAATATATATTTTCATTTGATTTATCCAATATATTTATTATTAACACTTGCAATCTAATAACAATGTTTTTATTGTATTTTCAGTTGGATTACGATTTTCAGCCTGTACCCGACCCTGATCACCCTTGGAGGGTGCTCGACCTTCATGCTCTGTACAATGGCCTGATGAAGAACATGCAGACCAAGGTCCGATACAACAGGAATGAGCTGAAGGCCGACTTCTACTCCATGTGGATGGCGACCCCCGAGGCAGAGAGAGTGGCCTTCCTATCTACTCTGGCCTTTGCGAGAGTCGACGTAGAGACATGACCTCTATTGTTCGAATATTTCGACTCTCAACGCAAACAGGTATGTATTTTAAATGTAATTCATTGTTTAGGATATAATTTATTTTTTTGTGTTCCTTAATTAGAAAACTAAATGTGAATGCGTTGTGCAGAAACAGGCCGCTCAAAATATAGAGAATAGGAAGTCGGCGAAGAGGGGTCGCCCTACTTATACAGGTGGCTCGAGGAATATTACTCGAGCCATAGAGTTATCGGTAAATTACAATAGACCGGCCTTTGTGATATAATGCAATATTAAGGGTTATTTTTTAATATATCTAATATTAAGAGTTATTTTCTAATATTGCAGACCGCTCAGACACTGGCGCAAGGTGGTACACCGAGCGTGTTGTCCGCATATCTTATCGTCCACGGCACTGTAGGGTTCCTAGGAACGCACACAAGGGTCTACGAGGCATCAACCATGCCCGATTAAAATTTTAGCCGTGCCGAACAACCCGAAGCCGGATCTTTAAACTAGGGTTTAGGCGAAACGAACATGTTAAACTCTTTAACACTAAGTGAGAGGGATTACAACCTTTGTAGATCCGGTCCTTCACTTCTTAAGCTCCATGTTGAGGTTCCTTCGCTGCGATCATCGTGTTCTGGACTTTCGAGAGGCTTCAAGAAGAGAATGATGCAACCTTTACTTCCGATCTTCGATACAAAGATGATCTACCTTGAAGTTTCGTTAACACAAGCTAACACTCATAATATGAAGTGAACACCCTCATCTAAGTGGCAAAGATAGATGAGGATGATGAAGTAGGATTTTTGCTCTCATTTATAATCTTTTTCTCACTCATTTTCATCACAAAAGAAAGCTTTTTCATGAAAGAACTCAAGGAAGAAGAAGCATGAATGAAAATGATAACTTAATCCTCTTGTGATGAACAATGAATTATTGTAGTGGTTAGAAATCTAACCAAGGGTCAAGCACGAAAGAGTTAACCCTTGTAGAGAGTTAACTAGAGTTAATGGTTTGGATTGGGTTAACATAATATCTCACAAAAATATCAAGCAACCACAAAGTCAAAGCATCATGAAGCTTCATGGAAGCTTCATGCAAAAGCTAACCTTAATCCAAACCCTAACCAAGTTTAAACCCTAATCCATTGTTAAATTTATAACCCTAACATGTTACAATATTATATATCACATATACAATATATTTTGTAACAATAGAAAATAATACAATTAACATATATCGCATATATATCAATGTATTATCCCGTGAGAAAATGAATCTTTTAGTGAGCTAATATTAGTTAATGTAATTTAATATATCATATATATTATTATACATTAAATTATCGAATCAACACTTGATCCGAAAATCCGGCTATATCGCATATAACCGACTAATACGACAACCCGGCTATATCACATATACCCGGCCGATATCTCATATCGCGAGAATCCAATACGGTATCATATACCGCATTATCCTCGGTCCCGCACATATCACATATGTGCTCCTACTCCGTTTTGCCTGAGCCAAGAAACCTCTGTGTAGGACTCTAAAGAATCGTCAATACGCCGACAGTAGGTGATGATCATATCAAACACCCACAAGCTGCAAGCGGTCAGCTAAACGTAACAGCCACCCAAGTATTGAGCGCTCAGAAGATCAACAAGCAAGCCTGTACATTCTCCTGTGAATCCAAACAGTAACACTCCCGTACAGTCCGGTCTCGTCGTCTGATATGTCGCATATCTCGCCTAGGGGTGGTAAACGTCAGACCCCAGTAGCTCGATAATTCGTGTCGATATGAGGTCTATAACAGTTCGAGAAACTACTGATAACACTTACCAGTAAATCTCAGCAACTTTGGCCAGGGATTTCCGGTTATAGCCAATCGAACACAGCGCAACATCAACTCCCTATACCGGGAGAGACGAATCCCCTCCTATCGCTCATTGCCTTCATGTGATTCGGGACTGTACCCAAAAGCCACCTTTTTGCACGCCCTCTTGGACGTGGTATGATGGAAATCAAAGCACAGTGGGAATCACACAAGAGTTTATGACGATCTCGGGTCAACAGACTACTCTGTACCAGTGTCACCGGAGAACTGCCATCTGACGTAAGGTATAATACCATCTGGGAGTTCTCGACGAGTCCGCCCAGTGTACCCAGTCTCCACTGAGCACCCGTACACCATCCTTGATGTCAAACACCGATGGATATGGGATCATCCATCGCCCATCATATGGGTCAAGATGCGTATACGCTAGTCTACTCTGGTGTATCGATGCCCTGTCTCGATACACCCTCGACTAGGAACAATTATAGGATGTACTCGTCGACTACCGTGGCCCCACTAGTATGATCTCATCATAGTCCCAGCAGTCGAGTACATATCCTATGGGCTTTATCAACATGTAATATAGAGACAAGCAGAGTACATGTTAAGATAAAGTACAACCAGATAGCATACTATCATGTCGAGCAAGAAAGTCCTCCCTATATATGTCCAAGCATCCATTACAATATACATCAAATGTACAGTAATGGCCTCTAGGGTATACATATAACTAACAGTCTCCCACTTGCTCTGGGGTCATCTTTTGTGGTATCACATACCCAACAATTAGCTGCGGTTGAAGTATCTCATACTCAACCATCCCATAAATGTCTCTACTGGGAAAAAGGCCTTTGTGAGTGGATCCGCGCTGTTGTCCTCTGTGTTTACTCTCCTAACCTCGATCTCCCTGGAGATCAACCATCTCCATGATTAGGTGATACTGCCTAAGAATTATATCTGGATTTCTGATGGGACGGTAGTTCCTTGGCCAAAGCCACAACTCCATTGTCACATAATGGTAGGAACGAAGTTCATCTCATGAACTTATATATATCCAGACTGCCTCTTTGGTAGCATCCTTGGTAATGATGTATCTTGCCTTTAATTGTCTAGTATGTCACGGTATCTATCTTGGAACTCTTCCAACATACTGTCCCTCCACTGAGGGTAAAGACAATGCCTGCGACTGACATTCAGCCGTCCTTATCACCCCGTAACCTTTCCAGTGATTCTCCCCAGGATCGATTGATACCATCTCACTACAACTAGTGAGTATCCTAACATCCAATTAGATCTATCTCATAGATCCAAAATCCAGGATTTAGGAGGTATCACTTTGATCCTATATGGAGAATCCTTGTGATAAGCGGAGATTGACCGAGCGTAGCATAGGAAACTCCTTCCCTATCAAGAGTATGTCATCCACGTACTCTACGAGGATCACCTCCATACTCTCTACTACCTTTTTATATATACAAGGTTCATCTACCATTTTGATGAAGTCAAACTCTTTGACTACCACATCAAAACAGATGTTCCAACTCCGCGATGCCTGTTTTATCACATAAAACATCTTGCACACATTTCCACTGCTCCCACTGTCTACGAAGCCCTCTGGCTGTGTACTTATAGACGCTCTTTTCTAAAACATCATTTAGAAAAGCAGTCATGACACCCAACCACCAGATATCGTAGTCATGGTATGCAGCCGTGGCAAGTAGGATCTGGATGGACTTAAGCATAGCTTTGAAAGTCTCAACTTTTCCATGTACACCAAGTAATCTTCTCAAGATATACTCGCTCCTGATGGGGATTTAACCCTTCAGATAAAGCAACCAAATTCCATACTTTGTTGGTGTATAAGGATTCCATCTCAGATCGATAAGCATCCAGCCATTCTTACAGAGTCCCACTCCTGATGGCCAGCCCGAAACTAGTTGGGTCATCATATCATGATGCAATCCTCTCTCCCACTGTCATAGAGAAAACCGAAGTATCTCTCAGGTGGGTGAGGAACCCTACTGGATCGGCGGAGAGGCTGAGGTTCGTTGGTTACTGTTGAATCCTTTGGTTCTATCAAATCATCTGCTATAGTTTGTATAGCTGGAACCTTTCCAGTTCTACATAACAGACCTTGTCTCGAGCTTGTCCGGATTTTGCTTTTAGACATAGGCCGGACAACCCCAAATCTTAACAATCTTAAGATATGGGCTCTTCCCTTTCCATATCACATATGAAATGGAAGGCAACTGATTTGATTTGAACCCTATTCAATAGGTATGCGGCTTCTCAAGTGCATAACTCCCAAAAGGAAATAGGAAACTCAGTAGTACTCATCATAGAGCACACCATATCACATAGGGTGCTATTGCTCCGCCCCGATATAAAATTGTGCTATGGTGTATACTAAGGAGTAATGCTGAGAGAGAATCTCATTCTCCTTTAGAATAGTCAAGGAATCTCCGTGCTTAAGTATTCTCCTCCTTGATCTCATCAAAGGACATAATACTTATACCCGTATTTTGGTTCTCTACTTCTAACTTATATTCTGTGAATATCTCAAAAGCTTCGGACTTGTGTTTCAACAGAAACATATGTCTGAATCTTGAGAGATCATCAGAGAATGTAATGAAGTACAAAGAACCGGTCTTGGCATATGTAGACAGGGGACTTTCATACATCAGCATGTATCAATCCCAAGAGTGCACTAACTCTTTCTCTGTTTCCAATAAACAGAGCTATGGTCATCTTATCTTTGTGACATGACCGGCAAGTTTCACAAGATGTAAATTCAAACAAATTTAAATATGCATCTTAATGTAACTTCAGCTAGTCAGGTCGCATTGATATGACCTAGTCTACAATGCCTCAAGAAGGATTCGTTCATTTATGAACTCTTCCTCTCGTGTGTGTTCTGTATACTAAGAACTGTAGTTTGATTTAGAACGTTAATGCTTTTAGATAACGTGCCTGAACCGATCAACTCTTGATATAGGAAATATTCAAAACATTATCCAACAATACAAAATTATATCCTTTCTTTACTAATAAAGAGACTGATATGATGTTGTATATCAGGTTCGGTATCTAATAACATTCGTTCAGAATCAATGTATTCTGGTAATACAGGGTGATAGTGACCAACAGACTTGGTTGCAACACTTGCACCGTTTTCTATCTCATGAAACTTATCACCCATTCTCAGTTCTCTACCTATCTATAGCCCATGTAACAGATTACATATGCGAGATCCTGATCCGGTATCTCATACCCAGGACGTAAAGGATACTGAGAAACAGTTCTATGTAATTAACACGACCGAAGATGATGCATCAGCATGCACTTTCTTCGTTTGGGCGGCACGGGAAATCTGGTATTCCCCAATTTCCTGCTCTGTCTTATAACAATTATAAGTTGGAGCGGGACCAACGTTCCCCAGCTCAGTATAACAAGCGGGTTCGGTCAATATATCCGTATTATTATCTTGATTAAGGCGTGATATGGTCGCTACCTGGAGAGAGAGAGAAGAAAACACTCAGCGTATGCTCTTGCAAGATTAGATTGGTTATCTAATATATCTAATCAGGATGTCTCCCACTGTTTTAATCAAATCTACCTTCAAACCCTAAAAGGAAAGACTAGCCGGAATTAATTACACGCTACAAGTTCACCAATCTTTCAGCCAGGCCAGTGTCGGTACTTTGAGGGAGGCCCCCCGTGCTTTCACACGAACCTAATTAAAGTAAACCTCGTTTTCCCAAAGGCGTAACCCCGTTAACACCTTTCTAGACACCTACTTGATCGGCTAATTGTAATGTGTAAAACTCTCCCAGGAGTAACTCTTACACGCAGCGGGTATCGGGATCCAACTATCTCATAGAAGGTATGCAATCTCATTGCAAATTTCAACACTTGAAATTCCCAATAATATTTTACCCCTAGCGTCTTATGACCTTGACAGAGGTCAACAAACCATAGGCTGCTAGTCAAGTTCAACCCGTCATTTCCTGATTGAAGTAAACCCACCCGCACGACCCTTGACAGAGGTCAACAAGGTCGCACGACTACCTTAAATCAATCACATCATATGCTTATACAGATAAGCACTAATCAGCTACCGCACACTACGCCTTGACAGAGGCCAACAAACGCAGCACGAATACTAACTATTACTTATCTGAAATGACGGAGGGCTACGACAGGTTTTTAAGAAAACCCTTTGCGTAATGAACTTGATATCGTTGTAGAATCGAGTGATTTTTAAATGGAGTGTTTTTGAGGCTTTTCAAGTTTTGCTAAAGGGGTCACTCCTGGTGAAGGGATCGTCGGCCCTTTCCTCATCGAATAGGGTGCAGGATATATCATATATACCACTATGCAAAGAAAAAATTCCAAAAGCAATCAAAAGAAAAACCGAGGGGTGTAGCATCTGCCAGTCATTGCTAAAGGGGTCACTCCCGGTGAAGGGATCTCGGCCCTTTCCTTATCGAATAAGGTGCAGGATGTTCTACAAGGAACACCGCGATGCAAAGCAAGAACCGTAGCTACCTGTTTTTGAAACAAGTTTCTACAACATCTTAGGTTTCTTTTAGTTTCATTAATCTCATTAATGAAGTCCCATTTTAATATGCTTCATAAGCATCTCTTTTGAAACGAAATCTGCAATATAACATATATCTCATATATATAATATAAATATTCGTCTCAGGCAGTAATATGATCTCATCACAGAACTTTGTAGCAGAAGAACATATATGAAATATTGGATATACTAGGACGTCCGTGTTTTCAATACGAGCCTGTATAAAACACGGATTCCATGGTCGCGATGAATAGCCAAACCCATATCCCTAGACCTCTACGAGAGCGGCAAGTAACACTGCCAATTCTAGGGTTAGGAGACCCGGTCTCGACTCCTCGAGATGGTCTCCCACCGGACCCCAGAACCCGGTTACTTGTGTTCCCCGCCTTGGGTCTACCTAATGCGGAAAAGTAAATAATATACAAGTGGTGACATCAACCTCATCCCGGAAGTGCCCCAATAAAAGAATATTACATACAAATGAATTTTACATGAATGAAAAAGAAAAACTCTCATCTCACATAAAACCCCCGGCTATTCAAATGCGACGATCCAATACAACATATCACAGCAACACATAATATCTCATATCATCAACGTAAGCAAGTATGCGTATCCCGATTGTCGTTGATGTATAGCAACGAAGCCGGCGATACGCCATATACTACGCTTACGGTCACAGAAAAGAAAGTGTAAAACTACAACAGTTGGAATCCGCAACCATTTTAGACATCGCATGCCTAACCAAATGAATTCCTTAGACATCGCATGCCTAACAATTATAAACCCCGCATTTTAGTCTCTTTATCGAAAACACTTTTCAATATCAAGTCGGGCAATTCAACAAGATTCCCGACATCCTGATCGAATACTCGTCGCAAACTTTAGTAGAAGGCCGCACCCCCGGATGCCGTCGACGAAGTGCACTAAGGCGGAACACCGCTGCCGCGAGCACCCAAACGGATGCTATTGGCGACGGGGTTCTCCTACAGTCACTTGGTCGGGGCTATGGGGCGTGGTTGTCTATTAAGTTTACCCGGCGAGTATCCGCGTACGCTACGTGATTGCGACGGACTTTTGATCACATCAAAATTCCATGGCAACCGATCATATGAGACTGAACTGCTAGATTTATAACATTCAAATTAGTTATCTCATAACTACATGTGGATTCCAAATATTGTATCACATTCCAGATAAATAGACAACGTTAAACTTTCCGATTGAATAATCAAACACCCAAGATTTCCCCAATATATCACAATACTTGAAATCAGTTTAAAAACATCCATCACATGCCACAGTACCAATGGTCCAGCCGTAAAAGGGTCAAGCCAACGCCTCACATGTGGTATGCCGTACTGCCCCAAACCCAAAGGTTTAGAGGCAGTTCAAGACGGTCACATAATCGAGTTAAGGTTTGTTGTCTTCTAGAGGGTCCACCGCGTTACTTGCACGACTTAGAACGTTCTTAAACTCGAGAAAAAATCCAACTTTTGAAAAAATTTCCGAATGGGAAAAAAGTGAGTTATTGATATCCGTTCGAACTTTTTAACAGTTTCTAAAATTATCCGGACAAAACTAAACAAAGTTAAATTATCTGATCGAATCAACGAGTCCCCAATACAACCCTAGAAAACTCAACACTTGAGTGGAAATAAAAAATTCCCAGAAAAAATTGCCAAGAAAGGACCTAAGAATAAATAAGTGAAATTCCAGGGACTAAGTCAAAATTTTGGCCGCGGAACCGCCGCCAAACCCATGGTTTGGCCGCGGTTCCGCGGTCAAAATATTGAGTTAGTAGACCGTACTTCACAGTAATTCTTAGTTTTTCCTGCTTATTTTTCTGAGCAGTTTTAATTCAGAAAAAAACACATTTTTAAAAAATGTACAGAGAAGGGTTCGTGTCGGGGTTTTCGGGTTCAATCGGACTTTAAAGTTCGTCTAGACATCGCCTAAAGCTCTAGCTTGGCTCTGATACCACTGTAGGGTTGCTAGGCACGCACACAAGGGTCTACGAGGCATCAACCATGCCCGATTAAAATTTTAGCCGTGCCGAACAACCCGAAGCCGGATCTTCCAACTAGGGTTTAGGCGAAAACGAACATGTTAAACTCTTTAACACTAAGTGAGAGGGATTACAACCTTTGTAGATCCGGTCCTTCACTTCTTAAGCTCCATGTTGAGGTCCCTTCACTGCGATCATCGTGTTCTGGACTCTCGAGAGGCTTCACGAAGAGAATGATGCAACCTTTGCTTCCGATCTTCGATACAAAGATGATCTACCTTGAAGTTTCGTTAACACAAGCTAACACTCATAATATGAATTGAACACCCTCATCTAAATGGCAAGGATAGATGAGGATGATGAAGTAGGATTTTTGCTCTCATTTATAATCTTTTTCTCACTCATTTTCATCACAAAAGAAAGCTTTTTCATGAAAGAACTCAAGGAAGAAGAAGCATGAATGAAGATGATAACTTAATCCTTTTGTGATGAACAATGAATTATTGTAGTGGTTAGAAATCTAACCAAGGGTCAAGCATGAAAGAGTTAACCCTTGTAGAGAGTTAACTAGAGTTAATGGTTTGGATTGGGTTAACATAATATCTCACAAAAATATCAAGCAACCACAAAGTCAAAGCTTCATGAAGCTTCCATGAAGCTTCATGCAAAAGCTAACCATAATCCAAACCCTAACAAAGTTTAAACCCTAATCCAATGTTAAATTTGTAACCCTGACATGTTACAATATTATATATCACATATACAATATATTTTGTAACAATAGAAAATAATACAATTAACATATATCGCATATATATCAATGTATTATCCCGTGAGAAAATGAATCTTTTAGTGAGCTAATATTAGTTAATGTAATTTAATATATCATATATATATTTTTATATATTAAATTATCGAATCAACACTTGATCTGACAATCCGGCTATATCGCATATAACCGACTAATACGACGACCCGGCTATATCACATATACCCGGCAGATATCTCATATCGCGAGAATCCAATACGGTATCATATACCGCATTATCCTCGGTCCCGCACATATCACATATGTGCTCCTACTCCGTTTTTCCTGAGCCAAGAATCCTCTGTGTAGGACTCTAAAGAATCGTCAATACGCTGGCAGTAGGTGATGATCATATCAAACACCCACAAGCTGCAAGCGGTCAGCTAAACGTAACAGCCACATAGGTATTGAGCGCTCAGAAGATCAACAAGAAAGCCTGTACATTCTCCTGTGAATCCAAACAGTAACACTCCCGTACAGTCCGGTCTCGTCGTCTGATATGTCGTATATCTCACCTAGGGGTGGTAAACGTCAGACCCCAGTAGCTCGATAAGTCGTGTCGATATGAGGTCTATAACAGTTCGAGAAACTACTGATAACACTTACCAGTAAATCTCAGCAACCTTGGCCAGGGATTTCCGGTTATAGCCAATCGAACACAGCGCAACATCAACTCCCTATACCGGGAGAGACGAATCCCCTCCAATCGCTCATTGCCTTCATGTGATTCGGGACGGTACCCAAAAGCCACCATTTTGCACGCCCTCTTGGACGTGGTATGATGGAAATCAAAGCACAGTGGGAATCACACAAGAGTCTATGACGATCTCGGGTCAACAGACTACTCTGTACTAGTGTCACCGGAGAACTGCCATCTGACGTAAGGTATAATACAATCTGGGAGTTCTCGGCGAGTCCGTCCAGTGTACCCAGTCTCCACTGAGCACCCGTACACCATCCTTGATGTCAAACACCGATGGATATGGGATCATCCATCGCCCATCATATGGATCAAGATGCGTATACGCTAGTCTACTCTGGTGTATCGATGCCCTGTCTCGATACACCCTCGACTAGGAACAATTATAGGATGTACTCGTCGACTACCGTGGCCCCTTTAGTATGATCTCATCATAGTCCCAGCAGTCGAGTACATATCCTAAGGGCTTTATCAACATGTAATATAGAGACAAGCAGAGTACATGTTAAGATAAAGTACAACCAGATAGCATACTATCATGTCGAGCAAGAAAGTCCTCCCTATATATGTCCAAGCATCGATTACAATATACATCAAATGTACAGTAATGGCCTCTAGGGTATACATATAACTAACAGGCACCTCGACAGATCCCGCCACGGGCGGGCTTTGATATCCCGACGTCGCTACCCAAGAGTATCGCGTAAGTATTAATATTTATTCAACCCCTATTTGAAATTTTAGTTTTGGAAGGTTCAAATTTAAATTTTATACTTATACTTTACTGCTTAATATGGGTGTAGGAGCGGGTGGTTGAGCTCGCCGAGGCATCGGGGATCGATTTTACCGGACAGGGCGATCCAAGGCTGCTAACCCTAGTCCTGGACGCCGCACACGGAGGGCACCACGGAGGTTGGGAGAGAGGCCGGGGACTGGGCCCTAGTAGGGCCCATATGAGGTTGGACTCCACCCCGGCGGTTACTTCCTCCGTCTCCAGTGAGCGACGTGTCCAGCGGGAACTGCAGAGCTTGAAGGCCACCGTTCAGGAGTTGAAGGAGATGCTGGTATGTATACTACTTAATTGTAAAATATTATGTCATATTATAGATATCAACATATCCAATATTAGTACGTAGCCTGAGCTTATTTGGTTGTAGACTTAGCTTTGATTAATCATACATACATATCTAATTAAAATAAACTACGGTTTTCCAAACTAGAATGGGTTTCGAAATAACTTGATATTGATACGAATTCGAATAATACACAGTTCTCACACGCTTATTACACACGTTAGGTCCAGACGTGACAGGGTACATCGGCCGAGCCTCCACATGCATCTCCTTCCGCTGCGGCTCCGCAAGACACTACATCGGCTGCGGTTCCGCAGACAGCTCCTATAGCTCCACCGCCTGCTCAGACTCCCGCAGCCGTGGCTCCGCAAGTCACTACCTCGACGTCGGCTGCGCAGACCACATCGCCAGCTCCACAGCCCGCTCAGACTCCCGCACTCTCCGAATTGCATGATTTATTGACCGAGGAGCAGGCGTGCCAGATTCTAGCGTTTATCAGAGGTGGAGCTGGACCGAGCTAGGATAGCTTTTTTATTCTTAATTTTTGAAACATGTATTTATTTGTATGATACATATTGTACTACATTTTGGACGATAATGATATTGGTGGTCCTACGGTGTTTATATTTATATCATATTCTGCTTTTTGGTTTTTTTTGTATATTATATGCGTGAGATGTGATTATGAATACTGCGATATATGTTGTGTGGTGATTAATTTTATATTTGATTGATGTATATATTATTGTGCACAGGGCGAGAAAAAAATAGGCAGCATTTTAAAAAAAAAAACTGATAATATGTACCTACGGATTAATCCGTAGGTACACACGTTGCCCCTACGGATTAAACCGTAGGGGCAAAATATCAGAATAACTGATATTTTCCCCTGTGATCTCACAAATGCCCCTACCCAGTTATCCGTAGGGGCAAAATATCAGGAATCCTGATATTTTGCCCCTACGGATACGTACCTACGCATGTATCCGTAGGGGCTATTACTTGGCCCTACGGATTCATCCGTAGGTACAAGTAATCTATTTTAAAAAACCGAAAATAAAATAATTTTTTTGCCCCTACGGCCTATTCCGTAGGGCAAACGGGACCTACACAGTATTCCGTAGGGGCAAATTTTTTTCCGTAGGGACAAGTTCAGGGCTTCAACTTGTACCTACGGCGTTTGTAACTACAGGGTATTTTCTTGTCCCTACGGATATATCCGTAGGGGCAGTGGTTTGCCCTTACGGATTTATCCATAGGGCAACCCTTATTTGTAGTAGTGGATATAAGCTCGTTTATATATGCAACACACTACTTCCTTAAAAATGTTTGGAGTAGTTAATAGAGGAGATCCAGGATCGAGCTCGCGGTCTTCCATTTATGAGGATGTCTAATTTATTCCGTATATTATCTAAAAAAACACACTACTTCATTATAATCTTAAGAAGCTATTAATGGTTGTCTGAATCTAACACTAGACACTTGTCTCTCTCCCCCAATGAACATGCATCAAATAGCACCACAGCAGCATGGAAGCACTAGCACTCACCCCAAATCCAACCATTGATGTTGCATTTTGTGGGGCACCACCTCCCATTTTTGCATGCATGGTTATGGTCACCTTCTGTCTCAAAATAAGCTTGCATTCATCTCCTTCACACAAAAGTTCAAATTTTAGGAGGTAAGCTAGCTCACCTCAGAGTTCTCGCCTTTTGAAATAGATTGGTTCAATATATAAGAGAGAAGCTTTTGCCTCAAAACTTCATAAAGACCCAAAAACTCTTTTCTCTTCTTTTAAAGTAGGCTGCAGTACTCGGTTTAGCTAAAGCCTAAAACTTTTTTCTTACACATCCTGTTGGCCTTTTTCTTTCTCCCATTTGTTCTCTACGGGTTTGAGGTTGGTTGGGCCGAGCTACCTGTAAGGAAGTCCCGAGGTGGTTGTACCACCAAGGACCCTCCGACAATCAAGTTAGAGAGGAAATCCGAGCAGAGTAACAGCTTAGTGGAGCAAAAATAGCTCACTTGAACCGTCTGAAGAAGGGGTTTATATAGTGGTGGCAGCAGGAAGGACAGGCGCGAGAATCACGACGGCTGTTACGCTCCCGACGTCACGCCCGCGTGATGAGCAGGATCTCCCATTAATAGCGAGACAGGCTCGTTAATGGGGGATCGTGATGGCATGGAACGTGGGATGTGGCCGGCATATATCTCACGCATGGCGAGGTTTGCGGGATGGAGGTTGTGCCTGTGAGCGGTGTCGTTGGTCGGTCGATGAGACCGAGGAAGATGACCTTGGCGGAAGGGCTCACGGACGAGCGGGAGAGTCGAGGTATCTTGGTTCTGGAGTAGCCCGGAGAAGAGATGTGAGGCCGAGGAGGCCAATTGTGCAAGGGGCTCGGAGGTGAGCCAGCATTTGTTTGTAGGATGGGCATAGGAGTGTTCTGGTCGGTCAATGTAGCTCCTTTCTTGCATTCTCTGGAACACGTCATCTGCCACGTGTTATGATCTGGGAGATCACCGATATCGAGCATCATCATTAGCCCCCCACTCTCGTCATGACCAGCTGACAGGTCGGGTCGAGAGTGGTTTGCCGGGTCACCCGAGGTGAGCTCCTTTTCGAAGATATCGTCGGACGTGTCCCCGGGTAATCTGTTGTATTTTCTGGATGATGCCAGCGAATCAGGGTGAGATAATTGTATTAAAGTGGGTGCGCCGGATCATGCGTACTTTCGCTGAAGCGACAGCCCACGTGTCGGGCGCTGGTTAGCTGACGCGACGGACCGCAGACCTCTGGCATCTGATGGGATACGGCCAATGCGCGTGCGGCAGGTGGAGCGATCGTGACCGTTGAATGCAGTGAACCGTTTCGACTGGAGATAGCTGTCGCAGTAGGATGTGCACACTGGCAGTTATAAACAGAGGTGGGGTCCTCTTCAGGGTCCGTATCTCTTCGTATTTTCCTCGTCCTTGATCTTGTAAGCTCGGCGCTTTCCTTCTTAGGTCGAATCTCTGCGGTTTCTCTTCCGGGGGACTTCTCTCCGTCAGGTTAGATGTTTTCTTTTGAGGAGTCCGTAAATGTCGTCGGGGTAGATTCTAAGGATTCTTCCACTGAGTTGGAGTCTTCCCGGGGAGTTAGGGTCAAATCTTCCTCCCGGGGTCGCACGAAAGGGTTGTTCCAAGAGCGGAGGTCGCGGACGCCCCTGGTGTCCCATCCTTGGTGAGGTATGAGGATGAGCTTACCCTCGCTCGGGCTCGTTTCCATATCCTCTCCGGCTATACTCTACGTTTGGCCGAGGAAGGAGAGAGGGCAGATCAGGTACGGGGTAAAAAGATTGCCTTGTACGTGGAAGCCTTTTGGGCAGGAATGCGCCTGCCTTTCTCTCCCGAGGTTGTTAGAGCACTAAATTACTTTGGGTTAGCCCCGAGTCAGGTAGTGCCAAACTCCTGGAGGATTCTCCTTAGGTTCCGAGTCTGCTTGAAGTTGCAGATGATCCCTTTCGGTCTTTCCATCCTTGCCTCGACTCTTATTTACTAAGGTCATCCCGGCACTCACGCGGGCGACCCGAGGTGGTTTAACCACTCCTTTAGGAAACGACGAGGGTGTGCATCCGGGTCGGGAGTTGTCGTCTTGCCTTCTTCCATCAACAATTGGAAGAAGAAGTTTTTGTTTGTTGGGCCGCCAGAAGGTGAAGACTGGCCCGTGCCTACCCCGTGGTCTAGGGATAGATGCTGGCGGGGAAGCCCGTCCAACGATCCCGACGCGGTGAGAGTGGCGGAGTGGGAGCCCATTCCCCGGGCTGACGTGCTGCTTTCTGAGCGGGCGCTTAGTTGGGTTGGGCTCAGCCCCGCCCAGTTCGTCGGTAAGTTAGGAGCTTGCAGGCCTTCTGTTAGGCTTGCGTTTATTCTCATTTTTGTTTGTGTTGCTGACTCCATTATATCCTGTCTTATGCAGAAACCATGGATGTGAGCCACCTTTGAGCGGCCATGCGCAACCCGAAAAAGTGATCGAAGGCTGGAGGCGCCATTTCTTCTCGTCCAACGTCGGTCCCGGCTCCTCCGGCAGCCGTCCCACCCCAGCGTTCGAGCGAAGGCCGTGCCCCGGAGCCCAGCCAGGCGTCGAGCCGAAAGCGGGTTCGGGGACAGGAGGCCCAAGCCTCGGAGATAGAGATCAGCTCTCCGCCGTCGCCTCTCAAGCGGTTCTCCCGAACAGTGTCGCGGACCCCGGCCTCCCCGATCTTGGTGGAAGAGGGAGACCTCCGCTTTGAGGTGCCATCCGGGCTCTCCGTCGCTGAAAGCTTGTTGGCCGACATGGAGAGGTCGGCCGGGGGCAAGGTCCCTTGGGGGACTCTGAAGCAGCAAATGGAGTCCATCGCCCAAGAGGCCGTGCAGGTTAGTGCTCGCACCTCACTCGATTTTTCACTCTGCGTCTCATCATTCACGAGATTTGGTGCCCCCATTTCTTTCTGACCCCCTCTGATTTCTTTACGTCTTCCAGCACGTCGCCCTCGTCATCCAGATGGAGGAGGAGGAAATAGCCCTGGCGATGCGAGCCGCGGGCGAGCTCTCCTAGCTGGAGGAGAGCTCAAAGCAGAAGCTGGAGGCGGTGATGGCGAGGGTCGCTGCCCTTGCGGGAGAGGTGGCGGCCGGGAAGCAGGAGGTTGACAGGTCCTGTGAGGCCACCTACGCCGCCAAGGCCAAGCTTCAGGACTTCAAGGTGCTCATAGGCACCATGAAGAAGTCGGCGAGCACCCTCCGGAAGGAGATGGAGGCGGCGGTAGAGGGGGAGAAGCAAGACAACCTCAAAGCAGCGAAGGCGGTGGAGAACTACCAGAAGTCGGAACATTTTTACACCGTCCTATCCTCGGCCACTACCGCCATTTGGCATGAGGCCCTCGACACCGTCAAGGCTCGGATGCCGGAGTTCGCTGACGAAGAGCTCCGAGTCGAATATCCTCACGGGGATGACTAGCAGGGGGACGACCCCGAGGGCGAAGCCATGGAAGAGGTTCCCGACAAGGGCGACGCCGAGGCTGATATGATGGGCGCTAGGCCCCCAGACGTCACCCGAGACGTGGTAGATGCTGAGCTTCCTGGGGTTGATCCTGGCCCTGAGGCCTGAGGCCCCTTATCTTCGTATTTCACTTTTTTTGTTGCATCGGGAATTTTGTAGGCCTCCGGGCAATTTGTAAGGCTGGGGAGCCCACAATACCCTTGTAAAAGCTTTGATTTTGTGAATAAAGACTTTTTGCAGTCATATTTGCAGGCGTATTTTTCTTTTGTCGGCAACACTTGTATTTGCACAGTACTGCCTTTGTGTTGTGTCGGTTCTTCGTCTAGCGATTACGCGTCGAGTTGAATCTGTTCATTTGCCAAGTGTCCAAAAATTGGCGGGAAGACGGTATCTCCATGGCCCCGAAGTCGAGATGGAGATCGCTCAGACGTAGATAGACCGGATGCCTCTTGGTGAGGTCATGTTCCTTAGCGTTGAAGGCTCAGAGAGGCATGCTAAGAATGGACCGAACATGGTAGCTGCCCGGTGCCTCTAGGCGAGTGTTTCGATCCCTGGCGTTATAAGGGACGTACAAGGCCTGCTGGGGATGGGCCGAGCAGTGAAGCTACTCATTTTCCTCTTGGCGAGAGCTTAGATCCCTGGCGTTGTGGGGCAGTGAATTACCAGCCGGGGATAGCCGAGCAGGGTAGCCACTCGGCTGCCTTTTGGTGAGGGCTTCGATCCTTAGCGCGAGAGAGGCCGTGCAAGGCCTGCTAAGGATGGACCGAGCAGTGAAGCTGCTCGATTGCCTCTTGGCGAGGGCTTTGATCCCTGGTGTGTTGGGGTAGGGAGCAACCAGCCAGGGATAGCAGAGCAAGGGCGGGTCCGGCTGCCTCTTGCGAGGGCTTTTGATCCTTAGCGTGGGAGGGGCCGTAAGGGGCCTACTAAGGATGGGGCCGAACAGGGTTATTGTCCGGTGCCTCTTGGCGAGAGCTTTGATCCCTGGTGTGTTGGGGTACGGAGCTACCAGCCAGGGATAACCGAGCAAGGATAGTCCCGGTTGCCTCTTGCAAGGGCTTTTGATCCTTAAGGACGGGCCGGGCAGGGTTGCTGCCCGGTGCCTCTTAGCGAGCGCTTTGATCCCTGGTGTGTTGGGGTAGGGAGCTACCAGCCAGGGATAACCAAACAAGGGCGGTCCCGGTTGCCTCTTGCGAGGGCTTTTAATCCTTAGCGCGGGAGGGGCCGTAAGATGCCTACTAAGGACGGGCCGAGCAGGGTTGCTTTCCGGTGCCTCTTGGCGAGGGATTTGATACTTAAGGATGGTCGAGCAGGGTTTCTGCCCGGTGCCTCTTGGCGAGGTCTTCGATCCCTGGCGCTGTAGGGTAAGGAACTATCGGCCAGGGATAGCCGAGAAGGGTACCCGCTCGGCTGCCTATTGGTGAGGGCTTTGATCCCTGGCATTGTGGGGTAGGGGAGATACCAGCCAGGGATAGCCGAGCAGGGTAGCTGCTGGGCGGCCTCTTAGCGAGGGCTTAGATCCTTAGCTCGGGAGGGGCCGTAAGTGGCCTACTAAGGATGGACCAAGCAGTGAAGCTGCTCAGTTCCCTCTTGGCGAGGGCTTAGATCCCTGGCGTTGTGGGGTAAGGAACTACCATCCAGGGATAGCCGAGCAGGGTAGCCGCTCGGCTGCCTCTTGGTGAGGGCTTTGATCTCTTGCGTTGTGGGGTAGGGAGCTACCAGCCAGGGATAGCCGAGCAGGATAGCCGCTCGGCTGTCTCTTGATGAGGGCTTTGATCTCTAAGGATGGACGAGCAGGGTAGCTCGGAGGGAGGGGACGCTGCTCCTGCTCGCGGTCAGCTAGCCGCTTGTCCCTCAAGTACGCTGCGAGGTGCCCCGAATGGATGAGCTCATCGATACAGTCTCAGAGCTGCTAACAGCTCTCCATGGAGTGGCCTAGCGACCTGTGGAAACCGCAGTAGGGGCCCCGGGTTCGCTTTGAGGCCACTCGCGAGATCGGGGGGAGCTTGAAGAACCCCTCGCCCTTGGCTCTTCTAGTAGCACTGTCTGGGAGACGTTGAGCGGGGTGCACTCCTGAAACTTCGGGAGATAGGGTTTTGACCGCTCAGGTCCCCTTCACTCTTCCCTTGCCCTTTTCTTTTGGTCGGCTTGCTCTGCCCGGGGGAGATTTGCGTTCGCCTCGGATTTGAGCTGGACCTCGCGCTCGGTCCAGGCCTTTACCTCGGCCATGGTCTTAGGCTGCGCTAATGCAAAGGAGCGTAACCACTCCTTGTGCCTAAGACCAGACCTCAGGGCTATGATGACCGTCCCATCCCGATGTTCTGGGATTTCGAGAAGGGCGTTGTAGAAGCGGGTGACGTATGCTTTGAATGTCTCCTTGTCCCCGCTCTTGATCGTGAAGAGATGGTCAACTGTGCATTTTTGCTACTTGTTCCGATGAAGTGGCCAAAGAATTGGGTGGCCAGCTCGTCGAAAGTTGAGATCAAGCGTGGCTTGATTCCTCAGAACCAGTCTCGTCTGGAGCGGATGAGAGTGGCCGGGAAAGCTCGGCATTTGGAGGCATCGGAGTTATCTTAGAAGCTCATTCCCGCGGTGAACGCATCCAAATGGTCCTTCGGGTCAGATTTACAATCGAAGAGAGAGACCTTTGGGGGCTTGTTGCGGGAGGAGACATGGACGGCGAGCAGCTCCTCGGTGAATGGCTTGGTGAGCGATTCGGCGACGTACTTAGCCCCGTCGCTCGAGTGGTGACCTTCCCGATGCAAACCTTCGTTCTTCTTCTCGAGGGCGTCGAGTCGTCTGTGGTGACCGGACGATTCGGCATATCCTGATCCCCGGCCGCTGTTGTAAGAGACCTGCGTCTGGGCGCGGCCCCGGTTCCTCTCAATGAGGTTCCTTAGATCCCCCGGTGAAGTGACCTTCGATTCGCCATGGCGAGTCCCGTCCGCGCGACCCCGTCGAGGGAGGGGGTGTCGGTCATGTCTTGGAATAGGAGAGCTGATCGATATTTCCTCGGGAGGGAAAGGGTCGCAAAGAGGCTCGGGGCGAGGCTCTCTGAAGAAGGACCTCGGTGTTGAACTGTAGGGCGTCCAGCGGGTTGGAGAATGTATTGGCCCGGGAGATATGCGGCCGTGGGAGGTAGCGAGGCGGTGGTCGGCAGTGCCGACACGAGCGGGGTCTTCTCTCCCCCTGTAGGGGTCCCGGTCCCGTGGAGGGGGACCGACAGTCTGGGGATCTTGCCCTGCCTTTTGGACGCGGATGAGCGCCTCCATAATGGATGCGAGTCGGTCTATCTGGCCGGCAAGGGCGTTGACGGCATTCAGAGCAGGAGGTTCGTCCGCGCCTCCGTTGAGGGGGAGGCGGTGGCTAGCGTTTGGATCGTTTTGATGATCGCTCTCCATTGACCGAGATCGGAAGATGAACTTTTTTTTGTGGAATCAAGGTTTTCCCAAAGACGGTGCCAGCTGACGTGACCTGGATCACGCCAAGATGTTACCTTCCGTTGATCTGTTGACGGCAGCGATGGATGGCTGGTATAGGATCTGGACGCAGGCTCCTGAAGCGTGTGGATCTCAATGGATTTGAGGTTGGTTGGGCCGAGCTACCTACAAGCAAGTCCCGAGGTGGTTGTACCACCGAGGACCCTCCGACGATCAAGTTAGATAGAAAATCCGAGCAGAGTAATGGCTTAGTGGAGTAAAAATGACTTACTTGAACCGTCTGAAGAAGAGGTTTATATAAAGGTGGCAGCAGGCAGGGCAGGCGCGAGAATCACACCGGCCGTTACGCTCCCGACGTCACGCCCGCGTGATGAGCGGGATCTCCCATTAATGGCGAGACAGGCTCATTAATAGGGATCGTGATGGCGTGGAACATAGGATGTGGCCTGTGGATATCTCGCTCATGGCGAGATTCGCGGGATGGCGGTTGTACTTGTGAGCGGTGCCGTCGGTCGGTCGATGAGAACGAGGAAGATGACCTCGGCGGGAGGGTTCACGGCCGAGCAGGAGAGCCGATGTATCTTGGTTCTGTGGTAGCCCGGAGATGAGCTGTGAGGCCGAGGAGGCCAATTGTGCAGGGGCTCGGAGGTGAGCCGGCATTTGTTTGTAGGACCTTTCTTGCATGATCTGAAACACGTCATCTGCCACGTGTCATGATTGGGGAGATCACCGATATCGAGCATCATCACTTTCCTTGTTTTCTTTTTTCACATGTTTTACCTTTGATTGCAACAAAAGGTTAACTTAATTTTCTATGGTAAATATGTCAGTCATTCTTCCGAAATAATTCCTCTTGTCCAAACGAATTTGGAGGAGATCATCTGGTCATTATTCCATTAAACGTTTTTTTCCTATGATTTTTTAGTAATTAGAATATTTACAGTTCTGGTCAGCCGATGATCATATAATTATATAATTAATGTAGTGGGGGCATATATTGATCTCATTCAAAAGATGGAAGGGATGGGTATTGTCCTCTTAGTCGAGAGGCAAACCTTGAAACTTCTAGATGAGGCTAATCCTAGAAAATCCTAATAAACCAAAGGTACGGAAATGGCCTTTATAGAAAAACTAACGGGAAAAAGCCCAATTGTGAAAAAAACTATCAAACCCTTCATGAGGTTTTCACGAGTACAAATATTGGTTGTCCTTACGGATGGGAAAATCCGTAGGGAAAAACAATGTCCCTACGGTAACAACTGTAGGGGCATATACATATAAAAAATTTATTAAAAATTTACATTTGTAATTCCTCTTACGGTGCCGCAAGAGAAACCTCTACGGATGGCACCGTATGGGCAAAATAAAGGTACTTAAAAAAAATAAAACAGAAAATTATCCTTATCTGTTTTTCCCACGCCCAATATCTTTCCCACCAAAAATTCCCCTTCACCCTTCGATCACCCCTAATCTCCACGCCTAAAAAATCGACCCCAACCTCCTCCACCGTCCCCAATCAATCGTCGTGCTTCTTCACCGCTGTCTCCATGCCCCAATCGACCGTCGCATCCACTGCCGTCTCCACCTCGCAGCATCCTCCCCCTCTTTCTCCCCGTCGACGCCTA
Organism: Agapanthus africanus; assembly: GCA_030015575.1. Lineage (NCBI taxonomy): Eukaryota > Viridiplantae > Streptophyta > Magnoliopsida > Asparagales > Amaryllidaceae > Agapanthus > Agapanthus africanus. The sequence continues at coordinate 568,909,205 of JASDDO010000031.1, forward strand.
AAAAACCTTAACCTCCTCCTTCCCGTCCCCTCCTAAAAATTTCCCTCGGCTCCTTTCTCCTCTCTTTCCTCCTCCATTGCTGCCGTCGAGGTGATCCATCACCGTCGAGATGCTCCATCGCTGCCAATTGACCTCGAGCTCCTCTTCGTGCCCCTAGCTCCTTCCTGGCATTCTCCAACTCGTCGAGCCCTAGCTCCTTCTCACCACCAGCCTCGATTTTCTACCTCGTCGCCTCTAAACATAGCCATCTCGTTGCCACCCTCAATTTGCCGCTGTTAGAGATTAGTTTGTTCTATTTTAATTTTAATTTTCCTAAATTTTGTTTTTGATTTGTTCAATTTTAGGAATTTATTTAATGATTTTGTTGTCCGTGGTGTTGTTATTGTTGCTGTTAGGGTTAGGGTTTGGGGTTAAAGCCGGGTTAGGGGTTAATTACGAGGTTAGGATTAAGGTTAGGGTTATGATTAGGGTTAGGGTTTGGTTAGGGTTAGGGTTAAGAATTAAGGTTTGGGTTAGGGTTATGGTTATGGTTAGGGTTAGGGCTAATTATGGTTAGGGCTAGGGTTAGGGTTGGGGTTAAACTTATTATTAGGTTTAAGTGTTAGGTTTCGGATGATGTAGTGAATTGTTGTGGGAAGTTTAGTGAAAATCAACTATAGTTTAAGGTATTTTAGTGAAAAACCTACAATAGTTAAGGGTATTTTAGTGTAAAAAATAAAATTGAGCAAGGGTTTTTTATTAAACAAATTTAATGATAGTTTAGTGAAAAAACAATAGTTTAGGGTATTTTAGTGAAATTTATAGTAATTTATATAGTTAACTTAAGAAAATGAATCGTTTAGTTAAATTTGTTAAGATAATATGGTGAAAAACCAACAATAGTTTAGGGTATTTTAGCATAATTTAGTAAAATTGAAGAAATAAGTTGCTTAGGAAAAATTTTACGGTTGTTTAGAGAAAAACAATAATAACTAAGTGTATGATACTCGATGATAACGTAAACGTAAAACTTTACTGTAAACGTAAAAAAACATTACTTTAAATTAAAAAGTTTAAAACCGTGAAATTGAAACGTAAACGTAAAACCAATTCAAGTTAAATTTTATACTAAGTGTATATATGATACTCGATGATAACATGAAATTTTCATATTCTCATCAATAATCATATGTGAAAATCAAAGCGCGCCGTAGTTCCCGTCTATCGATTAACATTCGTTCGATATTCATCGTGACATAAAACTACACGAGAGTTGTTAAATAACGGACGGTGTCGTTCGATACTAACAACCATCGTACGGTCTATGTGAAGAGAAGATTCAATCGTATAATAACCGATAGATTTTTCCAGTGTAGAAAAGTTAAGAATGTATAAAGAAAACACATGCATTCACTTATGTTTTCATTCGTTTCAAGTTATTTCGTCGGTACCTTTCCGCTGGTTCTCCATATAGAAAGATAGATTAGATTTTCCTTTCAATGTTATTTCACAACATTGAAATGGTCATCTGTTCTATTGCAGTATACTCGGAGAACATCGGGGAGGTGTTGCCGAAATTTTCTCGAAACGGATAATAGCACAAACGAATGAGTGTCTGCTCTATACATTCTTAATGGGATAGAAGACTTACTCTCGACAGCTGAGACACACACATGCAACATGCATATACAGCACACACATACCCAAAGCACATACACAACAACAATCCTATACCTAAACGAAATTATAAATTGAAATCAACGACAAACTTGCCATTCCCGTTCTCTTTTTTGTTAATAACCATCTCGTTCTTAGATTTCTTAAGTCGCCATCAAAAACCAACTTCCATAATTTCACTACTTTCTTTAATTTATGAAACTTACAATTTATATATTATACATTCTAACATAGCCCATGAGTACATCACAGTTAAGGACTGGATGTACGTGGATTGGCAATAACACATGAACTCTAAGTTTGTCGATGGAGTTGCTGCCTTAATCGAATTTTCACGTGAATATAAAAGGCCGTATTGGCGAAGATCCTTTGGCTGTGCAACAGGTGTGGGAATAAGTTCTGGCAAAAGATAGGAATCGTAAAGTAATAGTTTTATTAGATTTTATACAACTTGGCTTTATCATAGGGAAGGAGGAGAAGAAGCCGATAATAAGGCGTAAGTAGAAGAAGAAGAAGAAAATTTCTTTTCAGGAAAGGAAATAGAGGATATGGTAGACGCTTCTCTCGGCGATAATAATCCTACCGAAGAAAACATTCCTTCTGGTCAAGGACACCATGCGGATAAGTATGAGAAGTGCATGAATGATACCAGAAGACCAATTTATAAGAATGAAAAGTATTCCACACTATCATGGTTTGTCCAAATTTTCCAGATTAAGTGCCTAAAGAGATGGAGTAACAAATTATTCACGATACTTCTCAAGTTCTTAAAAGATTCTATCACAGCCCCCCTCCCCCCCGAAAATAACGTGCTTAAGAGCTGGTATGAAGCCCAGAAGATGATATCTGGTTTGGGTCTGAACTGTGAGAAGATTCATGCATGTCCCAAAGATTGCGTTCTATACTGGAAAGAGAACTTAGATTTGAAAGTGTGTCCCACCTGCGAAGAGGATATATATAAGCCGAAAGTATCTGATAAGAAGTCATATATACCTGTCAAGGTAGCATGATACTTTCCCATAACATAGAGGCTGCAGAGACTATTAAGGTGTAAAAAGACTAACCTGATACATATGTTTGGACTTTATACACATTTTTGTAACCTTGAATTTTTCGGTTCACGCATTTTGTAAATTTTTCGGTAGGATGGTTACAATAAGTTACCTTGAATTTTTCGGTTCACGCATTTTGTAAATTTTTTGCTTTCGTATATGCTTGTATTTCTTTATTTAACATATGTTTCTTTATGTACCTTTAAACTCTAAAACATTATATACACAATAGAAATCGACCAGAGGATTTTATCATGCAAGATTATCTCCTAAATGAAATAACCATATTTTGTTCCCGTTATCTCGACGAAGATATTGAGACGAGGTTTAACAGGTCTCGGAGAAGTCAGGACGAACCGTATGGTAAAGCAGATTACAAGAGAGTAGAACCCATATTTATCAATAAGATACATTAGTTTATCGTTCTCAATAGAAGATGTCTGGATGAAGTTAGGGAGTAAGTATGTTTTGTATTAATTGTTCTTTATATATGTATATATATGAAATAATATAATGTTGACATCAATATTTAATGTTGATAACAGAATTCATAATAATGAAGTACGTGAGGGGCATCCTTATTGGAATGATGATCTATTGGAAAAATATCAACATGATAATTTCTGCGACCGGTTTGCAGATCATGTAAGATATTCTAATCTCATGTTTTTGCGACTAGTCTTAATATAAATGGATATCATTATGTATTTTCCACATAATTTGTTTTGTCAGATCCAAGATCCGAACATGTTTGGATCATTAGAGAGTGACTCAAGATATCTAGCTTAGTTTTCCAGCATGGAGGTTGAATACTACTAAGAATTCGGTGTTCTTGGATACAAATTTGAAGTTAAGATCATAGAAAAATCTCAAACCACTCAGAATAGAGGGATTGCGACCGTAGGATCGAATGGTGTGATTTATAATGGTTACTTAGGTTGCATACTTGGTATCCAATATCCTGAACGATCAGAGCCGTTTTATATATTTCAATGTATTTGGTACGATACACAAACCGATATGAATAGGTGGAGAGAAAATCTCGGGACTTGGAAAGATGAATATGGATTGACTAATGTAAACACACGTCAAATTTGCTGTGGTACATTTATCCTTCTGCAACAAGTATTTCAAGTATACTACTCAGAGTGCTTGAAGCATCTGAGATGGAGTTTCGAATGCTAATGGAAACCCAGAGATGTATATGATGTCCCAGAATTCAAGTATCGCATGGACGACAGTAATGAGGAGGAAGAAGAGAGAAGACTTAGAGTGCTCCAATCATTTGTCACTGTAAACGGGTTTTCTTCGGCTAATCATGAAATTATGTGGGTTAGGAATGATATTGATGCTGAAATCCAAAAAGATATTTTTAATGCGTCTATGAAACGAAAAAAGTTAAACGTATATAAGTTTAACATGTATTGTTATTACTATTTCTCTTACATACATGTATTTCATACATATGTAATGATTGTACTTCTGTCTGGTGTTGATGGCGACGTCAGGAGCAGCGTGAAAGTTCTTAGTGTCCTCGCCACTAACCCGTGGCCATTGTGGAATCCAAAAACAAAAAATTTCAAGACACAATATACTTATACCCAAGAATTTAAACCAAAAACATAAACTAGCAAACATAAAGGGTAAAAATCACAACCTTTAAAGCGTCTTCATTTACTCCAATCGGGATGTACTCTAGCATGCTCTCAAGAGCTCCGGATCGCTCATGCAAGCCGGTCCTCCTTCGCCGAAAATGACCCACCCGAAGGAACCAAATTCAAGATTCAATTTCATCAATGAAGTATCTACAGATCTTAGGTTGCTTGTCTAGGATGCTTAATGATGTGTGTGAGTATTCTAGTATTTTTCTTTCTCTTAATCTTCATGATTCTCAACTCATGAGAGGGTTGAAGATGAAGAAGAAGAAGAAAGAGCCATGGAAGAGAGAGGATAAAGAATGGTAGAATGAATAATTTCCTTAGCAAATTCAAGCATGCTTCATGTATTTTGTAAAAAGAATTTTTTCATTCTAAAACTACAACCATGCTTGAATAGTATTTGAAAATGAATTTATAATTCATTTGCCCATACCCTCCACCATTTCTCTTTTCCATCTCATTTCATATTTTCTTTATAAAGATAATCCTAGAAATGAGGTGTCTTTCTTCTAGAAGTATCATTATATAAATACAAGAATATGTCCCTGCAAATACATACCCGTATTCATATCAAAATACGAATATCCAAGAGATAGAAAAATATAATGAACATAACACTAGAATATACATATTGAAATATATATATATATATATATATGTAAATTATTAAATCAAAACTTGATTTAATAATCCGGCTTAAGCCTAAGCCGGCTAGTATTATCATCCGCCCGATTGAAGTCCGTGTGGTTAGCACACATGCCTAATCGGAACCCTGCACGTAACAATATACGGCCACTGCATCATTTTGACTGAACCGGAAAAACCCTCTGTGTGAGACTCTAAACACTCATCAGTACGTTGGAAGTTGGTTTAACCATAAGCACGTCAGCGACACTACCTATACGTAACGGCGTTGTGAACTCACCCCCGCACGCAATCGCGTATGTTTTGGAAACAGATATGATTTTAAGGAAATGGATTGCGTACGCGACATCGTTCTCATTTTAAAATTTATAAACCGCAAGTGCACGGCGCGTTGTAGAAAGCCAGGCAATTGTGTATTAAGTCTTGTCGTTTAAGGTTCAACAAATAACGAATGGTTTTGGTTTTGTCACAAAAAATATAAAAAGAATATGAAAACAAAGAAAACAAGCAAGTAAGAAAATGGCCATGGCTTTGGCTCGGAAGGTCGAATCGCAACGATTCCTTCGACGCTCCTTTGATCATGAGCTGCCCGTCCTTACGTCGATCCCGGCACGTAGGATTACTTGTCAAGACGGTTGCGAAGCACAAATCATAAAATTCCGAAATTCGCCGCAAAACAAGAAACGAGTCCGTTTTGTTCACTTACTGTTTGTATGTCCAAGCTTGGGACAAGGGTTAGCAAACATACCACAACATCAGAAACACAAATTAGTGAGTGAGAGCAAATGATTTCAGTGTTAAGTGTGCTAAGTGTTTGTGATGGTATATGGTATATGAAACCAAGAGATTTGTCAAGTCACTTAATCACAAAATACCACATCCAAACTTAGCAAACTTAACACCAAATTGATTCTAACCTTAGTCTTGCAAGATGGGGTTTGGGGGGAGAATATGGTATGTGATGAGTTTACAAAGTAACCATGGAATCAACATACCATATCAACCCATCCAAGTTACAATACTAAGTTTATAATCAAAATTAAGCACTTTAAACAATCACAAGAGGAGGAGGAGGCAAACCCTTTCATCTCACTTCCTTACCATAACCATAACCAAAGATTAGCTAAGCATGATAAAAAGAAAAGCAAATAAGAACAAGAAGCAAGAAATAAAAGAAAGCAAATAAACAAAGCAATATATTAACACTTGAAGTTGAGTTACAAGATATTGGTAACTTGTTCAACCTCCATGACGAAGCTCTCAAGAGAAAGCTTCAAGAGTGAAGAAGAAGAAGAGACCAAGTTAAAGCCCACTCACTCTCAAGCCTAAACCAAAAATAAAAGAAAATGGAAAATGGGTATATATTATGTAAGGTTCCTAGGCACACTAATGAGGTCTCACAAGGCATCAACCATGCCAATTTCTAATTTTACAAGTGCCGAGAAACCCTAATACGGATCGTTAACTAGATATTTATGCGAAACAAAGAAGCTAGTTAACGATTTAACTAAGTGAACGGAAATACAACCTTTGTAGATCCGGTTCTCCACCTCCATAGCTCCATGATGAAGTCCCCTTGCTGTCCAAATCCAATCCCGGGCTCTAGCGTCGGCTTCATCGGAGAAATGGGCGGGCTAGGTCATCGACAACGATGCCGAAGATGATCTACGTCGAGGCATCACAAGATCAAGCTCCCACTTCACCATGTCATGAAACTTGTGAAGAAAACACCCTATACTACTTGGCAAGAGGTAGAGGATGAAGAAATAGGAGGTGGGTTCACTTTACAATTGGATTTCTCACGTGATTTCATCACTTGCCATTGATGAGGCAAGCTTTTCTTTCTTGTGAAGAAGAAGAAGAAGAAGAAAGAATATGATAAAGTGTTTTTAAATAATTGAAAAAGAATTGATTCTTATCATATTCTAACCTTAGTTAAGTGTAGAGAAGAGACCATGGTTAGTTATGATGGTTAGGGTTAAGCAAGAGACAAGAATGGTGGACTAGGTCAAAGTTTCATGAAGCTTCAACTAAACTACAAATAAAGCCACCATTCTTTTCTTATCATTTCCAAAATGAATAAACAAATAAATAAATGAATAAGCAAAACCCTAATCATCAACTTAACCATGGTTTAATTCTTTACACTTAACCAAATAAACATGTATCATCAAACATGATACAATCATGTGCACAAAAGTATATCACATATACAACTTGCACAAATCAAGTGAGAAAATCCATTTAAAGTGAACCAATACTAGTTAATGCAAAGTAATATATCAAATATATAATTATACATTAAATCATTAAATCAACACTTGATTTAACGATCTGGTCATATCGCATATAACCGACTAGTATCCTATGTATCGGCTTATCGAATCAATCCTTGATTCGATAACTAGGTTATATCGCATATAACCAGTCGATACATTCATCGCGAGAATGAAATACGATATCACATACACACATTATTCTCGGTCTTGCACATATCTCATATGCGCTCCTATTTCATTTCGCTTGAGCCAGGAAACCTCTGTGTAGGACTCTAAAGACTCGTCAATACGCCGGCAGCAGATGATGATCATATCAAGCACCCACAAGCCGCAAGCGGTCTGCTAAACGTAACGGCCACCCGGGAATTGAGCGATCAGAAGATCGACGAGCAAGCCCGCTCATACACCTGTGAATCCAACCGGTAACACTTACCGTACAGTCCGGTCTCGTCGTCTGATATGTCGCATATCTCGCCTAGGGGTGGTAAACGCCAGACCCCAATAGCTCGATAAGTCGTGTTGATATGAGGTCTATAACAGTTCGAGAAACTACTGGTAATATTTACCAGTAAATCTCAGCAACCCTGGCCTGGGATTTCCGGTTATAGCCAATCGAACACAGCGCAACATCAACTCCCTATACCGGGAGAGACGAATCCCCTCCTATCGCTTATTGCCTCCTTATGATTCGGGACTGTACCCAAAAACCATCGTTTTGCACGCCCTCTTGGACGTGGTAAGGTGGAAATCAAAGCACAGTGGGAATCACATAAGACTCCATGACGATCTCGGGTCTACAGACTAACCTGTACCAGTGTCACCAGAGAACTGCCATCTGACGTAAGGTATAATACCATCTGGGAGTTCTCGGCGAGTCCGTCCAGTGTATCCAGTCTCTACTGAGCACCCGTATATCATCTCCGATGTCAAACACCAATGGATATGGGATCATCCATCACCCATCTGTATGGGTCGAGAAGGTATACGCTAGTCTACTCTGGTATATCGATGCCCCGTCTCGATACACCCACGACTAGGGACCTTGAAGGATGTACTTATAGACTACCATGTCCCCACTAGTATGATCCGCATCATAGTCCAGGTTGTCAAGTACACAAACTAAGGGCTTTACCAACATGAAACAGAGAGACAATCGGTATACACGTTAAGGTAAAGAGTAACCAGATAGCATACTATCATATCGAGCAAGAAAGTCCTTCCTATATATGTCCCCGCATCCACTACAATATACATCCTATGTACAGTAATGGCCTCTAGGGCATACATATAACTAACAATCTCCCACTTGCTGTTAGTGTATATGCCCTAGAGGCCATTACTGTATCATACTAGTATGTATATTACTTGATGGAAGCTTGGGATATTCACAGTTGTACAGACAATCTTGCTCAATATAGTAGTATGCTACTTGGTTTGTCTCTGCTTTAATGTGTACTTGTGTGTTTATTTATTATATCACCTATACGCATTAGTAGAGCCCTTTGGATCTTTGCTTGATTGCCGGCGTTGTGATGGCGATCACACTCGTGAGGGCTGGGTAATCTACAAGCACATCCATATACACGTCCCTAGTCGTGGGAGTACCGAGATAGGGCATCGATACTCCGGAGTAGACTAGCGTATGCGCTTCTCATCCCAGCACGGGAGACGGTCTGTCCCACAGCCGTCGGTACGTCGTACTTGAGATAGTATGCGGGTGCTCGTTGGGTTACGAGTACACTGGACAGGACTCGTCGGGAACTGATGGTTGGTATTATACCTATCGTCAGTTATCAGTTCCCAATTGACATGAGTACAGCTTAGTCCGCTGACTTGACACTGTCACTTCGCCTCGAGTGTGTTCCCACTGTTCTTTGATTACTACCCTACCACGGCTCTACTGAGTCGTGCAAACAGGTAGTAGTTGGGAGCAGTCCCGAAGCACTTGGAGGCAGTGACGGTTAGACAGGATTTGTCTCTCCCGGTATTAGGAGTTGACATCGCGCTGTGTCTAGGAGAGCCATTACACAAGTAGTCCCTGGCCAGGGCAAGCGAGATATACTGGTAGGTTCCAGTGTTATCTCAGGGTGTTCTGGGCTTCACTCCGACACGACTTGGACCGCTATTAGGGGTCTGACGCTTGCCTCCCCCTAGGCCCGCCATGCGATGTATCAGACGAGCAGACCGGACTGTACGGAGACTGTCACATTCAGACTCAGTAGGAGTTCAGATGGGGTTTCACCTCGTCAGCCTTCTTGTCGACATCTACCTGGGGACCGTTACGCACAGCTAGTGCCGCTTGCGGTCTGTGGTTAAACCCACTGCCAGCGTAGTGTCGAGTCTTTAGAGTCCCACACAGAGGGTATTCGCCTCTGGGCAAAACAGAGTAGAGGTCGCATGGTTTTGCGACAGGGTTCGTTCTCATCCGTGCACTTGTGCGCGTTTGGAGTCCGGACGGATATTACTGGCTGGCTCTGGTTTGAGTCAGATACCGGTATATGTTTTGGGGTTGCTTTTATCTCTCAGTATTCATGTTCCTCGGAACAAGAATGCAGGTGTGTATGCACAGTTATTTGAGGAGGAGGAAGAGGACTTTCATTAGGGTTTCGGAACCGGTGCGTATGCACAGTTGACAGTCATCTTTTTTTTTCCAAACCCTAATGAATTTGTGAGATATCTATTAATAATAGTAATTAAATGGAATTATGTTATAGTTGGTTTTGTTGACTTGTTGACCATGGTTGACTTGTTGACCATGGTTGAATGTTTGACCATCATCATTATTTTGCAAGGATGCTCCTTGATTCTTGCCAACATTCATTTAATGAAGTGATGATAGTGGTCATTCCAAAACAACCATCAACTATTCTCATTTGAATTATTATTACTAATTAGATAATTCTTTTTCTTTTGATATGGTTGCAAAAGGAAAAAGATAGCTCATTCTTTCATAACCATTCTCTCTCCTCACTTCATCTTCTTCTTCCTCAAGCTCAAGGTGATTCCTTCTCATGTGTTGAGAATCCCTCACCTTGAAAGGAAAACAACCCCTAGACACTCTCTACTCATTCTAGGTTCAAGGTTTAGAAAGCCGGAGATCCTAGTTCACTCAAAGTTCGAGGAAGAGCCCAAAGGTTGAACCCTCAGGTGGATCCATCTTCGACGGAAGAAGGCTACAAGGAAAGAACCATCAACCTCCACAAAGTTTGAAGAAAAAGGAGTTCAAGTTTAGGTATAACCATCTTTCCGAGTATCTAACTCTTCTTAGCAAGTATGCTAGTTTAGTTTAGCAAAGATCCGGCTTTTACGGTCCATGTTACAAAGTTTAGAAAAATTTTGATTTACCGTTTCCGCAACCCCGAAAGTACCGGGAGAGGTAACGTAGACCTAACAGTGGTATCAGAGCCTAACTAAACTTAAACTAGCTTGGTAGTGAAGTGTAACGAAGTTCGGAACCGGAAAAATCCAAAAACCAAACTTTTACAAAACCCTAGTTTCTGTTAAAAATTTTTCTGGTCAAAACAAGATTTGTTATACACCTAAATTCGGCTCAGGGTTTTGTGTGAACACCCAAGAAAAACGATCCCCTAATTCCTTCAAACCGCCGCGCATCCACGGCCTCACCTATTCTTAGCGCCGCGGATCTTCCGCCGTTTAGAGTCTTCTGGTGATCGGGTTTCGTGCAGAGTGTCTCTGTGTTGGTTTTGGGATTTTTAAAATATGTTATATGTGCCCAGATTTTCCAGAACAGAAATTTACTTTTGGGGTACTATAATTCCGTATTTTTTTCCGAACTTCACTGCACTTTGACTATGATGGTTATATCTGTGATGTTTGCATGTATTGAACGTCGGCTAATCGCTATAAGTCGATTAGTCGGGGTTATACATCTCTGTGATCTGTGTTTGATATTGGAATGTGTATATGAATGTGTTGGACTGTCGCGGGTGAATAGCCGGGGTGGATGTGAGATGAGCTTTTGTTTTTCTTTCATTCATTTGTAAATGTAAATTGATGTAATAATATTATTTGTTTGGCCGCACAACCGGGTCGAGGTTGTAGCCGTCATTGTATAATTCTTTTTACTGTTTTTGCTCCTAGGATAGACCCATGGAGGGGTGCACAAACTGCCGAGTACTTGGCGGGTAGTTTGCCGCACCCGTAGGGGTCTTGGGTGGGGTATTTGGCTATTCACCGCGACCGTGTAATCCGCTTTTCGTTGCAGGCTCGAAAGGATTGCGGATTGCTAGTATATCCAATGTATTCATCTGTGATCTGTAATGTCTATCATTGCTTTCTATTTAGGCGTTGCTTATGTTTTACAGCCGCGCTAGCCCAGCCCCCGCTCTGTCGTTAGTTAAGTAACCTAACGGGTGATGACGGGGCCCCATGGCGAATGCAAATGGCATAAGCGTACGTCATATTTTGGTTGTTTTCTGCAATGGTAGGATTAAATGATGGGACGCATTAAAAGAACTAATGCAAGAAAATAAACCTAAAAGACGTTGTTGGAACAATTTTTTTCAAAAAGCTGTCATTGCATGGACGTTCATTTTTGTTTTGCATCGCGGTATTCGGTTATGAATGCCCAGCACCTCAGTCGACGAGGCAAGGGCCGAGATCCCTTCACCGGGAGTGACCCCTTGGACAAAAGTTTGCGTCAGGGTAATAACTTCACTATAGTCGATTATTCTTGCTTTGCATCGAGGTATTCAATTTGGAATATCCTGCACCTCATTCGACGAGGAAAGAGCCGAGATCCCTTCACAGGGAGTGACCTTTTTAGCAAAAAGTTTTCGCCACTATATTTTTTAAAAGGTGTATCACGTTCCTTCAACAATATCAAGTTCATTACGTTAACGGGTTTTCGCCAAAACCCAGTCGTAGCCCTCCGTCGTTTCGGATTAATATTGCTTAGTATTCGTGCTACGTATTTCGTGCTCAGCCGAGGCGTAGTGAACGGTAGCTATGTAATATTTTTCCGTAGGATACAAAGTGATTGGTTAGGACAGTCGTGCGGTCATTTTGGCTCAGTCAAGAACTCGTACGGGTGGGTCTAATGCAGTCAAGATAATGACGGGTTGAACTTGACTAGGATCTTTTGATATGTTGGCTCAGTCAAGGTCACTTGGATCCTAGGGGCAAAAACCATATCGGGAGTTTCAAAAGAACTGAAACTTGCAGATTTAGCAAACCTTCTGGAGTGTGGTGACTAGAGTGGATTCCATCTAGGTTATCACACAATGACAGTTGGATCCCGATCCCACTGATGAGTTGGTTTACTCTCGGGAGATTATTTCACTTAACGATCAATGCTATAAACCTAGTAGGTGTCTAGAAAGGTGTTAGCGGGGTTATGCCCCCAGGGAAAAGAGGTTCTTTAATTAAGGAACTTCGCGAAAGCGTTGGAAAACCTCCCTCGAAGTACCGACACTAGCCTGGCTGAAAGGTTAAGCAAGTATTGTGACGTGAATTAAAACCCGGCTAGTTCTTCTTTTAAAAAGGTTTTAAGAAGAATTTGAGGAAACAGTGGGAGACATCCAGGTTAGATAAATTAATAAACCAATCTAATCTTGCAAGAGCATACGCTGAGTGTTTCTTTTCTCTCTCTCCAGGCAGCAAACTTTTCACGCCCTAATCAAGATAATAAAATGTATCGCTTGACCGATCCGAATTCTTATTCGGGACTGGGAAAGCTGGTTCAGCTCTAACTTGTGACAACAGTCATGAGTATGAGAATGGGAAAGAGGAAAGTATGGATTTCCAGGATACCCAGTTGAAGAAGCATGGTTTTGCATCTACTTCAGGTGTTCTTGTAATTGAGAACTGTTTTACGGTCAGCCCTACCTCCTGGGTACTTGATACCGGATCAGGATTTCATATCTGTAATTTTTGCAAGGACTGAGAAAAAGTAGGAAAGTTGCACCGGGTGATATGTCGCTCAGAGTAGCGAACGGAGCACAAGTTAATACGGCAGCCGTCGGTGAATATCACCTAGTATTGCCTAATGGAAAGACTATGATTTTGAACGATTGCTACTATGTACCCTCCATGGTTTGCAACATCATATCAGTTTCTTTACTCGATAAAGATGGATATAACTTTGTTCTTGAAAAGAATATCATGAACATTTACCTTCATAAGGTACTGGTTGCAGAGGGTACACTGTGTAATGGTATCTACGTTCTAAATCAGAATACAGTTCTCAATATACAAAACACACGCGAGAGGAAGAATTCAGATACGAATGAATCCTACTTGTGGCATTGTAGACTTGGTCATATCGGAGAGAAAAGACTGAATAAGTTGCATAAAGATGGACTCTTGAATACGTTAGAGTTTTCATCTTATGAAACTTGTCAGTCCTGTCTCAAAGGGAAGATGACCAAATCTCCGTTCACCGGACATGGAGAAAGGGCAGCAGAGCTCTTGGGACTCATACACAGTGATGTATGCGGTCCGATGTCTATACATGCAAGGGGTGGGTTCTCGTACTTCATCACATTCACTGACGATCTCTCTAGGTTCGGATATGTGTATCTGATGAAACACAAATCTGAAGCTTTTGAGAAATTCAAGGAATTCAGAAACGAAGTAGAGAACCAGACAGGCAAAAGTATCAAGATCCTCCGGTCTGACAGGGGAGGGGAGTACTTAAGCACGGAGTTCCTAGACTACTTAAAAGAGAATGGTATTCTCTCTCAGCTTACTCCTCCTTATACACCACAGCACAACGGTGTATCGGAGAGGAGGAATCGTACCCTTCTGGATATGGTTCGCTCCATGATGAGTAATGCCGAGTTGCCTCTTTCATTTTGGGGGCATGCGCTGTTGACAGCTGCATATCTATTGAACGATGTTCCGTCTAAATCTGTGCCTAAGACACCGTTCGAGATATGGAATGGTAAGAAGCCGTATCTTAAAGGCATTAAGATATGGGGTTGTCCGGCCTATGTAAAAGTACAAAATCCGGACAAACTTAAGGCACGTTCAGTTCTATGTAAATTTGTGGGATATCCTAAGAACTCCGCAGGATATCTGTTCTACCACACCGAGGAACAGAAGGTGTTTGTATCTCGCCACGCCACCTTTTTAGAGTGGCAATTTCTTGCAAAAGAAACAAGTGGGGGTTCGGTAGAACTGGAAGAAATTCAGCGACCACAAAATGAAACTGAAAACTTGACAGAACCTCAGAATTCAATAACCCCAGAAGAACCTCAGCCACTCCGCAGATCTGGTAGGATTTCTCATCCGCCCGAGAGATACTACGGTTTTCTCATAGACGGGGATCGAGAGGATTGCATCTTGGAAGAAGATGACCCTACCAGTTTCAGGCAGGCCATTATCAGTAGGGACTCAGATAAGTGGCAGGAAGCAATGCAATCCGAAATGGAGTCCTTGTACGCCAATAAAGTGTGGACCTTGGATATTGCTCCACCTGGGGTAAAACCCGTTGGATGCAAATGGATCTACAAAAGGAAACATGGTGTAGATGGGCAGGTGGAAACCTATAAAGCTAGACTCGTTGCAAAAGGTTTTCGTCAAAGACCTGGTTTGGACTATGACGAGACTTTTTCTCCGGTGGCTATTCTCAAATCCATTCGGATCCTACTTGCCATTGCTGCCTTCCATGACTATGAAATCTGGCAGATGGATGTTAAGACGGCTTTCCTAAACGGTTGTTTGGAAGAGTGCGTTTACATGGATCAACCAGAAGGTTTCGTAGACAGTGGGAGCAGCGGAAGGGTGTGCAAGTTGCTTAAATCCATTTATGGATTAAAGCAGGCATCGCGGAGCTGGAACATCTGTTTTGATGAGGCAATCAAGGAATATGATTTCATCAAGAACGAAGATGAACCCTGTGTATATAAGAAGATTGTAGGACGAACTGTCGTATTCCTAGTCTTGTACGTGGACGACATTCTTTTGATAGGAAATGATATTCCTATGCTACAATCGGTCAAGCTATTTTTGTCACAAAGGTTCTCCATGAAGGACCTGGGTGATGCCTCGTACATTCTGGGGATCAAGATATATAGAGATAGATCCAAGAGACTATTGGGACTTTCGCAGTCCAGGTACATAGAGACCGTACTAAAGAGATTTAGTATGGAGGGTTCCAAGCGCGGTAACATACCCGCATTGCACGAAATTACCCTCTCCAAGAAGATGTCTCCTAAGACTGACGAGGAGAGGGTTCGCATGAGCACTATACCCTACGCTTCGGCGGTAGGATCTATAATGTATGCGATGCTATGTACAAGACCAGATGTAGCTTACGCGTTGAGCGCGGTAAGCCGGTATCAGTCAGACCCAGGGGATGACCACTGGACAGCAGTGAAGAACATTCTCAAGTACCTAAGAAGGACTAAGGAGATGTTCCTGGTTTACGGTAATGGAGACCTCAGGGTCGAGTCCTTTACCGATTCAAGCTTCCAGAGTGACAAAGATGACAGCAAGTCTGTCTCGGGTTTTGTGTTTACCCTCAACGGAGGGGCGGTATGTTGGAGGAGTTCCAAGCAGGATACCGTCGCAGACTCGACGATGGAGGCTGAATACATTGCTGCAAGTGATGCCGCAAAAGAGGCAGTCTGGATAAAGAAGTTCATTAGTGAACTTTAGGTGGTTCCGTCCATTGTTGACCCAATACCTTTGTATTGCGATAACAATGGGGCAATAGCTTTAGCGAAGTAACCAAGGTCCCATCAGAAATCCAGGCACATCTTAAGGCGGTATCACCTGATCAGGGAGATCATTGATCGACAGGAGATCGAGGTGCGGAGAGTGGACACAAAGGACAACACTGCGGACCCATTCACGAAGGCTTTATCCCAGACTCAGTTCGAGCGGCTGATCGAGATGATAGGTCTTCGATACGCCAGTACATGGCCTTAGTGCAAGTGGGGGATTGTTAGTGTATATGCCCTAGAGGCCATTACTGTATCATACTAGTATGTATATTACTTGATGGAAGCTTAGGATATTCACAGTTGTACAGATAATCTTGCTCAATATAGTAGTATGCTACTTGGTTTGTCTCTGCTTTAATGTGTACTTGTGTGTTTATTTATTATATCACCTATACGCATTAGTAGAGCCCTTTGGATCTTTGCTTGATTGCCGGCGTTGTGATGGCGATCACACTCGTGGGGGCTGGGTAATCTACAAGCACATCCATATACACGTCCCTAGTCGTGGGAGTACCGAGATAGGGCATCGATACTCCGGAGTAGACTAGCGTATGCGCTTCTCATCCCAGCACGGGAGACGGTCTGTCCCACAGCCGTCGGTACGTCGTACTTGAGATAGTATGCGGGTGCTCGTTGGGTTACGAGTACACTGGACAGGACTCGTCGGGAACTGATGGTTGGTATTATACCTATCGTCAGTTATCAGTTCCCAGGTGACATGAGTACAGCTTAGTCCGCTGACTTGACACTGTCACTTCGCCTCGAGTGTGTTCCCACTGTTCTTTGATTACTACCCTACCACGGCTCTACTGAGTCGTGCAAACAGGTAGTAGTTGGGAGCAGTCCCGAAGCACTTGGAGGCAGTGACGGTTAGACAGGATTTGTCTCTCCCGATATTGGGAGTTGACATCGCGCTGTGTCTAGGAAAGCCATTACACAAGTAGTCCCTGGCCAGGGCAAGCGAGATATACTGGTAGGTTCCAGTGTTATCTCAGGGTGTTCTGGGCTTCACTCCGACACGACTTGGACCGCTATTAGGGGTCTGACGCTTGCCGCCCCCTAGGCCCGCCATGCGATGTATCAGACGAACAGACCGGACTGTACGGAGACTGTCACATTCAGACTCAGTAGGAGTTCAGATGGGGTTTCACCTCGTCAACCTTCTTGTCGACATCTACCTGGGGACCGTTACGCACAGCTAGTGCCGCTTGCGGTCTGTGGTTAAACCCACTGCCAGCGTAGTGTCGAGTCTTTAGAGTCCCCACACAGAGGGTATTCGCCTCTGGGCAAAACAGAGTAGAGGTCGCATGGTTTTGCGACAGGGTTCGTTCTCATCCGTGCACTTGTGCGCGTTTGGAGTCCGGACGGATATTACTGGCTGGCTCTGGTTTGAGTCAGATACCGGTATATGTTTTGGGGTTGCTTTTATCTCTCAGTATTCATGTTCCTCGGAACAAGAATGCAGGTGTGTACGCACAGTTATTTGAGGAGGAGGAAGAGGACTTTCATTAGGGTTTCGGAACGGGTGCGTATGCACAGTTGACAGTCATCTTTTTTTTTCCAAACCCTAATGAATTTGTGAGATATCTATTAATAATAGTAATTAAATGGAATTATGTTATGGTTCGTTTTGTTGACTTGTTGACCATGGTTGACTTGTTGACCATGGTTGAATGTTTGACCATCATCATTATTTTGCAAGGATGCTCCTTGATTCTTGCCAACATTCATTTAATGAAGTGATGATAGTGGTCATTCCAAAACAACCATCAACTATTCTCATTTGAATTATTATTACTAATTAGATAATTCTTTTTCTTTTGATATGGTTGCAAAAGGAAAAAGATAGCTCATTCTTTCATAACCATTCTCTCTCCTCACTTCATCTTCTTCTTCCTCAAGCTCAAGGTGATTCCTTCTCATGTGTTGAGAATCCCTCACCTTGAAAAGAAAACAACCCCTAGACACTCTCTACTCATTCTAGGTTCAAGGTTTAGCAAGCCGGAGATCCTAGTTCACTCAAAGATCGAGGAAGAGCCCAAAGGTTGAACCCTCAGGTGGATCCATCTTCGACGGAAGAAGGCTACGAGGAAAGAACCATCAACCTCCACAAAGTTTGAAGAAGAAGGAGTTCAAGTTTAGGTATAACCATCTTTTCGAGTAGCTAACTCTTCTTAGCAAGTATGCTAGTTTAGTTTAGCAAAGATCCGGCTTTTACGGTCCATGTTACAAAGTTTAGAAAAATTTTGATTTACCGTTTCCGCAACCCCGAAAGTACCGGGAGAGGTAACGTGGACCTAACACTTGCACTAGGGCCATCTGTGGCAGTGGTTGTAGTATCTCATACTAAACCATCCCATAAAAGTCTCTCTCTGGGAATAGGCCTTTGTGAGTGGATCCGCCGTGTTGTCCTCTGAGTCTGCTCTCCTAACCTCGATCAGCCTGGAGATCAACCATCTCCATGATCAGGTGATACTGCCTTAGAATATGTCTGGATCACTGATGGGATCATGGTTCCTTGGCCAAAGCCACACTTCCATTGTCACACAATGGTGGGAACCTAGTTCATCTTATGAACCAATATACACCCAGACTTCCTCCTTGGTAGCATCTTAAGTAGCGATGTATCCAGCCTTTATCATCTAGTACGCCATGGTATCTAGCTTGGAACTCTTCCAACATACCGTCCCTTTACTGAGGGTAAAGACAATGCCTGTGACTGACATTCAGTCTTCTTTATCACCCTGGAACCCTTCCAGTGATTCTCCCCAGGATCAATTGATACCATCTCACTACAACTAGTGAGTATCCTAATATCCAATTAGATCTATCTCATAGATCCAAAGCCCAGGATTTAGGAGGTATCATTTTGATCCTATATGGAGAATCATTGTGATAAGCGAAGATTGACCGAGCGTAGCATAGGAAACTGCTTTCTTATCAAGAGTATGTCATCCACGTACTCTACGAGGATCACCACCAAACTCCCTACTACCTTTTGTATATACAAGGTTCATCTGCCATTTTGATGAAGTCAAACTCTTTGACTACTACATCAAAACAGACGTTCCAACTCCGCGATGCCTGCTTTATCACATAAAACATCTTGCACGCGTTTCCGCTACTCCCACTTTTTACGAAGCCCTCTGGCTGTGTTCTTATAGACGTTCTCTTCTAAATCATTATTTAGAAAAGCAGTCATGGCACCCAACCACCAGATATCGTAGTCATGGTATGTAGCCGTGGCAAGTAGGATCTGGATAGACTTAAGCATAGCCACTGGAAAAAGGTTTCATCATTATCCACGCCTGGTCGATGACGAAAACCTTTAACAAGTCTAGCATTGAAAGTCTCAACTTTTCCATCTACACCAAGTAATCTTCTCAAGATATACTTGCTCCTGATAGGGATTTAACCCTTCAGATATAGCAACTAAAGTCCATACCTTGTTGGTGTATAAGGATTCCATCTCAGATCGCTAAGCATCCAGCCATTCTTACAGAGACCCACTCCTGATGGCCAGCCCGAAACTAGTTGGGTCATCATCTCATGATGCAATCCTCGCTCCCACTGTCAAAGAGAAACCGAAGTATCTCTCAGGTGGGTGAGGAACCCTACTAGATCGGCAGAGAGGCTGAGGTTCGTTGGAATCTACTGAATCCTTTGGTTCTATCAAATCATCTGCAGTAGTTTGTATAGCTGGAACGTTTCCAGTTCTACAGAACTGACCTTACCTCGATCTTGTCCAGATTTTGCTTCTAGACATAGGCCGAACAACCCTAAATCTTAACTAACTTAAGATATGGGCTCTTCCCTTTCCATATCACATATGAAGCGGTAGGCAACTGATTTGATTGGAACCCTATTCAATAGGTATGCAACTTCTTAAGTGCATAACACCCAATTGGAAAAAGGTAACTCAGTAGTACTCATCATAGAGCACACCTTATCATATAGGGTGTGAATGCTCCGCCCCGATATACCATCGTGCTATAGTGTATACGGAGGAGTAATACTGAGAGAGAATCTCATTCTCCATTAGAATAGTCCAGGAATTCCATGCACAAGTATTCTCCTCCTCGATCACATCAATGGACATAATACTTATACCCGTATTTTGGTTCTCTACTTCTAACTTATATTCTGTGAATATCTCAAAAGGTACGGACTTGTGTTTCAACAGGAACATATGTCTGAATCTCGAGAGATTATCAGAGAATGTAATGAAGTACAAAGAACCGGTCTTGGCATGTGTAGACTGGGGACCTACATACATCAACATGTATCATCCCAAGAGTTCACAAACTCTTTCTCTGCTTCCAATAAACAGAGCTGTGGTCATCTTATCTTTGTGACATGACTGGCGAGTTTCACAAGATGTAAATTCAAACTAATTTAAATATGCATCTAAATGCAACTTCAGCCAGTCGGGTAGCATTGATATGACCATGTCTACAATACCTCAAGAAGGAATCGTTCATTTCTGAACTCTTCCTCTTGTGTGTGTTCTGTATACTATGAACTGTAGTTTGATTTAGAACATCAATGCTTTTAGATAACGTGCCTGAACCGATCAACTTTTGATATAGGAAATGTTCAAAACATTATCCAACAATACAAAATTTTATCATTTCTTTACTAATAAAGAGACTGATATGATTTTGTATATCAGGTTCGGTATCTAATAACATTCGTTCAGAATCAATGTATTGGAAATACAGGGTGACAGTGACCGACAGACTTGGCTGCAACACTTGCCCCGTTTTCTGTCTCATGAAACTTATCACCCGTTCTCAATTTTTCTACCCTTTTGTAGCCCTATGTAACAAATTACATATCTGGGATCCTGATCCGGTATCATATACCCAAGATGCGGAGGATACTGAGAAAAGTTCTTTGTAATGAACACACCCGAAGATGATGCATCATATGCACTTTCTTCGTTTGGGCGGCACGGGAATTCTGGTAATCCCCAATTTCCTGCTCTGTCTTATAACATTTATAAGTAGGAGCGGGACCAACGTTCCCCAGCTCAGTATAACAAGCGGGTTCGGTCAATTTATCCGTTTTATTATCTTGATTAAGGCGTGATATGGTCGCTACCTGGAGAGAGAGAAGAAAACACTCAGCGTGCGCTCTTGCAAGAATAGATTGGTTATTATTTTATCTAATCAGGATGGCTCCCACTGTTTTTATCAAATCTTCCTTCAAACCCTAAAAGGAAAGACTAGCCGGGATTAATTACACGCTACAAGTTCGCCAATCTTTCAGCCAGGCCAGTGTCGGTACTTTGAGGGAGGTCCCCCGTGCTTTCGCACGAACCTAATTAATGTAAACCTCGTTTTCCCAGAGGCGTAACCCCGTTGACACCTTTCTAGACACCTACTTGATCGGCTAATTGTAATGAGTAAAACTCTCCCAGGAGTAACAATTACTCGCAGTGGGTATCGGGATCCAACTATCTCATAGAAGGTATGCAATCTCATTGCAAATTTCAACACTTGAAATTCCCGATAAAGTTTTGCCCCTAGCGTCCTATGACCTTGACGCAGGCCAACAAACCATAGTCCGCTAGTCAAGTTCAACCCGTCATTTCCTAATTGAATTAAACCCACCCGCACGACCCTTGACGCAGGCCAACAAAGTCGCACGACTACCCTAATCCAATCTGCATCATATGCATAAGCAAATAAATACTAGTTAGCTACCGCACACTACGCCTTGACGCAGGCCAACAAACGTAGCACGAATACTAACTACCACTTATCTGAAATGACGGAGGGCTACGACAGGTTTTTCTGAAAACCTATTGCGTAATGAACTTGATATCGTTGTAGGATCGAATGAATTTTGAAATGGAGTGTTTTTGAGGCTTTTCTAGTTTTGCTAAAGGAGTCATACCCGGTGAAGGGATCGTCGGTCCTTTCCTCGTCGAATGAGGTGCGGGATATATCATATATATTACTGTGCAAAGCAGAACTCTTAAAAGCAATCAAAAGACAAACCGAGTGTGTAGCATCTGCCAGTTATTGCTAAAGGAGTCACTCCCGGTGAAGGGATCTCGGTCCTTTCCTTATCGAATAAGGTGCAGGATATATCATATATACCGCTGTGCAAAGCAAGAACTGTAGCTACCTGTTTTATTTTGAAATTCGATTCTAAAACATCTTAGGTTTCTTTTATTTCATTAATCTCATTAATGAATTCCCATCATTTAAGTACCTAAACATCACAGATAAATACGACGTACACTTATGCCATCCGCATTCGCCTCGATGTCCCCTCGTGCACCGTTAGGTTAGGTAACTAACGACAGAGCGGGGCAGGGCTAGCGCGGGTGTAAAACATAAGTAACGCCTATATAATATATTATATATATACTATATATTGTATCTATCATAGAACATCACATGATCACATCACAGATATCGCAGCAGAAGAAATATATGAAACATTGGATATACTAGGACGTCCGTGTTTTTAATACGAGCCAGTATAAAACACGGATTCCACGGTCGCGATGAATAGCCAAACCCACACCCTTAGACCCCTACGAGAGCGGCAAGCAACCCTACCAATTCTAGAGTTAGGAGACCCGGACTCGACTCCTCGAGTTGGTCTCCCACTGGACTCCAGAACCCGGTTACTTGTGCCCTCCTCCTTGGGTCTATTCTAGTGCGGAAAAGTAAATAATATACATCAACGGTGATAACTTCCGCAACCTGGAAGTGCCCCAATAAAAGAATATTACATACAAGTTTTTACATGAATGAAAATGAAAAACACTCATCTCACATAAAACCCCCCTGGCTATTCCAACACGACGATCCAATATAACATATCCAGCAACACATAACATCACATGTCATCAACGTAAGTAAACATGCGTATCCCAATTGTCGTTGTCATATAGCAACGAAACCGGCGATATCACATATTACACTTACGGTCACAGAAAAGAAAGTGTAAAACTACAACAGTTGGAATCCGCAACCTCCTTAGACATCGCATGCCTAACCAAATGAATTCCTTAGACATCGCATGCCTATCAATTATAAACGCCGCATTTTAGTCTCATTATCGAAAACTCTTTTCAATATCAAGTCGGGCAATTCAACAAGATTCCCGAAAAACTGATCGCATGCTCGTCGCAAACTTTAGTAGGCGGCCGCACCCCCGACGCCGTCGACGAAGTGCACCAAGGCGGAACACCGCTGCCGCTAGCACCCGAACGGATGCTTTCGGCGACGGGGTTCTCTTACAGTCACTTGGTCGGGGCTATGGGGTGTAGCAGTCTATTAAGTTTATCCGGCGAGTATCCGCGTACGCTACGTGATTGCGACGGACTTTTGATCACATCAAAATTCCGTGGCAACCGATCAAGTGAGACTAAAGTGCTGTGTTTATAACATTCATATCAGTTATCTCATAACTACTTGTGGATTCCAAATATTGTATCCCATTCCAGATAAATAGAAAATGTTAAACTTTCCGATCGAACTGTCAAACACCCAAGTTTTCCCGAAACAAATCAACATATGAAATAGGTTTAAAAACATCCAGTTCATGCCTCAGTACCAACGGTCCAGCCATAGAAGGGTCAAGCCAACGCCTCACATGTGGCACGCCGTACTGCCCCAAACCCTAAGGTTCAAAGGGCAGTTCAAGACGGTCACATAATCGAGTTAAGGTTTGTTGTCTTCTAGAGGGTCCATCGCGTTACTTACACTACTTAGAACGTTATTAAACCACGGAAAGATCCAACACTTGGAAATTTCCCGACAGGGAAAAAGTGGGTATTTATATCCGGTCGAACTTTTTAACATATTCAAAAATTACCCGGAAAACACATAGACAAGATTAGATAATCCGATCGAATAATCGAATCCCCAAAACAACCCCAGAAAACTCAACTCTTGAGTAAATATTAAAAATTCCAGAAGACTCAGCACTTCAATAAAGAAGTTACTGTGTAAAAATGGTTGACTGAAGAGACTAAATGGGCGCGGAACCGCCGCAATAGCATGCTAATGCCGCGGTTCCACCGCGCTTTAGAAACATCATTAGGTAATTTTTGAACCGTAATTCTTAGAATTTCCTGCTGAATTTTTTAAACATTTTTAATCTGGAAAATCCCCAGTTTTTGAAAAAAGTCCAGAGAGCAATTTGGGTTAGGGTTTCGATGTTCGTTCGGATTTCAAATGTCGTCTACACTTCGCCTAAGGCTCTAGCTAGGCTCTGATACCACTGTAGGGTTCCTAGGCACACTAATGAGGTCTCACAAGGCATCAACCATGCCAATTTCAAATTTTACAAGTGCCGAGAAACCCTAATACGGATCGTTAACTAGATATTTAGGCGAAACAAAGAAGCAAGTTAACAATTTAACTAAGTGAACGGAAATACAACCTTTGTAGATCCGGTTCTCCACCTCCATAGCTCCATGATGAAGTCCTCTTGCTGTCCAAATCCAATCCCGGGCTCTAGCGTCGGCTTCATCGGAGAAATGGGCGGGCTAGGTCATCGACAACGATGCCGAAGATGATCTACGTCGAGGGATCAAAAGATCAAGCTCCCACTTCACCAAGTCATGAAACTTGTAAAGAAAACACCCTATACTACTTGGCAAGAGGTAGAGGATGAAGAAATAGGAGGTGGGTTCACTTTAAAATTGGATTTCTCACTTGATTTCATCACTTGCCATTGATGAGGCAAGCTTTTCTTTCTTGTGAAGAAGAAGGAGAAGAAGAAAGAATATGATAAAGTGTTTTTAAATAATTGAAAAAGAATTGATTCTTATCATATTCTAACCTTAGTTAAGTGTAGAGAAGATACCATGGTTAGTTATGATGGTTAGGGTTAAGCAAGAGACAAGAATGGTGGACTAGGTCAAAGTTTCATGAAGCTTCAACTAAACTACAAATAAAGCCATCATTCTTTTCTTATCATTTCCAAAACGAATAAATAAATGAATAAGCAAAACCCTAATCATCAACTTAACCATGGTTTAATTCTTTACACTTAACCAAATAAACATGTATCATCAAACATGATACAATCATGTGCACAAAAGTATATCACATATACAACTTGCACAAATCAAGTGAGAAAATCCATTTAAAGTGAACCAATACTAGTTAATGCAAAGTAATATATCAAATATATAATTATACATTAAATCATTAAATCAACCCTTGATTTAACGATCCGGTCATATCGCATATAACCGACTAGTATCCTATGTATCGGCTTATCGAATCAATCCTTGATTCGATAACTAGGTTATATCGCATATAACCAATCGATACATTCATCGCGAGAATGAAATACGATATCACATACACGCATTATTCTCGGTCCTGCACATATCTCATATGCTCTCCTATTTCGTTTCGCTTGAGCCAGGAAACCTCTGTGTAGGACTCTAAAGACTCGTCAATACGCCGGCAGCAG
Source organism: Agapanthus africanus (assembly GCA_030015575.1). Classification (NCBI taxonomy): domain Eukaryota; kingdom Viridiplantae; phylum Streptophyta; class Magnoliopsida; order Asparagales; family Amaryllidaceae; genus Agapanthus; species Agapanthus africanus. Next base: position 568,934,638 of record JASDDO010000031.1, read on the forward strand.
ATGATGATCATATCAAGCACCCACAAGTCGCAAGCGGTCTGCTAAACGTAACGGCCACCCGGGTATTGAGCGATCAGAAGATCGACGAGCGAGCCCGCTCATACTCCTGTGAATCCAACGAGTAACACTTACCGTACAGTCCGGTCTCGTCGTCTGATATGTCGCATATCTCGCCTAGGGGTGGTAAACATCAGACCCCAATAGCTCGATAAGTCGTGTTGATATGAGGTCTATAACAGTTCGAGAAACTACTGGTAACACTTACCAGTAAATCTCAGCAACCCTGGCCAGGGATTTCCGGTTATAGCCTATCGAATACAGCGCAACATCAACTCCCTATACCGGGAGAGACGAATCCCCTCTTATCGCTCATTGCCTCCATGTGATTCGGGACTGTATCCAAAAACCACCGTTTTGCACGCCCTCTTGGACGTGGTAAGATGGAAATCAAAGCACAGTGGGAATTACACAAGACTCTATGACGATCTCGGGTCAACAGACTACTCTGTACCAGTGTCACCAGAGAACTGCCATCTGACGTAAGGTATAATACCATCTGGGAGTTCTGGGCGAGTCCGTCCAGTGTACCCAGTCTCTACTGAGCACCCGTATATCATCTCCGATGTCAAACACCAATGGATATCGGATCATCCATCGCCCATCTCTATGGGTCGAGAAGGTATACGCTAGTCTACTCTGGTATATCGATGCCCCGTCTCGATACACCCACGACTAGGAACCTTGAAGGATGTACTTATAGACTACCATGTCCCCACTAGTATGATCCGCATCATATTCCAGGTAGTCAAGTACACATCCTAAGGGCTTTACCAACATGAAACAGAGAGACAATCAGTATACACGTTAAGGTAAAGAGTAACCATATAGCATACTATCATGTCGAGCAAGAAAGTCCTCCCTATATATGTCCCAGCATCCACTACAATATACATCCCTATGTACAGTAATGGCCTCTAGGGCATACATATAACTAACATATTATGCACACTCCTTGCTCAATATCTGTTCTGATATTTATAGGCTCAACTACAGAATAAAGAAACAATATAGATGGACTGATGTGACCCAAAGAAATGACCAGAAGAAAATTGAGGATGATTTGAGCAAGGGGGCCGCCGGCGCCGGAATTTCATAGGGTCTCGCCGGTTTGTATCAGAGCAAAGGGGCTCGTGTTGATGTGGTGGTTTTGTGTGCTCTCCACTATTCTTCTGGTGCTGCTTAATTTCTCTAAATAATCCAGGTTTGCACTCAGTAGAATTGGAGGGAAAGTGTTGCATTATATAACATCATAACTTTATGCATTAAACTCACATCAACTCACCCATATGCCCACTTGCATAAATTGTGCAAGGGCAGCCCTCAAATGGACCATGTCAAAGAGCTAGTGTCACACATGTCTTGTGTTGGACCAAAATTGTGTGCACAGTTGTTATTTCAAAAGAGCTCTCTGAATATCGGTCGGTTCTCTGTTCTGATTGCAGTGTCGGCTCCCAAATGCTATATCCGTGATATTCATTTTGTTTCCAGTATTTTAACCATGAACACCTGTAATTACTGATCAGACACTGATTAATAGCACCGATATATAACAAAATAGATAATGAATGAGCGGTATTAAAATGCAGTTTTCTATGATGAAAAATACCTCCAAACTTATCTTTTGCTCGTCCCGAGCAAAAAAAAAATCCTAGCCTCACTTTCGCAGGGAATGCGATTGCACTGAGCATGTGAAACAAGCCGTTAAACCTCTAGGTGTCCCTAGTAGGAGGAGTGTTGTTTCCTGAGCGTTTTCAACGGATTACACCCACAAAATCAAGTCAAGTTAGCATCGTGGCGAAACTGTTGATTCTAATATTAAGTTAGAGATCAAAGTTAGAAGTTCTATTACCCAAGTCAGAATTGTTAAACCCTGTTTTTCACTCCTCGCAATTTGTTTAACATAAGCTCATACGCGTCTTTACGTGATTGTGCGGATAGTGTCCATAAGGTTTTAAGAACTTTGATTATGGTCATCATGTCATAATTACAGACTGGGATAAACTTCTGAAGGATCACACGAGTTTGAAAGGATTTAAGATTTTCTTAAGTTTTTGTTGTTAAGTTAGGTTTCAAGTCAGAATTTCAATCATTTTTAACAGAGAACTTAAGTCTTATTCTTCACTCTTACCTTTCACCTGTTTTTGTTCATACCCACCATTCGTTATTATGCAAAACGTCTTTTATAAATATACCTTCATATCTCCGCAAAAATACTGTTTTAATAGAAAACTCGTCTCCGCCATGATTATTCTCCCACAAAGAACCGTGAGGATTTTTAACTCGGAGAGAACACTTGCTTAGCTTGTTTTATTTGGCGATTTGGAACATAGCGAGCTTTGGGTCAATGACTCCCAAACTAGATAGTTTTAGGGCATTATGTGTGGAGACACCCTAAGGACTTAATTATCCAAGTTACCAAGGCCACAAAACAAAAGACTCATTTTATTTTAAAATATTCTGAATTCAGTGAAAACGGAGATATAGCCAGCATTTCTTTAAATCCGAAGACGTTACATGTAGATAAGGTGTGTAATTAATCCAACTGGGGTCCAGATGGGTTATTTTTCAAACTTATAGTTTCTATTAAAACAACAATAAAATTCTTCATATCTACTTCACCGTATGAACTATTCTTGATATTTGCTTAACTCAGAAGAAACCTGCTTGATCCTAACGATATTTATCAATTTTTAAAAGTTTTTCAGACATATCATACATTTATCAAATTCTTATAACACATATGACACGTGTAAAGTTTTTAAAAAGACTTATATCAGCTATGGTTAAACACAAAGGAGGGTTATTTTTCGGGTCGTCATTCTCACAATAAGGATTTAGTTATTTCTAATTTATCAACCGAACCGTCAGATATCGAATCAAAATTCCCCCGCTAGCTAACATGACAAAGTTTTTATATTTTTGAAGAAATTTTTCAATTTTTATAAGTTTTTCAATACAATGCAATACAAAAGCAGATATAAAATGCGATTATATGCAAAAGAAAAGAAAAATACATAATGTAAGTGCTGAAATGCAGGAAATATGCACATGCAAACTATTTGCAGATACAAAATACAACAAAAACACCTCCACCCCAAAACTGAATATGATGTTGTCCTCATCGTCGCTTGGCTTTGCCCTTGGCTCTGCTGCTCCCGTTTGCTTCTTCTTGGTTTGCTAAGATCTGGCTGAGTTGTTCCTTTATTTCCTTATTTTACCTGATCAAATTCTTGATGCCAGGGACCTCCATCCTGTGTAATTCATAGGGATCTGTCAGAACGTCCTCTCCCAAGTAAATCACTGAGGAAGTCTGCGGTGACGCATGCTCGCTGGGATCAGTGGGTGACCAAATCTGCTGCTCACTCCTGCAGTCCGTATAGCCTGGTGAGATCCTCTCTATCTCTACCGGGACGGTGTCATACAACGTAAGGCAGGCCGCGAAATCATCGTTCTCCATATAGTAGCGACAAATTTGGGTAACGAGGACGGGAAGTAAAGATTTGCGCGCGGCGACACTTTCCTTGACTGTGGCAAATAGCATGTTCGTCATACAAAATTGATAATCCGTGGTCATTAAACAATGAACCATGTTCCCCACAATCGTTGGAAAAGATGAAACTCGAGCGATCCCCCTGATGTTACGGTATTCCCAGCGGCAAGCCGTATAGATGTTTCTATAAATCTGCTGGGTATTTAGCCCAACATCTCGTAACTCGCACTTATCCCCCATAATCGTCCTATACTTGGCCAGCTCTAATGGACTTTGAAAACCAGGTCGGATAGGGATGTTGGAGACGTTGGATATCCTATCGGCTGAAAATATCCTCCGTCTCCCCTGAAAGTGAAATCAAATGCGATCCTGGAGTATCTCACCATTTCTGAGCGCCTCATAGAACTCATCTACCAAGTGTTCACAAGAACATAACCCCTCATCCCCATACAACAAAAACTCCCACCCCAACTGTCGGATAACATCATGGAAATAGCTCCTGAACAACTCATGGGTGAATACATCGACAAAATTTCACTCTAATTTGAAAGGGGTCATGATCTGTAGGTTGGTGAAGTTTGCAAAAAATTTAAACAGTGCAGGAGAGGGGGGAAGAGAAAATATTACAGCTCTGAAAAAGGCAAATGACGATCGGGGACTATGAGACCGGCCTCGACGGATTTTTCGACGCTGTCGCCGGCCAGATTCTGAGGAGATGGGCTAGGGTTTTGGAGGAAGGTGAGGGGAAAGCAAAGAAGAATTCTAGATCTGTTTGAGTAGTGGAGAAAGGGTCGGGGTCAGAGGTCTGCTTGACTTATAAAGGGCATTTTACAAAAAAAAACCTAACAAAAAGAAAACCCCACTTTTTTACAATTTTACTCAAAAAAAGATAAATCATTGCTGTCCCCAAAAAATTAGCACTCACCCCCAAACCGGTGAGATCTTATTTTCAAAAAAAAAAAACTAAAAAAAAATTAATTACAGTATTCACAAGTTAAACGACATTTTTAGTCCAGAAATTAATACCAACCACTCAAAAAATTTGTTGATATAATGCAGAGGCTGGTAAAAGAATATGTATATAAAAAATAAAAAGAAAAAGAATGAGTTAGTTGTTAGTGAAGGGAATGGGTGTGTGTGAGTAGGGATCAGAAGACATTGAAAGTGAAAATGAAATTTTGAAAAGGTCAACGAATTGTTTCCCGGATGAATTGAATGTTCAAAAAGCACATGTCGAGTTTCGGAGTCAAAGCTCGTTTAAAAATTGGATTTCATCAGCAAAAAATTCGGAAAAGGAAAATGGGATGTTCCCTAATTGATCGTGACTCAAACTCACCGAGGATATCAATTTCATCCGCAAATAATTCTTCAAAACTCTGTATGAAAGACTGTTTTTCAAGGCTGTCTTCCTCCCTATAATTCTGCACAATCCTACACTCATTGCTATAGATCACAATTCCCAAAACACGTTCTTCTTCATCACATTCATATCTGGGTAGGTTCGTGTCATTTAAAAAGGTAGGTTCCCACCCTAACGTTTCTTCCGAAACAATATCACTAGGTGATACAAAAATTGTGGGTTCCTGATCATTGATCTCTTCTATCAATCTATCCAAAGCATACCCGTCAAAATCACAAGATTCCTCCTCTAAAATATGAATGCAAAAATCAGTCGGTGGTTTTTCTTGTGTGTCCTGATAACACTTAATCAATTCAATTGCATCGTCATCCATGAAATCATCAAAATTCAATTGATATTTTATCTTACTTGGATGACTTCCTAGATGATAGATATCAACACTATGTGGTTCTAATTGACTGTGTTCACAGTTTAGAATCTCTACAGCTACATGCTCTTCAATTCTAGCCAAAAATTGAGCTTGAGCGTGAAATAATTGCACAGACTACTATATAAACAGGGCTAGCATAGCAGCTGTTTGATTCTCGACCGCAATCATCACTTCAATACCTTTTTCTAAAGACGAAAATACAAAGTACGCTTATACCATCCGCATTCGCCACAGGGCCCCGTCATCACCCGTTAGGTAACTTAACTAACGATAGAGCGGGGGCTGGAGTAGCGCGAATGAAAAACATAAGCAACGTCTATTATATAATATATTTAATAATAATATTCATTCGTCAGACGCAATAATAGGCATTCCAGATCACAGATGAATACATTGGATATACTACGAATTTCACATTTCGTTTAAGCCTGTAACGAAAGACGGATTCCACGGTCGCGATGAATAGGCAAACCCCACCCCAGACCCCTACGGGTGAGGCAAACTAGCCGCCAAATACCCGAAGTGAAGCAAGCTCCCTCAACAACATGAGTAGGCCACTCGGCACTTCAAACTACCCGGTAGTTTGTGCACCCCTCCTTGGGTCTATCCTAGGAGCAATAAACAGTAAAAGAAATAATACAACGGTGGCTACAACCTCAACCCGGATGTGCCCCGCTAAATAATATTACATCAATTTATAAATTTTACATCGAATGAAAGAATATAACATCTCACATCCCCGTCTATTCTCACGACAATCCAACAATATTCATATACACAATTCGATCATCACAGATATGTGCAACCTCCCACTAACCGACATATAGCAATTAGCGGAAGTTTACAGACACATATATTAAACACAGAAACGATACATAGCCAAGATCGATAGAAATTCGATCGAAACAAAATTTTATTATCTACCCAAAAGCAAACCAGCACACAGACAACTGTGGGCAGAAAAAATATACCAAAAAGTATAACACAACAAATCAAACCAACAGAAGAAAAACGAGTCAACTCTGACTTGACTCGGCCGTGGAACGGCGACGATTCACACCGATTCGCCGCGGTTCCGCGACGGTCTTTCCGAGTTAGAGACTCGTGCTTCTTGGGTGATCTTAGAATTCCCTCCTTTATTTTTTAAGGCCTCTGGAAAAATTTTAAGACCAGATTTTAAAAAAGGACAGAAAGTTAGGGTTTTCCGTTATAGTTTCGGGTATTTCCGTCGATCGAAGTTCTAACGACTTGCAAACAAGTTAGTTATGGTTTAGTTGGCTCTAATACCATTGTAAGTCGATGCCACGCACCCCACTTCTTCGCGGGGAGACGGAGTTTGCAAAAAAACGATTTTAATAAGCATCATAACATCGACTAAACTCCAGGATTGATACTAAACCCTAACTATCCGATATTCTAAGAGGTTTAACTGCTTTGTGAGAAGGTTATACCTCAAGTTACTGTCCTTCTTCTTCGTCTCGCTGTCCTTCTTCTCATCGTAAGCTCATCATCAGGAGAATGGATCACGCCTCCTCGTCGGCTTCTCAAAGTTGTAGAAGATCTACCCGAGAGTTCCAACCTTGAGCTTAACCTCCAAGAATAGGTAACTAGGTCAATTGGTGTGCAAAACTAAGTAGCCTAGAATGAGTAGAGAGTGTTAAAGGATGGATCACGCCTCCTCGTCGGCTTCTCAAAGTTGTAGAATGAGTAGAGAAACTTCATGGTATCTTCCTCATGAGACAATTAGGGTTTTCTTTGAGGAAGATGAAGAGAGAAAGCTTGAGATGAGAGAGAATGTGTTTGTGATAATGATAATACTAATAATCAAGCATGGTATCTATTTTAACTTTAGTGAAAAGAAAAAAATATCTCTCATAAATATCTCATAAATATCCCACAAATATTTAAGTCTTCATTTGCCAAGAAAGTCAACAATAATCCATGCTCAATTTCACTAAAATACCATGAAGTTTCTCTCATCTCAAATATCCACCTCATTAAGCATTTAACCTAAAATGCTAAAAATTATAATGAGTTTTAATTATCTTTAAGCAAACTTGAATAATTACAAGAATGCCCTTCGCAACCGTATATACATACCCGTATCCGTGTTCCGAGAAACACGAATACAACGCGACATAATTAATCCAATAAGCAAATACTAAGATCTGGAATAAATCAAAGCCCACTAGTATTGTTCGCCCGAACATCATATGCGCACAAGTACACGTATGTGATCGAACCCTGTCGTAAAACCATACGACCTCTACACGTTTCGCCCGAAGCTGGGAAACCCTCTGTGTGGGACTCTAAAGACTCGACAGTACTCTGGAAGTGGGTTTAACCACAAGCGCGTCAGTGGCACTAACTGTATGTAACGGCTACCCAAGTATCTGTCGACAAGAAGGTCGATGAGGAAACTCATCCGTACCCCTACTGAGCCTGTCTGTGGCAATCTCCGTATAGTTCGGTCTTTTCATCTAAGAGTGTCGCATATCGGTCCTAGGGGGCGTCAAGCGTCAGACCCTAATAGTGCAATAAGTCATGTCGGAGTGCGGCCAAAGCACCCTGAGAAACTACTAGAATCCCAACCAGCAAATCTCGCTTTCCCTGGCCAGGGACTTTGTGAAATGGCTTTCCGAACACAGCGCGACATCAACCCCCAATACCGGGAGAGACGAATCCTATCTAACCGCCACTGCCTCCAAGCGCTTCGGGACTGCACCCAACTACTACCTGTTTGCACGACTCAGCAGAGCCGTGTTAGGGTAGTAATCTAAGAACAATAGGAACACACTTGAGGCGAAGTAGCAGTATCAAGTCGACGGACTAAGCTGTACTCATGTCACCTGAGAACTGCTACCTGACGATAGGTATATTACCAACCAGCAGTTCCCTACGAGTCCGTCCAGTGTAACTTATAACCCAATGAGCACATGCATATTTCCAGTACGACGTACTAATGGCTGTGGGACAGACCATCTCCCCTGCTGGGAAGAGAAGCGTATACACTAGTCTACTCTGGAGTATTAATGCCCTGTTTTGATAATCCTGCAACTATGGACCAGTGTAAGGATGTGCTTGTAGACTACCCAGCCCCCACTAGTGTGACTGCCATCACAACGCTGGTAGTCAAGCAAAGATCCTAAGGGCTCTATCAATATGTATTAGCGATACGTGAAAAGAAACATATACACATATTAAGATAGATGCAAACCAAGTAGCATACTACTATGTCGAGCAAGACTGTCATAAATCCATGTATATATCCCAAGCTTCCAAAATGTAATATACAAACTAGTACTATACAATAATGGCCTCTAGGGCATACCACACTAACACACACAAATTTTCCATCAATTGCACAGAGAACTAACCAGTATTTGTTGCAGCGCTTAAACCTAAAACAGAAAAAGAATTGCTTTATTGATTGAATTCTTGAATTCTTTTATTGAATGCGCATTTGCATCTTAATACGGATATTAAGGGCACGACTAAAGAAGATACAGTAAAGGATTTCATCACCTTTCTTCGTAGCCCACAAATCACAAAACTGCATTCCTACATACCCACGGTAATTTAAAATCAATTAGAATTTTGACTTTAAGGACATCGCGCTCTTTAGGAGAAGTTAACTGTGTTTAGAACACCTCTTAACGGTATATCGTTTATGGGGTGTCTAGATAAGTGTTCAAGAGAAAGGGTTATCTAATTAAGGAACTTCGCGAAAGCGTTGGAAAACCTCCCCTAATCTTTTGCACTTACCTGGCTTCGTGATTCGTATATCTTGAGCCCGTTTCTCGACACAGTTTTACTTCGACAATCAGGTTCATGAACAAGTCTAGTTGACTTAGTATAATATAGACTGCTAGGGGTATGATATTTTTTGTTTTTGTGATTTTTGTGAATCCTTGTTGATATGGGTGATACACGATTTAATTCAATTTTTCACGATTCTTATTCTTTTGTTTATACTCAGTCCCAATTCATTTGTTCAAATTGCCAAGATTCTTCCCACATTCATGAAAATTGTCCTTTTCTAGAGGGTGACCAACCGTCCCAGATTTTTTATAACCGTCACCAACCTGACACTCTTGAACCCAGTCCCATTTCAATTAGAGACCTAATGATTGAAGATTTAGAGAAAGAAGTCAACAGGGTAACTGCTTTAGCATCACCACTGTCACAACCCTCCCTTCCTAAAACAACTGACCCAACTTTAGGAAATGATAGTGAGATGGATGCTAGGTTGACGCTTTAGAGAAAGGTATTGAAGTGATGATTGCGGTCGAGAATCAAACAGCTGCTACGCTAGCCCTGTGTATACAGCAGTCTGAGCAATTGTTTCATGCTCAAGCTCAATCTTTGGCTAGAATTGAAGAGCCTGTAGTTGTAGTGATTCTAAAGAGTGAACACGGTCAATTAGAACCACATAATGTCAATATCTGTCATCTAGGAAGTCACCCGACTAAGATAAACGATCAATTGAATTTTGATGATTTCATAGATGACAATGCAATTGAATTGACTAAGTGTTATCAGGACACACAAGAAAAACCACCGACTGATTTTTGCATTCCAATTTTATAGGAGGAATCTTGTGATTTTGACGGGTATGGTTTGGATAGATTGTAAGAAGAGATCAATGATCAGGAACCCACAATTTTTATATCACCTAGTGATATTGTTTCGGAAGAAACGTTAGTGTAGGAACCTACTTATTTAGATGACATATACCTACCCATTTGTGAATGTGACGAGAAAGAAATTGTATTGGTAGAATTAGAAAACCACAGTGAGTGTTGGATTGTGCAGAATTATAGGGATGAAGACATCATTGAAAAACAGTCTTTCATACAGAGTTTTGAAGAATTATTTGCTGATGAACTTGATATCGTCGGTGAGTTTGAGTCAGGATCAATTAGGGAACATCCTATGAACCTTTCCTTTTCCAAATTTTATGCGGATGAACTCCAGTTTTTAGACGAGCTTGACTCCGAAACTCGACATGTGCTTTTTGCACATTCAATTCATCCGGACAACAATTCTTTGACCTCTTCAAAACTTCATTTTCACTTTCAACGTCTTCTGATCCCTACGCACACACAAATACCCTTCACTAACAACCAACACATTCTTTTTCTTTTTTATATACGTATTCTTTTACCAGCCCTTGCATTATATCGATAAAAAAAATTTTGTGACTGGTATTAATTTCTGAACTAACAATGTCGTTTAACTTGTGATTACTGTAATTAATCTTTGTTTTTCTTATTTTTTTGAAAATAAGATCTCACCCGTTAGGGGGTGAGTGCTGAAGTTTGGGGATAGCACACTGATTTAACTTTTGGTTTGATTAATTATAAGAAGTAGGGATTCTTTTTGTTGTTTTTTTGTAAAATGTCCTTTATAAAGTCATAACATCCTTGACCCGACCCCTTTTTCTCAGTTCTCAAACAACACCATATCCCTTCTTTGCTTTCCCCGAACCTTCCTCGAAAACCCTAGCCCCTCTGCTCGGAATCCCGTCGGTGAGTCTCTTCAAAAATCCGGCGACGCCGGCCGTACTGTCCTCGATCGTCGTGTGCCTTTGTCAGAGCTGTAATATTTTCTCTCCCCCCTCTCCTGCATTGTTTAAATTTTCTGAAAACTTCACCAAACCACAGATCATGGCCCCTTTTGAATTATAAAGAAATTTTGTCGATATATTCACCCACGAAGTGTTTGGGAGCTATTTTCATGATGCTATCCGACAGTTGGGGTGGGAGTTTTTGCTGTATGGGGAAGAGGGGTTATGTGCTTGTGAACATTTGGTAGATGAGTTCTACGATTCTCTTAGAAATGGTGAATTACTCCAGGATCGCATTCGATTTCACTTTCAGGGTAGACGGAGGGTATTCTCAGCAGATGCGATATCCAATGTTACCAACACCGTTACCCGACCTGGTTTTCAGAGACCGTTAGAGCTTGCCCAATATAGGACAATCATGGGGACACGGTGCGAGTTATGAGATGTTGGGTTAAATGCATAGCAGATTTATATAAACATATATACGGCTTGCCGCTGGGCTTACCATAACGTCAGGGGGATCGTTCGAGTTTCCTCTTTTCCAATGATTGTGGGGCATATGGTTCATTTTTTAATGACCAAGGATTATCAATTTTGGACGGTGAGCATGCTATTTTCCACAATCAAGGAAAGTTTCGCGGCGCACAAATCATTACTTCCCGTCCTCGTCACCCAAATTTGTCGCTACTACATGGAGGAAGATGATTTCGTGGCCTGCATCACTATGTATGACACAGTCCCGGTGGAGATAGAGAGGATCTCACCAGGCTATACAGACGGTAGGATTGAGCAGCAGATTTGGTCACCCACTGACCCCACCGAGCATGCGACACCGAATACTTCCTCAAAAATTTACTTAGGAGAGGACGTTCCGACCGATCCAGATGAATTATACAGGATGGAGGTCCGTGGCATCAAAACTTTGATCAGGAAGAACAAAGAGATAAAAGAACAACTCAGCCAGATCTTAGCAAACCAGGAAGAAGCAAGCGGGAGTAGCAAAACCAAGGGCAAGGCCAAGCGACGATGAGGACATCGTCATATTCAGTTTGGGGGTGGATCTGTTTTGGTTGCATTTTGTATCAGCATATAGTTTGCATATGCATATTTCCTGCATTTCAACACTTGCATTATGTATTTTTCTTTTCTTTGCATATAGTCGCATTTCATATCTGCTTTTGTATTGCATTGTATTAAAAAACTTATAAAAATTGAAAATTTTCTTCAAAACATAAAAACTTTTTTGTCATGTTAGCTAGCGGGGGAAATTAGATTCGAAGTTTGACTGTTCGGTTGATAAGTTTGAAATAACTAAATCCTTTTTTGTGAGACTGACAACCCGAAAAATAACCCTCCCTTGTGTTTAACCATAGCTGATATACGTCTTTTATAACACTTGACATATGTCGTATGTATTTAAGAAGTTGATGAAAGTCTGACATGTCTAAAAAATCTTTTTAAAATTGATAAATATCTTTAGGATCAAACAGGTTTGTTCTGAGTTAAGAAATATCAAGAATAGTTCATAAAGTGAATTAGATATGAATAATTTTATAGAGCTTTTAACAGAAACTAGAAGTCTGAAAAATAACCCATCTATAACCTTGTTGGAGTATTTACACACCTTATCCATATATAACGTCTTCGGAATTAAAAGAAATGCCGTCTATATCTCTGTTTTTCACTGAGTTCAGAATATTTTAAATAAAATGAGTCATTTGTTTTGTGGCCTTGATAACTTGGGTAATTAAGTTCTTGGGGTGTCTCCACACCTAATGCCCTAAAACCATCCGGTTTGGGAGTCATTGACCCAAAGCTCGCTAATTTTCCAATCTTCAAATAAAACAAGCTAAACAAGTGTTCTCTCCGAGTTAAAAGTCCTCATGATTCTTTGTGGGAGAATAATCTTGGCGGAGACAAGTTTTTTATTAAAACCAGTTTTTTCGCGGAGATATGAAGGTATATTTATAAAGACGTTTTGCACGATAACTTGGGTATATATGAACAAAACCAGGTAAAAGGTAGGAGTGAAGAATAAGACTTAGGTTCTCTATTGAAAATGATGTACATTCCGACTTGAAACCTAACTGGAGAATAAAATTTGAGAAAATCTTAAACTCCTCTCAAACTCATCTGACCCTTTAGAAGTTTATCCTGGTCCGTAATTATGACATGATAACCCTAATCAAAGCTCTTAAAAACTTCTGGACACTATCCGGACAATCACGTAAAGACACGTATAAAATTATGTTAAACAAATTGTGAGGAGTGAAAAATAGGGTTTAACGTTTCTAACTTGGGTAATAAAACTTCTAATTTTGATCTCTAACTTAAGATTAGAACCAACAGTTTCTCCACGATGCTAACTTGACTAGGATTTCGTGGGTGTAATCCGCTGAAAACCCTCAGAAGACAACACTCCTCCTACTTGGGACACCTAGAGGTTTAACGGCTTATTGCACATGCTCAGTGCAATCTCGTTCCCTGTGAAAGTGAGGCTAGGATTTTTTGTTTTGCTTGGGACGAGCAAAAGATAATTTTGGGGGTATTTGTTCATCTCAAAAAACTGTATTTTAACACCGCTCATTCATTATCAATTTTGTTATTTAGCGGTGCTATTAACCAGTGTCTGCTCAATAATTACAGATTACAGGTATTCATGATACAACACTGGAAATACACTCAATATCACGGATATAGTGTTTAGGAGCCGACACTGCAATCAGAACAGAGAACCGTTCGATATCAAAAGAGCTCTTTTGCAATAAACAAGTGTGCACACAATTTTTGGTCTAACAGAATACATGTGTGACACTAGATCTTTGACATGGACCATATGGGGCTGTTCTTGCACAATTCATGCAAGTGGTTACATATGTGGTGTGATGGGTAATAAATGCAAAAAGTTTTGATGTGATATTGGCATCAAGTTTTCCTCTATGTCTCTAAATACAAACCGGGTTTAAAAAAATTAATCAAACAGTATCAGAGTGATTGTGGAGAGAACAAAAGTACACCATGTCAAGACGAGCCCCTTTGCTCGGATTTAGACCGGCGAGCCCCCATGAAAATCCGGCGCCGCCGGCCCCCTAGCTCCAAACTTCCCCATTTTTCTTCTAGTCATTTCTTTAGGTCAGATCATCTTATTTTTATTGTTTATTTATTCTGATGATAAGCCTATAAATAACAGAACAAATTTGAGTGAGGGGACACATAGAGTGTGCATAGATATTATACCTTTTTTCCATTTTTGTTTAGTTTTGGTTTTGCTTGAGAGTTGAGTGGGATTCAACTTGGTTTCTTCTTCTTCTTCCCTCCTCTTGAGAGCTTCATTATGCAGGTTGAACAAGTTACCAATATCTTGTACCTGAGCTTCTTCAAGTTTTAATAATATTGTTGTTTCTTTGATTACTTGCTTCTTTTTCCTATTTTCTTTTCTTTTTATCATGCTTAGCTAATCTCTTTGGTGGTGGTAATCGTGAGGAAATGAGATGAAAGGCTTTGCCTCCTCCTCCTCTTTTTAATGTTTAATGTGCTTACATATATGATTCTAACTTAAAGATTGTTTATGTATTGATGTCGTATGGTATTTTGAAACATGGTTACTTTGTAACCTCCTCATATACCATATTCACTCCCTTTCCCCATTTCAATGTTTAAATTAAAATCAATTTGGTGTTAAGTTTGCTATGTTTAGGTATGGTATTTTTTGATTAAGTGACTTGACAAATCTCTTGGTTTTATATACTATAAACTTTCACAAACACTTAGAAAAATCAACACTAAAATCATTTTCTTTCACTAACTAATTTGTGTTTTTGATGTTGTGGTATGCTTGCTAACCCCCGTGCTTAGTGTTAATACCTCAAACTTGGACATACAAACGGTAAGTGAACAAATCGGACTCGATTAGTGTTTTTTGGCGAATATCGGAAATTGATGATTTGTGCTTCGCAACCGCCTTGACAAGTCATGCTTCATGCCGGGATCGACGTAAGGACAGACAACTCATGATCAAGGGAGCGTCGAAGGAATTGTCGTGATTCGACCTTCCGAGCCAAAGTCACAATCACTTCTTTCTTTGTTATCTTGTTTTCGTATTCTTTTTATATTTTTGTGACAAACCAAACCATTCGTTATTTGTTGAAGCTTAAACAACAAGACCTAATAAACAATTCCCTGCGAATCGACCCGTACCTTCCGGCTTGCAACAACGCGTCGTGCACTTGCGGTTTATAAATTTTAAAACGAGAACGAGCTCACGTGCGCATCCATTTCGAAAACATTTGCGTTTGCGCACGCGGGTGAGTTCCCAACATTGACCTAGGTGACCTTAGTTCTATGGTTGATTATGCATGCTTCTGATTTGTTGAGTCAACCCTTAAGTCCGACTTTTTTCAAAACAAACCTTTTTAAATTGTTCTCACACACGCTGCCACGTACACTAAACTCGCTTAGTGCATGATCGGCTGGACATGGGATTCTAGTGCCCGTCTTGTCCGCGTCTTTGCTATCGGCTCCGAAGTCGGTACTTCTTCATCTTCTATTTTCCCTCCACCCACAACATCGACAGAGATGGACGGTTCTCCATCATATTTTCAAAACACTACCCTGCCACCACCCGTAGGTGTGCAGAATACACCGCGCATCTCTCTTCAAGAAAGATGCAACTCTGTGCTTGGACCCCTTCCTACTTGTCTGTCTATTCCACCAGCCATTGGGGATTATTTCTAAATTAAACCCCACTTCCTCAACTTGTTGTCCAAATTTCACAGGCTTGAATCCGAAAACGCATACGTTTTCATAACCAAATTCAAGAACGTATGTGCAATGATGGGTATAACCCAACTTTCAGGGGATGCTATGCGATCACGTCTTCTCACTTTTACCTTGTACGACCTAGCAGAAAAATGGATTTATAGCACTGCCGCACATTCTATTGCCAAATGGGATGAATTCGTTATAGCATTCCTTAAAAAAATTTATCCCGATCACGAAACCGCCCATGTTCGAAGTGAGATTACCAGTTTACCCAACTTCCCAACAAAACATTATTGAAATGCTTTGAGCGGTTTAAGGATCTTCTTCTTCAATGCCCCTTCACGAAATTGATAGAAGGCAACTTTGCCGAATTATATATGAGGGTACTAATCCAGCGACAAAACAGATTCTAGAAACCATTGTAAGTCTACGTTACCTCTCCCGATTCTTTCGGGATTGCGGAAACGGTGAAAAACGATTTTTAGGGTTATGGTAACATGGACTATAAAACCCGGATCTTTGCTAAACTACACACTAGCAACTAACAAGAGCTTTACCTACTCTGTTAGGGGGTTATACCTTAACTTGAACTCCTTCTCTTCAACTCCTTGTGGTGGTCGGATGGTTCTCGCCTCGTCGCCTTCTCTTGCCGAAGATGGATCCACCCGAGGGCCTCTACCTTGAGCTCCTTCCTCGAACTTGAGGGAACTAAAGTATTAGGCTTGCTAGGCCTTCAACCTTAGGATGAGTAGAGAGTGGCTTTTGTGTTTTATCTCAAAGGAAATGGTTCTCAACTCATGGGAAGGATTTTCTTTGAGCTAGAGGAAGAGGAAGAGCAAATGATGAGAGAGAATGAGAATGAGAGAATGAATGAGTTTTTGCAACCATAACAAAATATATGTGAATTAACAAATCAACAATATTAATCAAAAAGGAAAAAAGGTGATGGTATGTTGAAAAGACGATTATCATTTCACATTAAATGAGTTTTGCAAAGATCAAAGAGTATCTTTGCTTGAAATGATGATGGTAAACTTTTCAACCTTGGTCAACAAGTCAACCTTGATCAACAAGTCAACAACCCTAACCATAACTCAATTTCCCTTAATTAATATTATTAATTGATATTTCACATATTCATTAGGGTTTGGAAAAAGACAACTGTCAACTGTGCATACACACTCGTTCCAAAACCCTAATGAAAATCCTCTTCCTCTGCCTCAGTCAACTGTGCATACACACCCGCATTCTTGTTCCGAGGAATACGAATACTATGAGATAAAACTAACCACAAAACATATACTAGGATCTAGCTCAAACCAGAGCCCGCTAGTAATGATTGTCCGGACTCCAAACGTGGACAAGTGCGCGGATGTGAACGAACCCTGTTGCAAAACCATGCGACGTCTACTCTGTTTTGCCCAAAGGCGAATAACCCTCTGTATGGGACTCTAAAGACTCGACACTACGCTGGCAGTGGGTTTAACCACAGACCGCAAGTGGCACTAGCTGTACGTAACGGTCCCCAGGTAGATGCCGATAAGAAGACTGATGATGTGAACCCATCCGAACTCCTACTGAGCCTGTATGTGACAATCTCTGTACGGTTCGGTCTGTTCGTCTAAGAATATCGCATGGCGGGCCTAGGGGGTGGTAAACGTCAGTCCCCTAATAGCGGTACAAGTCGTGTCGGAGTATAGCTCAAAACACCCTGAGATAACACTGGAAACCTACCAGTGTATCTCGCTTGCCCTGGCCAGGGACGACTATATGTAATGGCTCTCCTAGACACAGCGCGATATCGACTCCCAATACCGGGAGAGACGAATCCTATCTAACCGTCACTGCCTCCAAGTGCTTCAGGACTGCACCCAACTACTACCTATTGCACGACTCTTTTGAGCCGTGGTAGGGTAGTAATCAAAGTACAGTGGGAACACACTCGAGGCGAAGTGACAGTGTCAAGTCAGCGGACTAAACTGTACTCATGTCACCTGGGAACTGATAACTGACGATAGGTATAATACCAACCAACAGTTCCCGACGAGTCATGTCCAGTGTACTCGTAACCTAACGAGCACCCGCATACTATCTCAAGTACGACGTACTGACGGCTGTGGGACAGACCGTCTCCCCTGCTGGGATGAGAAGCGCATACACTAGTCTACTCCGGAGTATCGATGCCCTGTCTCGATAATCCCACGACTATGGACCTGTTTATAAGGATGTGCTTGTAGATTATCCAGCTCCCACGAGTGTGACTGCCATCACAACGCTTGTAATCAAGCAAAGATCCTAAGGCCTCCACTAATGCATATAGGTGATATACAAAAAGAAACACATGTACACATTAAAGCAGAGACAAACCAAGTAGCATACTACCATTTCGAGCAAGATTGTCTATACAACTGTGAATATCCCAAGCTTCCATCAAGTAATATACATACTAGTATGATACAGTAATGGCCTCTAGGGCATATACACTAACAATCTCCCACTTGCACTAAGACCATGTACTGGCGTATCGAAGACCTATCATCTCGATCAGCCGCTCGAACTGAGTCTGGGGTAAGGCCTTCATGAATGGATCTGCAGTGTTATCTTCTGAAGCAACCCTCCGAACCTCGATCTCCTGGCGATCCACGATCTCCCTGATCAGGTGATACCGCCTCAAGATGTATCTGGATTTCTGATGGGACCTGGGTTCCTTCGCTAAAGCTATAGCCCCGTTGTTGTCGCAATATAGAGGTATTGGATCAACAATGGATGGAACCACCTGAAGTTCTTTCAAGAACTTCCTCATCCAGACGGCTTCTTTTGCGGCATCAGATGCAGCGATATATTCCGCTTCCATCGTCAAGTCAGCAACGGTTTCCTGTTTGGAACTCTTCCAACACACCGCCCCTCCATTAAGGGTAAAGACAAAACCCGACATGGACTTGGAATCATCCTTGTCACTCTGGAAGCTGGAGTCAGCAAAGGCCTCGATCTGGAGGTCTTTTCCGCCATACACCAAGAACATCTCCTTAGTCCTTCTCAGATACTTGAGAATGTTCTTTACCGTTATCCAGTGCTTCTCCCCAGGGTTTGACTGATACCGGCTTACCACACTCGGTGCATAAGCAACATCTGGTCTGGTAGACAACATCGCATACATTATAGAGCCTACCGCATAAGCGTAGGGAATAATAGACATGCGATCCCTTTCCAAATCAGTCTTGGGAGACATCTCTTTGGAGAGAGTGATCCCATGACAAGCCGGTAGATTACCGCGCTTGGAATCTTCCATACTGAATCTTTTTAGTATGGTGTCGATGTACCTGGACCGCGAAAGTCCTAATATTCTCTTGGATCTATCACGATGGATCCGGATCCCCAGAATGTAGGAGGCATCACCCAGGTCTTTCATGGAGAACCTGTGTGACAAGAACCCTTTGACAGATTGTAGCATAGGAATGCCATTTCCTATCAAGAGAATGTCATCCACGTATAAAACGAGGAATACGACAGTTCTTGCTATAAATCTACTATAGATACATGGTTCATCTGGATTTTTGATAAAGCCAAATTCTTTGACTGTCTCATCAAAACAGATGTTCCAACTCCGCGATGCCTGCTTTAGTCCATAAATGGACTTAAGCAACTTGCACACCTTTCCGCTGCTCCCACTCTGAATGAAACCTTCTGGATGGTCCATATAGACACACTCCTCTAAATTTCCATTTAGAAAAGCGGTCTTTACGTCCATCTGCCAAATCTCATAATCGTGGAAGGCAGCAATAGCAAGAAGGATCCGAATGGATTTCAGCATAGCCACTGGAGAAAAAGTTTCGTCATAGTCCAAACCAGGTATTTGACGAAAACCCTTTGCAACAAGTCTAGCTTTATGGGTCTCAACCTGTCCATCAACACCAATCTTCCTCTTGAAGATCCACTTGCATCCTACGGGTTTTACCCCATCTGGAGAAACGTCCAAAGTCCATACTTTGTTGGTGTACATGGACTCCATTTCGGTCCGCATTGCATCCAGCCATTTTACCGAGTCAACGCTCTGAATGGCTGGCTGGAAGCTAGTCGGCTCATCATTATCAATGATGCAATCCACTCTATCCCCGTCTGTAAGAAAACCGTAGTATCTCTCGGCCGGATGAGACAGCCTACTACTCCTGCGGAGCGACGTAGGAATGTCATGTTCTTTCGAACCCTCTGGTTCTACTAAGCTTTCAGTAATAGCTTGTGGTTCTAGAACTTCTTCCAGTTCTATTGCGCTCCCACTTATCCGATTTTCCAAAAATTCAGTTTCCAAGAAGTGGGCATGACGAGAAACAAAAACCTTTTGTTCCTCTTCGCAATAGAAGAAATATCCCTTGGAGTTCTTTGGATATCCCACAAACTTGCACTGTACTGAGCGTGCCTCGAGCTTGTCCACATGCTGCTTTTTGACAAAAGCTGGACATCCCCATGTCTTATTGTGCTTAAGATAGGGTTTCTTCCCACACCACATCTGATATGGTGTAGTAGGCACAGTCTTAGTCGGAACTCAGTTCAAAAGGTATGCAGCTGATTCTAGCGCATATTCCCAGAATGATCGCGACAACTCAGCGTTACTCATCATGGAACGTACCATATCCAATAGGGTTCGGTTCCGTCTCTCCGATACACCGTTATGTTGCGGAGTGTATGGAGTAGTAAGCTGAGAGAGAATTCCATTCTCTTTTAAGTAATCCAGGAACTCAGCACTTAAGTATTAACCACCTCGATCAGATCTCAGTGTCTTGATACTTTTTCCTGTTTGTTTTTCTACTCCATTCTTGTATTCCTAGAACTTTCCAAAGGCTTCGGATTTATGTTTCATTAAGAAGACATTTCCGTACCTTGAAAAGTCATCCGTAAAAGTAATGAAGTAAGAATAACCACTTCGCGCATGTGTAGACATTGGACCGCACACATCGCTGTGTACGAGTCCCAAGAGCTCGCTCGCTCTTACTCCGTGTCCAGTGAACAGAGTCTTTGTCATCTTCCTTTGAGGCAGGATTGACAAGTTGCATATGATTGATATTCGAATGGATCCAAATATCCTTCTGTATGTAACTTCGTCAACCTTCCCTCATTGATGTGACCCAGTCTACAATGCCATAAGAAAGCATGATTGATTTCTGGAGACTTTCTTTTGTGTGTATTCTGGACATTGAAAATCTTTGGTTGTTTTAATACGTATATACCATTGTTTAATGTACCTGACCCAATCAAAACTTGATTAAGGTGAATGTTTACAACATTGCTTACAAATGCAAATTCATAACCTTCTTTAGATAATAAAGATACAGATATGATATTACAGGTTGCATTGGGTACAAAATAACAATTACGCAAAACTAAAACATGCCCATCTGACAATCCCAGGTGATAGTCCCCCACGGACTCAGCATCCATGGCGGCTCCGTTTGCAACTCTGAGGGTCATATCACCTGCCTTCAAAACCCTACGCCTTCTCAGTGCCTGCAAAGAATTACAGATATGAGATCCTGATCCGGTATCCAATACGCAGGAAGTAGAGTTTATTGAAAGACAGTTTTCAATAACATACACACCTGAAGCCGAAGCCGTGACTTGCTTCGGATCCTGGTTTCTGGCCTTCCAAGCCCTGCACACTACTACAAATAAGGTCTGCCCCTACGGATTTATCGGTAGGGGCAAACCACTGCCCCTACGGAGATGTCCGTAGGGGAGAAAAAAGACCTTGTAGGTGCAAAGGCCGCAGGTGCAAGTTGAAGCCCTGAACTTGCCCATACGGGCAAAATCTTGCCCCTACGGCGTTCTGTGTAGGGCCAGTTTCACCTACGGAGTAGGCCGTAGGGTAAAAAAAGTTATATTATTTACGATTCTTTTAAATATATTAACTATACCTACGGAGATAGCCGTAGGGCCACGTACTATCCCCTACGGATATCTATGTAGGTACTTATCCGTAGGGGCAAAATATCAGAAATCCTGATATTTTGCCCCTACGGATAACTCCGTAGGGGCTAAACAATGGCCCTACGGACATATCCGTAGGGGCACTCCCAACCCCCCGGTACTGAGATCAGGGGGGAAATATCAGTTACTGCTGATATTGTGCCCCTACGGATATTGCCGTAGGGGCAACATGTGTACCTACGGATTAATCCGTAGATACACATTATCTGTATTTTTTTTTAAAAAAAAGGGCTGCCTGATTTTTTCCCGCCCTATGCACAATAATATATATAACAATAAAATATAAAATTAATCATCACACAACATATATCGCAGTATTCATAATCACATCTCACGCATATAATATACAAAAGAAACCCAAAAACTGAATATGATATAAATATAAACCAATATCAATATCAATATCATTTCAAAATGTAGTACAATATGTATGATATAAATAAATACATGTTTCAAAAAATATGAATCAAAAAGCTACCCTAGCTCGGTCCAGCTCCACCCCTGATAAACGATAGAATCAAGAGCGCCTGCTCCTCGGTCAATAAACCCTGCAATTCGGCGCGTGCGGGAGTCTGAGCGGCCTGTGGAGCTGGCGATGTGGTCTGCACAGCCGCCGTCGAGGTAGTCGCTTGCGGAGCCGCAACTGCGGGAGTCTGAGCTGGCGGTGGAGCTATAGGAGCTGTCTGCGGAACCGCAGCCGATGTAGTGGCTTATGGAGCCGCAGCCGAAGGAGATGCATGTGGAGGCTCGGTCGATGTACCCTGTCGCGTCTGAACCTAACGTGTGTAAGAAGCGTGTAAGAACTAGGTATTATTCGAATTTGTATCATTATTAAGTTATTTCGAAACCCCATTTGGATATCTAGTTTGGAAAACCGTTGTTTATTTTAATTACATATGTATGTATGATTAATCAAACTTAAGTCTAAAACCAAATAAGCTCAAGCTACGTACTAATTATGGATATGTTGATATCTATAATATGACATGATATTTTACTATAAAGTAGTATACATACCGGCATCTCCTTCAACTCCTGAACGGTGGCCCTCAAGCTCTCCAGTTCCTGATGGACACGTCGCTCACTGGAGACGGAGGAAGTAACCGCCGGGGTCGAGTCCAACCTCATATGGGCCCTGCTAGGGCCCAGTCCCCGGCCTCTTTCCCAACCTCCGTGGTGCCCTCCGTATGCGGTGTCCAGAACTAGGGTTAGCAGCCTCGGATCGCTCTGTCCGGTAAAATCGATCCCCGAGGCCTCGGCCTGCTCAACCACCCGCTCCTACACCCACATTAAGAAGTAAAGTATAAGTATAAAATTTAAACTTGAACCTTCCAAAACTAAAATTTCAAATATGGATAGAATAAATATTAACACTTACGCAATACTCCTGGGTAGCGACGTCGGGATATCGAAGCTCGCCCTTGGCGGGATCTGTCGAGGTGCCGTGGACGGCAAGATATGCGGACAGCACACTCGGTGTACCACCTGACGCCACGGTCCGAGCTGTCTGCAATATTAGAAAATAACTCTTAATATTAGAAATATTAGAAAATAACTCTTCATATTGCAGAATATCACAAAGGTCGGTCTATTGTAATTTACCGATAACTCCATGGCTCGAGTAATATTCCTCGAGTCACCTGTGTAAGTAGGGCGACCCCTCTTCGCCGACTTCCTGTTCTCTGTATTCTGAGCGGCCTGTTTCTGCACAACGCATTAACATTTAGTTTTCTAATTCAGGAACACAAAAAATAAATTATATCCTAAACAATGAATTACATTTAAAATACATACCTGTTTGCGCTGGGAGTCGAAATATTCGCACATTAGAGGCCTTGTCTCTACGTCGACTCTCGCAAACGCCGGAGTAGATAGGAGGGCCGCTCTCTCTGCCTCGGGGGTCGCCATCCACAGGGAGTAGCAGTCGGCCTTCAGCTCATTCCTGTTGTATCGGACCTTGGCTTGCATGTTCTTCATCAGGCCATTGTACAGAGCATGAAGGTCGAGCACCCTCCCCGGATGATTAGGGTCGGCTACAGGCTGAAAATTGTAATCCAACTGAAAATACAAAAAAAAACATTGTTATTAGATTGCAAGTGTTAATAATAAATATGATAAGCGGATAGATCAACAGAAAATATATATTAATACGTACCCGAGCCTGATCAAAGAAGAGGGCGAATGAGCGCTGGTGCGGCTCGCCCCACTCAACGTGAAGTGGATAGTTCTTCACGAGCCGGCTCTCGTCCCCCATATACCAGCCGAACCTCTCGGCATGAGGACCGGTATAGCGAAAGTCAAGGGTAAAAAAAAGGGGGAATGCTGCCTCCCCCTAGCTCTGTCAGGCCTCAGCCTATGGGACTGATTCGGGCCTCGAGTCCCCCTCTGCGAATGGGGAGGCCCTGCGTCTGCACAAAATATCAAGACAATAAATATTAAGACAAAGTTGTATTAAGAAATCAAGGTTAAACGAAAATTCAAGTGTGATATATACCTCCGGTGACTATCGCACGAGCCTGGGCCCAGGCAGCAACACGAGCGGGACGATAGTTCCTCCGGTGAGGAACAACCGGGGTCCCGGATGCGGACGCATCCCCTCCAACTAGAAAATAAATATTGACGCTAAATTTCCATGAAGTTCATATTTATTCTATAGAGCATATGTAAAATGAATAAATATTTTAAATTTATTCATACTAACCTGCAGACGATGCGGATGGGTATGGAAGCGGCAGGAGTGGCCCCTGCGGAAGATGTGGACGCACCACCTATAATTAGACAATTAAAAATAGATTATATAAGTAATTGCAAAAAGAATGCGTAGATCAATAATATAACGTTCTAAATCAATATGCATGCACTATAGGATATATAAACATACCCGCAGGTGCGGTGGTGTCACCACCTACAGCTAGACAATAATAAAAATTGCTAAGTAAGAGCAAAAGGAATGTGTGTATTTATGATATAGCATTCTAAATCAATATACATGCACTATATGATATATAAACATACCTGGAGGAGCGGGAGTGGCCTCTGTCCCAGATGTGGACGCATCACCAGCAACTAGACAATCAAACATTGACAATATAAATAATTTTGACATAAACAGGCGTGAATATCTGTAATATTACATTCAAAATGGATATGCGTGCAGTATACCTGGAGGTGTGGCAAAATCCATACGGAAGGAGGCATCCGAAGGGGTCTCCGATCTGGGTGCAAGACCGGCCCTCTGAAGCTCCCTACGGAGCTCTCCGGGCGGCAGAACCGCTCTGTCTCTGCCTCTGCCTCTGCCGCGGCTGGAGCTCCTGCCGCACCTCGCTGCTCCCGACATCGTCATCAAATCTAGATAAACGGTTCGTGGACGCATTAGACAATCATTAAAAGTATTGACTATATATGTATAGAGCGTAAAATGTGAAGTAATAATATAACATTACTGATAACCTTTTTCGTTTCGTGGGCGCATTATACATATCTACTTGGATTTCATCGTCGATGTCATTTCTAACCGACGTAACTTCATGATCGGTCGAAGACAACCCGTCCTTCGAAACAGACGGTCGGAGCACTTTAAGCCTTCTCTCTTCTTCGTCCTCATCGCTGTCCTCGAATTCTGGGACATCGTAGACATCTCTGGGTTTCCATCGGCATACAACACTCCATCCCGGATTCTTCAAACACTGTGAGTAGTATACTTGGAACGCTTGGTTCGGAAAGATAAACGGATCTTCCTGACCGTAAAATCGAAGTGTGTTCACACTGGTCAATCCATATTCATCTTTCCAAGTCCCAAGATTGCTTCTCCACCTGTCCGTATCGGTTCGCGGATCGTACCAAGTACACTGGAATATATAAAAGGGTTCTGATCATCCGGGATAATGGATGCCGAGTATACAATTTAAGTACCCATAGTAAATCATACCGTCCGATCCTACCGTCGCAATCCTACTATTCTGAGTGGTTCTAGATGTTTCTATGTCCTTAACTTCGAATTTGTATCCAAGGACACTAAATCCTTTGTAATATGCAACCTCCATACTAGGAAATTGAGCTAAATATCTTGAATCATTCTCAAATGATGCAGACATGTTCGAATTGTGGATCTAACAAAATAAATTTTACGAAAAATACATAACGATAAAAGTTTATATTGAAACTTATAGCAATAAAATGTTATTCGAATAACTTACATGATCTGTGACCCAATCACAAAAATTATCCTGATGATATTTTTCCAAACGTTCTTCGTTCCAATCAGGATGCCCCTCACGTACCTCGTTAAAATGAATTCTGTTTTCGACAAATAATTGTGACATTAAAATTATATCATTTCATACACACACAAACACAAATATAATAATTAATCCCAAAAAACTTACTCTCTAATTTGTTCAAGACATGCGCAATTAAGCAAGATAAACCGGTATATCTTGTTGACAAACATAGTGTCCACCCTCATATACTCGGCTTTACCATATGGCCCGTCTTGAATTCTTCGTGGTCGGTTAAGCCTTGTCTCAATGTTCTCGTCAAGATAGCGGGAACAAAATATGGTTGCTTCATCAAGAAGATAACCTTGCATGATAGAACCCTCTGGTCGATTTTTATTGCGTATATACTTCTTAAGAGTGTAGAGGTACCTAATGAAAATATGTTGAATAAATAAATACGGGCATACAGGACAACAATAAATTTATAAATTGCGCGAAACGAAAAATTACACGTACCTCTCGACGGGATACATCCATCGATATTGTACCGGTCCGGCTAACTTCGCCTCAGTTGCAAGATGAACCGTCAAGTGTATTATGATATCGAAGAATGACGGTGGGAAAATACGCTCAAACTTGCAAATTATCAACGCAATAGAATTTTCTAGTTTATCCAGCGTCGCAACCTCCAGTGTTTTAGCACACAACTCCCTGAAAAAACAACATAGGTCGTTGATTACTAGACCAACCGAGTCGGGAAGAGAAGTCCTGAGGGCTTATGGAAGAAGGTGCTCCACGATAACATGGTAATCATGACTTTTCAGCCCATCGATCTTGCCCTTCACAATTTTTATTTTCTTGCTGAATGATCCTGAGAAACCTGTGGGGACTTTCAAATCATGCAACACCAGCAGGAATCTTTTTTTCTCCGGTTGTGACATATGATAAGCGGCATTGGGAAGTACAAACTTGCCCGGTTTACCCTCTACCGGTCTAGGGTGCAATTCACTTCTTATTCCCCACTCTTGTAGATCCATCCGAGCATTCATGTTGTCTTTCGATTTTCCGTCTTTACAAAGAAGCAAGTTAAGTATGTGCTCTGATACTCCCTTCTCTATATGCAAGACGTCCAGACAATGACGCACTGAATTTGTAGACCATTACGGAAGCTCGAAGAAAATGCTTAACTTGTTCCAATATGGTGGTTTGACCTGTTTCGTCGGATCTATCCCGAAGGTCACGTTATTGTAACCATCCCATTTAGCAGTCACGTCCTCTCCGGACAATGGGTATGGAGGTCCAAGAAGCTCCTGATGACCATCAAAGTGAATCGTGTCTAACCTATAGGGGTGTCTGGAGGCAGGAAACGTCGATGGACGCAATAACAAACCTTCCTGCTAAAATTCAAGAATTTTGATGTTGTGTTTTCATGGCAATGAGGACATGCTTTGTGACCATGTACGGACCAACCTGGTAGCATTCCATACGCAGGAAAGTCATTAATTGTCCACATTAATGCCGCACGCAGTATGAAGGTTGTATTTGTGTTTGCATCATATGTCTCTACACCATCAATGAACAAAGATTTTAACTCCTCGATCAGAGGTCGGAAATAGACGTCGATATTGTTTCCCGGTGAGTTTGGTCCGTCGATAAGAAGAGGCATCATAAAGTATGATTGGTCCATAGCCAACCAAGGCGACAGATTATAAATTATCATTACAACGGGCCATGTGCTGTGACTTCCAGCCATATAGTTGAATGGGCAGAAGCCATCAGTAGCCAGTCCGAGCCGGACATTGCGAGGATCGCTACTGAATATTGCGTGCCTCCTATCGAAATCCTTCCATACTTGTGAATCTCTTGGATGGCTCATTTTTCCATCTTCGCTTGGAGGAGCACGGTGATACCAAATCATTGCCTCGGCTGTTTTCTTGCACTTGAATAGCCTCTGTAGCCTCTGTGTAATGGTAAAGTATCATGCTATCTTCACAGGTATATCAGGCTTCTTATCAGAATCTTTCGGCTTATACCTGGCCTCTCCGCATGTTGGACACTCTTTCAAATCTGAATTCTCTTTCCGGTACAACACGCAATTTTTAGGACATGCTTGAATCTTCTCGCACTTTAGACCCAAATCAGACATCATCTTCTGGGCTTCGTACCAGCTGTCGGGCACATTATTTCCCGGAGGCATAGAATCTTTCAAGAACGAAAGAAGTATTGAGAATGACTTGTTGCTCCATCCATTTAGGCACTTAATCTGGAAAAGTTGAACGAACTATGAGAGGGTGGAATACTTCGCATTCTCATAAATTGGTTTCCCAGTATCATTCATGAAATTTTCATATTTATCCGCACGCGGTCCTTGACCGGAAGGAATGTCATCTTTGGTACGAATAGATTCATCTAGGGTAGCCTCTACCATATCCTCCATTTCTTCTAATGGAAATAAATTACCGTCTCCTGCCGCATTACCGAATTCTTCTTCTTCTCCTGCAGCATTATCGTGTTCTCCTTCTTCTTCTACTGCAGTACTGCATTCTTCTCCTTCCCCGTGATATTTCCAAATTGTATAAAGTCTAGTAAACCAATGTTTTACAATATGAAGCTCTGCCAATTCTACCTTCTGCCAGTACTTATTGCCACATCTATCGCACGGACAGAGAATCTTCTCTATTATGATCTTATTATGTGCGCGTACAAATTCAAGGAAAGCATCAACTCCTGCGACAAACTTAGGTTGCATACGTTGTTTCCAATCCACATACATCCAGTCCTTAACTCTGACGTACTCATGGGCCATGTTAGACTGTATAACATATAAATTGTAGGTTATGCTGACTATATTGAGAAATATAAGAACGAGATAGTTACTGACAAAGGAGAAAATCCGTGTATATGCTTTGTGTGTGCGTTTGTCGTTGAAAAGAATAAATTATCGCACGTATGATAACCGATAGACGGGGACTAAGTGGCGCTTTTAGTTTCATATATGAGTATCGATGAGAATATGAAAGTTTCATATTATCATATATCGGTTTTAACTTGAACATCTCGAATCACTCTCTAATTATGCGTTTGTTGTGTATTCTTGTTGTATGTGTGTGTTCCGGCTGTCGGGGGTAGGCTTCTATCCCATTAAGAATGTATAGAGTGAACACCCATCACTTGTGCTTTCAACCGTTTCGAGTAAATTTCGGCAGCACCTCCCTGCTGTTCTCCGAGTACACTGTAATAGAATAGATAATCATTTCAAAGCTGTGAAACAACGTTGAAATGAACATCTAATCTATCTTTGTACACGGAGAACCAGCGGAAAGGTACCGACGAAATATCTCGAATCGGATGAAAACAAAAGTGAATGAAGGCGTTTGGTTTATACATTCTTAACTTGTCCACACGGGACAAATCTATAGGTTACCATACGATTGAATTTTCTCGTCGCGTAGACTATACGACGGTTGTTAGTATCGATCTATACTGTCCGATATTTAACAACCTTTGTATAGTTCTATGTCACGACGAGCATCGCACGTATGTTAACCGATAGACGGGGACTAAGTGGCGCTTTTAGTTTCATATATGAGTATCGATGAGAATATGAAAGTTTCATATTATCATATATTGGTTTTAACTTGAACATCTCGAATCGCTCTCTAATTATGCGTTTGTTGTGTATTCTTGTTGTATGTATGTGTTCCGACTGTCGGGGGTAGGCTTCTATCCCATTAAGAATGTATAGAGCGAACACCCATCACTTATGCTTTCAACCGTTTCGAGTAAATTTCGGCAGCACCTCCCCGCTGTTCTCCGAGTATACTGTAATAGAATAGATAATCATTTCAAAGCTGTGAAACAACGTTGAAATGAACATCTAATCTATCTTTGTACACGGAGAACCAGCGGAAAGGTACCGACGAAATATCTCGAAACGGATGAAAACACAAGTGAATGAAGGCGTTTTCTTTATACATTCTTAACTTGTCCGCACGGGACAAATCTATGGGTTACCATACGATTGAATTTTCTCGTCGCGTAGACTATACGACGGTTGTTAGTATCGGGCTATACTGTCCGATATTTAACAACCTTCGTATAGTTCTATGTCACGACGAGCATCGCACATATGTTAACCGATAGACGGGGACTAAATGGCGCTTTTAGTTTCATATATGAGTATCGATGAGAATATGAAGGTTTCATATTATCATCGAGTATCATATATTGGTTTTAACTTGAACATCTTGAATCACTCTCTAATTATGCGTTTGTTGTGCATTCGTGTTGTATGTGTAACATGATTTTAAACCATTGAGATCAAGATTGATAGAACCGATCATCCTACATTGCAATGGATTCATCAACCAAAAACTATTATTGCAATGACATTCATCTATAACAATCAACAATTAAAACTACAAATGTAGGATACTGATATCATAAAGCGTTATACACAACATATGAATTCACATGACTGAAACATGCATCAAAAAACATGTTCATCCAAAAGAAATGCCACTGTCAACAAATATAGACAAATACGTCATAAAAACAATAAATAATTAACAAGTTGATAAGCATCTAGATCAAGAAAATGATAAGAAAAACAATTGACTATGATCTATAATGACAAGTCTATTACCATGACTCTCGACTAACAAAGGTGACTTTTCGTCCTCGGTAGCTTGATAATTAGGATTTCATGGAGAATAAAAATATGCATATGCCGTTTGACCGGGAACTTCAATAGGAAACTCAATGAGGTCGGGTGTACTGAAGTACGCTTTGTATTTCGCTATATCAGGTGATGAAGCCCAAGCCCTAGCTAGCCCCAGCCCCACCCCAACCGTACCCTATCGAAGGTAAAGAACGTCCTTACACTTTCATATTTCTATTAATGATTCAAGTCTCCACCAAGTCAAATTCTTGCAATATCATTCTTTTTAGAGTATGTCTAATTTAATAGATAGAATTTTCAAAGTTGGGCAACCAAGAAAAAGTAACAAGGGATTTTACATACATGCCAAAGCTTTGATTATTTATTTATTTATTTTCCATTTCATATTAGTACTTTTATATGTTTGATGATGGCAAGAAATACAAATTATATTAAAACATTGTACATACCTAATTTCCACTTAAAATCGGTTTTTTCTTTTATCAGTACTCGTTGACATATAGTAACAAACAATATTTGATTAGAAGGACCCAAGATTTTCTCGATCAACAATAATTTTAGTAATCAAACTAGGCTAAAATTGCTGGAAATTCCTCTCAGTTTTACCAATTTCAGCAAACCCCCATCCCAACCTAACCCTAACCCCAGACCCAGCCCCAGCCCAGCCCCACCCCAACCTAACCCTAGCCCCAGCCCCAGCCCAGCCCCAGCCCCAGCCCAGCCCCAACCTAACCCTAACCCCAGCCCCAGCCCCAGCTAAATCCCAACCCCAACCCCAACCTTAACCCTAACCCTAGCCCCAGCCCCAGCCCCTGCCGAACCCCAACCCCAACCCTAACCCCAATCCCAACCCCAACCCCAACCGCAACCCCTGCCGAACCACAACTCCAACAGCAACCCTAACCCTA
Source organism: Agapanthus africanus (assembly GCA_030015575.1). Classification (NCBI taxonomy): domain Eukaryota; kingdom Viridiplantae; phylum Streptophyta; class Magnoliopsida; order Asparagales; family Amaryllidaceae; genus Agapanthus; species Agapanthus africanus. Next base: position 568,966,093 of record JASDDO010000031.1, read on the forward strand.
AATAATCAAAAATTTGTTTAGTTGAAGGTTTACTAACCTGTGCGATGGAGGAGACGATCGATCGGTGGCGACGACGAAACGGAGGCGACGACGAAAACGGCGCGACGAGGAAGAACGGTGACGCGCGAGAACGGCGGTGGCGACGACGAGAACGGCAGTGTCGACGACGAGAACGGCGGGAATGATTTGGGGATTTTGGTTCGCGCGCGATCGAGAGAGAGAGAGAAAGAGATAAGGGCGTAGGAGATCTGTGCCTTTTTAATTAAATCGCTATTTAGTTGCCGCTACGGATTTGTCCGTAGGTCCTTGGTTTGCGGCTCCGTAGGTGCAAACACCATATTAAGATTTAATATTTTTACTCTTGAACGTCTTGGACCGTAGGGGCAACCTTCTAGACCTACGGCTTAATCCGTAGGGCCAAAATAAATCGGCCCCTACGGATTTCAATATCCATAGGGGCAACCCCTTATTGTAGTAGTGGCAATCCTTTTTCCAGTGTCCACTCTTGTGACAGTAAAAGCATTCTTCCTTTCCCACAAGCTTTCCCGCTACCTTTGTTGCCTTTGCCTTTCCCTTCGTATCCATTTTACTAACACCGCCCCTTGGTTTGGCGGGGGCTTTCTTCTTCTTTCCCTTGGCTTTCGCCTTGGACTTAGAAGAGGAAGATCCTCCGACAAACAAAGTGGATGTTTCCCTACCTTTCTGTAGGTTGCCCTCTGCACTCCTCAGAATGCTAAGGAGCTCCGGAAGTTCAACTTCTTTTCTTTGTAAGTTGAAGTTCAGGATAAACTGGGCGTAAGTGGAAGGAAGGTACTGGAGAATCAAGTCTATATAGAGCTCGTTCTCTAACGTGGTCCCAAGGTCCGCGAGCTCTTCAATGTAGCCAATCATTTTAAGCACGTGTTCCGCTACCGATGATCCGACGGCCAATCTCGCCGAAAACAACTTTTTCGAGACTTCGTATCAGGCGATACGGGATTGCTCCCCATACAGATCTTTTGTAGGAAGAAATATGGATTCTAGGTCCATATTCTCGTGCCTCCTCTGATGTTCATTGTCCATAGAGGCAAGCACGAGGCACTTGGCCTTCGCACAGTCGATCTCCTATGTCTTACGGATTTCTATATCAGCGATGCTGGAGGTGGGACCTGGGACAGAGGGAGCTTTGGTGGTACGGAGATACCCTAACTTGTCGTAAGTGATTGCCATTTTGACATTCCTGAGCCAATCTTTGTAATTTGGCCCTGTCAGTATGTTTTTATCTAATAGTAACTTAAGTCCGATCATGTTGATTGGTCGCTGCAATTAGGAGAGAGAGAAGAAACACTTTAGCACGATGCTCTTGCAAGTTTAGAGTGGTTTTTAGTTTGTCTAAACAGGATGGCTCCCACTGTCTCTCGAATCCCTCCTCAAACCATAAAGGAAGAATTAGTCGGGATCAATCTCACCGTACAATACTTGCTTAACCGTTCAGCCAGGCCAGTGCCGGTACTTCGAGGGAGGTTTTCCAACGCTTTCGCGAAGTTCCTTAATTTAAGAACCTCTTTTCCCTGGGGGCGTAGCCCCGCTAACACCTTTCTAGACACCTACTTGGTTTATATCATTGATCGTTAAGTGGGAAATTTCCCGAGGAGTAGCATATACTCACAGTAGGATCGGGATCCAAATATCATCGCGTGATAAAACTGAAGGAATCCTACCAGAATCATCACACTCCAAATGGTATGCAGCGCTAGCAAGTTTCAGTTTCTTTTGAAACTCCCGATGTGGATTTTTGCCCCATGCTCTTATGACCTTGACTTTGGCCAACAAATCATAAGTCACATGTCAAGTTCTACCCGTCATTCTCCAGGTTAATTTGAACCCACCCGTACCTACCCTTGACATTGGCCAACAAGGCCGTATGACTGACCCAAACCAACGCATCTATCTATGCTGCATATGAATACCCAATAGCTACCAAACACTGTGCCTTGACTTTGGCTAACAAACACAGCTTGAATACGATTGACTATCCATATGAAATGACGGAGGGCTACGAATGGTTTTGGCGAAACCGTGAACGTAGTGAACTTGATATAATCGATGGAATGAGATAGCTTTTAAAAGGAGTGGTTCGAGCTCCGCATTTAAAAGTTGGTTTTTGAAAAGAACCGAGTGGTTTTAAAAGTGTTCCAACGACTTTACTTGTTTTATTTTCTTGCATTAATTTTAATGTGTCCCATCATTTAATCCTACCATTGCAGAAAACAACGAAAATATGACGTACGCTTATGCCATCCGCATTCGCCACGGGGCCCCGTCATCACCCGTTAGGTTACTTAACTAACGACAGAGCGGGGGCTGGACTAGCGCGGATGCAAAACATAAGCAACGCCTAAATAGATATCATATATAGATATATACATTCGTCAGATGCAATGATAGCCATTCCAGATCACAGATGAATACATTGGATATACTAGGAATCCGCATTCCGTTCGAGCCTGTAACGAAAAGCGGATTACACGGTCGCGATGAATAGCCAATACCCCACCCTAGACCCCTACGGGTGCGGCAAACTACCCGCCAAGGACCCTAAGCGAAGCAACCTCCCTCAATAACGTGAGTAGGCCACTCGGCACTTCGAGATACCCGGTAGTTTGTGCACCCCACCTTGGGTCTATCCTAGGAGCAAAAACAGTAAAAAGAAATAATACAATTGAGGCTACAACCTCATCCCGGATGTGCGGCCATACAAATAATATTACATCAAATTACATATTACAAGAATTGAAAGATAAAGAAAACTCTCATCTCATAACCCCCCGGCCATTCATCCGCGATAATCCAACGAATTCATATACACATATCATCAACATTACAGATCACAGATATATATATAACCTCCACTAATCGACGTATAGCGATTAGCAGACGTTCAATACATATATAACATCACAGATATAACCCATTAGCCAAAGTCTACAGAAATCCGATCAAAATATGGATTTGTGACCACCCCAAAAACAAATTTGTTCTCTGGAAATTCTGGGCAGAAACAAACCATCCTAAAAATCACTAAACACCATTATAAGAACACTGCAGGAGAAACGACCCACGGCCGAGTCAACTCGACTCGGCCGCGGATCCGCGGCAAGAGCATGCACTTGCGGCGGTTCCGCGGTGACTTGGCCGAGTCACTGGATCGTTTTTCTTGGGTGTTCTTTAAAAACCCTGAGCCGATTTTTAGTACAAGATTTATTATTTTTTGAGCAGAAATAAAAATCGGCAGAAAGTTGAAATTTTTAACGTGTTTTGCGGTTTTTTCGTCCTATCGAAATTCTAGATACTTTGCTAACATGCTAGGGTGTGTTTAGCTAGGCTCTGATACCACTGCAAGTCCACGTTACCTCTCCCGGTTCTTTCGGGGTTACGGAAACGGTGAAAAACGAATTTTAGGGTTATGGTAACATGGACTATAAAACCCGGATCTTTGCTAAACTACACACTAGCAACTAACAAGAGCTTTACCTACTCGGTTAAGGGGTTATACCTTAACTTGAACTCCTTCTCTTCAACTTCTTGTGGTGGTCGGATGGTTCTCGCCTCGTCGCCTTCTCTTGCCGAAGATGGATCCACCCGAGGGCCTCTACCTTGAGCTCCTTCCTCGAACTTGAGGGAACTAAAGTATTAGGCTTGCTAGGTCTTCAACCTTAGGATGAGTAGAGAGTGGATTTTGTGTTTTATCTCAAAGGAAATGGTTCTCAACTCATTTGAAGGATTTTCCTTGAGCTAGAGGAAGAGGAAGAGCAAAGGATGAGAGAGAATGAGAATGAGAAAATGAATGAGTTTTTGCAACCATAAGTAAATATATGTGAATTAACAAATTAACAATATTAATCAAAGAGGAAAAAGGTGATGGTATGTTGAAAAGACAATTATCATTTCACATTAAATGAGTTTTGCAAAGATCAAAGAGCATCTTTGCTTGAAATGATGATGGTCAACTTTTCAACCTTGGTCAACAAGTCAACCTTGGTCAACAAGTCAACAACCCTAACCATAACTCAATTTCCTTTAATTAATATTATTAATTGATATTTCACATATTCATTAGGGTTTGGAAAAAGACAACTGTCAACTGTGCATACATACCCGTTCCAAAACCCTAATGAAAATCCTCTTCCTCTGCCTCAGTCAACTGTGCATACACATCCGCATTCGTGTTCCGAGGAACACGAATACTATGAGATAAAACTAACCCCAAAACATATACTAGGATCTGTCTCAAACCAGAGCCCGCTAGTAATGACTGTCCGTACACCAAACGTGCACAAGTGCGCGGATGTGAACGAACCCTGTCGCAAAACCATGCGACCTCTACTCTGTTTTGCCCAAAGGCGAATAACCCTCTGTGTGGGACTCTAAAGACTCGACACTATGCTGGCAGTGGGTTTAACCACAGACCGCAAGCGGCACTAGCTGTACGTAACGGTCCCCAGGTAGATGCCGATAAGAAGACAGATGAGGTGAACCCATCCGAACTCCTACAGAGCCTGTATGTGACAATCTCCGTACAGTCCAGTCTGTTCATCTGAGAATATCGCATGGCGGGCCTAGGGGGTGGTAAACGTCAGTCCCCTAATAGCGGTACAAGTCGTGTCGGAGTGTAGCCCAGAACACCCTGAGATAACACTGGAAACCTACCAGTGTATTTCGCTTGCCATGGCCAGGGACGACTATGTGTAATGGCTCTCCTAGACACAGCGCGATATCAACTCCCAATACCGGGAGAGACGAATCCTATCTAACCAACACTGCCTCCAAGTACTTCGGGACTGCACCCAACTACTACCTGTTTGCACGACTCCTTTGAGCTGTGGTAGGGTAGTAATCAAAGTACAGTGGGAACACACTCGAGGAGAAGTGACAGTGTCAAGTCAGCGGACTAAGCTGTACTCATGTCACCTGGGAACTGACGATAGGTATAATACCAACCAACAGTTCCCGACAAGTCCTGTCCAGTGTACTCGTAACCTAACGAGTACCCGTATACTATCTCAAGTACGACGTACTGACGGCTGTGGGACAGACCGTCTCCCCTACAGGGATGAGAAGCGCATACGCTAGTCTATTCCGGAGTATCGATACCCTGTCTTGATAATCCTATGACTAGGGATCTGTTTATAAGGATGTGCTTGTAGATTACCCAGCCCCCACGAGTGTAACTGCCATCACAATGCTGGTAATCAAGCAAAGATCCTAAGGGCTCCACTAATGCGTATAGGTGATATACAAAAAGAAACACATGTACACATTAAAGCAGAGACAAACCAAGTAGCATACTACCATTTCGAGCAAGATTGTCTATACAACTGTGAATATCACAAGCTTCCATCAAGTAATATATATACTAGTATGATACAGTAATGGCCTCTAGGGCATATACACTAACAACTATTTGTCAATATCATTTCATATCTAAAGACGATGGTGAATCTTGGCAATTCCTGGAAGATCTCGCCGAATGTTCATACCATAATATTGCATTTTGCAATCCCCATTCTTATGCATTTTACAATGAAAACAGGTGCTTTTGACCCATGTCTACTACATGTTACAGGTTACAGGTTCTTAGAGCGAAAACAGTGAAAAACACAAAAGACGACACAAAAAGGACTTTTGACCAACAAATAGAAGGATCTTAGTCGAGCCTACACAAAGATAAAGTTCACAACGCATAAGGCAGCGCAAGGTCCAAGAATACAATGCGAACGGTTAAAAATCCATTGCAAATTGTTCACTGAAGATCTGGAACTAATGTAGAAGCCCAATTGAAAAAAGAACCAAAGAACCAGAAGCCCAAAAGGACCCAGAACAAAACCCTAAATTTTCAGCATCTGAACTCACTAAACGGCCGCGGAACCGAGGCCCAAGCCAGCCATTGCCGCGGTTCCGCGGCCGTATAATGCCCGGAGGTGGTGAAAATTTTCCCAAAGTTTAGTGCGGCTCTGGAAAGATTTCCTAGGGGTATATTTGTAATTTTAGACATACGGATCAAAATGTAACCTAGGATTTCCTATTCTCTATAAATAGGAACTCTAATCATTGTAATTTCTTATGCCTCCCTATGCCTCATTTTATGAATAAAATTTAGAATTCTTTTGGAGAGCATCGATGCCTCTTTTCATATCATCTATTCAGATCTGACAACCCTGTGTAAATGTTTGGAGAGAGCCATCTGTAAAGTAAGTAGATTTATTTAATTGCCCTAGTTTAGATTTCAATTCTTGCCCTAGGTAATTTTCATTCTCTGCCCTAGATAAATATTTTTAAATTCCCTAATGAGTGAGTAGTTTCCTCGCTTGTTAGGGTTACATCTGGGGAAGGTTTGAGAGACGAAGATCTCTCATCCCCTTTCTTGCCCGTCATATATTTTCATAGGACTCTATGCATACATGCACATACCGCTCCCTACGGCACCCAATCCCACGAGGTAGCGGTGATACCGTAGTATAAAGGCCCGGTTGTGATTGTTTTCCATGGAGGTTAGGATAAGGATTTCTAAAGGAAGGACAACAATCTAGAGGAAGAAACATCTTTCCAAATGGTTCTAATCCCTTTTATTAATAATTACCATAACACCTAATTAGATCTTCATATGGGTATAGAAAGCGGTGAGATTTATAGACTTTCCAAACTTAACCAAGACCTAACCCTAGCAATATTTAGATATAGATTAATTTAGTTTTTAGATTTAATCAATCCGGCTCCCATCGGAATTAACTCGTAAGAGCGATTAGGAGATTCACAAAATCCCTGTGGACCGACCCGTATCACCGGCTAGCTACATGCGACGCCGTTCTTGATTGCGGTAATAGATAGTTTTTGTAGAGACTAAACCATGACTAAAAATAGTGGTTAGGTTAATAAATATCTAGAGTAAAATAAAATTGGTGGACTAAGTCAATAGTTTCTACAAGCTTCTATAAGCTTCAAGCCATGACTAATTATCACCTAATTTTTATTTTCCCTTAATAATTAAAACCCCATATTATCTTAAGTATGGTATGAGTCTCATACACCCATGTATAATGTATTATCAAGCATGACAGAAATAAATACATTAACATATATCATATATATATATATATTAAATGTATAATGAGAAAAGAAATTCTTAAGTGAGCTAATATTAGTTAATACATATTAATATATCAAATATATATAATTACATATTAAATTATTAAATCAACACTTGATTTAATAACCCGTCTGTATCGCATACAACCGAATAATATCATTTATATGTATATCATATATACATACAACATATCATAGAATCAAAACTTGATTCAAAAATCCGGTTATATCATATATAACCTGTATCGTGAAATTGGAATACGGTATCACATACACGTATTAATCTCGGTCTCGCACATATCACATATGTGCCCTACATCGTTTCGCATGAGTTAGAAAATCTCTGTGTACGACTCTAATGACTCGTAAATACGCCGGCAGTAGGCGATGATCATATTAGTCACCCATAAGCCGTCAGCGGTACTAGCTGGGCGTAACGGCTACAGGGGTATTGAGCAATCAGAAGATCAACTAGCAAGCTTGTCTATACTCATGTGAATCCAATAAGTAACACTACCGTACAGTCCGGTCTCTTCGTCTAATATGTCACATATCAAGTCTAGGGGTGGTAAATGTCAGACCCCAGTAACTTGATAAGTCATGCCGATATGAGGCTCATAACGGGTCGAGAAACTACTAATAACACTTATCAGTAAATCTTTGTATCAGCCCTAGCCAGGGACTTCCTATTATGGCCAATCGAGCACAGCGCAATATCAACCCCTAATACCGGGAGAGATGAATCCCCTCCTATTGCTCATTGCCTCCATGTGACTCGGGACTGTACCCAAAAACCACCGTTTTGCACGATCTCTTGAACGCGGTAAGGTAGAAATCAAAGCACGGTGGGAATGACACAAGACTCTTTGACGATCTCAGGTCTACAGATTAACCTATACCAGTGTCACCAGAGAACTGCTATCCGACATCAGGTGTAATACCATCTAGGAGTTCTCGGCGAGTCATATTCAGTATACCCAGTCTCTACTGTGCAGCCGTATACCATATTTGATGTCAAACACCAATGAATATGGGATCATCCATTGCCCATCAAATAGTTCAAGAAGCGTATACGCTAGTCTACTCTGGAATATCGATGACCTGTCTCGATACACCCTCGACTAAGAACAATTAAAGGATGTACTTGTGGACTTCCTGGCCCCACTAGTATGATCTGTATCATAATCCTGGTACTCAAGTACATCCTAAGGGCTTTATCAACATGTGAGAGCAAGACAGTATCACAATACAAGTTTACATGTTAAGGTAAAGAGCAACCAGATAGCATACTATCATGTCGAGCAATAAAGTCATCTCTATATATGTCCAAGAATCCACTATAATATACAATCATGTACAATAATGGCCTCTAGGGAATACATACAAGTAACAATCTCCTACTTGCACTAAGGACAGTTGTTGTAGTATCTCATACCTAACATCCCGAAGAGTCTCTCAAATTGTATCTGGGGTATGGCCTTCATGAGTGGATCCGCCGTGTTATTCTTCGTGTCAACTCTCCCGACCTCGATCTCCCGTCTATCAATTATCTCCCGGATCAGGTGATACAGCCTCAGAATATGCCTGGATCGCTGATGGGACCTGGGTTCCTTAGACAAAACCACCGCTCCATTGTTATCACAATACAAAGGTATTGGATGCTCGATGGACGGAACCACACCAAGTTCGGTTATGAACTTCTTCATCTAGACAGCCTCTTTGGCGGCATCGTTGTCAGCGATGTATTCAGCCTCCATCGTCGAGCCTGCCACGGTTTCTTGCTTGGAACTCTTCCAATAAAGCGCCCCTCCATTGAGGGTGAATAAAAAACCGGAGACCGACTTAGAGTCGTCCTTATCACTCTGGAAGCTCGAATCGGTAAAGGACTCCATTTGGAGTTCACCGTTACCATACACCAAGAACATTTCTTTAGTCCTTCTCAAGTACTTAAGAATGTTTTTCACAGCTGTCTAGTGATTCTCTCCAGGATCTTCTTGATACCTACTCACTACACCTAGTGAGTATACTACATCAGGTCTAATACAATACATCGCATACATGATAGAGCCAACCGCCGAAGCATAGGGTATCCCTTGCATGCGAGTCCTCTCCGAATCAGTCTTGGGAGACATCTCTTTGGAAAGAGTGATTCCTGAGATCGTGGGTAAATTCCCACGCTTGGAGTCTTCCATACTAAACCTCTTTAGTATGGTGTCAATGTACCTGGATTGGGACAATCCCAACATCCGTTTAGATCTATCTCTAAAGATCTTAATCCCTAAGATGTAGAAGTCATCACCTAGATCTTTCATTGAGAATCTTTGTAATAAGAAGAGCTTGACCGAGTGCAGCATAGGAACATCATTTTCTATTAAGTGTATGTCATCCACGTACAATACGAGAAAAACGACCTTACTCTCTGCCACCTTCTTGTATACGCAAGTTTCATCTACGTTTTTGACGAAGTAAAACTCTTTGACTGCCACAACAAAACGGATGTTCCAACTCTGCGATGCCTGCTTTAACACATAGATTAATTTAAGCAGCTTGCACACCTTTCCGCTGCTCCCACTGTCCACGAAACCCTCTGGCTGTGTCATGTACACACTCACTTATAAATCACCATTTAGAAAAGAAGTCTTGATGTCGATCTGCTAGATTTCATAGTCATGGTATGCAGCGATGGCAAGTAGGATCAGGATGGACTTAAGCATAGCCACAGGAGAAATGGTTTCATCATAATCCACCCCTGGTCGTTGACGAAAATCTTTTGCTACAAGTCTAGCTTTGAAAGTCTCAACTTTTCCATCTACACCAAGTTTTTTCTTGAATATCCACTTGCTCCCGATGGGTTTTACCCTTTCAGGAGTATCTTCCAAAGTCCATACTTTTTTGGTGTACATGGATTCTATCTCAGATCGCATAGCATCCAGCCATTTCACAGAATCCCCACCGGTGATGGCCTTCTCGAAGCTAGTTGGTTCATCATCTTCCATGATGCAATCCTCGCTCCCACCATCAATTAGTAAACCATAGTATCTCTCAGGTGGATTAGTAACCCTACTAGATCGGTGGAGAGGCTGAGCTTCGTCGGGAACTATTGAATATTTTGGTTCCACCAAATCATCTGTTGTGGTTTTTGTAGCTGGAACTTCTTCCAGTTCCATCTCTTTTCCACTAATTTCATTTTCAAAAAATTCCTTTCCTAAAAAGGTGGCATGTCGAGAAAGAAACACCTTTTGTTCCTCGGTGTGGTAGAAGATATACTCTCACGAATGTTTGGGATATCCAATAAACTTACACAGAAATGACCTTACCTCGAGCTTTTCTAGATTTTGTGTTTTCACATATGCCGGACAATCCTACATCTTAACATAATTAAGACACGGTCTTTTTCCTTTCTATATCTCATATGGAGTGGTTGGCACAGATTTAGTGGGAACCATATTCAATAGGTCTGCAGCTGTCTCTAGTGCATAACCCAAAAGGAAATAGGCAACTCAGCGGTACTCATCATAGAGCGCACCATATCTAATAGGGTGAGATTCCTCTACTCCGATACACCGTTGTGCTATGGTGTGTACGGAGGAGTAAGCTGAAAGAGAATCCCATTCTATTTTAGACAGTCACGGAATTACGTGCTCAAGTATTCTCCTCCCCGACCAGATCGTAAAATTTTAGTACTTTTACCCGTCTGGTTCTCAACTTCATGCTTATATTCTTTGAATTTCTTAAAAGATTCAGACTTGTGTTTCAACAGGAACACATGTCTATATCTTAAGAGATCGTCAGTGAATATAATGAAGTACGAGGAACCATTCCTGGAATGTGTAGATGTTCATACCAGAATATTACATTTTAATACCGCTCATTCATTATCTATTTTTTTGTATATATCGGTACTATTAACCAGTATCTGCTCAGTATTACAGATTACAGGTATCCGTGACAAAATACTGGAAATACACTTAAAATCACGAATATATCATTTTTGAGCCGACACTCCAACCAGAACCGCAAACCGACCGATACTTCATGAATTTCTTTTTGCAACATGCATGTGTACACACTTTTAAGCTAAATGGTCTAACACAAACAAGTGTGTACACTAGTTTGTTGATTCATGAACCTAGTGAAGAGGGCTGCCTATGGCATGATGACTTGGTGCAAGTGGCACGAGTGTGATGTGCATTTAATGCAAAAAGAGTTGATGTGATATGAAGCTACAAGTTCCCTCCAAAATATCTGAGTGCATCCAAGGCCTTTAAAGACAAATCAAACAACACCAGAATGATATTGGATAGCATACAAGTCAACAAACCAAGTTCGAGACTGAGACCTCGGAATTGGGCTGGCCACTTTCCCCTCCCATCCGAGCCAGCCGAACCCCCAGCCTCTATTGGGCCCCATTCTTCTATGTTCCCTCCCTAAATGCCATATCAGCTCATTTTTATTGTTTGTTTAATTTTCTTTGAAGCCTATAAATACATACCAGAGGGAAAGAGGAGGAGGACATACTTTTTGTTTAGTTTTGTATTAAAACTCTTGTAATTTGTAAGCTTGCATTTTTTTTTTTGTAATTATTGAGCTCTTGCCCCTTTGTCTTGACCTTGCAACTTCTTCATTGAACTTGCAAGCTTAAGACTTAGGTTCTTGACTTCAAGATTAGTGTATCTTGTTATAATTCAATAAAATCCTCATTTCATTTCATATATCTTGTTCTATTTTACATACTTGAACTTCTGAAATTCATGCTTTACTTTGATCTTGCAACTTCTTAAGTGAGCTTGCAACCTTAAAGTTTGGTATTTGGATTTCACATTGCACCGGGCGTAAGAACACTTGGAGAGATTCTCACTTGGATTCATTGGTTCTCTCTTCATCTTTCTTTTCTCGTATTTTTCATTATGTTCCTTACTCATATCTCTTTTCTTTATTTTTACTTTGTAAATATATGTATGTAGTCGCTTTACTTGTTAAGGGTGGAAGAACGTTAGATTGTATTTGAAGATGTTATTTGCTAAAACCTTAAAAACCTTAAACTTTGCAATTGAAACTCCGTGCAAATCACTCGCAATTCCGCTCCGCTAGGCATTCTATCCTACCACGATAGTGATGATTCCTAATCGTGACCGGATTGCTAGTGGCTTGCCAGAGGCTAGAATCAAGAGATAACAACGGAAGGACAAGGGACAAGAAAGACGGATTTAGCGAAAAGCCGGAAATACCGTATTTCAAGTTCCCTAATCCGCGTTGTTGCCTATTGCTTTAGTGTCAAAACCAAAGTTGGGTCTATAAGGATTCGACAAACATCACCTTCATACAAGCTAACCTATTACTACCCTTAACAAGTCCTTTTATTATACATATCCTTGTTGCGACATTTAGTTTAACCAACAAATCAAAACACATTGTTAACTCGTTAAAACAATCCTAGAAATCTACCATTTCCCTGCGGACGACCCGTACTCATCGCGGCTCGCTACACGTGACACCGTTTTGATTGCGGTAATTTCGAACACTTTCTAAATACGACACAGTAAAAACGTAACAGTCAAATGGCGCCGTTGCCGAGGAGACGGTAACGCTTTTATAGTTGTAGTCTCGGGTTAATTTATGCATATTTTGTATAAAAATTAACTTTCTAACACATTCAAAAGGATACAACCATTCTTTTTAAGACCAACACAAACACAATAACATTTTTTTCCTTCTCTGGATTTGTATTCTGCTAAGACTCTAAGTTTTAAAGAAATAAATCAAGTTATAAAAGTGGAATGATATTACTTCACTGAGAAATTTAAGCTCATTCCCTTACACAAAAACCGGCGACATCCCATTGATTTCCGAGCTCGCCGGCCGTGTGGTGATTTTCACTTTTGGTTTTTATTGTTGACTTCAGTGTTCTAATAGAATTCTATTTTTATTGGTTAATTTTCTTAATTATTTGTGTTCAGAATTTTGGCTATCCATATCGCTTTTTGGCTCAAATATCCGTATTTTTCCGACATATGCAGATTTGACGGATTGTGGGCAGTGATCGTGCGGAACAAGGGGCGTTTTAAAGTACAAGGGGAGTGAACACTTAGTGCCAAAGATCCGGGTAGTTGGACCCACGCAAGTAAACCATTCATCCACTCGGAGGCAATATCGACACGAGTTTCTTCAACTCGATACTTTTTGGTACGTATTTTTCTGGACTTCCCCTTCTCAAACCCGACGCTCCAATATTCTTATCTTTGCAGGATTCTTAGCAACATCATCGCAAAATACCAAAGAAAAGACTAACCATATTTGTTTCAGCGCCACATTTAAAAGTAAAAAACAATAATTGAATGTTTGAAAACAAAACTTTGTTGATTTGCGCATTGCATCATTTAATACGGACTTAAGGGGCTCTAACACAAATCCAGATTGGGTGGGGATTTCATCACCCATCCTAAGACCCCGGAAATCATTAATTGCATAAGTGTCACCTCAAGCTTAATAAAAAATATCTAGACTCAGCCAACTAAGGACTTGTCGCGCTCAATAGGAAAAAAGAAGATTGTGGTCATTCGGTCGTTTATCTAAACATGACTTTTGTGGTGCCTACGCTAGATAAGTGAAGAGGTAATTTTAAAAGGCTCGTCTCACGGTGATTCATGTGCGGAACCCTCCTTACCTCACTTGTGCTTACCTGGCCACAACTGGCTGTGAAAAGGCGATCTGAGGGTTATCTCACAATTTGTTACTTTGGAACAGTTAGGAGTTGGTCTAGTTGATATAGAGGACCATAGTCTAGGTGTTGATTATGAATTTGTGACTGTGCATTTGTGATTGTGTTTGTTGAACTGTCGTTTAATTTTCCTATTCTTTTGAAACAAACACAAATTCTCCATTTTTACCACCTTCACCCAGTTTTTCTCCACTTTTGTTTTCTTACCCTCACATTCTACGCTTCGACTACACTAAACTCGTTTAGTGTATGTCCGCTTGGACTAGGGACCCCGGTGCCCATTTAGTCCGCGTTTCGTTAGTCCCTACGGACTACGCGATCGACACCGCAGTCGAAACTCCTTCCATGCCTCTTTCACCCCTACCATTGCCGGCCAACTCCGACGTTGACCGGGATTCTGTTCATACATCTTGACCTTCACCATCACCAAATTCTTATTCTGAGATATCAGGATTTCCTCCTAACATCCCTTTACCTCCCCCGGGATTGATTCCACCTCACTTGTGTGCGAATAACCCGCAACCACCTCCTGTTGCAGCGCCACAACGAATCACTCTCCAGGATCGTTTCTATCCCACCCGCTCTGCACTTCCTACCTGTCTTTCACTTCCGCCGGCCAATGGGGATAATTTCGAAATTAAGCCGCACTTCATCAACATGTTGCCCAAATTTCACGAGCTGGAATCCGCAGATGCCTATATCTTCATCAACAAGTTCCAGAACGTCTGTGCAATGATTAAGACAACCCAACTGTCCGACGATGCTATACGGCCATGAGTCATTCATTTCACTCTGTGTGACCTTGCTGAGAAGTGGTTGTAAAGCACCACATCATATTCCATAACCAGTTGGGATGAGTTTGTAAAAGCGTTTCTGAAAAAAATTCTACCCAAATCACAAGACCGCGAGGATCCGAAACGAAATCAACCAATTTTCCCATCTTCTTACCGAACCTTTTTAGAAGTGCTTTGACCGATACAAAGACCTTCTTGTTCAGTGCCCTCATTACGGTATTGAGAGATGGCAACTTTGCCAAACCTTATATGAGGGACTGAATCCAGCAACTAAGAAGTTGTTGGAAACCATTTTTCAGGGCCATTTCCTATCCAAATCCGACGAGGAAGCTTGGCAATTCATCGATGATCTTGCGGAGCAAACGCTTCAATGGGACAGCACCAGACCGAGCACTACTTCTTCTTCTTCTTCTTCTACTTCTTTCGGTCAGTCTAGGACAGGAATTCATCAACTCGATATCTCAATTGCAATGAAGGTGGAAATGACTGCAGTCATGCGAAAACTGGAAGCAATTGAGAGCAAATTCTCTTCTCCGGCCCCCGCTCTTCCCCCTCGTACCATCTGCGCTTGTTGTTCTGATCCATCCTATTTGACCGAATAGTGAATTTACAACCCATCTTCTCAAGGACAGAATCAGGTCAATACTGCATTTCAGCAAAGACCAAGAAATGATCCGTACTCTTCCACTTACAATCCCGGTTGGAGGAACCACCCTAATTTTTCCTAGAATCAGAACCAACATCCATTCCAAGGCCACAACAGCTTTCAGAGGCCTCCTCCTCCTCAACAACAAACTCAACAACATTATCAGCAGCCCTTCCAACCCCAACCTTTTCAAAATCCGACGAACAACTTTGCACCGAACAATTCTTTTCCTCAAAAAAACATTGTTCCGTCAAACAACGATAAGGTTTCCTCGCTAGAACGGAGTCTGGAGGCGTTTGTAAAGAAATCGACTCAATCCACCACCAACATCCAGTCTTCCATTTAGTCTTTGGTGCAACACACTGCAGCACATGGGCAAAGCATCAAAACCATCGAAGCCCAGATTGCACAGATGAATGCGGCTTTAAGCGAGCGAGAGAATGTGAAGCTTCCATCTCAACCACTCCCAAATCCTGGTCACCCACATAATCTACATGTTCCTCTTGAACAACAGAACCATAATGTGAGTGTCGTGACTACGTTGAGATCTGAAAGGGTGCTGCACAACAACATTGGGACACGGATAGATGATGACACCCCGGCCGCTTCTTCTTCTTCTTCTTCTGAGCCTATTCTCCATTCTTCAAAAGGCTACTCTTCTTCTTCTGCTCTGAACGGACCCACATCTCACTCTACGAAGACTCCATCTCTGGGATCCGTTCCAACTCCACAATCTTCTACACAAGCATTGGACTCAACCAATTTCAAAAACGTTCTATTTCCAAACCGGTTGAGGTCCAATAAACAAAATCTAGAAATGGAGAAGATTCTGGAGTTGTTTAAGCAGGTTAACATCAACATTTCCCTTTTAGATGCAGTCCAACAAGTCCCTTCCTATGCAAAAATCATGAAGGACTTGTGCACTAAAAAGAGGAAATCTCTGGTACCCAAGAAAGTTTTCTTAGCTAGTGCTGTGAGTGATGCTCTTACCCAATTTTTACCTCAAAAATGGAAGGACCCTGGATCTCCTACGATTTCAATCACCATTGGAGATAAGAACATCAACCGCGCACTTTTGGATTTTGGTGCTAGTGTTAACCTGCTTCCGTACCCAGTATATGAACAACTAGGTGTAGGAGAGCTGAAACCCACACATTGTACTCTCCAAATGGCCGACCGATCTATCACCCATCTTAGGGGTGAGCTAGAGGATGTGTTAATAAAAGAAGGGGAATTCATATTCCCCGTTGACTTCATTGTCTTAGACATACAACCTGTAGCTAACCCCCGGAATCAAATTCCGGTGATACTCGGTCGTCCATTCCTTGCCACCTCAAATGCTGTGATCAATTGTCAAAATTTTTCGATGAACCTATCTTTTGGAAACATGACAATTGAACTCAACATTTTTAGGTTGGGGAATCAGCCCTCAGAACCTAATGCTCATATGACGTTTTCTCGATCCAGGAGATCACCCCGGAGGACTGTGAATTCGAGGAGTTTTTGTTCAATCACAGCAATCTTGTTGCCACTAGTGCATTCTTTTTCGAACCTGCTGCTGCTTCTGCGCTCGACAATGACTACGAGTGTTTCACTTTCTCGAACATTCTTGGCCAGTCACCACCCGAGTTTGAATCCTTTGAATTTCCGGATGAGTTAACTGAACCATACAACTCGGTCGCTTACACTAGTTTTGACCTCTGCTGGAATCCTTTAAGTTCGAGACATTTTCACCGATCTTGCCTTCAATCGTTTCACCTCCAACGTTCGAACTCAAGCCGTTGCCATCTCACCTCAAGTACGCATACTTAGGTGAGAACGAGACCCTCCCTGTTATCATCTCGGCTTCTCTAGCTCCAGAGCAAGAGAAAGCCCTTCTTACGGTCGTGAACAGCAATCGGCAAGCTTTTGGCTGGTCAATGGCGGACATCAGGGGGATTAGTCCCCTGATCGTTGAACATCACATTCATCTGATGGATGATGCCAAACCATCCACGGATCCACAAAGGCGACTCAACCCAGTCATGAAGGAGGCTGTAAAAAAGGTGATCGTATAGTGTCTGGATAGTAGTATCATTTACCCTATCTCTGATAGCCAGTGGGTTAGCCCCATTCACGTTGTCCCCTAGAAGTCGGGCATAACGGTCATAACCAATGAGGCGAATGAGTTAATCCCTACTCGCACCCAGACTGGGTGGCGAGTATGCATTGATTATAGAAAACTCAATGCCGCAACGCTGAAAGACCACTTTTCGCTACCTTTCATTGACCAAATGCTTGAACGATTGGCTGGACCCGAGTACTACTGCTTTCTGGATGGCTACTCCGGCTATAATCAGATTCCCATCACCGAAAAAGACCAGGACAAGACCACATTCACCCGTCCTTTCAGCACGTTTGCATATCGCCGCATGTCCTTTGGGTTATGCAATGCGCCCGCTACCTTCCAGCGGTGTATGATGGGAATCTTCTCAAACATGTTGGAAAAATTCATGGATGATTTCTCCATTTTCGGCGATTCCTTTGATGAGTGTTTGCTGCATCTCGACGCTGTCCTTAACCGGTGTAAGGACAACAACCTCACTTTAATCTGGAAGAAATGCTACTTCATGGTACGCGAAGGTATTGTCCTAGGACATATCATTTCGCAAAATGGCATTGAGGTAGATAAAGCGAAGATTGAAGTCATTTCCAATCTCCCTCCTCCTAGATGCGTCAGAGACATCCGAGCTTTCCTTGGCCATGCCGGTTTCTATAGACGGTTTATCAAGGAATTTAGCAAGATTGCTAGGCCCTTGACTCTTCTGCTGGCCAAGGATACCACATTTGACTTCAACTCGAGCTGTGTGACTGCGTTCGAATCACTAAAAAGCTCACTCACTTCTGCTCCCATTCTTTCTTCTCCTGACTAGACGTATCCCTTTGAGATTATGTGCGATGCATCTGACATTGCCATCGGTGCGGTCCTTGGACAGCACATTGATAAAATGCCGCACATAATCTATTATGCTATCCGAACCCTGAACGATGCCCAACTGAATTACACAACAACCGAGAAGGATTTCATGGCTGTTGTGTTTTTTTTAGAAAAGTTCAGGCCTTACTTGATTGGCTCTCCAGTCATCGTCTACACGGACCATTCAGCTCTTCGCCATCTTTTTGCAAAGAAGGACGTAAAATCTCGGCTGATACGTTGGATACTCTTGCTTCAAGAGTTTGACCGTGTCATCAAGGACAAAAGATGATGTGAAAACGTAGTCGCCAACCATCTTTCACGACTCCCTTCTTCACCGACGCTTCAACTTCCGATCAGCTACGTTTTTCCGGATGAATAGCTCTTGACAGTATCATGCGAACTCTGGTTCGCAGATATTGTGAACTATTTGGCCACAGGATTACTACCGAATGAATGGTCAGGTCAGGACAGATTTCGCTTCTTATCCCAAGTAAAACACTTTTACTGGGACGAACCCTATCTGTTCAAGCACTGTCCCGACCAGATTATTCGTCGGTGTATCCTTGATAATGAATTCAAGAGCGTGCTGCCATTTTGCCACGATCAAGCGTGTGGCGGGCATTTTGGCCCCAGAAAGACCGCTGAGAAGATCTTGCAGCGTGACTTCTACTGGCCACAACTCATCAAAGAAGCTCATGATTACTGCAAGACTTGCTCCCGGTGCCAACACTTGGGCCTGATATCCAGGAGAAACGAGATGACGCTCTAACCAATCTTGGTTGTGGAGATTTTCGATGTTTGGGGGATTGATTTTATGGGGTCGTTTCCCAGCTCTTTTGGGAACTTGTATATTCTTCTCGATGTTGATTATGTCTCTAAGTGGGTCGAGGCTGTGCCAGCCGGACTAACGACAACAAGGTTGTCGTTAGATTCCTTAAGGAAAACATCTTTTCCTGGTTTGGGCACCCGCGCGCGATCATTAGCGACAATGGAACTCATTTCTTTAATAGGACTTTTGAGGCCTTGATGCGGATATATTCCATTAATCATAAGCTATCAACTTCCTACCACCCCCAAACATGTGGGCAAGCCGAATTTTCAAATCGGCAAATCAAGCAGATATTAGAGAAGACGATTTCTAAGAACCGTAAGGATTGGTCTTTAAAACTCACTGATGCCCTTTGGGCATTTCGAACTGCTTATATGACCGATCTTGGTATGTCTCCTTATCGTCTTGTTTACGGAAAGACTTGCCATCTTCCAGTGGAAATCGAGCATCGCGCATTTTGGGCGATAAAGGAGCTGAATCTATCTCTTGAAGATGCGGGCAGCCATCGGAACCTACAGCTGAACGAATTGAACGAGCTTCGGGATTAGGCTTACGAAAACGCGGTTATTGTAAAGAACCGAACGAAGGTGTTTCATGATAAACACTTTACGCGCAAAACTTTCAAACCTGGAAAACAGGTACTTCTTTACGACACTCGATTACATTTCCATCCCGGTAAGCTCAGATCTCGCTGGAAAGGACCCTTTTTGTGCGGAATGTGTACCCACAAGGCGCTGTGGATTTGGAGAATCCAAAGGACGGTTCATTTTTCAAAGTAAACGGACCCAGACTGAAACTGTACCTTAGCGCTGAACCAACAGAGGAGCTCCTGGTCTTACAGGAGCCGGTTTACCCTGTATAATCTTCCTCTGCCTACCACTAAACTTCGGTTATCCAACCAAGAATAGTGGACGCCATTTCAAATAAGTTTGGGGGTATGTATATATTATTTGTATATAAACATGGATATTCTTGTCCGGTGCATATCCATTTTTGACGAGCAATCTTGTATGGTAATGCTCAGTTTTTGTTCATTTCAAAAAATAAAAAAAAATGTGTATATCTAACCGACGATTTTGACCCTTCATGAATTTTGCCTTCGTGATGTACAAAGACAGTGGAGGCACTGTCTAGTTTAAGTTTGGGGGTACGCTCGGTACGCATTTATAACCTTCGCATTCATATGTATATTTTGCATCTGCATACTAAAACCCATAAAAATCAGAAAATTTTCTAAAAATATAAAAACTTTGTCGTCAAGTTAGCTAGTGGGAGAACTAAGATTCAATATTTCGATGGTTTTGTTTGATAAGATATGAACAACTAAATCCTATTTTTAGATTTTGAAAACCTAAAAGATAACCCTCCTTTGAAGTTAACTATAGCTAATATACGTCTTTACATCACACTACACGTGTCGTGAGTTTTGAAAATTAGATGACAAGTCTATTATGTCTGAAAACTTATTAATTGATAAACTATTTTTTGAGGATCAAATAGATTTGTTCTGAAATAAGTAATATCAAGAATAGTTTTTGAAGTGAAGCAGATATGAAAGGATGTTATTGATGCCTTAATTGGAACTAATTCTGAAGAATAATCCATCTTAAACTTGATTGGAGTGATTACACACCTAACCCACTAAACACGTCTTTTATCCAAAAAAATAATTGAACTACCGGTTATATCTCCGTTCACATTAAATCATCATGATTTTCACGCTAAAATTGGTCTTTTGTTTTAGGGCCTAGGTAACTTGAGTAATTAAGTCCGCTGGGGTGTATCTACACCTAATGCCCTAAAACTAACTGGTTTGGGTGCATTGGCTCAAAGCTCGCTAAGAAGCCTAGAAAGTCCAAATTAAAACAAAGTCAAGCAAGTGTTCTCTTTGATTTAAAATTCCTAACGGTTCTTTGTGTGAGAATAATCTTGACAAAAGACAGGATTTTTATAAAAAAAATATTTTTAACGGAGATATGAAGGTTTTATCCTATGATGAAGACTTTTGCACGTTCACAGTGGTGTGTATAAAACGAAAACAAGAAAAAGGTGGAGAGAAAAATAAGACCTAGTTTCCTGTTAAGGAAGATAGAAATTCTGAATTTGAAACCTAACTGGTAAACGAAACTTAAGATGTACTTAACTCTTTATAAAACTTGTGAGATCCTTTTTAAATTTTATCTGGGCTTTATTTTGTGACATGACGACTTTAATCGACCCTTTTGAAACTTAACGACACTATTTGCACTGCACGTAAAGACATATAGATTCTTAAGTTAAATAAGAAGCGAGGTGTGAAAAATAAAGGTTCGATAGCTCTAGAATTAGGATAATAGAATTACTAGCTTTAAAACAAAATCTTAGGGTTAGAATCATAGTTATTTCGCAAAACTAGCTTGACGGGATTTTGTGGGTGGAATCCGCTGAAAACACTTAGGAGACAACACTCCTCCTACTAGAGACACCTAGAGGTTTAACGGCTTGTTGCACGAGCTCAGTGCAATCGCGTTCCCGGCGAAAGTGAGGTCAAGATTCTTTTCTTTTTGTTTTGCTCGGGATGAGCAACAGATAAGTTTAGGGGTATTTGTTCGTACCAGAATATTGCATTTTAATACCGCTCATTCATTATCTATTTTTTTGTATATATCGGTACTATTAACCAGTGTCTGCTCAGTATTATAGATTACAGGTATCCGTGACAAAATACTGGAAATACACTTAAAATCACGAATATATCAATTGTGAGCCGAAACTGCAACCAGAACAGCAAACCGACCGATACTTCATGAATTTCTTTTTGCAACATGCATGTGTACACACTTTTTAGCTAAATGGTCCAACACATATAATTTTGTTCACTAGCTTGTTTATTCATGAACCTAGTGAAGAGGGCTGCCCATGGCATGATGACTTGGTGCAAGTGGCATGAGTGTGATGTGCATTTAATGCAAAAAGAGTTGATGTGATATGAAGCTACAAGTTCCCTCCAAAATATCTGTGTGCATCCAAGGCCTTACAGACAAATCAAACAACACCAGAATGATATTGGATAGCATACAAGTCAATACATCAAGTGCGAGACTGAGACCTCGGAATTGGGCTGGCCACTATCCCTTCCCATCCGAGCTCGCCGACCCCATGCCTCTATTGGGCCCCATTCTTTTGTGGTCCCTCCCTAGATGCCACATCAGCTCATTTTTATTGTTTGTTTAATTTTTTTTGAAGTCTATAAATACATACCAGAGGGAAAGAGGAAGAGGACATACTTTTTGTTTAGTTTTGTATTTAAACTCTTGTAATTTGTATGTTTGCTTTTCCTTGTAATTCTTGAGCTCTTGCCCCTTTGTCTTGACCTTGCAACTTCTTCGTTGAAATTGCAAGCTTAAGGCTTAGGTTCTTGACTTCAAGATTAGTGTATCTTGTTATAATTCAATAAAATCCTCATTTAATTTCATATGTCTTGTTCTATTTTACATACTTGAACTTGTGAAATTCTTGCTTTATTTTGATCTTGCAATCTCTTAAGTGAGCTTGCAACCTTAGAGTTTGGTATTTGGATTTCACATTGCACCGGGTGTAAGAACACTTGGAGAGATTCGCACTTGGATTCATTGGTTCTCTCTTTATCTTTCTTTTCTCGTATTTTTCATTATGTTCCTTACTCATTTCTCATTTCTTTATTTTTACTTTGTAAATATGTGTGAGTAGTCGCTTTACTTGTTAAGGGTGGAATATGATTAGATTGTATTTGAAGATATTATTTGCTAAAACCTTAAACTTTGCAATTGAAAATCCGTGCAAATCACTCGCAATTCCGCTCCGCTCGGCATCCTATCCTACCACGATAGCGATGATTCTTAATCGTGACCGAATTGCTAGTGGCTTGCCGGAGGCTAGAATCAAGAGATAACAACGGAAGGACAAGGGACAAGGAAGACGAATTTAGCGAAAAGCCACAATTACCGTATTTCAAGTTTCCTAATCCGCATTGTTGCCTATTGCTTTAGTGTCAATACCAAAGTTGGGTCTATAAGGATTCGGCAATCATCACCTTTATACAAGCTAACCTATTACTACCCTTAACAAGTCCTTTTATTATACATATCCTTGTTGCGACATTTAGTTTAACCAACAAATCAAAACACGTTGTTAACTCGTTAAAAAAAGCCTAGAAACCTACCATCTCCCTGCGGACGACCCGTACTCATCGCGATCGCTACACGCGACACCGTTTTGATTGCGGTAATTTCAAACTCTTTCTAAATACGACATGGTAAAAACGTAACAGTCAGTAGACATGGGACAACATAGATCACTATGTATCAGTCGCAAGAGTTCTGTGGCTCTTTCTCCGTGTCGAGTAAACGGAATTTTGGTCATCTTGCCTTTGAGACATGACTGGTAAGTTTCATAAGATGTAAATTCAAACGAATTCAAAAATCCATCCTTATGTAACTTAGCTAGTCGTGTCGCATTGATATGACCTAGTCTACAATGCCTCAAGAAGGACTCGTTCATTTCTGAACTTTTCCTCTTGTGTCTGTTCTGTACGTTAAGAACTATGGTTTGATTTAGAACGTATATGCCATTACTTAACGAGCCTGATCCAATCAACTTTTGATTTAGAAAAATGTTCATAATATTATCCTGCAATACAAAATTATATCCTTCTTTACTTAATAAAGAAACTAATATAATATTGCATATCAGGTTCGGTATGTAATAACATTCGTTCATAATCAATGTATTACCATTTGGTATTACAAGGTGATATCCGCCAACTGCTTTGGCTACAAAGTTTGCACCATTCCCTACTCTTATAGAATGATCATCTATTCCCAGTTCTCTATCTTTCTTTAACCCATATAACATATTACATATGTGGAATCCCGATCCGGTATCTAATACATAGGACGTAGAGTGTACTGAGAAACAGTTCTCGGTAATAAACAAACCCGAAGAAAATGCATCAACATGTTCTTTCTTCGATCGGGTGGCATGGAAATCCTGGCATTCTCCTATTTCCTGTTCAGACTTATAACAATTATAAGATAAAGCAGAACCAACGTTCCCCAGCTCAGTATAATAAGCAGGTTCGGTCAATACATCTATATTATTATCTTGCTTAAGGCCTGACATGGTCGCTACCATGAGAGAGAGAGAAGAAAACACTTAGCGTATGATCTTGCAAGATTAGATTGGTTATTATCTTATCTAATCAGGATGGCTCCCTCTGTTTTTATCATATCTTCTTTCAAACCATAAAAGGTAAGACTAGCCGGGATTAATTGCACCCTACAAGTTCGCCATTATTTCGGCCAGGCCAGTGTCGGTACTTTGAGAGAGGTTCCCCGTACTTTCGCACGAACCTAATTAAAATAAACCTCATTTTCTCAGGGGCGTAACCCCATTAACTCCTTTCTAGACACCTACTTGATCGGCTAATTATAATTTGCAAAACTCTTCCAGGAGTAACTCTTACTCGCAGTGGGTATCGGGATCCAGCTATCTCATAAAAGGTATGCAATCTCATTGTAAATTTCAACACTTGAAATTCCGAATAATATTTTCCCCCTAGCATCCTATGACCTTGAAGCATGCAAACAAACCATAGTCCGCTAGTCAAGTTCAACCTGTACATTTCGTGATTGAATTAAACCCACCCATACGACCCATGACGCAGGCCAACAAAGTCGCACGACTACCCTAATCCAATCGCATCATATGCAGAAAATAAACACTAATTAGCTACCGCATACTACGCATTGATGCGGGCCAACAAACTTAGCACGAATACTAAGCAGTACTTATCTGAAATGACAGAGGACTACGAAAGGTTTTTAAGAAAACCTTTTGCGTAATGAACATGATATCGTTGCAGAATCGAGTGATTTGAAAAGGAGTGGTTTAAGCTCCTATTTTAAAATCATGTGTTTTTCAATATAAACCAAGTGGGTGTAGCATCTTATAGCTTTTTCTAAAGAGATCATTCCCGGTGAAAAGATCTCGGCACTTTTCTTATCGAATGAGGTACTGGATATTCATCAAGGAATACCGCTATGCAAAAAAGAACTAGATCTACCTTTTTGAAAATTTGATTCTACAACATCTTTAGGTTTCTTTCCTTTCATTAATCTCATTAATGAAGTCCCATCATTTACGCTTCCTAAGAATCACAGATAAAGAAACGAAAATACTTATATAACGTATACTTATACCATCCGCATTCGCCATGGGGTTCCGTCATGCACCGTTATGTTAGATAACTAACGGCAGAGTGGGGACAGGACTAGCGCGGATGCAAAACATATGAAACGTTTATTATATATCATATATATAATTTAAAGTATTCGTCTCACGCAGTCATATGATCTCATCACAGAACATTACAGCAGAAGTCAACATGTGAAATATTGGATATATTAGGAGGTCCGTGTTTTAAATTAAGCGAGTAAAAAACACTGATTCCACGGTCGTGATGAATAGCCAAACACATCCCTAGACGCATACGAGAGCGAAAAGCAACCCTACTAATTCTAGAGTTAGGAGACCCGGTCTCGACTCCTCGAGATGGTCTCCCACTGGACTCTAGTACCCGGTTACTTATGCTCCCCGCCTTGGGTCTATCCTAATAAGGAAAATTAAATAATATACAACAATGGTGACATCATCCTCAACCCGGAAGTGCCCCAATAAAAGAATATTACATACAAGTTTTTACATGAATGAAAATGAAAAACTTTCATCTCACACAATAACCCCCGGCTATTCCAACACGACGATCCAATATAACATATCGCAGCAACACATAACATCACATGTCATTAACGTAAGTAAATATGCGTATCCAAATTGTCGTTGACATATAGCAACGAAACCGGCGATACACCACATATTACACTTACGGTCGCAGAAAAGAAAGTGAAAACTACAACAATTGGAATCCGCAACCACGTTAGACATCATAAACCCGAAATATCACATACTTTGGATTTCATGCCTAACCATATGAATTCCTTAGACATCATAAATCCGGAATATCTCATATTCCGAATTTCATGCCTAACCTTATAAACCCTGCATTTTAGTCTCAATATTAAAAACACTTTTCAATAACCAGTCAGGCAATTCAACAAGATTCCCGACATCCTGATCGGATGCTCGTCGGAAACTTTAGTAGACGGCCGCACCCCCGATGCCATCGAAAAAGTGCACTTAGACGGAACACCGTGGTCGCGAGCACCCGGGAGGATGCTTTTGGCAACGGGGTTCTCCTACAGTCACTTGGTCGGGGCTATGCGGCATGGCTATCTAGTAATATTACCCGGCGAGTATCCGCGTACACTACGTGATTGCGACAGAGTTTTGATCCATATCAAAACCCCGTGGAAACCGATCAAATGAGACTAAATTGCTAGGTTTATAAAAGTCAAACTAGTTTTCACAAAACTAATTATTGTGGATTCCAAATATTGTATCACATATATAAACCCGAAACGATGTTAAAATTATGAATACGGAACACTCTGAATTGCCACTATATAAAGATAAAATCATATGCAATCTTTAGCAAAAACAAACAATACCAGAAACACCAAACCCCAGAGACTGGAACACTAGAGAAAAACGAAGCCAAAATGCCATCACAAAACCGGCCTGGCCGGTTTTTAAATGGGTTTCGCCGGGTCAAATCCGATGGAATTGGCTCGTTTTCCTCTGGTGTTCATGTTACATCACATGTAACATTCTGCACTTCTTTAAATAATTTTTAGAGGACTTAAAAAATTCGACAGAAACTAGGGTTTTGTTTCGACTGTTACGGAGTTGTTTCGGTTTCGTAGTTCAACTAACATCGTCGAATTCTCTAGCTTGGCTCTGATACCACTGAAGGGTTCCTTATTACCCTTACTACATTTTCTAGGGCATCAAGCATGCAATTTTAAAAAACCTAGAGTGTTAAGCAACCCATAACCAAGGATCTAACTAGAGGATTAGGGTTTAACTGACATGTAAACTACTTTACACTAAATGAATTTGGAATACAACCTCTGTAGACCGGTCCTTCACTTCTAAAGCTCTGTGTAATAGTCCCTTTTGCTCCAAGTAGTGGTGTCCCAGACTCTCCATTGGCTCTACTAGGTGAAAGGAACGAGCTTGCTCAAGGATCTTCGAGGCCGAAGATGATCTACGTCGAAGAATCTCTAACTCAAGCTACCTCTTCACTAATTGAGAATTATTGAAGCAAACAAGCTATACTAAATGGCTAGTCTAGTATAGATTGATGAAGTAAGAATTTTGCTCACTTTAGAATTATTTTTATTTCAATCTCTTTTTCTTCTCACTCAAAGCTAGAGAGCAATTTTGAGGAGATGAAGAAAATGATCAAGTGATTAACTCTTGAACCATGGGTGAGAGACTAAATCATGGCTAAAGATAGTGGTTATGTTAATAAATATCTAGAATAAAACAAAATTAGTGGACTAAATCAATGGTTTCTACAACCTTCTCCAAGCTTCAAGCCTTTCCAAGCTTCAAGCCATGACTAATTACCACCTAATTTTGATTTTCCCTTAATAATTAAACCCCACATTATCTTAAGTATGGTATGAGTCTCATACACCCATGTATAATGTATCACTAAGGATGACACAAAATAAATATATTAACATATATCACATATATATTAAATATATAATGAGAAAAGAAATTCTTAAGTGAGCTAATATTAGTTAATGTATATTAATATATCAAATATGTATAATTACACATTAAATTATTAAATCAAAATTTGATTTAATAACCCGGCTGTATCGCATACAACCGATTAATATCATTTATATGTATATCACATATACATATAACATATCATTGAATCAACACTTTATTCAACAATCCGGTTATATCACATATAACATGTATCGCGAGATTAGAATACAGTATCACATACGTATTAATCTCGGTCCCGCACATATCACATATGTGCCCTATTTCGTTTCGCATGAGCTAGGAAACCTCTGTGTAGGAATCTAATGACTCATCAATACGCCGGCTGTAGGTGATGATCATATCAGTCATCAACAAACCGTCAGCGGTACTAGCTGGACGTAACGGCTACCTGGGTATTGAGCGATCAGAAGATCAACAAGAAAGCTTTTCCATACTCCTGTGAATCCAATAAGTAACACTACCGTACAGTCTGGTCTCTTCTTTTGATATATTGCATATGGAGTCTAGGGGTGGTAAACGTCAGACCCCCATGAACTTGATAAGTCATGCCGATATGAGGCTCATAACGGGTCGAGAAACTACTGATAACACTTACCATTTTATGTTATGGACAATCAAGTATAGCACAACATCAACCCCCAATACCGGGAGAGACGAATCCCCTCCCATCGCTCATTTCCTCACTGTGACTCGGGACTGTACCCAAAAACCACCGTTTTGCACGCTCTCTTGAACGTTGTAAGGTGGAAGTCAAATCATAGTGGGAATAACACAAGACTTTATGACGATCTCGGGTCTACAGACTAACCTGTACCAGTGTCACCAAAGAACTGCTATCTGACGTCAGGTATAAGACCATCTAGGAGTTCTCGACGAGTCCTGTTCAGTGTACCCTGTCTCTACTGTGCACCCGTATACCATCTTTGATGTCAAACACCAATGGATATGGGATCATCAATCGCCCATCAAATGGGTCAAGAAGCATCTACGCTAGTCTATTCTGGAATATTGATGGCCTGTCTCGATACACCCTCGACTGGGAACAATTAAAGGATGTACTTGTGGACTACCCTAGCCCAACTAGTATGATATGGATCATAATCCTAGTAGTCAAGTACATCCTAAGGGCTTTATCAACATGTGAGAGAAAGACAATATCACAATACAAGTCTACATGTTAAGATAAAGAGCAACCAGATAGCATATTATCATGTCGAGCAAGAAAGTCCTCTCTATATATGTCCAAGTATCCACTATAATATGCAATCATGTACAATAATGTCATCTAGTGCAAACATACAACTAACAAATATGGCACATTTGAATGATCATTTTCCCCATTATTTTTGAGTTCTAAAAGGTGTTTATTGTAATTATAGAACATATGAGGGTTTATGTGTAAAAAGTTTATTATCATATGTTTCTAGATAATAATTAACATAATGAGAGAAAATACATGCATATAATATTTATATGAAATATTATAATAAAAATATGCATATCATATAAAATAATTCTAATCAATATTCTTAAAATATTGTATCATACAAATGGTTAGGATAATATGTCAAAAAATACCAAATATTACTAACGCTGTGATTTGAGATATTATGCAGATATTAGCTCAGGTCTGGAATCAAGGAGATCCGAGATGTCGGAATCAAATCTACAGAAATATTGAAGCAAATCACAAGTTCTAGCAACGACAGAGATTCTGAATAAGATTTGAAGAATTTAGACATCTAAGTGATCTCCACATGTCAACACCAGAGACCACAAGAAATCCTAAGCAATGATTCTACTAAACCGCCGCAGTTTAGCGGCCAAATGGTTATTTGCGACGGATCCACGACATTATTATAGCCGTAGGATGAGAGATTTGGTAGATGTGATTATAGCATCATATGATCACATCTGGTAACTAGGGGTTCTAGTTTCTCTGCTATTTAAAAAACTGAGAGCTTCACATCTAAAACAAACAAACTGAAAAGATCAAGAGATTCAAGACGATCCACGCATCCGAGTTGATCATCAGCTGTTCATCTACTTCCAACAAGATAGAGATCGAGAGCAAAAACTAAGGTTCTTGTACTCTACATTAAAATGATTTGTACATGATATAGTTGATTAATAAAAGGTAGATTTTTAGATTTAATTCTCTTTGCATTTTACTTTCCGCACTTACTTTCCGCACTTTATTTCTGCTTCTTACATTATGATCTCATTCTTCATCCCTTCTTCTCCAACCATGCGTGAGTAATTCCTAGCTTGCTAGGGTTCGTAGGATAAAGTAGATCAATGGGTGATAAAACATTTTAACTTCTTTTATACATTTTAAAGTTTATACACTTTAAAAATATAAATGTTAACATCCTAATCGAGCGCGCTACCAATCTATTGCTAGTTTCGACCACGATTTGAGATTAGATTAACACTTGTTTTGTTAGGGGCTAGACATGAATTGAGATCAATGCAAGGACAAGGGTTAGGAGTGGGAAAACCCTAGTTTCTTCCAAAAGAACCCTAATCCACATTCATCACTATCGATCTAGTTTTACACTATTAAAAGATAAAAGAAGTCATTTTTAATTAGTCATACATTCCTACTAAGTCATATGAACCCTACAAGCTTCTTCTTCATAAAATCTACATCCGTATTAAAATAGATCTACAACCAATCAACCCATCTTTCAATCAACTCATCTAAAGAAAGAAAAAGGTTCACGTTTCCCTACGGACGACCCGTACTCATCGCGGCTATCTACAAGCGACACCGTCCTGATTGCGGTTATCTACAACACACATTTTAGAAGATCAATCAATCAGTATATCTTGGCTTCATTTTGTAGATCCCCGAACCTGGTCGGCAGAGCTATAGATCCCAGAACTTGCTAGCAATTTTGATTGAAGCCTTGAATGACAATCTTTTCCCTTAACAGGTGTCTGACGTCCATTGACAAACTTTTCAGAGTCCGCAGGTTCATGATGTTCACTGAGGACCTTGGATCAATCGATATGCGATTAATCCGGACTCCATCGCTGTACCCTGTCACGTAAAGCGATTGGTTGTGTTCAGCTGTTCCTAGTGACAGGACTTCATCTTTAAGTGTAACCGCGGCTGTATGCAGAGTGTACTGGGCTTCTTTCATATCAATTTCTGCAAAGAGAGCCTGGTACCACTCGTGGTTTTGTAGAGCATGAATGAAAACATCACTAAGCTCCTTAGATATGACCAAGTCGTCGTAGATGATCAGGAGAGACGAAAACTTTCGGAGATGAGCCAAGGCATTATAGTCCACCGAGGAAGGACTCGAATTTTCATGAGCCGGCTCTCCGTCGTCTTCTTCATTAGCGACTTGTTTTTCCTTCCCTTTTAGGGCGTTGCCTTGATTTGGAGGTAGAGCCTTGCCGCTTCTGAGCTGGATTTGGTTGGCCTTCGTGGCTAGCTCCACGTCCTCTTCAGGAAAACAGAGTTCTTCCTCAGAGTCGCTGTTAGTGTAATATGCCATAGAGGCCATTATTGTATAGTACTAGTTTGTATATTACATTTTGGACTTAGGATATATACACGGATTTCTAACAGTCTTGCTCAATATAGCAGTATGCTACTTGGTTTATATCTATCTTAATATGTGTATATGTTTCTTTTAACGTATCGCTAATACATATTGATAGAGCTCTTAGGATCCTTGCTTGACTACCAGCGTTGTGATGGCAGTTACACTAGTGGGGGCTGGGTAGTCTACAAGAACATCCTTATACAGGTCCCTAGTCGTAAGATTATCGAGACAGGGCATATATATTCCAGAGTAGACTAGTGTATACACTTCTCATCCCAGCATCGGAGATGGTCTGTCCCACAGCCATCAGTACGTCGTACTGGAGATAGTATGCAGGTGCTCATTGGGTTATGAGTTACACTGGATAGACTCATGGGGTACTGCTGGTTGGTACTATACATATCATCAGGAAGCAGCTCCCAAGTGACAAGAGTACAGCTTAGTCCGTCCATTTGACACTACTACTTGGCCTCAAGTGTGTTCCCACTATTCTTACATTACTACCCTATCATGGCTCTATTGAGTCATGCAAAAAGATAGTAGTTGGGTGCAGTCCCGAAGCCCTTAGAGGCAGTGGCATTTAGATAGGATTCGTCTCTCCCGGTATTGGGGGTTGATGTCGCGCTCTGTTCGGAAAGCCATTACACAAAGTCCCGGGCCAGGAAAAGCGAGATTTACTGGTAGGTACTCCAGTAGTTTCTCAAGGTGTTTTGGCCTGCACTCCAACATGAATTATTGCGCTATTAGGGGTTTGACTTTTACCGCCCCTAGGCCCGATATGCGATACTCTTAGAAGAACAGACAGGACTGTACGGAGATTGCCACAGACAGGCTCAGTAGGATTTCGGATGAGTTTGCTCATCGGCATTCTTATCAACAGATACCTGGGTAGCCGTTACGTGCACCTAGTACCGCTGACGTGCTTGTGGTTAAACCCACTGCCAGAGTATTGTCGAGTCTTTAGAGTCCTACACTGAAGGTTTCCCTGCTTCGGGCGAAACGATGTAGAGGTCGTATGGTTTTACAATAGGGTTCGATCACATACGTGTACTTGTGCGCGTATGATATTCGGGCAGACAATACTAGTGGGCTTTGGTTTAAGCTGGATCCTAGTATTAGATTGTTGGATTAGTTTCATCTCATTGTATTCGTCTTATTTGCTATTTTTATAAATGATAATTGAGCCATGGCTACTTGGTTTGAATATTTGACTTAGATATTTTTGTGAGATATTTTGTGGCACTAAATATTTTGGATGAGATATTTTTCTTGCCATGCTTGTAGTCGTATCATGGTAGCCATCTCAATTATCCTTATGAAAAACATTTTCTCATTCCTCAAGCTCACTCTCTTCTTGCTCTCAACTCTTATTGTCTCATGTGTTGAGAATCCAAAAGTTTGTGAGACTTAGCTACCCAAAATCACTCTCTACTCACTCTAGGCTACTTAGTTTATCACACCAAGTGACCTAGTTACCTCATCTTGGAGGTGAAAGCTCAAGGTTGGAACTCTTGGGTGGATCTTCTTCAACTTCGAGAAGCTGACGAGGAGGCACGATCCATTTTCACTCGAAGGAGCTCACCAAGAGAAAGAGGACAGCAAGAAGACAAAAAGGACACGATACTACGAGGTATAACATTCATCCGAGTAGTTAAACCTCAACTAGTATGCTAGCTAGGGTTTATGTTTGATCCTTGGTTCTAGTCGATGTTGCGAAGCCCGTAAAAATCATTTTTTGCCATTTCCGCATTCCCACGAACACGTGGGGTGCATGACATCGACTTGCAGTCGCTACCAAGGTGGATGACGTACCAGGTCACTATAGGGATCTCGTTATCGGAGTTTTCTTCTAGCTCCTCCAGAAGCTCAGCCGCATCTAAAAGGAAGAACTCCTTTAATTGAATTAGAGTTATTTTCTTTTGTTCGTAGTCTTCGAGGGAATCGATATATTTTGATTGTTCGAACTCCCTGCAGACTCTTTTTCACGTAGAGCTGCATTTTTCTTCTTCTTGAGCTTTTTTGATTTTGAGCCTGATTGAGCCAAATTGGTAGTTGGAACGGTGGGCTCCTTCTGCCCTTCCCATTCCGTTCTAGGCTCTTTCTGAAGTAGTTTTATCATCTTCTTCATCTTTTTAGAAATGTGCATGCTCCATGGAGGCTGAGGCGAGTCAGTTTAATTCTTCAGGGTAGCAGGTCCAGCTGTCTTCTCCCAGAAGGCTTCAGCTTGTGTCTGTATGAAGTTGGTGGTTGCATCTTGATTGTTCACCAACACACTCTTGGACAACTCGATCTCCCAAGTCTTGTACTGCTTCATGACCCAGTCTTTAAAACTATAGCAATCCTCGATCGCATGGCTCATTACTCGGTGGTACTGGCAATATAGAGGATTGTTGGTCATTTTTGCTTCATAAGGTCTTTTCGACTCTGGCAATTGTAGATAGTTGTTCAAGGCATCTTTGAATATCTTGCGGACCTTGTCCCTTCTGAAAGAGTAAACCATGTTCTTTATCTCCTCTTGGGAAGGCCCTTCGCCTCCCAGCACTAGTTTTAGAGACCGGTTGGTTTTGGATTAGCCTACCTTTCGCTTGTCTTCATTATCGGACGCATTGAAGACATTGGTATTGCTGGAATTCCCGCTTCTACAGTTGTCGTTCCTCTAGCTTTTCCAAGTCTTGTCTCTCTGAGAGTCCGGGGCAGAATCTTGCTTCGAGAGTTCCAACATTAGAACTCTCTTGGTCAGCTCCTGAAATGTGATGCTTTCTATACACGAGGATGAGACCATCCAATTGCTGAGGTTCTTAATAAGGAGGTTGACGGACTGGTCCTACTCTAGCGGCGGTTCGTACTTGATAGTGAGGTTGCGCCATTGGGCAATAAAGTCCATGTTACTTTCATTTTTCCTCGGCTTGGTTCTCACGAGGTCAGCGATGGATATTTTGTCACTAACACTCATGAAGCTTTGCCGAAACAGAGACTCCATTCGGGAAAAAGTAGTGACGGACCCATCAAGTATACTCGCGTACCAGTCGAAAGCGACACCAGTCAGGCTGTTGAAAAACTAACGAAGAATGAGGGCAACATTGCCCCTTGTATTTCTGCACGACACTTTAAAGTGGGCGACGTACTGATTTACGTTTCCCGTCCCGTCAAATCTTCTGAACTTAGGAATGACGTAGCCGCTCGAGAACTCGATCAAATCGTACTGTACGGAATATGGCCGCCCACTACTACCAATTTCTTTCTGAGCCTCGGCTTTGGCCACCAATATTTTAACCTTGGTGGTGACCAAATCAATTATCCAATCTTGTGTTAGCAGAATAGTGCTATCTTGGGCCAAGGCGTCCCGAGAAGCGGAATGCGGCCGGCTTTCGTGAGGCTCACCCAATCTTGGACTTAAGGAGACAGGCATTGGTTACTTCGGGTTGTCATCACCCTTCTCATGAGTAGAGACATGTGCCTGATTAGAAGGTGCATGAGAAATTTGAGTCATGAGCCGCACCACAACATTCGTCAGGTCATCAATTTTTGAGTAGAGCTTGGACATCTTTTTATCTTTGCTCCTGAGCTGTTTTCGAAGCTCTTGAAGAAGCTCTTGCTCTGCGGTCCTGGGGCGGAAAGTCGGCTCTTCCTCGTTGTTCGAGCTTGACTCCACATGGACTGATGGGTCTTTCTGCCTATCGGCCCCATCGAAAGGGTTTTCATCATCCAGCGGAGGCGGTTGATCTTGGGAAGCGGCAACTACATTCATGCCAGATTGGGCTTGGGATGTGGTGGCCCCATCCTTGCTTTTGATGCAAAGGTTGTCACTGGGGTGCTTGCCATCCATATAGACAGTGTGGAAAAAATATCTGGCTATCCTTTCAATATTGGTAGCTGATTTCATGGACCGCTGTCGGGGCCCTTCTGTTTTGGTAACGGAAAATCGATTGAAGACGGCTGGCCAAACCGGGTTCTTGACTGGCGATAGCGCTTCTTTTCTGGATTTGCCCCTCTTCTTTCGTACAGCACAAAGCGCCTGATAGACTCTTGAAGAGATGGTGTCATACTTCCTCTTTTGGGGTAGGACACGTCTCTTTGTAGCGTTGTTCTGACTGCTGTCTTCTTGATTCTACCAGTCATGGCATTTTTCTGAACCCACTTCAGAGGTTCGAAAGAATTGCTGACTTTTACAGCTAACTGAGCCATCGTCACGGGGTAACTCTGCGCTTGGAACCTCACAAAATTCCACTTGGCCGGAGTCCTAGCCCTCTTGTTGGAACGATACCTGAGCCGCTTCTGTCTCAACCTTTCAGTTTTGAGCTCTTGGTAGGTTTTTTCTTTTCG
Organism: Agapanthus africanus; assembly: GCA_030015575.1. NCBI lineage: Eukaryota > Viridiplantae > Streptophyta > Magnoliopsida > Asparagales > Amaryllidaceae > Agapanthus > Agapanthus africanus. The sequence continues at coordinate 569,001,771 of JASDDO010000031.1, forward strand.
GGAAGACGCCGTAGACCGATTAACAGGGAGTCCAGAGAAGACACCCGCTCGCACGATTGTCAAGGGCACAGTCTGAGCCTGCTGGAGATGCTTTATGGCTCCATTGGTGTTGATGGCCTTGCCCCCAGTTGGAATGGTGCAGAGCCGTTCGAATACGGATCTGCATTTGGGGCGGGATGCTTTGGCAACCACAACATTCAGCCTCCTACCCCTTGAGGTCGGTTTGGCCGCTTGTTTTGCCATGACCTCCGCCAGATCAGCGCTTCCGGCGAGGTCGATGATGATGGAACCAAATTGATGGGGTGGCTCCACCCATTGCCGGCTGAGACTTGCAGGGAGAACTACGCGGGCATTGATCTTGACCACGTACTGGATCGGGTCGCGTCGGAAGCTGAATTCATTTTAGAATACATCTTCGTTGAAAGTTGATTGATGCACGGAAAAACATTATTTTAGTATAAAAATCGGTATATATGTTAAATGAGTTCGCATGAACGCTTGAACCGAGATATGAGAGGAGAGAAAGGTCCCACAGGATGTGCCAGAATCTTTAGGGTGTTTTTCGTTACCCCAATGAGATGGGAATGCGCACACTTGTCAGGCATGTACAGATTCATCATACCTGGGGCAAGCCGGGGTTTATTAATTGTGGGGTTCCGAATCTCCGCCATCCACGGAATAAGCTACCGTTAATTACCCCTCTCTTTTGAAGCAAGGGAAACCTCCGATTGATCGGTCAAACTAGTCATGCGAACTCAATGTTCCGTATGCGTGTGTTGTATTTTGAAAGATATTTTGACGTATCAGGGGCCACACAGAGTTTACAGGGGTCATGTTTTGAGTGTGGAGCATGAGGGAAAAAGAGGGAGGAGGAGCATCCTAAGGAAAAATGAGCGGCGCATGGGCACCGGGCGCTGGGTGCTAACGGGTCACGCGCCCCGCACACGGGCGTTGGGCGCCAGCGAGTCACGCGCCCAACAAATGGGCGCTGGGCGCCCGCGGAAAAAGGGGTTTAGCCCTTGTACTTGGAGTTGTACTCCCGATTGACTTTTGGAGTTGCCATGGGGCCGGTCCCTTCCATGCTCGGCCTTGACCCGGGGTTAGACTTACTTAGCTGGGGGTTGAATTTGATTTTGATTTGGTCAACCGGGATGCAATTTTTGACCCCAACAGCAGCATCAACACTTTAACCATTCCCAACGCGGAGAGTACGATCACCTTTCTTCAAAACTTTGCTATTTCGCAACCCCTGCACACAATTACAGATGTAAGAACCTGAACCGGTATCTAATACCCAGGATGCAGATTTTATTGAAAAACCGTTTTCGGTGAAATACACACCTGAAGCGGAAATATCAACATGCTTCTTCTTCTTAAGATCGGCGAGGTACTAAGTGCAATTTCTTTTCCAATGCCCCGTTTTGTGGCAATAGAAACATTCACCCTTTCCTGATCCCACAGCCCCAGATTTGTCTTTCCTTTCTCCTTTTTAACTCCTATCGGCTTGGTGGGATTCTTCGTCTTCTTTCCCTTAGTTTCAGCTTTTGGGATAGAGGAGGAAGATTTCCCAATAAGTAGAGAGTAAATTTTCACCATTTTGAGCGTGCTCTCTGCAGTCCTCAACATATTGAGATGTTCAGGAAGTGATATCTCTAAGCTGTGCATGTTGAAGTTCACTACAAATTGAGCATAGGCGGGGGGAGAGACTGTAGAACGATATCAATATATTTTTCATTCTTCACAGTCCATCCCAGGTCCTTAAGCTCTTCAATAAGGCCTTTCATCTTTAGGACATGATCTCCTACAGTTGTACCAGCATCCATCATCATTTGAAACAATTTTCGTGAGGTTTTGTAACGAAGAGCGCGAGATTTCTCCCCATACAACTCTTTTGGATGGAGAAAGATGGATTGCAATCCATCTTCTCATGTTTCTTTTGATGTTCATTGTCCATCAAAGCTAACGGGAGGCACTTTGCTGTGGCGCAGTCGATATCCCATGTCTTGCAGATCTCCTTATCCACAACAAAGGAATCAGGGCCTGAGAGAGAAGGGGCTTTAGTGTTGAGAACGTATGAAACCATATCATAGGTAAGGGCAATGTTCACGTTCATCAACCAGTCTTTATAATTTGGTCTCGTCGGTTTGTTTTTCTCTAGTAGAAGCTTAAGTCCCGTCATTGGTGTCTGCCATTAAGAGAGAGAAAACAAAACACTCAGCGAAAGCACTTGCATAATTAGAGTTATTATCTTATCTAATCGATGTCTCCCACTATTTTTGTCAAATTTTCCTTCAAACCCTAAAAAGAAAATTAGCCACGATTAGCTACATTCTCCAAGTTCGCTAACAGATCACCCAAGCAAATGTTGGTAATCCGAGGGAGGTTCCCCATGCATTCATACGGACCTAATTAAAATAAATGTCGTTTCCACAGAGGCATAACTCTGTTGACACCTTTATATACTCCTACTGGATTAACTAATTGTAAAGTATAAAATTCTCCCGGGAGTAACTATTACTCAGAGTGGGATTGGGATCCAACTATCAAATAGAAGATATGCAATCTCATTGCAAATTTCAACACTTGAAATTTCCGATATAGTTTTTACCCTATCAACTTATGACCTTAACTATGTTCAACAAATCATAAGCGCGAGTCAAGTTCTACCCGTCATTTCTTAATTGATTTAGACCCATTCGTATGACCCTTAACTATAGTCAATAAAGTCGTATGGATGTCCTAACCGATCGCATCATATGCTTTATAATAAGACATCACTTAGCTACCGCACACTATGCCCTAACTATAGTCAACAAGCGTAAAACGAATACTAACTACTCTACATTCTAAAATGGCAGAGGGCTAAGAATGGTTTTGATGAAAACCTTTAACGTATTAAACTTGATATCGTTGTAGAACCTAGTGATTTATAAAAGGAGTGGCTTAAGCTCCGCATTTGAAATAGTTTCTTTTTCATGAAAAATCCGAGTAGATTTCAAATTTGGTTCTATAACATCTTTAGGTTTCTTTTTCTTAACATTAATATCATTAATGTCGTCCCATCATTTAAGCTCCTAACATCACAAAAGAAACAAAAATAAAACACACATATATGCCATCCGCTTTGGTCATAGGGACCCGAGTCTTCACCGTAAAGTTAACTTACGGCAGGACTAGCGCGAATGCAAGAAATATAAAGTGTCTACTAGTATATCATGTATATAAGTAGCAATCATCTCACGCAGTTATATGATCATATCACATCAGAGCACAACAGAAACTTGTATATGAAATATACGATATACTAGGAGGTCCATGTTTTAGATTAAATCATTAATTAAAAACACGGATTCCACGGTCGTGATGAATAGCCAAGCCCACACCCCTAGACCCCTACGAGAATGGTAAGAAACCCTTCCAATTCTAAAGTTAGGCGACCGGTCTCGACTCCTTGAGATGACCTCCCACTGGAATCTAGAACCTATTACTTGTGCTCTCCGCCTTGGGTCTATCCTAATTCAGAAAAGTAAATAATACATCGAATAGAGACAACAACCTCAACCCGGAAGTGTCCCAATAAAATAATATTACATACAATTATTTGCATGAATGAAAAAGAAAAACTCTCATCTCACATAAAAACCCCGGCTATTCAATCACAAAGATCCTATATAACATATCAATATAGAAACACAATAATATCACATGTCATCAACGTAAGTAAATATGCGCATCCCTAAGGTCGTTGACGTATAGAAACGAGATCAGGGATACTATCACATATTACACTTACAGTCGTAGAAAAGAAATGAAAACTACAATAATTAGAATACGCATCTATAGACATCATAAACCCGTATTATCACATATTCCAAATTTCATGCCTAATGTTTTAAACCTCGAATTGAAAACACTTTTCAAAGATTAAGCTGGGCAATTCAACAAGATTCCCGGATAAAAATCAAAGTCTTGTCAGGAACTTTAGTGGATGGCCTCACCCCTGAGAGCGTCAACGAAGTAGAGTTGGGCGGAACACCATGGTCGCGAGCATCCAAGTGGATGCTCTTGGCCATGGGATTCTCCTATAGTCACTTGGTCGAGGCAAAGGGACGTGGCTCTCTACCAGTGTTTCTCGGCGAGTATTCACGTACGATATGAGATTACGACGGAGTTTTGATCCAAATCTAAACTTCGTGGCAATCCATTAATCAAGGCTAAAACGTGAGATTTGTAAATCGATAAGTAGTTTTCTCAAAACTAATCAATGTGGATTCTAAACATTGTATCACACATCAAAAACACGTTAGATGATGTTAATACTGTAGGGTTCCTAGGCACTCTTGTGAAGGTTCTTAAGGCATCAAACATGCCCGGATTAAATTTTAGACGTGCCGAACAACCCAAAGCCGGGATCTTTGCTAGATTATTAGGGTTTAACATGTAATTAGATAACTTTTATCTAAGTGTGAGGGATTACAACCTTTGTAGTCCGCTCCTTCACTTCACAAGCTCCGAGTAGAAGTCCCTTTGCCGCGATCCACGATCTCCCGGACTCATGAGAGGCTCCACGACTCGAACGATCCATTCTAGCTTGTCGTATTCCAAATCTCCGATGATCTACGTCGAGGTTTCGAAGAACTCAAGCTATCTCACTCTAAAGAAGTGAACACACTAATCCCATGGACTAGATGAGATGAGGATGAGAGAGTAGTAATTTAGCTTTCTTTTTATATCATTTACTCATAATCTTTCATCACATAAGAATTTTCAAGAGAGCTTCTTCAAGAAAGAAGAAGAAGAAGAAGATGATAATGGAAAAAAGAAAATGATAATTCATTTTCTTTTGTGATGAATAGAAATATAAGCATATGATTTAATTATTAACCATGGTCAAGGATGAATGGATGAGAATGTGTAGAGAAACAACTAGGGTTAGGGTTTGGTTAAGTTAAAAATGTGTCATCCAAAATATCTTTACAAATGACAAAAGAAAATTGCTTCTAGAAAGAACTTGAAGCAACTAAACCCAATCAAAACCTAACCTCAATTAATCATCCTTAAACATGTTTAACAATTAATCATATCATGTCACAATAATATATATCACATATATATTATATATTTGCAACAAAAGAAAATACTACAATTAACATATATCGCGTATATATCAATGTATCATCCACTGAGAAAATGAAATAATAAAGTAAGCCAATATTAGTTAATATAATAATATATCATATATATTATTATATATTAAATCATCGAATCAACACTTGATCCGACGATCCGGCTATATCGAATATAACCGACTAATATATCATGTACCGATTCATCGAATCAACACTTGATCCGATGACCCGATTCATATCCATATATCGCGAGAATATAATACGGTATCATATATCGCATTATTCTCGCTCTTGCGCATATCACATATGTGCCACTACTCTGTTTCGCCTGAGCCAAGAAACCTCTGTATAGGACTCTAAAAATCGTCAATACGCCGGTAGCAAGTGATGATCATATCAAACACCCACAAGCTGCAAGCGGTCAGCTAAACGTAACAGCCACCCAGGTATTGAGCGATCAGAAGATCAACAAGCTAGCCTGTGCGTTCTCCTGTGAATCCAACCAGTAACACTCCCGTACAGTCCGGTCTGTTCGTCTGATATGTCGCATATCAAGTCTAGGGGTGGTATACGTCAGACCCCAGTAACCGATAAGTCGTGTCGATGTATGGCTCATAACGGGTCGAGAAACTACTAGTAACACTTACCAGTAAATCTCTATATCAGCCCTGGCTAGGGACTTCCAGTTATAGCCAATCGAACACAGCACAACATCAACTCCCTATACCGGGAGAGACGAATCCCCTCCTATCGCTCATTGCCTCCATGTGATTCGGGACTGTACCCAAAAGCCACCGTTTTGCACGCCCTCTTGGACGTGGTAAGGTGGAAATCAAAGCACAGTGGGAATCACACAAGACTCTATGACGATCTCGGGTCTTCAGACTACCCTGTACCAGTGTCACCGGAGAACTGCCATCTGACGTATGGTATATCACCATCTGGGAGTTCTCGGCGAGTCCGTCCAGTGTACCCAGTCTCTACTGAGCACCCGTACACCATCTCTGATGTCTAACACCGATGGATATGGGATCATCCATCGCCCATCATATGGGTCAAGATGCGTATACGCTAGTCTACTCTGGTGTATCGATGCCCTGTCTCGATATACCCTCGACTAGGAACAGTTATAGGATGTACTCATCGACTACCGCGGCCCCACTAGTATGATCTCATCATAGTCCCAGTAGTCGAGTACAAACCCTAAGGGCTTTATCAACATGTGAGAGTAAAACAGTAAACCAATACAAGTCAACATGTTAAGATAAAGTGAAACCAAATAGCATACTATCATGACGAGCAAGAAAGTCTTCTCTATATATAACCAAGCATCCATTATAATATACATCATATGTACAACAATGGCCTCTAGGGCATATACATAACTAACAATCTCCCACTTGCACTAAGGCCAGCTGCTGTAGTATCTCATACCTAGCATCCCGAATAATCTCTCAAACTGTATCTGGGGAATAGCCTTCGTGAATGGATCCGCAGTGTTGTCCTTCGTATCTACTCTCCTGACCTCGATCTCCCGGCGATCAACTATCTGCCTGATCAGGTGATACCGCCTCAGAATATGTCTGGACTTCTGATGGGACCTGCGTTCCTTGGCCAAAGCCACAGCTCCATTGTTATCGCAATACAGAGGTATTGGATGCTCAATGGATAGAACCACACCAAGTTCACTAATGAACTTCTTGATCCAGACAGCCTCTTTGGCAGCATCGTTGGCAGCGATGTATTCAGCCTCCATCGTTGAGTCTGCAACGGTATCCTGTTTGGAACTCTTCCAACATACCGCCCCTCCATTGAGGGTAAAGACAAAACCCGAATGCGACTTAGAGTCGTCCTTATCACTTTGGAAGCTGGAATCGGTAAAGGACTCCACCTGGAGTTCTCCGTTACCATACACCAAGAACATCTCCTTAGTCCTTCGTAAGTACTTGAGAATGTTCTTCACTGCTGTCCAATGACTCTCTCCAGGATCTGCTTGATACCGACTCACTACACTTAGTGAGTATGCAACATCGGGTCTGGTACATAGCATCGCATACATGATAGAGCCTACTGCCGAAGCATAGGGTATCCCTTGCATGCGAGCTCTCTCCAAATCAGTCTTGGGAGACATCTCTTTGGAGAGAGTGAGTCCAGAGATCGTGGGCTGATTCCCACGCTTGGATTCTTCCATACTAAACCTCTTTAGTATGGTGTCAATGTACCTGGATTGGGACAATCCCAGTATCCGTTTAGATCTATCTTTATAGATCATTATTCCCAATATGCAGGAGGCATCACCTAGATCTTTCATTGAGAATCTCTGTGATAAGAAGAGCTTGACTGATTGCAGCATAGGAATATCATTTCCTATCAAGAGTATGTCATCCACGTACAATACGAGGAAGACTACCTTACCCTCTGCCACCTTCTTATAGATACAAGGTTCATCTATATTTTTGATGAAGTCAAACTCTTTGACTACAACATCAAAACAGATGTTCCAACTCCGCGATGCTTGCTTCAACCCATAAATGGATTTAAGCAGTTTGCACACCTTTCCGCTGCTCCCACTATCTACGAAGCCCTCTGGCTGAGTCATGTACACGCACTCTTCTAAATCACCGTTTAGAAAGGCGGTCTTAACATCCATTTGCCAGATTTCATAGTCATGGTATGCAGCAATGGCAAGTAAGATCCGGATGGACTTAAGCATAGCTACTGGAGAAAAGGTTTCGTCATAATCCACACCTGGACGTTGACGAAAACCCTTTGCTACAAGTCTAGCTTTGAAAGTCTCAACTTTTCCATCTACACCAAATTTCTTTTTAAAAATCCACTTGCTCCCAATGGGTTTTACCCCTTCAGGAGCATTTTCTAAAATCCACACTTTATTGGTGTACATGGATTCCATCTCAGATCGCATTGCATCCAGCCATTTCACAGAGTCACCACTCGTGATGCCCTGCTCGAAACTAGTCGGGTCATCATCATCCATGATGCAATCCTCGCTTCCACCATCAATGAGAAAACCGTAGTATCTCTCAGGTGGACGAGAAACCCTAGTAGATCGGCGGAGAGGCTGAGGTTCGTCGGGTAATACTGAATCCTCTGGTTCCACTAAATCATCAGTTGTAATTTGTGTATCTGGAACCTCTTCCAGCTCTACCTCTTTGCCACTAATTTCTTTCGTAAGAAATTCCTTTTCTAAAAAGGTGGCATATTGAGAAATAAACACTTTTTGTTCCTCGGCGTGATAGAAAATATATCCTTGAGAATTCTTAGGATATCCCACAAATTTGCAAAGAACTGATCGTGCCTCGAGTTTGTCTGGATTTTGTCTTTTGACATAGGCCGGACAACCCCATATCTTAACTCTTTTAAAATATGGTTTCTTCCCACTCCATATCTCATGTGGTGTGGTAGGCACAGATTTAGACGGAACTTGATTCAATAGGTATGCAGCTGTTTCAAGCGCATAACCCCAGAAGGAAATAGGCAACTCAGCAGTGCTCATCATAGAGCGCACCATATCTAATAGGGTGCGATTCCACCGCTCCGATACACCGTTGTGCTGTGGTGTATAAGGAGGAGTACGTTGAGAGAGAATACCATTCTCTTTTAGATAATCTAGGAACTCACCGCTTAAGTATTCACCTCCTCGATCAGATCGAAGAATCTTAATACTTTTGCCCGTTTGGTTCTCTACTTCGTGCTTATAATCTCTGAATTTCTCAAAAGCTTCAGACATGTGTTTCATCAGGAACACATGTCCGAATCTAGAGAGATCGTCAGTGAATGTAATGAAGTAGGAAGAACCGTTCCTGGCATGCCTAGACATGGGACCGCATACATCACTATGTATCAGTCCTAAGAGTTCGGTAACTCTTTCTCCGTGTCCACTAAACGGAGCTTTGGTCATTTTTCCTTTGAGACATGAATGGCAAGTATCATAAGATGATAATTCGAACGGATTCAAATAACCATCTTTATGTAACTTAGCCAGTCGTGTCGCATTGATATGACCAAGTCTACAATGCCACAAGAAGGATTCGTTCATATCTGAACTTTTCCTTTTGTGTGTGTTTTGTATATTCAGGACTGTATTCTGATTTAGAATGAATATGCCATTATGTAACGAGCCTGATGCAATCAACTTTTGATCTAGGAATATGTTCATAACATTATCCTGTACTACAAAATTATATCCCTCTTTACTCAATAAAGAAACTGATATAATGTTGCACATCATGTTCGGTATATAATAGCATTCATTTAGAATCAGTGTATTACGACTTGGTAATACAAGGTGATATTCGCCAACTGCTTTGGCTGCAACATTTGCACCGTTCCCTACTAGAACGGAATGATCATCTTTTCCCAGTTCTCTACCTTTACGTAGCCCATGTAACTGTTTACATATGTGGGATCCTGATCCGGTATCTAATACCCAGGACGTAGGGTGAACTGAGAAACAGTTCTCAATAACTAACACACCTGAAGAAGATGCATCAACATGCATGTTCTTTTGGGCGGCGTGAGAATCCAGATATTCTCCTGTTTCCTGTTCAGTCTTATAACTCTTATAAGAAAGAACGGGTTCAACTTTCTCTTGCTCAGTACAATAATTAGGTTCAGTCAATACATCCATATTATTATCTTGATTATGGCCTGAAATGGTCGCTACCTGGAGAGAGAGAGAAGAAAACACTTTAGCGTATGCTCTTGCAAGATTAGATTGGTTATTATCTTATCTAATCAGGATGTCTCCCACTGTTTTTTTATCAAATCTACCTTAAAACCCAAAAAGGTAAGATTAGCCGGGATTAATTACACCCTACAATTTCGTCAATCTTTCAGCCAGATCAGTGTCGGTACTTTGAGGTAGGTTCCCCGTGCTTTCGCACGGACCTAATTAGTAAACCTCGTTTTCCCAGAGGCGTAACCTCGTTAACACTTTTCTAGACACCTACTTGAATGACTAATTGTCCTGTGTAAAACTCTCCCAGGAGTAACTCTTACTCGCAGTGGGTATCAGGATCCAACTATCTCATAGAAGGTATGCAATCTCATTGCAAATTTCAACACTTGAAATTCCCGATAATACTTTTGCCCCTAACAATTTATGACCTTAACATAGTCAACAAATCATAACTGCTAGCCAAGTTCAACCCGTCATTTCTCGATTGAATTAAATCCACCTGCACGACCCTTAACATAGTCAACAAAGTCGTACAACTACCCTAATCCAATCACATCTCATGTTTCAGCAGATAAGTACTAAATAGCTACCGCACACTACGCCTTAACATAGTCAACAAACGTAGCACGAATACTAACTAGTCTTTATCTGAAATGACGGAGGGCTACGCAGGTTTTCTGAAAACCCTGAGCGTAATAAACTTGATATCGTCGTAGAATCGAGTGTTTTTGAAAAGGAGTGTTTTGAGGCTTTTCTTAGTTTCGCTAAAGGGGTCACTCCCGATGAAGGGATCGTCGGCCCTTTCCTCATCGAATAAGGTGCAAGATATATCACATATACCTCTGTGCAAAGCTAAACACTTAAAGCAATCAAAAGACAAACCGTGTTTTGTAGCATCTGTCAGTTTTGCTAAAGGAGTCACTCCCGGTGAAGGGATCTCGGTCCTTTCCTCATCGAATAAGGTGCAGGATATATCGTATATATCACTGTGCAAAGCAAAACTGTAGCTACCCTTTTTATAAAGTTTTTGATTCTACAACATCTTTAGGTTTCTTTTCTTTTATTAATCTCATTAATAAAAAATCCCATCAGCTTATGCTTCCTAAGCATCACTGAAGAAACGAAAGCAGTAATATTTATATATCAGCATATATATATAGTATAAGCATTCGTCTCAGGCAGTAAAATGATCTCATCACAGAACATTGCAGCAGAAGAACATATATGAAATATTGGATATACTAGGACGTCCGTGTTTTCAATACGAGCCTGTATAAAACACGGATTCCACAGTCGCGACGAATAGCCAAACCAACCCACATCCCAAGACCCCTACGAGAGCGGCAAGTAACTCTGCCAATTCTAGGGTTAGGAGACCCGGTCTCGACTCCTCGAGATGGCCTCCCACTGGACCGTAGAACCCGGTTACTTGTGCTTCCCTCCTTGGGTCTACCTAATGCGGAAAAGTAAATAATATACACTGGTGACAGCAACCGCATCCTGGAAGTGCCCCAAATAAAAGAATATTACATTACAAATGAATTTTACATGAATGAAAATAAAAACCCTCATCTCACATAAAACCCCCGGCTATTCTGATCGCGACGATCCAATATAACATATCACAGCAACACATAATATCTCATATCATCAACGTAAGCAAGTATGCGTATCCCGATTGTCGTTGATGTATAGCAACGAAGCCGGCGATACACCACATACTACGCTTACGGTCACAGAAAAGAAAGTGTAAAACTACAATATTTGGAATCCACAATCACTTTAGACATCGTAAATCCGAAATTTCACATACTTCGTATTTCATGCCTAACTCTATGAATTCCACATATTGTATCACATTCCAGATAAATATACGGTATTAAACTATTTGAACAGATAATCATACACCCAAAATTTCCCGAAGTGCTCAACTCTTGAGCGGAGTTCAAATAATCCCAGAATATGTCACAGTACCAGTGATCCAGCCGTAGAAGGGCCAAGCCAACGCCTCACATGTGGCACGCCGTACTGCCCCAAACCCGAAGGTTCAAAAGGCAGTTCAAGACGGTCACATAATCGAGTTAAGGTTTGTTGTCTTCTAGAGGGTCCACCGCTTAACTTGTACAATTTTCCGAAAGATTTAAACCCAATAAAAATTCAACGCTTGAAAGTTTGCCGTGCCGGAATAAAGTGGGTTAATGATATCCGTTCAACCAGTTTAACAGTTTCTAAATATCCGGAAAGAAATACGAATTTAAATATTCCGATCGAATCTACGATTACAAAATAAACCCCAGATTTTATAAACACCTGAGACAGATTAAAAATATCCAGAACCATCAGCAAGTACCTACGGTCATTACCATCAAATCCACGTGTCCTGAGCTTACTGTTCCGCCGCGGAAGCGCCGCGCAAGCCATGCTTGTGCCGCGCTTCCGCCGCCGTTTGGTGGAATTAGGGGCTCGGATTTTATGGTAATTCTTACAATTCCCTGCTGATTTTTTTACATATTTTTAATTCAGAAAAATCCCAAAATTTAAAAAATTTCCAGAGAGGGGTCCATTTTGTCCGTTTCGGGTTCGATCGGAGTTTTAACTTCGTAAACACATCGCCTAATGCTCTAGCTAGGCTCTGATACCACTGTAGGGTTCCCAGGCACTCTTGTGAAGGTTCTTAAAGCATCAAACATGCCCGGATTAAATTTTAGACGTGCCGAACAACCCAAAGCCGGGATCTTTGCTAGATTATTAGGGTTTAACATGCAATTAGATAACTTTTATCTAAGTGTGAGGGATTACAACCTTTGTAGTCCGCTCCTTCACTTCACAAGCTCCGAGTAGAAGTCCCTTTGCCGCGATCCACGATCTCCCGGACTCATGAGAGGCTCCACGACTCGAACGATCCATTCTAGCTTGTCGTATTCCAAATCTCCGATGATCTACGTCGAGGTTTCGAAGAACTCAAGCTATCTCACTCTAAAGAAGTGAACACACTAATCCCATGGGCTAGATGAGATGAGGATGAGAGAGTAGTAATTTAGCTTTCTTTTTATATCATTTTCTCATAATCTTTCATCACATAAGAATTTTCAAGAGAGCTTCTTCAAGAGAGAAGAAGAAGAAGATGATAATGGAAAAAAGAAAATGATAATTCATTTTCTTTTGTGATGAATAGAAATATAAGCATATGATTTAATTATTAACCATGGTCAAGGATGAATGGATGAGAATGTGTAGAGAAACAACTAGGGTTAGGGTTTGGTTAAGTTAAAAATGTGTCATCCAAAATATCTTTACAAATGACAAAAGAAAATTGCTTCTAGAAAGAACTTGAAGCAACTAAACCCAATCAAACCCTAACCTCAATTAATCATCCTTAAACATGTTTAACAATTAATCATATCATGTCACAATAATATATATCACATATATATTATATATTTGCAACAAAAGAAAATAATACAATTAACATATATCGCATATATATCAATGTATCATCCACTGAGAAAATGAAATAATAAAGTAAGCCAATATTAGTTAATATAATAATATATCATATATATTATTATATATTAAATCATCCAATCAACACTTGATCCGACGATCCGGCTATATCGAATATAACCGACTAATATATCATGTACCAATTCATCGAATCAACACTTGATCCGATGACCCGATTCATATCCATATATCGCGAGAATATAATACGGTATCATATATCGCATTATTCTCGCTCCTGCGCATATCACATATGTGCCACTACTCTGTTTCGCCTGAGCCAAGAAACCTCTATGTAGGACTCTAAAGAATCGTCAATACGCCGGTAGCAGGTGATGATCATATCAAACACCCACAAGCTGCAAGCGGTCAGCTAAACGTAACAGCCACCCAGGTATTGAGCGATCAGAAGATCAGCAAGCTAGCCTGTGCGTTCTCCTGTGAATCCAACCAGTAACACTCCCGTACAGTCCGGTCTGTTCGTCTGATATGTCGCATATCAAGTCTAGGGGTGGTATACGTCAGACCCCAGTAACCGATAAGTCGTGTCGATGTATGGCTCATAACGGGTCGAGAAACTACTAGTAACACTTACCAGTAAATCTCTATATCACCCCTGGCCAGGGACTTCCAGTTATAGCCAATCGAACACAGCACAACATCAACTCCCTATACCGGGAGAGACGAATCCCCTCCTATCGCTCATTGCCTCCATGTGATTCGGGACTGTACCCAAAAGCCACCGTTTTGCACGCCCTCTTGGACGTGGTAAGGTGGAAATCAAAGCACAGTGGGAATCACACAAGACTCTATGACGATCTCGGGTCTTCAGACTACCCTGTACCTGTGTCACCGGAGAACTGCCATCTGACGTGTGGTATATCACCATCTGGGAGTTCTCGGCGAGTCCGTCCAGTGTACCCAGTCTCTACTGAGCACCCGTACACCATCTCTGATGTCTAACACCGATGGATATGGGATCATCCATCGCCCATCATATGGGTCAAGATGCGTATACGCTAGTCTACTCTGGTGTATCGATGCCCTGTCTCGATATACCCTCGACTAGGAACAGTTATAGGATGTACTCATCGACTACCGCGGCCCCACTAGTATGATCTCATCATAGTCCCAGTAGTCGAGTACAAACCCTAAGGGCTTTATCAACATGTGAGAGTAAAACAGTAAACCAATACAAGTCAACATGTTAAGATAAAGTGAAACCAAATAGCATACTATCATGACGAGCAATAAAGTCTTCTCTATATATAACCAAGCATCCATTATAATATACATCATATGTACAACAATGGCCTCTAGGGCATATACATAACTAACAAATACTTCGATCGACTTTCTAATCATCAACAATTCACAGAGAGCTCAACCACTTGAGCCACATCTAAAATTTCCATAAAATCTAAAATGTGAAATTGAACCACAACAAGAAAACTGGAGTCCTAACATCACAAGTTGGCGGCAAAACCGCGGCCAAGACATGGTCTAGGAGGTGGTTCCGCGGCCACTTTATGGAATAAGGAGCTCGTATTTCTTGACCCTCCATATAAAAGCCTGCTGAATTTTCTGATAATTTCTATTCTTGAAAAAATTGAATTTTTAAAAATTGAACAGAAACTATCAAAGATTGGAATTAAAACGTCGATCGAACACTTTAACTTCGTCTAAACAACTCCTAAGCCTCTAGTTTGGATCTGATACCATGTAAGCGTGTCATAGCACCTCCACTAGGTTTTTAACCAAAGCGTGTGAGCAATTTTAAAAAATTCTAAAGAGCTAAGTTTACTTAATATGAATCGAACTAGAGATTAGGGTTTCATTACAAATCAAAAGGAGATCAACACTAAGTGAATGGAAACTACAACCTTTGTAGACTTGTCCTTCACTTCAATTTCACCATGTAGTAGTCGTAGAACTCTTCTACGACTCCACTTGAAAAATGGAACAAGCTTGTTCGAAGTCTTCGTCGTAAAAAATGATCCACTTCGAATCTTCTCACTCTCAAACTCACACTTCATTAATCTATGAATTAATGGAGATAACAACCTATACTAATTTTCTATTATAGTATAAGTTGATGAAGTAGGGATTTTTCTCATTAAAATTATTTCTTTTTTATTTTCTTTTTCAACCTAGAAAATATTAAGAGAAGAAAATGAAGAGGATGAACTTGGAAAAATGAGAATGAATCGTGGAAATGAAATGAGATAGAGATAAAGATAATTATGGATGAAAAAAAGAAGGGAAGAACAATGAGTCATGGTTCTCAGCACCTTTGAGAACACTTTAGAAGCCATGACTCATCTCTTCTTTTGTTATATATATATATATATATATATATATATATATATATATATATATATATATATTTTCTTTCAATGTGATTCTCATATTCCTATGTTCTTTGTATCATCAACCATGATACATTTGTATATATCAAATATATATGACTAAAGAAAAGAATTAAAATGAGTAATATATTAGTTAATTATTAAATCAATACTTGGTTCAATAATCCAGTTATATCATATATAACCAGGCTAATATCAAAAACACTATATTAGAATACAGTATTATATACTCGTATTTAATCAACCACCCGAACATATCTCCATACGTGCCCTACTTCGTTTCGCTTGAGCTAGGAAACCTCTATGTAGGACTCATAAGACTAGTCAATACGCTAGCAGTAGGTAATGATCACATCAGATACCTACAAGCCGTCAGCGGCACTAGCTGTACGTAACGGTTACCCAGGTATTGAACGAATAGAAGATCAACAAGCAAACTAGTTCAAACTCCCGTAAAGTTTATAAGCAACACATACCGTGCAGTCCGGTCTCTTCATCTGATATGTCGTATATCGAGATTGGGGGTGGAATCGTCAAACCCCAATAACTAGATAAGTCATGTCGATGTGTGGCATATAACCAATCGAGAAACTACAGATAACACTTATCTGTAATTCACATCAGCCCTGTCCAGGGACTTACTGTTATAGCCAATCGCGCATAGCACAACATCAACTCCCAATATCGAGAGAGAGGAATCCCCTCCTATCGCTCATTGCCTCAATGTGACTCTAGACTGTACCCAAAACCACCTATTCGCATGACTCGGTAGAGCCGCGGTATGGTGGAAATCAAAGCACAGTGGAAATCACATAAGACACTTTGACAATCTCGGGTCTACATACTAACCTGTAAAAGTGTCACCAAAGGACTGCTATTTGACGATAAGTATAATACCATCTAGGAGTTCTCGGCAAGTCCGTCAGTGTACTTAGTCTCTAATGAGCACCTATATACAATTTTTGATGTCAAACACCAATGGATATGGGATCATCCATCGCCCCAATACAGGGTCAAGAAACGTATACACTAGTCTACTCAGGAATAACGATGCCCTGTCTCGATACTTCTTCGACTAAGAACTGTTAAGGATGTACTTGTGGACTATACAAGCCCTACTAGTATGATCTGCATCATAGTCCTGGGAGAGACAGTAAACTAAAACAAGTGCACATATTAAGATAAAGAGAAACCAGATAGCATACTATCATGTCGAGCAAGAAATTCATTTATATATATGTCCTAGCATCCACTATAATATACAATAATGACCTCTAGGGCATACATATTCCTAAAAATTTGGTTTGTCAAGTACTTTGAAATTTTCGTAGAATTCTCGACCCCAAAATACAATTGGGAACTGATCATATCCCAAAATTTCCTTCAAGGCTCCATTCCCGGAACTGACATTCCAGCTTGAAATGAGTGGCTTCATGGGAATCGCGTACGTTCTCACGAATCGTTGTGACATGAAGCAGTGTGAAGTTCCAGTGTCAAAAAGTGTGAGTGCAGGAAGGGTGCCTACTAATATAGGACCTATGTTGTGTGAGGTTGTGTTTGGATATAGGAAAAGTATAACGATGCTGAAGAATTGAAAGGCTGAAATGATGGGAGAATTTACCAGTGATGACTTGTCCAGTGGCTTCGGCCTCCTCGGGCGTCATTGTAAAAGCCTGTCTTCTCGGTACATTCGTCCCCGCCTCCTCTACCCTTGAGGCATGTTTCTCTGTGCCTGATGGAATTGACACTGAAGTTGTGCAGATGGTTCATATGGAGCTAATGTAGGAAGAGATAAGCGGGTTCAGGCGCCTGAATGGTTGTCCTATGCGGAGCTGGAATTGCGAGTCTGGGTGCTGCTGGTGCTGTGTTACTACGATATGGGCATGCTCCTATAGCGTGAGTAGATGCACTACAAATCAAACATAGGCCATTTGCACGCCTACAGTCCTTCGCCAAGTGTCCAGTTCTCTTGCAGTAGAAACAGATATCTAGACTATACCGGTTAAACGATCCTCCTGGCCTCTTGGGTGCAAAAGTCGGTCTAGAAGAGGCTCCTCCTGTCATCTGGGTAGCACGGCGTTTGATTCTGGATACTTGAGCTTTACCTTTCTTCTTGACCATAGCTTTATAACGGCGTGCTGCCTTCCGTGCGAGTTCATGAGTTGGATAGTCGCCTGTGGCTAAAGCCGCCTGAATCTCCGGGTCTAAGCCCTGTTGGAATCGTCTTGCACGAATCTCAATGGTCGGGATCAGGTGTGCCACAAACTTGATAAGATGTTGACGTCAGGTAAATGATGCGTTTTATGGAACAGAATTTGATACGAATTCTTTACCTCCTAAGCATGATGAATTCGGCATCATATTAATCCACTGATTTTACCCACATGGAGCCTTCTTGCATGTGGATCAACTGTTGTTCCATCTCAAAACGAGCAATCTCGGGGAAAAACTTCGCATCGAACAAATCGTAGAACGTCTTCCAATCTATCGGTTGTGTGATACGGCTTTCCTCGGCTTTCCACCGGACACTTGCATTATCAGTGAGCTGGAGCTTAGCCATACGAACCCAATCTAGGTCTGGTACCTGCACTGCTGCAAGGTCGTCCTCGATACTTTAGGCCCATTTTTCAGTCTCAAGAGGACTCTCTTTCCCCGAAAAGTTCTTAGGATGCAACTCCTAAAATTGGTTTACTCCACGTGCTTCGGCAGTAGGGCGGTTCTGGTGAATAGCAGTCTGCTACTGCTGGCCATCCAGAAGACTTTTGATGGCTTCTAGAAGCACCGTCTGTTCATTGATCGGAGCAGCAACGGTAGGGGAAGGTGGTAAAATAGGTGGTGGTGTGTTGCCATTAAAATTTCTGCTGGTGTTGTTGGGAGAATCCATCATCTTGATAGAAAAGAAAAGGTTAAGATAGATTCAAGAAATTTGAAATGCAAGGAATGTATAGTTGCTAATTCTTATAATTCTTGTGATATATTGCTTAAGACTTTATGCAGAACTGATCTGCATGGGTCACCAAGAAAACCTGTCACGCCCCACTTCCCAGTAGACGGAAACGGTGACGTGGCAAGCTCGCAATGTATGAAAATACGTTAATCATAATTAAGCAATATAATAATGAGCAAGAATGACAAGAGTAATAAAATGAAACGGCAACATTATTTACATTTAACTTTACATACAACTGTTTATAATAAAAAGATATATTGATAAAGCAAATGTCTAAGAAATGGCATAATAAAAGTAAGTATAGGTAGTAAGAAGCTAGTAGTCAGGCTAAGTAGTAAACTGGACTAAGTCTTCCTGGCTCGGCTCTATGTCCTCAGATTCCGGTCCTCTTGAAGAACATTCCAAAGAAAAGAAACATAAAGGAATGTCGTCAACGAACTAGCGCTCGATAAGTCCCAAAAAGTAAGAGAAGATAGTATATAATATGAATAGAAACCAAAAGCACAGTGGACAGGTAAGGTGGTATATGATCATTCACATGTATCAGATAGTTATTCGAACGTGGTTATTTGTAGTTTGATAAAAAATATATTCATGTATATGAGAGGAATCCATCTTACCCCATGGACTATGGTAACATGTAGTATAAGGCCCCGTCATAACCCATGGGAAAATGGCACGTGAGTTCATGTAGGTGTCTTTTAAAGTGACCTCTCGTGTCATGATATA
The DNA here is from genome assembly GCA_030015575.1 of Agapanthus africanus. NCBI lineage: Eukaryota > Viridiplantae > Streptophyta > Magnoliopsida > Asparagales > Amaryllidaceae > Agapanthus > Agapanthus africanus. The sequence goes on from JASDDO010000031.1 coordinate 569,021,148, forward strand.
TGTTCCTTACCAATCTATCCCTTTATCCTCACGTATTGTATTGTATAGCTTAAGATTACAGGTCTTAGCCAAATCCATGGATATAAAATGTACAGGTTCATGTTCGAGATGTAATCATGTATTCAGGTATTTATGTCAAGTTCATGTAAACTTATAACCATGGTTCGGTCAAGTCAAGTCAAGTATTCAAAGTCAAGTTTGATATTTGAATTCGAGCGTTCAGGTTCATGATCAAGTATACAAGTCTGTGTTTGATTTTGGATTCTAATTTGAGTTTGGATTTAGGTTGGAATCAGAATCTTATTAAATGATTTAGTTCTTGAATTTCTTAGGTTTGGGAGTAATCGGGCAACTGCTGCACATGGACGACAGGATTTGTGTTTTATTCCAAGACAATTGCCATTGATAACTCCTAACCTGAATAGGCAAGAACTCACTTTCTCCGGCTCCCTAGGGCTGATGAGAAATGATACCGCTTAAACCTATATTAATATAGGGTCCTTAAAAATTTATTCTTGTTTGTTTACATTGTTTGCAGTTCTCCAGAGGGTTTTATAAAAAAATATTTAATATTGTTTAAAAAAAAACCTCGAGAGTGATTTATAATATTAAAAGTTTTTTTTATAAAAAATGTATTTCAATTTTAGTGGTATTTTAGTAATAAAACCTAGCTTTTTAAAAGTTTATGGTAGTTGTATGGAAACTATAATTTTAGAAACTTGACGGTATTTTATTAAAATTTCAATCTTCAATCTAAAAATATATTTTCAAAAGTTGTTTTTATTGAAAATACGGATTCATAGTTTTATATAATTTTTTCAAAGATTGTTTTGTTTAGAAAAGTCGTATTTCTTGAAAATCGTATTTTTATTTCCTTCGAGACCGAATACACCGTAAAGTGTTCTGCATCTCGCTCTACCATCTAAAGGATGTGCGATAATCCGCACCATCCATTAGTGGATCTCCTTACGAGGGTTGTAGAGGTGCAATTGCCAAGGATTAAAAAATATCGATAAAAATGTATTTTTTATAAAAGTGATAGTATTTATTTGAGAAAAAAAACGTACTCACTTAAATTAACCAAACAACTGAAGCTCGTGCTATGAAACCATAGTGTGTGTATGGGGGATATGTCGTTACCCCTTGAAGGTTCTTGAGGAAGGTATACTAGTTATCGAAATAAGAGTTATACTAAAATTAGTGATATTTAATGAAAAAGTTTGCTATATGAGTATTTCATATGGGAATTTTCATTACGCTAACAAGCTAAATGAGGGGAATAAGGTTAAGGGTGGTTTTATAGTGTTTTGGGGATTTATTTTTCTTATCAAGTGGGCGAAAAGGTTTGAGAAAAAAGTAATATCGGATCTAACACCACTTTATCGATATGTTTTAAGAATACGATTTTAGTTGAAAAGAAGGAGAGGGGGAAGGGACTTATGGTTTTATAACATTGAGAAAAGAGTAAGAAAGAGAGGGGGCTCCATGGCATCACGGTAACTCCGGGACCGACTCCGATTTTCAACGAAAGAGACTTGGTCGCTAACTCCTCTTTGACTAGTCTTAACTTCACTTGTACTTAGAGCGTTTTGAGGATTTATTTGACAGAATTTCAGAATAGGGGAGAGCTAGGGAAGTTGTGTGGTATTTATAGTGAAGAATTTAGGGTTTGGGAATAAAAAATTCATTTAAAAGAATTAAAATTAGTGTTAAATGGTGAATTGAATGGTCATTGTTTAATTGCAGGAAAATCAAACAGTGTAAGGGAGTAGAGGGGAGTCGAAAGGACTTATGTGCAAAGCATGGAGGCGATTGGAACAAGGAGAACCATCGGTAGTGAGCAAAATGGAGAAACGGGCATCAGATTTCAGCCAATTGCCTCGAGATTCATGCAACGTGCTTTAATCAGTGTTTACTCCTCATTGCGCCTGTTTCATTTTTCTGAAACTTTTTATTTCTCCTTGTATTGCATGTACAACTCTTGGGCTTCCGAAAAATTAAAAAGAAAATTCTTTAAAAAGTTGGGACTGATAGGATTCGAACATACAGGCTACGTCCCAGCAGTATAGAGGCTTTACTAGTGAGCTACCAGTTACTTCTTACTTTTATAGAAAAAAATAACTTATAACTCTTAAACAGGCTAAAATACTCTTTTCTATACATTAAACAAATAATTTTGTACAGGGATTTCAGAGTCATTACAACCTATTGCACTCCCGCAACCGTACTAATTAGAATACTATATATTAGAACCGTTTACCTTGCTTATAAGATCATGCTTGGACACCAGATACGTATATTCATATACTTAGTAGATAATTATATACTTGGTGTCTATTTCTTATCTATTAGGCTACATATATACATACAGGTATATAGGTATACATATGATTATGGTTTCTGATGTACGTGACTAGATATATACATACAGGTATATATGCGTACATGACTATTGATCCGTACTGTACTGATTAGATGATATCGTATGAGGGAGATTCCATAAATGATATGATAAGGATAGATTTGCTGAATACGGACGATATTCTTTTGACTCGGGGAGTCTTGCTAAATCCCGACTGGGACTTAATGAGATGTTTAAAGCTATATTTATTTTGAAAACTAATTATATGTTTCTTAGTTTAAAATGATAATGTCTAGGATGCGCTACAAATTTTTAAATGATATCTATTTCAAAAACATCGTAGCCTCCTTATTTCCAAAATAACATTTCATTCTATTTTAAACTATAACCGTATAGCTCGTAAGTAATTATCTATATTAGCTCATGTTCACGTTATGATTGTTCTTCTCCTTATATGCTTGCGCATCGATTACCTTATTGTATACGCTTCTACCATTAGTTCGAATTAGATTTATAGGCTAGTTTACAATTGATATGCTATATGAACACACTTGTAAAACACTGCACAACAACCAATAATTTCTATGTTGCATATATCATAGACGTGCATGTTACACAACACATCATTGGTACAGCCATGACACTGTAGGACTACTATACTACGTTATATCCATGAAGATGTCGATACAGTTTATTATGACTTCCCTATATACAGGGGATTGATTGGTATTTATATATATATATATTGTGGATAGGGATTGAGAGCTATTGTTAAACGAACACATTAATAGAACTGTTAGTGATATGTATGCCCTAGAGGCCATTATTGTATGATATAGTGGATGCTTGGACATATATGGAGGACTTTCTTGCTCAACATGATAGTATGCTATCTGGTTGCCTTTATCTTAACATGTTTACTGGTATTATTATACCGTCTCTCATATACATGTTGATAAAACCCTTAGGATGTTGGCTTATCTACCAGGACTATGATGCAGATCATACTACTGGGACCTAGGTAGTCCACAAGCATATCCTTCAATTGTTCCTAGTCAAGAGAATATCGAGACAAGGCATCGATATTCCAGAGTAGACTAGTCTGTACGTTTCTTGACCCTATATGGGGCGATGGTTGATCCCATATCCATTGGTGTTTGACGTCAATGATTGTACACAGGTGCTCTTTAGAGAATGGGTACACCGAACATGACTCACCGAGAACTCCTAGATGGTACTATACCTATCGTCAGATAGCAGTTCTCTGGTGACACTGGTACAGGTTAGTCTGTAAACCCGAGATCATCATAGAGTCTTGTGTGTCTCCCATTGTGCTTTGGTTTCCTCTATACCACGGCTCAAAGGAGTCATGTAAACAGGTTGATTTTGGATACAGTCTCGAGTCACATGGAGACAATGAGCGATAGGAGGGGTTTCGTCTCTCCCGGTATTAGGAGTAGATGTTGCGCTATGCTCGATTGGCTATAACTGGAATTCCCTGGCCAGGGCTGTTGATGAGATTTACTGGTAAGTGTTATCAGTAGTTTCTCGAACCGTTATAGCCCTTACATCGGCATGACTTATCAAGTTATTGGGGTCTGACGATTCCACCTCCAGACTCGATATGCGATATATCAGACAAAGAGACCGGACTGTATGGTAAGTGTTACCTAAAGGATTCATGGAAGTTTGGACAAGCTTGCTTGTTGATCTTTTAATCGCTCAATACCTGGGTAGCCGCTATGTCCAGCTAGTACCGCTGCATGCTTGTGGGTGACTGATATGATCATTACCTACTGCTGGCATATTGACAAGTCTTTAGAGTCCCACACAGAAGTTTTCTGGTTGAAGCGAAATGAAGTAGGGCACATATGTTGATATGTGCGGGAACCTAATTAAATACGAGTATGTGATACCGTATTCTAATCTGGCAGTTATCTGATATCAGTCAGGTTATATGTGGTATAACAGGATTATCAAATCAAGAGTTGATTTGATAATGTGATATACAGATAAATGATATTAGTAGGTTATATGTGATATAACCGGATTATTAAATCAAGTGTTGATTTAATAATATGATATATATTATATTTGATATAATTATATCTTAACTCATATTATTGCTCACTAATTATTTTGTTATATATATGTGTGTATTAATATATATATATATATATATATATAATCAAGCATGGGTTGATTTTCTATTTATTGGACATCTTACAAGCTTGATCTAAACTCAAGCTAAATCAAGTGGAAGCCACCATCAACCTTTATGGACATCCTACAAGCTTGATCTTCTCTTTCATCTCTTCATTTAGGTAAAAACCCTTCTTTTATCAAGTTTTACATATGTTTAGAGTTTCAAATATCGATTAAGTTTTAAAAAAACAAGGAGTTGTGGTGATGTTTTAGAGTTCAAACGAGATTTGAAGTAGTTTGGGATCTCTGCAAAATATTGTGTATAGATTCAAACTATTTAGATTACCAGGAGACCCCACCAAGAGAACGAGACCCTAACTCCCAAGTCGGGGAGCAAATTGAAGTAAAACAGAATATTTTGATGGTCCTTTTATATGCTAAATTGTACCAGATTCCTTGAGTCAAAATCTAAAGGTGTTTTACTTAGATTTTTTATGATGTTCTAAGGTTTTTGAACTTGATAATCCGTACTTTGAAGTCTTAAGGTGTTCTTTTGTGTTAGAATGGAGATTCTGGGTTTAATTCATGGTTGTTAGCACAAGGATGGCTCACGATGAGTCATAGGTTCTAACCTATAAGTGTTTGTTTGTTATACCGATGCCGAAATGAATTCTTATATGCATGTGTGGTTATGTGAATGCAGGGTTTGATTGCGGAGACCTCCGAAGAGGCGACGAAGGGCAAGGCAGTCGTAAGATATGACTATAGCTCGATCGAAAACTGTGAGTAGATTATATCTACGAGTGGGGAATCGGGTGGATGGCGTATAACACCCCGATGAAACATATCTTTTATTATATCATTGAAATTACTTAAGTATGTTAGACTTGTTCGATATGGGGTATAATAACGTTAGTATCGCTTAGTAGGCGTATTGTAGGTACACTTGGTGGAACACTAGCACAAATACTAATGATTATCTTATTGTACGATCACAGACTCGTATGTACACTACACATCATTAGTACTACCATGTCACATAGAACTTACCATGCTTACGTATCGTAGTAGGATCTAGGTTATAGTAGGACGATGAATATACGATCCAATATGGATTCATGATATATATATATATACGATGTATATACGATCCGAATCATCTTTATATTCAGACACGATGGATATTGCCAGGGATCCATAGGATGTGTGTGTGTATGTGTATGTGTGTGTGTGTGTGTGATCAATCCATGAAGGATTAAGGCAGGGAGAGACACAATGTCACCCGGTGATATATGTGTTGTCAATCCATAAGGGAGTGTTGGTAGTTGACACATGATATCTCTATGGACATTATATATATGTAAGGGATCGATATAGATGTTCTGTACTGAGATAGATATTATATATATATATATATATATATATTTGAGGGATCGATATAGATGTCCTACACTGAGATGATATTATGTGTGTGTGTGTGAGGGATCGATATAGATTTCATGCACTGATGAGATATATTATGCTATGTATAGTAGCCGGACATGACTGGTCCATGAGGCAGTACCAGAATATTATTTTCATACATCGATGTATTCTAAAGAGGTTTTCAAAGGAGCTATAGTCTCACTATTTACATGTGTCTAGTAACGACATAGATTTTTACAAAGAAATCCCCTTTTTAAATAAATCATTTTCAAGAAGTGAGACATATACTTTAAACGAGATGCATACCTTTCTTCACAAAACAACGCCCGCTATATATATATATATTATAGCTTGATTGTGCTTACGTTGGTTGTGTGCTATAGATATTGCACTACGACTGCGGTGATCATGATTCGACACCGTTGTATATATATATATATGCAGTGAGTTATCGACGATCGATAAATGTTAGCGTTTCATTTTGCATAGTGTTACACTACTCCCGTGACTAAAATTCTTTCAGATGATTGTGGTTATATTGTGCCCATACCGGGCCAGATACCGATTACTTGATATTGATACGATAACCACACATAGATTCATATTTTACATGCTAGGATAGCGGTACACGAGTTATACATGAGGACACTTTATCTTATATTCCATTGCTCGAACTCTAGTTTCGACACGTGCTTATTTACCCTCCTTGATGTACACACTTATCATGATTAGTTGTTTCACCACTTACCCATACAACTTCTAGCTTGTTATATAATTCTACTCACGAGTTGGCAACTCACCCCCGTTGTGCCATAGTTTTTTGCAGATTTGACCGCTTGAATCCGTAGTGGCTTTTTGGGCACGTTTGCTATCTTTTGGGCGTGGTTGCGCATATCTGAGTTGATGGGTTTATTTTTGTATCGTCTTTTGTCTTGTACCAATTTGATATAGAAGTACTCTATTAAAGACCAAGTCTAGTTTGTCGAGACCTTAGAGTTGTATATTTTGTTGTTATCGGACTTGAATGGAGTCGATGATTGTCAGCGGAATGCGATACGTTTTACGATATGCGTTCCACTATGTTCTCTACTTACCGCAATCAAGATGGTGTTGTTTTGCAGCTAGCCGGTTGAGCACGGGTCGATCCACAAGGATATGGTTGTATGTCCGTTCTTGTTTTAGACGAGTCAATGAAAGAATATATATGTGTTTGATCAAAACTATCCTAAGTGATCGTATTTATGTTCAAGTAAGTTTGTGGGTGAAGGTTGGTTATTAGAGTTAGAATTAGTCATGTATTTGTCTTTTGCCATTCTTAAAATGATGTTGGGATAATTGAACGTAGAGAGGATTAGGAGGACATGGAAATGGGATTGGTGAGTTTAAGCAAGCTTTCCAACGCTAAATCCATTCCTAGTGCCTCTTGTCTTTCCGCTACGTGCGCATATTTCCAACCCTAGGCCAAACACCTATAACCATGTATCAAATTAATTCACAACTACATGTCACGTTGTAGTGCACCCAAAGGACTTCTCGACTTAGGTCATGACTATATGTTACGTATAGCACGCCTAAGTGAGGGGGTTGTGTTTGTTTGGTCTAGGTTCGTTTCAAGGTGTTTGGCGAAGAGAAGCACAAAGTATTTTTCTGTCCTTCATACTAACCTTCCTTAGCCCCTAACAAGTGTGGAATTATTCACACATTAGAATAAAAACAAAGCAAGAAGGAAGCAAAGAAAGAAAGGGAAAAATATGGTTTTACAAAAATGCAAGCTAACTACTTGGGTTCTCACCTAAGCAAGGAACTCCATCAAGTATCACGACTTGAAAATACGGATAAAAAGTGAAGGGAAAACAAAAAGAACAAGAAATAACAACTACTTAACAACAATAAATAAAAGTTAGACTAGGAATTAAAATTACAAGACAAGAAAAGAAATTACAATACAAGAAAATTAGAGATACAAGATAATAAAAAACAACCTCATCTTCATTGATTTTCCACTCAAGAGCTCTCACTACAATTTAATGGAGGAAAGATGAAGAACAAGAAGAAAAAAACTAATCTACACTAAACTAACAAAGAAAAAAGCATCCTCTTTTGGGCACAAAACTGTGCTATTTATAAGTAGAGAGCTGAAACCCTAGGGCCGAATTCTGAGCCCATGCAAAGTTAAAAAACTACACCCAAAATATCTTCAGACACCGAGTCAACTCGGCCGCGAAACCGCCGCATAATTGCTATTTTGGTCACGGTTCAACGGCTCTTTGGGGGACTTAGGTTGTCATTTTCTCCGGGGTTGCTTGTGTTGCTATTTTCATGTGTTTGTTAGGTCCCAAATTGCAAATTGAATCCATAATTTCTTCAGATCTTGAACAGTCCAAACTGGCTTCACTTTTAATTCATTTGACATTGTAGGGCTCCTAGGCACTCTCAAGAGGTCTCACAAGGCATCAACCATGCCAATTTAAAATTTTACGGGTGCCGAGAAACCCTAATACGGATCGTTGGCTAGAATTAGGCGAAAAAGCAACTAGTTAACTACTTTAACTAAGAGTACGGATATACAACCTTTGTAGATCCGGTCCTCCACCTCCACGGCTCCATGATGAAGTCCTCTCCGCTGTACAAATCGGATCCCGAGCTCTAGTGTCGGCTTCATCGGAGAATGGACGGGCTAGGTCATCGACTACGACGCCGAAGATGATCTACGTCGAGGCATCACTAGATCAAGCTCCAACTTCACCAAGCTTTGAAAACTTGTGAAGGAAACACCCTATACTACTTGGCAAGAGGTAGAGGATGAAGGAATAGGAAGTGGGTTCACTTTAGAATTGGATTTCTCACTCATTTGCTCAAGTTTCCATTGTTGAAGCAAGCTTTCTTCAAGTGAAGAAGATGAAGAAGAAGAAGATAATGTTATCATAAGTATTTTTCAAGAAGAAAAATAAATGAATACTTATCATAATGCAACCATGGTAAAGTGTAGAGAATAGACTAGGGTTAAGTGGAATGGTTAGGGTTAAGCATGAGACAAAATGGTCACTAAGTCAAAGCTTCATGAAGCTTCATAATACAAACAAAGTTAGCAACCATTTTCTCTTTATGCTTTTCATTTTCCAAAATGAATAAATAGATAAATAAATGAGAAAAGGAAATGAAACCCTAACCACTTAAGTAACCATGGTTTAATTCTTTACACAAACCCAAACTAGCATGTATCATCAAACATGATACAATCTTGTGTACAAAAGTATATCATATATACAATGTGCACAAGCTAAGTGAGAAAATCCATTTAAAATGAACCAATACTAGTTAATGCAAAGTAATATATCAAATATATAATTATACATTAAATCATTAAATCAACACTTGATTTAACGATCCGGTCATATCGCATATAACCGACCAGTATCCAATGTATCGGCTTATCGAATCAATCCTTGATTCGATAACTAGGTTATATCGCATACAACCATTCGATACATTCATCGCGAGAATAGAATACGGTATCACATACACGCATTATTCTCGGTCCCGCACATATCTCATATGCGCTCCTATTTCGTTTCGCTTGAGCCAGGAAACCTATGTGTAGGACTCTAAAGACTCGTCAATACGCCGGCAGCAGGTGATGATCATATCAAACACCTACAAGCCGCAAGCGGTCTGCTAAACGTAACGGCCACCCGGGTATTGAGCGATCAGAAGATCGACGAGCAAGCCCGCTCACACTCCTGTGAATCCAACCAGTAACACTTACCGTACAGTCCGGTCTCGTCGTCTGATATGTCGCATATCTCGCCTAGGGATGGTAAACGTCAGACCCCAATAGCTCGATAAGTCGTGTCGATATGAGGTCTATAACAATTCGAGAAACTACTGGTAACACTTACCAGTAAATCTCAGCAACCCTGGCCAGGGATTTCCTGTTATAGCCAATCGAACACAGCGCAACATCAACCCCCTATACCGGGAGAGACGAATCCCCTCCTATCGCTCATTGCCTCCATGTGACTCGGGACTGTACCCAAAAACCACCGTTTTGCACGCCCTCTTGGACGTGGTAAGGTGGAAATCAAAGCACAGTGGGAACCACACAAGACTCTATGACGATCTCGGGTCAACAGACTACTCTGTACCAGTGTCACCAAAGAACTGCCATCTGACGTAAGGTATAATACCATCTGGGAGTTCTCGGCGAGTCCGTCTAGTGTACCCAGTCTCTACTGAGCACCCGTATATCATCTCTGATGTCAAACACCGATGGATATGGGATCATCCATCGCCCATCTGTATGGGTCGAGAAGGTATACGCTAGTCTACTCTGGTATATCGATGCCACGTCTCGATACACCCACGACTAGGGACTTTGAAGGATGTACTTATGGACTACCATGTCCCCACTAGTATGATCCGCATCATAGTCCAGATAGTCAAGCACACATCCTAAGGGCTTTACCAACATGTAACAGAGAGACAATCAGTATACACGTTAAGGTAAAGAGCAACCAGATAGCATACTATCATGTCGAGCAAGAAAGTCCTCCCTATATATGTCCCAGCATCCACTACAATATACATCCGATGTATAGTAATGGCCTCTAGGGCATACATATAACTAACAATCTCCCACTTGCACTAGGGCCATCTGATAGCAGTGGTTGCAGTATCTCATACTCAACCATCCCATAAAAGTCTCTCTCTGGGAATAGGCCTTTGTGAGTGGATCCGCCGTGTTATCCTCTGAGTCTGCTCTCCTTACCTCGATCACCCTAGAGATCAACCATCTCCATGATCAGGTGATACTGCCTTAGAATATGTCTGGATCACTGATGGGACCTGCGTTCCTTGGCATAAGCCACAACTCCATTGTCACACAATGGGAGGAACATAGTTCATCTCATGAACCAGTATACACCCAAACAACCTCTTTGGTAGCATCTTAAGTAGCAATGTATCCTGCCTTTATCGTCTAGTATGTCACGATATCTAGCTTGGAACTCTTCCAACATACCGTCCCTTTTCTGAGGGTAAAGACAATGCCTGCGACTGACATTCAGTCGTCCTTATCACCTTGGAACACTTCCAGTGATTCTCCCCAGGACAAATTGATACCATCTCACTACAACTAGTGAGTATTCTAACATCCAATTAGATCTATCTCATAGATCCAAAAGCTCAGGATTTAGGAGGTATCATTTTGATCCTATATGGAGAATCCTTGTGATAAGCGGAGATTGATCGAGCGTAGCATAGGAAACTCCTTCCCTATCAAGAGTATGTCATCCACGTACTCTACGAGGATCACCACCATACTCCCTACTACCTTTTTGTATATACAAGGTTCATCTACCATTTTGATGATGTCAAACTCTTTGACTAATTCATCAAAACAGATGTTCCAACTCCGCGATGCCTGCTTTATCATATAAAACATCTTGCACACGTTTCCGCTGCTCCCACTGTCTACGAGGCCCTCTGGCTGTGTACTTATAGACGCACTCTTCTAAAACATCATTTAGAAAAGCAGTCATGACACCCAACCACCAGATATCGTAGTCATGGTATGTAGCCGTGGCAAGTAGTATCTGGATGGACTTAAGCATAGGTACTTGAAAAGGTTTCATCATTATCCACGCCTGATCGATGACGAAAACCTTTAACAAGTCTAGCTTTGAAAGTCTCAACTTTTCCATGTACACCAAGTAATCTTCTCAAGATATACTTGCTCCTGATGGGGATTTAACCCTTCAGATATAGCAACTAAAGTCCATACTTTGTTGGTGTACATGGATTCCATCTCAGATCACTAAGCATCCAGCCATTCTTACAGAGTCTTACTCCTGATGGCCAGCTCGAAGCTAGTTGGGTCATCATCTCATGATGCATTCCTCGCTCCCACTGTCATAGAGAAACAGAAGTATCTCTCAGGTGGGTGAGGAACCCTACTAGATCGGCGGAGAGGCTGAGGTTCGTTGGTATCTACTGAATCCTTTGGTTGTACCAAATCATCTGCTGCAGTTTGTATAGCTGGAACCTTTCCAGTTCTACTTAACAGACCTTGCCTCGAGCGTGTCCGGATTTTGCTTTTAGACATAGGCCGGACAACCCTAAATCTTAACTAACTTAAGACATGGGCTCTTCCCATTCCATATCATATATGGAGTGGTAGGCAACTGATTTGATTTGAACCCTATTTAGTAGGTATGCAGCTTCTCAAGTGCATAACTCCCAAAAGGAAATAGGTAACTCAGTAGTACTCATCATAGAGCACACCATATCAAATAGGGTGTATCTGCTCCGCCCCGATATACCATCGTGCTATGGTGTATCCGGAGGAGTAATGCTGAGAGAGAATTTCATTCTACTTTAGAATAGTCCAGAATTTCCGTGCTCAAGTATTCTCCTCCTTGATCACATCAAAGGACATAATACTTATACCCGTATTTTGGTTCTCTACTTCTAACCTATATTCTGTGAATATCTCAAAAGGTTCGGACTTGTGTTTCAACAGGAACATATGTTTGAATCTTGAGAGATTATCAGAGAATATAATGAAGTATAAAGAACCAGTCCTGGCATGTGTAGACAGGAGACCTTACATACATCATCATGTATCAGTCCCAAGAGTTCATTAACTCTTTCTCTGTTTCCTTTAAACAGAGCTGTGGTCATCTTATCTCTGTGACATGACTGGCAAGTTTCATAAGATGTAAATTCAAACTGATTTAAATATGCATCTAAATGTAACTTTAGCTAGTCGGGTCGCATTGATATGACCCAGTCTACAATGCCTCAAGAAGGATTCGTTCATTTCTGAACTCTTCCTCTTGTGTGTGTTCTGTATACTAGGAACTGTAGTTTGATTTAGAACGTCAATACTTTTAGATAACGTGCCTGAACCGATCAACTTTTGATATAGGAAATGTTCAAAACATTATCCAACAATACAAAATTTTATCATTTCTTTACTAAATAAAGAAACTGATATGATTTTGTATATCAGGTTCGGTATCTAATAACATTCGTTCAGATTCAATGTATTACAATACAGGGTGACAGTGACCAACAGACTTGGCTGCAACACTTGCCCCATTTTCTGCCTCATGAAACTTATCACTTATTCTCAGTTTTTCTACCTTTTTGTAGCCCTATGTAACAGATTACATATCTGGGATCCTGATCCGGTATCATATACCCAGGATTCAGAGGATACTGAGAAACAGTTCTGTGTAACGAACACACCCGAAGATGATGCATCAACATGCACTCTCTTCGTTTGGGCGGCACGGGAATTCTGGTATTCCCCAATTTCCTGCTCTGTCTTATAACTATTATAAGTTGGAGCGGGACCAACGTTCCCCAGCTCAGTATAACAAGCGGGTTCGGTCAATATCCGTATTTTTATCTTGATTAAGGCGTGATATGGTCGCTACCTGGAGATAGAGAGAAGAAAACACTCAGCGTGCGCTCTTGCAAGAATAGATTGGTTTTTATTTTATCTAATCAGGATGGCTCCCACTGCTTTTTATCAAATCTTCCTTCAAACCCTAAAAGGAAAGACTAGCCGGGATTAATTACATACTATAAGTTCGCCAATCTTTCAGCCAGGCCAGTGTCGGTACTTTGAGGGAGGTGCCCCCTGCTTTCGCACGGACCTAATTAATGTAAACCTCGTTTTCCCAGTGGCGTAACCCCGTTGACACCTTTCTAGACACCTACTTGATCGGCTAATTGTAATGTGTAAAACTCTCCCAGGAGTAACAATTACTCGCAGCGGGTATCGGGATCCAACTATCTCATAGAAGGTATGCAATCTCATTGCAAATTTCAACACTTGAAATTCCCGATAATATTTTGCCCCTAGTGTTCTATGACCTTGACGAATGCCAAACAACCCATAGTCCACTAGTCAAGTTCAACCCGTACATTTCTTGATCGAATTAAACCCACCCGCACGACCCTTGACGAATGCCAAACAACGCCGTACGAATACCCTAATCCAATCTGCATCATATGCATAAACAGATAAATACTAGTTAGCTACCGCACACTACGCCTTGACGAATGCCAAACTACCGTAGCACGAATACTAACTAGTACTTATCTGAAATGACGGAGGGCTACGACAGGTTTTTCTGAAAACCTATTGCGTAATGAACTTGATATCGTTGTAGGATCGAATGATTTTAAAATGGAGTGTTTTTTAGGCTTTTCTAGTTTTGCTAAAGGAGTCACTCCCGGTGAAGAGATCGTCGGTCCTTTCCTCGTCGAATGAGGTGCGGGATATATCATATATATCACTGTGCAAAGCAAAAACTCTTAAAAGCAATCAAAAGACAAACCGAGGGTGTAGCATCTGCCAGTTATTGCTAAAGGAGTCACTCCCAGTGAAGGGATCTCGGTCCTTTCCTTATCGAATAAGGTGCAGGATATATCACATATACCTCTGTGCAAAGCAAGAACTGTAGCTACCTGTTTTATTTTGGAATTCGATTCTACAACATCTTAGGTTTCTTTTATTTCATTAATCACATTAATGAAGTCCCATCATTTAAGTACCTAAACATCACAGATAAATACGACGTACACTTATGCCATCCGCATTCGCCTCGATGTCCCCTCGTGCACCGTTAGGTTAGGTAACTAACGGCAGAGCGGGGCAGGGCTAGCGCGGGTGTAAAACATAAGTAACGTCTATATAATATATCATATATACTATATACGTATCTATCACCGAACATCACATGATCACATCACAGATATCGCAGCAGAAGAATCATATGAAATATTGGATATACTAGGACGTCCGTGTTTTCAATACGAGCCAGTATAAAACACGGATTCCACGGTCGCGATGAATAGCCAAACCCACACCCCTAGACCCCTACGAGAGCGGCAAGCAACCCTACCAATTCTAGAGTTAGGAGACCCGGACTCGACTCCTCGAGTTGGTCTCCCACTGGACTCCAGAACTCGGTTACTTGTGCCCTCCTCCTTGGGTCTATCCTAGTGCGGAAAAGTAAATAATATACATCAACGATGACAACTTCCGCAGCCTGGAAGTGCCCCAATAAAAGAATATTACATACAAGTTTTTACATGAATGAAAATGAAAAACACTCATCTCACATAAAAACCCCCGGCTAATCTAACGCGACGATCCAATATGACATATCCAGCAACACATAACATCACATGTCATCAACGTAAGTAAATATGCGCATCCCAATTGTCGTTGACATATAGCAACGAAGCCGGCGATATCGCATATTACACTTACGGTCATAGAAAAGAAAGTGTAAAACTACAACAGTTGGAATCCGCAACTTGCATAGACATCGCATGCCTAATCAAATGAATTCCTTAGACATCGCATGCCTAATAATTATAAACGCCGCATTTTAGTCTCAAAATCGAAAACTTTTTTCAATATCAAGTCGGGTAATTCAACAAGATTCCCGGCATCCTGATCGAATGCTCGTCGCAAACTTCAGTAGACGGCCGCACCCCCGACGCCGTCGACAAAGTGCACCAAGGTGGAACACCGCTACCGGGAGCACCCGAACGGATGCTTTCGGCGACGGGGTTCTCCTACAGTCACTTGGTCGGGGCTATGGGATGTAGCTGTCTATTAAGTTTACCCGGCGAGTATCCGCGTACGCTACGTGATTGCGACGGACTTTTGATCGCATCAAAATTCAGTGGCAACCGATCAAGCGAGACTAAACTGCTAGATTTATAACATTCATTCAGTTATCTCATAACAACTTGTGAATTCCAATTATTGTATCACATTCCGGATAAATAGAAAATGTTAAACTTTCCGATCGAACAATCGAACACCCAAGTTTTCCCGATACAGATCAACACATGAAACAAGTCTAAAAACATTCAGTTCGTGCCTCAGTAGCAACGGTCCAGCCGTAGAAGGGTCAAGCCAACGCCTCACATGTAGCACGCCGTACTGCCCCAAACCCGTAGGTTCAATGGGCAGTTCAAGACGGTCACATAATCGAGTTAAGGTTTGTTGTCTTCTAGAGGGTCCTGTTGGAGATAGTGCCCTCATAGTCAATTATTGGATCGCAGGTACGTGATTGCAATGATTGCGGAGGACCTATACCGGTATGACAGTCTTACTCGAGATGATAGTATGCTATCTGGTTTGCCTTTATCAGTCGTGTACATGTTCAGGTGACTGATTACATGTTACACTTTGATAGAGCCCTTAGAATCTTGCTTTACCACCAACAGTATGATGGCGATCATATACGTGAGAGTTGGGTGGTTTATACGCATATTCTTAATTGTGGTCCCTAGTCGTGGGAGTTTCGAGACAGGGCATCGATACTCCGGAGTAGACTAGTGTGTACAGTCGAGACCCCGACCAGGGGCGGTGGCCGGTCTCACAAGCCACTGGTGTCAGTTGGATCACCTAAGATGTATGCAGGTGCTCATTGGGTTATGAGTACACCGGACAGGACTCGCCGGGAATCTGCTAGTTAGTACTATATCTATCGTCAGATAGCAGTTCCCTGGTGACATGTGTACAGGTTAGTTCATCGACCTGAGGTCGTCATTTGTCTCGTATGAGTTCCCACTGTGCTTTGATTTCTACCCTACCACGGCTCAAAGGAGTCGTGCAAACAGGTAGCTTTTGGGTACAGTCCTGAGCCATATGGAGGCACGTGAGCGGATTGGCAGGGGATTCGTCTCTCCCGGTATTGGGGGCGAGAACGTGCTGTGTCTAGGAGAGCTATTACACAAAGCCCACGGCCGTGGCAGGAGATTTACTGGTAGGTACTCCAGTAGTATCTCAGGGTGTTATTGGGCTTCACTCCGACACGACTTATACTGCTATTGGGGGTCTGACGTTACTAGCCCCCTAGGCAGATATGCGATACTCATAGACGAACGGACCGGACTGTATATACATTGTCACTGTTAGGCTCAGTAGGGTTTCCGGATGAGTTCGCTCATCGGCCTTCCTTGAGGTCAGTCCATGGGCAGTCGTTACGCATTGCTAGTGCCGCTGACGGTTTGTGGTTAAACCCACTGCCAGGGTACTGACGAGTCATTAGAGTCCCCCACAGACAGTTTCCCAAGTTTGGGCGAAACGTTGTAGAGGCCGTATGGTTTTATGGCAGGGTTCGGAAAATGCACGTGCGTTTACGCACGTGTTATTTTTCGGGCAGATGATACTGGTCGGCTTTGGTTTAAGCCGGATCCGAGTATTATATTGAGTAGGTATAATATCTTTGTCTCAGTTGCATTTGTATTCGGTCGTAATAAAAATGCTGGTGTATTTATACAGTTTCGGGGTTATCCAGAAAGTCGTTTCAGGATCACTTTTGGAAGTTGTCAGTTTCTAGTTTTCTATCAGCCGTCTTTTAACATTCGGTTAAAGACGGATTTATCTTTTCTTGAGATGAGTGTGGATTCTTCTAGAAGATTCTAGAGAGAGTGACTTGACATGGTGAGTCATTAGTGCATTAATGGTGTCATTAATGCTTTTGGTGACTAGGTTATTAAAGGTTCGATGTATTAGTGACTCATTGTTTTTCCATTAATGATAAAGATAAGTTTCATTCTTTATGGTCACCCCCTTCTTGCTCCTACCCTCACCTCCCTCCATTATAAATATGGCCGGCCCCCTCCTCTCTCTACTTCACTTGATGCTTGATTCATTTTTTGTAGAAAAGATTATGATAGTATTTGGGGTGCATGGAAATTTCATTGCCTTTTCATTCCATCTTCCAATCCGAGTGGCAACTTCATTAACCGATCGTCCACGGACTTGGACGAAGTGAGACAAAGTCATCTACTCATTCTCTACATCAATCGTCGTCTCTTTTAGCAAACTTGACGATCGAGTTGCCTCAAGTCAGAGGCGGGAGCCCGTTTAAAGAATCAGAGACGTGGTGCCACCTGGACGAGCAGATCGGAGATCGACGAGATCGGAGCAGCCGTAACGGAGCGTGGGATGATGGTTAAAGAACGAAGGACTCGGATCGTTCGGTATAACCTTTCTACACTCTTTACTGTTTGTTAGTTTAGCAATAACGGCAGATCCGGGTTAAAGTATACGATAGCGCCAGTTAACAGTTTTTTGTTCCACATTTGGCGTTTGTAGACTGCCGGGGCGCTAGCGTAGACTTACAGTGGTATCAGAGCCTCACCATTTTGCTATACTAACTTGTGCTAACGCGTTTAAAACATCGATCGAAACGGAAATCAAAAATCGCATTTTTCCAACTTGACAGTTTCTGTTGATTTTAAATAGTGTCCTAAAAATATTCCACACATCTCAGAAAACTGTGCAGGGTTTTTTAAGAACACGTGCAAAATTTGAGCACGTGATCTCACCAAAGCGCCGCGGATTAGCGGCCAAACCCATGGTTTTTCCGCGCATCCGCGGCCATATGATGGGATCAGTGCACCAAATTTTGTATGTGTCTTCTCTGTTGGAATTTGGGGGTTTTGGTATATATCATTTAGGCCCAGGTTTTGTTACTGTTCACCAGTAAGTCGTGGGGCCCACTTCTTGATATTTGGTCGATCGAAATTTAAACATGTTAGTTTACAGTGCTTACATTATATCTCCGACCGGGAATGTCATTTGATCGGTAAACCGCGTCCGATTGCTATAGTTCTTTTAGACGGGTTTGCGAACGTGACATTCGCGTTGATGTTCTGTGTTGTGCTGTGATGTTGCGGATTTGTCGTGGTGGATAGCAGTGTTCAATGGTAGTACAGTTTGAGTTTATTTGTACATTTGATATTGCGGGGCGAGCGTCCAACTTGTGGACTGCCGTCACTGCCTGTTGTATAATATTCTTTTGGGGCACGACCAGGTTGCGGTCGATGTACCTATTGTACTATTTTTCATTACTGTACTAGGTTTTACCCCGCGACGGAGTGCACGGATAGCCGGGTTCTGGGGGGCAACGGGTCCGCATCTCATGGCTTTGAGAGGCAGAGGGGTCCCACTCTAGAATTGGCAGACTATTCGCCGCACTCGTAGGGGGTACAGGTTGACCCAAGGAGGGGTGCCCAAGATTACCGGATTCCGTGAAGTACTGGGTGGTCCATTCACTATGCTGTAGGGGGCTGCCTCGCTTCAGGTTTTGGCGGGTAACTTGCCGCACCCGTAGGGGTCTAGGTTTCATTGCACAGGCTATCCACACGACAGGGGAACGTCGGGTTTCAGCAGCGGCTCTGTGAAACTCGGGGATCCCAGATTATCTGTAATGTTCTGTGATGCTTATTACTTTTCTGTAGTGTTGCATACTATCACGCCTGGAGCGATTATTATATATTGTTTTATATACTATTAGATGTTGTATATGTTTTACACCCGCACTAGTCCAGTCCCCGCTCTGTCGTTAGTTAAGTAACCTAACGGGTGATGACGGGACCCAGTGACGAATGCAGATGGCATATACGTACATTTTATTTTCGTTCTTTTCTGGTGTGATTGAATGATGGGACTGCGTTGATTCTGATCAATGCAAAGTAAAGCAAACCTGTTTACAGTTATTGGAACAAATTTAAAAAGTGTTATTGCAAAGACGTTTTCTTTTGTTATGCATAGCGGTATTCAGTGGAATATCCTGCACCTCATTCGACGGGGCAAGGGCCGATATCCCTTCACCGGGACTAACCCCTTGGGCAGAAGTTTGCGTCAGCGTAATAACTTCACTATAGTCGATTACAGGTTGGTTTGCATAGCGGTATTCAGTGGAATATCCTGCACCTCATTCCACGAGGAAAGAGCCGAGATCCCTTTACCGGGAGTGACCTCTTTAGCAAAAGGTTTTCGCCACTATATTTTAAAAAGCTATCAGGTTCCTTCAGCGATATCAAGTTCACTACGTTAAAGGTTTTTCGCCAAAAACCAGCCGTAGCCCTCCGTCACTTCTTTTGGGTATTTAGTAGTATTCAAGCTATGCATTTTAGCCAAAGTTAAGGCATAGTGTTTGGTAGCTACTGGGTATTCAATTGTTGCATAGATAGATGAGTTAGTTTGGGACAGTCGTTCTGCCGATTGGCCAAAGTCAGGGGCATGTGCGGGTGGGTTCAAATTGACAAGATAGTGACGGGTAGAACTTGGCATGTGACTTATGACACTTTGACCAAAGCCAAGGTTATAAGAGCATGGGGAAAAAATCATATCGGGAGTTTCTAAAGAAACTGAAACTTGCCAAGTATGCTCATACCTTCTGGAGTATGAGTAACGTGGATGCATTCCATCACGTTATCATGCGATGAGAGTTGGATCCTGATTCCCACTGATAAGTTGGTTTACTCTTCGGGTGATCCCGATTGATTCTTCTTTAGGTTTGGAGGAGAATTTGACAGGACAGTGGGAGGTTTCCGGACTAGATAAAGTGATGACTATTCTGATCTAGGTTAGAGTGCACACAGAGTGTTTCTTTTCTCTCTCTCTTTGGCAGCGACCTTTGACCGACCCTAGACTATGACTCAGTGACCAAATTGACCGAACCTTCTTAAAATACTGGCTTTTGGATTGTCTGAGTTGCATAAGTCATTGTCACTCCTTCTTTTACCCTTTGAATTTCTCAGAACACCCGTATTACTACGGATATCCACTTCCATTGGATAGATCCATCGTATGGTTATATACGAACTCGAAGGGACTTCTTCGAGGATGGATCCAGGTTTAGGAGAAATAGAATTGGTTTATTCAGTTGTCTTTTATTATCACCTTCTCTCAGGTTACGAGAGCTCCTTGGTTTAGGAGAGTACACCTATTACGCTTATTGTATAGTCTTATTCCAAACCATAGGCTGGTGCCGAAAGGTAGGGAATGAAGAAAACGAATTAGCCTAAGTAGGGTGTGCAGAAGGTAATATGTAAAGACAAAATAAAGGGATTAGAAAGAGGGCAAAGTAAATTGCGACTGATATCATTCACGACCAAAACCGCGTACTTCATCGCCGCTCCTATTTCACTTTTAAAAGAATAAGGTATTATTCAGTTGTCTTTTATCATCACCTTCTCTCAAGATACGAGTACTCCTTGGTTTAGGAGGGTACACCTATTATGCTTACTGGATAGTCTTCTTCCAAACCATAGGCTGGTGCCGAACGGTAGGGAAGGAAGAAAACCATTTAGCCTAACGATGGTGTACAGAAGGTAACGACTAAAGACAAATAAAGGGATTTGGAGAGATGGCAATAAAATATACGGTTGAAGTCATGAATTGGTTTATGGAAGAGGCATTGCTAAGAATACCAGGATACCCCTACGAAACATTTTCATGTTTCAGTGCATTGTTAAAGAAAAACTGTTTTCCCGATTAGACACTTACTCCAAGGGTATGTATTTACCAGGTTTCATTCTCATATCTGTATGGTTTTACAGATGATGAGTGGGAGTAAGTTATTGGGAATTAGGTGATTATCCTCATTATATCGGAATTCGTTGTAATTGGTGATATTTGAGGAAATCGCCAGGGTACAGTTTTCAACCTACGACGCACAGGTTTTGAGTTGTTTAACTCAGCGGACTTATACAGAGTATTGTATGTTGTCCAAGTGTCCATCAGGACAAAGGGGTAGGTCCTCGTACTATGTTCTGTTTACTTATAACTTCTCTAGTTTTTAGACAAGTGTTTCGTAGAAATACAAGGTCTAAATTTTGAGAAGTTATGGGTATAAGAATAAAGTAGAGAACCAGGTGTCACAAGTATCGGGATTCTTCAAAGAGATCGAAGATGTAGATTCTTGTGATTGGTATTCAGATGATAGTGATGGTTTTGAGAAACGTGTTTCTCTTTCAGGTTACTCATAAATGGATGGATTCCTAAGTTGAGTAATGCTGATTAGCCTCTTTCCATTAAGTTGATATGCACTGGAGACAGTTGCATGATTTGAATCTGGTTCCAATTAAATTAGTGCCAAAGTTTCTATTTTGGATATAAAATAGATCGTACCTTAAAAGATATTAAGGTACGGGGAGTTGTCCAGCTTATGCTTAAAACCAGACTCTGGATAACTCAGGGCACGTTTCTGTAATGGCTGTTTGTGGGTTGACCCTGGCTATGACGAGGGTTGATATTCTACCATTTGGAAGATCAATAGTGATATTGTTCTTGACTCGCCACAGTTTTAGTAAAATGGATCTTTTTCAGAAAACAGTAGTGGGAGTATGGTAGAACTGGAAGTGATTCCAGAACCGCGAACGATTACAGAAAATTTAATAGGACCTATATATTCAATCAGGTTTGACATTCCAATAGCCACTCCGCAGATATGGTAGGTAACCTCAGACACCCGAGAGGTACTTCGGTAGGCTCAAGGACGGTGACAGGGAGGTTCTTATCTACCCAGACTTGACACTACTGTTGTTCCAGGATATGAGACCCAGTAGGAGGGTTGTCGTAGTCAGTGGGAGCAGCGGAAGCATAGTGGGCAAGATGCTTATATCTATTTATAGACTTGAGCAGTTATAGCGGAGATAGATCATCTAATTTTGATGTGACAGTCATGGGTTTGACTTCAATCAGAATAGGGGATGGATCAGTTAAGAAGGTAGTAGGGTGTGATGTCATGGTATCTGGATGACATACACAGAATAGGAAGTAAAAT
The DNA here is from genome assembly GCA_030015575.1 of Agapanthus africanus. Taxonomy (NCBI): domain Eukaryota; kingdom Viridiplantae; phylum Streptophyta; class Magnoliopsida; order Asparagales; family Amaryllidaceae; genus Agapanthus; species Agapanthus africanus. The sequence goes on from JASDDO010000031.1 coordinate 569,043,699, forward strand.
TCCTATACTATGATCGGTTGTACTGTGGTCGTCACACAGTTGTTTCTCCAGACAGGATATAGATATAATATTTGACATTCTGGTTTCTAGATCTATGGTTTTAGATCTGGATTTGGGTAGTTTCCCAATGTTGGTACTTTGACAGATATTCTAATGGTTTTTGGAATAGTTGACTCCTAGCATGGTAGTGTACCTGCAGGTGATGGAGTCATCCTCTCTAAAGGTGTCTTACAGACTAAAGGGCAGAGGGATGTGCATGATTGGCAGATCACTTGCTTAGGCAATTGAGTCAATCATGAGATGTCAAGTACCACACCAAATGTTGGTTTTGCACTAGATGCAATAAGTTTGTATTAATCCAATCCTGGAGAAGTATAAGGAAGCAGTTTTAGAACATAAGTACATGTTCTACGGATTTGATGACGGCAGCCTCCTTCGGGAGACGGTTATCATTCCAAGCTTCAAAGGTGACATGGTTGACAGAGTGTTTGTCAGAGTTATAGTTTTTCCCTCTTACGAAGAGGGACAGTATTATGGACAGGTGGTCCAAGAGGATACTGTGGGTGGCATGGTGCCGGATACTGATTAGGTTCAGTGATCGATACAGTCTAAGAAGTTTGGATTTGGAGTTCATTTATGAACTAGGTCCCATCAGATATCCAGACATATTCTAAGACAGGTGTTACTCGATTCGGGAGATGGCTATCTCCGCGAACTTGAGATTTAGAGAGATATAGAAAGAAACATCTAGGCGGATCCACTCACTAAGGCTATTTCTCGAACACAATAGTTTTTACAAACGGGCTTTGTGATACTGATTAGTACAGGAGTTGGATGTTCGGTTTCACACTGGCTGTGAGTAGTCGACATCGCAATAATTAGCCTTGAGTGCAAGTGGGAGATTGTTGGAGATAGTGCCCTCATAGTCAATTATTGGATCGCAGGTACGTGATTGCAATGATTGCGGAGGACCTATACCGATATGACAGACTTACTCGAGATGATAGTATGCTATCTGGTTTGCCTTTATCAGTCGTGTACATGTTCAGGTGACTGATTACATGTTACACTTTGATAGAGCCCTTAGGATCTTGCTTTACCACCAACAGTATGATGGCGATCATATACGTGAGAGTTGGGTGGTTTATACGCATATCCTTAATTGTGGTCCCTAGTCGTGGGAGTTTCGAGACAGGGCATCGATACTCCGGAGTAGACTAGTGTGTACAGTCGAGACCCCGACGAGGGGCGGTGGCCGGTCTCACAAGCCACTGGTGTCAGTTGGATCACCTAAGATGTATACAGGTGCTCATTGGGTTATGAGTACACCGGACAGGACTCGCCGGGAATCTGCTAGTTAGTACTATATCTATCGTCAGATAGCAGTTCCCTGGTGACATGTGTACAGGTTAGTTCATCGACCTGAGGTCGTCATTTGTCTCGTATGAGTTCCCACTGTGCTTTGATTTCTACCCTACCACGGCTCAAAGGAGTCGTGCAAACAGGTAGCTTTTGGGTACAGTCCCGAGCCATATGGAGGCACGTGAGCGGATCGGCATGGGATTCGTCTCTCCCGGTATTGGGGGCGAGATCGTGCTGTGTCTAGGAGAGCCATTACACAAAGCCCACGGCCGTGGCAGGAGATTTACTGGTAGGTACTCCAGTAGTATCTCAGGGTGTTATTGGGCTTCACTCCGACACGACTTATACTGCTATTGGGGGTCTGACGTTACTAGCCCCCTAGGCAGATATGCGATACTCATAGACGAACGGACCGGACTGTATATACATTGTCACTGTTAGGCTCAGTAGGGTTTCCGGATGAGTTAGCTCATCGGCCTCCCTTGAGGTCAGTCCATGGGCAGCCGTTACGCATTGCTAGTGCCGCTGACGGTTTGTGGTTAAACCCACTGCCAGGGTACTGACGAGTCATTAGAGTCCCCCACAGACAGTTTCCCAAGTTCGGGCGAAACGTTGTAGAGGCCGTATGGTTTTATTGCAGGGTTCGGAAAATGCACGTGCGTTTACGCACGTGTTATTTTTCGGGTAGATGATACTGGTCGGCTTTGGTTTAAGCCGGATCCGAGTATTATATTGAGTAGGTATAATATCTTTATCTCAGTTGCATTTGTATTCGGTCGTAATACAAATGCGGGTGTATTTATACAGTTTCGGGGTTATCCTGAAAGTCGTTTCAGGATCACTTTTGGAAGTTGCCAGTTTCCAGTTTTCTATCAGCCGTCTTTTAACATTCGGTTAAAGACGGGTTTACCTTTTCTTGAGATGAGTGTGGATTCTTCTAGAAGATTCTAGAGAGAGTGACTTGACATGGTGAGTCATTAGTGCATTAATGGTGTCATTAATGCTTTTGGTGACTAGGTTATTAAAGGTTCAATGTATTAGTGAATCATTGTTTTTCCATTAATGATAAAGATAAGTTTCATTCTTTATGGTCACCCCCTTCTTGCTCCTACCCTCACCTCCCTCCATGATAAATATGGCCGGCCCCCTCCTCTCTCTACTTCACTTGATGCTTGATTCATTTTTTGTAGAAAAGATTATGATAGTATTTGGGGTGCATGGAAATTTCATTGCCTTTTCATTCCATCATCCAATCCGAGTGGCAACTTCATTAACCGATCGTCCACGGACTTGGACGAAGTGAGACAAAGTCATCTACTCATTCTCTACATCAATCTTGGTCGTCTCTTTTAGCAAACTTGACGATCGAGTTGCCTCAAGTCAAAGGCGGGAGCCCGTTTAAAGAATCAGAGACGTGGTGCCACCTGGACGAGCAGATCGGAGATCGACGAGATCGGAGCAGCCGCAACGGAGCGTGGGATGATGGTTAAAGAACGAAGGACTCGAATCGTTCGGTATAACCTTTCTACACTCTTTACAGTTTGTTAGTTTAGCAATAATGGCAGATCCGGGTTAAAGTATACGATAGCGCCAGTTAACAGTTTTTTGTTCCGCATTTGGCGTCTGTAGACTGCCGGGGCGCTAGCGTAGACTTACAGGTCCATCGCGTTACTTGCACTACTTAGAACGTCTTTAAACCACGGAAAAATTCAACACTTGGAAATTTCCCGACAGGGGAAAAATTGGGTATTTATATCCGGTCGAACTTTTGAATATATTCAAAAATTATCCGGAAAGCCAAATAGACAAAGTCTGATAAACCCGATCGAATCATCGAAGCTCCAAAACATCCCAGATTATTCAACTCTTGAATAAATATTAAAAATACCCAGAGAACTCATCATTGTTAAATAGGAATTACTGTGCAAAAGTCAACGCAAGAGGAGACCATACGGCCGCGGAACCGCCGCACATGCCAAGCTCGTGCCGCGGTTCCGCGGTGGTTTAATTGAATTAGTCCCCCGTATTTCACAGTAATTCATATAATACCGTGCTTAATTTTCTGCATATTTTTAATGTGGAAAAATGCACAGTTTTGAAAAAAGTACAGAGAGCATGGGAAAAATGGGGCTTCGGGTTCGATCGGGATTCAAACGTCGTCTAGACTTCGCCTAAGGCTCTAGCTAGGCTCTGATACCACTGTAGGGCTCCTAGGCACTCTCAAGAGGTCTCACAAGGCATCAACCATACCAATTTAAAATTATACGGATGCCGAGAAACCCTAATACGGATCGTTGGCTAGAATTAGGCGAAAAAGCAACTAGTTAACTACTTTAACTAAGAGTACGGATATACAACCTTTGTAGATCCGGTCCTCCACCTCCACGGCTCCGTGATGAAGTCCTCTCCGCTGTACAAATCGGATCCCGGGCTCTAGTGTCGGCTTCATCGGAGAATGGACGGGCTAGGTCATCGACTACGACGCCGAAGATGATCTACGTCGAGGCATCACTAGATCAAGCTCCAACTTCACCAAGCTTTGAAAACTTGTGAAGGAAACACCCTATACTATTTGGAAAGAGGTAGAGTATGAAGGAATAGGAAGTGGGTTCACTTTAGAATTGGATTTCTCACTCATTTGCTCAAGTTGCCATTGTTGAAGCAAGCTTTCTTCAAGTGAAGAAGATGAAGAAGAAGAAGATAATGTTATGATAAGTATTTTTCAAAAAGGAAAATAAATGAATACTTATCATAATGCAACCATGGTAAAGTGTAGAGAATAGACTAGGGTTAAGTGGAATGGTTAGGGTTAAGCATGAGACAAAATGGTCACTAAGTCAAAGCTTCATGAAGCTTCATAATACAAACAAAGTTAGCAACCATTTTCTCTTTATGCTTTTCATTTTCCAAAACGAATAAATAGATAAATAAATGAGAAAAGGAAATGAAACCCTAACCACTTAAGTAACCATGGTTTAAATCTTTACACAAACCCAAACTAGCATGTATCATCAAACATGATACAATCTTGTGTACAAAAGTATATCACATATACAATGTGCACAAGCCAAGTGAGAAAATCCATTTAAAATGAACCAGTACTAGTTAATGCAAAGTAATATATCAAATATATAATTATACATTAAATCATTAAATCAACACTTGATTTAACGATCCAGTCATATCGCATATAACCGACTAGTATCCAATGTATCGGCTTATCGAATCAATCCTTGATTCGATAACTAGGTTATATCGCATACAACCATTCGATACATTCATCGCGAGAATAGAATACGGTATCACATACACGCATTATTCTCGGTCCCGCACATATCTCATATGCGCTCCTATTTCGTTTCGCTTGAGCCAGGAAACCTCTGTGTAGGACTCTAAAGACTCGTCAATACGCGGGCAGCAGGTGATGATCATATCAAACACCCACAAGACGCAAGCGGTCTGCTAAACGTAACGGCCACCCGGGTATTGAGCGATCAGAAGATCGACGAGCAAGCCCGCTCACACTCCTGTGAATCCAACCAGTAACACTTACCGTACAGTCCGGTCTCGTCGTCTGATATGTCGCATATCTCGCCTAGGGGTGGTAAACGTCAGACCCCAATAGCTCGATAAGTCGTGTCGATATGAGGTCTATAACAATTCGAGAAACTACTGGTAACACTTACCAGTAAATCTCAGCAACCCTGGCCAGGGATTTCCTGTTATAGCCAATCGAACACAGCGCAACGTCAACCCCCTATACCGGGAGAGACGAATCCCCTCCTATCGCTCATTGCCTCCTTGTGACTCGGGACTGTACCCAAAAACCACCGTTTTGCACGCCCTCTTGGACGTGGTAAGATGGAAATCAAAGCACAGTGGGAACCACACAAGACTCTATGACGATCTCGGGTCAACAGACTACTCTGTACCAGTGTCACCAGAGAACTGCCATCTGACGTAAGGTATAATACCATCTGGGAGTTCTCGGCGAGTCCGTCCAGTGTACCCAGTCTCTACTGAGCACCCGTATATCATCTCTGATGTCAAACACCGATGGATATGGGATCATCCATCGCCCATCTGTATGGGTCGAGAAGGTATACGCTAGTCTACTCTGGTATATCGATGCCCCGTCTCGATACACCCACGACTAGGGACTTTGAAGGATGTACTTATGGACTACCATGTCCCCACTAGTATGATCCGCATCATAGTCCAGATAGTCAAGCACACATCCTAAGGGTTTTACCAACATGTAACAGAGAGACAATCAGTATACACGTTAAGGTAAAGAGCAACCAGATAGCATACTATCATGTCGAGCAAGAAAGTCCTCCCTATATATATCCCAGCATCCACTACAATATACATCCGATGTATAGTAATGGCCTCTAGGGCATACATATAACTAACAGACATTTATCTCCCTCGAGCTCCGCGCACTCATTGAGTCTTGTGCTGCCCCTCTCGTGCTCTGTGCTTGTCCGAGACACGAATGGCCACTGTTTTTCGTCTTGTCTCTTGAACTAGTAAGAGACACTGGATGGATGCAGATGACCGGAACCCTGCTTTTATCTGTCCATTACAGATGTTCTGGATTTTGGCGTAACTATGGAGATTTTGTATGATTTGTGTTATTTTGGACTGGGAACCTGTAACCCGTAAATATGTAGCAAACACGGATTAAAAGGACATGCCTATAAATAAACGAGCAGAAGAATGGCAGTATTAAATGCAATATTATGGTATGAACAAATACCCCCAAACTTAACTTTTGCTCATCCCGAGAAAAACCAATTATTCACAAAAAGTCCCAACCTCACTTTTGCAGGGAACGCGATTGCACTGAGCTCGTGTAACAAGTCGTTAAACCTCTAGGTTTCCTTAGTAGGAAGAGTGTTGTCTCCTGAGAGTTTTCAGCGGATACTACCCACAAAATCCTGTCAAGCTTGTTTCGTAAGTTAACGTTGATTCTACTCCGACAGTTTAGTATCTAAGTTTGAAATTCTATCATCCTAAGTTAGAGATATTCAACTTTTATTTTTCACGCCTCCTATTTATTCAACCCAAGATCCTATACGTTTTGCAGTTTAGAAAGATCTCGGTTTCCTCTGAGTTTTCTTTCTAAAGTTCAGTCTCCAATTCGGGATTTTTATCATCTTTATGGAAAACATAAGTCTTATTATTTATCCCTATCTTTCCTCCAAATATCGATCGTATACCCCCACGTTTGTGTAAATTTCACCCCTACACTCAAGAATTCAATTCAAGTTATAGTACCCTTTCATTAATACCTAATTCTATTTCTTTTCATTAATGATGAACGGATTTGCTCACACATCTTTCATGCGACTATTAATGCTTCTTGAGGCACTAATAACCGATTGCTGAATGTGTGAGCTTAAAGCGTAAATATCAGTTTCCAGATCTTGTAATTTATTCTTTTTTTTCTTCTTCTTTATTTTTCTTTTTCAAAACCGGATATATTTTTCAATGATGCTCTTTTGGTGGTTAGTTTTAAATACCGTTCTTTTCATACTAGGTTTTCAGGCAAGAGTATTTCTAGGTATTCTCTACTATCCTAAATTTCAAGGTGCGTGTAAGTGCAATTTGTAAGGTATATACTTTCTGAATTTGGACTCAAGAATATAAACTATTTTTTAGACTTATCTTTCCATGAAGCTTTCAATACGTTCCCTTCATCTCGACGTAACTTAAGAACTGAACTCAAGATTACCTACTTCTATAAAAAAAAACTGCAAGAATGTATACTTACCAAGGTTCAACAGAAGGAGGGTTATTTTTATGGTTTTCAATTTCTAAGCCCATGATTTAGTTATTTCTAACGTATCAACTAAACTTTCGGAATAAAAATCTAAGTTACCCTACTAGCTAACTTGACGACAAAGATTTTATATTTTTTGGAAAAAATTTCAATTTTTATGGGTTTTTTAATAAGTATGCAAATGCAAAATATACACATGAATGCGAAGGAAGAAAGCTTACTGAGTACACCCTCAAACTTAAACTTGGCAGTGCCCTTACTGTCATGCTACACCAAGAGGGTCAAAATTGTCGGCGCTTCCATGTTTTTTTATATACACAAAAGAAAAGGCAAACCAAAAAAATATATACACAAAAAGGTCCCCCCAACTTAAGTAAACAGTGTTTCCATTGTTTAAGCGGAGAAATTAAGGATTAGGGGAGAGAACAGTATCAATCTATACAAGGCCTTATACATACCAAAAGTTAATACTAACCATTTAAAAAATTTAGCATGATAGCGCAATGGTTGGAGAAAAAATGCGGAGAGAAAAGAAATGGAGAATACGTGAGACCGTATGGGGAAGGTAGCGGTGTATGGTCTCGGTAGAAAAGACGGAAGGCGGAAGGGAAAAAAATGGAATACGAACTTGAGGGTGGAAATGTAGTGAATAAATTGGTACAATATGTAATGACCGATATGTAAAAAGTTATTGTACTAATCTATCAACCCACCGAGAAATGGGGTCCAACCTCTCAAGATTCGTGAGAAAACATGGGTAGACCGAACTTGGTGAACTAGACATAAGAATTGAAGGTGATAAGGTGTCTTGCAAAATGGGAATGATGGAAAGGATGAAGATAAGTGATTGAACAATGGTATCGGTTAAAGATTCAGGAGGATGTACATAGTCAATGAAAGGGATAGGATGAATTAGAAAATCTGACTCATCAAGTAAAACTGCTCATCCTCAATGCTATCCTCAAAATTCTCCTCAAAAATCAGCTCATCCATGCATTCATCATCAATTTCCAGATGCATATGGAGTTCGGGATAAACAGTTAATGGTTCGGGATGATGTCCACATGGAAGTGAAAGGACATGATGAATTAGTGAGAAAAAACTCATCCAAAACTGTGGATTCATCCAAAATATTCCCAGCGTCGATATCCTCAATCAAGTGAAAATCAAATTCCTCAGACACCTCACCAAAAGCATGTATTTCAATTAATTGTGGTTTTAGGATGGAGGTGTAGAGGTCAAAGGGATTGGGTATGGTTTCTATTGACAGGGTCCCTTTACAATTCGTTAAATCATACACTACAAATTCGCATAAATTATCAAACATTCTATCTTCAATTTGCTATTCATTTAGGGTACTCGATAGACTTTCGAAACCAGAGTTGTGGAACTCAATTTGTAACGGGTTGGTTTGATATGGAAGGGTGTACTGCTCACTCTCGCTACTCAAATTTTCAAACTGTCCAATTGCCTCATCATACATTGGAAAATATGGAGCGAGTTAGAAACTAGCAGCCGGTTCACAAGATTATATGAGGACAACCATGGATGCATTCACTTCCTCCATTTGGCATGAAGCTACCCGAAATTCTTCTAATGATTGGTCCAGACTAGACATAGGTTGTGAAGGGGTTTCAGTAAAAAAATCAAAGTTGTTTGGATACGTGAAACTCCCAAATAGCTGTTCAGAAGCAATGTCTAGGGAAAGTGTAAAATTCGGGTAGGATTGATATGAATCGAATGGATGTGAAAAAAGGACAGGATTAGGATCAACATTCTGAGAAGAAGGTGATTGGAATCGTTGATCACAAGAATTCAAAGTGGTGAAAGGAATGAAATATCGTTTACGGGATTGCGCAATATGTTCAGCAATGGACATTGGTTTAAGAGTCGCCACATCACCCTCAGAAGGGATATCAACATGAGAAGGGGTGAAAGTTTGAAACGGTTGATATGACCTGGATTGTGGTGTCCATATGGTGATTTTAGAAGCGTCTATCCGATCTCTCAAAGAAACTTTTGACATGGATGGATCGTTCGAAGTTCGGCCAAAGCAAGAATCGTATGAAGAAATGTCTGTTTATGAGTACTAAAGTTCACTAAGAGTTGATCATTTTGGGATACCCATGTTATGAAAAGAGTGGAGGGTTGGGAGGGTGAAATTTTTATAAATTTTTGTTTTTTTTTGTTTTTGGAGTTTTGAAATTGTTTGTTTGGTTTTTGAAAGAATACGGAATTATGAGACTAAACTTTATACAAGCACAATCAAAATCACAATATGCACAAATAACACCTAGAGCTAGAGTCTTCAAAGTCCAACTAGACCGCTCCTAGACTTCCAAGCGACAAGTTGCAGGATAACCCTCGAATTGCCTCTTCACTTCGAATTGTGGCCAGGTAAGCGCAAGTGAAGTAAGGAGGGTTCCGCTCACGAATCACTGTGAGACGGGACTTTTAAAATTACCTCCTCACTTGTCTAGCCTAGGCATCACAAAATCAAGTTTAGATAAACGACCAATTCCCCGTAACCTTCACTTTTCCTAAATGAACGCAAAAAGTCCTTATAGGTTTGGAATAGATATTTTTTATTAACTCAAGGTGATGCGTATGCTTTTTGTGATTTGTGGGTTCTTAGGAAGGGTGATGAAATCCCCACCTAATCTTAATTGGTGTTCAAACCCTTTAATGTCCGTATTATTATATGCAAAGCGTATAAACAAACAAAATCTAAAACAAAAAAAAAATTTGGCGGCGGCGCAATGTGTGCAAAAAAACATGCAGCAAAATACAGTTCAGTGGAGTTTTCAGAGAGTTTTGGAGAATAGGATAGGTGCAAAAACTTTTGAGCACAGAAGCCAAATTATGACCGTGGAACCGCTACGGTAACTAACCTTTGACCGCGGTTCCGTGGTCAAAATATTGTTTTAGCGCTTCAAAATTGGTCCGTGCACTCCCACTATGGTGTTCTTCTGTATTAAACCTTCTGTTTCATTATTTCATTACTGTACTTGCTCCAGATAGACTGCACACTTGCACACAAAAAATATTAAAAATAACAAAATGGTTTATATATTATTATTATTTATTTATATATATATATATATACAAAAAATATATTAACCCAAATAACAAGAAAGAAATACGTTACCGTCTCTCCGGCAACGACGCCATTTGATTGTCAGCGGAACGCGATACGTTTTACAATATGTGTTCCACTATGTTCTTTACTTACCGCAATCAAGATGGTGCCGCTTTCCAGCTAGCCGGTTGAGCACGGATCGATCCACAGGGAGATGGTTGTATGTCAATTCTTGTTTTAGACGAGTCAATGAAAGAATGCGTATGTGTTTGTTTAAAACTATCCTAAGTGATCGTTTTTATGTTCAAGTAAGCTAGTTAGGGTTATGCTTGGTTAGTAGAGTTAGGATTAGTCTTGTACTTGTCTTTTGTCATTCTTAAAATGATGTTGGGATAATCAAACGTAGCGGGGATTAGGAGGACATAGGAATGGGATTTGCGAGTTTAAGCAAGCTTTCCAACGCTAAATCCATTCCTAGTGCCCCTGTCCTTTCGCTACGTGTGCTTATTTCCTACCCTAGGCCAAACACCCACAACCATGTATCCAATTAAGTCACAATTACATGTCACGTTGTAGTGCGCCCAAAGGACTTCTCGACTTAGGTCGCGGCTATATGTCACGTATAGCGCGCCTAAGTGAGGGGGTTGTGTTTGTTTGGTTTAGGTTCGTTTCAAGGTGTTTGGCGAAGAGACGCACAAGGGATTTTTCCGTCCCTCAAACTAACCTTCCTTAGCCCCTAAAAAGTGTGGAATTATTCACACATTAGAATAAAAACAAAGCAAGAAGGAAGCAAAAAAAGAAAGGAAAAAATACGTTTTTACAAAGATGCAAGCTAACTACTTGGGTTCTCACCTAAGCAAGGAACTCCATCGAGTTTCACGGCTTGAAAATACGGATAAAAAAAGAAGGGAAAACAAAAAGAACAAGAAACAACAACAACTACTTACCAACAATAAATAAAAGTTAGAGTAAGAATTAAAATTACAAAACAAGAAATGAAATTACAATACAAGAAAATTAAAGATACAAGATAATAAAAAACAACACTCATCTTCATTGATCTTCCACTCAAGATCTCTCACTACAATTTCAGGGAGGAAATATGAAGAAGAAGAAGAAGAAGAAAAACAAACTAATCTACACTAACCCTGACAAAGAAAAAAGCATCCTCTCTTGGGCATAGAACGGGGCTATTTATAGGCAGAGAGCTGAAAGCCTAGGGCCAAATTCTGAGCCCATAAAAAGTTAAAAAAAACTACTCCCAAAATATCTTCGGACGCCGAGTCAACTGGGACGCGGAACCGCCGCATAATTGCCATTTTGGCCACGGTTCCACAGCTCTTTGGTGGACTTAGGTTGTTGTTTTCTCTAGGGTTGCTTGTGTTGCTATTTTCATGTGTTTGACAGGTCCCAAATTGCAAATTGACTCCATAATTTCTTCAGATCTTCAATAGTCCAAAATGGCTTCACTTTTAATTCATTTGACATTTATCTCCCTCGAGCTCCGCGGACCCATTGAGTCTTGTGCTTCCCCTCTCGTGCTCTGTGTTTGTCCGAGACACGAATGACCACTGTTTTTTGTCTTGTCTCTTGAACTAGTAAGCGGCACTGGACGGATGCGGATGACCAGAACCCGGCTTTTATCTGTCTGTAACAGATGTTCTGGATTTTTACGTAACTGTGGAGATTTTGTATGATTTGCGTTATTTTGGACTGGAAACCTATAACCTGTAAATATGTAGCAAACACGGATTAAAAGCTCCTGCCTATAAAAAGACGAGAAGAAGAATGGGCAGTATTAAATACAATATTCTGGTATGAAAAGTCGACTTAATGTGTATTTATCTTGTTTACATTCCGTTTTATTGATCCTTCGCCATTTGGCGTCGTATATTACTACGTGGTTGTGATTCCGCCATTTGGGCGATGATTTAACTCCCGTATGTGGGGATACTTTTTATATACTTATCATTGTATCTGTTTTATTCAAAATTTACAAAGGATGTGCTGTCCGTTTTTTTAAAAATCTTTTGAAACAAACTTTATTTTTTATAAAAACTTTTCTAAAACTTCACCTCTACTTGTTATTATCTATTTCGTTACATATACGGTTTAGATTCCTGGTTTTGGCTTACTTGGGTTACGATGTGGTCCACTTGACTTCATGTAATCCTTGTGCTGGTCATATGCACTTTTCGGTTCATGACACTCTCAAATCCTAGATTTTAAGATCAAAGAAATCCCTCAGATAAAAACTTAAGTTTTCTCTAGGAGAATTTTGATCTTAAGATCTTAAGATCATCGATAAGAACTTAAGTTCTGTATATATAGGTTAACCTTCCTTTGGATAAGGTTTAAACTTATTATATCATGAAGATCATTCTTCTTTTCTCACCTTGATTGATTATGATGGTGAGGAAGCAAACGCTGTAATTGTAGAGAACTTAAGTTCCTGATCAAGCCTATGGGGTCGACTGCGTATATCGTACGCTTATTCTCTCCCAAAAGTTTATGGAAAGTATTCTCTATCTATTTCTTGACTTCTAGGGTTCTTTATATAGGGTGTGAATATTGTTGGGCAAGTAGAGACAATCTCTCTTTGAGATTTCTCTAATTGATTTTAAGATCAAGCCCGGGTGCTTAAGCACCGTTGGATTTTAGATCCAAGGGTTATCTGTTGATATGATTAATATCTTTCTTATTTAAATAAGATATTCAACCGATTCTTTTGTTTAAAAAGAAAATATGAAAAGAGCTAATATTAGTCTAGGTGCTTATGCACCGTTGGATTATAGATCCAAGGGTCTTTCTTAATAAGATTTATATTTTTCTTTATTTAGAAAAATATAAACTATTTTATCTCTTGTTAAAAATATTATCTGTCTGTTTTAAAAAAAAAAGTAGAGATTATCTTAAATTGCTTAAGTTATGTATATTTTAAATCTTTTGTTTACAGATTTTCTGGTTAACCCGATTTGGAAAAATATTTTTCCAAATATCAAAGAAACAAGGGCCTTAAAGAATTGGCACAGCGTCAGCAATTATTGGCGCCTGCTTTATGGCAGCGCCCATCTTTCTGACGCATGGACTAAAATCTCATAGGTTATTTTATTGATTATTTTTTTAGGAGGGAACAAGTGTCCCAGTTGCAACCTGACTAAGTGGAAAAATGTTAAGATAAATTCAATCGCAGAAACATTTGATGTCAATAACAAGAGCAAGAAAATTGCATCTAAAGTCCTTTATTTTCCCCTGACTAAGAGATTGAAAAATTTATTTTTTTTCAAAGGGCATGGCGAAGAGCATACTATAGCATTCCGATCGTCGGATCAAAGATGTGAAGTTGAGGCACCCGGCTGATATAGATGCATGGAAGCTATTAGGCAGTGTTGATCATTTTAGGGATGAGTGGAGGAATGTATGTTTAGGTTCGGGCTCATACCTTACGGACTCATGAGCTCTAATTGGTCTATGTGGCCGGTCTTACTTATGCCTTACAATCTGCCTCCTTGGATGTGTATGAAGCAACCGTATATGATTTTTTCCTTACTAATTCCTAGAAATATTCACCTGGCCAGAACATCGACATCTATATGGAACCTTTAATTGAAGAGCTGATAATCCTTTGGGAACATGAAGTAGAGACATATGATACATATGCCGAGAAAGGGTGCTACATGGAAAATTAATCAAGAACATAAGAAATACTTTCCACGGTGGTTTCGTAAACACGTGTGTATCTCTTGTAGATTTCACGTACCACACACACACACACACACACACATATATCGCATATAGTTTATACATTTTATGTATAAATGCATTGTAAATTCAAGATGGAAAAGCAAAAGGGATGCAATTCCCGAATTTAATTGTATGACTATCTAAAGGTTCTAGTGCAAAAATGAATCGATATAGTTCATATTGCATTAATAACCTAAAATTTCTTACAACTGAGAAATTGGATACCCAAAATAATAGCATTTATTTTCCATTTGAACAAACACGCTTCTCAAGTTCCCTTGATCAAAGACCGCAGGGAGGATAAAAAGAATACTATGGTTAGTTAGAGATCATAATAGAGTTATTATACGAGAGTAATGAACAAGAACGATCTGTTATGTTCAAATTTTTTTGGTGTACTTGCATCCATAAAGATGAGTACAGTTTTCAGCTTGTCAATCTTGTTGGCTATAGTGCCCTCAAGTCAATTATTGTAATCGCAGGCACGTGATTATGATGATTGAGGGAGCACCTATACGGGTAGAACAATCTTACTCAAAATGATAATATGCTATTTGGTTTGTCTCTATCATCATGTACATTATTTATATGGTATTATAGATCACTATTACATGTTGATAGAGCCCATGAAATTCTTGTTGGACTACCAGCATTATGATGGCGATCATATACGTGGGAGCTGGATGGTCTATAAGCACATCCTTAAATGTCCCTAGTTGAGAAAGTGTCGAGACTGGGCATCAATACTCCGGTGTAGACTAGTGTATACTTTTCGAGACCCCGACGAGGGGCGGTAGCCGGTCTCATAAACCATTGGTGTCAGTCAGACTCCTAAGATATTATATAGGTGCTCATTGGGTTATAAGTACACTAGACGGACTCACCGGGAACATGTTAGTTGGTATTATACCTATTGTAAATAGCAGTTCCCAGGTGACATGTGTACAGGTTAGTCTGTCGACCTGAGATCGTCATTTTTCTCGTATGAGTTCCCATTGTGCTTTGATTACTACCCTACCACAGCTCAAAGGAGTCGTGCAAACAGGTTTTAGTTAGGTACAGTACCGAGTCACATGGAGGTAGTGAGGGGATCGTCGGGGATTCGTCTCTCTCGGTATTGGGGGTTGATGTCGTGAGGTGCACGGGTAGCCATCACCAGAAATACTTGGCCAAGGTAGACGAGAATTACGGATTTGGTTCAGTAGTTTCTCAGTGGGTGATGGGCTTCATACCGACATGATATATCGCGTTATTAGGGGCGTGACTTTATCCACCCCCCTAGACTCGATATGCGACACTCTTAAACGAACAGACCGGAATTTAGGGAGATTGTCACTGACAGGCTCAGTAGGGGTTCGGATGAGTTTTCTCATCAGCCTTCCTTTCGCTCAATACCTGGGTGGCCATTACGTACAGCTAGTGCCGCTGACGTGCTTATGGTTAAACCCACTGCCAGCGTACTGATAAGTCTTTAGAGTCCCACAAAGAGGGTTTTCACGGTAAAGGCGATATGATGTAGATGACGTATGTTGGTATATACAGGTGTCCGATTAAATATGTGTTAAGGCTATACAGACTTTTATCGGACAGTTGATAATACTAGCGGTTTAGGATTGAGCAAGATTATTAAATCAGTTTTTGATTTAATAATATATATATTTATATATGTATTCTAGTATTATTGTTCACCATTCATTTTCTCTCTTGGCTATTCGTATGTTTATACGAATACGCGTATATGAATTTCTATACGTATACCGGGTTGTGTTCCGTATATATACGGAATATCTTCTAGAAGATGAATACCTCATTATATGATTTTATTTTAGAAAATCATTTGGTAATGAGGTGGAGCGTAAGATGGCATGAGCATGATTGGAGATATGTAGAGAGGTATGACTTTTGATTATTTATTGTAAAATGTGCGAGATATTTTCTTGCATGGTTGAAAAATGATTAGCCATTCTTTCTGCATGCTACTCATTCATTCATTCACTCTTTTAGACACTTAGCCATTTTTCTTGAGTTGCTCATGCCCATGGTACCTCCTCTTTCTTCTTCTTTGATTGCTCACTTAAGCATGAGGTATGAGAGAAAAAGATAGTGATATATTCCTACATATCCACTCCCCATTGCTAGCGAACATGGAGCGTCGGTTGCTTCGCTAGGCGAAGCTGGAGCTTGCATCGTTTCCCTCGGGTGGATCATCTTCGACGGAGGAAGACCGGCGGCCAAGTTCAATCGAGGACGCCTCAAAGAGCTAGGGAAGATGGTAGAAGACCAAAGGACACGGCTCATTCGGTATAACCATTTCTAACCTTGTAGTTTAGCTCTTTGTGGTTTCCTAGTGTAGGTTTATGGTTCGATTCAAGACGGGTTCGTTAGCACAAAGTTTTTTAAAGGTCATTTTTGTTCCGCATCGGCAACGGTAGATTGCCAGGGCGCTATCGTAACCCAACATGGTATTAGAGCCATTCCATAAACCCATACTAGCTAGTTTACACAAGGTTAAAATGTCGATCGACCAAATTTTCCGAATCGTTTTTCCATTTTCTTGTGCCCGCTGTCGATTTTGAATATTGTTAAAAAAATTCATTCAGAGCATCCAAAAAATACGTGCAGGCATATTTAGAGCACCACAAGAAATTTGGGTATGCGGCCCAACAAATTGGCCGCGGAACCGCCGCAAGTTATTCCTATTGGCAGTGGTTCCGCGGCTGTTTTGTGGCCACTGTGCGCCAAATTTCTTCCGGCCCTCTATAAGTTGGAAATATGATTTTGGAATGTATGGTTTTGGCCCAGATTTGTTTGAGTGCTGGATTCCATTTGGGGCCAATTTGGAAAAGTTTTGTCAATGGAAATTATAAGTACGTGTTTATCAGTGCATGTGATAATATCTGCGACCGTGAATATCATTGAGCGGTACAACCCGACTAGTTGCTATATGTTCAACTAGACGGGTTTGCGAACGTGATATTCATATTGATGTTATGAGTTGTACTGATATTATGGTTGGATTTTCGTGGTGGATAGCCGGTGGTACAATGGTAGTTCTATAGTTCAGATTAATTTGTATATTTTTTATTGAGGGACGAGCATCCGACATGTGGACAGCCGTCTCTTCCAGATTGTATATTCTTTTATTGAGGCACGACCGGGTTGAGGTCGATGTCTCCATTGTATATATACTTTTCTTTTGTGTACTAGGACTACCCCACGTTGGAGTGCTCGAGTAGCCGGGTTCTAGAGGGAAATGGGCTCGCATCTCATGGCGTTGAGATGGAGGGGGCCTTACTATAGAATTGGCGGGCAATTTGCTGCAAACGTAGGGGGTATAGGTCGACCGATGGTGGAGTGCTCAAGTTACCGGATTCCGTGAAGTGCTGGGTGGCCCATTCACTTTGTTGATTGGGGTTGTCTCACTTATGGGATTGGTGGGTAACATTGTCGTGCTCGTAGATGTCCAGGTTTTCATTACATAGGCTATCCACACGACCGGGAACGGCGGGTCTCATTTGCGGCTCAAATGAAACCCGAGGCTCCAAGCTTATCCACCATTCTGTGTTGCTTGTTAATGTTCTGTGTTGTTGCTTATATCATGCATGGGATGAATGTTATATATATATATATATATATATATATATATTTATATACTAGTAGATGTTATATATGTTTTGCATCCGTGCTAGTCCGGCCCTGGCTCCGTCGTTAGTTAAATAACCTAACGGTGCATCACGGGGCCCCGTGGCGAATGCTGATGGCATATACGTACATTGTATTTTCGTTCCTTTTTATGGTGTGATATGGATTAATTGATGGGAATGCGTTAACTTTGATTAATGCAAGGAAAAACAAACCTAAATGATGTTGTTGGAATTAATATTTGAAAACTATTATTACAGACTTTTCATTTTGCTTTGCACAGCGGTTTTCGGTTATGAATATCCAGCACCTCATTCGACGAGGTAAGAGCCGAGATCCCTTCATAGCGAGTGACCTCTTGGGATAAAGTTTGTGTCAGTGTAATAACTTCACTATAGTAGATTATTTTTCTTTGCATTGTGGTATTCAGTTAGGAATATCCTGCACCTCATTCGATAAGGAATGAGCAGAGATCCCTTCACAGGGAGTGACCTCTTTAGCAAAATTTTATGCCACTATATATTTGTAAAACTGCTCGGGTTTCTTCAACGATATCATGTTCATTACATTAATGGTTTTTCGCCAAAAACCTGTCGTAGCCCTCCGTTATTTCCTACGAGTAGTACTTAGTATTAATCCTGCGTTTGTTGACCCCGTAAAGGCGTAGTGTACGGTAGCTAAGTGGCGCTTGTTTGTTGCATACGATGCGATTAGTTAGGACAGTTGTACGGACTTGTTGACCCCGTCAAGGGCTCGTGCGGGTGGGTTTAATGAAAACTGATAATGATGGGTTGAAGTTGACTAGGACTCTTTAATTTGTTGACTCCGTTAAGGTCACTAGGGTCCTAGGGGCAAAAACCACATCGGGGGTTTCAAATATAAAGGAAACTTGCCAGGCATGCGCATACCTTCTGCAGTGTGGCGACTTGAATGTCTTCCATCAAGTTATCATGCGATGATAGTTGGATCCCGATTCTCACTAATGAGTAGGTATTACTCCTTGATTGATTTTAGATGATCCCGACTAATTCTCCTTTTAGGGTTTGAAGGAGAATTCAAGGAAACAATGGGAGCCATCCTGATTAGATAAAGTGATTAACCAATCTAATCTAAATTATAGTGCACACTGAGTGCTTCTTTTCTCTCTCTCTTTGGCAGCGGCCATGGCCTGACCTTAAAAACTCATGAACCAACTTAACCGAACCTTCTTAAAACACTTTGGCTTTTGAATGTCATTAAGTCGCATATATCCCTGCCGCTCCTATTTTCCCTTTGCATATTTTCCAGAACACTCCATATCACTACGAAGATCCATATGGATTGGATATTCCATCGTATAGCTACATACGAACTCGAAGAAACTTGTTTCAGTTCGAGGATGGATTCCGGTTCTGGAAAAATTGAATATGACTATTCTGTTATCTTTTCTCTTTACCTTCTCTCAGGTTGCGAGGGCTCCTAGTATTAGGAGAGTACACCTATTTCTCTTATTGGATATTCTTCTTCCAAACCATAGGCTGGTGCCGAAAGGTAGGAAAGGAAGAAAACCAACTAGTCTAAGTGTAGTGTACAGAAGGTAATAAGTAAAGACATATAAATGGATTAGGGTAAGGGCAAAGGAAATTGCGACTACTATCATTCACAACGAAGCCACGTATGCCCCTGCCACCCTACATCCCCTTTTCATTTCTCCAGAACACTCCGTATCACTATGAAGATCCAAATTGCTTAGATATGTCATCATATAGTTACATACGAACTCGAAGGAACTTGTTTCAGTTCGGGGATGGATCCTGGTTCTAGAGAAATTGAATAGGATTATTCGGTTATCTTTTCACTTTACCTTTTCTCAGGGTGCGTGGGCTCCTAGTGTTAGGAAAGTACACATATTACGCTTATTGGATAGTCTTCTTCCAAACCTTAGGCTGCTGCCAAAAGGTAGGGAAGGAAGAAAACCAATTAGCCTGAGTGTGGTGTACAGAAGGTAATATATAATGACATATAAAGGGATTAGAGTGAGGGCAAGGAAATATACAGTTACTGTCATGAATCTGGATAGTGGAAAAGGCATTATTAGGAATACCCGGCCACCCCTTTGAAACATTTTTATGTTTCAGTTTTACTGTGCGGTGTTAAGTGAAAAATGTTTCCCCAATTTGATTATAACTCCAGGGTATGTATTTACCAGATTTGATTCTCACATCTGTATGGCGTTACAGATGCTGAGTAGGAGTACGATATTGGGAATTGGGTGATTAGATCCTCAATATATATCAGAATTCTTTATAATTGGCGATATTTGAGGAAATCACCTGGGTTTTGCCTGACGGCAAATATTTGGTTTTGAATATCCGTTGTTATGCACCAATTTCAAACTGATATATCTGTACTTTTATTTTATAATGTGAGATATAACTTTTTGAAATTATGTCTGTGATATTTACCTATATCAATTGATGGTTAAGTAAGGAGCATTCAATAGTGGTGTAATTCTTCTTAACCATAACATAGTTTTCAACCTACGATGCACAAGGTTCGAGTTATTAAACTTAGTGGACTTATACAAAGTATTGTATGTTGTTCGATGTCCGTTAGGAAAAGGGGTTGGTACTCGTACTATATTCTGTTTACTCATGACTTCTCTAGTTTTAGACAAGTATTTCGTTGAAATAAAAGGTCCATATTTTGAGAAGATATAGGTATAAGAATAAAATAGAGAACCATATATTGCAAGTATCAGGATTCTTCAAGATAATAAAAAATGTATATACTTGTGTTAGGTATTCCATTGTAAATAATAGTTTTAAGAACTTGCTTCTCTCTCAGGTTACTCATCCATGAGTATGCTCCTTGATGAGTAATGCTGCTTGGCCTTCTTCCATTTAGTTGATATGCACTGGGAACAGCTACATGTATTTTGAATCTGATTCCAATTAAATTAGTGCCTTTGTTTATATATTGAATATAGAATGGATTCATATTTTAACGATTTTAAAGTATATGGAGTTGTTCGGTTTATGCTTAAAACCAGAATCTGGATAAACTCTAGGCACGTTTTAGTAATGGCAGTTTATGGGTTTTCCCGGGCTTTGACGAGGGCTAACATTCTACCATCTGAAAGATCAATAGTTATATTGTTCTTGACTCGCCACAGTTTTAGTAAAATGGATTCTTTTCAGAAAACATTAGTGGGAGTACGGTAGAACTGGAATTGATTCCAGAACCATAAACGATTACTTAAAATTTAGTAGAACCCGAGGATTCAATTGGTTTCGATTATCCATTAGCCACTCCGAAGATTTGGTGGGTAACCTCAGGCACAGGAGAGGTACTTCGGTCTCCTAAAAAACGGAGATAGGGAGGTTTTTGATTACCCAAACTTGACATTACTGCTGTTCTAGACTATGAGATCTGGCAGGAGGATGAGTATAACGTCGTTCTAAATTTGCTTTAGAAGTGCACGCGGATATAACTCTGCCAGAAGGTTGTTGTAGTCAGTAGGAGCAGCGGAAGTATGGTTGGAAAGTAACTTATGTCTATTTATAGACTAAAGTAAGTACAGCGAGATAGATCATCTAGTTTTGATGTGACAGTCATAGATTTTGACTTCATCAGAACAACAAATGGACCTGCTAAAATGGTAGTAGGGAGTGATGTCTTGGTATTTGGATGACATGCTTTTTTATAGGAAGTGATATTCCTATACAACGATCGGTTATACTGTGGTTGTCACAAGGTGTTTTCTCCATATACGATCTGGATAAAATATCAGGGATTCTAGTAACTAGATCTATGGTTTTAGATCTAGATTTGGGAAGTGTCCCAATTTGGATACTTGACACTATTCTAAAGTGTTTTAGAATGTATGACTCCTGGCGTAGGTGGTGTATCCATAGGTGATAGAGTCACCCTATCTAAAGAGATGTCTTCTAGATTTATGAGGAGAGGGGCTTACATGATTGGCATATCTCTTGCTTAGGCAATTGAGTCAACCATGAGATGTCAAGTACCACACCAGATATTGCTTTTGCACTAGCTGCAATAAGCGTATATATTAATCCAATCCTGGAGAAACCTTGGGAAGCAGTTATGAACATAAGTGGATGTTCTTGGTATATGTTAACGGCAGCCTTCTTCAGGAGGTGGTTATTATTTTAAGCTTCCAAAGTGACATGTATGACAGAGTGGCTGTCAGAGTTATAGTTTTCCCTCTATTGAGGGAAGTATGTTGGACATGTGGTCCAAGAGGATACTGAGGAAGGCATGGCGCAAGATACTGATTAAATTCAATGGTTGATACGGACTAAGAAGTTTGTTGGATTTAGAGTTTATTTGTGAACTGGGTCCTATCAGATATCCAGACAAATTCTAAGATAGGTATCGCTCATTTCGGAAGATGGTCTTTCTCCGCGAAGTTGAGATATAGAGAGATAAAGATAGAAACATTGGAGCGGATCCACTCACTGAGCCTATTTCTCGAACGCAATAGTTTCGCAAACGGACTTTGCGAGACTGATTAGTAGAGAAGTTGGGTGTTCGGTATCATACGAGCTGTGAGTATGCGACACCGCAATAATTAGCCCTAAGTGCAAGTGGGAGATTTTTGGCTATAGTGCTCTCAAGTCAATTATTGTAATCGTAGGCACGCGATTATGATGATTGAGGGAGGACCTATACGGGTAGAACAGTCTTATTCAAAATAATAGTATGTTATCCGGTTTGTCTCTATCATCATGTACATGCTTTATATAGTATTAGAGATCACTATTACATGTTGATAGAGCCCATAGGATTCTTTCTTGACTACCAGCAATATGATGGCGATCATATACGTAGGAGCTGGGTGGTCTACAAGCACATCCTTAAATGTCCCTAGTAGAGGGAGTGTCGAAACTGGGCATCGATACTCCGGAGTAGACTAGTGTATACTTTTCGAGATCCCGATGAGGGGCAGTGGCCGGTCTCACAAGCTATTGGTGTCAGTCAGTCACCTAAGATAGTATATAGGTGCTCATTAGGTTATGAGAACACTGGCCGGACTCTCCGAGAACATGCTAGTTGATATTATACATATTTTCAGATAGCAGTTTCTAGGTGACATGGGTACAGGTTAGTTTGTCAACCTGAGATCGTCATTTGTCTCGTGCGAGTTCCCACTGTGATTTGATTACTACCCTACCATTGCTCAAAGGAGTGGTGCAAACATGTTTTTGTTGGGTACAGTCCCGAGCCATATGGAGGCAGTGATCGTCGGGGATTCGTCTCTCCTGGTATTGAGGGTTGATGTCGCGAGATGCACAGGTGGCCATCACCAGAAATCCTTGGCCAAGATAGGCAAGAATTACTGATTTGAATCAGTAGTTTCTCAGTGGGTGATGGGCTTCATACCGACATGAAATATCGCATTATTAGGGTTCTGATTTTATCTAACCCCTAGACTCGATATGCGATACTCTTAGACGAACAGACCGGACTATATGGAGATCATCACTGACAGGGTCGGTAGGGGTTCAGATGAATTTGCTCGTTAGCCTTCTTTTTGCTCAATTCCTGGGTGGCCGTTATGTACAGCTACTACCGCTGACGTGCTTGTGGTTAAACCCACTACCAGCGTACTGAAGAGCCTTTAGAATCCCACACAGAGGGTTTTCACGGTTCAGTCGATATGATGTAGATGATGTATGTTGGTACATACAGGTGTCCGATTAAATATGTGTACATGCTACACAGACTTTTATCGGACGATTGATAATACTAGCGGCTTAGGATTGAGCGGGATTATTAAATCAAGTTTTGATTTAATAATATATATATTTATATATGTATTCTAGTATCATTGTTCACTATTAATTTTCTCTCTTGGCTATTCGTATTTTTATACGAATACACGTATATGTATTTCGATACGTATACCGGGTTGTGTTCCATATATATACGGAATATCTTCTAGAAGATGGACACCTCATCATATGATTTTCTTTTTAGAAAATCATTTGGAAATGAGGTGGAGGGTGAGATGGCATGAGAATGATTGGAGGTATGTAGAGAGGTATGACTCTTGATTGTTTATTGTAAAATGTGTGAGATATTTTCTTGCATGGTTGAAAAATGATTAGCCATTCTTTCTACATGCTACTTATTCATTCATTCACTCTCTTGGACACTTAGCCATTTTTCTTGAGTTGCTCATGCTCATGGTTTTCCTCGCCTCCTCTTTCTTCTTCATTGATTGCTCACTTAAGCATGAGGTATGAGATAAAAAGATAGTGATATATTCCTACATCTCCACTCTCCATTGCTAGCGACCACGGATCGTCGGCTTCTTTGTTAGGCGAAGCTGGAGCTTGGATCGTTTCCCTCGGGTGGTGGATCATCTTCGACGGAGGAAGACCGGCGGCCAAGTTCAGTCGAGGACGCCTCAAAGAGCTAGAGAAGATGGTAGATGACCGAAGGACACGGTTCATTCGGTATAACCATTTCTAAGCTTGTAGTTTAGCTCTTTGTAGTTTGCTTGTGTAGGTTTATGGTTCGATTCAAGACGGGTTCGTTAGCGCCAAATTTTTTAAACATCATTTTTGTTCCGCATCGACCACGGTAGATGGACATGGCGCTATCGTAACCCAACAAATCTCAATAAAGAAATTTATCGAGATGTTAAATTCATGTTATCTTCACAAGCTGATCAGTGCTTTTATGTCAAATATATTTTTTACCGCCGAAAACTGGACTGAGACGCGGAGACTTCTTGCCTGAATTTGGGGGCAGGTGCTATATGAACATATCCATCCACCTCTCTGAAGATACCGAGTTGATTTATGGCACCGTCTATCGATGGTTTGGATAGTTGCGACCGATGTAGCAGACTTTATCAGATTCCACCTCATTTTTGAGGGGTTTTGATTGTGGAGATGCTCTTTCCTGCAGGCGCAAGCCCTTATAGTTAATTACGTTATCGCGTTATGATAACAACTTTCACCTGCTCCAATAGGTCAGTTCGTGTCTTGTTATATATTGTTTATTATGGGATTGCCACTAGATTGTATACGGAGACTAATCTTGTCATGCCCAAAGGGCGCGGATTAGTCCAAATCTGTACATTAGATTTGGGGTTTTGAACTTAGAACGTAGATCTCATATAAATGAGGTCCATAAGTTCAGGTGTTTAAGGATTATTAATCTTGTTTTAGATTAGGTTCGACGTAAACATGTTTAAGGACCATTAATCTAGTTTTAGATTAAGATCAACTTTAAACAAGTGATTAGGAACCGTTAATCTAATTTTAGAGTAAGGTTAACTCAATCAATTGAGCATATGGGCTCAAAGAAGTTTGAAACTTCACAAACTTAGCTAATTTAGGCTAAAGATTGGGCTTCTACAGTGCTAAGAACTCAACATGCAGCTCTTACGTGTGTTTCACGTAAGATGCTGAGCGTCTCAGGTGCTTACATGGACATCATGTGAAGTACTGCCGTCATGTGCATGCACGTGCTTTTCACATGAGGCAGTCAACTTCATGTGCGCTCACGTGTTCCTCACGTGAGTAGTGCTAAGCACTCATGCGCACTTAGGTGTTTTCGTGATTTGCACGTGGGCTATGCACTCGCTTGGGTGCTCACATGATATTAGGTGAGAAGCGCACTTGCATGTCTTCTTAGCGCTCATGTGCTCTTCACGTAGGCCGATGTATTCAAATACTCACGTGATCTTCATGTGAGATGTTGTCTTCTGAGTACTCACGTGTCTTTCACGTAAGTTGTTTCTTTGATGCTCACGTGAGATGTGCACTTGTATGGTAATCTTACTATCTGCACTCACGTGTGTATCACGTGACGTGCATGCCTTCTTAGATATGAAGTGTGCACACGTGCTTTTCACGTGATGTGCATATTCCTTAGAGATTAAATCTATGTTCATCTTTTTTTAAAAAAGTAAAACTTCTCTTAATTGCATTTTGACCATTAACGATCACCAAGATCATTATTTTGAGGATATGGGATCAGGTTTCTTCAAGAACTAACTTCTTATCATAGTTCGGAACTAAGTTCCTGGAGTATGAACTTTCTCTTCTTCATGTTCTTTCGTCCATATTCTTTCCAAACTTGTTCACCCCTGACTTTTTGATTCTCAAGAACAAGATCTTCCCTACGAGAATTAAATTCCCTTTATAGAAGATCTGTCTTCTGTATCTCAGATCCATAGGAAGAACTAAGTTCTTATGAAAGGGTTAAACTCTTATATGATATGATGGGTAAAGGGAGAGATAATTTTATCTCTGTTTTTACCTGAAGTTTTTTTTTGGAAGGAGGAAGATGATCTTCTTCAAAAAGAATTAAATTCTCCATTGCCGAAGCTCATGGGTAGCCTTCTGTGTTCTAACAGAAGCATATAGGGGGTCTGCTTTTCTTTTGCCGAAAGTTTATGGGGTGTTCTGCCCTCTCTTCTAGATTCAATCACTTGGGTCATTTTTATAGGAGAAGGAAAAGATAAATATGTTGGACGAAATCTCTCATTGAGAGATTAGGATTGATTTTATAATCAATTGAATTGATCCATAAGATCAATCGGTGAATTTTACCTTTGAATTTTTAATCCAAAAGCTCTATGTTTAACAGTGAAAATCATTCTTATTTGTTTAACAAGATTAGAAAAATATTTTTCTAAGATAGAATTTAATTCTATAAGATGATCAATAAGTGATTTTATAATCACCATTGGATATTTGATCCAAGGGTCCTCTGTTTAACAGAGAAGA
Organism: Agapanthus africanus; assembly: GCA_030015575.1. Lineage (NCBI taxonomy): Eukaryota > Viridiplantae > Streptophyta > Magnoliopsida > Asparagales > Amaryllidaceae > Agapanthus > Agapanthus africanus. The sequence continues at coordinate 569,070,067 of JASDDO010000031.1, forward strand.
TTTTTCTAGTTTAAGAAAGATCGGGAAAATATTTCCCACATAGAATTTACTTCTATCAAAAAGAACACTCACGTGCATTACACGTGAGGCATTAGCCTATAGCACTCACATGGATATCACATAAGACCTTCCAAGAAGCTATCAAGTGCGCTTACGTCGATATCACGTGAGAGCGGCTAAGAAGCTAGCAAGTGCGCTTACGTAGATATCACGTGAGGCGCCGCAAAGAGACTTCATGTGCGCTAACATGGATATCACGTAAGACGCTACCAAGAGAATGGCATGTGCGCTCATATGGATATCACGAGAAACGCTACCAAGACACTAGCATGTGCGTTCACATGGATATCACGTGACATGCACTGCCAAGAGGTTGCACTAGCGCTCACATGGATATTACGTAAGACTTTCATATGTTTAACACGTGGGAACCAATATAGGATTTGATCCTATCTGAAGCGGCACTCATATGCTTTGCATGTGGGTACGCATGTGTTTAACATGTTGGGGGTTCCCTTTAGTTTTATAAAGGAACAGCAAGCTCTGGGCCAAAATTTTTGGTGGGAACATATCCTAATCGAGAAAGATGTTTAGATTGCATTGTGGGTACCTCCAAAATCCTTATTTGATAGTTCTATCGACGAGAGTGACCTCAAAGAATTAGATCTAATTGATATATGAAAAACTTTGCAGTTGTAATCATTTATATATGTTATAAATTTTGCAGTTGTAAACACTTATAATCAATTGATATATGAAAAACATTGCAGTTTTAATTACTTGTAATCTGTTGATTGTTAGTTTAATAATTTATGCATATTATATATTTTGTATCGTTGTAACTTGCCTGAAACAGATGTGGCAAGCGTCTAGAAAAAGCATATTCGCAAAATTTACTACAGCATTCTTTTCAAAGAAAAGAAATCGAGATACTTCATATTCAACACGGCCTAAGATTAGAGGTATATATTAGAAGTTTTAGATAAGCGTGTTAAAATTATTTTTTTCATATGACTGTTGCATTGATACAATAAATTAAAATGTGTAGATAAATCTGATCAGGAGGATGCAGATACATCTATTCTGGATGATCCATATGCACACCTAGATAAGCAGTGCATGGATCTAAGTGGAGAACCTGGAGCATTCTCAGATCCCATCATAGATGAATATATTACTACTTACCTCGTCCTCACGCACTAATAAATGAAAAATTTAATCGAGATAAGGATAATGCGAAGGCCCAGGGAAGGTATGCTGCTGCTTATCCACAAATCAAAAGGATTATAGATGCAACAGATGCACGTATCGCTGAGGCACGGGCTACAGGGCTGATTGTCCCGATTTGAAAAGAAGGTGTAAAAACCCTAAACTTTACGTACGAATTTTTTTCAAAAATACAGAAGCAGTACCTAAGCTTGAGCACAAGTTATAAATTTCTTTTGCTTTTGAACAGCAAGAAAGAGCTTGTAACTCACTGGTAAAGGCCTTGCATTGCTGTGAAGTAGCCCCTGTGATCGAATCCCCCCAGCTACATATATTTTTTATTAATTTTTCTTTTAATCTTTTAGAAGCCCAAGGGTTTACACGTGCACTACACGTAAACTGATGAGACACAGAATAAACAAACACGTGCACTGGAGTATACCAAACGAGCCTGACAAGTGGCACAAATCTCACCCTCCACCACCGGAAATCGACCGGCCAAACTTCTTTTTTAACCGGTACCGCCGGTCCCCCCCGTTCCTATTGCTCCCAAAAATTTTCCCTGGCACCTTTTCGCCTAGACCACTAACCCCATATTGTTTGTTTTCTCTGCATTCATCCAGAGAATATTAAATCACCTCTTTAATCCATTTTAAATGCATTTTTAATTCATTCTTCATTCCCCCAAAACCCTAGTTTTCCTTATAAATACTTCACCATATTTCACCCCTTCTCATTCAGAATTTCCTCACAAAAACTTTCAAAAATTCTCAAGTCTCCAGTTATGCAAGTGGAGTTAGCAAAGGGTGAAGTTCCGACGACGTTCCAAGGAGTTTCCGGCGACGAAACAACGCCCTGAAGCCTTCCTTAGTTTCCTATCTCCCTTCTTTTCCAAAAGCCAGTAATTCCCCTCTCCCCCTCTCATCTTCTATTCTAAAACCCGACGGAAACAGAGTTAATCCGACTTCCAATTCGGTTTTTCTTAAAAACTCTATTTTTTCTTAATCAACAAAATAACGTACTCTCACATAATGTTTAACAAACATTAAAAAACATATTAAAACAAATTTCATCTCAGAAGAATCATTTATGCAATTTTTATTTTATTGTTACAGAAAAATACAACATACTTTAGTTTCGACATAAAACAACATAAAAATTGTATTACCTTTAGATAACTCATGAGGTAACGACCTACCTCATCATAACATACATCTTTCACATAGCAAGATGAAATTTTGGATATATATATATTCATGGGATAACAGGACTTTACAAATAAATACCATCAACTTATAAAACCATTTCTTTAAAAAGTGTATTAAACAATTCCTTGCAATTGCGACTCTACAACCCATTTTTGGGACCCCGTTTGGGATGGTGTGGGTTATCGCACATCCTTGGGCCTAGTAGAGCGAGATTCAGACCTCCGAAAGGAGCATTCGATCTTGATGGAATTTTAATGTATTTTTCTTTAGAAAATGAGATTTCGACACGAAAATAAATAAAATGTATTTTTAAATATATATATATATATATATATATATATATTATAAAAATATCTTTTTTAATTATATTATATAAATATTCCAAGTTTTATAAAGGATACACCGTTACACGAAAATACCGACCAAATACAAAACAATTCCAATATTGAAAGAAAATACCATATACTATGAAAATTAGGTTCTACTCACTAGAAATTTCACTTTTATAAAATATACATCTATGAAAACTATAAAGACAATAATTAAATACTTGAGGTAAATTTTGAATATATATCAAAACTATTTTTACAAAAACCCCCCTCAAATTATACTAAATTAGCATAAGGACCCTAGTAAATATTGGTTTAAGTGGGACCAGTTCTCTTGAGCCTCAGGGAGCCGGAGAATATGGGTGCTTGCGTATCTAAGGTAGGCAATCTAACAACGGTGTTATCAACACGATAATTGTCTTGGAAAAAGACACAAATCCTGCTGTCAATGTGCAGAAGTTACCGATAACATCAAAACTAATTCAGGATTTCAATTTCTTTTCAAAGTGTCTGACTCAGACTGAGTCTTAATCTAATCAATCTGACTTGAATGTGATTCAAGTATAAATTACAATACAACATGAATCCATGAATCCGTCTATTCAAACTATATCAATCTATATTGACTGAACCGAACCATGGATATATTCCGTTTACATGACTATCCATTTATATCCGTTTCATTTACTGATATCATGGTTTCGGCAAGTCTTCCATTTATTACAAGACAATACAATACAAGCCGTACAATCAATAAAATCAATACAATAAGACATCGCGGGGTTTATAAAGGGGTAGACTGGTACGGAGCATGTTTAAGGTGGCACGAGGTGGTCACTTAAGACGTAATTACATCCATGTCGTTATTCTGTGGTATTTTCGACGGAGCCTTGTACTACGGATTACCAAAGTCCACGGTGTAAGTTGGACTCCTCTCGTATACACTGGCATCTTCTGTACCAAGCTACAAACAACAGCGTTAAAATTATAATCAAACATTACAAGTTATACTCTCTTTCTGTCTATTCTATCTCTACTCATCTTTGGGAGTTACCGAGCGATTGTTCACTGACGACATTCCTATTTCTATTCTTCTTTGGAATGTTGTCCGGTGGATCGGACGCACTGGAGCTCGAGACCAGCCAGGAGAACTTGGAGCAGCTCACAGAAGACCCTAAGCATTAGACTCTACTTGTACATACTTTTCATTTCAGTTATGCCATTGTTTAGGCATTGCATTCCATCCTTGTATTTACTTTTCCAGTTGTACCTGTAAAAGAATGTTTAATAAATAAATGTTGTTCATTACATTCATGTCTCTTGTGTACATTTTACTTTATATTGCTTAGATACGCTTAGCATGTTTACTTCGAAGTAAATACGTAGCTGGCATCGCCGCATCCCTTCCTCGTACAACGGGAAGCGGGGCGTGACTGGTTTTGTTAGCGGCCCATGCAAGTCAGCTCTATATGGACATGCAGGTCAGTTGTGCATGGACATGCAGGTTAGTTCTGCAAGAAGTCCTAAGCAATATAAAAAAAGAACCAGCAACTAAAAACATTCTTTACATATTCCTTGAATCTTCCAATTTCATATATTTTGAATCTGTCCTAACCCAAATTTTTCTTTGAAGGTTATGGATTCCCCAAACAACACCAGCACCAATTTCAACAACACTCCACCACCTCTACCATTTACACCTACCGTCGCTGCAGTGATCAATGAGCAGACGGTAGTACATGAGGCTATCCGCAGCCTCCTGAAGGGACAGCAGCAGCAAATTGCTATTTTGATGAACCGCCCAGAAGCGGAATCCCCGGGGGTAAAGCAATTACGGGCTTTGCACCCCAAAAAATTATCGGGAAAGAGAGCCCGCTAGATGCTGAGGAGTGGCTCAGAGTATTGAAGATGACCTGGCAGCGGAACAAGTGCCAGAGATAGCTTGGGTTCAAGTTGCGAAGCTGCAGCTCACTGACAATGCACGGGTCTTGTAGAAGGCGGAAGAAAGTCGTCTTGACCAACCGATCGAATGGAGGAATTTTTGAGGCATGTTTGACACGAAATACTTCCGTGAGACTGCCCGATTCGACATGGAGCAGCAAGTTATTCACCTACAACAGGGTTCTATGTAGACCAAATAAGAAGATGAATATGATGCTGAGTTTACCATGCTCAGTAGGTATGATATGTCTCAATGTTCGATTTTCAATATCACATACTACACAACTAACACAAGATCGCAATAGGTTTGCGGCACACTTGATACCAACTGCTGAGATCAGATCCAGAAGGATTCAGCGAGGGTTAGATTCGGAAATCTAAGTTGCCTTAGCTACAGGGGATTTCCCAACCCATGATTTTGCTTTGAAGGCAACCCGAAGTTACGAGGCATTAGTGAAGAGGAATGGCAAACCAAAATCTGTCGGAGTGAAGTGCCCTGCCACTCAGATGGCAGGAGGAGCCTCTTCAAGGCCAACTGTTGAACCCAGGAGACCGGAAGAAACCAATAACCAGCCCGGTCCAGATTTTTGCTTCTACTGCAAAAGTGATGGACAATTATGGAAGGACTGTAGGCATGCAAAAGTCCTGTCTTTAGTTTGTGGTGCATCCAATCACGGAATTGGAACTTGTCCTTATAGATGCAACTCAGCTCACACACACACACACACTATCCGCAGCGCCCAGCTATCCAGGCTCTTTCACCTTGTCTTGCACTCTCGACTCACCTCCACGTGGACCTCCTGCACAGCTTAATTGCCAATTCCATCAAGCACTGAAGAACATGCCTCGAGAGCAGAGGAATGTGCTTCTATCTAGGAGGAATGTACCCCGGTGTCAGGCTTTCACATTAGCAGCCATTGAAGCCGAGACTGTAGACCAAGGTAACCCTGGTAATTCCCTCACCTCTTTTTCAATCTTACCAAAACTTTCGCATGCTTTCGCTCTTCCAAATATTTTTCATGCACTATTAATAGTTCTATCACTAAATTGCTTTGAAACTGTTACACTTTCCATCTACAAATTTCGAGGACGAAATTTTTATGAGGAGGGTAGAATGTAACAACCCTAAACTTTCTGTACGATTTTTTTCAAAAATACAGAAGGAGTACCTAAGCCTGAGCACAAGTTATAATTTTTTTTTTGCTTTTGAACAGCTAGAAAGAGCTTGTAGCTCAATGGTAAAGACCTTGCACTGCTGTGACATAGCCCCTGTGATCGAATCCCCCCTGCCACATATATTTTTTATTAATTTTTCTTTTAATCTTTTATAAGCCCAATGGTTTACTCGTGCACTACACGTAAACTGAAGAGACACAGAATAAACAAACACATGCACTGTAGTATACCAAACGACCCTGACACGTGGCACAAATCTCACCCTCCACCGGCGGAAATCAACTGGCCAAACTTCTTTTTTAACCGGTACCGCCGGTCCCCACCCCCCGTTCCTATTACTCCCAAAAATATTCCCTGGCACCTCTTCGCCTACCCTACTAACCCCATATTGTTTGTTTTCTCTGCATTCATCTAGAGAATATTAAATCACCTCTTTAATCCATTTTAAATGCATTTTTAATTCATTCTTCATTACCCCCCAAACCCTAGTTTTCCCGATAAATACTACACAATATTTCACCCCTCCTCATTCAGAATTTTCTCACAAAAACTCTCAAAAATTCTCAAGTCTCTAGTTTTGCAAGTGGAGTTTGCAAAGGGTGAAGTTCCGGTGACGAAACGACGACCTGAAGCCTTTCTTAGTTTCATGTATCCCTTCTCTTATCCTAAAGCTAGTAAGTCCCCTCTCCCCCTCTCATATTCTATTCTAAAAACTTTCAATTCTAAAACCCGACGGAAATGGAGTTAATCCGACTTCCGATTTGGTTTTTCCTTAAAACTCTATTTTTTCTTAATCAACAGAATACCATATTCTCACATAATGTTTAACAAACATTAACAAACCTATTAAAACAAATTTCTTCTCAAAAGAATCATTTATGCAATTTTTATTGTATTTTTACAATAAAATACACATACTTTAGTTTCGACATAAAATAACATAAAAATTGTATTACCTTTAGATAACTCACGAGGTAACGACCTAGCTCATCACAACACACATCTTTGACATATCACGATGAAGTTTTTGATATCTATATTCATGGGATAACACGACTTTACAAATAAATACCATCAACTTATAAAACCATTTCTTTGAAAAGTGTATTAAACAATTCCTTGCCATTACGCCTCTACAACCCATTTTGGAGACCACGTTCGGAATGGTGTGGGTTATCGCACATCCTCGGGCCTAGTAGAGCGAGATGCAGACCTTCGAAAGGAGCATTCGATCTCGATGGAATTTTAATGCATTTTTCTTTAGAAAATGAGATTTATACAAGAAAATAAATAAAATTTATTTTCAAATTTATATATTATCAAAATATCTATTTTAATAATATTATATAAATATTCCAAGTTTTATAAAGGAATCACCGTTACATGAAAATACCATCCAAATACAAAACAATTCCAATATTTCAAGAAAATACCATATACTATGAAAATTAGGTTCTACTCACTAGAAATTTCACTTTACAAAATATATATCTATGAAAACCCTAAAGACGATAATCAAATACTTGAGGCATATTTTGAATATATATCTAAACTATTTTTACATAAAACCCCCTCAAGTTATACTAAATTACAATAAAGACCCTAGTAAATATAGGTTTAAGTGGGACCGGTTCTCTTGAGCCTCAGGAAGCCGGAAAATGTGGGTGCTTGCCTATCTAAGGTAGATAATCTAACAACGGTGTTATCGACACGGTAATTGTCTTGGAAAAAGACACAAATCCTGCCGTTCATATGCAGCAGTTGCCGATAACATCAAAACTAATTCAGGATTTCAATTTCTTTTCAAAGTGTCTGACTCAGACTGATTCTTAATCTAATCAATCTGACTTGAATTTAATTCAACTATAAATTACAATACAACATGTATCCATGAATCTCTCTATTCAATTTATATCAATCTATATTGACCGAACCGAACCATGGATATATTCCATTTACATGACTATCCATTTACATCCGTTCAATTTACTGATATCATGGTTTCGGCAAGTCTTCCATTTATTACAATAAAATACAATACAAGCCGTACAATCAATAAAATAAGACATCGCAGGGTTTATAAAGGGGTAGACTGGTACGGAACATGTTAAAGGTGGCACGAGGTGGTCACTTAAGACGTAATTACATCCATGTCATTGTTCCGTGGTATTTTCAACAGATCCTTGTACTACGGGTTACCAAAGTCCACGGTGTAAGTTGGACTCCTCTCGTAATCACTGGCATCTTCTATACCAAGCTACAAACAACAGCGTTAACAATATAATCAAACATTACAAGTTATAATCTCTTTCTGTCTATTCTATCTCTACTTATATTTGGGACTTACCGAGCGATTGTTCGCTGAAGATATTCCTATTTCTCTTCTTCTTTCGAATGTTGTCAGGTGGATCGGATGCACTGGAGCTCGAGACCAGCCAGGAGAACTTGAAGTAGTTCATAGAAGACCCTGAGCATTAGTCTCTACTTGTACATACTTTTCATTTTAGTTATACCATTGTTTAGGCATTGCATTCCATCCTTGTATTTACATTTCCAGTTGTACCTGTAAAAGAATGTTTAATAAATAAAGATTGTTGTTCATTACATTCATGTCTCTTGTGTATATTTTACTTTATATTGCTTAGATACGCTTAGCGTGTTTATTTCGGAGTAAATACGTAGCGGACATCACCGCGTCCCCTCCTTATACAACGGGAAGCGGGGCGTGACAGCAGGGAAGTATTGCCTCTGAATATTTCAAATACGATATAGGTGGGTAAAGAGCAATTCTGGAATGGGTAGATGGGAAGCCCGTAGGTCCGGGAAATTGGGATACTGTAACATTTCAGAAAAATAAAATATTATTTTTGAGAATTTATAAAATTAAATAATAAATATTATGAATATTTTAATAATGCGGTAGAATTAAATACCGATAAATTTGGAAATATTTGTAAAATTATAGAAATTACTGAAATAAGGGTGTTTCATGTAATTTAGGCAAATTATGAATTTTTATAATTAATTATATACAATTTTAATACTAATCGCGATTAAATATCACTAATCGCGCATTAAGCTTATTTTTTGCATGTGACATGCACCAAGTTTTTTTTTTCCTCATTTGCTACATTTTCCTACCATGGTCTTTTCTTATTTTTCATGCATGCTTTGTTTTAAATGAAAAGTGAAGAGAAGATAAAGAAAAAGGAAAAGAAAAGAAAATGAAAAAGCAAAAGGTTAAAATAAAGGGTATGGGCATGAGAGAGAGGGTGAAGGGTCAAATATGTTCATGGCTCATTCTTCCTCATCATTATTTCCTCATCATTCTTCCCTCTTCTCCTCTCATGGCAGCCCTCCTCTTCCCCCCTCCTCAAACAACTCAAAACACACCCAAAAACTCATCAAAACCTCATCCCCACTTCATTAAAAACATGCACAAGCTCCCTACAAGCACTTTGGACCAAGAAAGCAAGGATTTTGGACACTTGGGGCAACTCAAGAAATTTCTTGAGTTGCCAAATGAGGTGATCTCTTTACCATTAGTGTATAATTTCATTCAATTTTGTATCCATGCATACTTAGAAGTGATTTAGTGAAGATTAGTGAACTTAGAAAATTTCTAGAAGAGGTTAGGGGTTTGTATGAATTGTGAAGTGTAAATTGAGGTTAGTAGAGGCCATACAACCCCTGTAGTGATACAACCCCTGTAGTGATGATATATTGGACTAAAGCTTAGACTTAAACCCCATTTAGAAAACTTAGATTCCCCGATATCGTATTTTTGTGTAAATTGTGATGTGTTTTGGAGAACTGCTACAACACGGGTGACCTGAAAATTTTTAGCGATTACTGGGAGTCTTGCAGGCAACCAGGAAGATACCCTAGAGCCCTGAGACTCCCTATCAACTTCCTGGCCGCAATTTTAATCCCCTGGTCGCAATTTGCAGCCTGGGTACCCCATTTAGTCTCGTGCTTCGTCTGTAGCTCCAGTATCTGTTAATTAGACCCCCCCCCCCGATATGCAAAATGTCCCAATTGTCACCTGAGGCAAATCTGGAAGTGTTTTACAATGTTTCTAATTTCGTTTTGCGGCTTTTAATGAATTGGAATTTGGTATTTGTATTTTATCTCGGTCGATTCACGTTTATACGTTGATCGTCGAGAGTTGTTTGGTTATTCGTGCATCATAGATCATAGGTTTTAGCCTATGTGTGATATGCGTGCCGATTTGGTTTTCGTGTGCGATTTTGGTTTACGATACTATGTATGATATTTAGGTACCCCCATGTAGACTTCGGATGATGAATAAGAGGGTGAAGACTTCGACTTCGGCGAGCGATGATCAAGGTGAGTAGATATATATATACGGGGGAAGTCGGGTGGATAGCGTATAGCACCCCTACAGTTCGTAGTATAGAACGCGAATACTTTATGTTATATATAGATGTATACTTATATGGTATTATAAGATTATATACTTAGCTATAATTGCTTTAGAAGACTTTGGTTGATAGTGTCGTAGTTAGTTTCTTAGTTGCGAACCCTAGAATAAGATTACATGCGCGCACACACACTTGCATACATTTTATTACTTGTGCGTATATGGGGATATGTATACACACACACACATAGGTACGAGAATATATATATATATATATATATATATATACATGGATGATGAGGATAGTATACGATATTTGGAGATGAGTCAATGAGATTGGGCATGGTGCCACGAGATCGGTGATATGATTTGGTTCGTATTATGAGATACGACATGATATTATAGCGGGTCCTTAGACGATGTGTTTCATACACACGCATATATATATATATATATATATATATATATATATATATATATATATATATGTAGATGGTATCAGTATTGTACTAGACTTAGATCAGTACCCCAGTTCACGATATGTGATGATAAGGATACCAGTTGAATAATGAGATAAATGTGATATTTGATCCGTACCCAGATTTGGGATGCCGTACGACGGATTTACCGTACGAGCTAGATATTGATGATAGATCCGCACTCTTGACTCGAGGATGTCATATTATATATATTGTATCGTATGTGATACTATTGAGGCGGGATCACCGACTATATATATATATATATATATATATATATATATATATATATATATATATATATATCGAATCAGACTTAAGTGGAGTTCCTTACCTCTTTCCGATTAGTCTGTTAGTTTAGTCCAGTAGTTTACTTGTAAATATTAGACTAGACTCGGGTCATGCCTATTTCAAAACTGACAAATCGTGAGTATTTTAAAGACAGGCCAATGGATTCTACGGATATTTCAAAGGACATATCTTTCTTAAAAACACTGTAGCCCTATTTTCTAAACACCACGATTCATATTATTTCAAATGTCAAAACTGCATGACTCATATATAAAGTGTATTCATATATGTTGCGTTATTATTCATGTTCCGCATATTCTTGATGTTCGCATCGCATTGCATGCTTATCGTGTTTACATTAGTTATTATTAAAATAATGATATCAGGACACCAGCACCATTACCGATGATGTGTATTCTCCACATACACCTACTTGCCGGCTCACACACATCATCATCGATAATTTCCATGTTACGCACACTTTAGAGAATATTGATTCATTGATATCGCTTGTTGGCTGATAGTTCCGATATATTATTAATGTGCTAGATCAGATATTGCATTATTTACTGTGTTATCTCATGCATGTTATTCATATATTTATTTGCCATGCGATAGTTTGGGCCAGTCCGGATTGCCGGAGCCCAGTATTCATTATTTATTTACATCGTGATTCATGATTTCGGATTTCCATGAGATTTCTGGATTTAGAGAAATCGCAAAGAATTTATAAACTTATCATCTTTTTAAAAGATAGAAAATGCGGTTTTCTCATGATATGATTTGAGATATGTCAACCATGAGTTTTCTCGGCTCTTGAGCGATATCATACACCCGATTCGAGGGGGAGGAACCATCTGTGGGTGCATGGTGGACCCGGTGCGGTACCCCGGGGCGAGAAGGTCGCAGATGATGGCGTTGAGCTTGAGACATGGGAGCACTACTGATCAGTGATTATATTGTGACTAGACGGATATCCGGAGGATACCGATTGGAGTACATGCCAGTCCGGATAGCCGGAGCCTGAGATTTTGAGATTTGATGATATGGGCCAGTCCGGATAGCCGGAGCCCAGATATTGAGATTCGAGGTTGCAGGCCAGTCCGGATTGCCGGAGCCTGAGATATTGAGATATTGATATATTGGGATATATGTTTTGTGTCGATGCTTGACACTGATTTGATGTTGATTTCATTGATGATACCTCGATTTATAAATATACAGAAATCTCACTAAATTAAGAAAACGGTTTCACATTCATGAGGCATTCTGTTTTCATTATATTGCATTCATACCTCATATTTATGATATGTTGCTATCTGAGGCACTGACACGAGCACATGGTATTACACTTATGTATAGATGTTTACTCTTTCCATCTTATCATGCTTCAGACTTTATCATTTTGAGAACATATTTTTGATCGTATTGACCTAAGATTGAGTCATACATACGATTTCTGCTCTGTGATGTTTTCTACTCACGAGTTGGCAACTCACCCTCGTTGTGCCACAGTTCTTGCAGGTTTGCTGTACAGGTTTCGTTACGGCTTTGCTGGCACACTGCTTTCATTCCGGGTGATTTCCTTCGTTGGTGGATTCACTTGCATCGTGGCCACCATTGTACTTTATTTTTCAGCTGTATCTAGTAAACTCCATCAACCAGACTTGTATTATTTATTATACTTAGAAGACCAGTGTATATTCTTTCGACCTTAGAGTCGCGCGTTGTATTATTATGGTTTTCATGATGATTTTGAGTTAAGTTTTGAGTTTTGATCCTCGACCTTGGCGTTGTATATTATATTGCTTGCATGGTTGTGAACATCAGTTGCCGAAGAGCTAGCTCCCGCTTGGGGATGCCTCTATTCATATTATGCATGTTGTACCCTTTTGGGGCCAGTGTTTACAAAGGAAACTCCGCCGCAATTTTCAGAAAATACTTGAGATTTTAAACATGTAATACTTCGGCTTATTTTATTAAAACCACTTCCTTTTAAATAAGTTTTCTTCACTTATTCATTAAAATGGTTTTGATTTCTGAGAATTTTTGGCTTACTTGAATTAGATGGGGTCCTATAGACTTCATATGATTCAAGTGCCAGTCATGTGCCATTTCGGGTCATGACAGATACTTATGTCAATGCTTATACCGGTATTCTTGTTCGCAAGACGGAGTACTGGAATGTAGGATTCACTTTTACAAACAACTCCTGGGAAGCCTATGCGTGGGCTTGGCGCAACCTCTTGGTAATATATAACTCAATTAATCATATTTCACCATTACATACTTGTTAAATCGTATTAATATATTCATTATTATACTTGTTAATCTGTATTACATAAACATTTCATCTAAGAAGACGATATAAACGGACATTGGACATATGTACGGTATGAGATGCATATGTGTTTCAAGAGATGGCGTGAAAGAATAAAAAGAAAATACACAAAATTGGGTATATTTAAGGAAGATTGGGAATTTTTTGCCAGTCTTCCCTCTAATATCCCTAGGGAGAACTTTGCTTTTCTTCTATAGCATTGGGAGAAACCCGAGTAAAAGGTAATTAAAAAGATATTTATTTGATTTGAATACTGAATTTAGATTAATTTATATTGAGATATGTTATCTTTTGAATAAGAAGAATCAGCAAGGAATAGGCAGAACCGAGGGAAGGCCACTGATGACTATTTTGGTGGATCGGTTCCTAGTGATCAATATAGACATACTTTGGTGAGTTTATCTTTAATTACATATATGTTATATTTTTTAATTTTATCGTTACATATCATCACATATAGATAAATTATATATCCGGTAAAGGATAAGGCTGGAAACAGCTGGGACTTGCTGAGACTTGGGAGACATTGCACACTAAAGAAGGAATGCTAAAAGAAAGAGTGGATACAGCCACTCAACATCTAGTAAGACTGCTTTATATTTAAGTAAATACACTTGTTGATTTTTCATTAGTATGTAATTGTTGTTTCATTTATTGAAGGCGCATTTCGAGGAGGCGGAGAGGAGCTATCGGGAATCAAATCCTGAACTTCCGGCTTACAATACTATTCCAAGCGAGGCCGAGGTTTCTATTATCGAGAAAGAGTTCCTTTGTGCAAGGTCACACGGCCGTAATCCCATTTACGGTGGTCTCCTTGGTCTTTCGCGGTGGGGTTCTAGCAAAATTTAAAGGACGTCGACTGCTGGCTCGAACCCATAAGTGGATTAGGAACGAGAGATCGAAGATCTAAAGGAGCAGCTCACGAAGAGGGATGGAGCAGATACGACATAGAGAGCTCAAAAGAAGGAAGCAAATGCAGCATGGAGAGCTCAAATGTAGAAGTAATGGACAAAATTCTCTTAACAATATGGTCTGCCTTTGCAACCTTTGTCAGCACAGTGTCTATAGCCGTCTCAACCGGCATATTACCCTCCTCCGATGCAACGACCGTATTACCCTCCTCTATCACAGGGACTATACTACCCACAGCCTCCGCCTCCACCAAAGGGAGGGTACTACCCTTAACCTCCTCCTCCGCCACAGAAACCATGTTACCCTCAGCCTCCCCAGAGGGACCGTTCTCTTCATTTTTTTTGGAGGAAGACTGTCAGGATTGCAATCGATACTATTCAAGGCGAGATTCTGATGACGGTGGCAGCGGCGAGAGTTAGTGAAGTACGTATATATATATGTGTTAGTGTAGCTAGAGTTGTTTCAAAGATTATGATTTTGGTTCATGTATTTATTTATTTGTTTGGATTTACAGTGTTCATAGAGTTGAGTGAGTTAGGATTGTGCGCGATTTGGAGAGTTGTTGGTATTGTTCGATATATAGCATATTGTGTTGGTTTGTATTCAAAACACTATTATTGTATGTGTTGGTTTGAGTTAGTTTGAGTATGTGTTGGTTTATTATGATTTTAGTTCATGTATATGTTGGTTTGAGTTGTTGGTATTATTGGATATATAGTTGATTGATAATCATTTTCTCTGTGTGTCGTGTTTTGAAAATGTGCAAATATCACAATCAAAGAAATTTATACCGCAATCAATTAACGGTGTCGGTGTAGCACGTCAATGAATACGGATCGTCCGCAGGGAAAGTGTGATTCGTTCGTAATTGATTTAAATGAATTGAAAATTAAAGAGAAAAGAAAAGACAATTCAATTCAAGATTTATAAAAGTGAATTTCAAGAATTATCAAAATCTAGATCTAATATCAAGAATACTAAAAATCAAGAATCAAGAATTGATGATATCCAAATCGAATTAGTAATCAAGATTTGTAATGAGGCTCGTAGGAATCGATCGAATCTATAGTCAATGATGAAAATTTGTGATTACGTTTTCTTATACATTGATGATTTGTTGCTAGATCGATGAAGATCAACGAGGTTTAGAGATCTATTGAAGAAACTAGGGTTTCTTCATCATCATCCCTTGTCCTTTCGTTAATTATCATTCAAAAGCTAGCCTCTAGAAAATTCAATCACCGATCGTCGATCTTTAATTAAGAGCGAAAACATTCAAGAAAGCATCTCTCTCGAAACTAGGTTGTCGATGATTCAATTCTCTAGAGTTTATAAGACTTATAGGACTTAAGAATCGTTTCAAGATTGTAATCATCATCATCTATTTATTTTCTCGATTCCTCCACGAGCAGATTTTTTACTCAAACATCATGACAAAGAAATCAATCAAGAATCGAGAACTCATCATAATGCTCAAATGTAAAGACAAGCAAGATAAAGAAATTTCACTTTTTATTATTCAACAATTCCGTTACAATTCGCTCAAGAACTACAAGAATTTGAGGAAAGAACTCGATAGTCGAATTAGATTCGCATCGTCCCCGTGAGTCGCGGATCGTCTTGGATCACTTGCTCGGTTGAAGATCGGCGTCGCTTCTAAAAGGTTGATGGCTTCTTGCTTGATTTGTACTCGGAGATCTTGAATTTGGGTTTTGTAAATGGATTAGGGTTTGGATGCACAAGTTGTGTCACTCAACTTGAGGGTGAATTGATGTGGAATGATAAACAACTAATCAACAACCTAGAATGAAGCCCTTGGGTCCCCTTTTATAGCCTTGATTAGGATTAGCTTCCTTTAGAAGCTAGGTTAGGATTAGCTTCTCTTACAAGCTTGGTAGTTGAGTAGAAGCTTCTAGAGTTAGTTAGTTAGCTAGCTTCCTTGATAAGCTTGGTTGTTAGGAAGAACCTTCTAGGTTTAGCTTGCTTATTTGAGATGCTTGGAGGTGTTTAGCTTGTACAAGAAGCTTGGCTGTTCGGACAGAAGATTCTGGAGATTTCTGGAGAACTAGGTGTGTTGAAGAGGTGTGGTTACTGAAAGGAGAACCCAGAGAACACAAACTGCTGATGCCATGATGATGCAGGCGCGGATCCGCCGCCAATGGGCGCATACGGCCGCGGATCCGCGGCCGTTTAGTTGCGTTGGTGTATGGAATTTTCTGGGTGATCTTGTGCTGGCTTTAGGGCTATTTCCTGATGTCTGGAATATTTTATATTTTCTTGTTCACTGCCAGATCACAAGTCTTTGACTTGGCGTATTTTTCTCAGCACTTTTATTAGTTTCGGCTCTTTTCCTGGAATTTCCTGCACACATTCTCGAGACAAGTGTTGCGCTATACAAAAGATAATGCATGCAATAATAAACACTCAATTTCCCTCAAAATGCCGGTTATAATATATAACACATGTTATTTGGTATTTTACAGACGTTTTGCTAATATGTGCTATATTCATACCGAAAACCTTTAGATGAGTGCAAATAGTAGGGAAATTGATGCGTTAAAAATGCAATATTTTAGACTGATCAAATTCCCCCAAACATATTTTTAGTCCTCTCGAGCAAACTGTTTTATTAAAAGGAGAAAATAAAGAAAAAGAAAAACTAACTAGCACACTTTCGTAGGCAACACGATTGCACTGAGCACGTGCAACAAGCCTTTAAACCTCTAGGTGTCCCTAGTAGGAGGAGTGTTGTCTCCTTAGGGTTTTCAGCGGATTGCACCCACAAAATCCCATAATAAAAGGAAGACCGTGAAAGTTACATATAAAGATAAGAATTATAAAAGAATGACTTTGTAAATCAGAGTTTCCAACTAATACTAGTTTTCGGTTGTCATGAGCCCTATCTTAATAGTCATGAAAGAGGTCAGAAGTCACATCATCCCTCAATAAAACATCGTCTTTATTCTTCATTCCTACCTTTCTTCCAAACATCGATCATATAACCCTACGTGTGTGTAAATAACATCCCTACACCCGGAGAATTCAATTCAAGCTATCATACTCTTGTCCATCTGCCTCAGTACTTTTTAATTTGATGAATATTTAGATGGATTTGCTCACACATTTTTCATGCGACCGTTAATACTTCTTGAGGTACTAACCGACCGATTACTCATGTACTTGCTTATACGGTGTTTTAGTATTTTCCTCGTCTTGCACCACCTAAGGCTTAGCAGTGACTCCCAGACCAGTTGGTCTAAGGCACTAGGTGATGAAGCACCCTCGCTATATTTTTTATTGCTGCCTTGGCGATAAAAAAACCAGTGTTCACTTTTCTGCACCATTTTATATTTTATTCATTTATTATTTCCTTCATACTTTAGCTTTTAGACAAGAACATTCCATGGTATTCTCTACTATCCCGAGTTTCAAGACGTGTGTAAGTGTGAATAGTATCAACATTCAAATGTTTGGCTTCCAGAATAGGAACTATTTTTCAGACTTATTTTTATCCTCAGATTAGTGACTTCTTTCATCTTACTAACCCTTGGGACAACGGCTCATAACTACTTATTACTAGTTTCGTTTAAGAAAACTTCTAATTTTCTTGCTTTTCTTAAATTTTTCCAATCTTTTGGATGTAATTTTTCACTATCTAATCTTTTATTATCTTATTTATGTACAAATTATATATATATATATATATATATATGTTTTGTGCTTATACAAAGTGATATGCAAATGATGCGTAAATAAGCACAAACCTCCCCCAAACTTGCTTTCAACAGTGTCCTCGCTGTTGCTATCTGCTAAACCTCAAAAACCTGTAAGCTTGGGAGGATATTTATTAATGGGGGAAAAATATATTAAAGTGAAAATCCTCCCCCAAACTTATTTTTGGCTCACAATATTGAGGACAACAGTTATTTTCAAGAGCCCAAAAATATACCCTCCCAAACATGAGTTAAACAATGTTAATCTTTGAAAATCACAAGAGGGGGTCAAAGATTATTGGTCGATGCCAAGCTTTGCAATGACCAAAAATTAACACCAACCATTCAAATAATTTATCCGTATAGTGCACCAGTTGGTGGAAGAACATGTTGTAGAGAAACAGAAAGAAGTGGGGAAAAGATAAGTGGTGTGAAAGAATGTGTTTGCGTCTCATTTTGGAGAGACGACATAGTGATAGTGATGGATTACTCGCATTCACATGATTGTCCAGAAGAAGGGGTGGAGGTTCAATTTCTTTTTCTTGTAGTTGATTCATCTCAACACCCGTGTTTTTCAAAAATGCGAGTTCATCAGCGAAGATTTCCACAAATGTCTCATCAATACCCCGAAGAATAATGTCATCAAAAATCGCGGGGTGATCTTCAGACTCCAAAAACGGTTCATAATCAGTGTTAGTTGTTGACCCGGAAAACTCAGTGGAAGAGTCCGTATGTGTGTGATACATAGTTGGGTCAAACAACAACATATGAAAAGAGTCAAGATCAGTATCATGAGGATCGTCAAATTGGCTGCTGTCGACATCCATTAATTCGACAGAACATGCATGAGCAGTAGGTTCGGAGGGTACACTTTCCAACTTGTAAATGTTCAGCTCAATTGACATATTCCCGAAGGATAGGGTCATAGAGCCGTTACGACAGTTGATTATAGCATTAGAAGTGGCCAAAAATGGGCGACCGAGAATCACCGGAATTTGATTCCGTGGGTTCGCTACAGATTGTGTATCAAGTACAATAAAGTCTACAGGGAATACAAATTCCCCTATTTTTATTAACACATCCTCCAGTTCACCTCTAGGTTTGGTGATTGATCGATCGGCTATCTGAAGAGTTATGTTCGAGGGCTTTAATACCCCGATACCTAGTTGCTCATAGACTGAATATGGAAGCAAGTTAACACTAGCACCAAGGTTACCTAAACCGTGGTTAATGTGTTTATCCCCAATAGAAATAGAAATAGTAGGACAGCCAGGGTCTTTACATTTCCTTGGTAATTGTTGGGGGAAAGCCGTGTGTACAGTACTCGACCTGAAAACTTTTTTAGGCACTTGAGTCTTCCTCTTTCTAGTGCACAAGTTCTTAAGAATTTTCGCATAAGACGGAACTTGTTGGATAGCATCTAGGAGAGGGATGTTGATGTTAACTTGCTTAAACATGTCAACAAGCTTCTCCATTTGGGCATTGGGTTTGTTGGGCCTCAACCTATCTTGAAATGGAGCTTTATCAATAAGTGTTGGGTCCAACATTTGTGGAGAAGTTTGTGGGGGTGGAAATGATGAAGTGGGAGGAGGATTCGAGCCTTTGGGAAAACGGAGAATAGGCTCGGAAGAAGAAGGTAAATTGGACGAAATAGGGTAAGAAGTAGAAGTGAAAGTGGAAGTGGAAGCCGGGGTGTTAATGATCAATTCATCATTATCAATTTGTTTACCCACATGATTGTCTAGCACTCTTCTAGATCTCAACGTGGTAAGTGCATCCACATTAGTGTAATGTAAAGGTCCAGGATCAGGTAGGGGTTGAGATGGAAGATTCTCTTTCTCTCCAGCATTCATTCTGGCATTTATACGGGCAATATGTGCTTCCATAGATTTAATACTCTCATTTTGGGAGTCAGAGTTTTTCTGGATTTTATCGACGGAAGACTGAAAATTTTCCGTAAATTGCATGAAATTTGTCAGAAACAAATTCATGGTTTGTTCGAGCGCAGAGGTGTTATTTGTTCCGGCAGGAAAAGGATCAAAGTTATTGACCGGGTTTTGAAAATTTTGTGGTTGAAAGGGGTGCTGAATCAGTTGAAGTAGTTGCTGTTGCTGTGGAGGGACCCATTGAAAGTTATTATGGTTTGGATCCGTGTATTGAGTTTGGTGTTGGATCCAAGAAAGATCAGGGTGATTCCTCCAATCTTGATTATATAAGGAAGAAGAAGGATCGTTTCCAGGTCTTTGCTGAAATGCAGCATTATTGGGACTTTGAAACGGTACATTCAAAGGGCATTCTTCCGTCAAATATGATGGATTTGAACAGCAGCCACACACGGTTTTGGGAAGTGTGTATTGGTTCAGGGAGGCTGAGGAGATTTTGTTTTCTAAAGCGTCGAGTTTCCTTTGTATTGCGGCCATTTTGGCTCTCATTGTGACGGAAACATCGAGCTGATTGATATCTTCCCTAGGTGATGGTGGTCGAACACTTTCCCGTTGTAATGTGTTTTGAGCTAAATCTTCTAGATATTTCCAAGCTTTACCATCATCTTTAGATGGGAATTGGCAATGACACATGGTTTCAAGCATCTGTTCAGTCATGAGATCAATATCCTCATAAAGAATTCGACACAGATCCCATCTAGGGATTTCGTGATGAGGGCATTGTAAAAGAAGATCCTTGAATCATTCAAAGCATTTCCAAAATGGTTCATTGGGAAGTTGGGTAAATTTGAAGATTTCGCTCCGGACACGGTTAGTCTTGTGATTGGGATAAAATTTCTTAAGGAATGCTGCAACGTATTCATCCCATTTTGCAATAGAATGTGCGGGTGTGTTGTAAAGCCACTTCTCGGCTAAACCGCACAAAGTGAATGGGAGAAGACGTAAACGCAGAGCATCCAAAGACTGTTGTGAATTACCCATCAAAGCACATACGTTTTCAAATTTGGTGATAAAAACGTATGCGTCTTCAGACTCGAGCCCGTGAAATTTGGGTAAAAGATCGATGAATTGGGGTTTAATTACGAAATTGTTCCCATTGGCTGGTGGTATAGAAAGACAGATGGGAAGGGGAACACGTGTAGAATAGCATCTCTCTTGGAGAGAAATGCGTGGAGGATTCTGCGCACCTACGGGCGGTGGAAGAGTGGTGTTAAAGTGTGATGATGGAAATCCGTCCATCACGGTCGTGGTGGATGGTGGGAAATAGAAAATATAGAAATACCGACTTTTTGAGTTGTTAAGGGGAACGCGGACAAAACGGGCACTAGAATCCCGTGTCCAGCCGAGCTTGCACTAAAGGGTTTAGTACAAGTGGCAGCGTTAAGATAATTAAGGAAAATGTGAAGTAGTGTTTGTTTTGAAAAGATACGGATTTTTGAAAAATGAAAATCACAAACAATGCACAAGCAACCCTAAATCTAGTGGTCACCTAGGTCAAGTCTCTAGACCGCTCCTAACTTCCAGAAGACAAGTCGCAAGATCAATCATCTACTGCCTCTTTGCCTCTCTTGTGGCCAGGTAAGTGCCAGGTAAGTGGAAGGTTCTCCACTACGTAAGTAGTGGGCCTAATTAAGTAACCACTTGCCTTAGACACACTTGCCTTAGACACCACAAAAGAAACGCGGATAAGCAATAGATTACCCACGACCTCCTTCTGTCCTAAGTGAGCGCGACGGTCCTTAGAGTCATGTCTAGATATTTTTTAGTTAATGAGGGTAATGCGGATGCAGTTTTGTGATTTTTGGGGCTTAGGACGGGTAATGAATCCCGACCTAATCTGAATTTGGTCTTTGCCCCTTAATTTCCATATTAAAATATGCAAACAACCAAGATCAAACACGCACAATTTTTCTTTTTGGGCGCTGCGAATTTTTGCAAAGAAACCTGCAGAAATTGGTTAATGGAGCAGAGCAGGGAGGAGATAAGAAAGTCAGAAATTCACCGAGAAAATTTGGTACAGTGAACTGTCAGCCACACCGCGGAACCGCCGCTATATGCACACAATGGCTACGGAAACGCGGTCTGAATATGAGATCTTTGCACAAAATTTTATGCAGAAGCTCCTGTTCACTTACCCAACTCTCTAGAATATTCAGAAAATTTTTCCTCACGCTCCACAGATTCCAGATTTCCTCGCAACAAATCACGACAAATCGTTTAGTGTTTGTGCGAATTTTGATCTAAAAATTCTGATGGAATAAAATTTTCAACTAAAATTTTAAAAACGAACAAATTAGCACACTATCCACGGCAACGACACCATTTGATTGATAATCGTTTTCTCTGTGTGTCGTGTTTTGAAAATATGTAAAGATCAAAATCAAAGAAATTTATACCGCAATCAATTAACGGTGTCGGTGTAGCGCGTTAATGAATACGGATCGTCCGCAGAGAAAGTGTGATTAGTTCATAATTGATTTAGATGGATTGAAAATTAAAGAGAAAAGAAAAGACAATTCAATTCAAGATTTATAAAAGTGAATTTCAAGAATTATCAAAATCTAGATCTAATATCAAGAATACTAAAAATCAAGAATCAAGAATTGATGATATCCAAATCGAATTAGTAATCAATATTTGTAATGAGGCTAGTAGGAATCGATCGAATCTATAGTGAATGATGAAAACTTGTGATTACGTTTTCTTATCCATTGATGATTTGTTGCTGGATCGATGACGATCAACGAGGTTTAGGGATCTATTGAAGAAACTAGGGTTTCTTCATCATCATCCCTTGTCCTTTCGTTAATTATCATTCAAAAGCTATCCTCTAGAAAATTCAATCACCGATCGTCGATCTCTAATTAAGAGAGAAAACATTCAAGAAAGCATCTCGCTCGAAACTAGGTTGTCGATGATTCAATTTTATAGAGTTTACAAGACTCATAGGACTTAAGAATCGTTTCAAGATTGTAATCATCATCATCTATTTATTTTCTCGATTCCTCCACGAGCAAAGTTTTTACTCAAACATCATGACAAAGAAATCAATCAAGAATCGAGAACTCATCATAATGCTCAAATGTAAAGATAAGCAAGATAAAGAAATTTCACCTTTTATTATTCAACAACTCCGTTACAATTCGCTCAAGAACTACAAGAATTTGAGGAAAGAACTCGATAGTCGAATTAGATTCGCATCGTCCCCGTGAGTCGCGGATCGTCTTGGATCACTTGCTCGGTTGAAGATCGGCGTCGCTTCTAAAAGGTTGATGGCTTCTTGCTTGATTTGTACTCGGAGATCTTGAATTTGGGTTTTGTAAATGGATTAGGGTTTGGATGCACAAGTTGTGTCACTCAACTTGTGGGTGAATTGATGTGGAATGATAAACAACTAATCAACAACCTAGAATGAAGCCCTTGGGTCCCCTTTTATAGCCTCGATTAGGATTAGCTTCCTTTAGAAGCTAGGTTAGGATTAGCTTCTCTTACAAGCTTGGTAGTTGAGTAGAAGCTTCTAGAGTTAGTTAGTTAGCTAGCTTCCTTGATAAGCTTGGTTGTTAGGAAGAACCTTCTAGGTTTAGCTAGCTTTTTTGAGATGCTTGGAGGTGTTTAGCTTGTACACGAAGCTTGGCTGTTCGGACAGAAGCTTCTGGAGATTTCTGGAGAACTAGGTGTGTTGAAGAGGTGTGGCTACTGAAAGGAGAACCCAGAGAACACAAACTGCTGATGCAATGATGATGCAGGCGCGGATCCGCCGCCAATGGGCGCATACGGCCGCGGATCCGCGGCCGTTTAGTTGCGTTGGTGTATAGAATTTTCTGGGTGATCTTATGCTGGCTTTAGGGCTATTTCCTGATGTCTGGAATAATTTTATACTCTCTTGTTCACTGCCAGATCACAAGTCTTTGACTTGGCTTATTTTTATCAGCACTTTTATGAGTTTCGGCCTTTTTCCTGGAATTTCCTGCATACATTCTCGAGACAAGTGTTGCGCTATACAAAAGATAATGCGTGTAATAATAAACACTCAATTTCCCTCAAAATGCCGGTTATAATATATAACACATGTTATTTGGTATTTTACAGACGTTTTGCTAATATGTGTTATATTCATACCGAACACCTTTAGATGAGTGCAAATAGTAGGGAAGTTGATGCGTTAAAAATGCAATATTTTCGACTGGTCAATAGTGTATTGTGTTTATGTGTTGGTTTGTATTCAAAACACTACTGCTGCATAATATATTATGATTAAAGGTATTATTGTAAGGAATATTGTGATTTTAGGAATTTGTTTTACCCAATTATTTGGTATCAGCGACCGTATTATGATACAGGAAAGGTCACTAATACTGAATTAGCGATCGTTCGCTAAAACAGCTTAACCGTTAAATATCTGCATGAACAGTCTACGTGTAATGTATCAAGGAAGGTCACGAACGGTCTCTTATAGGTAATAGCGACTAGGTATATTAGTGACTGTCTTTTATATGGTTGCCGATACACGTATCGGCGACTAATGTTTCAGCGACTGTATATTAGCGACCGTAAAAAATATAGACGGTCGCTAATATACTTTAGCGACCATTCATGGGGTATTAGCGACCGTTTAGTACGGTCCCTAATATTTACAGTATTGAGTAATGCGAGATGGGATTCATTTCTCCTGGTATAAGGAGTTGATGTCGCGCTGTGCATGATAGACTATAACCATACGTCCCTGGACAGGGCGGTTGTGATAAATTGATAAGGGCTATCAGTTGTATCTTGGATATTCTGACATCGACATAACTTATTTTGTTATTGGGGGTCTGACAGTATCCATCCCCAGACCTGGTATGCGACACTCTCTGTAGAAAAAGAACGGAATGTACAATGATTGTCATTGATAGGCTCTGTTGGGTACATATGAGTTTTCTTTTCGACCTTTCTTTTGACATATACCTAGGTAGTCGTTACGTACATCTAGTGCCGCTGATGCATTTGTTGGTTATGAATAAGATCCATTAACTCAATGCTAGCGTACTGTTGAGTGTTTAGAGTCACACACAGAGGGTTTCCCCGCTCAGGAGAAACGATGTAGTGTGCGTTTGGTGATACGTACGGGAGTTCGATAAAATACGTGTATATGATACACATGTACTAATCAGACGTTTGTTAATACTAGCATACTTATTATAAAGCCCGATTATTAAATCAAGTGTTGATTTAGTAAAACATATATGGATATGTCTGCTAGTACTATGCTCCCTCTCACATTTATTAGTATAGAGTACATGTATTTAGTTTACGTATTTGATCATATACTAATTCATGTCTTCTAGTGATATACTTGCATGTGGAGGGGTGAGGGCATATAAGGACCACTTGGAGAGATGAGAATCCTCTCCACTCTTTAATATATGATAGAAGAGCGAGAAAAGAAAAGGCGTTCTATCTCATTTCCAACCTCATTTTCTCTCTCATGGGTTGAGACTAAAAAAATAAGAACTTGAGAGAAAAATGATATGGAGCTTATTAAATCTTCTTCCTCTCCCTTTCTAGCAAATTATGGGTGCAAGTTGCTTCAAAAGAGAAGAGTTCTTTGTGGAGTTGATGCTTGGGTTAGGGTTTTCATCGAAGTGGATCATTTTTGTCGAGGAGGTCCGCGATCAAGCTCGTTCCCGCAACTAAGGAGCCTAGCTACGATCTTCCACTTGTGTGTGGATACACTTCAAAGGTTTTCACCCCCTCAAACTCTTAGTTAGCTCCTTTTTTGCTCTCTTGAATTTTCACAAGTAATAGTTCTTGGATGATTTTTAGGTTTTAGTTTATGGTGCTTACATGAAAATTCTTGTTTTCTATTCCGTCTTGGTTAGCAAGTGTCACAACCCTAGCACTACAGATTGAAGATATAGAGTATTGGATTTTATTGCTTATATTTGTTGTAAACGAAATGCTAGTACTTACTTTTTGGCTGACGCCAAAGTATTGGATGGTGTAGCCTGGTTTGATATGATGACGCTTTCAAATATTTTAGGGTTTTTTACTAAATGGTCCCTCAATACTTTGCAAAATACTAAAAAACCCGATACTTGATAATTACTATTTACTCTCCTAAAAGTTTGAATAATTACTAAAAGGCCCTCTGACATTCTAACACGATTGTCATGCTAACACGATTGTTTTACTTTCTTTCCGCTAGATATCTAATGAAGGGGTGTTGGGACTAGGGTTTTAAAGCCTCCAATCATCCTCCTACTGTAACATTTTGAAAATTATAAATATTATTTTATAATTTAAATAATGATATTAAGAATTTTACGGAAATAATATCAAGTATGGATTTGGGTTTTCATAGATTGGTATAAGAGGATACATTTATTTTGGAATATGAAAATATAAGGTATTTGGCATGGCATGTATTTTTAAATGATATGGGAATTTTGTGATATTTGCTAAATTATTTGGAGGGAGGGAGAGAGAGAGAGAGAGAGAGAGAGAGCCCATGTGCATAACCATAACCTTTATCCTCACACCCTCTCTCCTCATTCTATCATTATTTTCTTCCCATTCTCTCTCCTCAAAAAATATCTCTTACTCCCAAACTCAAAACTCCTCCACCAAAACTCTAGAATCCTTCATCTAAACCCAATTCTGAAGCCAAGTTTTTCAACTTGAACCTTCAAGACTTTAAGTGAAGTCATCCTCAACCTCTCAACCTCCTTGGAGCTTCATCAAAGCTTGGATCTTCACTTTCCCCCCCTCAAATAGGTAAAGACCCCTCTTTCATCAAGTTCGTCAAGTTTTAAAGCATGTGCCATGAAAAAAAATATTTTTCTACATAAAAATGGTATTTTTATGTGTTAAACTCTATCTAATTTGGTTTATGAAGTGATCCACTAGTTATAATGGATCTAGTATGGTTTATTTGGTAATTACGCCTTATTTTGGGAAGTATAGGGTATTTTGATGCAACAATTGGATTTTCAAAGTTAACCAATTTTCAAAAATTTCATTTCTGCAGTTTTCTTGTGCAAACATCTAGGCTCAGAAGCTTCAGACGTCAGCCTGATATGTATTTTTGTTAGATTTTGTGGGTCAAACATCTGGGCTAACGCTATAGACGTCTTCCACTTTGCTCTTCAAACGTCTGCTTGAAAGTCTCGGGTGAATTTGGGTTGTTCTTCATACATCTGGGGAATCATTCTTCAGACGTCTGTTCCAAAGTCCCTGGACGGATTTTGTTTTGATGCTAGGCGTCTGCCTTGTGTAGGGCCAGACATCTGGCGTGCATCTTTGAGGGATAATTTGCCATTTTGGTTCCATATTTCATTTTTTGTCCTTTTTAGCTAATCACTATGTGTTTAGGGACGACTGCAAGAACTTCTAAGGAATCAAGAAAGGGCAAGACGGTCGTCGGCTTCGAATAGAGCAGAACATGCTTCGGTTAGTAGATTTATATCTACGGAGGAAGTCGGGTGGATGACGGATAGCCCCCCTGAAACAAATTTATTGGAATAATTATTATATAGTATTATTGTAACTTGTATACCTAGTTTATAACTCGTAACACATACACCTAGTCTATAATGTTATGTTAGAAAACGTATATACTTAACCCGTATACTTAGTCTATAACAACAAATTAGTCAATAGTTCGTAAGTCGTATATTTAGTCTATAATTTATAACTAGTAGGATATATATATATATATATATATATATATATATATATATTGTATTGTTGGGTATAGGTGCCCTCAAGGCAATTATCGTACTTGCAGGATTACAATTACTGAATTCAAGGAGGGCCTATACCAAGAACAATCTTGTTGAAGATGATATTATGTTATCTGGTTTGTATTTATCATTCATGAGTATATGTTTTACTCGTATCACTAATACATGATGATAAAGCCTATAGGATCTTTGCTTGACTACCAGAATTATGATAGGGATCATACTAGTGGGCCTGGATAGTCTATAAGCACATCCTTAAAATTCCCTAGTCGTAGAAGTATCGAGACTAGGCATTAGTATTCCAGTTTAGACTAGTGTATAGGTTTCTTGACCCCGTAAGAGGTAATGGTTAATCCTATAACCATTGGTGTTTTACACCGAAGATTGTATACAGGTGCTCATTGAATGAGTTGCACTGGATGGACTCAGTGAGAACTCCTAGATGGTATTATACCAATCGTCAAATAGAAGTTCTCTAGTGACATGAATATAAGATAGTCTCTAGACCCAAGATCTCCATAGTGTCTTGTGTGTGTTACCACTGTACTTTGATTACTACCCTACCACGGCTTTAAAGATCCATGCAAACAGGTTTTAGTTGGGTACAGTCCCGAAGTACATTGAAGCAGTGAGCGGTCAAGAGAATTCTTCTCTCCCAACATAGGGAGTTGATATTGCGCGGTGCACAGCTGGATATGATCTTAAGTCCTTGGCCAAAGCAGTCGGGATATACTGATAATTGTTATCAATAATTTATCTGTTAGTCATGAGCTTGAAGTCCTCACGAGTTATTGAGTTATTGTGTGTCTAACGGTTTCCATCTCCAGATCCGGTATGCGACAGTTTTAGATAAAAAGACCGGACTATATGGTGAATGTCATTGATAGTTTCTAGCAGGGTACGGACGGGCTTTCTTGTCGACTGGTTTTTCATTCAATACCTGGGTAGCCGTTACGTACAGCTGGTACCGCTGGCATGCTTGTAGGTTAACCCGGTGGGGGGCTGATCTGAAAGTGTTTCGGATCAATCGGATATGATCCTAAGCTATTTCTAGTGTATTGTCGAGTTTTTAGAGTCCCATACAGAGGGTTTTCCGGTTCTAGAAAAATGATATAGTACATGTACGACGATGCGTGCGGCGGTCCAATTAAACATGTGTATGTGATACTACATGTATTAATTGGACGGTTCATAATACCAGTATGCTTATGATTAAGCCGAGTCATTAAATCAGGTTTTGATTTAATGATATTACTTATATATGATGATTCATATATAAACTAGTATTATCGTGCTATTCTCACTTTAACTTTTATTTTGTTGAATAACATGTTATGTAATATGTCACGTGCATGCTACATTTTTGTACATGTGCATTTATATGTATAATAGTTTTTATACATTAATTTCTTTTTCTATTTTTCTCTCTTATTTTTGCATGGCTATGGATGAGGTGTATGCAAGGTAGCATACACTCTCATATCTTATGCCATGTGGAAGGATTAAAGGAAAAGGGTGGGTGTTATGGTTAGTGATGATTTTTTCTCTAACCATAACTTTCTATCATTTCTCTTTCATCCAAATGAGAAGAAAAATGAAAAGGGAGAAAAAGAAAGAAAAAAGAGATAGAGAGATAGCCATGGCATTCTACATCTCTCTCATTGGATGTCTAGCAAACATAAAATGAGAGTTGTTTCATTTAATGAAGTTGGAGCTAGAATTAGAAGCTCTCGCATGGATCATCTTTGACGAAGTCGGTCAGAGACCAAGCTTGTTTCCTGCCACCCATGAAGCCTAGAAAGAGTTCAAATTCATCATTAGATCATATGAAGATATTTCAATGGTTGTATCTTCTTCAACTTGTTCTCTTTTGTTGCAATTTTAATGTCAATGGATGTATACTTGGGTTGCGGTTGATTGTAGCTATCTAGTATTTTTTATTTGTCATTGTTTACGCTTCTGCATTGCATACTAGAGAGTAAGGAGACTTACATTCGTATCAGATCCATCCTTAGACTTAAACTTGCTTTTGGTGGACTTATGATTCAAAATCCATGTTAATTTTTTTACAAAAACTATTTTCCAAAAAATTGTCAAAAATAGTAACCATTCTTGTTATTTCTTGCGTTCTGAGGCTCATGGTTCGGACCGGGAGCCCCGTGGATGCACGGGAGCGATTCTGAGGATGTCCCTGAGGGCTTAGGTAGGCTACCACACCTAAGACTATCACGAATTGGTTTCGGGTATGGCGCTAGGACAGCAAGCATGCAGCTGCGCGCTCGCTGTCTCAGCAGCCAACCCATAGCCATAATTTTGTTTCCATGGGTTGGGAACCGTACCCAATGCCCCTAAGGGCCTCATGGGTCGTGCCCGAGCTCCCCCCAAGGTCTCGTACAGTTTTGGGTCTTTTAGTTCTCATTTTGGGACTCGTTTTGAGCAAGAAATTGTGGTTTTTTTGTGCCGAGCTGATCGTGATATTCAATATTTGGAATTTCAAAATTGGACTTGTGGGTTTTGGGATTTATTGGCGATGGGTTCCGTATTGACGTAGTTAAATTGTTTGATCATGTTAATGCGATGGCATACTTGTTGATATGTAGTGTTTAACGTCGACGAATTGATGGGATCAATTCGACGGAGTTGCACGGTGTGAGTCTGAGATTGGTGTGCTTGGTTTGGTTTGGATTGTCAGGAAATGAATTGGATGAGCATCCAATTTGTGGCTGCCGTTTCCGCTTGTTGTATTATTCTTTTGTTGAGACTCGATATGGTTGTGATCGATGTTACTGTTGTAATAATACAGATTTAGGATTAGCCTGCAGTGAAGCCCCCATCTCATCTGATTCTAGAAGACAGCTGGTGGCCATCTCAAGGAGTTGAGACCGGGCCACCTTTTTCTAGCATTGGCGGATCAAACACCGCGCTTTTAAGGGGTACATGCGCATCAACGGTGGAGTGCCCGAATTATCAGATTCAAGAAAGCGTTGGGTGGAACACTCATAGCGATGATGAAGGCTGCCTCCTTTTCCAAGATTGATAGGTTGCTCATCGTACTTGCAGGGATATTTCTTTTGGCTGGACACGGGGTATTCACGTGAACGGAGAATGTCGCGTTTCGTTTGTGGCTTGAACGAAACAAGGGATTCCTAAGTAATCTCACCATTCCAATTTTGTGATATTTTTTTCCCGCATGTTGTAATGTGATTCTTTGCGTGTGATGATATATTGATCTATGTGATATATGGTATATATTAATAAATGCTATATATGTTTTGCATCTGCGCTAGCCCTACCCTTGCACTGCCGTAAGTTAAGTAATCTTACGGTGATGACCCGGGTCCCGTGGCGAATTCGGATGGCGTATATATGCATTCTATTTTCTTTTCATACTTTTTGTATGATTGTATGAGAAGAAAAATGCTAGAAAAAGGTTATCTAAAAGATGGGATCGTATTAATTGGATTAATATAATGTAAAACAAATATATACGTTGAGGGAACCAATTTTTCTGAAAGGAAATTTTAGTCTATTCTTTTGCTTAGAATAGAGGCGTTCGGTTAGGAATGTCATGCTCCTCATTCGATTAGGAAAGAGCCTTGATCCCATCATAGGGAGTTCGCTCTTGAGCAAAAGTTTGTGTCACTAAAATTGGACTTATAGCCATATTCTTTTTCTTTTCATAGAGGTATTCAGTTAGGTGTATCCAGCTCCTCATTCGATGTGGAAAACGTCTAGATCTCTTCACGAGGAGTTCACTCTTAAGCTAATGAC
Organism: Agapanthus africanus; assembly: GCA_030015575.1. Taxonomy (NCBI): domain Eukaryota; kingdom Viridiplantae; phylum Streptophyta; class Magnoliopsida; order Asparagales; family Amaryllidaceae; genus Agapanthus; species Agapanthus africanus. The sequence continues at coordinate 569,101,485 of JASDDO010000031.1, forward strand.
TACACGACTATAAATTTTTAAAACCACTCGGTTCCTTCAATAATAACAAGTTCTTTACGTTAATGGTTTTCTTCAAAACCAATCGTAACCTTCTGTCATTTCAGAAAGTAGAGTACTTAGTATTCATCCTACGTTTATTGACTGTGTCAAGGCGTAGCGTACGGTAGCTAAGTGATGTCTTCCTGCTTGCATGTTGATACAATAGGTTAGGATAGTCGTGTAATATTATTAACTGTGCCAAGGGTTATGTGGGTGGGTCTAAATCAATCACAAAATGACGGGTTGAACTTGACTAGCAACTTATGGTTTCTTGACTGTGCCAAAGTCATGAACCGCTAGGGCTAAAAACTAATATCGGGAGTTTCAAGTATTGAAACTTGCAATGAGATTGCATACCTTCTATGGAGTGGGGTAAATTATTGACTGTGTCAAGGTTACCACACCATGATAGTTTGGGTTCCAATTCCCACTGTGAGTAATTGTTACTCTCGGAAGATTTTCTATACGAAATACTGGCTAGTTCTCCTTTTAGGATTTGAAGAGGGATTCAATGGAATAGTAGGAGCCATCCAGATTAGATGAATAAATAAACAAATATAATCAAGGTTAGAGTGCATGCTGAGTGTTACTTTTCTCTTTCACTCTCTCTGGCAGCGACCCTTGACTCACCTTAATCTAAGACTTATTAACCACGTTGACCGACCTTTTTACAAACTTGTAGCTTTGGAAATTTCTGGATTGCCCTAATCCATGACATAGACGTATATGTCCTTACCTATCCTACTTTCCCTTCTGCTAACTCCAGAACCCACTATATTCGGTACATAGATCCATATTTCTTGGAAGGCCATCGTATAGTTAGATACGAACTCGAAAAAATTGTTTCAGTCCGAGGATGGCTACTGGTCCTGGAGTATATGAATTGTTCATTTTTCTCTCACTTCTACCTTATCTCGAATTCGAGAGCTCCTTATATATAAGGAGAGTATACCAGTTACTCTTATTGGATAGTCTTCTTCCAATCCCGAAGCCGGTGCTAAAGAAAAGGTAAGAAGAAAAACAACTAGCATAAATTCGGTATACAGAAAGGTAAGATAGAGAGACATCAAAAGGGGTTGAATTGTGAGGAAAGAAAATTGCGACTACTGTCATGAGCCTGGGCAATGAAAAAGGCAATACTATGAATACCCGACCCCCCCCCACCGTGAAACATTTTTGATGCTTCAGATTTCCCGTGTGTCTGTGTTTTGGAAAATTGTTTCTCAATGAACTCTAACTCCTTGATATATAATTACCGGATTAGAATCCCACATCAGTAGGGCATTACAGTTGCTGAAAAGGAGCAGAGAGCTGAGATTGGATGATTTTATCCTCAATGCCGATTTTCGAAGCAATTGTTTCTATTGAGGAAAGTCATCATGTATTGCTTAAATGACAAACTTTTAGTTCTTTTAACCAAAAGAATATTTTTCAATTAACAGCACACGAAAATTTAGTTGGTGAACTCTAGGGCTTATACATATTGATGCATATTGTTTGATATCCATGCAGACATCAGGTTGGGAACAGGTATTCTGTATTGAAAATGCGATTCTTTCAGATTGCTCATCCGCGGGTGCGCTCCATGTTAAGTAATGTTGAATCGCCTTTTTCAATTTAGGAGATGCACTAGAAATATATGCATATAATTTGATATTGGTTACACCTAAATAACTGCCTCTATTTCTATATGTGATATAAAATGTTGTTCATCTTAACATTGTTAAGATGTTGAGTTATCCGGTTTATTTTTAAAAACATAATTCGGACAAAATGGAGGCACGTTTCGGTAATAGCAGTTTGTGGATTATCCCGAATTTTCGCGAGGGATAGTTTCCACTATTTTCATGACCAAAAGTGTTTTTTTCTTGACTCGCCACCTTGTCACGACCTGGAAAAGACATGTGACCGGCACTTGAATCTCGTGAAATCTATAGGACCCCACCGCAACCCAAGTAAGCCAAAAACCAGGAATCTAAACCTTTTTAAGGAAATAGTGGAGGTGAAGTTTTGAAAATGGTTATCAATGAAATCATGTTCCATTTTTTAAAAAGTATAAGTAAAGTTTGTTTGAAAATACAAGTGGTTTTTAGATTAAGCTTTGAAAATATTTTGGTCATTTAAAGTTTTGGCAGCAACTTCTTTGTAAATTTTTATAAAAACTGCTACATACACATAAATATAATATCGGCGTCCCCAATCGGGAGCTATCTATCCCCCAATCGACGGAATCACAGCCACGCAGTAATATACGACACCCAAGGCGAAGATCATCACGAGAAAAAGTATGAAAAATACTAAAAACATCAAGTCACATATATCCAAGCTCGGCATCTAAAATAATAACATACTAATCTCGTCTCTAAGTCCACAAAAATATACAAGTTTTTGTCGATGGATTTTTTTAACTAGATCATAAAAGAATATATATATATATATATATAAGAAGCAGTTACAATCTGAAATTTAACCCACCTACCAAGACAATCACCCAAAGAAAAAGAAATGTGCTGACAAGCAGCTGCCGATCCGAGTGATCGGTCCTGCATGAAACTAAGGCACAACTGGATGAGTTGTCAACTCGTGAGTAGATGATATCATGATTGTCAAAGATTTTCTGTGTTTAAATTTACCGCAATCAAAACGGTGTCTCTTGGTAGCTAGCCGGTTGAGAACGGGTCGATCCACAGGGAGAAGGAATCCTTTTCTTTATGTTCTAACGAGTTAAGTCCAATTAAGTTGGGTTTTGTTTTAAGATCTATGAATGAGAATAAGCTAATAAAAAGCTTTCTAGGGTTAGGATTATGTTAGTTCGAAATAGGAATCTTCTCACTTTCAATGCCTTAGTTGTGAATAAAGGTGTTAGGGTAATCGGCAACAACGGGGATTAACACGACTGGAAAGAAACTTAGTTTCTTCCTTTTGGTCCTTGTCCATCCGTTCTTTGCTCTTAACCCTAACCTCCGGTTAATTCATCCACAACCGGTCTAACTAGGGAATCACCGCTATCATGTAGGATAGGGTGCCATAGTGAGCGGATTATGGTTGAATTAAAGGGAGTCCGTATTTAAAATTATTTGGGCAAGGAAAGGAGTGAGAGAGATTTCCTTCTCTCAAACCTTCCCTCTCATAACGTAACAAGTGAGGAATTACTCACTCATTAGAGAGATAACAATAAAATTCATTATAAGGAAAAAAGCAGATAAATTTCTATTACCGGATTAACAATAAAAATTGCAGGTACGATAAAAAGAATGCGAGATAAATAAAAAGCTTACTTTATTGATGTCCTCTCAAAAACTCATTACAATCGAATTTAAATTTAGATCTATAAATTAAAAAGAGGAATAAAAAATAAAGAGAGGCATGCCTAATTTGATTTTGAACTCTCCTATTTATAGATAGGAAAAACCCTAGGTTTACATTCTGATCCATACATGAAATTACAAAACAACCCCAAAAACTGAGTCAAAGTACCGACACCCCACCGACAAGTGCAGAGCACGGCCGCGGAACCGCGGCAGAAGAGCCTGTTTGGTCGCGGTTCTGCGGCCATTTGGTGGACTCATGGGCCCATTTCTTTAGGGTTTCTTCATGTTGCTTTTATCTTCTGTTTTCTTTACTTAGTTTCTCAGAATCTCTTCAGTTCTCTTCCAGATATTCAACAGTGGAATTTTTCCTTGAGCTCCGCATTTGAAGTGTTGGATCATGTGCTGCCCTTGTGCTTTGTGCATTGAAATGCTCAATGATTTTCTATTTGTTCCTTGAACTGGTAGGCGGAACTATACGGATAGTGTACGGAAACCCGTATTTCTCTGTTTGTTGGTCGTAGTCCCATATTTGTAGCGACTTTTCATGAATTTCTCTGTAACGAGCTGAGAACCTGTAACTTGCAACTATTTAGCAGACATGGATCAAAAGTACCTACTTATATGCAATGTGATTAAGAATGAGCGATATAAAAATGAAAAAATCCGATATGAACAAATACCCTCAAACTTATCTTTTGCTCGTCCCGAGCAAATCCAATTTTATTCTCGAAAAAATCCTAGCCTCAATTTTGCAGGGAACGCGATTGCACTGAGCTCGTGCAATAAGCCGTTAAATCTCTAGGTGTCTCTAGTAGGAGGAATGTTGTCTCCTGAGGGTTTTCAGCGGATACTACCCTCAAAATCCGATCAATTTGGCCATTGACTCTAATTCTTCAATTCAGTATTCTAGTAAGAAATTCTATCATCTTTAACATAGAAATCATCAATCCATATTTTTCACACTCACTTTTCATTTAACTTAAGATCGTATATTTTTTGCAAATTTATTAAGCTTTCAGCATCTTTTGAATTTTCCTTCTAAGGTGCAATCTCAACTTAGGAATTTTTATCATCTTTACTGAAGATATAAGGCCTATTTTTCATTCCTATCTCTCATCCAAACCATAATCATATACCCCTACGTGTGTGTAATTTTTACCCCTACACTTGGAAATTCAATTCAAGCTATCATACTCTTGTCTATCGTCCAATGTACTTTTTAGTTGGTGATGAAATTGCTCACACATTCTTCATGCGAACGTTACTACTTCTTGAGGTACTAAACGACCGATTATAAAATATGCTTGCACATTTAAGCATAATTCCTCGTCTTGTAATACCTAAGGCTTAGGAGTGACTCCCAAACCTGTTGGTCTAATGCACTAGGTGATAAAGCACCCTCGCTACATTTTTTTATTTATGCTGCCTTAAGCAATTACAAAACCAGTATTCATTTTTTTTATGTCTCTTTATTCACCATTTATACTTTTATTTTATTTTCCTTCATACTAAGGTTTTAGACAAGAGCATTTCAAGGTATGCTCTACTATTCCAAGTTTCAATATGTGTGTAAGTGCGTGTAGTAGCGCATATATTTTAAGAATTTAGACTAAAGGTTTAGAATTTATTTTTCAGACTTACACTTCAAATAAAAATTTCAATACTCTTTCCTTATTTTAACTTAGCCCAAGAACTGAACTCAAAATTTGCCTATTTCTAAATAAACTGCAAGGACATACATTTTCTATAATTAAATATTAAGAAAGGTTATTTTTAGGGTTTTTAATTTATCAAGTTTAGGATCTAGTTTTTCCTAACCAGTCAACCGTCATGTTGAACTTAAGTCAAATATGGCCAAAATTGAACCTTTCAATTTTTATAATTTTTCAATTTTTATTGATTTTTTTTATATTATTTTTTTTAGTTTTTATATTTTTATAAAGATGCAATGCGGAATTAAATATGCAAAGAAAGAAAAAACAAATATGTACAAAAATAAAAATATGCAGATGCAATGCAAAGATAACTATTTACAATCAACCTCCACCCTTAAACTTATCGAAAGCAGTGTCCTCACTGCTCATAGCCTCTCCGTCCCCTCGATTGTGAGCGCGATCGTTCCACTCTAGCCAATAGGGTGGTCATGCCCTGCTCTAAAACTGTCACTCACTGATCAAGGTTGGTCATCATCCCTATCAATCTAGGTATTAAGGTGACTTCATGGATGAAGTCCTTATCAATTATTATTTCCCTATCCCCCACATTAATCTAAGGTACCCGTGTTGTGCAAGACTACCCTCATCCATGCATTCATAAAAACGGGTGACAAAATCCGGAAGCGCGAAGGCATTCGGATGGTTAAATAGTAAAAAATTCCATCCGCGCCTTCGGATCCCATCACCGAAGTAACTACCATAAACAGTGTGAGCAAACATTTGGGGAAAATCTCTTTCAAACTGCAGGGTCGGGGCCATTACAGAGAAGTGCAGATATTTGTAAAAATTTTAACAGAGGGGATCAGAGAATGCAAACCTCCTCTGAAGATTTCATAGGGAGAGGAGTCCAAGATGTGGCGGTTGCGCGGAAGAAGAGGAATTGTGCGGCGGAAGCGTGGCGGCGGGAGGTGATCTCTCTGCAGAACCTGGAGCGGCGGCTAGGGTTTTGGAATTAGGGTTTCTGAGCCACAGGAAACTCAGAAGGGGGTCGGGGTGTTTTTATAGGGAGTGTTTTGGTTATTTGCAAAAAGCCCTCATTAAAAATAGGAATTTATTTGTTAAAATTAAAATATTTTTTTATTATTTATTAAAACTGAAAATTTACAAAAAAAAAAACCCCGAAAGTTTGAATTTATTTTATTTCATTTATATATATATATATATATATTTATGTTATTACAAGTGGGAAATAACAATTTTGGTACAAATATACCCACAAACTTATTTGAAACAGTGTTTCCATTGTTTACGGCTGGATAATCGAAATTTGGGGGTAGATGGAGGAAGATCAGTCAATGTAAATTGGCTCCTGCAACATCAGGAGCTCCTCCGAAGAGTCCGCGGTGAGGAACGGTTTAAGCCTGTGTCCGTTCACTTTAAATAGTGAACCGTCCTCCGAATTTTCTGAGTCAACTGCACCGTGCGAATATACGGTATGTACAAAAAATAGCCCTTTCCATCGAGATCTAAGCTTGCCGGGATGGAAATGTAATCGGGTGTCGTAAAGTAATACCTGTTGACCAGGTGTGAATGTTTTGTGCATAAGGTGTTTATCGTGAAACACCTTCGTTCGGTTTTTTACGACAACCGCGTTCTCGTAAGCTTCATCCCGAAGCTCGTTCAATTCATTTAACTACAGCTTTCTATGGCTGCCCGCATCTTCGATAGATAGATTCAGCTCTTTTATCGCCCAAAATGCGCAATGCTCTATTTCTACTGGAAGATGGAAAGCCTTTCCATAAACAAGACGATAAGGAGACATGCCAAGATCGGTCTTATAGGCAGTTCGAAATGCCCAAAGGGCATCAGTAAGTTTTAAAGACCAATCCTTGCGGTTTTTGGAAACCGTCTTCTCCTATATCTGCTTGATTTGACGATTTGAAATCTCGGCTTGCATACATGTTTGGAGATGATAGGGCGTTGATATCTTATGATTAATGGAATATTTTCTCATTAAGGACTCGAAAGTCTTATTACATAAATGAGTTCCATTGTCGCTAATGATTGCTCGGGGGTGCCCAAACTGGGAGAAAATGTTTTCCTTGAGGAATCTAACAACAATCTTGTTGTCATTAGTCCGGCTGGGCACAGCCTCGACCCACTTAGAAATATAATCAACAGCAAGAAGAATATACAAGTTTCCAAAAGAATTGGGAAACGGTCCCATAAAATCAATCCCCCAAACATCAAAAATTTCCACAACCAATATTGGTAGGAGCGGCATTTCGTTTCTCCTGGATATCCGACCCAAGTGTTGGCACCGGGAGCACGTCTTGCAGTAATCATGTGCGTCTTTAAATAGTTGTGGCCAGTAGAAACCACACTGTAAGATCTTTTCGGCTGTCTTTCTAGGGCCAAAATGCCCGCCACATGCTTGATCGTGGCAAAATGACAGCACGCTATTGAATTCATTGTCGGGAACACACCGACGACTAATCTGGTCGGGACAGTACTTGAAGAGATAAGGTTCGTCCCAGTAAAAGTGTTTTACCTGGGATAGGAATTGGAGTCTATCCTGATCTGACCATTCATTTATCAGTAGTCCGGTGGCAAATAGTTTACAATATCTGCGAACCAAGATTCACATGATACTGTCAAGAGCTGCTCATCCGGAAAACGTCGTTTATCGGAAATTGAAGCCTCGGCGAAGAAGGGAGGCATGAAAGATGGTCGGCGACTACTTTTTCGCATCCTCTTTTGTCTTTGATGACAATGTTAAACTCTTGGAGTAAGAGGATCCAACCGATCAGCCGAGATTTTGCGTCATTCTTCGCAAAAAAATGGCAAAGAGCTGAATGGTCCGTGTATACGATGACTGGAGAGCGGATTAAATAAGGTCTGAAATTTTCTAATACAAACACAACATCCAATAATTCCTTCTCGGTTGTTGTGTAATTCAATTGGGTATCGTTCAAGGTTCGGCTAGTATAATAGATTACATGCGGCATCTTATCGAAGTGCTGTCCAAAGAAAGCACCAATGGAAAAATCAGATGCATCTCACATAATCTCAAATGGATGCGTCCAGTCAAGAGAAGAAAGAACGGGAGCAGAAGTGAGTGGGCTTTTTAATGATTCGAATGCATTCACACAGCTCGAGTCGAAATCGAATGTGGTGTCCTTGGCCAGCAAAAGAGTCAAGGGCCTAGCAATCTTGCTAAAGTCCTTTATGAACCGTCTATAGAAACCGGCATGGCTAAGAAAGGCTCGAATGTCTCGGACACATTTGGGAGGTGGGTGGTTGGAAATGACTTCAATCTTCACTTTATCCACCTCAATGCCATTTAGCGAGATGATATGTCCTAAAAGAATACCTTCACGTACCATGAAGTGGCACTTCTCCGAATTTAAAGTAAGGTTCTTATCCTTACACCGGGTAAGGACTGCGTCGAGATGTATCAAACACTCATCAAAGGAGTCGCCGAAAATAGAGAAATCATCCATGAAGATCTCCAAGAATTTTTCCACCATGTCTAAAAAAATTCCTATCATACACCGCTGGAAAGTAGCGGGCGCATTGTATAACCCAAAGGGCATGCGACGATATGAAAACGTGCCGAAAGGAAAAGTGAATTTGGTCTTGTCCTGATCTTTTTCGGCGATGGGAATTTGATTATAGCCGGAGTAGCCATCCAAAAATCAGTAATATTCATGCCCAGCCAATCGTTCAAGCGTTTGGTCAATGAAAGGTAATGGAAAGTGGTCTTCCGTCTCGCGGCGTTGAGTTTCCTATAATCGATGCATACTCGCCATCCAGTTTGGGTGCGAGTAGGAATTAACTCGTTCGCCTCATTTTTTATGACCGTTATGCCTGATTTCTTGGGGACAACGTGAATGGGGCTAACCCACTGACTATCAGATATAGGGTAAATGATACCACTATCAATACACTTTACGATCTTTTTTTAACAGCCTCCTTCATGACTGGGTTGAGTCGTCTCTATGGATCCCTGGCTGGTTTGGCATCATCCATCATATCAATATGATGTTCAACTATCAGGGGACTAATCCCCTTGATGTCCGCCATAGTCCAGCCAAAAGCTTGCCGATTGCTCTGCAAGACCGTCAGAAGGGCTTTCTCTTGCTCTGATGCTAGAGAAGCCGAGATGATAACATGGAGGGTCTCATTCTCACCTAAGTAAGCGTATTTAAGATGTGACGGCAATAGCTTGAGTTCGAGTGTCGGAGGTGAAACGATTGAAGGTAGAATCGGCGAAACTGTCTCGAACTTAAAGAATTCCAGCAAAGGTTCAAAACGAGTGTAAGCCATCGAGTCGGATGGTTCAGCTAACTCATCCAAAAACTCAAAGGATTCAAACTCGGGTGGTGACTGGTCAAGTTCATTCGAGAAAGTGAAACACTCGTATTCATTATCGGGAGAGAAAACAGTATCAGGTTCAAGGAAGAACACACTAGTGGCATTAAGATTGCTGTGATCGAACAAAAAAATTTCTAATTCACAGTCCCCTAGGGTGATCTCTTGGATCGAGCAAACGTCTAGATATTAGCATTAGGTTCGGAGGGCTGATTCCCCAACTTAAAAATGTTGAGTTCAATTGTCATGTTTCCAAAAGATAGGTTCATCGAACCATTTCGACAATTGATCACAACATTCGAAGTCGCAAGGAATGGTCGACCGAGTATCACCGGAATTTGATTCCGTGGGTTAGCCACAGGCTGTGTGTCTAAAACAATGAAATCAACGGGGAAAATGAAGTCCCCTATTTTGATCAACACATCATCTAGCTCACCCCTAGGATGGGTGATGGATCGGTCGGCCATTTGGAGAGTACAATGAGTAGGTTTCAGCTCTCTTACACCTAATTGCTCATATACCGAATAAGGAAGTACCTTAACACTGGCACCAAGATCCAAATGTGCACGGTTGATGTTCTTATCCCCAATAGTTATTGAAATCGTAGGACAGCCAGGGTCCTTTCGTTTTTGAGGTAAAGGTTAGGTAAGAGCATCACTCACGGCACTAGCTAAGAAAATTTTCTTAGGCACCTGAGATTTCCTCTTCTTATTGCATAAGTCCTTCAAGATTTTTGCGTAAGAAGGGACTTGTTGGATTGCATCCAAGAGGGCAATGTTAATGTTAACCTGTTTAAACAACTCCATAATATTCTTCATTTGTGGATTTTGTTTATTGGATCTCAACCGGTTTGGAAATGGAACATTTTGAAAATTGGTTGAGTTCAATACTTGTAGAGGAGATTGCAGAGTTGGAACGGATCCCAGTGCTGGTGTTTTCGTGGAGTGAGATGTGGGTCCGTTCGGAGCAGCAGAAGAAGTAGAACCTTGTGAAGAATGGAGAACAGGCTCTGAAGACGAAGAAGAAGGAGAAGAAGAAGAAGCGGCGGCCGGGGTGTCATCATCAGTGCCAATGTTGTTGTGCAACATCCTTCCAGATCTAAATGTAGTCACGGCACTCACATTATGGTTTTGTTGTTCATGAGCAACATGTGCATTTTGTGGGTGACCAGGATTTAGGAGCGGTTGAGATGGAAGCTTCCCTTTCTCTCGCTCGCTTAAAGCTGCATTCAGTTGTGCAATCTAGGCTTCAATGGTTTTGATGCTTTGCCCATGTGACGCGGTATGTTGCACTAAAGACTGAATGGAAGACTGGATGTTGGTGGAGGATTGAGTTGATTGCTTTAAAAACGCCTCCAGACTTCGTTCTAGCGAAGAAACCTTATCGTTATTAGGTGAAACAAAATTGTTTTGAGGAAAAGAATTGTTGGGTGCAAAATTGTTCATCTGATTTTGGAAAGGCTAGGGTTGGAAAGGCTGCTGATATTGAGTTTGTTGAGGAGCTTGTTGTTGAGGAGGAAGCCTCTGGAAATTGTTGATTTTGATTTCAGGAGAAATTGGGGTGGTTCTTCCAAGCAGGATTATAAGTTGAAGAGCATGGATCATTTCTTTGTCTCTGATGAAAGGCAGCATTGACTTGATCCTGTCCTTGAGCAGGTGGATTGTAAGGACACTCTTCGGTCAAATGGGATGGATCCGAACAACAAGCGCATATAGTGCCAGGGAGAAGAGCAGGGGCAGGAGAAGGTGATGAGAATTTGCTCTTAATTGCTTCTAGTTTTCGTGTAATCGCTGCCATTTTGGCCTTCATTGCAATCGGCATATCAAGTTGATGAACTCCTGCCCTAAATAGACCAGAAGAAGTGGACGAAGTGGTCGGTCTAGTGTTTTCCCACTGAAGCGTTTGTTCAGCAACATCGTCGAGAAATTGCCAAGCTTCCTCGTCAGATTTCGATAAGAAGTGGCCTTGACAAATGGTCTCCAGTAATTGCTTAATTGCTGGGTTCAGTCCTTCGTATAAGGTCTGGCAAAGTTGCTATCTCTCAATACCGTGATGAGGGCACTGAATAAGAAGGACTTTGTATCGTTCGAAACACATCCAAAATGGTTTGGATGGAAGATGGGAAAATTGGTTAATTTCATTATGTATTCTCGCGGTCTTGTGATTTGGGTAAAAAATTTTAAGAAACGCTTTAACAAACTCTTCCCAACTGTTTATAGAATGCGATGCAGTACTATATAACCACTGTTAGCTAGGTCACACAATGTGAAAGGAATGACTCATAGCCTTATAACATCATCGGACAGTTGGGTTGACTTCATCATTGCACAGACGTTCTGGAATTTTTTAATGAAGATATAGACATTTTCGGATTCTAGTCCGTGAAATTTAGCAAACATGTTGATGAAGTGGGGCTTAATTTCGAAATTATCCCCATTTGCCGGCGGGAGTGAAAGACAGGTAGGAAGTGCAGAGCGGGTAGGATAGAAACGATCCTGGTGCACGATTCGCTGTGGCGCTTCAACAGGAGGTTGTTGCGGGTTATTCGGACCTAGTCGAGGTGGAATCAGTCCTGAGGTAGGTAAAGGGTTGTTAGGATTGATTCCTTACATCTCAGAAGAAGATGAAGATGAAGGTGAAAATGTATGAAAAGAATTCCAGTCAACGTCGGAGTTGGCCGGCAAAGGTAAGGATGAAAAAGGTATGGATGGAGTTTCGACTTCGGAGTCGGTAGCGACTAACGAAACACGTACAAAACGGGCACTAGTGTCCTGAGTCTAACCGGACATACACTAAATGAGTTTAGTGTAGTCAAAGCGTAGAATTTGAGGGTAAGAAAACGTCAATGGGGAAATGTTGATGAAAGGTGGGTGAAATGGAATTCTAGAGACAAAGGGCTAAATGAATTTTATTTTTAATTTATAAAGAGTTTTGCAAAAATGTGTACGGTCTCACGGTGTAACAATCACAGTTTAAAACATGCACAATCAAACCTAGAGCTAGGGTCTTTTAAGTCCACTAGACTGCTCCTAACTGTTCCAAAGTGACAAGTTGTGAGATATCCCTCAAATCGCCTCTTCACCGCCAATTGTGGCCAGGTAAGTACAAATGAAGAAAGGAGGGTTCCGCTCACGAATCACCGTGAGACGGGTCTTTTAAAGTAACCTTTCTCACTTGTCTAGCGTAGGAACCACAAAGTCAGGTTTAGATAAACGACTGAATGCCTACAACCTTCCTCTGTCCTAATGAGCGCGACAGTCCTTAATTGGCTGAGTCTAGATATTTTTTTCATTAACTCAAGGGTGATGCATATGTTTTTAGTGATTTTTGGGGTCTTAGGAAGGGTAATAAAATCCCCGCCCAATCGTAGCTGGTGTTATAGCCCCTTAGATTCCGTATTAATTATGCAAAAGCAGTAACAAACCAAAAAAAAATTTATTTGCGGTGCAAAGAATTCTGCACAAAAAAAAATTATTGGAGAGGGAGAAGAGGTTGTTGTGCAAAGAATTCTGCAGGAAATTTTTTTCAGTTGAGTGCAGAGGAGAAGGAGAGGGTTAGAATACTCACAGAGAAATAGGGCTGCTGAAGTCACCCTTTGACCGCGGTTCCACGGTCAAACAGATGCTTATGCCACAGTTCCGCGGTCAAACAGATGGTTGACTGCTTCAATTTCGTTCCCTGTGCTGAGTTTGTTCTCATCTTTCTGTTTAGATCCCCTGATTCTGGATTTGTTCACTGAATTTGCTCCAGATCTGAATCAGAATTTGCTCCAAGCCTGCACACTCGCACAAAAACCAATCAAAAATAACAAGATGATTTTTTATTTTGTATATTTTTCATTTTTATATCTATATTTATATTTTTAATTAACCCGAAATTACGCAAAGAATTAAACTACCATCCCCCCAGCAATGGCGCCATTTGATTGTCAAAGATTTTCTTTGCTTAAATTTACCGCAATCAAGACGGTGTCGCTTGGTAGCTAGCCGGTTGAGAACGGGTCGATCCACAGGGAGAAGAAATCTTTTTCATTATGTTCTAACGAGTTAAGTCCAATTAAGTTGGGTTTTGTTGTAAGATCTATGAATGAGAATAAGCTAATAAAAAGCTTGCTGGGGTTAGGATTAGGTTAGTTCGAAATAGGGATCTTCCCACTTCTTTCAATGCCTTAGTTGTGAATAAAGGTGTTAGGGTAATCGGCAACAACATGGATTAGCACGACTGGGAAGAAACTTAGTTTCTTCCTTTTGGTCCTTGTCCGTCCGTTCTTGGCTCTTAGTCCTAACCTCCGGTTAATTCAATCACAACCAGTCTAACTAGAAAATCACCGCTATCATGTAGGATAGGGTGCCATAGTGAGCAGATTATGGTTGAATTAAAGGGAGTCCGTATTTAAAATTATTTGGCCAAAGAAAGGAGTGAGAGAGATTTCCTTCTCTCAAACCTTCTCTCTCCTACCCTGACAAGTGAGAAATTACTCACTCATTAGAGAGATAACAATAAAATTCATTATAAGGAAAAAAAAGCAGATAAATTTCTATTACTGGATTAACAATAAAAATTGCAGGTACGATAAAAAGAATGCGAGATAGATAAAAAGAATGCGAGGATTAAAAAGCTTACTTTATTGATGTCCTCCCAAAAACGCATTACCATCGAATTTAAATTTAGATTTAGAAATTAAAAAGAGGATTAAAAAATAAAGAGAGGCATGCCTAATTTGGCTTTGAACCCTCCTATTTATAGATGGGAAAAAGCCTAGGTTTACATTCTGATCCATACATGAAATTACCAAACAACCCTAAAAACCGAGTCAAAGCACCGACACCCCACCGACATGTGCAAAGCATGTCCGCGGAAACGCGGCAGAAGAGCCTGTTTGGCCACGGTTCCGCGGCCATTTGGTGGACTCATGGGCCCATTTCTCCAAGGTTTCTTCATGTTGCTTTTATCTTCTGTTTTCTTTACTTGGTTTCCCAGAATCTCTTCAGTTCTCTTGAAGATATTCAACAGTGGACTTTTTCCTTGAGCTCCGTGTTTGAAGTCTTGGATCTTGTGCTGCCCTAGTGCTTTATGCATTGAAATGCTCAATGATTTTCCATTTGTTCCGTGAAATGGTATGCGGCATTATACGGATAGTGTGCGGAAACCCGTATTTATCTGTTTGTTGGTCGTAGTCCCATATTTGTAGCGACTTTTCATGAATTTCACTGTAACGAGCTGAGAACCTGTAACCTGCAACTATTTAGCAGACATGGATCAAAGTTACCTACTTATATGCAATGTGATTAAGAATGGGCGATATAAAAATGTAAAAATCTGATATGAACATATCGAAAAGTATAAATCGAAATGCATAACGATCAACCTAGGTCATACAGTATAATTCCATCATACTATATGATAACAAATATAAATGTATATATATATATATACCTATATCATCAAGTGAGAGTCCATCATCGACACTCAAAATCATCGTCAACTAAGTGTCCAACATCGACACTCAAAATCACCATAAAACCTATGTTCAGCATCGACATGTAAAAGCCAGATATCGTAGGCACCGTTTCATCAAGCCGGTCCTCTATCGATATCAATAGCCCCGGTCGGTATCTTCCGGATATCCGTCGTGCTCTAATCTATCTCCTATATCGATCCACCTCGTTGGGCTCCCCGTACCTCCCTACAGACTTTCTACCCATCGGTATCGTACCGGGTCCACTATGTATCCGTAATCGGTCTCTCGGCCCTTCCTCGATTTCGGATAATAGTCATATCATCAAAATAATAAAACTCTTGGTGAAATCCAAATTATCATATCAAGAGAAAACCACATTTTTAAAACATACTCAAATTTTATAAATCACAACACGGTTTCCTAAATCTTAAAAACAAGGAAATCCCATGAAAGCACTATCGCATAAGAATATGGCAATAATGGAACAAATTAAGAGGAATAGAACAGTGGTATAATTGTTCAGTCGAAATTATTGCAATCTTTAACATAACAATTTCCTCACTTTTTTAATCATCTAAGGGTGTATGTTATAAATATAACAGATATTACAAGTTCATCTGGAAAATACCAATTACCATGTGTTATACATTATAATCTAAACTTTTGAAGGAAATTGTGTGTTTAATATTTCACGCATAATATTGTATATTTATAACATCCTCCATTGAGATCTTGTGCAAAAATCAGCTCAGGTCAGATATCGGAATCGCAAATTCGCCGATTAAAATACAGGAAATCAAAGAATCAAATACTGGCAGAAATTCAGAAGAGATAAGAAGATTCCAGATATAAAATAATGACCCAAAGATCAACACCAGAACACAGAAGAAGTTTGACGCATCGATCTCACCAATCAACCGCGGAACCGCGGCCGAGTCAGGCCGAGTCGCCGCGGATCCGCGACCGAGTTGTGGGCTTCGGAGTCGGGAAGTCTCTGGAAATTTCTTCTCAATATCCTAGCTTGCTGTGGATGCTTCGTTGTAACAACCTTATTCTGGAAACTTCTCTATAATAAGCTAGTTTGTTAAGGAAGCTTGATAACTACCTAGCTTATGGAGGAAGCTTGATGAGGGGCTATAAAAAGGACCCAAGGCTACATTGAAAAGGGTTCCCAATTGTTCAACACTTTTGATCCAAATACCAAATCAAGATCCAATTCCAAATCAAGATCCAAGATCAAGAATCATGAGAAATTCATCAAGCGACTTCATTCAAGATCCTTTACGCAAAGCCGATCATCAACAACGAGCACGAGATCCTCGATAGATCTAAGACTCACGGTGATCGAGTGAAGCGAAGATCGACGGAGAAATTAACTCTTCGAGGGAGTGATCGAGAGCGAATATTATTGTAATCTCGGATTGAAGAAGTTGTAATTTGAAGTTGAATAATAAAGGTGATCATTACTTTTAATCTCGCTTTCTTTAAATTTTCACATTATGAAATCTCTATTTGTTGATTCTTCTATTTTCATAATGTGTGAGTAAATCTCCGCTTGTTAAGGATTCGAAGGAATTTGGTAGATCCAATGGTGGAAGAATTCTATATTCATCTTAAGTCTTATGGTGTTTATAAACTTTAGCAAAAAGAATCGTTAATGTCCAAATTGTGAGTGAGATCAATTTATTGAGAATTTCGTCACAATTTGGGGACTAGATTGATGATCTTTCTTGTTAAAGGCTAGATAGAAATGGCAATCAATGAAAGGACAAGGGGCAATGATGGAGAAACCCTAGTTTCTTCAAAGGATCCCTAATTCTCATTAATAGCCATCGATCTAGTTGTAATTCTACCAATAGATAAGATGAATTATCTTGAGTAATCATCAATGCCTACTAATTCCGTTCGGATCTACAAGCTTTCTACAATTTTCTTGATAGCTAAATCTTGAACATTATCTTGAATTCCTTTTCTTGAAAACGATTTCTTAAATTTCTTAAAATGATTACTTCAAACAAATCTTGAACTCTTTCTTAATTTTATTAACTATTTCTTTCGACTCAACTAAAGAAAGAATTTACGAATTCCTCGCATCTCAGTGGACGACCCGTACTCATTAACGCTCGCTACAAGCGATACCGTTATTGATTGCGGTTATTACTACGAAAACATTTCATCACTTATTTACTAAATCTTTTCTTTAAAAATCAAGGAGTGTGAAATCGATCGAATCAAATGGCGTCGTTGCCGGGGATGCGTGCGTAATTTGTTCTTTATTGCTATTTGAGTTGAAATATTATTATTCCATCAAAATTTAAATCAAAATCGTATCGTGTGCTTAACGATTAGTGTGTGAATTTTGCAAGGAAATCTGGAATCACTGTAGCAGGGAGAAAAAGATTCAGAGCATTTCATCGAGACCAGAAGAGCAAGGGGAGTATCAGTACCAAAAATTGTTCAAAGAACTATGCAATCGACCGCGGAACCGCAGCAAGAAACTGATATTCGCGGCGGAACCGTGGCAGTTTCGACAATTTAGGGCTCCAGTTTTCTCTGGTATATTCTATACATTCTTTTCTCTCCTCTGATTAGTCCAATAACAACTTTTCTACAGAATTCTTTGCAAAAATTCGCCGCTCAAAAAAATCCTTGTTGCGTGTTTTGATATTGGTTGTTTTGTTGCATATTGTAACACTGAAATTAAGAGGTGAAGACCAAATTCAGATTAGGTGGGGATTTTATTACCCTTCCTAAGCCATAAAAATCACAAAACTAGCATTCGCATCACTCTTCATTAACTAAAAAATATCTAGACATGACTCTAAGTACCGTCGCGCTTAATTAGGACAGAGGAAGATTGTGGGAAATCTACTGCTTATCCGCATTTCTTTTGTGGTGTCAAATGCAAATGGGTCTAAGGCAAGTGGTTACTTAATTAGACCCGCTATTTACATAGCGGATACCTCCCACTTACCTGGCACTTACCTGGCCACATGAGGGATTGTTGGGGTAAAAATTTACACCCCGGTTGACCAAGTCAAAATCAAAGTCAACCCCAAGCCAGGTAGGCCCAAGCCCAGGTCAAGCGGGCCCATTCCCAAGTCGAGCCCGCGGCCAGCCTCCCCGTGCCAACAACAAAATCATGTAATAAATAATTTTTATGTAATTGTTTATGCATGAATGTAAACAAAATGGGCATAAGCCAATATTTTGTAAGCCCATGGCTTATGTGCAAAAATGAAATGGCACATGAGCCATGGGATAGGCAAAACGCCATTTTGTAAAGCCCAGGGGGCTATATGTAAATATGTAAGCCTATAAAAGGCAACATAATGAATAAAAAAATAACACTTTTCATTCTCTCCACAAAAATTTTAGATCTGAGATCTTTTGTGCCTCCTGCTCCTTCTCCAAGGTTCTAAACCTTCTCATTTCTTTTGAATTAAATCAAGAGTTTTACTCTTTCTTTTCAAAAACTAAGAAGTCATCCACCACAAAACCCACAAAGGGGAACTTGGATCTACTATTAGATCTCATAAATGAGAGATTTTTAGATCTCGGATCTCTTGATCATCAAGATCTAGCCAACAGAGGAGGAAGAGGAAGAACCCCTTTCATCAACCAAAACATTTTAGGAGTTTAACTTCATATATTTACATAGATATATATATCTATAATAAATATTTCCTTTCTGAAGCATAGCTTCTGGTTCTGGGACTAAAAGCCCCTTTGTCTCGCCAGCGCCCAGCGCTCGAGCGCAAAACGCCTACGTGCCGACACTTGGCGCGCTTGCGCTTAGGCGCACTGCGCTCGAGCGCAAAGTGCCCATATGCCGACACGTGGCGCGCTTGCGCTCAGGCGCACTGCGCTCGAGCGCACAGCGCCCACGTGCCGACATGTGGCGCGCTGCCCTCAGGCGTACTGCGCTCGAGCGCAAAGTGCCCACGTGCCGACACGTGGCCCGCTTGCGCTCAGGCGCACTGCGCTCAAGCGCAAAGCGCCCACGTGCCGACACATGGCGCGCTTCGCTCAGGCGCACTGCACTCGAGCGCAAAGCGTCCACGTGCTGACACGTGGCCCGCTTGCGCTCTGGTGCACTGCGCTCGAGCGCAAAGCGCCCACGTGCCGACACGTGGCGCGCTTGCGCTCAAGCGCAAAACGCCCACGTGCCGACACGTGGCGCGCTTGCGCCTGAGCGCACAGCACCTAAGCGCACAGCGCTCGAGGCGATGGCCCCACGTATCCTTTGGATGCCTTTCCCCCCTCTTTTTATGTACATACATATACATATACATATGTATACATATTTGCACACACACGTGCTCCACGACACTGTCCCTGTTAGAAAAAAATTTCTAACGGGGCGCTGCCCCGCACCCAGCAAGGGGGCTGCTAGCCCCTTGACCCCAGCCCGCTATCCGGGTAGCGGGACCCCCGTAAAAACTCTGCGTGGCTCCCGATATATCCAAACCCCCCTTTCAAAACACAACACACGTACACTGCACATTGAGTTCGCATGACCGGTTTAACCCGTGAATCGGAGGTTCCCTCGCCCCAAAGGCGAGGGGTAATTAACGGCAGCTTAGTCCGCGGCTGCCGGAGATTCGGATCCCCATAATCATTAAACCCCGGCCCACCCAAGGCAAGGGGAATCTGTTGTATACGCCTGACAAGCGCGCGCGTATTCCCATCTCAATGGGGTGACGAAAAACACCCTACAGATTCTGGCATGCCCGGTGGGACCAATCTCTCCTCCCATATTTCGGGTTAAACGTTCATGCGAACTCAATCAATTTACATGTCTATATTTATACTAAAATAATTCTCTTTCATGCAGGTTTTCAAGCAATTGCCTTTCAACAATGTCTCCAATGATGAACTCAGCTCCCATCTCTCACACAATGAAGATGGACTCCAGGACGGTCCTCCGAGCCAGCCTTGGGCGACAGTGGGAGGAGCCGCTGCTACCGTTCGGCTCTATTCTGTTCGTGCCCGCTAACGCCATTCCCGCTCCTCAAGCTCCGGCAACAGACAGACCGGTCTCGAAAGGAAAGAGACCAAATGTAGTGATCTCGAGGGCGCCCCAACCCAAATGCAAGTCGGTGCCTGAACGAATTTCCTTGGCCCCAACTGGGGGCAAGGCCATCAACACCAACAAAGCTACAACGCGTCTTGAGCAATCTCCAGCGGCGCCTCCAATAACTGCTCGATCGGGTGTCTTCTCAAGCCTCCCCATCACCAGCCTATGGCGGCTCCCCGAAGAGCAGAAGCCTACCAAGCGCTTAAGGCAGAGAAGCTGAGGCAGAAGCGGCTCAGATATAGAGCCAACAAAAGGGCTAGGGCTCTGGCCATGTTAAAATTTATGAATTTCCAAAGCCCGGACCGCTCCGTGAAACCAGCTGCCAGTGATGAAAGAATGGCTGAATGTGTTATCCACACTGTCTACATGGCCGGATATGAAGAAACGAACCCTCCTCTTCTTCACAGCCATGGTGATGATATGGTTGACACTACCCAGCATCGGCTCGATCTAAAAGATGAAGAGCCCACTCAGGCCGATAAGCCAGAGGAGCCCGTGGTTCCTGCGTAATTGAGCTCAGGAAATAAAGATTACCCGGTTGTCATAGCCGGAACTACAGAACAAGTATTATTCCAATGGCTTCAAAGGCAATTTCAGGACAGGGATGAGAAGTTGGCCGAGGTCTATTCCAAAGTCGACGAGCTGGCAAACGTCGTGGCAGATCTCGCGACCCAAGTCGCCCGATTGCAAATACAGCAGAATCAAATTTTGGTTCATGAGCCAGGGATTGATACCCGGAGGCAGCCAACTGATACCCCCTTCAACCTAAGGACGAAGCGCCTTCGCGGAAAACGGCCGCAATCAGCCTCCAGTCCCTCCGACACATACGTCGGGGGGGGGGGGGGGAATCGCCTCTGAAAGAGAAACTGGAGAAAGTCTATTCCTTCAAAAGGGAAAAAGTCCACAAGATATTCAGGGACGCCCTAAGAAACGGTCTACAACTGCCGGAATCAAAGAGACCGCAAGAAGTGAATATGACCGACGACCCAGAATATTGCCCCTATCACAGGGTGATAGGTCATGCCATTGAGAACTGCTTCGTCTTCAAAGATTGGGTCGAAAGGCAATACAAGACGGGAGAGATAGAACTGTCTAAAGGCGCGTTAGCAAACAGTCAAGCTACGACCGCCGATTCCATGCAAATGGAGACCGGAGCCTTTCGGGAACCTAATCCCCCCAGACATGTGCCATTATCTGAAAAGGGCGAACCAAAGACTGATCGGCCTCGAGGACCAGCATCAGTAAAGACACCTACTCCAATGGAGAGAAAGAAGAAGGTATACTCCTTCAAGAGGGATGGAGTCCGCAAAATATTCATGGACGCCTTGAACAACGGTCTGCAACTGCCTGTTCCAAAGAGGCCATAGGAAATGAACATGACCGGCAATCCTGTATACTGCCCATATCATAGAGTGGTGGGTCATACCATCGAGGACTGCTATATTTTCAAAGATTGGGCAGAGGACCAATATAAGCTTGGAAAAACCTCAAAATCCTCGGATGTATCGGCAAGCCACGGAGCTAAGTCATCAACACATCTCCGCCAAGATTAAAGTTCAAGGAGATGGGATAAGCAAAGATGACTCCCACGTCGTTAAACTGGGAACCGTCGACCTCTAAGTCGTTAAACTGGGAATGTAAAAAAATATATATGTATGAAAATAAACAAAAAATGTGTAAATAAAAGAAAAATAAAGAAAAGCCAAAATGATGGGGCAACTCGCAAAAAAACAATCAACGAGTAAAGATAAACATGAAAATAAAGCCGAAATGATGGAGCAACCGCGAATAAATAGCCGAAATGATAGGGCAATCGCGACCTTCGCGATAAGAATAGCTGACATGATAGAGCAATCGCGGTAAAAAAAAAACAACAACAAAATACCTGGCGAATGATGAGTTGCTCCTGGTACCATATTCCAGTGCAGCGATGCAGAGGCCAACAAAAATCCATTTTTTCAAAATTCTTCCGGCCCTACGGCCAGTCCCCAAATTGACTGCCGTATACAATCCACGGGTTCAAATAATTCTCATGATACCCATGCCCTATCATAATCACCAGTTACGCGGCTGGTCTCCGCCTTTGGAGTTATGCACCATTGAGAAGACCCACTCATGTGTCCTCATGATACATGAGGAGAACAAACCTTTATGGGATCCTTGCGACTCACAAAGGAAAAACACGTTTAGGAGTCCTCACGACTCCTAAGGAGAAAATACACCTGCTGGATTCTCATGACTCGCAGGGAGAAAATGCTTTTATGGGACCCTCACGGCCCATAAAATTGAAAAGCCTTAGGCGATAGGGACCTAAACCCGTCTCCTAAGCCATCGCTCCGCCAACAAGAGTAGGCAAATGATGAATTGCTCCCGGCACCTCTGCTTCAGTGTTAGCAACGCTGATGCCGGCCCCTACCCCAAAATTCTAAGTTCGCCATCAATAGACCCCTAAGTCTTTAAACTGGAAACAGATGACCTCCAAGTCGTTAAACTGGAAACAGATGACCACCAAATCGTTAAACTGGAAACAGATGACCTCCAAGTCGTTAAACTGGAAACAGATGACCACCAAGTCGTTAAACTGGAAACAGATGACCACCAAGTCTCTAAACTGGAAACAGATGACCACCAAGTCGTTAAACTGGAAACAGATGACCTTTAAGTCGTTAAACTCGAAACAGATGACCTCTAAGTCGGTAAACTGGAAACAGATGACCACCACGTCGCTAAACTGGAAACAGATGATCGCTAAGTCGTTAAACTGGGCACCACAGACCCCTAAGTCTTTAAACTGGAAACAGATGACCGCTAAGTCGTTAAACTGGAAACAGTCAACCTCTAAGTCATTAAATTGGGAACGAGGGAAATCCACTCATGTGTCCTCACGATACATAAGGACAACAAACCTTTGTGGGATCCTTACGACTCACAAAGGAAAAAAACACTTAGGAGTCCTCACGACTCCTAAGGAGAAAATACACCTGCGGGATCCTTACGACTCGCAGGGAGAAAATGCTTTTATGGGACCCTCACGGCCCATAAAATTGAAAAGCCTTAGGCGATAGGGATCTGAACCTGTCTCCTAAGCCATCGCTCCCCAATACCCCAGTGGCGAATGATGAGTCGCTCCTGGTACCATATTCCAGTGCAGCGATGCAGACGCCAACCAAATTCCAAATCCCATACCCCAATGGAGAATGATGAGTCGCTACTGGTACCATATTCCAGTATAGCGATGCAGACGCCAACCAAATTCCAAATCCCATACCCCAACTTTGAATGATGAGTCGCTCCTGGTACCACATTCCAGTGCAGCGATGCAGACGCCAACAATGTCCTGAAATTTTTCCGGCCCTACGGTCTGGATCATACATCCTGCAAAACCGTATACAATCCACGAACGTAAAACAATCCCGATCTCGCTAAAAAAAAAGAAAAAAAAAGAACGGTATGTCCACAAGAAAAATGGGGCACGGAGTAAAACCCGAAAGGGCTCCGTGAGTAAAACCAGCAGGACTGCTGGCGAGTTTGTGAAAACCCGGAAGGGCGCAAACTAGTAAAAAAAAAAGAAAAGAAATGAAATGCACTCGCAAAGTCCTCTCGACTTTGTGAGGAGAAAATTCCAGCGTGAGATCCCTACGACTCACAAAGGAGCAACACACTTAGGAGTCCCTACGACTCCTAAGGAGAAAATACACCTACGGGATCCTTATGACCCGTCGGGAGAAAATGATTTGTGAGACCCTTACGGCTCACAAAATTGAAAAGTCTTAGGTGATAGGGACCTAAAACCTGTCTCCTAAGCCACCAATTTCCAAATCCTCTCGTGGCAAATGATGAGTTGCTCATGGCATTATTCCAGTGCAGCAATGCAGATGCCAAACAAAAAAAAACAATTCCCAAATCCTCTCGGGGCAAATGATGAGTTGCTCCTGGCATTATTCCAGTGCAGCAATGCAGATGCCAAACAAAAAAAAACAATTCCCAAATCCTCTCGGGGCAAATGATGAGTTGCTCCTGGCATTATTCCAGTGCAGCAATGCAGATGCCAAACAAAAAACCAATTCCCAAATCCTCTCGGGGCAAATGATGAGTTGCTCCTGGCATTATTCCAGTGCAGCAATGCAGATGCCAAACAAAAACCCCAATTCCCAAATCCTCTCAAAGACGGATGATGATTCTCTCCTGGTACCATATTCCAGTGTAGCGATGCTGATGTCAACTCAAATCAAACAAATTGAACCAACCAATTCCAGCAACGACACTCCGTGCCGGGGAAACGTCAAGCCGACACTCCGTGCCGGGGAAAAGTCAACCCGACACTCCGCGCCGGGGAAAAGTCGATCAGCGACACTCCGTGCCGGCGAAAAGTCGATCAGCGACACTCCGTGTCGGGGAAAAGTCAACCCGACACTCGGCGCCGGGGAAAATTCGATCAGCGACACTCCGTGCCGGGGAAAAGTAAACCAGCGACACTCCGCGCCGGGAAAAAGTCGATCAGTGACACTACGTGCCGGGGAAAAGTCAACCCGACACTCCGCGCCGGGGCAAATTTGATCGGTGACACTCCGTGCCGGGGAAAAGTCAACCCGACACTCCGCGCCGGGGAAAAGTCGATCAGCGACACTCCGCGCCGGGGAAAAGTCGATCAGCGACACTCCGTGCCGGGGAAAAGTCAACCCGATACTCCGCGCCGGGGAAAGGTGATCAGCGACACTCCGCGCCGGGGAAAAGTCAACCCGACACTCTGCACCGGGGAAAAGTCAACCCGACACTCCGTGCCGGGGAAAAGTCGATCAGCGACACTCCGTGCCGGGGAAAAGTCAACCCGACACTCCGCGACGGGTAAAATTCGATCAGCGACACTCCGCGCCGGGGAAAAGTCAACCCGACACTCCATGCCGGGGAAAATTCGATCAGCGACACTCCGTGCCGGGGAAAAGTCAACCCGACACTCCGCACCGGGGAAAGTCAACCCGACACTCCGCGCCGGGGAAAAGTCGATCAGCGACACTCCGTGCCGGGGAATAGTCAACCCGACACTCCGCGCCGGGGAAAAGTCGAACAGCGACACTCCGACTTGGGGAAACGTCAACCAGCGACACTCCGCATCGGGGAAACGTCAACCAGTGACACTCTGTATCGGGAAAACGTCCTACAGCAGGTACTCCGTCTCGGGGAAACGTCCTACAGCAGGCACTCCGTCTCGGGGAAACGTCCAACAACAGGCATTCCGTCTCGGGGATACGTCCTACATCAGACACTCCGTCTCGGGGAAACGTCAACCAACGTCACTCCGCATCGGGGAAACGTCCAATACAGACACTCCGCATCAGGGAAACGTCCAACAACGACACTCCGTGCCGGGGAAACGTCGACCAGCGACACTCCGCGCCGGGGGCACGTCAACGAAATCACTCCGGGTCAAAGAAACGTCTACTACGGACACTCCGTCTCGGAGATGCGTCAAGCACCGACCGTCCAAGTCGCAAAAAGGGCAGAACCGACAGTCCATGTCATAAAAAGGGCAGTGCATCCCAAAAAGTGGGAACCAAAGCAAGTCGCCTCCATGCAAAAGAAGATCCATCAATTTCATGCACACGACCCACATATGCTGTGTGCATTTATTGATGGGGGGCAATTTGTTGGGGTAAAAATTTACACCCCGGTTGACCAAGTCAAAATCAAAGTCAACCCCAAGCCAGGTAGGCCCAAGCCTAGGTCAAGCGGGCCCATGCCCAAGTCGAGCCCGCGGCCAGCCTCCCCGTGCCAACAACAAAATCATGTAATAAATAATTTTTATTTAATTGTTTATGCATGAATGTAAACAAAATGGGCATAAAGGCAATATTTTGTAAGCCCATGGCTTATGTGCAAAAATGAAATGGCACATGAGCCATGAGATAGGCAAAACACCATTTTGTAAAGCCTAGGGGGATATATGTAAATATGTAAGCCTATAAAAGGCAACATGATGAATAAAAAAATAACACTTTTCATTCTCTCCACAAAAATTTTAGATCTGAGATCTTTTGTGCCTCCTGCTCCTTCTCCAAGGTTCTAAACCTTCTCATTTCTTTTGAATTAAATCAAGAGTTTTACTCTTTCTTTTCAAAAACTAAGAAGTCTTCCACCACAAAACCTACAAAGGGGAACTTGGATCTACCGTTAGATCTAATAAAGGAGAGATTTTTAAATCTCACATCTCTTGATCATCAAGATCCAGCCAACAGAGGAAGAACCCCTTTCATCAACCAAAACATTTTAGGAGTTTAACTCCATATATTTACATAGATATATATATCTATAATAAATATTTCCTTTCTGAAGCATAGCTTCTGGTTCTGGGACTAAAAGCCCCTTTGTCTCGCCAGCGCCCAGCGCTCGAGCGCAAAACGCCCATGTGCCAACACGTGGCGTGCTAGTTCTCAGGCGCAATGCGCTCGAGCGCAAAGCGCCCATATGCCGACATGTGGCGTGCTTGCGCTCAGGCGCACTGCGCTCGAGCGCAAAGTGCCCACGTACCGACATGTGGCGCGCTGCGCTCAGGCATACTGCGCTCGAGCGCAAAGCGCCCATGTGCCGACACGTGTCCCGCTTGCGCTCAGGCACACTGCGCTCGAGCGCAAAGCGCCCACGTGCCGACATGTGGCGCGCTTCGCTCAGGCGCACTGCGCTCGAGCGCAAAGCGCCCACGTGCCGACACGTGGCCCGCTTGCGCTCAGGCGCACTGCGCTCGAGCGCAAAGCGCCCACGTGCCGACACGTGGCGCGTTTGCGCTCAAGCGCAAAACGCCCACGTGCCGCCACGTGGCACGCTTGCGCCTGAGCGCACAGCACCTCAGCGCGCAGCGCTCGAGGCGCTGGCCCCACGTATCCTTTGGATGCCTTCCCCCCTCTTTTTATGTAAATACATATACATATACATATGTATACATATTTTCACACACACGTGCTCCACGACACTGTCCCTGTTAGAAAAAAATTTCTAACGGGGAGCTGCCCCGCACCCAGCAAGGGGGCTGCTAGCCCCTTGACCCCCAGCCCGCTATCCGGGTAGCGGGACCCCCGTAAAAACTCTGCGTGGCTCCCGATATATCAAACCCCCCTTTCAAAACACAACACACGTACACTGCACATTGAGTTCGCATGACCGGTTTAACCCTTGAATCGGAGGTTCCCTCGCCCCAAAGGCGAGGGGTAATTAACGGCAGCTTAGTCCGCGGCTGCCGGAGATTCGGATCCCCACAATCATTAAACCCCGGCCCACCCTAGGCAGGGGGAATCTGTAGTATACGCCTGACAAGCGTGTGCGTATTCCCATCTCAATGGGGTGACGAAAAACACCATACAGGGATAAAGAGGTAGTAGAGGATTTATCTTGCGATTTGCCTTCTGGATGTCTAGAAGCAGTCTAGTGACTTGACATAGGTGACCTTAGATCTAGGATTGATTGTGCATTTTGTGTGATTTTTTGCTAAATCCGTCTTTTTCAAAATAGACCATAAAACAAAACACTTTCTTTAATTATCACATACCCTGCCACTTGCGCTAAACCCGCTTAGTGCATGCTCGGCTGGACACGGGATTCTAGTGCCCGACTTGTCCTCGTTTCTTTTATCGACTCCGAAGTCGGTATTTCTTCATCTTCTTTTTCCTCACCACAAACCACATCCACTGAGATGGACGGTTCTCCATCCACTTTTAATAACACCACTTTACCACCACCCGCAGGTGCACAGAATCTACAGCGAATATCTCTCCAAGAGAGATGCTATCCTATACGTGGTCCCCTCTCTACTTGTTTTTCCATACCACCAGCCAATGGGGATAATTTCGAAATCAAACCACATTGTATCAATCTTTTACCTAAATTTCAAGGTCTCAGGTATGAAGACGCATACTATTTATCACCAAATTCGAAAACGTATGTGCTATGATGGGCACTTCACAACTTTCTGCCCATTTACTTTGTGCGATTTAGCCAAAAAGTGCTTTATAACATACCCGCACACTCTATTTCCAATTAGGATGAATTCGTCATAGCATTCCTTAAGAAATTTTATCCCAATCATAAGACCGCCCGTGTTAAGAGCGAAATCAATCAGTTTACCCTGCTTCCCAATGAACCATTTTGGAAATGTTTTGAACGATTCAAGGATCTGCTTGTCCAATTTCCTCATCACGGAATCCATAGATGGGATCTGTGTAGAATTATATATGAGAGCATTAATCCAAAGGCAAAGCAGATGCTTGAAACCATGTGTCAAGGAAATTTCATGTCTAAAGATGATGGTGAAGCTTGGAAGTTTTTGGAAAATTTCGCTGAAATAACTTTGCAATGGGAAAGCGTTATTACATCATCTAGGGGTGGTATCCATCAACTTGATGTTTCTATAGCACTAAAAGCCGAAATGACAGCAATGCAAAAGAAACTCGAAGCAATGGAAAAAAAATTATTAGCCTCCCTAAACCAGGTGACGCTCCCTAAAACCGCGTGTGGATGCTGTTCAGATCCATCACATCTGACGGAAGAATATCCTTTGAATTCTCCGTTTCAAGGTCAAGAAAACTAATGCTGCTTTTCAGCAACGACCTAGAAACGATCCTTATTCTAAGGGTTCCTCCACAACAACAGCAACCACCACAAAATCAGCACCCCTTTCAACCACAAACTTTTCAAAATCCAGCCAACAATTCTGCACCGTATAATAATTCTTTCGAAACGGCCGGTACCGAAAACTCCTCTTCACTCGAACGGACATTGGATTTGTTCATGAAACATACCATGCAAATGTCAACTGATATAAGGTCTTCTATCGATACCATAAAGAAAGACTCCACCTTACAAGGTGAGAGTATTAAATTGATAGAAGCACAAATTGCACAATTAAATGCCGCAATGAGTGCTAGAGAGAAAGGGAAACTTCCATCTCAAACCTTACCAAATCCTGGCCACTCAAAATATCATAATGCGATTGCCATTACCACATTGAGATCTGGAAGAGTGCTAAACAACCATGTCGGTGAAGAGATTGATAATGATGAATTAATCAATGACACCCCGGTTTCTACTTCCAGTTCCACTTCCACTTCTTACCCTATTTCGTCTACTCCACCTTCTTCCGAGCCTATTCTCCGTTTTCCCTTAGGCTCGAACTTGAACCCTCAGCCCACTCCTTCTAGTCAACCAACAACGATCCCCACTCCAATTCTAGGACCTGTTCCACCCACACGACCTTCTCCAATGTTGGACCCAGCTCTTATTGCTAAAGCTCCTTATCCAAATCGGTTAAGGGGAAATAAACCAAGTCCACAAATGGAGAAGATTATGGAAATGTTCAAACAGATTAACATCAATATCCCTCCCCTAAATGATATCCAAGAAGTTCCGTCCTATACGAAAATACTTAAGGACTTGTGCACTAGGAAGAGGAAGACTCAAGTGCTGAAAAAAGTGTTCATGAAGAGCAACGTTAGCACAACTTTTACCCATCATTTACAAAAGAAACGTAAGGAGCCTGGCTGTCCTACAATCTCTATTTCTATTGGGGGTAAAAATATTAATCGTGCTCTACTCGATCTTGGCGCAAGTGTTAACCTGCTTCCATACTCTGTCTACGAGCAGTTAGGAATTAGAGAGTTGAAACCTGCCCATTACACTCTCCAGATGGTAGATCGATCTATCACCAAATCTAGAGGTGAACATGAGGATGTGTTGATAAAAGTCGAGGAATTTATATTCCCTGTGGACTTTATTGTTTTAGATACACAACCTGTAGCAAACCCACGGAACCAAATTCCGGTGATTCTCGGTCTACCCTTCTTAGCCACTTCCAATGCTGTCATTAATTGCCGAAATGGTTCCATGAACCTATCCTTCGGGAAAATCACAATTGAGCTTAACATTTAAAAACTAGGAAGTCAACCATCTGAACCTTCTGCTTATATTCTTGATGTCTGTTTTGTCCACGAGATAGCTCCCGAAAGTTGCAAGGTTGATGAGCTTTGCTTTGATGATCTCGACGACATTAGTACATCATTCTTTGATCTTGCATAGTATCATTGTGAGGACACTTTTAACAAGTCCACCCCCGAGTTTGAACCTTTTGACTCATCATAAAAGTCGGTATCACTTTCCGAGTCAATATCCTTCACAGGTTATGAACTTCTTCGAGAATCCGAATATCATTCCCTTACCCCACCTTCTATTGTATCTCCGCCGACATTAGATCTCAAACTATTACCTTCTCATCTTAAATATGTATATTTATATGAGAATGAGTCTTTGCCCATAATCATATCCTCTTCTCTAGCTCTAGAGCAAGAGGATGCTCTTTTGACGGTCTTGAGATCTAATCGACAAGTATTTGGTTGGACAATGGCAGACATCAAAAGGATTAGTCCCTTGATTGTAGAACATCATATACATTTGATGGATAAAGCCAAGCCAACCAGAGAACCGCAAAGACGGTTAAATCCCGTCATGAAAGAGACGGTAAAGAAAGAAATTGTCAAGTGCCTTGATAGTGGTATAATTTACCCAATCTCTGATAGCCAATGGGTAAGTCATATTCATGTAGTCCCTAAGAAGTCTGGCATCACGGTCATAACAAATGAGGCTAATGAGTTGATCCAAACACACACCCAAACTGGGTTGCGTGATTGATTATAGAAAACTCAATACTGCAACGAGGAAAGATCACTTCCCTCTACCTTTTATTGACCAGATGTCAGAACGATTAGCTGGATATGAATATTATTGTTTCATGGACGGATACTCTGGCTATAACCAGGTCCATATTGCCGAAAAGGATCAAGATAAAGCAACATTTACTTGTCCTTTCGGTACCTTTGTTTATAGACGCATGCCCTTTGGGTTCTGTAATGCTCCCGCTACATTTCAGCGATGTATGATGGGGTATTCTCAGACATGGTCGAGAATTTCCTGGAGATTTTCATGGACGATTTCTCTATATTCGGGGACACATTTGAGGATTGCCTATGTCATCTTGATGCAGTTCTTTCCCGTTGTAAGGATAAGAACTTAACTTTGAATTAGGAAAAATGTCATTTCATGGTCCAAGAAGGTATCGTGCTTGGACATGTCATCTCACGAAAAGGCATTGAGGTAGACAAAACTAAAATAGATGTCATCTATAACCTTCCTCATCTCAAATGCGTCAAAGATATACGATCTTTTCTTTGTCATGCAGGATTTAATAGGAGATTCATTAAGGATTTTAGCAAAATTGCTAGACTTTTAACTCTTCTCTTGGCCAAGGATACTACATTTCACTTCGATTCGGACTGTGAGGATGCTTTTGAATCACTTAAAAGATCTCGCACTACAGCCCCCATTCTATCATCTCCTGATTGGAATCACCCGTTTGAACTTATGTGTGGTGCATCGGATTTTGCTGTTAGTGCAGCCTTAGGACAGCACATTGATAAGATGCCACATGCGATTTATTATGCAAGTAAGATCTTGAATGATGCCCAAATTAATTATACAACCACCGAGAAAGAGCTCTTGGCAGTTGTATTTGCATTAGAAAAATTCAAGCCTTACTTGATTAGCTCACCGATTGTTGTTTACACCGATCACTCCGCCCTAAAACATCTTTTATCTAAGAAGGATGCTAAGGGCAGGTTAATACGTTGTATCCTATTATTATAAGAATTTGATCTTTTCATTCGAGATAAGAAAGGATGTGAAAACCTAGTAGCCGACCATCTTTCACGCATCTCTTCTTCACCTACTGTGACCTTGCCAATAAACGACTACTTCCTTGATGAACGGCACTTGAATGTATCCTGCGAACCTTGATTCGTGGATATTGTGAATTATCTAGCAACAGGACTTATTCCCAGCGAATGGTCTAAACAAGACAATCATCGATTTCTATCCCGAGTAAAGCATTTTTACTGGGATGAACCTTATTTGTTTAAGTATTTTACTGACCAAATCATTCGCAGATGTGTCCCCAATAATGAATTCAAGAGTGTTTTGTCGTTCTGTCATTATCAGGCATGTGGTGGTCACTTTGGTCCACGTAAGACGGTGGAGAAAGTTCTGCAATGTGTCTTTTGCTGTCCTACATTATTCAAAGATGCTTTTGATCATTGCAGAACCTGTCCACGGTGTCAACACACGGGTCAGATTTATCGGAGAAATAAGATGCCACTCCAACCTATCTTGGTTGTTGAAATTTTCGACGTTTGGGGTATTGATTTTATGGGTCCTTTTCCTAACTCTTTGGGAATTTGTATATCTTGTTAGCGGTTGATTACGTCTCAAAATGGGTGGAAGAAATACCATGTCGCACTATTGACAACAAGGTTGTTATTAAGTTCCTTAAAAAAAATATCTTTCCGCGATTTGGACACCCTCATGCTATAATTAGGGACAATGGGATGCATTTCTGTAATCGGTCTTTCGAGACTTTGATGTGGAAATATTCAATCAACCACAGCCTTTCGACACCTTATCATTCCCAAAAGAGCGGGCAAGCTGAGATTTCCAACAGACAAATCAAACAAATTTTGGAGAAGGCAGTTTCTAAAACCCGGAAAGATTAGTCAACCAAATTGACGGATGCTCTTTGGGCATTTCGTACCGCTTATAAGACTGATCTTTTTATGTCTCCTTACCGTCTAGTTTTTGGAAAGGCTTTCCACCTTCCTGTCGAGATCGAACATAAAGCAATGTGGGTCATTAAAGAACTGAACTTCGATTTAAATCAAGCCTGCAACTTTCGGAAGCTGCAATTAAATGAGCTAAGAGAACACCGCGATGAAGCTTACGATAATGCAGTGATAGTAAAGAACCGGGCTAAGGTATTAAAAATATTTTGAGAAAGACTTTTACCCCGGGACAACAAGTCCTTCTTTACGATTCCCGTCTCCATTTTCATGCGGATAAGCTAAAATCTTGTTGGAAAAGACCATTTGTGGTGCGGTATGTATATCAGCACGGGGCAGTTGAAGTTGAAAATAGTAAAAACGGTTCAATTTTCAAAGTGAATGGGCATAGATTAAAACCGTATTTTTCCACTGACCCCACGGAGGAGCTCCTATTTTTACAGGAGCCGATTTATCATAACTGAATTTCCTCCGCCTCACCTCCATGACTCGATAAAATTGTCTCATCATAAGAATGGAGGTGAGTTAAAAAGGACTTAATTGAATATCCATATGATTAAAGATAAGTTTGGGGAAGATTTTCATGTTTATTTTGTCCCCATTAATAACTTTTCCTCCCAAGTCTACAGGTTTTTGAGATTTAAAAGACGACAATAGAGAGAACACTGCTGTAAATAGGTTTGGGGGAGGTTTATGCTTATTTACGCATTACTTTGCATTACACTTTGCATAAGCACAAACTTTTCCAAAAAAGTTTATAATAAAATATTAGAAAGTCAAAAATTACATTTAAAAGATTGGAAGAATTTAAGAAAACCAAGAAAGTTAGATATTTTCTTAAACGAAACTAGTAATAAGTAGTTATGAGCCGTTGTCTCAAGGGTTAATAAGATAAAGGAAGTCACTAATCTGAGGATAAAAATAAGTCTGAAAAATAGTCTCTATTCTTGAAGCTAAACATTTGAACATTGATACCCTACTATACGCACTTACACACGTCTTGAAACTCGGGATAGTAGAGGATACCTTGAAATGCTCTTGCCTAATAGCAAAAGTACGAAGAAAATAATAAATGAAACATAAAAGTATAAAATGATGAAGAAAAATGAACACTGGTTTTGTAATTACCAAGAAAGCATAAAAAATATAGCGAGGGTGCTTCATCACCTAGTGCCTTAGACCAACTGGTTTGGGAGTCACTGCTAAGCCTTAGGTGTTGCAAAATGAGGAAATTGCTAATTACACCTAATAAGTGAGCATGTTTAGTAATTGTTCAGTTAGTACCTCAAGAAGTATTAACGGTCGCATGAAAAATGTGTGAGCAATTCCATCCAAAATATTCATCGACTAAAAAGTACTGAGGTAGATAGACAAGAGTATGATAGCTTGAATTGAATTCTCCGAGTGTAGGGATGTATTTTACACACACGTAGGGGTATATGATCGGTGTTTGGAAGAAACGTAAGGATGAAGAAAGGCGATGTTTTATTGAGGGTGATGTTATTTATAACATCTTTTCATAACTATTAAGATAGGGCTCATGACAACCGAAAAGCTAGTGTAGTTTGAAACTCTGATTTTCAATTTCTTTATTTTATAATTCCTATCTTGATATGTAACTTTCATAGTCTTTCTTTTATTATAGGATTTTGTGGGTGTAATCCGCTGAAAACCATCAGGAGACAACACTCCTCCTACAAGGGACACCTAGAGGTTTAAAGGCTTGTTGCACGCGCACAGTGCAATCGTGTTTCCTATGAAAGTGTGCGAGTTAGTTTTTCTTTTTCTTTCTATTTTTCTCCTTCTCCTGAATAAAAGAAGTTTGCTCGGGACGATCAAAGTCAGGTTTGGGGGAATTTGTTCAGTCGAAATTATTGCAATCTTTAACATAACAATTTCCTTACTTTTCTAATCATCTAAGGGTGTTTGTTATAAATATAACACATATTACAAGTTCATCTGAAAAATACTAATTACCATGTGTTATACATTATAATCAACACTTTTAAAGGAAATTGTGTGTTTAATATTTCACGCATAATATTGTATATCTCTAACATCCTCCATTGAGATCTTGTGCAAAAATCAGCTCAGGTCAGATATCGGAATCACAAATTCGCCGATTAAAATACAGGAAATCAAAGAATCAAATACTGGCAGAAATTCAGAAGAGATAAGAAGATTCCAGATATAAAATAAAGACCCAGAGATCAACCCCAGAACACAGAAGAAGTTTGACGCATCGATCTCACCAATCGACCGCGGAACCGTGGCCGAGTCAAGCCGAGTCGCCACGGATCCACGGCCGAGTTGTGGCCTTCGGAGTCGGGAAGTCTCTGGAAATTTCTTCTCAACTTCCTAGCTTGCTGAGCACACTTCGTTGTAACAACCTTGTTCTGAAAACTTCTCTATAATAACCTAGCTTGTTGAGGAAGCTTGATAACTACTTTGCTTATTCTAGAATCCTCCTTATAACAACCTAGCTTATAGATGAAGCTTAATGAGGGGCTATAAAAAGGACCTAAAGCTACATTGAAAAGGGTCCCCAATTGTACGACACTTTTGATCCAAATACCAATTCAAGATCCAATTCCAAATCAAGATCCAAGATCAGGAATCGTGAGAAATTCATCAAGCGACTTCATTCAACATCATTTACGCAAAGCCGATCGTTATCAACGAGCATGAGATCCTCGATAGATCCAAGACTCACAGTGATCGAATGAAACGAAGATCGACAGAGAAATTACCTCTTTAAGGGAGTGATCGAGAGCGAATTTTCATGTAATCTCGGATTGAAGAAGTTGTAATTTGAAGTTGAATAATAAAGGTGATCATTACTTTTAATCTCGCCTTCTTTAAAGTTTCACATCATGAAATCTCTATTTGTTGATTCTTCTATTTTTATAATGTGTCAGTAAATCTCCGCTTGCTAATGATTCAAAGGAATATGGTAGATTCAATGGTGAATGAATTCTATATTCATCTTAAGTCTTATGGAGTTTATAAACTTTAGCAAAAAGAATCATTATTGTCCAAATTTTGAGTGAGATCAATTTATTGAGAATTTCGTCACAATTTGGGGATTATATTGATGATTTTCTTGTTAAAGGCTAGATAGGAATGACAATCAATGAAAGTACAAGCGGCAAGGAAGGAGAAACCCTAGTTTCTTCAAAGGATCCGTAATTCTCATTAATAGCCATCTATCTGGTTGTAATTCTACCAATAGATAAGATGAATCTTCTTGAGTAATCATCATTGGCTACTAATTTCATTCGAATGCTACAAGCCTTCTACAATTTTCTTGATAACAAAATCTTGAACATTATCTTGAATTCTCTTTCTTGAAAACGATTTATTAAATTTTTTGAAATGATTAGTTCAAACAAATCTTGAACTATTTCTTGAGTAATCATCATTGGTTACTATTTCTTTCGACTCAACTAAAGCAAGAATTTACGAATTCCTCGCATCTCAGTGGACTACTCGTACTCACTAACGCTCGCTACAAGCGATACCGTTATTGATTGCGGTTATTACTATGAAAACATTTCATCACTTCTTTACTACATCTTTTCTTTAAAAATCAAGGAGTGTGAAATCGATCGAATCAATAATGAATGCAAATATGTGATGACCAGTGATCTAAGGTACCGGCAAAAAAATAGTATGATGCGAAATAACGTAGAAAGCTCTATTTATATGTGCGTGGCACGCTCTATATGTGTACGTAGTATGGCAATTACTAATGATATGTGCGTGTAATGTACAAGTCTGTGTATGTGCAATATATAAATCATTGGTAATTGTACAGTGTTTTACAAGTGTGTTCATATAAGCAATGGAAAGAAAGTATAATATACAGAATAGTACGCGATGCGGTGTGAAAAGCAGTAATTTACAATACTAACATGGTATAGTGTGATATGAGCGAGAAGATAATTACCGATGACGTGTAGGTGTATCATGCCGGTGCGTTTGTTCAGTTGATAAAACTGCACATTTGTTATTACATTTTTCCTACTATTTCTATATTAAAAAGGTCTTTATTATAATATATCATACATACATATGAGGGTTTATCTGTAAAACTACAATTTTCCATGTGTTGATATATTATAATTAGCATTTGGTAGGAAAATGTATGCAAAAAATATCATTGAGAAAATCTTAAGAAAACAAACTCTACTAAATATCATTTGAGTTGTTGTGCAGAATTTTCAGGACTAAAATCAAGGAAATCAAGTTGTTAAAACAAACCTGCCTAATTAAGAAAGCAAAACTTAGAAATCAAGTCTGGATGCAACTACGATAAGATTTCCAAGTTCCAAAGGTTCCAGAGATCGCCACATGTCACACAGATGAAGCCACAGAGAAATGATCGAACGATCCCTCTACTTGGCCGCGGATCCGCGGCCAAACCCTCATCTTGGCCGTGGATCTGCGGCCAAACCCTCATCTTGGCCGCGGATCCGCCGCGGGCCAGATGAATCAAAGGCTGGAATTTCTTCAGTTGGATCGTAACTGATGGTTTCCAATTTTGGAAGCTAGATTTCTGGCTTTGGGACTATAAATAAAGACCGATAGCCTCTTGGAAAAATTATCAAGCCGACGAGATCACGAAGTCCAAGACGGCTCACGCATCCAGGCTGAACATCAACTGTTCGTCTACCTCCTTAGAAGAGATCGAGAAGCAACTAGTAATTGTAATCATTTTCTAAGGAATCAAAGTGTAATA
The DNA here is from genome assembly GCA_030015575.1 of Agapanthus africanus. NCBI lineage: Eukaryota > Viridiplantae > Streptophyta > Magnoliopsida > Asparagales > Amaryllidaceae > Agapanthus > Agapanthus africanus. Next base: position 569,138,790 of record JASDDO010000031.1, read on the forward strand.
AATATTGTTGATTAATAAAGGTAGCTTTCTTTTTCTTATCCTATTTCTTCGTAGTTTAATTATGCATTTTCTCTCCATCTCTCTTTCTCCCAACATGCGCGAGTAATTCTCCGCTTGTTTGGGTTCGTAGGATTAAGGTAGGTTAATGGATGGTGAAAATACCTAAACTCTTTTTACGTCCTATAAAGTTTATAAACTTTATCAAAACAATCATTAACATCTTAATCGGGCGATCTACCAATTCATTGTTAGTCTCGACTGCGATTAGAGATTAGATTAATGATTGTTTTGGTAAAGGCTAGATATGAACGGAGTACCGTGTCGAGATAAGGGTTAAGAGTGGGATTCTTTGTCCCTCCAGAAACCCTAATCTACATGAATCACTGTCGTTCTAGTTTTAAATCTATTAAAGGATAAAAAGGGTAATTTTTAATTAATCATCCATAACTACTAAATCCTAACGAACCCTACAAGCCCCTTCTTATATTAACTACATCCATAAATAATCTAGATCTATATTTTGCATTAGTGCTTAACGTAGATCTAGAAACCATTCTACAATATTCTTTATCCCTCCTCTCTTTTTCAACACGTCTAAAGTAAGAGTAAAAGGTTCCACGTTTCCCAGAGGACGACCCGTACTCATCTCGGTCTAGCTACACGCGACACCGTTATTGATTGCGGTTATACTACATACAATTTTTCGTACCAATCAAATGGTGCCATTGCCGGGGATACGTGCGTAATTTTTTATTCTTATTATTTGTGTTGAATTCTTATTTGATTTATATCATAATTAAAACAAAACTGCAAATCGTATATTTAACGAAGTGTGTGAATTTTTGCAAGGAGATCTGGAGTCACGGACTTGAGGAAATAGGAGACAGATACATTCATTGAGATCCAGAGGAGTACAGAAGGCCACGTAGCAAAAATCATCACCTGAACCCTCTTCCTTACGGAGGATCCACGGCCGGAAGTGCACATCGGCGGCGGAAGCACGGCCAGTTATGAGATCTTGTGCTTCAATTTTCTCTGGTAAGATTCTAACCACTTTCTCTCTCCTCTCAAATCCAATAAAATCTATTTTCTGCAGGATTCTTTGCAAAATATCGCCCCTCAAAAATCTTTTTTGCAAAGTTTTGTGATTAGTTTTGTTTTGCATATTTTAATACGGACTTTAAGGGGCAAAGACCAAATCCAGATTAGGTGGGGATTTCATCAGCCTTCCTAAGCCCCACAAATCACAAACCGAGCATCTGCATCAACCCTACATTAATTTAAAAAATATCTAGACCAGACTCTAAGGACTGTCGCGCTCAATAAGGACAGAGGAAGGTCGTGGGTAATCTATCGCTTATCCGCATTACTTTTGTGGTGTCTAGGCAAGTGTGTCTAAGGCGAGTGGTTACTTAATTAGGGCCACTACTTGTAGTGGAGAGACTCCCACTCACCTGGCACTTACCTGGCTACAAGAGTAGTAACGAGACAGTAGAGGATTGATTCTACGGCTTGTCCTTTGGAAGTCTAGGAGCGGTCTAGAGACTGACCTATGTAAGCTTAGTTCTAGGGTTGTTTGTGCATTTTTGTGTGATTTGTCTTGAGTCCCACTTTTTTCAAAACAAACCAATTTTTTAAAGTGCATACATGCTGCCACTTGCACTAAACTCGCTTAGTGCATGCTCAGCTGGACACGGGATTCTAGTGCCCGTCTTGTCCGCGTTCCTGCTATCGATGTCGAAGTCGGTACTTCTTCATCTTCTTTTCCCCCACCACACACCACGACCGAGATGGACGGTACTCCATCAAATTATAACACCACGCTGCCACCGCCCGTAGGTGAGAAAAATCCACCGCGCATCTCTCTCCAAGAGAGATGCTATCCTATCCGTGGTCCTCTTCCCACTTGTCTATCTATTCCACCAACTAACGGGGATAATTTTGAAATTAAACCCCACTACATCAATCTGCTGCCCAAATTTCACGGGCTTGAGTCGGAAGACGCGTACGTTTTCATCACCAAATTCGAAAACGTATGCGTAATGATGGGTACTTCATAATTGACTGTGGATGTTATGCGCTTGCATCTTCTCCCATTCACTCTGTGCGACTTGGAAGAAAAATGGCTTTATAATACTACCGCACACTCTATCACTAATTGGGATGAATTCGTAATAGCATTTCTTAAGAAGTTTTACCCAAACCATAAGACTGCCCATATTAGGAACGAGATCAACTAGTTCACCCAGCTTCCCAATGACCCATTTTGGAAGTGCTTTGAACGTTTCAAGGATCTGCTTGTCCAATGTCCTCATCATGGAATACAAAGATGGGATTTATGTCGAATTATATATGTGGGCATTAATCCAGCGAGAAAGCAGATGCTTGAAACAATGTGTCAATGCAATTTCATGTCTAAAGATGACGGTGAAGCATGGAAATATTTGGAAGACCTCGCTGAAAACACTTTGCAGTGGGAAAGCATAAGACCACCTTCATCTAGGGGAGGTATTCATCAGCTCGATGTTTCCATCGCAGTAAAAGCCGAAATGGAAGCGATGCAGAAGAAACTCGACGCTATTAAGAACAAATTTTCATTAGCCTCCCTAAACTAGGTTACGCTTCCCAAGACCGTCTGTGGTTGCTGTTCAGATCCTTCACACTTAACGAAAGAATGTCCTATGAATGCATCATTTCAAACTAATGCTTCTTTTCAGCAGCGACCTAGAAACGATCCTTATTCTTCCACGTACAATCAAGGATGGAAGAATCATCCTAATTTTGCTTGGAACCAAAACCAACCCCAAAATCAAAATCAGTTCTAAAGCAATTATCAAAGACCTCCTCCACAGCAACCACAACTACATAATCAGCTCCCCTTTCAGTCATAGAATTTTCAAAATCCGGCCAACACTTCTACACCACAAGTGGCCGGTACTGACAACTCTTCACTCACACAAACTTTGGATATGTTTAAGAAACATACCATTCAAATGTCGGCTGAAATGAAGTCTTCTATTGATACCATAAAGCAAGATTCCGCCTCCCACGGCGAAAGTATTAAATCAATAGAAAACCAACTTGCACAGTTAAACGCCGCAATGAGTGCGAGAAAGAAAGGGAAACTCCCATCTCAACCCCTACCGAATCCTGGCCATTCACAAAATTATAATGTGAATGCCATTACTACGTTGAGATCGGGAAAAGTGCTGAATAACCGAGTGGGTGAGCAATTTGATGTTAGTGACACCAATGATACCCCAGCTTCTTCTTCTTCTTCCCCTAATTCGTCTAGTCTCCCACCTTCATCCGAGCCTATTCTCCGTTTTCCCCAAGGCTCGAACATTTCGCCAAATCTATCTAAGTCGATTCCCACCCCAATTTTGGGATCGAATCCGTCCCCACAGTCTTCTCCACAAACGTTGGACCCAAAACTTATTGATCAAGCTCCATTTCCAAACAGATTAAAGGCCAACAAGTCCTATCTTATGGAGAAGATTGTGGAAATGTTTAAGCAAGTTAGCGTGAATATTCCTCTCCTAGATGTTATTCAACAAGTCCTATCTTATGCAACAATCCTTAAATACTTGTGCACTAGGAAGAGAAAAACTCAAGTGCCTAAGAAGGATTTCATAACGAGTAAAGTTAGTACAGCTTTTACCCAACAAATACCAAAGAAACGTATGGACCCCGGTTGTCCTACAATCTCTATTTCTATTGGGGGTAAAAATATTAATCGTGATTTACTCGATCTTGGCGCTAGCGTTAACTTGCTTCTTTATTCAATATACGAGCAGTTAGGAATTGGAGAGTTAAAACCCGCCCATTGTACTTTCCAGATGGCAGACCGATCGATCACCAAACCTCGGGGCGAACTAGAGGATGTGTTAATTAAAGTCGGGTAATTCATATTTCCTGTGGACTTTATTGTTTTAGATACACAACCTGTGGCAAACCCACGCAATCAAATCCCGTTGATACTTGGTCGACCCTTCCCAGCAACTTCTAACGCTGTAATTAATTGTCGTAACGGTTCTATGAACTTATCCTTCGAGAAAATGAAAATTGAGCTTAATATTTACAAGCTAGGAAGTCATCCATCAGAACCTTCTGCTCATTTGCTGGATATTTGTTCCATCCACGAGATAGCTCCCGAAAGATGCATGGATGAGGAACTTTGCTTTGATGATCTCGACAACACTAATGAGACATTGTTTGATCTTGCACCACTTCATAGTGAGGATATGTTCAATGAGTCTGTCCTTGAGTTTGAACCCGTTGACTCGTTGCAAAAGTCAGCAGCACTTTCCGAGTCAATATCTTATGCAAGTTTTGAACCTCTTAGGGAGTCCGAATATCATTCCTTTACCCCGCCTTCTATTGTCTCTCCGCCAATTCTTGATCTCAAACCGCTACCTTCTCATCTTAAATATGCATATTTAGGAGTGAATGAGACTTTGCCAGTGATTATATCTGCTTCTCTAGCCTTAGAGCAAGAGAACACACTTTTGGCAGTGTTGAGATCGAATCGGGAAGCATTTGGTTGGACAATGGCCGAAATCAAAGAGATTAGTCCCTTAATTGTTGAACATTGCATACATCTAATGGATGAAGCCAAACCAACCCGAGACCCACAAAGACGGTTTAATCCCGTTATGAAGGAGGCGGTAAAGAAAGAAATCGTCAAGTGCCTTGATAGTGAAATAATTTACCCCATATCTGATAGCCAATGGGTAAGTCCAATTCATGTGGTCCCTAAAAAGTCTGGCATCACGGTCATCACTAATGAGGCTAATGAGTTAATCCAAACACGCACCCAAACTGGGTGGCGCGTATGTATTGATTACAGGAAACTCAATGCCGCGACGAGGAAAGATCACTTCCCTCTACCTTTCATTGACCAGATGTTAGAACGATTAGCTGGACACGAATACTACTGTTTCTTGGACGGATACTCTGGCTATAACCAGGTCCCCATCGCCGAAAAGGATCAAGATAAAACCACATTTACTTGTCCTTTTGGAACTTTTTCTTATAGACGCATGCCCTTTGGGTTATGCAAAGCTCCCGCTACATTTCAGCGGTGCATGATGGGGATATTTTCAGATATGGTGGAGAATTTTCTTGAAATTTTTATGGACGATTTCTCCATGTTTGGGGACTCCTTTGAGGACTGCCTTTGTAATCTTGACGCGGTTCTTACCCACTGTAAGGATAAGAACTTCACTTTGAATTGGGAAAAATGCCATTTTATGGTCCAAGAAGGTATTGTACTTGGACATATAATTTCATGAAAAGGCATTGAGGTTGACTGAGCTAAAATAGATGTCATTCATAACCTCCCTCGTCCCAATTGCGTCAAAGATATACGATCCTTCGTTGGTCATGCAGGATTTTATAGGAGATTTATTAAGGACTATAGCAAAATTGCTAGACCCTTAACCCTTTTATTGGCCAAGGACATTACATTTCACTTCGATTCGGATTGTGAAGCTGCTTTTGAATCGCTTAAAGGATCGCTCACTACAGCCCCCGTTCTATCATCTCCGGATTAGAACCACCCGTTCGAGCTTATGTGTGATGCATCAGATTTTGCTATTGGTGCTGTCTTAAGACAACACATTAATAAGATGCCACATGTAATTTACTATGCAAGTAGAACGTTGAATGATGCACAAATAAATTACACAACTACCGAGAAAGAACTCTTGGCAGTTGTATTTGCATTAGAGAAATTCAGGGCCTACTTGATTGGCTCGCCTATTGTGGTTTACACAGATCACTCCGCCCTACGACATCTTTTATTGAAGAAGGATGCGAAGGCCAGGCTAATACGTTGGATCATATTGTTATAAGAATTTGATCTTGTCATCCGAGACAAGAGTGGATGTGAAAACGTTGTAGCCGACCATCTTTCACGCATTACTTCTTCGCCAACTTTGACCGTGCCGATAAATGACTCATTTCCGGAAGAACAGCTCTTGACTGTATCCTACGAACCTTGGTTCGTGGATATCGTGAACAATCTTGCGACGGGACTTATTCCTAGCGATTGGTCGAAACAAGACAAACTTCGATTTCTATTCCAAGTAAAATATTTTTACTGGGATGAACCTTATCTGTTTAAGTATTGTTCTGATCAAATCATTCACAGGTGTGTCCCTGACGATGAATTCAAGAGTGTGTTATCATTTTGTCATGATCAGGCATGCGGTGGTCATTTTGGACATCGAAAAACGGCAGAGAAAGTTTTGCAATGTGTCTTTTATTGGCCAACATTATTTAAAGATGCATATGAACATTGCAAAACTTGTCCGCGATGTCAGTATTTGGGTCAGATTTCATGAAGAAATGATATGCCGCTCCAACCTATATTGGTTGTGGAATTATTCGATGTTTGGGGTATTGATTTTTTGGGCCCTTTTCCCAACTCCTTTGGGAATTTATATATCTTGTTAGCGGTTGATTATGTCTCGAAATGGATGGAAGCTATACTGTGTCGCACTAATGACAACAAAGTTGTCATTAAGTTCTTTAAAGACATATCTTTTCGCGATTCGGATACCCTCACGCTATAATTAGCGACAACGGGACACATTTCTGTAATCGGTCTTTCGAGGCCTTGATGCGGAAATATTCAATCACTGACAAGCTTTCTACGCCCCATCATCCCCAAACAACCGGGCAGGCTGAGATCTCAAATAGGCAGATCAAACAGATTTTGGAGAAGACGGTTTCTAAAAACCGTAAAGATTGGTCAACCAAATTGACGGATCCTCTTTGGGCATTCCGCACCGCTTATAAGACCGATCTTGGTATGTCTCCATACCGCCTAGTGTTTGGGAAGGCATGCCGCCTTCCTGTCGAGATCGAACATAAAGCTATGTGGGCTATTAAAGAGCTTAACTTCGCTTTTGATCATGCAGGCAGCTATCGGAAGCAGCAATTGAATGAGCTAAGCGAACTCCGTGATGAAGCTTACGATAATGCGGTGATAGTAAAGAACAGGACTAAAGTGTTCCACGATAAAAATCTTTTTAGAAAAACCTTCACATCGGGGCAAAAAGTCCTTCTTTACGATTCCCGTCTCCATCTTCATCCGGGTAAGCTTAAATCTCGTTGGAAAGGACCTTTTGTGGTGTGGTATGTACACCCGCACGGGGCAGCAGAAGTTGAAAATTTGAAAAACGGTTCAATTTTTAGAGTAAATGGGCATAGATTAAAACCGTATTTCTCTGCTGACCCCTCGGAGGAGCTCCTGTTTTTACAGGAGCCGCTTTATCAAAACTAAATTTCCTCCGCCTCACCTCCATGTATTTGTAACATTTTCTCATTTTAAGAATGGGGGTGAGTAAAAATGGATTTAATTGAATATCTGTGCGTGCCAAAGAACAAGTTTGGGGGTAGTTTTCATTTAACTATTATTTTACCCCTTGTGTCTCTCCCCTAGTAAACAGGTCCATGCTCTCAAAAGGCTATATCAGTGAGGATACTGCTGAAAACAGGTTTGGGGGGAGGAGGTTTGTATTCACTAAATTATCTTTGACACTAGGCATTAAAAAAAATTTTATAACAAAAGAGTAGAAAGTGAAAAATTACATCCAAAAGATAGGAATAGTTTAAGAAAACCAAGAAAATTAGAAGTTTTCTTAAACGAACTAGTAATAAGTAGTTATGAGCTGTTGTCCCAAGGGTTAGTAAGATGAAGGAAGTCATTAATCCGAGGATAAAAATAAGTCTGAAAAACAGTTTCTATTCTGGAAGCCAAACATTTGAATGTTGATACCCAACTATATGCACTTACACACGTCTTGAAACTCGGGATAGTAGAGGATACCTTGAAATGCTCTTGTCTAAAAGCCAAAGTATGAAGGAAATAAAAAAAATGAAGAAAATATAAAAATGGTGAAAAGAAAAAAATGAACACAGGTTTTGTTATCGCCAAGGCACCAATAAAAAAGTATAGCAAGGGTGCTTCATCACCTAGTGCCTTAGACCAACTGGTTTGGGAGTCACTGCTAAGCCTTAGGTGGTGCAAGACGAGGAAACTACTATCACCTAATTAGCAAGCACATGAGTAATCGGTCGGTTAGTACCTCAAGAAGTATTAACGGTCGCATGAAAATGTGTGAGCAAATCTAAATATTCATCAAATTAAAAAGTACTGATATAGATGGACAAGAGTATGATAGCTTGAATTGAAATCTCCGAGTGTAGGGATGTTCTATTCACACACGTAGGGGTATATGATCGATGTTTGGATAAAAGGTAGGAATGAAAAATAAAGACGATGTTTTATTGAGGGATGATGTGATTTCTAACATTTTTTCATGACTATTAAGATAGAGCTCATGACAACTGAAAAGCTAGTATAGTTGGAAACTCTAAATTTTCAAAGTATTTCTTTTATGGTTCTTATCTTTATATGTAAATTTCATCATCTCTCTTTTATTATAGGATTTTGTGAGTGTAATCCGCTGAAAACCCTCAGGAGACAACACTCCTCCTACTAGGGACACCTATAGGTTTAACGGCTTGTTGCACGTGCTCAGTGCAATCGTGTTTGCCTACGAAAGTGTGCTTAGTTTTCTCCCTTCTTTTTTCTCCTTCTCTTGAATAAACTAGTTTGCTCTAGACGATCAAAGATAAGTTTGGGGGTATTTGTTCAGTTGATAAAACTGCACATTTGTTATTACATTTTTCCTACTATTTCTATATTAAAAAGGTATTTATTATAATATATCATACATATGAGGGTTTATCTGTAAAAATACTATTTTTCATGTGTTGATATATTATAATTAGCATTTGGTAGGAAAATGTATGCAAAAAATATCATTAACCAAATCTTAAGAAAACAATCTCTACTAAATATCATTTGAGTTGTTGTGCAGAATTTTCAGGACTAAAATCAAGGAAATCAAGTTGTTGAAGCAAACCTACCTAATTAAGAAAGCAAAACTTAGAAATCAAGTCTGGCAGCAACTACGATAAGATTTCTAAGTTCCAAAGGTTCCAGAGATCGCCACATGTCACACAGATGAAGCCACAGAGAAATGATCCAACGATCCCTCTACTTGGCCGCGGATCCACGGCCAAACCCTCATCTTGGCCACGGATCCGCGGCCAAACCCTCATCTTGGCCGCGGATCCGCCGGGGGCCAGATGAATCATGGGCTGGAATTTCTTCTGTTGGATCGTAACTGATGGTTTCCAATTTTGGAAGCTAGATTTCTGGCTTTGGGACTATAAATAAAGACCGATAGCCTCTTGGAAAAATTATCAAGCCGACGAGATCACGAAATCCAAGACAGCTCACGCATCCAGGCTGATCATCAACTGTTCGTCTACCTCCTTAGAAGAGATCGAGAAGCAACTAGTAATTGTAATCATTTTCTAAGGAATCAAAGTGTAATGAATATTGTTGATTAATAAAGGTAGCTTTCTTTTTCTTATTCTATTTCTTCGTAGTTTAATTATGCATTTTCTCTCCATCTCTCTTTCTCCCAACATGCGCGAGTAATTCTCCGCTTGTTAGGGTTCGTAGGATTAGGGTAGGTTAATGGATGATGAAAATACCAAAACTCCTTTTACGTCCTATAAAGTTTATAAACTTTATCAAAACAATCATTAACATCCTAATCGGGCGCGCTACCAATTCATTGTTAGTCTCGACCGCGATTAGAGATTAGATTAATGATTGTTTTGGTAAAGGCTAGATATGAACGGAGTTCCGTGTCGAGATAAGGGTTAAGAGTGGGATTCCTTTTCCCTCCAGAAACCCTAATATACACGCATCACTATCGTTCTAGTTTTAAATTTATTAAAGGATAAAAAGGGTAATTTTTAATTAATCATCCATAACTACTAAATCCTAACGAACCCTACAAGCCCCTTCTTATATTAACTACATCCATAAATAATCTAGATCTATATTTTGCATTAGTGCTTAACGTAGATCTAGAAACCATTCTACAATATTCTTTATCCCTCATCTCTTTTTCAACATGTCTAAAGTAAGAGTAAAAGGTTCCACGTTTCCCAGAGGACGACCCATACTCATCTCGGTCTACCTACACGCGACACCATTATTGATTGCGGTTATACTACACATAATTTTTCGTATCAATCAGCGTGCAAGTGCAACATGAAATCATCGGTAATGGTATGAGTGTCCTAACAAACGAAGTTAAGTAAAGTTAAAGGTATAAATATAGTATATATCATAAGAAATCGAAACGGGAGCGTATACAAAATAAGGAAATCGTAACATGAATAAGCATTAAAATATATAACTACGTACGAGCCTTACAGTTATAGTTTAAAATAGAACGAAATGTTGTTTTGGAAATAAGAGGCTATGGTTTTTTTGAAATAGATATCATTTGAAAATTCGTTGTGCACCCTTAACATTACTATTTAAAAGTACGTAACGAATGGTTAGTTTTCAAAATAAGTACGGCTCTAAATATCTTATAAAGTCCTAATTCGGGATTTAACAAGACTCTATGAGTCAAATGAATATCGGTCGTATTCGGCAATCTAACCTCATCACATCATGTATAGAACCTTCCACGTATGATATCATCTAATCAATACAGTATGGATCTATAGTCGCGTATGCCAACTCATCATATCGTATAAAGTACGGACACCTAGTCGCGTACAGCACATAACAATAATCTTATATATACTTATATATATCATAATGGCTATGAAATAGAGACTAAATATATAACTATCTACTAAGTATACGAGTATACACCTATGGGTGTTCTAGCATGACCCTATATGCTAGGAATACGGTTCTACTATATAGTATTCTAATTACTACGGCTGCGCGGGTGCTATATGGCATCCACCCGAATTTCCACGTAAATATACATCCTGTAACACCCTAGTACTATTATACTATATATTTTGGTATTTTAAATCTTGCGGAAAATTTCTTTACTATTGTTGCTATTGGGTTTCGAATGATGCAATTAGTAGCCGGGGTTATTATCCGACTCGACTCGCATATTTGAAACCCAACATGGTTCGAGATTATATCAAATATTTTCTATTACAGTGTATCCATGCAAATCTAGAATATATAGACATATATAATATATTTTAGAATCTACATATCTTTTATAATACAATATAAAACAAAATAATATTTTTCCCATCTAGCCTTGTATATCATCGTACCCCATATCGGGTGGTTCCGTCCATATATGCTGTTCGTATTCTAAGAGTTAGACAGACTAGTATATGGATCGCTACATAAATTTACGTAGATCTTTATTTGGGAATATATGTTTTTAATTACAGGATATTGCATCATAGTTTAAATTCTTACGTATATTCTTCATATTTAAAATTAGATTTTTGAAGGGATACGGGTAATATTTGGAGTAATCTGGTATTATCTGTAAAATCCCACAATATATATATATATATATATATAATATTATATATAACTAATGTATATATACAGTTATATATATTGGATATGTATACCCTTCATTGTATAGAATAATAGGGATATATATGTACAGGACAATCTTGCTCAACATGATAGTATGTTATTTAGTTTGCCTTTATCTTAATATGTGATGTGTTTTACTTAGTATTTCATTTCTTGTATACATGTTGATAACGTCCGTATGATCCTTGCTTGACCACCAGCGTTATGATGGCTATCATACTTGTGGGAGCTGGGTAGTCGATAAACACATCCTTAAATATCCCTAGTCATGCGAGTATCGAGACTGGGCATCGATACTCTAGAATAGACTAGTGTATACATTTCTAGACCTTGAAAAGGGGCGATGGTTGGTCCCGCAGCTATTGATGTGATTCACCTAAGATTGTATACAGGTGCTCACTGGTGGTGAGTAGACTAGATGGACTTGCCGAGAACTGGCTAGATGGTAATATACCTATCGTCATATAGCAGTTCTCTGGTGACATGAGTACAGATAGTCTGTCGACCTGAGGTCGTCATTTGTCTCATGTGAGTTCCCATTGTTCTTTGATTACTACCCTACCACGGCTCTACTGAGTCGTGCTAACAGGTTTTAGTTGGGCACAGTCCCGAGCCACATGGAGGTAGTGAGCGATTATTGGGGATTCGTCTCTCTCGGTATAGAGAGTCGATGTCGCGCTGTGTTCGGTTAGCCAACACCATAAGTCCCTGGCCAGGGCAGATTGAGAAATACTGATAGTTAGATCAGTAGACTCTAGGATGGTCTTGATCCATATCGGCACGACTTGTCAGGTTATGAAGGTTCTGACGTTATCCACCCCCTAGACCCGGCATGCGATACTCTCAGACGAACAGACCGGGTTGTATGGAGATTTTCACGGACAGGCTCAGTAGGAGTTCGGATGAGTTTTCTCGTCGCCCTTCTTTTCGACAGATACCTAGGTAGCCGTTTTGTACAGCTAGTGCCACTAACGAGCTTGTGGTTAATCCCACTGCCAGCGTGCTGTCGATTCGTTAGAGTATCACATAAAGGGTTTTCCTGGTTCAGGCGAAACAATGTAGAGGCCGTATGGTTTTACGTGTAGGGTTTCGATCATATACGTAGACTAGCTACACGTATTTTTGATCGGACGAATAATACTAGCGGGCTTAGGATTAAGCCGCATTCTAGTATTATAATATTAGATTATTTTCATCTCTTGGTATTCATATTACGAATAAGGGGATATATATACGGTGAGGGGTATTCTTGTAATTTTCATAAGAGTGCTTCTAGAAGAAGACACATCATTTGTGATTAATCCATTTATTCAAATGGATAATGAGGTGAAGAAATGAGGTGTTATTTGAACAAGATTGAAGCATGGATACTTTGAAGACTCATTCATTTTGGATGACTATTGAAGCATGGTTGTATTATTTTTATTATTATTATTCAAAATGATATGGTTCATAGTCATCAACACTTAACCATTCTTCATATCATTCTCCCTTCAACACTCTCTTTCCTTCTTGGCTCTCTTCTTCTTTCTCAAATCCTAAACACACTCATGAGTTGAGAAACCTAGTGTTAATGAGATAAATTAATCTAATAAACATTCTCTACATCTTCTAAGCTACCTAGATTAGCAAGCTAGGTACTTTAGTTATCTCGTTCTAGAGATTAGAACTTGAACCATAGACTCTCGGGTGGATCTTCTTCGACATAAGGAGGCTAATAACCAAGCTCAATCCATACGAATGAGGAGCTTAAGAAGAGGATAAGAAGCCCCGAAGGACTTGGACACAAAGTTATAAATCACTTCATAGTAAATTAGAACCTTTGTTAGTAATGCTATTTAGGGCTTTTGATAAGATCCTGGAATTTAGTCAATGTTGCATGCTATAAAATTATTGTTTGCAAATTCCTCCTCCCCACAAACCCTGTGGGATGCGCGACATCGACTTACATGGTATCAGAGCCTACTTAAATCTTAACTAGCTTGTTTAGACGATATTTAAAGTTACGAAACCGAAATAACTCGGATTCAATTAAAACTAAGTCTAAGTTTCTGTTAAATTTTACAAAGCCTTTAAATTTTTTTTAAACAATTGCAGAGTGCTCTTGTTGAAGTAACTATAACACCATAGAAAAACAAGATCAACACTCAAAAGTTTGGCCGGCGGAATAGCCACTTTCCCGACCTCGTCGGTTCACTGTTTGAGTTTGATCTTGGGGTTTTTGTGGTGTTCTGTACTCTTGGATTTAGGATTTTATGTGTTGTTTGTTTTTTCCTAGATTTCATATTCTATTATCTTTGTGTTGGGGCAATACGGAGTATTTCGAAGTCACAAGTTTTAACATCGTTTATTTATTTCAGTTTGTATATGTGTTATTAAACGTCTGCTAATTGCTATATGTCGATTAGTGTGTGTTGCATGTATCTGGTATCTTGTTGATGGTTTGTGGATATAAAGTATTGGATCGTCGTCAATGAATAACCGGGAGGATGTAAGAAGAGTGTTCTTTTCTTTCATTCATGTATATTTGTAAATTGATGTAATATTATTTTGCGAGGCACATCCAGATTGAGGTTGTAGCCACCGTTATACTATTTCATATACTTTTTCTTGCACCTAGGATAGACTCAAGGTGGGGTGCACAAACTACCGGGTTCTTGGAGTGCCGAGTGGCCTGCTCATTTCATTGAAGGAGGTTGCTTCACTTCAGGAATTTTGCGGGTAGATTATCATGCCTATAGGGATCTAGGGTGGGGTTTGTCTATTTATCACGACCATGGAATCCGTTTTTCGTTCTAGGCTAAAACGAAACACGGATATCCTAGTATATCAATTATATTTATCTGTGTTGCTATGATCTGTGATCTAGAATGTCTATTATTGCGTGAGACAAATGGATATAAATATATATTTTATATAATAAACGTTGCTTATGTTTTGCACCCACGCTACTCCAAACCCCGCTCTGCCGTTAGTTAAGTAACCTAACGGTGCATGACAGGGCCCCGTGGCGAATGCGGAAGGCATAAGCGTACGTTGTATTTTCGTTTCTTTCTGCAATGATAAGGTTTAATGATGGGACCACATTAATATTGATTAATGCAAAGAAAACAAACCAAATTTAAATCGTTGGAAAAATTTCAAAACCACTCGGTTTTCTTGAAAAACAACTTTTAAATGTGGAGCCTAAACCACTCCTTTTAAAAGCTATCATAGTTCCTTCGGCTATATCAAGTCCATTACATTCACGGTTTTCGCCAAAACCAGTCGTAGCCCTCCGTCATTTCAGATAGGTATCTACTAGTATTCATGCTATGTGTTTTGTCCTTCATCAAGGCATAGTGTTTGGTAGCTAGTGGGTATTTATATGTAGGATAGATAGATGCATTAATCTAGGACAGACATACAGCTGTTTTGGCCTTCGTCAAGGGGTTGTACGAATGGGTCTAGATTAATCTTGATAATGACAGGTTGAACTTGACTTGCGACTTATGATGTTTTGACCTTCGTCAAGATTATGTGATCTTGGGGAAAAAATCACATCAGGAGTTTCAAACATAAAGGAAACTTGCTAGTGTTGCATACCTTCTAGAGTGTGGTTGTTTTGGTAGGCCTCCATCATAATTATCACACAATGATAGTTGGGTCCTGATCCTACTGTGAGTATCCGCTACTCTTCGGAAGAATTTTTCACTTACAATTAGCTAATCAAATAGGTGTCTAAAAAGGTGTTAATGGGGTTATGCCTCTCGGAAAATGAGGTTATTTAATTGGGTCCGTGCGAAAGCACGGGAGGCCATCCTCCGAAGTACCAACACTGGCCTGGCCGAAAGATAAGCGAACTTGTAGGGTGCAATTAATCCTGACTAATTCTTCTTTTAGGGTTTGAAGGAGAATTCGAAAAAACAGTAGGAGACATCCTGTTTAGATAAACTAATAACCAATCTAAACTTGCAAGAGCATATGCTGAGTGTTTCTTTTCTCACTCTCCTAATTGCAGTGACCATGACGGGACTTAAGCTTATACTAGATAAAAATAAACTAACTGGGCCAAACTATAAAAACTGGCTAAGGGACGTCCAAATGGCCCTTACTTATGATATGGTTGCATATGTCCTCACGGTTAAAGCCCCCATGTTCCAGGTCCAACATCCTCGGTTGCGGACATTGAGGTCCGTAAGACTTAGGATCTGGATTACGCGAAAGCCAAGTGCCTCGTGCTGGCCTCCATGGATAATGAACATCAGAGGCGGCACGAGAAGATGGACATTGCTTCCATCTTCCTTCAGACCAAAGATTTATATAGAGAGCAATCTCTTATCGCAAGATACGAGATCTCAAAGAAACTGTTTTAAGCGAGGTTTGCTGTTGGATCATCTGTTGGGGACCACGTCCTGAAGATGATTACTCTCATTGAAGAGCTTGCGGACCTGGGAACTACGTTGGAGAATGAGTCATATACTGAATTAATTCTACAGTCCCTTCCCTCCACCTATGCCCAATTCATATTTAATTTCAATATGCAAAAGCTGGAAGTTTCACATCCTGAGCTCCTTAACATGCTGAGGGTGGCAGAGGGCATCTTGAAGAAATCCAAGGAAACACCCGCTCTGTTTGTCGAGGAATCTTCTTACAATAAATCCAAGGCTAAGACCAAGGGGAAGAAGAAGAAGGCTCCCACCAAACCGAGAAGGGGTGTGCCGAAGGTGCAGGGAAAGGGAAAGAAAAAGATCAGGGGATCAGCCATAAAGGAAGAGTGCTTCTATCGTCACAAGAAAGCACAATGGAAGAAGGATTGTTGGGCTTTAAAAGCCAAGAATCAGAACACAAAGCAATTTGTGGCTTCGGCTTCAGGTGTGTTCGTGATTGAAAACTGTTTATCTATTAACTCTACTTCCTGAGTATTGGATACCGGATTGGGATCTCTTATCTGTAATTCTTTGCAGGCGCTGAGATGCCGTAGAGTTTTGAGAAAAGGTAATATGACCCTCACGGTCGGCAACGGAACAAGTGTGGATGCTGTTGCAGTAGGAGAATATCACCTTGGATTGACGAGTTGACATATTTTGTTGTTACATAACTGCTTTTGTGTACCCAGTATGATGTGTAATATTATATCCGTATCTTTGTTATCTAATGAAGGATATAATTTTGCACTTGAAACCAATGTCATAAACATTCACCTAAATCAAGAAATGATTAGGTCGGGTACACTGAATAACGGAATATACGTTCTCAATCAATATCAAGTTTTTAACGTCCAAAATACTCTAAAAAGAAAAGCTCCAGAATCAAATCAACCTTTCTTATAGCACTGTAGACTTGGTCATATCAATGAAACACGATTAACTAAGTTACATAAAGATGAATATTTAGATCCGTTTGAGTATCAGTCATATGCAACTTGTCAATCATGTATCAGAGAAAAGATGACCAAAACTCCGTTCACTGGACACAGAGAAAGAGCCGCTGAGCTCCTGGGACTCATATGTAGCGACGTGTGTGGGCCAATGTCTACACATGCAAGAAGTGGCCATTTATACTTCATTACATTTATCGATGATTTCTCAAGGTATGGACATGTATTCTTAATGAAGCATAAATCCGAGACTTTTGAGAAATTCCTGGAGTATAAGAATGAAGCGGAAAAGCAAACCGGGAACAGTATCAAGATGCTCCGATCTGATCGGGGTGGTGAATACTTAAGTGCAGAGTTCCTGGAATATCTAAAAGAAAATGAAATTATCTCTCTTCTTACTCCTCCATACATACCACAACACAATGGTGTATTAGAAATACGGAATCACACTCTGCTTGAAATGGTGCGTTCTATGATGAGTAATGCTGAGTTGCCGCCATCCTTCTGGGGTTATGCGTTATAATCTACTGCATACCTATTGAATAAGGTTCCAACTAAGTCTGTGCCTACAACTCCATATGAAATGTAGAGTTGGAAGAAACCATGTCTTAAGTATCTGAAGATATAGGGTTATCCTGCTTTTGTCAAAAATGTTCATCCGAACAAGCTCGAGGTACGTTCAGTATTGTCTAAGTTTGTGTGATACCCTAAAAACTCTAGAGGGTATTATTTCTATTCCGCTAAGGAACAAAAGGTCTTTGTTTCTCATCATGCCTACTTTATGATAACTCAATTTCTTTGAAAAGAGATTAATGGGAGCGCAATAGAGCTGGAAGAAATTCCAGAACCACAAACTATTACCGAAGACTTAATAGAACCTGAGATTTCAATGGAACCGGATGTACCTATGCCACTCCGCAGATCTAGTAGGCAGTCTCATCCACCCTAGAGATACTATAGTTTTCTCATAGACGGGGATCGAGAGGATTGCATCATTGATGATGATGAGCCGACTAGTTTTCAGCAAGCCATCACGAGTAGAGACTTAGCGAAGTGGCTGGATGATATGAGATTCGAGATGGAATCCATGTACACCAATAAAGTATGGACTTTGGATGTTGCTCCTCCTGAGGTAAAACCCGTTGGATGCAAATGGATTTTCAAAAAGAAGATTGGTGTAGATGGACAGGTAGAAACCTATAAAGCTAGACTTGAGGTGGTATCACCTGATCAGGGAGATCGTGGATCACCTGAAGATCGAGGTGCGGAGAGTAGATACAAAGGATAACACGGCAGATCCATTCACCAAGGCCATCCCACAAGTTAAGTTCGAAAGAATGTTCGAGATGTTGGGTATGCGGTACGCCAGCAACTGGCTCTAGTGCAGATGTTGGGTACTAAATTCACCAATTACAGGCCTTAGCGCAAGTGGGAGATTGTTGGATATGTATGCCCTAGTGGCCTTCAATATATAGGATGCTAGGGATATGTATGTACATGAAAAAATTGCTCAACATGATAGTATGCTATTTGGTTTACTTTTATCTTAACATGTGATGTGTTTTACTTAGTATTTCATATCTTGTATACATGTTGACAAAGCCCGTTGGAACCTTGCTTGACTACCAGCGTTATGATGGCAATCATACTTGTGGGAGATGGGTAGTTGATAAGCGCATCCTTAAATGTCAGTAGTCGTGGGAGTATCGAGACTGGGCATCGATATTTTAGAGTAGACTAGTGTATAAATTTCTATACCCTGATGATGGGCGATAGTTGGTCCCGCGGCCATTGATGTGATGCACCTAAGATTATATACAGGTGCTCACTAGGGATGAGTACACTGTACGGACTCACCAAGAACTGGCCAGATGGTATTATACCTATCGCAAGATAGCAGTTCTCAGGTGACTTGAGTACAGATAGTCTGTCGACCTGAGGTCATCATTTGTCTCGTGTGAGTTGACACTGTGCTTTGATTACTTCCCTACCATTGCTCTACCGAGTCTTGCAAAGGTTTAAGATGGGTACTTTCCCAAGCCACATGGAGGCAATGAGCGATTGTTAGGAATTCGTCTCCCCCGGTATAGGGATTCGATATCGCGTTGTGTTCGGTTGGACAACACCATAAGTCCTTGGCCAGGGCGGATTGAGAATTACTAATAGTTAGACTAGTAGATTCTTGGATGGTCTTGAGCCACATCGGCATGATTTGTCAGGTTATTAGGGGTCTGACATTTTCCACCCCTAGACCCGGCATGTGATACTCTCAGATGAACAGAATGGACCGTACGAAGATTGTGACGGATAGGCTCAATAGGAGTTCGGACGAGTTTGCTCATCGGCTTTCTTTTCGAAAGATTCCTGGGTAGCCATTACGTACAGCTAGTGCCACTGACGAGCTTGTGGTTAATCCCACTACCAGCATACTGTCGAGTCTTTAGCGTCCCACACTGAGGGTTTTCCTTGGTACAGGTGAAACGATGTAGAGGCCGTATGGTTTTACGTGCAGGGTTTCGATAATATACGTGTACTAGCTACACGTATTTTTGATCGGATGGATAATACTAGCGGGATTAGGATTAAACAGCATTCTAGTATTATAATATTGGATTATTTTCATCTCTTGGTATTCGTAGTACGAATACAGGTATGTATATACGGTGAGGGGTATGCTTGTAATTTTCACAAGAGTGCTTCTAGAAGAAGACACCTCATTTATGATTAATCCATATATTCAAATGGATAATGAGGTGGAGAAATAAGGTGTTATTTGAACATGATTGAAGCATGGCTACTTTGATGACTCATTCGCTTTGGATGAATATTGAAGTATGGTTGTATTTTTTTATTATTATTATTCAAAATGATATGGTTCACAGTCATCAACACTTAGCCATTCTTTATATAATTCTCACTTCAACACTCTCTTTCCTCTTTGGCTCTCTTCTTCTTCCTCAAAACCTAAACACTCTCATGAGTTGAGAAACCTAGGGTTAATGAGATAAATTAATCCAATAAATATTCTCTACATCTCTTAAGCTACCTATATTAGCAAACTAGGTACTTTAGTTATCTCATTCTAGAGGTTAGAGCTTGAACCATAGACTCTCGAGTGGATCTTCTTCGACACAAGGAGGCCGATAACCAAGTTCGATCTGTAGAAACGAGAAGCTTCAGAAGAGGATAAGAAGACCCAAAGGACTTGGACACGACTTCATAGTAGATTAAAACTTTTGTTAGTATTGCTAGTTAGGGCTTTCGATAAGATCTTGGAGTTTAGTCGATATTGCTCGCTATAAAATTATTGTTTGAAAATTACGCCTCCCCGCAAACCATGTGGGGTGCACGACATCGACTTACAATATATATATAATATATTTAAATTTTAATTGCTTTTTAAAATTAAAATAAAACTAATTCTCTCTCTCTCTGTCTCTCTCTCTAATTCTCTCTCTATGTCTCTCTCTCTCTATCACCCCCGTCCCCACATCCCTCTCTCCCTATATCTCTCTCTCTCTCTCTCTATCACCCCCGTCCCCACATCTCTCTCTCCCTATATATATATATATATATATAGACACACACACACACACACAAACACACATTATATAATATAATAATTATATTAAAAACCTTCTCCCTCTCTCTCCTCCCTCATTTTTCTCTTCTTCTCGTCGCCAACCCCGAACCCTAACCCACGCCTCTCGTTGCCACACTGCATCGTTGTCATCTCCCCTGCCTCACCATCACCTCCTCCTCTTCTCCTCTTCTTCTTTCCCGAGCACCCCAGAACCCTGACACCCGACATCAAGAACCCACCATCCTCCCTCGTCACCGACCTCATCGCCAGAAACCCACCGCCACTTGACCACCTCCATTACCTCCTCATCTCCACAGTATCTCCTGAGCACCACCACCACCTCACCCTCTTCTCCTCCTCTGCTCATTCCCCAATCACTTTCAAAATCCCTTCAGCCACCCACCTCGTCGTTACCTCGCCGCCGACCGCCTCATCCTTATCCTTGCCCTCACCAAGTCCAAAGAACCCTAGCAACCCCCAACAACCATCTCCTATTCTTCTTCTTCTTTTCTTCTTTTATTCTTCTTCTTCATTCTTTTCTTTTCTTTTCTTTTCCGATCGTCTCACCGGAGTTTCACACATCGCCGACTATCCAGACGACCCAGTCGCAGTCATCGTCTAACCCAGTTACTATGTCACGCATCTGCTCAGCCAGGTCAAGTCCTGCATGCGTATGTTTTGCGTCGTGACTTCATTTCGGCTTCGGAACGTGACATCCGTATCTCGACGTGAGATTCGATTAAGAAAGTTCTAAACTTGCAACATTCTATTTTGATTATATCGATATTTATATGCTTGACTATAGTACATACGTTTTGATATTCAGCAAATAGTACCAAGTTACAATTTTAGAGTATCCGCCTTTATCCTTACTGATAATGGGTTATCTATTGGCATTCCGGAACATCACGATATTATTATAATACCATATCAGTTCAGTATTGTATCTAGTTTGCACTATACATGGTATTGGATGTGAAACGGTTATTACAGATAGATACATATGCATACTGGCATTAGTTGTGTTTACCGTGTTTCGATATTGGTTACAGTTTTATATTTGGTATCTATTTAAGTTAATATACATTGCATGACATGTTCACGACACACTACCAAACTTGTTACTTGGATATTTTAGTAATGCTGACAATCCTGACTTGTTGTCCTGACGGACGTGACTTGTTGTCTATATAGACAAGACTTGTACCTGCTTGATTCTGTGTCGGCATTAGATTTATAATCATCAATACCTGACTTGAACACAAAACCTTGGGGGTAATGGGAAATCAATAATGAAAACGGACTTGTAACTTAATAGTTCAATACTCCAGATACTGATCAGTCTATATGGGCTCGGCCACCCCCGAAATGATGATGCTAGCATCATTCATCTGTACATGTTACCTGTTTACTGCTTAGCGGCATGTCTCGGATTCAGCCCAAGAATCTTGACCGTGGTCCTGGGAACGCACGGGTTACTATTGAGTTACATCGATGATTGCATTAAATTGATTTCAAAGAATTGTAGAATAGATAATCTAGAAGCACAGACTCTAGAATACGCATCACATACATACAGCTCACTGTTTTGTACCTATGTTTATTATTTACATTCATTGTTCCCTGAAAAATAAAAAACATATATATATAGAAAGAGCAAAGCTCTGTTGAAAGCTAATGGAGCAGCGCTACACGTGTTTCTCATAAGGGTGGCGCCGCACATGCTCCTCATGCCGGCGCCAATGTGCAAAGCACATAAACGATTTCTGAATAAGAATTAAATTCTAATATGGCGCCGCACATGCTCATCACACGGGCGCCAATGTGCGAAGCAAAGAAACACCCATCATAAGAATTAAATTCTTAAGTGGCGCCCACATGCACAACACGTGAGCGCCAGCGACCAAGTCAAGATCAATAGAATTAAATTCTACATGAGAATTTAGGATACTCTCTGTTAAACAGAGCCGTTGGATCAAACATCCAATGGAGATGATAAATCATCAAAATATAGAATTAAATTCTATTAGGAGAAAATATCTCCCAAATCTTTCTAAATAAGAAAGATACTCTCGGTTGGATCAATGATCCAATAATAAAATTAAATTCTATTTTGGAAATATATTCCCTCAATCTTTCTAAACAATAAAAGATTGCTCTCTGTAAAACAGAAAACCCTTGGATTAAAAATCAAATGGTTATTAAAAATCACCATTTTTACAAAATAAATTCTGTATATGGAAAAATATTTCCTCAATCTTGTTAAAAACAATAAAATACATTTTGTAAAACAGAAACCCTCGGAACAAAGATCCAACGGTGGGTAAAATTCCCCAACTCAATTTTGAGACCAATTAAATTAATTGGATTCTCTCGATGAGAGATTTTCTCAAAACCAATTAACAATTTGCCTCCACTATAAAAATGACCCGAGACTTCAAGTCTCTAGAGGAGGAACCCCCCATAAGCTTCTGAAAAAATACAGAAAGCTTTCAAAACAACAGAGAATTTAATTCTCAAAAAAGGAAAACTTTCCTTTCAAAAAAAACCTAGGTAAAGAAAACACATAGATCAAAATATGTCTTTTACCTATTTAAAGAGTTTAACCCTTTTCAAAGAACTTAGTCGTTTCTCTGGATTAGAGATCCACATGACAAGTCTCCCACAAGTTGAGAATTTAATTCTCATCGAGAAGATCTTGTTCTTGAGAATAAAAGATTTAGAAAAGAATTAGGTCCAAAAGAAAAACATAAGGAAAAAGAACCTATAAAAGAACTGAGTTCTTGAAGAAAAAACTGATCCTTCAAAAACGAAGATCCTGGTGATCATTAATGGTCAAAATGCCATTAACAGAGATTTAATCTTTAAAAAATGAAAAAAGACTAGCGCCTTATGTGTTTCCCACGTGGTTGCCCTTTTAACAGCGCCTAGCGCCTCAAGTGAAAAACACGCAGGCGTCCAAAACAGAAGGCCGGCGCCTCACGTGAAATACACGTGGGCGCTGAATAAAAAGTGCTTAACATTCCATATACAGCCAAAACGGCTAAGTGCTTAGCACTGATTGGGCAGTTCCCAGCGCCTCACGCGCTCCTCACGTGAGCCCACACAAAAATTGCGTAGCACTTCATATACAGCCAAAACAACTGAGTGCTTAGCACTTATTGGGCAGCGCCCAGCACCGCACGTGCTTCTCACATGGGCGCCATATAAAAAGTGCTTAGCACTTCACATACAGCCGAAATGGCTGAGTGCTTAGCACTGATTGGGTAGCGCCCATTATTGAATACTTCACATGATATCCATATGAGTTTCAGAACGTCAAATAAGTGCTTAACACTTTTGCATAAAAAGGGGGCTGAACAAACGGAGCCCAAATAAGTGATTAGCACTTCTGAACAGAACAAAACAATACTGAGTAAGCCCAAATTGGCTATGTCTCTCTTGCAACTGAGCCAAAATGCTCTGGATCTTAATAAATTTAAT
Organism: Agapanthus africanus; assembly: GCA_030015575.1. NCBI lineage: Eukaryota > Viridiplantae > Streptophyta > Magnoliopsida > Asparagales > Amaryllidaceae > Agapanthus > Agapanthus africanus. The sequence continues at coordinate 569,162,688 of JASDDO010000031.1, forward strand.
GATCCTTTAAAATATTGCTAAGTTGAACTTAATCACAGACAGGACTAAGGTATCCTTAGTTTAAAATAGATAGAGCCCAAATGCACATACATTTAAATCGATCTTAATTTCAAACTAGATTAACGGTCCTTAAATAAAACAAAATATTTTTGAACCAAAGGAATATATAACCTAAGTTCAAAACCCCGTCAAGAAAATCCTTGACCCAAACCCAAATCTAAAATATATGAACTTGGACGGATCCGCGCCTTACGAGCAACGACATAAAATAGTCTTCGTATACAATCCACGGGCAACCAAAATAAAACACAAATAACACGACACGAAGTGAACTGTTGGAGCAGAAGAAAGTGTTTATCGTAATGCGGTAACGTAATTAAATGCAGAGGCTTGCGCCTGCAGGGAAGAGCATCCCCACAATCAAAAACCCCTCATAAAATGAGAGGGAATCTGATATAGTCTCCTACAACGGTCGCATATGTCCAAACCTCCGATATATGGTGCCATAAATCAATTTAGTATATTCAGAGAGGTGGATGGAGAAGTTCAAATAGTATCTGCCCCCAAAATTCAGGCCAGACGTCCCAATGTCTCGGTCCGTGTCTTTCGGCGGTGATAAAATCCTGGCACACCCGGTGGGACCTTTTCCTCTTTCCATTCTACACTCCGTGTGTCGTTTTTCGCGAACAAAATCGCGGTTCTCTATGGTTGCCCTAGGATTCGAGATACTAAAACTTAGTGTCTTGCTCCTGTGCAGAGGAAAATAATGACTTCTCAATGCACTGCATGTAGCAGCAACTCTCGCTCTACGCCAACAGGTGGAGTGACCTACGGGCTTAACACGACCTCTATCTTTTCAATGCTGGTGGGGAAAGCTACTACTGGATTGTTCTTTGGGTCCGTGCTCCCACCAGTGAGTTTCGGTGTCTCAGCGCCGCAAGAGGAAGCTTCCAAAAGGTCGGTCTTCGATTGACTGGAGACCAAAACGGCCCCTCTCAACAAGCCGTCCAAATCTGATGTGTCAGTCTTCAATTGGCTGAGCAAAAGCTCAAACGGGCCCGCAAAGAGGCTCGTGATACCTGAAGGGGCTGTCCTAAAATGGATTGCCCTCCCAACTCCTGCTACGAGCGAAGCCGTCAAAAGTGCTTCCCGAATCAGAAAGTTGATCTTAGAAAGATTGGTCGGCCCTCCCAAAACTTCAATCAGGATGTCGGTCTTCAACAGGATAACACCAACAGCAGCACTTCTGCAAAGCCGAGGGCACGACAAAGCCACTTCCAAAACTGAGGCGGTCCTTTTTGGAAGGCACGCTCGACGTCGCTACTGGCGCCGAGTGAAAAAAGTTGGGGGAAACGTCCACTCTGGACTCACCCCACCAGTTCCAATGGTGGAAGTTGACGCTGTTGTTCCAACCGGGAACAATTTTGATCTGCTCAAGAGGGTGCGCAAGAACTCTCCAACAGCAGTGCTAAAGAAATCACCCCTACCAGCAGAGGTTACTGCACAGGCAAAGCCGGAGAAGCCCCATCAATGGCTCTCTTTGCAAATTCATAGGGTCTAGCGAAAAGTCCAGAACTCTGATTGACCAAAATCACTCTCATCGACAGAAGAAATGGAAGGTTCAGAAAGAAAAAGACCACCCCTCTATTATACTGCGAGGGACTTCTTCTATATAGGTGCTTGTTACAATGGATCCTTCAATTCCAACCTTCCACAGAAGGATGAGGCTGGAGAAAATCGCACCCCCTGCGGCAAATTCCAAAGGCAATGGACCCAAACGCCCCAAGTCTGGGGATGATCGTACATACGGTCTACATGGCTTCAAGGAAAGAGGAAAGCCCTGCCTCCGTAGGTCATCGACCACAAACTCGGTCGCTGACTAAGGCTCAGGAGCAACAACAAAAGCTCCAGGAAATGCGGACCAAAATGGCAGCACTTACCGGACAGAAAGAAAGTACGGATCCAGTAGCCGAACAACGCCAAAAGCAGGAGACCGATATAGTTCCTACGAAGGGTGCTTGAAAGAAAGGACAAGGAATCTGCTGAGAAAGCTACTAACATAAAGCAGATGGATCTCTTGTTCCAAGATATGGATGGAATGATGATCCAACTAGAACCCCCAGCCGAAAATCCGCCGATAATCATCGAGGATGACATAGGGGAAACATAAAATCCTCTTCCGGCCTTATCGGCAGCCAAGGAGGAAACAATCTCCAATGCCGCTCTTGATAATTATATTGCTCAACAAATAAGAGCTCATCAAGCTAATTAAGCGGCTGGCCTAATTTTCAGAACCGGACGACTGTATCTAGGCTTGTATGATCAGATCAAGTACCCACCAGGATATACGATCCCCCAGTTTTATGTCTACAAAGGGACAGGAAACCCTCACCAGCACATCGCGCAGTTCAGAGCTCTGTGCGACAACACTGGAGGCAACGACAAACTGTTGCTTCGCCAGTTCGGTGGCAGCTTATCAGAAACGGCCTTCGAATGGTACTCGGAGCTCCCAAATGACTCCATAAAAATATTCACCGAGATGGAACTGCTGTTCACACAGCGGTTCTCCAGCACGAATGAGAGAACTCCAATTATGGCATTAATCAATGCCAGGGTAAAGCCGGGAGAAACCTGGGTCAAATACGCGATCCGGTGGCGGAACATGTAGTCTAAGTGAGAACAGCGCATTGAAGAATCTCCCGCCGTGGGAATGATCATCAGGACCCTAGATCCTCAAACGACTGTGTCCCAGTTCATGACATTCTTCAAACCAACGACCTTCTAGGCTCTGATCGATAAACTGGCCCAAATATACCAGATGGGCAACGTGCCTTCCTCCTCAAATAATGACCCTTAAGATAACAAGGGTAAAGGGAAGTAGCCTTCGTTGCCAACAAGCAGCAACACCCGAGTGTCCCAAAACCGGCTTCTTGCTAAAACAACGCATGTCCGTGCCCATCCTTGGAGGAAAGTCTAGGATGCGCTTACTCGTTTCCCCATGACAAGACGTAGAGACTGTTTGAATTGGCAGTGTGTAATAAACTCATCGCATTGCTAGACCCACGGCGTCCACCGCAACCCGGTGACGTCAACAACCTTAACTACTGCTCCTATCACAGAATGGTGAGCCAACCAATTGAGGATTGCTACGTCTTCAAGAACTGGGTCGAAGAACAGTATCAATAGGGGAAATTCACATTGTCTGATAACTGGAGGGTAAACCCACCACAGATGCACACTCCCAAATAGGTTGATGTGCTAGGGGCATCAAGCTCACTCGTAGAAGAAACTCCATGGGAAGTCGTTCTTTCAGCAAAAAAATCAAAGGAATGCTGAAGGATCTACAGGAATGTCCAGCAGTCAGGTGGAAAAGCCCACTTGAATCTGAAATCATCAAAGGGATTATAAAATCACGTCCCATATCGAAAGATGTGGACAAAGGGAAAAAACCCCAAGTCGAGCCTTTAAAGTCTTCGAAGAAAAAGAATAAGACTAAGAAGCCTGTGCAGCCTGCCGAGTATGACGACAAGCGCACAGACCTACAATAGTATATTGACGTGCTGGAGGAGTACAACCAAAAGGCGCGGACACCGGTCACGTTCGAAGAGTTCCTCAAGCATATTCTTGAGAACGAAGGTAGTGACAACGATAAGGAAAATGACTCATCAAGCGATACCGGGGAACGTGTAGCAAGCTGCCATATGGTCTCCCATTAGTCGTTATATAGCGAAGAAACTCCCTTAGCGTCAGAAAACCACGCAGAGGAACTATGGGCAGAATTGGCGCTAAAATCCCCGGAACTGCCAGAAGACCCGATCGATAGGCTGTTAAATAAAGACTTTCGAAAAGAAAAGCTGACCGAGAATGCGAAACAACCATATACGAAAAGGATAAGCGTCAGCATCAGGTTGAAGAAGCTATGGTAAGGATGAGTCGTAAAGTACTCCAACCAAACCAAAGCATACCTGCGACAAATAAGAGCGGGATCAAAACAGAGAAGCAGTTTGCCATAGCCCTATTAATAGGAATGAAGCTACCACCTCTCGTTGGAAACACTCCTGAGGTCATATGCCTCGACGAAGAGGATTCACATCCAAACTACTGTCTATATCATTGAAGGTTTATCTACCCCACCGAGGAATGCAGTGCTTTCAAGAAGTGGTAGCAAGGATACATTTCCCATCAAAAACATTTCAAGAGAATGAAGCGCGAACTCGTTGATGAATAAATATTGTGACAAACGCGCATGAAGAAACGACTGGCAACTGTCATATATTTGGTACCAGTTCGGAAAGGGGAAAACCCCAAGTTCCTACCTTCGGGAGAGACTCTGAGGATGAAATACCCCTTAACCCTCTCTTTAAAGACTCCACCTCTGAAAAAGAAGAGGAGGAGAAGAACTGCGAGAATATTCAGATGTGTAACCGCACGCTGCCTTAAAAGAACCTCGGATCTACAAACAAATGTTCGAGCATAAAGGACAAAGGGAAAGAAAAAATCTCTGAGGAAATTTCCCTCAACGATGGAGTCGTGAATGATTTCGCAGCAAGAGACCCGCCTAGGAAAAATAAGGTGGATTACAATGTCCTAACACATTTGAATAAAATACCCTCACAACTGAGCATATGGGATGCTCTCCTCCTGTCCAAAGAGGTACGAGATTCTCTGATCAAGGCATTACAAGAGCCCGATCAGTTACAGGCTTTCTTTGCGGAAGAGAAGATGAAAGATGAATTGCCAGAGATCCACACGGCTGACATTACATTCAATGATGAAGATCTCCTCTTTGGTACGTGTGAACATAATCATCCGTTATACGTCACCGACTACTACCACGACGTCAAGATAGGGAAAATTGTTGTCGATAACGGATCCTCTGTCAACCTTCTCAACGTAAGAATGATGAAGGAGATTTGCATGAACGTTCAGCAACTGGCCCGAGACAAAATTACCATCTCCGAATTCGACTCGCAGTTGTCATGGACACTTGGGTCCGTAATAATGACGTTACGCTTCGGGCTACTCGTCACTGACATCAAATTTCATGTCACTGATGCCAAGACTTGCTATAATGTTTTGCTCAGCAGGACTTGGCTACATGAGTACAATGTCATCCCTTCTACACAACATCAGTGTATGAAGTATTTCAAGGAGGGCTCGGAGTACACCGTCACAAGGGAGCTAAATCCGTTCTCTGTAAACGAGGTCCAAAAATATGAAGACGCAAAGTACTTCCTACTAGACTTTGAGTATACGGAAAGGTGTCATAAGCCGGAGGATAAACAGAAGTCCATTGCCGCTATCCCGATCTTTGGGAGCGATACCGAGGAAGATGAAGAAATAGTCTACTCGGGGAAACCTTAAAAAGAAAACAACAAGCCTGGACAATCTACTCCGATTCTAGTCTTTGGCAGCGACTCTGAGGACAAGGCCACCACAGTGTTCTCCATCCGCCCGTCAGTGCAAACCATTGCCGGAACAGATCAGAGTCTGCAAATTACAATGGCTCCGTCTCGGCATTACAAGGAACTTGATGCGCTCTATAACAAGAACTGCAAACTTTAAACGTACCTTCCAGACGAAGAGGTGAAAAAGCGATCCTCTTCTACCAATCTACGAAAAATAAAGTAAAAAAAAAAGTCTGGCATGGTGCTGATTTTGCACTCGACAAGGTTTAACCAATCCGTCTACAGAGATACTGCACGGAGGGATTCAAAAGCCTGTTAAGATGCCAACGAGTACCCCTCGAAAAAACTGTTTGACAAACCCAATTCTAAAAAAAGATTTGGATATTCCCGGGACTCAGCGAAAGACACCCAATGGGAAGATGGAGACAACCGGGCTCGGATACGTTCGTTCCAAGAAACAGGAACGGTTCCACAGTTGCCGTGTCATAAACAACTCCAGTGAAGGGGAACCGCTCTTCCAAATAGTTGTGACATTGAAACAGAGCGAAATCTCGTTCTAAGAACGTTAAGTCAGTCACTCGAAGAACAAATAGACAAGAAAAAAAAGAAGCCTGTCAAAAGAACCGGGACAATCACAACCGCTAAATGGCCATTTATGAAAAAGTCAGGACGCAGCGTCTCAATCAGTAATCAGCGGAGAAGGAAGACTATAATGCTCTTCATCCCATGCCCGCTGTATGTCCTCGCGAAAGGGGAAAATCCTCTAATAGAGGCAAAAACAGGGCAAAGAACGCAAACAACATTCAAAAACAACAAAGCGGATCCAAGAAGCCGTGCAATCGAGAAAATGTCGATTGGAACCCATCCTTTATAAAGAATATGGGTCGGGAATACTCTTTCCCCCAAAAAAAGACAAGGAAAATATTCAACCTTGTCATGAAAAATCAAATGATGACGCTTCCGAAGTCTCGGCACCCCGACAAATATACGAGGTCTATCATCCGGATTATTGCTCCTACCACCGAGCAATAGGTCATCCCCTGGAAGACTGCTTCATCTTCAAAGACAGGGTAGAAGACCAGTACCAACAAGACAGGTTCGCTTTATCCGACAGCTGGAGGATAACCCCGTCGTAAAAGCATGAGCCAAAGAGGACCTATACCGTGTGGATAGGACCAGCTCAACCATAAAAAGGGAAGCGAACTCATACATTCCATATGATAACACTCTCAAAAAAGGGAGGGAACGAGACTATGGATGACCTCCACATGTCCTTCGCAAGTGAATACGAGGACAAGGTGATCTCCGAGTTTCCACCAGCACCAAAGGAGCTGGAGGATGGGATACACATCATGGCGGACAACCTAAAAAAATTGACTTATGAACGGAATATAATCCAAAACCAACGTTCGTCAGTGAGCTACTATCTGAAAAACATGTGACAACATTAAAAGACGTTCTTATGCAGTATAAAGACTTCTTCGCATGGAACTATTCCGAAATGCCAGGTCTAGATCCAAAGGTAGTAGTACATAAACTGTCCATATCGCCGGACATAAAGCCAGTCAAACAGGCGCCAAGAAAAATGCGGCTCGAACTTGAGATGGGTATCAACGCTGAAGTCAAGAAACTAATCCACTCCTGCTTCATCTAAGAAGTTCAATATTCCGACTGGATCGCTAACATCATTCCAGTGATGAAGAAAAACGGGACGATGTGCATCTGCGTGGACTTTCGGGATCTCAACAAAGATTGCCCGAAGGATGATTTCCCAGTACTTGTTACCGAGCTGATGATCGATAACATGTCTACCCATGAGGTCTTCTCCTTCATGGATGGATCTTCAGGATACAATCAAATAAAAATGCATCCTGAAGACCAAAAGCATACCGCCTTCCGGACCCCGCTGGGAATATTCAGCTATAAGTAGATGCCTTTCGGTTTAAAGAACGCTGGTGCAACAAACCAAAGGACCATGACAAAGATCTTCGATGACCTCATACACGAGATCATTGAATGCTACATTGACGACCTTGTGGTAAAGAGCAGATCTCATGAGGAACTTTGGGAACATCTAAAAATAGTGTTCCGACGTCTTCGGAATTATAATCTGAAGATGAATTCTCAAAAATGTGCGTTTGGAGTCAAAATGCGCGTTTGGAGTCTCCTCGGGCATATTCCTAGGATTCATCATACGACACAGGGGTATCGAAATCGATCCCTCAAAGATCAAGGCGATTATGGAAATGCCCACGCCAAGAACTCTCAAATTGTTGCGATAACTTTAAGGAAAGCTCGCATATATCTGGCGGTTCATAGGAAACCTCTCAGGAAAATACAGTCCCTACATTTATTTGATGAAGAAAGGGACCCCGTTCTTCTGGGATCTAAAGTGCCAAAATGCACTAGACGAAATCAAGAAATACCTGCAAAATCCGCCGGTATTGACCGCTCCGGCTAAGAGAAAACCTCTTATCCTATATACAACAACCCTTGAGGGTTCTCTAGGCGCGCTATGGGCATAAGAGAATGATCAGGGAAAGGAGAGAGCTCTGTACTATTTTAGTCGAGTTCTTATGGGGGTAGAAAACAACTACTCCCCCATCGAAAAGTATTGCCCGGCACTGATCTTCGCACTAACGAATCTCAGACATTACGCCTTGGCGTATGAGGTCCATCTCATATCGAAGGTGGATCCTCTCAAGTATCTAATATTGAGTTCTATACTAACAGGAAGGCATGCCAAATGGGCCATCCTCTTGATGGAGTTCTCGATAACGTATCATCCACTCAAAGCAATGAAAGGGTAAGCCATTGCCGACTTTCTTGCGGAGCATCCGATACCAGCTGACTCACTATTAAATTGCGAAGTGCCGGACGAACACGCAATCGAAGAAGAAAATGATTCCCAATGGGAACTTTACTTTAATGGAGCATCCTCCGAGAAGCAACGAAAGCAAAACACCCCCATAATCAAAGCCTGGGTGAGCCTTATCTTTGTGACCCCGTAAGGAGAGATATTGTGTTATGCCCTTTCCTTAACGGAGCCAAAGACTAACAACGAAGCTAAATATGACGCTTTGATAGCAGGCCTCGAGATCGCTATCGACATGGGAATCAAAGACCTCCTCATATATGGAGACTCTCAGTTGATCGTTAGCAAAGTAAATGACGACTATCAGACATGCAAACAAGAGCTGATAAAGTATGGTGAAAGAGTGCAGCAACTGCTAACACAAATCCCCTCCTGCATCTTGGAGAGTATACCGTGTGCAGGAAATAGAAAGGTAAATGCAATGGCTAAATTGGTTAAGGAACTGGCCGATGAAGACCTCGATGACATAAGGATCATTGTGCAAAGCCGCAGGATTCTCGCGCCAACAAATATATCCTTGGAAGACCTGATTGAGCCATCCAAAAGAAAAGAAACAACTGAGCAAGTATCCCTTCAAATAGAGGACGAAGAAAAGGTCAAGGACTGGAGGGAAGTTTTCATAGACTATTTCAAATCCCAACAAATGCCCAAAAATGCGTCGTTTAGACATCAGCTCATGAAAAGAGTTTTATCCTTCACCTTCGTCAAAGATACTCTATATAAGAGATTGTTCGACTGTCTGTGACTAAGATGCCTGGGACCAGAAGAACCGAAGAAATTCGTTCAAGAATCTCACGACGGACTTTTCGGTACTCATCAAGCCGGGCAAAAAATGAAGCTGAAGATAAAAAGAATGGGTTACTATTGGCCCACAATAATTCAGGTTTGCCTCGAATATGAGGAGCGGTGTCACTCGTGCAAAATTCATGGGGACTTCATCCACCAACATCCAAATCCACTACACCCAACAGTAGCTAGCTGGCCGTTCGAAATGTGGGGAACCGATATAATTGGCCCTATTGAACCAGCATCATCCAACGGACATCGATTCATACTGGAAACGACCGACTACTTCTCCAAGTGGGCAGAAGTTGTACCACTAAGGAAGGTGAAGATGGAGAATATCCTCCATTTCATCAGAACACATGTCATCTATCGGTTCGGCACTCCACGACGGATAATCTCGGATAATGGGCCAGCTTATAGAAGTTATAAAATCAGTCGTTTCGCACAACAGCATAAAATAGAATGGAGATACTCTTCAGTCTATAACCCTCGGGCCAACGGTTTAGCTGAAACTTTCAACAAGACCTTGATAAAGATTAAAAAAAGATGGAGTCCAGAAACAAAAAAGATTGGCACGAATGGCTGCACGAAGCACTCTGGGCGTACAGAATAACGTTCAAAACGGCCACGAATACAACACCATACGCTTTGGTGTTCGGCACGGAAGCAGTACTTCCCCTGAAAATAGAACTCCCCTCTGTATGAGTAGCGGTTCGATACGAGCAGACAGATGAAGAAAATGCACATCTTCGGCTTGAAGAGCTCGACGCCTTCGATGAAACTTGCCTTATATCACAACAAAATCTGGGAGCTTATAAGGCAAGAATGACACGGTCATACGAAAGACTGACCAGGCCAAGAACATTCCGCCAAGGCAAACTCGTGCTAGTAGTCAAAAGACCAATGATTCCGTATCGTGCGAAACGGGGGAAGTTCAAGCCGAACTATGAAGGCCCGTATATTATAGACAAATTCTACTAAGGTGGAGCCTACCTTCTCATTGATATGCATGGAGAATGACCCTTCCGGCCAATAAACGGCCGATTGCTAAAAAATACTACGCTTGATGAGTTACGACTTAGGCCAATGATAGATGACGACGCTTGTGTCCTATCGCTATCTTCCTGGGTCAGGACTCTGAGAGTAGTATCCAAAAAGACCCGTCGGTTCAAAAATGGCGACAGCGGACTGAGAAGTCCTTAAACTAACGATCTGCCTCAAAAACGGCGACAACGGACCGAGAAGTTCTTAAGTTAACAATCCCCTTCAAACATGGCAATAATGGACCGAAAAGTCCCTAAACTAAAATTACGCCTCAAACATAGAGATAATGGACCAGAATTTCCCTAAACTAGTGCATCGCCCCAAATACGGCGATACATTCCCTTGAGATCTATATTACAGTTGAAGTCTTAGCAGCAAAAATTGCAACTCAACTACCACTGGCTGCAAAGCTATTCCAGCAATGAAGCCACCCCTAAGTCCCACTAACAAATTGATGGGAACCTACGGTGAAACTACTCTCGGGTATTCCATCGTTAAAAAAACAAACAAATGGTATATCCATTAGCGAAACGGGCATGGATGAAAACCCGAAAGGGCGCCGTGAGTAAAAATAGCAAGACTGTCGGCGAGCTTCGCGAAAACCCGAAAGGGTGCAATCTCGTAAAAAAATTGCATGAGATTCTTATGACTCACAATGGAGCAACACACTTAGGAATCCCTACAATTCCTAAGAAACAACTACACTTGCGAGATCCTCACGACTCGTAAGGAGAATTCCCCATACGAAACCCTCATGACTCATAAGATTCAAAAGTCTTAAGGTACAGGGATCTGAACCTCTTCTTAAGCCCTCATATTCCCCTAATGTTGCCCTATAGGCAGTCCTATATTGACCCTTGTATTCAATCCACCGGCATAAATAAACATATCCCCCACCAAGTTCCACCAAGTCCCATATGGTGAACGACACTTGTAAGTCCTCTCGACTTATAAGGAGAATACACTCTTGCATGATCCTTACGACTTACAAGAGAAAACACACTTAGGATTCCCCACGATTCCTAAGTAGAAAATACACCTACGAGATCCTGATGACTCGTAGGGAGAAACACCTTTATGAGACCCTTACAGCTCATAAAGTCAAAAAGCCCTAGTCGACAGGATCTTAACCCTGTTTGCTAAGCCACCTTTGTTTAAATCAACAAAAGAAAATGATGATTCACTCCTGGCAATATTCCAGTTGAAGCAATGATGATGCCTAAACAGGTATTAAATTTCAAGTCCTCTCACGGCAAATGATGATTCGCTCCTGGCAACATTCTAATTGTAGCGATGCTGATGCCTAAATAGATGTCAAACCCCAAGTCCACTAAAGACAAATGATGATTCGCTCATGGCAATATTCCAGTGGTGGCAATGCTGATGCCAGGATTGGTATCATATTTCAAATCCCTTAAAAAAAAGCCAAAATGATAGGGCAACTCGCAATAAAAAGCAGCGAGTAGAAACAAAAACAGCCGAAATGATTAGGCACCGCGATAAATAGCCGAAATGATTGGGCAATCGCGACTTTCGCGACATAAAAGCTGAAGAGATAGAGCATCGCGGAAAGAAAAAAATGAAAATGAAACTTTTCTGCCCTACGGGTAGGTCCACAACGACTCCTATATACAATCCATGGGCATAAATGAAAGAAAGGGAACCATATTTTTCCACCTGGCTCTGTCAAAGGGAGAGCCAGATCTTGATGGCAATATCTACAGCCTAAAGATCGACTCGATGTGCTTCTCATGCCAGCAGGATGCAGACGCAATGTAACCATCAAACAAGAAAGACCCAAGGGTCAAAAGAAAAAAATGGAGCCATAGTAAAAATCCTAGCTCCAAGTCTTGACGGTAAATATACAACCTAGAGACTATCCCGGCGTCCCCCCTCATTTCAGCAGGGTGCGGATGCAACTATTAAATGAAATTGGACCGATGGCATATTCCTAGCTCCGGACTTCAATTGCAATACAAACAGCACAGAGATCTTACAGATGTCTACCCTACTTCAGTAATGAATCAGTGTGATATCGTCAAAACAAAAAAATGAAGTGACAGCTGTAACAACCCTAAACATTCTGTACGAAATTTTTTAAAAAATACAGAAAGGAACACCAAATCCTAAGCACACGTTATAAATTAAATTTGTTTTTGAACAGCAAAAAAACACTTGTAGCTCATTAGTAAAGCCTTACACTGTTGTGACGTAGCCCTTGTGATTGAATCCCTCCAGCCACATATTATTTTTATTATATTTTCTTTTAAACATTTAGAAGACCAAGGGTTTAAACGTGACTACATGTAAAATGAAGAGTCACATAGAAATCAAACATGTGCACTGAAGTATACAAAGCGACACCAACACGTGGCGAGATTAATGCCAAAACCGGCACCGCCGAGCCCCCCGGAAGGGATGGTCCCCAATTTTTTACCCTAGCACCTCTTCGCCTACCCCACTGTTAGTGTTTATGCCCTAGGGGCTATTATTGTATCATACTAGCTAGTATATTACTTAATGGAAGTTTGGAATATTCACAGTTATATTAACAGTCTTGCTAAACATGGTAGTATGCTACTTGGTTTATAACTATCTTAATATGTGTGTACATATTGATAGAGCCCTTAGGATCTTGCTTGACTACCAGCGTTGGGATGGCAGTCATACTAGCGGGGGCTGGGTAGTCTACAAGCACATACTTTTTCAGTTCCCTGGTCGTAGGATTATCGAGACAGGGCATCGATACTCCGGAGTAGACTAGTGTGTGCGCTTCTCATCCCAGTTGGAGAGATGGTCTATCCTATAGCCATCAGTACGTTGTACTAGAGATAGTATATAGGTGCTCATTGGGTTATGGGTACACCAGATAGGACTCGCAGGGAACTGTTGGTTGGTATTATACCCGTCGTCAGTTAACAGTTCCCAGGTGACATGAGTACAACATAGTCCGCAGACTTGACACTGCTGCTTCGCCTCGAGTGTGTTCTCACTATTCTTAGATTACTACCCTACCACGGCTCAAAGGAGTCGTGCAAACAGGTAGCAGTTGGGTGCAGTCCCGAAGCATTTAGAGGCAGTGGCGGTTAGACAGGATTCGTCTCTCCCGGTATTTGGAGTTGATATCGAGCTGTGTTTGGAGAGCCATTACGCAAAGTCCCTGGCCAGAGAAAACGAGATTTACTGGTAGGATTTCCATTAGCTTCTCAAGGTGTAATGGGCTACATTCCGACACAACTTATACCGCCTGTAGGGGACTAACACTTGCCACCCCCTAGGCCCGATATATGATAGTCCTAGACGAACAGACCGGACTGTACGGAGATTGTCACATCAGGCTCGGTAGGAGTTCGGATGGGTTTCCTCATCGGCCTTCTTATCGACATCTACCTGGGAACCGTTACGTACAGCTAGTACCGCTTACAGCCTGTGGTTAAACCCACTGCCAGCGTACTAGCCGAGTCTTTAGAGTCCCACACAGAGAGTTTCCCTACTTCAGGCGAAACGATATAGAGGTCGCATGATTTTACGACAGGGTCGGAAACATACGTGTTTTTACGCACGTACGATGTTCGGACAGTTTATACTAGCAGGCTTTGGTTTAAGAAAGATTCTAGTATTGGATTATTGGATTTATACAGTCTCAGTATTTCCGTGTTTTCACGGATGGGAAGGGCATTCTCATAATTAGTCGAGAAGCTTCTAGAAGATTGATGAGTTGGAGGCTTAGGTGAAAATTGCACTGAATGGATTAAAGACTCATGGTGTGATTCATCCAAATGAGTTAATGAAGAATTTATTGCTTAATGACTCATGAGATGAATCACACAAAGTGAGTTAATGAAGCATGGTTGATATTATTATTTTTTATTCATTTAATAATTATTATGCCTCATATATTCATAAATGAGATTATTATTCATATGATTCACACTCTCACCTTCTCTCTCCTCAAGCTCTCTCTCTTCAAGAACTAACCCTAATCCTCTCATGTGTTGAGATCCTAGGGTTAGAAAGACTAATAGATCCCTAATCCTCTTCTATATCCTCTAAGTTGCTTTGATTAGTACTCATAGTTACCTAGTTACCTCAAGTGTGAGGTTAAAGCTTGGAGAAGTAGCTCTCGGGTGGATCTTCTATCACAACGAGGAGGCCGACGAGGAGGTGATCAACGAGAACAAGAAAGAGTTGATTCATTCGGTATAATCATATTTCATAGTAGATAATCACTTCTATGTTGTTGTTAGTTAGAGTTTAGCCAAGATCCGTAAAGTTAGTCGATGTTAGTTTAAACAAAATGAATGTTTTACCTATTCCGCCTCCCCGCATCATGTGGGGTGTCTAACGTCGACCTACAGTGGTATCTGAGCCTCGCTAAACCATAACTAACTTGTTAGCAAAGTCGTTAGAAATTCGATCGCAAAATGAACCCGGAAAAACATCATTTTAACCTAGTTTCTGCCGATTTTAAAACGGAGTCTAAAAATTTTTCAGGGACCCTTAAAAATACAAGCAGGGAATTATAAGATTACTGGAGAAATTTAGGATCGTGACTCGGCCAAACCGCCGTGGAACCGCGGCCGATCCAAGCGATCCGCCGCGGATCCGCCGCCGAGTTGAAGCCAAGTCAGCCCAAATTTGCCCAGTAACTCTTCTGTGTCGATTTTGTATTTTCTAGGATGTTTTGTTTCTGCTCAGGTTTTATGTGCACAGAGAATTATTTGGAGTAGAATCATTTGTGTTTGCTTGATCGAAATTCTAAGATGTTTGGCTAACTTGATTATATCTATGATTTGTTTAATGTGTTCGTAAACCTCCCTTAACTGCTAGTATGTCGGTGAACAGGGGATTGCACATTTCTGTAGCGGTTTTTACTGGTTTGTGTTTGTGGACTTGTTGGATTGTCATGAATGGATAGCCGGGGATGTGAGACTGGTGTTTCTTTCATTCAAATGTAATTTGTAAATTGTTGTGATATTATTTTGCTGGGTAAATCCGGGTTGAGGTTGTAGCCACCATTGTATTATTTCATTTATTGTTTTCTGCTCTTAGGATAGACCCAAGGTGGGGTGCACAAACTACCATGTCCTTTGAAGTGTTTAGTGGCCTACTCACGTTCTTGAGGGAGACCTCTTCACTTCAGGTACTTGGCGGGCAGTTTTCCGTACCCGTAGGGGTCTAGGGTGGGGTTTTGGCTATTCATCGTGACTGTGTAATCCGTCTTTCTTTGCAGGCTCAAAAGGAATGCGGATTCGTAGAAAATCCAATATGTTCATTTGTGATCTGGAATACCTATTATTGTGTCTGACGAATGTATAATATCTATATATGATAGCTATTAGACGCCACTTATGTTTTACACCCGCACTAGCCTAGCCCCCGATCTGTCGTTAGTTAAGTAACCTAACGGGTGAATGATGGGGCCCAGTGGCGAATGCGGATGGCATAAGAGGAAGTATTTTCGTTGTTTTCTGCAATGATAGGTTAAAAGATGGAATGCATTATATTAATGCAAAGAAAATGAACCAAATTTGAATCATTAGAAAGTTTAAAAGAAACCACTCGGTTATATTTAAAACAGAAGATATTTTTAATTCCGGAGCTTTAACCACTCCTTTTAAAAGCTATCAGGTTCCTTCGATCATATCAAGTTCACTACGTTCACGGTTTTGTCAAAACCATTCGTAGCCCTCCGTCATTTCATTTGGGTATTCAGTAGTATTCAAGCTATGTATTTTGACCAACGTCAAGGCATAGTGTTTGGTAGCTGCTGGGTAGTCATTTTTTGCATAGATAGATGAGTTGGTTTGGGACAGTCGTATTACCATTTGGCCAATGTCAGGGGTATGTACGGATAGGTTCAAATTAACAAGATAATCATAGGTAGAACTTGACATGTAACTTATGACATTTTGACCAACGCCAAGGTCATAAAATCATGGGGCAGAAATTGATATCGTGAATCTCTAAAGAAACTAAAATTTGCAAAGAGTAGCATACCATTTGGAGTGTGATAATTTTGGTAGGATTCCATCAGCTTTATCACACGATGATATTTGGATCTCGATCCTACTGTGAGTATCCGCTACTCATCAGGAGATTCGTCACTTAACGATCAATGCTAGAAACCAAGTAGGTGTTGAGAAAGGTGTCAGCGGGGCTACGCCCCCATAGAAAAGAGGTTATTTAATTAAGGAACTTCGCGAAAGCGTCGTAAAACCTCCCTCGAAGTCCCGACACCGGCCTGGTTGAACGGTTAAGCAAGTATTGTACGGTGAGAATAGTCCTGACTAGTTCTTCCTTTTTGGTTTAAGGAGGGTTTCGAGAAATAGTGGGAGCCATCCAGTTTAGATAAACTAAAAACCACTCTAAACTTGCAAGAGCATCATGCTAAAGTGTTCCCTCTCTCTCTCAATTGCAGCGACCCAGAACATGACAGGCCTTAAGTTACTATTAGATAAAAATATTTTGACAGGGCCAAACTATAAAGATTGGTTCCGGAATGTCAAGATGGCAATTACTTATGACAAATTGGGGTATGTCCTTACAACTAAGGCACCTGCAGTCCCTGGTCCAGAATCCAGTGTCGCGGATAAGGAAATCCGCAAGACCTGGGAGATTGACTGCGCGAAGGCCAAATGCATCGTGCTTGCCTCTATGAATAATGAACATCAGAGGAGGCACGAGAATATGGACCTTGAATCCATATTTCTCCACACCAAGGAACTGTATGGAGAGAAATCTCGTATATCTAGATACGGGACCTCTAAGAACTTTTTTCAGTCGAAGATGGTCGTTGGATCATCTGTAGGAGAACATGTCCTTAAGATGATTGGTTATATAGAAGAGCTCGCAGACCTCAGGACGACATTAGAGAACGAGCTGTATACAGACTTGGTTCTTCAGTCCCTTCCTTCCACCTACGCCCGGTTTATTCTGAATTTCAACATTCAAGGAAAAGAAGTTAAACTTCCAGAACACCTTAACATGTTAAGGAGTGCAGAGGGCACCTTGCAGAAAGCAAGGGAAACACCCACTATATTTGTTCGCGGTGCTTCCTCTTCCAAGTCCAAGGCAAGGGCCAAAGGAAGGAAGAAGAAGGCCGCTACCAAACCAAGAGGTGGTGTTGGTAAGGTGGGAGTTAAGGGAAAGGAAAAGGTTGCGGTGTCAGTAGTGGCAAAGGACAAGTGCTTCCACTGTCGTAGGAAAGGCCACTGGAAGAAAGATTGCAAAGCTTGGATTGCCAAGAACAAGGAACCGAAGCAAGTTGTGGCTTCGACTTCAGGTGTGTATGTAATTCAAAATTGTCTATCAATCAACTCTACTTCCTGGGTATTTGATACCGGATCAGGATCTCATATATGCAATTTCATTGCAGGCACTGAGAAACCGTAGAGTGCTGAAGGTTGGTGATATGACCCTCCAGGTTGCTAACGAAGCTAGCGTGGGTGCTGTGTCCGTAGGGGATTATCACCTTGGATTGACGAGTGGACATATTTTGGTTTTGCATAACTATTTTTGTGTACCCAGTTTAACGTGTAACATCATATTAGTATCGTTGTTATCAAAAGAAGGTTATGATTTCATGTTTGTAAGCGATGTTGTTAACATCCACCTTAATCATGGTTTGATTGGGTCCGGTACACTAGATAACGGTATATATGTGTTAAACCAATTACAGATTTTCAATGTCCAGAACACACTTAAAAGAAAGTCTCCAGATATAAATAAGGCTTTCTTATGGTATTGTAGACTACGTCACATCAATGAGACAAGGTTAACTAAGTTACATAGAGAAGGATATTTGGATCTGTTCGAATATCAATCTTATGCCACTTGTCAATCATGTCTCAAAGGAAAGATGACAAAGACTCCATTCACTGGACATGGAGTAAGAGCGAGCGAGCTCTTAGGACTCATACACAGCGATGTATGTGGTCCAATGTCTACACATGCAAGAGGTGGTTTTTCATATTTCATTACTTTTATGGATGATTACTTTAGGTACGGATTCATTTTCTTGATGAAACATAAATCCGAGGCCTTTGAGAAATTCCAAGAATATAAGAATGAAGTAGAAAACCTAACCGGCAAAAGTATCAAGACACTGAGATCTGATCGTGGTGGTGAATACTTAAGTGTCGAATTCCTGGGTTACCTAAAAGAGAATGGAATTCTCTCTCAGCTTACTCCTCCATACACTCCACAGCATAACGGTGTATCGGAAAGACGGAACCGAACCCTATTGGATATGGTACGTTCCATGATCAGTAATGCTGAGTTACCACGATCTTTCTGGGGCTATGCGCTAGAATCAGCTGCATATCTTTTGAACAGGGCTCCTACAAAGACTTTGCCTACCACACCATATCCGATATGGAGTGGGAAGAAACCCTATCTTCAGTATCTGAAGATATGGGGATGTCCAGCTTTTTTTAAAAAGCAGCATGCGGACAAACTCAAGGCACGATTAGTACAGTGTAAGTTTGTGGGATATCCAAAGAACTCCAAGGGGTATTTCTTATATTACACAGAGGAACAAAAGGTTTTTGTTTCTCGTAATGCCCATTTTCTAGAACAGCGGTTTTTAGAAAAGGAAACAATTGGGAGCGCAATATAACTGGAAGAAATTCCAGAACCACAAACTAATACTGAAAGTTTGGTAGAACCAGAAGTTCAAGAAGAACAGGACATTCCCGCACCCCTTCGCAGGAATAGTAGGCCGTCTCATCCGCTTGAGAGATACTACGGTTTTCTCACTGACGGGGATAGAGAATATTGCATCATTGGTAATGATGAACCTACTAGCTTCCAGCAGGCCATCCAGAGCGGCGACTCAGTAAGATGGCTGGATGCAATGCGGAACGAAATGGAGTCCATGTACACCAACAAAGTATGGACTTTGGACTTTGCTCCAGATGTGGTAAAACCCATAGGATGCAAATGGATCTTTAAGAAAAAGTTTGGTGTAGATGGACAGGTGGAAACCTATAAGGCTAGACTTATTGTAAAAGGTTTTCTTCAAAGACCTGGTTTGGAATATGATGAAACTTTTTCTCCAGTGGCTATGCTCAAATCCATTCGTATCCTTCTTGCCATTGCCGCCTTCCATAATTATGAGATCCGGCAGATGGACGTAAAGACGACTTTTCTAAATGGTAATTTAGAAGAATGCGTCTATATGGATCAGCCAGAAGGTTTCAATCATAGTGGGAGCAGCGGGAAAGTGTGCAAGTTGCTTAAGTCCATTTATGGACTAAAACAGGTATCGCGGAGTTGGAACATCTGTTTTGATGAAACGGTCAAAGAATATGACTTTATCAAAAATCCAAATGAACCATGTATATATAGTAAAATTGTAGCATGAACTGTCGTATTCCTCATCTTGTACGTGGATGACATTCTCTTGATAGGAAATGACATTCCTATGTTACAATCTGTCAAAGGATTCTTGTCACACAGGTTCTCCATGAAAGACCTGAGTGATGCCTCTTACATTCTGGGGATCCGGATCTGTTGTGACAGATCCAAGAGGATGTTGGGACTTTCGCAGTCCAGGTATATCAACACTATACTGAAAAGATTCAGTATGGAAGATTCTAAGCGCGGTAGTTTACCGGTTTGTCACGGAATCACCCTATCCAAAGAGATGTCTCCAAAGACTGACTTGGAAAGGGATCGCATATCGATTATACCCTACGCTTCTGCGGTAGACTCTATAATGTATGCGATGTTGTGCACCAAACCAGATGTAGCTTACGCACTGAGCGTGGTAAGCCGGTATCAGTCAGATCCAGGGAAGAAGCATTGGATAGCAGTAAAGAACAATCTCAAGTACCTAAGAAGGACTAAGGATATGTTTTTGGTTTACGGCGGAAAAGACCTCAAGATCGAGGCTTTTGCTGACTCCAGCTTCCAGAGTGACAAGGATGACTCCAAGTCCATGTCAGGTTATGTCTTTACCCTCAATGGAGGGGCGGTGTGCTGGAAGAGTTCCAAGCAGGACACCGTTGCTGACTCGACGATGGAAGAGGAGTATATAGCTGCTTGCGATGCCGCAAAAGAAGCAGTCTGGATGAAGAAGTTCCTAACAGAACTTCAGGTGGTTCCATCCATTGTTGATCCAATACCTCTGTATTGTGACAACAATGAGGCTATAGCTTTAGCAAAGGAACCCAGGTCCCATCAGAAGTCCAGACACATCTTAAGGCGGTATCACCTGATCAGGGAGATCATAGATCGTCGGGAGATCGAGGTCCGGAGAGTTGCTACAGAGAACAATACTGCAGATCCATTCACAAAGGCCTTGCCCCAGAATCAGTTTGAGAGGCTATTCGAGATGATAGGTCTTCGATACGCCAGTATATGGCCCTAGTGCAAGTGGGAGATTATTAGTGTATATGCCTTAGGGGCCATTATTGTATCATACTAGCTTGTATATTACTTAATGGAAGCTTGGGATATTCACATTTATATTAACAGTCTTGCTAAACATGGTAGTATGCTACTTGGTTTATATCTATTTTAATATGTGTGTACATATTGATAGAGCCCTTAGGATCTTGCTTGACTACCAGCGTTGTGATGGCAATCACACTAGTGGGGGCTGGGTAGTCTACAAGCGCATCCTTTTTCAGGTCCCTAGTCGTAGGATTATCGAGACAGGGCATCGATACTCTGGAGTAGACTAGTGTGTGCGCTGCTTATCCCAGTTAGGGAGATGGTCTGTCCCACAGCCATGAGTACGTTGTACTAGAGATAGTATACAGGTGCTTGTTGGGTTACGGGTACACCGGACAGGACTCGCAGGGAACTGTTTGTTGGTATTATACCGGTTGTCAGTTAACAGTTCCCAGGTGACATGAGTACAGCATAGTCCGCATACTTGACACTGCTGCTTCGCCTCGAGTGTGTTCCCACTGTTCTTAGATTACTACCCTACCACGACTCAAAGGAGTCGTGCAAACAGGTACCAGTTCGGTGCAGTCCCGAAACACTTGGAGGCAGTGGCAGTTAGACAGGATTCGTCTCTCCCGGTATTTGGAGTTGATATCGCGCTGTGTTTGGAGAGCCATTACGCAAAGTCCCTGGCCAGGGAAAACGAGATTTACTGGTAGGATTTCCAGTAGCTTCTCAAGGTGTAATGGGCTACACTCCAACACGACTTATACCGCCTTTAGGGGACTGACGCTTGCCACCCCGTAGGATTATTGGATTTATACAGTCTCAGTATTTTCCTGTTTTCACGGATGGGAGGGGCATTCTCGTAATTAGTCGAGAAGCTTCTAGAAGATTGATGAGTTGGAGGCTTTGGTGGAAATTGCATTGAATGGATTAATGACTCATGGTGTGATTCATCCAAATGAGTTAATGAAGCATTTATTGCTTAATGACTCATGAGATGAATCACACAAAGTGAGTTAATGAAGCATGGTTGATATTATTATTTCTTATTCATTTAATAATTATTATGCTTCATATATTAACAAATGAGATTATTTTTCATATGATTCTCACTCTCACCTTCTCACTCTTCGAGCTCTCTCTCTCTTCAAGAACTATCCCTAATCCTCTCATGTGTTGAGATCCTAGGGTTAGCAAGACTAATAGATCCATAATCCTCTTCTATATCCTCTAGGTTGCTTTGATTAGCACTCATAGTTAACTAGTTACCTCAAGTGTGAGTTTAAAGCTTGGAGAAGTAGCTCTCGGGTGGATCTTCTATCACAACGAGGAGGCCAACGAGGAGGTGATCAACGAGAACAAGAAGGACTTGATTCATTAGGTATAATCATCTTTCATAGTAGCTAATCACTTCTATGTTGTTGTTAGTCAGGGTTTAGCAAAGATCCGTAAAATTAGTCGATGTTTGTTTAAAGAAAAATGATTGTTTTACATATTCCGCCTCCCCGCATCATGTGTGGTGTCTAACGTCGAATTGCACCCACTACCCCCATATTGTTTGTTTACTCTGCATTCATCCAGAGAGTGTAACTTCACTCTTTAATTCTAATTTTAATGCATATTTTTAATGCATTCTTCATTACCCTAAACCCTAATTTCCCATATAAATACCAAACCACATTTCACCTCTCCTCACTAAGAATTTCATTACAAAAGCTCTCAAAAATTTCTAAGTCCCGAGTTGTGCAAGTGGAGTTAGCGAAGGACGAAGTTTCGACGACGTTTCGAGGAGATTCCAGCGACAAAACGACTCCCCGAAGGTTCCAATAGCTTCCTCTCTCTATTCTCTTGTTTTCTAGCTTGTATGTCCCCTCTTCCCTTCTCTTTTACTATTATAGAACTCCTCTTTTTCAAAACTCGTCGGAAGCGGAGTTTTTCCGACTTCCGATTCATTTTTCATTAAAAACTCCATTTTTCTTTAAAAACTCTATTTTTCTTAAATAAATCACCATATCTTCTCATAACGTTTAATAAATATAAATAAACACATTAGAACAAGTTTCATCTCAAAAGAATCTTTTATGCAACTTTTATCGTATTTATACGGTAAAATACCATATACTTTACATTTCGACATAATTCAACATATTTCCTTATATTACCTTTAGATAACTCATGAGGTAATGACCTAAATCGTCACAACACATAGCACGATAGTTTTTAAAACATTCTTTTGGGAAAAAATACGACATTACATATAAATACCCTAAACTTACAAAACCGTTTTCTTTAAAACTAGTGTTAATTAATTCCTTACAATTATGCCTCTACAACCCATTTTGGGGAACCCCGGTCTGGATGGTGTGGGTTATCGCACATCCTCGGGCCTAGTAGAGTGAGATGCAGACCTCCGCAACGAGCATTCGATTTCGATGGAATTTTTAATGCAATTTTTAAGAAAATGAGATTTCTATAAAATAAATAAAATTTATTTTTATTAAATATATAAATATATATATATATATGAATATTATCAAAAGATCTAATTTAAATATATTATAAAAATATTCCATGTTTTCTAAATCAAAGGAATCGCCATTTCATGAAACTTCCATTACAGTTCAATATAAATTCCAGTATTTCATTAAAATACCATATACAATGAAACTAGGTTATAATCACTAGAAAATTTCACTTTTATAAAATATACATCTATGAAAACCCTAAAGAAGATAATTAAATACTTGAAGTGTATTTTGAAATTATATCAAAACTATTTTTACATAAAACCCCTTCAAGTTATACTAAATTACAATAAGGACCCTAGTAAATATAGGTTTAAGCGAGACCAGTTCTCTTGAGCCTCAGGGATCCGGAGAATATAGGTGCTTGCCTATCTAAGGTAGACAATCTAACAACGGTGTTATCAACACGGTAATTGTCTTGGAAAAAGACACAAATCCTGCCGTCCATGTGCAGCAGTTACCGATAACATCAAAACAATCAAGAATTCAATTCTGTTTAAAGGTCTGACTCAGTTCGAGTCACAGTATAAACTGAAATCAATCTGACTTGAATTCAATTCAAGTATAACTCCATTTTCAATCTGAATCCATGAATGCCTAAATGCAATCTATAACAACATGACATGACTGAACCGTACCATGGATATATTCCGTTTACATGACTACCCATTTACATCCATTCTATTTACTTATATCATGGTTTCGACAAGTCTTCCATTTACTAAAATACAATACAATCAGTACAATCAATACAATAAACATTACGGGGTTTATAAAGGGGTAGACTGGTACGGAACATGTTAAAGGTGGTACGAGGTGGTCACTAAAGACGTAATTATATCTATGCTGTTGTTCCATGATATTTTCGACGGTGCCTTGTACTACGGGTTACCAAAGTCTATGGTGTAAGTTGGACTCCTCTCATATACATTAGCAAATTCTGTACCAAGCTACAAACAACTGCGTTACCATTATAATCAAACATTATAATAGTTATACTCTCTTTCTTCCTATTCTTCTCCTTCTTTCTTTGGGACTTACTGAGCGATTGTTCGCTGACGATATTCCTATTTCTTTTCTTCTTTGGAATGTTGTCAGGTGGATCAGACGCACTAGAGATCGAGACTAGCCAGGAGCACTTGGAGCAGTACACTGAAGACCCCGAGCTATAGTCACTTGTACACATTTTCATTTCAGTTATGCCATTGTTTAGGCATTGCTTTCCAGACTTGTATTTACATTTTCAGTTGTACCTGTAAAAGAATGTTTAATAAATAAAGTTATTGTTCATTATATTCATGTCTCTTGTGTACATTTTACTTTATATTGCATAGATACGCTTAGCGTGTTTACTTCTGAGTAAATACATCGCGTGACCCGTCATGTCTCCTTACTGTAAACCGGAAAGCGGGACATGACAACTGCATATTCCTAGCTTCGGGTCTTGACAGCAATTCATATAAATCCTACAGACCGTTAGAGATCGTCCCAGCCCAGAAGGGTGCAGTTATGGCTCATCGAGGCTCCAAATTGATCCTACCCTCAAGTAAAAAGCATCATGAAAAATTCCTAACACTTACTCTTCCGACGGTAATACGACCTAAGGAGATTACTTGAAGACGTCTTGTCCAGCACCCGAAGGGATTAGAGACACGACAGTCGCAGGGCTATTCGAACAGCAGCTTAAAGATTGTATATCGAGGAATACAACAGCCAGCGCGATAGTACCACGGACTAAAACCCTAGTACCACAAACATAACGGACCTCTGTCGTAAAAAGAATGGGAGTTATCTACATACAATGTTAGGACAGGTTTACCTGTAAACCCAAGGGAGGTAAACTAAAGAGGCTCCGAAACGAGTGAATAAACTACAAACTCTGAGATGAGTACATAAACTAGAGACTCCGAAACGAATGAACAAACTACAAACTCCGAAATGAGTAAATAAAATAGAGACTCCGAATCGAGTGAATAAACTACAAATTCTGAAATGAGTAAATAAACTACAAACTCCGAAATGAGTGATTAGTCCAAAATTTGTAAGTTTACCGCAATCAGAAACGGCGTCGCTTCGCAGCTAGCCGGTGAGTACGGGTCGATCCACAGAGACGGGTAAATTCCTTTTATGTGTTTTAACGAGTTGATTCAATTTGTCTTTTTGGTTGGTTTAGAAAAATCTATGGAAACTGGATCTAATTAATCTAATTAAGAATCTTGCTAGGGTTAGGCTTAGGGGAAGTTTTGGAGATTAACATTTTTCATCACCGCTTTCAATACCTACTTTTTTTAGATCTATTAGATGTTAAGTTAATTATCAATAAAGTGGATACAAATCTTTTGGGAAGATGTTTCTTCCTCTAGATTTGTACCCTTCCTTTGTTGATAATTATCCTAACCCTCACGAAAAATGCGCGCAACCGGCCCTTTGTACTACGGTTCATCGTTACCTCGAAGGGTAGGATGCCACAGGGAGAGGTTGTGCTCGTATGCGTGAAGTTCTAATTCATTAGGTGAAGGTGGCATTGAGAGGGGTGAGAGATCTCATCTCTCAACCCTTTCCCTAGGGCTAACCCTAACAAGCGAGGAGACTACTCGCTCATTAGGGGATGAGAAGACATTATAATTAAAAGAAACATAAATAAAATACTTACTAGGTTGACGGCTCCCTCCAAACAAGAAGAACAGATCTGAATTTTGTTTTCAGAAATTCTGAATTTTATTGATTGAAAAGAGGCATAGCATTTTACAGATCTAAAACTACAATTTATAGGAAAATAGGAAACCTAGGGTTACAGACTCTCGCACATGCAAAATTACAGATTTGCCCACGTAAAATCCCAACACCAGAACCGTCGTGCCGCCTCAGAAAATATGCACCGACACGGGCATTTGATGGCCGTGGAACCGCGGCGCCAGGCTGGGTTTGGCCGCGGTTCCGCGGACAAATAAGGGAGTTGGGTCCTGTGCTTTTTGGGCTTGGTTCATTGGCTCTTTGGGCTTCTGTTTCTTCACTTGTTTTCTTTTTTGGGCTTCTGGTTCTTCTCCAGATCTTCAGTGAAAACTTGTATTGGTCTTTTAACCGTTTCACCTTGACATTCGTTGCCTTGCACCTATGTGAACTGGGCTTGACTAGGATCCGTCTAATTGCTGGTCAAACGTCCCTTTTATGTTGTTTTGTGTCTTTTTCTCTGTATTTGCTCCAGAAACCTGTATCCTGTAATATGCAACAAACGTGCGTCAAGAGTACCTGTTTATTTATAAAAAGGATAAGAATAGGGGAATGATAAATGCAATATTATGGTCTGAACAAATACCCCCAAACTTACCTTTTGCTCGTCCTCGAGCAAACTTTTTTTTTTATTCACTACAAAAAAACTAACCGCACTTTCGCAGGGAAACGCGATTGCACTGAGCACGTGCAACAAGCCGTTAAACCTCTAGGTGTCCCTAGTAGGAGGAGTGTTGTCTCCTGAGGGTTTTCAGCGGATACTACCCACAAAATCCTATCAACTTAACCCATTGACTTTTGTTCTCCAATTAGGTTTTCTAACAAGGAATTCTATTATCTTCTACCTGTAAATTATCCACCCATATTCTTCACGCTTCCTCATTATTTAACTTAAGATTATATATGTTATGTAGACCTACTTAGCTTTCGGCATTTCCTAAGTTTTCCTTCTAGGGTTCCATCTCCACTTAGGAATTTTTATCAACTCTACTAAAGATACAAGTTCTATTCTTCATTCCTTTTTCTCATCTAAATTCCAATCACATATCCCTACGTGTGTGTATATATCACCCCTACACTTGGAAATTCAAATCAAGCAATCGTACTCTCGTCCATTGTCCAAAGTACTAATTAGTTGGTGAATGAAATTTGCTTACACATCCTTCATGCGACCGTTAAAACTTCTTGAGGTACCAACGACCGATTACAAAATGCGTTTGCACTTTAAAGCGTACTTTCTAGTCTTTGCAACACCCAAGGCTTTAGCAGTGACTCCCAAACCAGTTGGTCTAAGGCACTAGGTGATGAAGCACCCTCGCTAAATATTTTTCTATTTTTGCAGCCTTAAATAATCACAAAAACCAGTGTCCATTTTTTTTTATTCACACTTTTTCATACTAAGGACTTTAGACAAGAGCATTTCAAGGTCTCTTCTACTATTCCAAATTTCAAGGTGCGTGATTGTGCAAATTGTAGGGTATACATTTTCAGAATCTAGAGTTAAGCTTGGAACTATTTTTCAAACTTATACTCTAATAAGAACATCAATACTCTTCCCTTGTTTCGACTTAGCCCAAGAAGTGAACCCAAAATTTGCCTATTTCTAAATAAACTACAAGGCATATACTTTCTACTGTTAAACTTTAAGGAAGGTTTTTTTAGGGTTTTTAATTTACTAAGTCTAAGATCTAGTTGTTCCTAGCTAGTTAACCCATTTGTCAAACTCTAGTCAAATAGGGCCAAAATTGAATACAATAATTTTTATAATTTTTGAAATTTTTCAAATTTTTATGGGTTTTCAAATAAGTATGCAAATGCAAAAATATGTACAAATGAATGCGAAGGAAGAAGACGTACCGAGCATACCCCCAAACTTGAACTTGACAGTGTCCTCACTGTCATGCTAAACCAAGAGGGTCAAAATACCGGCACTTCCCTGTTTATTTATTTATATTTTTTTTTTATTTTTTTATCAAAAATATATACAAAAAGCCCCTCACCAAACTTCATTTAAACTAAGTTAGACATTACTGCCAAACCTTGCATAGACCAAAAGTCAACACCAACCAGTTGAAAAATTTATCAGTAAAGAGTATTGGTTGGTGGAAGAATAAGTTGTGGCGGTCCACAAAGAATTGGGGAAGATAGAAGTGGTGGTAAGGACGGTGTGGAAGCGAATATACATGAGGTGGTGATGCATCAAAACGAGAATGGGAAGGATCAGCAATAAATGGAATGTTGGCATTCTCGTATCTTCTCAAAAGAAATGGGGGTGGTTCAACTTCTGAAGGAGGAGGTTGACTAACCACAATACCCCCAAACTGTTCCTGTGGGTCCTCTATTGACTTGTCATCATCCATCAATTTCATATGATATTCAATTATAAGGGAACTGATCTCCTCGATGTCCGCCATAGTCCAACCGAAAACTTGCCGCCTATCTTGTAAGACCTTTAAAATAGCGTTCTCTTGCTCGAAGGCTAGAGAGGCAGATATGATAATGGGAAAAGTCTCATTCTCACCTATGTAAGCATATTTAAGGTGAGGCGGTAAGGACATTAGTTCGAGTTTCGGAGGCGAAAGAATCATTGCGGAATCTACCTCGAACTTAAAGGACTCCAACACAGGTTCGAAATCACTGCAAACAACCGATTCGGATGGCTCGACCGACTCATCCAAAAATTCAAACGACTCATATTCGGGCTGTGAGTCGTCATCATCCAAAAAAGTGAAACATTCATAATCAACATCGGTTGTGTCAATGGTAGTAGGCTCAAGGAGGGACGCACTAGTGGCGTCAAAACTGTTTTCATCAAATAGAAATCTTTCAAGCTCGCAGTCCTCCTGCGTGATTTCGTGAATAGAGCAAACTTCTCGTGTACTAGTTTTAGGCACGGGGGGCAGACTTCCCATCTTATAAAGATTGAACTCACTAGACCTCTTTCCGAAGGATAGAGTCATGGAGCCATTGCGACAATTCATTACGGCATTGGAAGTGTCCAAAAATGGTCGACCAAGAATCACCGGAATTTGGTTTCTTGGGTTAGCAACAGGTTGTGTATCCATAACGATAAAATCAACGGGGAATATGAATTCCCCGACTTTGATCAACACATCCTCTAGTTGACCCCTTGGATAGGTGATTGATCGACCAGCCATTTGGAGAGTGCAACGAGTGGGTTTCAACTCTCCAACCCCTAATTGTTCGTACACGGAGTAAGGAATCAGGTTAACACTAGACCCAAGATCTAAAAGTGCTCGATTAATTTTCTTATCCCCAATTGTGATTGATATAGTAGGACAGCCTAGATCCTTTCGTTTTTGGGGTAAGGTTTGATGGTGGTTAATAGCATTGCTCACTCCACTAGCCACTAGCATTTTCTTGGGTACTTGAGATGCCTTTCTCTTCGAGGTGCATAAGCCCTTTAAGATTTTCGCGTATGAAGGGACTTGTTGGATAGCATCCAAGAGAGGTATATTTATGCTAACCTGCTTAAATATCTCCACAATCTTCTCCACTTGTGCATTTGGTTTATTAGGACTCAACCTGTTTGGGAATGGAGCGTTCTGAAAATTTGTTGAGTCAAAAGTCTGTGGAGTAGAATGTGGAGTAGGAACGGATCCCAGTGTGGATGTGTTCGTGTTGTGAGAAATGGGTCCGTTCGAGTCAGAAGAAGTAGAGCCGTGTGAAGGGTGGAGAATAGGCTCTAAAGAAAAAGGTGAAGAAGGAAGTGAAGAAAATGAAGAAGGGGAAGAAGAACCACCGGCGGGGATGTCATCACTAGTTCCAACATTATTTTGCAACTCTCTTCCGGATCTCAACGTGGTCACCGCATTCACATTGTGATTGTTATATGCGTTTTGTGGGTGACCGGGATTGGGCAATGGTTGAGATGGAAGCTTTCCCTTTTCTCTCTCGCTCAACGCAGCAGTTAATTGTGCAATTTGTGCCTCAATAGATTTGATACTTTGATCGTGTGAGACATTGTTATTCATTAAAGATTGAACATAACTTTCAAATCTTGCTGCGGATTCTGTAGATTGCTTAAGAAATGCATCTAGACTTTTTTCCAGCGAGATAACATTATCATCATTTGGTTGAACCAAGTTGTTCGTTTGATTTGCATAAGGTTGTTGTTGGAAAGGTTGCTGGTTTTGAGTTTGTAAAGGTGCTTGTTGTTGTTGTGGAGGAGGTCTTTGATAATTGTTATTTCCTTGGACTTGTTGATTTTGGTTCCAAGCGAAATTTGGGTGACTCCTCCACCCCTGATTGTATGTCGAAGAGTACGGATCATTTCTTTGTCTTTGCTGGAATGCAGCATTGACTTGATCCTGCCCTTGAATAGGTGCATAATAAGGGCACTCTTCGGTGAGATGTGATGGATTAGAACAACAAGCACAAACAGTTCGTGTGGGTAGAGTAGGGGCAGGAGAAGACGATGAGATTTTTGTCTCAATGGCTTCTAGCTTTTTCATAAGTGAGGCCATCTCGGCCTTCATAGCAATCGACATATCTATTTGATGTATGCCTGCCCTAGATTGACCAACTGAAGAAGATGATGTGGTCTTGGTACTCTCCCACTGAATTGTTTGCTCACTTAGGTCCTCAAGAAACTGCCAAGCTTTGTCGCTAGACTTGGAGAGAAAATGACCTTGACATATTGTTTCTAGCATCTGCTTCATTGCAGCATTCAATCCCTCGTATAATGTTTGGCAAAGTTGCCAATTTTCTATCCCATGATGAGGGCATTGAACAAGTAGGTCTTTAAATCTCTCGAAGCACTTCCAAAATGGTTCGGAAGGAAGCTGTGAAAATTGTATAATCTCGTTTCGGATTCTAGCAGTTTTGTGATGAGGATAGAACTTTTTCAGAAAAGCTCTCACAAACTCGTCCCAATTTCTAATGGAGTGTGATGCGGTGCTGTATAGCCACTTCTCGGCTAGGTAACATAAGGTAAAAGGAATGACCCTTAGCCTTATTACGTCATCACTTAATTGGGTTGTCTTCATCATGCTGCAAACGTTTTGGAATTTATTAATGAAAATATATGCATCTTCGGATTCCAAACCATGAAACTTAGGCAGCATATTGATGAAGTGTGGTTTTATTTCAAAATTATCCCCATTCGCCGGTGGGGGTGAAAGACATGTAGGTAAGGAAGTGCGGACGGGGTAGAAGAGATCCTGGAGCGCGACTCGTGCGGGCGCTACAACAGGCGGAAGATTCGGGTTATTCGCACCTGGCGGAGGTGGAATCATTCCCGTTGGTAAGGTATAGTTAGGGTCGTGTCCCGACATACCTTCGAAAGAAGAATTTGAGGTTGGAGGTAAGGAAGTGGACGGAATGTCGACGAAAGGTTCGTCGAAGGGTTCGTTGATCGGTACCAACGAAACACGGACTAATCGGGCGTTAGTATCCCTAGTCCAAGATGACATACACTAAAGGAGTAGTGCAGTCGGAAAAAAAATAGAAAAACAGAATGTGGGGGTAAGATAACGTCAATGAAGGAGAAATGGTGAAAGTGAGGTGCAAGTTTTCTTAGCGGCAAGTTGCAAGTTTTGAAAAGATTTTTCTTTATTTTTTTTTTTAGAGAGTTTTGCAAGACGGTTTTAGAAAAAAGACTCGTGACACAAATGTATCAACCACACATGCATAATCACGCCTAGATCTAGGGTTGCCTAGGTCTGCTAGACAGCTCCTAACTAGGGCTAGAAATAGGACCTCAAACCGCCTCTTCACGGACAAGTACGGCCAGGTCAGTTGGAAGGAACCACCACTACAGTGGGCCTAATTAATAACCACTAGCCTAGACACCGCAAAGTCGGTTAGGATAAACGGCTGATGCCTACCCTAGTCCTTTTCCTATTGAGCTCGCTGTCCTTAGGTCTGAGTCTAATCTTTTTTTAATTACTTGTGGTCGATGCAAAATGCTTTAGGTGTTTTCTGGGGCCTTGGGAAGGGTGATGAAATCCCCACCCAATCTGAGTTTGGTCAATTAGCCCCTTAGAATCCGGTTAAATTATGCAAAACAAATAAAATTTCACTTGCAATCAGAATTTTTTTAGCGCGGCGCAAAGAAAACTGCAGAAAATCTGTTATTGAGAAGGGGGAGAAAGACTCTTTACGCAAAGAATTCTTGCAGAAAACTTTCACAGACAGAGATATGGAGGTTGCAGAGGGGAGAAGGAGGAATCAAACCAGCAAATTTTCAGATGCTGACGTGTCCAGGGCACGGCGGAAGCGCGGTCAGGGACCTAGTTTTGCGGCGGAAGCGCGGCGTTCTGGTGGGATCGCGCTCTGGAAAAATTTCTGTGGTTCTGTACTTTCAATTCCTCTGTTCTTATGTACCAAATTTTGATTTGCCCTCTGTAAAATTCCAGATCCTTGATTCTTCGCTGTTCCTGCAAGATCCAAAAGATACACCCTTTAAACAGATCAAATTTGATTATTTTTTTTATTTTTTCTTATATTTTCAGATTTTTATAATTTTTTAAAATTTATATCAACCCGAAAATTCACAAAAAGAAAGATTACGCCGTCCCCGGCAACGGCGCCATTTGATTAGTCCAAAATTTGTAAGTTTACCGCAATCAGAAACGGCGTCGCTTCGCAGCTAGCCGGTGAGTACGGGTCGATCCACAGAGACGTGTAAATTCCTTTTATGTGTTTTAACGAGTTGATTCAATTTGTCTTTTTGGTTGGTTTAGAAAAATCTATGGAAACTGGATCTAATTAATCTAATTAAGAATCTTGCTAGGGTTAGGCTTAGGGGAAGTTTTGGAGATTAACATTTTTCATCACCGCTTTCAATGCCTACTTTTTTTAGATCTATTAGATGTTAAGTTAATTATCAATAAAGTGGATACAAATCTTTTGGGAAGATGTTTCTTCCTCTAGATTTGTACCATTCCTTTGTTGATAATTATCCTAACCCTCACGGAAAACGCGCGCAACCGGCCCTTTATACTACGGTTCATCGTTACCTCGAAGGGTAGGATGCCACAGGGAGCGGTTGTGCTCGTATGCGTGAAGTTCTAATTCATTAGGTGAAGGTGGCATTGAGAGGGGCAAGAGATCCCATCTCTCAACCCTTTCCCTAGGGCTAACCCTAACAAGCGAGGAGACTACTCGCTCATTAGGGGATGAGAAGACATTATAATTAAAAGAAACATAAATAAAATACTTACTAGGTTGACGGCTCCCTCCAAACAAGAAGAACAGATCTGAATTTTGCTTTCAGAAATTCTGAATTTTATTGATTGAAAAGAGGCATAGCATTTTACAGATCTAAAACTACAATTTATATGAAAATAGGAAACCTAGGGTTACAGACTCTCGCACATGCAAAATTACAGATTTGCCCACGTAAAATCCTAACACTAGAAACGTCGCGCCGCCTCAGAAAATATGCACCGACACGGGCATTTGATGGCCGCGGAACCGCGGCGCCAGGCTGGGTTTGGCCGCGGTTCCGCGGCCAAATAAGGGTGTTGGGCCCTGTGCTTTTTGGGCTTGGTTCATTGGCTCTTTGGGCTTCTGTTTCTTCACTTGTTTTCTTTTTTGGGCTTCTGGTTCTTCTCCAGATCTTCAGTGAAGACTTGTATTGGTCT
Organism: Agapanthus africanus; assembly: GCA_030015575.1. NCBI lineage: Eukaryota > Viridiplantae > Streptophyta > Magnoliopsida > Asparagales > Amaryllidaceae > Agapanthus > Agapanthus africanus. Next base: position 569,196,070 of record JASDDO010000031.1, read on the forward strand.
TTTAACCGTTTCACCTTGACATTCGTTGCCTTGCACCTATGTGAACTGGGCTTGACTAGGATCCGTCTAATTGCTGGTCAAAAGTCCCTTTTATGTTGTTTTGTGTCTTTTTCACTGTATTTGCTCCAGAAACCTGTATCCTGTAATATGCAACAAACGTGCGTCAAGAGTACCTGTTTATTTATAAAAAGGATAAGAATAGGGGAATGATAAATGCAATATTATGGTCTGAACAATGAGTACATAAACTAGATACTCTGAAATGAGTACATACACTACTTCGCGCCAAATCAAGACAATCAAGAAAAGAAAAGTGCAGATATGAAAGGAAAAAAGGCTTATCATGCATACTTCAGAAAAGACTATACAATGATAATAAGAACGACTAAAAAAAGGGCTACTACATCATCTGAGGTCTACAATGGCAAGACGCTAAACTCCGAGCATGGATTCTCTAACTCAAAAGCAAGTTTGAGCAGTGCGCCTTCATCTTCGTCGACCATCTTTTGTGCATCTTCTCTCAGATGCAAGCATCAGGGTCACCAATGATGTCCTCTACCCTCTGATATGCTGATACTATTGCTTTCTGCTAAAAGACGCGGTACAAGAAGGTGACGAGTTTATCTCTCTGTTTCTTTGAGATCAACCCCATAAAGTACACGGAATGTACCTTATCCTCAGCATCATCGAGCGCTTGAAGAGGCATAACCTTAAGGCGCCCGTGTATTGCTTCCCAGATTGACCCAACGACGATCTTCAAAAGGGCAAAACGGCGGGGGAGCAATCGACCGTTGTAGTCATCAAAGCGACGCATCACCGCGTCACATTGGGCGTCAGTGAACTCCTGTCCTTGGCAGCGGACTTGTATGAGAATCTCCTCATAAGAAATAATCTCTTCAAGATCGTACAGACGACCAGCAATGTTACCTAAAAAAGGGTGGAGAGTTAGCGATTTAATATTAAAGTCACTACAGTGGCCCCCACAAATTAAAGTGATGGCTCATCAATGATGAGACATGTGCCCATTGTGAGAATTCGAAAGAGTTCCCATTAAATAAATAGTGCCTATTAAACAGTGGAGTTAAAAACTCCCAATAGTCCCCAAAAGGCGGGCTCTTTAAAACAAACAACAGATTAAAATCTATGAAGAAAAAAAGGATAAAAACCCCCAAAAATAATAATAATAATAATAAAACATACAAAAATGATAAAGGGAATAAAATTCGCTAAGTTTTTAAGATCCAAATCAGAGCAAAGCTTTGCAAAAAAAATGGAATTAAATTCCCCTAAACAGTGGGATCTAATCCCAGAACAATCCCCATGCTAAAAGAATTCAAAAGTTAATTGATGGAATTAAATTCTAGCACAAGTGTCAAGATTGACAGTAGGGTAAATCCCTAAATAAGAGAATTAAAAATTCTCAAGTCTTGCATGAGAGCATTAAGATCCATGATCAATAAAAAGAAAGTTTTTAGATCTCCAGGAGATTGATTCAAAAAAAACTCTATCGAAACTGATAATGAACTTAAAATCCAGAACTAAGAAAATATATGTGCTTAAAAGGAGTTAAGAGCTATGATCTGTTCATAGCTCTTACCAAGAAATCTGGCAGAGTTCTGAGAGACAGAAATCTAAGCTCTGGAAAACGAGAATTAAATTCTCAAAAGAAAAGAAGGTTTAAGAAAGAAGATGAAGAGATGGCAGTCATCTTATGGGCCAAAGGCCCCATTTATACGTTGTGAAGGGACGGTTCAACTCCATAGAAAATCAAACGGGGGAAAAAGTGACACCATTGCACCCACGTGTGAGCCACATGGGAACAATAGTGGGGGGCATTTGTTCCCCCAAAAATAAAAATATATATATAGAAATAGCAAAACTCCGTTGAAAGCTAATAGGGCAGCGCTTCATGTGTTTATCACAATGGTGGCGCCGCATGTGCTCCTCACGCCGGCGCTAATGTGCAAACCATAGAAACGCCTTCTGAATAAGAATTAAATTCTTATATGGCGCCACATATGCTTATCACGCGGGCGCCAATGTGCAAATCATAGGAATACCCACCATAAGAATTAAATTCTTAAATGGAGCTCATGTGCACAACATTTGAGCGCCAGTGTCCAAGCCAAGATCAATAGAATTAAATTCTACATGAGAATTTGGGATACACTCTGTTAAACAGAGCCGTTGGATCAAACATCCAAAGGAGATGATAAATCATCAAAATATAGAATTAAATTCTATTAGGAGAAAATATCTCCCAAATCTTTCTAAATAAGAAAGATACTCTCGGTTGGATCAATGGTCCAATAATAGAATTAAATTCTATTTTGGGAATATATTCTCTCAATCTTTCTAAAAAAAATATTGCTCTCTGCAAAACGGAGAACCCTTGGATTAAAAATCCAATGGTTATTAAAAATCACTATTTTTACCGAATAAATTCTGTATATAGGAAAATATTTCCCCAATCTTGTTAAAAACAAGAAAAAATATTCTGTAAAACAGAAACCCTCGGATCAAAGATCCAACGGTGGGTGAAATTCCCCAACTCAATTTTGAGACCAATTAAATAAATTGGAATCTCACAATGAGAGATTTTCTCAAAACCAATTAACAATTTGCCTCCACAATATAAAGGACCAGAGACTTCAAGTCTCAAGTGGAGGAACCCCACCATAAGCTTTTGAAAAAACACAGAAAGATTTCAAAACTACAGAGAATTTAATTCTCAAAGAGGAAGACTTCCTTTCCAAAAAAACCTAGGTAAAGAAAACACAAAGATCAAAATATCTCTTTTTCCTATTTTAAGGGTTTAACCCTTCTCAAATAACTTAGTTCTTTCTCTGGATCAAAGATCGACAAGACAAGTATCCCACAAGTTGAAAATTTAATTCTCATCGGGAAGATCTTGTTCTTGAGAATCAAAGATTCAGAAAAAAATTAGGTCCAACAGAAAAACAAAAGGAAAAATAACCTATAAAAGAACTTAGTTCTTAAAGAAAAACTTGATCCCAGATCTTCAAAAACGAAGATCTTGGTGATCATTAATGATCAAAATACCATTAATAGAGATTTAATCTCTAAAAAAAGAAAAAAGACTACCGCCTCACGTGTTTCCCACGTGGACGCCATTTTAACAGCGACTCGCGCCTCACGTGAAAAACACGCGAGCGCCCAAAACAGAAGGCCAACGCCTCACGTGAAACACACGTGGGCGCAGAATAAAAAGTGCTTATCATTCCATATATAGCCAAAACGGCTAAGTGCTTAGCACTGATTGGGAAGCACCCAGCGCCTCACGTGCTCCTCACGTGGGCGCCACAAAAAAGTGCTTATCACTTCATATACAGCCAAAACGGCTGAGTGCATAGGACTGATTGGACAGCACCCAGCGCCGCACATACTCCTCACGTGGGCGCCATTTAAAAAGTTCTTAGCACTTCATATACAGCCGAAAAAGCTAAATGCTTAGGACTGATTGGGCATCACCCATAATTGAATGCTTTACATGATATCCATGTGAGTGTCAGAACGTCAAATAAGTGCTTTGCACTTTTTCATAAAAGGGGGGCTGAACAAACAGAGCCCAAATAAGTGCTTAGCACTTCTGAATTGAACAAAAGAAGACTGAGTAAGCCCAAATTGGCTAAGCCTCTCTTGCAACTGAGCCTAAATGGTCTGGATCTTAATAAATTTAATGATCCTTAAAAATATTGCTAAGTTGATCTTTGTCTGAGACAAGACTAATGTATCCTTAGTTTAAAATAGGTTGAGCCCAAATGCGCATATATTTAAGTCGATCTTATTCTCAGACTAGATTAACGGTCCTTAAATAAAATAAAATATTTTTGAACCAAAGGAATATATAATCTAAGTTCAAAACCCCGTCAAGAAAATCCTTGACCCACGGCCAAATCTAAAATATATGGATTTGGTCTGATCCGCGCCCTATGGGCGATGACATTAAATAGTCTCCGTATACAATCCATGGGCAACCCAAAATAAAACAAAAATAACACGACACGAAGTGAACTGTTGGAGCAGGAGAAAATGGTTATCGCAATGCGGTATCGTAATTAACTGCAGGTGCTTGCGCCTGCAGGGAAGAGCATCCCCATAATCAAAAACCCCTTATAAAATAAGGGAAAATCTGATATAGTCTGCTACAACTGTCGCATCAATCCAAACCTCCGATATATGGTGCCATAAATTAACTTGGTATGTTTGGAGAGGTGGATGTAGAAGTCCAAATAGTATATGCCCCCAAAATTCAGGCCAAACGTCCCAACGTCTTGGTCCGTGTCTTTCGGCGAAGAACATATTTTGGCACTATTCATATCAGAATTTTGTATTATTATATCGTCCATTTTTAATCATATTACAAATAAATAGGTACTTTTGATCCATGTCTGCTAAATAGTTGCAGATTACAGGTTCTCAGAACAATACAGTGAAATTCATGAAAAGACGTTACAAATGTGAGACTACGACCAACAATAGAAGAATCCATATGATGTCGCCTACTAGTTCAAGGAACAAATAAAGATCAGTAGACAGTTCAATGCACAAAGTACAATGGCAACACAGGATTAAAGACTTCAACGCGAAGCTCACGACAAAAGGTCCACAACATTCTGCACTGTGGAAATCTGGAAGAAAATATAAGATATTCTGTAGAACCAAGTGAAGAAAACAGAAGGAAAATGCAACATGAAGAAACCCTAGAAGTTTGAGCCAGAGATCCCCCAATATGGCCGTGGAACCGCGGCCAAACATGTCTTTCTGCCGCGGAACCGCGGCCGTGCAGTGCACGTGTCGGTGCACGTGTCGGTGGGTGTCGGTTCTTTGACCCGGCTTTCTTAGGATAGTCTTGTAAATTCAAATATGGATCAGATGTAAAACCTAGGGTTTCTCCTATCTATAAATAGGAAAGCCGAAAGCCAAATTAGGCATGACTCTTTTTATTTTCTAGATTAAAATTTTATTTCCTTGTAATCGTTGAAGAGGTCATCAATAAAAGTAAGTGTTTTTCATTTTATCTTGCATTCTTCTTAATTGAAATTTATTATCTGCTATTTTATTTTATCTTTTATCTGCAACTTAGATAGTTTTTTTTAAATAAAACATAAAAATGAATTGTATCGTAAATTTCCCAATGAGTGTGTAATTCCTCACTTGTTGGGGTTAGGATAGGGAAGGTTTGAGAGAAGGAAATCTCTCACACTCCTTTCTTTGCCCATATAATATTTAAAATAGGACTCTGTTTAATCCAACCATACACCGCTCACTACGGTACCCTATCCTAAAAGATAGCGGAGATTCCCTAGTTAGACCGGTTGTGGTTGAATTAACTAGAGGTTAAGGCAAAGAGCCAAGAAAGGACGGACAAGGACCAAAAGGAAGAAACTACGTTTCTTCGTAGTCGTGCTAATCCCCTTTGTTGACTATTACCCTAACACCTATATTCTTAACTAGGGCATTAAAAGAAGTGAGTAGAATCCATTTTCTAAGCTAACCTAATCCTAACCCTAGCAAAATTTTAAATCGATTGAATCTCATTCTTAGAATTTAAAACCAAACCTATCAAAAATAGGAATTAACTCGTTAGAACTTAAAGAAAGAACACCTTTTCCCTTTGGACCGACCCGTACTCAACCGGCTTGCTACCAAGCGTCACCATCTTGATTGCGGTATATTCTTAAATTTAAAACACACACACTTAAGCTAATCAATCAAATGACGTCGTTGCCGGGGAAACGGTAGTTATTTTCTATTTGTAATTTCGGGTTAATTGAAATTGAAAAAATTATAAAAATAGAAAAACATAAAAATATCATCTTGTTCTTTTTGATCAGTTTTTGTGCGAATTGTGCAGGAACAGAAGACGGACTGATTCAGATCTGGAGAAAGATCAGTAAACAAATCCAGAAACAGAAGATCTGAACAGACAGAGGAGAACCATAACAGCAAACAGAAAAAGTTTGGAGTCCTAAACCGACTTATCCACCGCGGAACCGCCGCATATTCGAGCAATTGACCGCGGAACCGCGGCCGTTTGCTGACGTCGGCACTTCAAAATTCTCTGCAAGTATTTTTGTCCTCTCTCCTACCTTCTGACCTCCACTGAAAAATTTTCCTGCAGGGTTTTTTGCGCAAAACTTCTTCTCCCTTTCCAATTAATCATTTTTGTGCAGGATTCTTTGCGCCGCAAATAAAAAGAAAAAAAATTTGGCAAGTGTTTTAGATTTTGTGTGTTAATTTCATTGCATATTTAAAACGGAATTTAAGGGGATATAACGCCAATTAAGATTGGGTGGGGATTTCATTACCCTTCCCAAGACCCCAGAAATCAAAAAAAGCATATGCATCAACCTTTGAACTAATTAAAAAATTTCTAGACTCGGCCAATTAAGGACTGTCGCGCTCATTAGGACAGAGGAAGGTTGTGGGCATTTAGTCATCTATCTAAACCTGATTTTGTGGTGCCTAGGCCAGACAAGTGAGAAAGGTAACTTTAAAAGGCCCGTCTCACGGTAATTCGTGAGCGGAACCCTCCTTTCTTCACTTGTGCTTACCTGGACACAATTGGCGGTGAAGAGGCGATTTGAGAGATATCTCACAACTTGTCGCTTTGGACCAGTTAAGAGCAGTCTAGTTGACTTAGGAGACCCTAACATTGGCTTGATTGTGCATCCTTAAATTGTGAATGTTTGAAAGTGTGTCGTAGTTCCGTACAAAATCTTTTGCAAAATTCCTTATAAAAAAATATTAAAAAAATACAAAACAAAATTTTTACAAAAACTTGCCATTTGTCGCTAGAATTCCATTGCACCCAACCTTCACCCACATTTCCGCATTGACGTTTTCTTACCCTCACATTCTGCTTTTTGACTACACTAAGACTTGTTTAGTGTATGTCCGGTTGGACTAGGGACACTAGCGCCCAATTAGTCCATATCTCGTTAGTCGCTACTGACGACGCGTTCGACTTCGAAATCGAAACTCTCTCCACTTCTTTTTCATCTTTACCTTCAACTTCACATTCATCATCTTCTAAGGAGATGTCAGGATTCAATCCTAACAACCCCTTACCTACCTCGGGACTGATTCTACCTCAACTGGGTTCGAATAACCCGCAACACCCTCCTGTTGCAGCGCCCCAGTGAATCGCGCTCCAGGATCTTTTCTATCCTACCCGCTCCGCATTTCCTACTTATCTTTCACTTCCGCCGGCAAATGGGGATAATTTCGAAATTAAGCCCTACTTCATCAATATGTTGCCCAAATTTCATGGGCTGGAATTCGAAGATGCCTATATCTTCATTAACAAATTCCAGAATATTTGTGCAATGATGAAGACCACCCAACTATCCGATGATGCTATAAGACTACGAGTCATTCCCTTCACTCTATATGACCTAGCTGAAATGTGGCTATATAGTACAACATCACATTCCATAAACAGATGGGAAGAGTTTGTTAAGGCATTTATTAAAAAAATTTACCCATATCACAAGACCGCGAGAATTCACAATGAAATTAACCAATTCTCGCAGCTTCCTTCCGAACCCTTTTGGAAGTGTTTCGAACGATTTAAAGACCTTCTTGTTCAGTGCCCTCATCACGGTATGAGAGATGGCAACTTTGCCAAACTTTATACGAAGGACTGAACCCAGCAACTAAGCAATTGCTGGAAACCATTTATCAAAGTTCCTAACTAAACCTGACGAGGAAGCTTGGCAATTTCTCGACGATCTTGCTGAAAAAATACTTCAGTGGGAAAGCACTAGACAGACCATTTCGTCCACTTCATCCGGTCCGACTAGGGAAGGTCTTCATCAACTTGATATGTCAATTGTAATGAAAGCCGAAATGGCCACAATTACACGAAAACTAGAAGCAATTGAGAGCAAATTCGAATCGCCTTCTCCTGCCCCTGCTTTACCCCCTCGCACTATATGCGTTTGTTGTTCGGATCCGTCCCATTTGACCGAAGTGTGTCCTTACAACCCACCTGCTCAAGGACCGGATCAAGTCAATGCTGCCTTTCAGCAAAGACAAAGAAATGATTCATACTCTTCAACTTACAATCTTGGTTGGAGGAACCACCCTAATTTTGCTTGGAATCAAAATCAACAACAATTCCAAGGCAACAACAATTTTCAGAGGCCTCCTCCTCAACAACAAGCACCCCAACAAACTCAATATCAGCAACCTTTCCAACCCCAACCTTACCAAAATCAAATGAACAATTTTGCACCAAACAACTCTTTTCCTCAAAACAATTTTGTTTAGCCAAATAACGATAAGGTTTCTTCGCTAGAACGAAGTTTGGATGCGTTTTTAAAACAATCTACTCAAACTCAGCCAACATCCAATCTTCCATTCAGTCTTTTGTGCAACACACCGCATCACATGGGCAAAGTATCAAAATCATTGAAGCCTAAATTGCACAACCGAATGTTGCTTTAAGCGAGCGAGAGAAGGGGAAGCTTCCATCTCAACCACTGCCAAATCCCGGTCACCCACAAAATGCACATGTTGCTCATGAACAACAAAACCATAATGTGAGTGCCGTGACTACATTGAGATCTGGAAGGACGTTGCACTACAATGTTGGCATTGATGATAAAACCCCGGCCGCTTCTTCTTCTTCTTCTTCTTCATATTCATCTTCTTCATCTTCAGAGCCTGTTCTCCATTCTTCACAAGGCTCTAATTCATCTATTACTCCGAACGGACCCACATCTCACTCCACGAATACACAAGCACTGGGATTCGTTCCTACTCCGCAATCTCCTCCATAAACATTGGACTCAACCAATTTTCAAAATATTCCATTTCCAAACAGGTTGAGATCCAATAAACAAACTCCATAAATGGAGAAGATTGTAGAGTTATTTAAACAGGTTAGCATTAACATTCCTCTCGTGGATGCAATCCAACAAGTCCCTTCTTACGCTAAAATCTTGAAGGACTTATGCACTAAGAAGAGTAAATCACAGGTACCTAAGAAAGTTTTCTTAGCTAGTGCAGTAAGTGATGCTCTTACCCAACCTTTACCTCAAAAATAAAAGGACCCTGGCTGTCCTACAATTTCAATAACTATTGGGGATAAGAACATCAACCGCGCACTATTAGATCATGGTTCCAGTGTTAACCTACTTCTCTATTCAGTATATGAGCAACTAGGCGTTGGAGAGTTGAAACCCACATATTGTACTCTCCAAATGGCCGACCGATCCATCACCTAACCTAGGGGTGAGTTAGATGATGTGTTGATTAAAGTAGGGGACTTTATATTCCCCGTTGATTTCATTGTTATGGACACACAGCCTGCAGCTAACCCCCAGAGTCAAATTCCGGTGATACTTGGTCGACCATTCCTTGCAACTTCTAATGCGGTGATCAATTGTCGAAATGGTTCAATGAACCTATATTTTGGAAATATGACAATTGAACTCAACATTTTTTAGTTGGGGAATCAGCCCTCCGAACCTAATGCTAATATACTTGATGTTTTCTCGATCTAAGAGATCACCCAGGAGGACTGTGAGCACGAGAAATTTCTGTTCGATCACAGCAATTCTGACGCCACTAGTGCGTTCCTCCTTGAATCTGATCCTGCTTTCACACCCGATAATAACTACGAGTGTTTCACTTTCACGAACGATCTTGACCATTCACCACCCGAGTTTGAATCCTTTGAATATTTGGATGAGTTAGTTGAACCATTCGACTCGATTGCTTACACTCGTTTTGAACCTCTGTTGGAATCTTTCGAGTTTGAGACAATTTCACCGATTTTACCTTCAATTGTTTTGCCTCTAACACTCGAACTCAAGCTATTGCCGTCTCACCTTAAATACGCTTACTTAGGTGAGAATGAGACCCTTCCTGTTATCATCTCGGCTTCTCTAGCCCCCGAGTAAGAGAAAACCCTTTTAACGGTTTTACAAAGTAATCGGCAAGTTTTTGGCTGGACTATGGCGGACATCAAGGGGATTAGTCCCCTAATAGTTGAACATCATATTCATATGATGGATGATGCCAAACAAGCAAGGGATCCACTGAGACGACTCAACCCAGTCATGAAGGAGGCTGTTAAAAAGGAGATCGTAAAATGTCTTGATAGTGGTATCATTTACCCTATCTCTGATAGCCAGTAGGTTAACCCCATTCACATTGTCCCAAAGAAATCAGGCATAACGGTCATAACTAATGAGGCGAATGAGTTAATCCCTACCCGAACCCAAACTGGGTGGCGAGTATGCATCGATTATAGAAAACTCAACGCCGCGACACGGAAAGACCACTTTCCATTATTTTTTATTGACCAAATGTTAGAACGATTAGCTCGGCATGAATTTTATTGCTTTTTGGATGGCTACTCCGGCTATAATCAAATTCCCATCGTCGAAAAGGACCAAGACAAGACCACATTCACTTGTCCGTTCAGTACGTTTGCTTACCGGTGCATGCCCTTTGGGTTATGCAATGCACCCGCTACCTTCCAGCGGTGTATGATGGGTATTTTTTCTGACATGGTGGAAAAATTCTTGGAGATCTTCATGGATGATTTCTCCATTTTCAGCGATTTCTTTGATGAGTGTTTGCTACATCTCAACGCAGTCCTTACCCTATGTGAAGACAAGAACCGTACTTTAAATTGGAAGAAGTGCCACTTCATGGTACGAGAAGATATTGTCTTAGGACATATCATCTCGTAAAATGGCATTGAGGTAGATAAAGCGAAGATTGAAGTCATTTACAATCTTCCTCCTCCCAAATGCGTCCGAGAGATTCGAGCCTTCCTTGGCCATGCCGGTTTCTATAGACGGTTCATCAAGAATTTTAGCAAGATTGCTAGACCCTTGGCTCTTTTGTTGGCTAAGGACCACTTTTGATTTCGACTCAAGCTGTATGAAGGCGTTCGAGTCATTGAAAAACTCACTTACTTCCGCTCCCATTCTATCGTCTCCTGACTGGACACATCCATTTGAAATTATGTGCGATGCATATGATTTTGCCATTGGTGATGTCCTTGGACAGCACATTAATAAGATGCCGCATTTAATTTATTGCGCTAGCCGAACCTTGAATGAGGCCTAATTAAATTACACAACAACCGAGAAGGAATTCTTAGTTGTTGTGTTTGCATTAGAAAAGTTTAGGCCCTACTTAATCGGCTCTCCAGTCATCGTTTACACTGACCACTCAACTCTTCGTCATCTTTGTACGAAGAAGGACGCTAAATCTCGGGCGATACGTTGGATCCTCTTACTATAAGAGTTTGACCTTGTCATCAGAGACAAGAGAGGATGCGAAAACGTTGTCGCCGACCATCTTTAACGCCTCCCTTCTTCGCCGACGTTTCAAATTCCTATAAAAGACGTTTTTCCAAATGAGCAGCTCTTAACTATATCATGCGAACCTTGGTTCGCGGATATTGTTAATTATTTTGCCACCGGACTTATACCAAATGAATGGTCGAATCAGGACAGACTCCGATTCCTATCCCAGGTAAAACTTTTTTACTAGGATGAACCTTATTTATTCAAATACTGTCCCGACCAAATTATTCGTCGGTGTGTCCCCGACAACGAGTTTAAGAGCGTGCTGTCATTCTGCTACGATCAAGCGTGTGGCGCGCATTTTGGACCTAAAAAGACAGCCGAAAAGATCTTGCAGTGTGGCTTCTACTGGCCACAAATTTTTAAAGACGCACATGATTACTGCAAGACATGCTTCCGGTGCCAACACGTGGGCCGGATATCTTGGAGAAACGAAATGCCGCTCCAACCAATATTGGTTATAGAAATTTTTGATGTTTGGGGGATAGATTTTATGGGACCGTTTCCTAATTCTTTTGGGAACGTGTATATTCTCCTCGCTGTTGATTATGTTTCTAAGTGGGTCAAGGCTGTGCTTAGCCGAACTAATGACAATAAGGTTGTCGTTAGATTCCTCAAAGAAAACATTTTCTCTCGGTTTGGGCACCCACGCGCAATCATCAGCGATAATGGAACTCATTTCTGTAATAGGACTTTCGAGTCCTTAATGCGGAAATATTCTATTAATCACAAGCTATCAACGCCATATCATCCCCAAACATGTTGGCAAGCCGAGATTTCAAATCGGCAAATTAAACAGATATTAGAGAAAACGGTTTCCAAAAACCGTAAGGATTGGTCGTCAAAACTTATTGATGCCCTTTGGGCATTTTGAACTGCCTATAAGACCAATCTTGGCATGTCTCCATATAGGCTTGTTTATGGAAAGGCTTGCCACCTTCCAGTTGAAATTGAGCATCGAGCATTTTGGATGATAAAAGAGTTGAATCTATCTCTCGGAGATGTGGGCAGCCATAGAAAGCTGCAGTTGAATGAATTAAACGAGCTTCGGGATGAAGCTTACGAGAATGCGGTTGTCATCAAAAACTGAACGAAGGTATTTCACGATAAACACCTTATGCGCAAATCATTCAAACCTGGTCAACAGGTTTTACTTTACGACACCCGACTACATTTCCATCCCGGCAAGCTCAGATCTCAATGGAAAGGGCCATTTTTGGTACGCACCGTATATCCGCACGGTGAAGTCGACTTAGGAAATCCGGAGGACGGTTTACTGTTTAAAGTGAATGGACATAGACTTAAACCATTTCTCGCCGTGGACCCTTCTGAGGAGCTCCTGCTTTTGCAAGAGCTGATTTACATTGACTAATTTTCCTACATCTACCCCTAAATTTGGTTATCCAGAAATAAACAGTGGAAACACTGTTTCAAATAAGTTCGGGAGTATGTATCACTTATAATTATATTAAAAAATATATATATAAATAAAGTAAAATAAAAAAATATTTTGGGGGTATTTTTGTAAATTTTTAGTTTTAATAAAAAAAAAATAAAACAAAATTATTTACAAATAAATTCCTCTTTTTAAGAGGACCTTTTTGCAAATAACCAAAACACCCCCTATAAATAGAAACTGACCCCTCTCTGCATTTTACTAAACCCTAAATTATTCCTCTCTGAAAAACCCTAGCCGCCGCAGCAGCCAGAGCAAGGAGATCTCTCCAGAATGCCGCGCTTCCGCCGCCGAAGGTGCCTCTGTGCCGCGCAACTGCCGCGCCTCTACTTCATCACCGTCTGAAATTTTCAGAGGAGGTTTGCACTCCTTTTTCCCTTTCTGTCGATTTCAGATTTTTCAAATTAGCTCTCTGTGATGGCACCAACTCTGCAGTTTGAGAGGGACTTTTCCCAAATCTTTGCACACACGATCTACGGTAGCTATTTCAGTGAAGAGATCCGAAGGCGAGGGTGGAATTTCTTACTTTTTAACCATCCAAACTCCTTCACTCTTCCAGATCTCGTCACACGATTTTACAAGTGCATGGAAGACGGTTGCCTCTCACAACACGGATACATTAGGCTAAATTGGGGGGATAGGAAAATCATAATCGATAGGGACTTCATCCATGAAGTCACCTTAATACCTAGACTACCTACCCATGACCAACCCCTCCAATTCGAGGACCCTTGATGGGTAATGATTGTTCGAGGGAGCCACGTAAAGGCATCCAGTCTAGAACTCTCTTTGCGAACGTATTGACTATGTGCCGTTGGGCACAAAATAAAATTTTTGGTAGTTCGCACAATACTACATTTTTCACACCATCCCTTCATATCGTGCACACCTTAATGACTAGGAACCCAAGTTATGATATGTGCACGGTATTACTTCATTCGATTGGTGCGGGAAAAGGGCTGCCAATTACCCATGCCCTATGTTGGTGACACAACTGTGTCGCCATTTCCTCCCTGTGGAGGAATTTGAGTTTTATATGCATGGAGGGATCCCTATTAAACATCTTCTTGAGGGCGTATCCACGTCTTACACACGCTTAAATGATGTTTGATCGCATACTGAGCCGGCCGAGGACGTACCCGCCAAGACATCCAGCTCCAGCTCGACCGCGAGCGAGGAAGAGCTTACCCCTGCAGCACATGCACGTTTACGTAGGAAAGCCACTAGGGGGATAGACAGATTAATAGGGATGGTAACCAACCTGGATCATCAAGTGACAGAAATAGAGCACAGTATGACCACCCTGCTGGCGAGAGAGGAACGTTCTCATTCACGTTCGAGGGGACGGCGAGGCCATGACCAGTGAGGGCACTGCTTTTGATAAGTTTGGGGGTGGAGGTGATTTGTAAATAGTTATCATTGCATTGCATATTTTTATTTTTTGTACATATTTGTTTTTCTTTCTTTGCATATTTAATTCAGCATTGCATCTTTATAAAAAATTATAAAAAATAAAAATAAAAATAAAAATAAAATATATATATATAAAAAATAAAATCGAATAAAAAATTGAAAATTTTCAAAAAATATAAAAAAATTGAAAAATTCAATTTTGGCCATATTTGACTTAAGTTCAACATGACGGATGAATAGTAGAGAATAACTAGATCCTAAACTTAGTAAACTAAAATCCATAAAAATAACCCTTCTTAATGTTTAACTGTAGAAAATATATGTCATTGTATTTTATTTAGAAATAGGCAAATTTTGAGTTCAGTTCTTGGGCTAAGTCAAAATAAGGAAGAGTATTGAAATTTTTATTTGAAGTGTAAGTCTGAAAAATAATTCTGAAACTTAAGTCTAAATTCAGAAAATATATACCCTACAACTTGCACAAACACGCACCTCGAAACTTGGAATAGTAGAGGATACCTTGAAATGCTCTTGTCAAAAATCCTTATTATGAAGGAAAACAAAATAAAAGTACAAGTGTGAATAAAGAGATAAAAAAAAATGAACACTGGTTTTGTAATTACTTAAGGTTGCATAAATAAAAAATATAGCGAGGGTGCTTCATCACCTAGTGCCTTAGACCAACTGGTTTGGGAGTTACTGCTAAGCCTTGAGTATTACAAGACGAGAAATTATGCCTTAATGCGCGAACACATTTTGTAATCGATCGTTAGTACCTCAAGAAGTATTAACGGTCGCATGAAGGATGTGTGAGCAATTTCATCTAAAATTCACCACCTAAAAATATTTTGGAAGATGGACAAGAGTATGATAGCTTGAATTGAATTTCCAAGTGTAGGGGTGATACATACACACGCGTAGGGGTATATGATTGGGGTTTGGATGAGAGATAGGAATGAAAGATAGGAATTATACCTTCAGTAGAGATGATAAAAATTCCTAAGTTGAGATGGAACCTTAGAAGGAAAATTCAAAAGATGCTGAAAACTTAATAAATTTGCAGAACATATATGATCTTAAGTTAAATGATAAATAAGTGTGAAAAATACGGGTTGATGATTTCTAAGTTGAAGATAATAGATTTTCTTGCTAGAATACTGAATTGAAGAATAAGAGTCAATGACCAAAGTGATTGGATTTTGTGGGTAGTATCCGCTGAAAACCCTCAGGAGACAACACTCCTCCTACTAGGGACACCTAGAGGTTTACGGCTATTCGCACGAGCTCAGTGCAATCGCGTTCCCTGCGAAAGTGAGGTTAGGAATTTTTGAAAATAAAATTGGCTTTGCTCGGGACGAGCAAAAGATAATTTTGGGGGTATTTGTTCATATCAGAATTTTGCATTATTATATCACTCATTCTTAATCATATTACAAATAAATAGGTGCTTTTGATCCATATCTGCTAAATAGTTATTGGTTACAGGTTCTCAGAAGAATACAGTGAAATTCATGAAAAGACGTTACAAATGTGAGACTACGACCAACAATAGATGAATCCATATGATGCCGCCTACCAGTTCAAGGAACAAATGAAGATCAGTAGACACTTCAATGCACAAAGTACAAGGGCAAAACAGGATTAAAGACTTCAACGCGAAGCTCACGGCAAAATGTCCACAACATTCAACACTGTGGAAATATAGAAGAAAATAGAAGATATTCTGTAGAACAAAGTGAAGAAAAAAGAAGGAAAATGCAACATGAAGCAACCCTAGAAGTTTGAGCCAGAGATCCCCCAATATAGCCGCGGAACCGAGGCCAAACATGGCTTTCTGCCACGGAATCGCGGCGGTGCAGTGCACGTGTCGGTGGGTGTCGGTGCTTTGGCCCGGCTTTCTTAGGGTAGTCTTGTAAATTCAAATATGGATCAGATGTAAAACCTAGGGTTTCTCCAATCTATAAATAGGAAAGCCGAAAGCCAAATTAGGCATGCCTCTTTTTATTTTCTAGATTAAGATTTTATTTCCTTGTATTCGTTGAAGAGGTCATCAATAAAAGTAAGTGTTTTTCATTTTATCTTGCATTCTTCTTAATTGAAATTTATTATCTGCTATTTTATTTTTTCTTTTATCTGCAACTTAGATAGTTTTTTTAAAATAAAACATAAAAATTAATTGTATCATAAATTTCCTAATGAGTGAGTAATTCCTCACTTGTTAGGGTTAGGATAGGGAAGGTTTGAGAGAAGGAAATCTCTCTCACTCCTTTCCTTGCCCATATAATATTTAAAATAGGACTCTGTTTAATCCAACCACACACCGCTCACTACGGTGCCCTATCCTAAAAGATAGCGGTGATTCCCTAGTTAGACCGGTTGTGGTTGAATTAACTAAAGTTTAGGGCTAAGAGCCAAGAAAGTACGGACAAGGACCAAAAGAAAGAAACTACGTTGTTTCCTAGTCGTGCTAATCCCCTTTGTTGACTATTACACTAACACCTATATTCTTAACTAGGGAATTAAAAGCAGTGAGTAGAATCCATTTTCCAAGCTAACCTAATCCTAAACCAAGCAAGACTTTAAATCGATTGAATCTCATTCTTAGATTTTAAAACCAAACCTATCAAAAATAGGACTTAACTCGTTAGAACTTAAAGAAAGAACACCTTTTCACTGTGGACCGACCCGTACTCAACCGGCTAGCTACCAAGCGACATCGTCTTGATTGCGGTATATTCTTAAATTTAAAACGCACACACTTAAGCTAATCAATCAGGCACGCCCGGTAGGACCTTTTCCTCTTTCCACTCCAAACTTCGTGTGTCGTGTTTCGCGAACAAAATCATGGTTAGCTGTGGTTGCCCTTGAATTCGAGGTACTAATACATGGTGTCCTTCTCCTGTGCAGAGGAAAATCAATGGCTTCTCAATGCACCGCATGCAGCAGCAATTCTCTCTACCCCAACAAGAAGAGTGACATATATATAAGCCCAACACGGCCTCTATCTTTTCAATGCCTGTAGGGAAAATCACACAAGCCACTACTGGATTGTTCTTTTGGACCTTGCTCCCACCAGTGAGTTTCGGTGCCTCGGCGCCGCAAGAGGAAGCTCCCAAAAGTTCGGTCTTCGATTGACCAGCGACCACAACGGCCCCTCTCAACGGGTCGTCCAAATTTGACGTCTCAGTCTTCAACAGGATGAGCAAAAGATCGAACGGGCCCGCAAAATGGCTCGTGATACCTGAAGGGGCCGTCCTAAAATGGATAGCCATCCCAACTCCTGCTATGGGCGAATCCGTTAAAAGGGCTCCCCCCCATCAGAAAGTCGGTCTTTAAAAGATTGGCCGTCCCTCCCCAAACTTCAATCAGGACCTCGGTCTTCAACAGGATGACACCAACAGCAACCCCTCAGCAAAGCCGGTGCACGACAAAGCCGCTTCCAAAACGGTGGAGGTCCCTTCTGGAATTCACGCTCGACGTCGCCACTGGCACCGAGTAAGAAAAGCTGGAGGCAACTTCCCCTTTGGAACCACCCCACTAGGCCCAATGGTGGAAGTTGATGTTGTTGTTCCAACCGAGAACAGCTTTGATCTGCTCAGGAAGGTGCGCAAGAATTCTCCAACGGCAGTGCTAAAAAAATCGCCCCCACATGCAGAGGTTACTGTGCAAGAAAAGCCGAAGCATCCCCATCAGCGGCTCTCTTCGCAAATTCATAGGGTCTAGCGAAAAGTCCAGGACTCTGTGATTGACCAAAATCACTCTCATCAACCGAAGAAATTGAAGGTTCGGCAAGAAAAAGGCCGCCCCTTTGCCATACAGCGAGGGACTTCTTCTATACTATTTCCTGTTACAACGGCTCTTTCAACTACAACCTCCCACAAAAGGGTGAGGCTGGAGAAAATCCCACAGCCTACGGCAAATTCGAAAAGCGATGGACCCAAACACCCCAAGTCTGGAGGCATGATCGTACATACGGTCTACATAGATTCAAGAAAAGAGGAAAGTCGTATGTCATCGACCGCAAACTCGGTCGCTGACTAAGGCTCATGAGAAAAAGCTAATGCTCCAGGAAATGCTGACCAAAATGGCAGCACTTACCAGACAGAAAGAAAAGTACGGATCCAGCAGCCAAACAACGCCAAGAGTAGGAGACCGATACAGAGTTCCTGCGAAGGGTGCTTGAAAGAAAGGACAAGAAAGCTGCTGAGCAAGATGCTAACATAAAGCACATGGCTTTCTTGTTCCAAGATATGGCTGGAATGATGATCCAACCAAAACCTCCAGCCGAAAATCCGCCGATAATCATCGAGGATGACAGAGTGGAAAGATCAAATCCTCTTCTGGCCTTATCGGCAGCTAAGAAGGAAACAATTTCAAAGGCCGCTCTTAATGATTATATTGCTCAACAAATAAGATCTCATACATCTAATGAAGCAGCAGGCCAAATTGTCAAAACTGGATTAACATGCTATGGGCAAATTTTCGTGATGATAAATACCACAACCATGCCTCCATGTCTCCCTCTCTCTCTTTCCAAAATATAAAATCAACCATTAAAACACAAATGAAAAAGTTAATCCCTCGTTAGCATGCGATGGCACCTTAAGTGCAAAATAAGGAGGGAAAACTTAGTTTTAGTAAAATGGTTGTAGAGACCATTATTTTAAAATCAATTAAAGAGAAACCCCATTAAAAAAATTTCCTCATAATTATAAATAAACTTTTTTTTATTAAATTCCAAAACGAAGCTTTATGTAATTAAACCGATATATGAATACTCAATCCACAGTGGTTATCATATCCGTAAAAATCATAATATCCCTCTTTAAATTGTAAATAATATATAAAATTTTCAAAATATTACAATATCCCCCACTTAAAAAAATTCGGTCCCCGGATTTAAATTTACCCCAAATCTCAAAACAATTTGCCTAGTCAAATCAACGAGGCTCCGAAATCACGCATAAGCTATAAATACTATAGCACAACATGTGCGCTTGAAAACAAGTACGAGACTCAAATAAAAGAAACTCCAACAGGTGTTATGCGATCCACACAAGCTATGACAAAAAATGCAATTTGCGGAATCAACCGTTTAAATCAAGCACACGACCAAGTACAAATATAATCAAGGCAATAACACATATATAGCACGCATCCATAGGAAATCATATAAGTAGCTGAAAATGAATGTATGAAAAATCCTATCAAGATAGCTGTATGATGTATATATCACGGCACATGTAGCGGACGACGATTTTTTAAAGAAATATATATACCCCGTTTAAGATATGCGTCCCGCCTTTTGGAAATAATTCTAAAAAAATGTTTTCTTTTGTAAAAATCTGGTATCACTCATAGACACGTAGGAAAATAATGAGACAATAGCTCCTTTGAAAACCTCTTCAGTATACGTCGTTATATGCAAAATATTTAGATACTGTCTCTCAGACCAGTCATGTCGGCTACTATATAATATAATATCTCTCTTAAAAACATGATGCTCGAAAAAGAAATCAACCTCAAAGGTGTGCATGAAAACCAATCCACATGCAACTGGTGCACACAAAAATCGAAGTCAAAATCAAGTGCAACGAGTGTGCATAAAAATGAAAATCGAGTGCAGTGGGTGTGCACGAAAGTATCTGTCAAGTGCGACGGGTGTGCACGACAACCACATCAAATGCATCGAATGCGCATGAAAACAATATCAAGTGCATCTAGGATGCACTAAATCAAAATTGGGTTCATCTAATATGCACGAAATCAAAATCAAGGGCGTCTAATGTGATAGAAATCAACATCAAGTGTATCGGGGTGCACTTAATCAATATGTTCATGGGTGTGCACAAAATATAGATCGAGTGCAACTACTGTACAAAAAGAAAAATATCCATCAGGTGCAGCTGTGATGCACGAAAATATCAATCATGAAACTCAATCATCAAAACACAAGAGTTGAATTGACGAAAGCGCAATACTCGGATCACTAAAACACAAATCAAAACAAATGACATGGAAGTACACCTCTTTCCATGTCGAAAGGTGCATGTACACCCGGAGCTGGCAGAGCAAGAATTTCTACATTCCTTCTGCCCACGGTCTGGCGTCCTCTACCTCTGGGTCCTTGCTCTCTCTGCAGACCACCAAATCAACTGCCTCTCGATACAATCGCCAGGTAAGAGGCAACGACGGAAACAGTCATACTCTGTCGCCTCTCTGAACATCTCGTTGCCACGTAACCTGGCCACTCGCAATGTAATACATCGACAGCGGTGGCCTCTGGCCCTCTTAGTATAAGCCATACTACTAGTCCTGGTTCCAATCTCTATCAATGTAGTATCCCGGAAAGGACCCGCCATGGATTTTGTCGATATCATCTCTATCGAACAGCGGGAGACTGGCACTCCTCAATGAATCTGCTTCCATTCTAGAACAGCTACAATCTCATCAATTTGTTCCTCAATAAGTGTGGTCGTATCCAACACCTATGTATACGTATCACATCTCTAGCACCGATGGAGAGGGACAGCTATGCATTGAGGCCTCACGCGAATCCCTTAATCCTCTTCTCTTCAATATCGACCAAGTAGGAATCATATCTCCATAGTTGCGTAAACTGCAATTAAAATTCTACTAAGGTCATATCCAGAGTCTTAAGCAAAGACTCACAACTAGGAATTCGGCATCTCTGACACTCTGTTGAAGAAATCTGACTAAGTACACCCTTGAAAACTCGTCCGAAGTCATAGGAAGAATACGCATTGTTCGGCCTCTCTCGATCGACTCTTACCAGGTCTGAGAAAGACCCTTTAACAGAAACTAACCAACTTAACTAATCTCGCATCGGAGCATCTCAATGAACGAAATATCCTGCTCACCCTATCCAGGAATGCCTAAAGATCCTCTATCACATCCTTACCCGTAAACGCATGTGGCTTCAGCTTCATGAACTCTGGGAGCGATACCTTATCAATCTCAATAATAACCGGTATATCTGTCTGCATGGTAGACAACCCAACGATCTCCGGAGTAGGCTATACGAAAACATGTCTCTCAGTCAGGCTAGCCTCAAGTAATGACCAGACCATCTAGTGCGGATCCAGAACACTCGTCTTTAAACAAGAAATCATAACATAAAAAGGATAATCACTATGTTCCTATGTCACCTGGTTAACACCCTGATCAGTCCTCGTCCCTGACGAGCTCGCCCTGACCACATCTCCAGCCATAGCCCTCTCGGCTCACGTAGACAAAGTGACAGGAACCATAAACAAATACTGATTAGGATAGATCAGAAGAATTTATAGAAGAAGAGATCTCAGGATATATATCTTAAGGCTACTCAAGCAGAACACCGTATCGTAAATATGTCGTGGAACATACATATGGTACGTTATTCTACCTGAGCTACCCACTCAATCAAACCAAGGTCAACCTACGTAATGAAAGTTCAGGTCTAATACCACGAAAGTCAAGTCTAAGTTTCGTATGATTAAGCCTAGGTTCCGAAATATACGCCCTAGACTCCACATAGTCAAACCTAGATTCGAACAAAGGTTAACTTTGTCATGACCCCGAAAAGACACATGACCAGCACTTGAATCACATGAAATCCATAAGACCCCACCGTAACCCGAGTAAGCTAAAAACCAGGAATCTAAACCTTTTTAAGGTAATAGTGGAGGTGAAGTTTTGAAAAGGGTTATCAATAAAATCATGTTCCTTTTTTTAAAGTATAAGTAAAGTTGTTTGAAAATACAATTGGGTTTTAGATTAAGATCTGAAAAGATTTTCTCCATTTAAAATTTTGGCAGCACCTCCTTTGTAAATTTCAATAAAACCGATACATACACATAAATATAATATCAGCAACCCTAATCGGGAGCTATCTCATCGTCCAATCGGCGGAATCACAACCACGCAGTAATATACGACGCCCAAGGCGAAAATCATCACAAGAACAAGAAAAATACTAAAAACGTCATCAAGTCGACTATATCCAAGCTCGACATCTAAAAGAATAACAAACAAGTCTCATCTCTAAATCCACAAAAATATACAAGTTTTGGTCGATATAGTTTTTAACTAGATCATAAAAGAATATACATATACAAGAGGCGGTTACGATCTGGAATGTAACCCACCTACCAAGGCAAACACCTGAAGAAGAAGCGTGCCGGCAAACCGCTACTGATCCGAGCGGTCGGTCTTACAAGAAACTAACACACAACGGGGGGGTGTTATCAACTCATGAGTAGAAGATATCACAAGGTAGAAATCGAAATGCATAATGATCTACCAAAGTCATACAGTATAATACCACCATACTACAAGATAATGAATATAAATACTTATATACACACACACACATACATATATCATTAAGTGAGTGTCCATCAACAACACTCGAAATCATCATCAACTGAGTGTCCAGTATCGACACTTGAAATCATCATAAAACCTGTGTCCAGCATCGACACGTAAAACCCAGATATCGTAGACACCATCTCGTCAGACCGGTCCTCTATCGATTTAATAGTCCCGATCGATATCTTCAGGATATATTTCATGCTATAATCTATCTCCGGTATCGATCCACCTCGCTGGGCTCCCCGTGTAGGATTACCTAGCATGGCTACTGGGTTTCGGGAGGCATCACCCATGCCGTTTTCAAAATTTTGCCGTGCTAAAGAACCCTAACCTAGAATCTTAACTAGATAATTAAACGAACCAAGCATGTAAAAAACTTTACATCTAAGTGAACAAGGAATACAACCTTTGTAGATCGATCCTTCACTTCAAAAGCTCCTTGTGATAGTCCTTTCGCTCCAAGTGGTGATCTCCCGGACTCTAGTAAGGCTCCACAAGGTGAAATGAACAAGCTTGGTTAAAGTCTTCGAGGCCGAAAATGATCTACATCGACGAGACACTAACTCAAGCTACATATTCACTAATTAGGAATTAGTGAAGCAAACAACCTAAACTAAATGGCTAATCTAGTGTAGGTTGATGAAGTAGGATTTTTCTCACTTTAGATTTATTTTTCTCACTAATTTTCTTCACTTCCTAAAAACCTAGAGAACTCTCTCTTGATGAAGAAGAAGATGAAGCCAATAATGTTATAGCAACCATGGGTGAGAAATATCTCATATAACTCATGTAGAGACTTAACCATGGCTTAAGGTAATGGTTGGGCTAATAAATATCTAATGTAAAATATAACTAGTAGACTAAGTCAATGGTTCTACAAGCTTCCACTAAGCTCAATCCAGGTGACTAATTTCCATCTAATTTTTTTTTACTTTAAATAAATAAACCCCACATTATCAGAAGCATGGTGTGAGCCTCATACACCCATGTTGCATGTAGCAACAAGCATGACACAATAATATATAAGTGTACACATGTGAGAAAAAGAAATGCTTAAGTGAGCTAATATTAGTTAATGTAAATTAATATATCAAATATATAATTAGACATTAAATTATTAAATCAACACTTGATTTAATAATATGGCTATATCTCTTATAACCGACAAATATTATATGTATCAACTTATCGAATTAACACTTCATTCGATAACCCGGCTATATCACATATAACCGACCGATATCACATATCGCGAGAATAGAATACGGTATCACATACACGTACTAATCTCGGTTCCGCACATATCACATATGTGCTTCTACTTCATTTCTCTTGAGCCAGGAAACCTCTGTGTAGGACTCTGAAGACTCATCAATACGTTGGCAGTAGGTGATGATCATATCAGTCACCCACAAGCCGTCAGCGGTATTAGCTAGACGTAATAGCTACCCAGGTATTGAGCAATCAGAATATCAACAAGCAAGCTTGTCTAAACTCCCGCAAAGCCTGTCAGTAACACTACCGTACAGTCCGGTCTCTTCGTTTGATATGTCGCATATCTAGTCTAGGGGTGATAAACATCAGACCCCAGTAACTGATAAGTCGTGCTGATCTTAGGCTCATAACGGGTCGAGAAACTACTGATACCACTTACCAGTAAATCTCCATAGCAGCCCTGGCCAGGGACTTCCTGTTATGGCCAATCGAGCACAGCGCAACATCAACCCCCAATATTGGGAGAGACGGATCCTCTCCTATCGCTCATTGCCTCGATGTGACTCAGGACTGTACCCAAAAGCCACCGTTTTGCACGTTCTCTTGAACATGGAAAGTTGGAAAACAAACCACAGTGGTAATCACACAAGACACTATGACGATCTCGGGTCTACAGACTAACCTGTACCAGTGTCACCTGAGAACAGCTATCTGACATTAGGAATAATACCATCTAGGAGTTCTCAGCGAGTCCTGTTCATTGTACCCAGTCTCCACTGAGCACCCGTACACCATCTTCGATGTCAAACACCAATGGATGTGGGATCATCCATCGTCCATCATATGGGTCAAGAAGCATATACGCTAGTCTACTCTGGAATATCGATGCCCCGTCTCGATACACCCTCGACTAGGAACAATTAAAGGATGAACTTATGGACTGCCCTGGCCCCACTAGTGTGATCTCCATCATAGTCCTGGTAGTCAAGTACACATCCAAAGGGCTTTATCAACATGTGAGAGGAAGACAGTATCACAATACATGTCTACATGTTAAGACAAAGAGCAACTAAATACCATACTATCATGTCGAGCAAGAAATTCCTCTCTATATATGTCCAAGCATCCACTTTAATATACAATCATGTACAATAATGGCTTCTAGGGCATACATATAACTAACAATCTTCCACTTACACTAAGCCCGTTTGTTGTAGTATCTCATACCCAACATTCCGAAGAGTCTCTAAATTGTATCTGGGGTATGGCTTTGGTGAGTGGATCCACCGTGTTATTCTTCGTTTCAACTCTCCTGACCTCGATCTCCCGGCGATCAACTATCTCCCGGATCAGGTGATACTGACTCAGAATATGCCTGGATCACTGATGGGACCTGCGTTCCTTGGCCAAAGCCACAGCTCCATTGTTATCACAATACAAAGGTATTGGATGCTCGGTGGATGGAACCACACCAAGTTCGGTTATGAGCTTCTTCATCCAGACAGCCTCTTTGGCAGCATCGTTGGCAGCGATGTATTCAGCCTCCATCGTCGAGTCTGCCACGGTTTCTTTCTTTGAACTCTTCCAACAAACCGCCCCTCCATTGAGGGTGAAGACAAATCCCGATACCGACTTAGAGTCGTCCTTATCACTCTGGAAGCTCGAATTGGTAAAGGACTTCATTTGGAGTTTATCCTTACCATACACCAAGAACATTTCTTTAGTCCTTCTCAAGTACTTAAGAATGTTCTTCACAGCTGTCCAGTGATTCTCTTCAGGATCTGCTTGATACCTACTCACTACACTTAGTGAGTATGCTACATCGGGTCTGGTACACAACATCGCATACATGATAGAGCCTACTGCCGAAGCATAGGGTATCCCTTGCAAGCGATCCATCTCCAAATCAGTCTTGGGAGACATCTCTTTGGAGAGAGTGATTCCTGAGATTGTGGGTAAATTCCTACGCTTGGAATCTTTCATACTAAACCTCTGTAGTATGGGGTCAATATACCGAGATTGGGACAATCCCAACATCCGTTTAAATCTATCTCTATAGATCTTAATCCCCAAGATGTAGGAAGCATCACCTAGATCTTTCATTGAGAATATTTATGATAAGAAGAGCTTGACCGAGTGCAGCATAGGAACATCATTTGCTATCAAGATTATGTCATCCATGTACAATACGAGAAAGACGACCTTACTCTCTTCCAACTTCTTGTATATACAAGGTTCATCTACGTTTTTGATGAAGTCAAACTCTTTGACTACCACATCAGAACAGATGTTCCAACTCCGTGATGTCTGCTTTAACCCGTAGATGGATTTAAGCAGCTTGCACACATTCCCGCTGTTCCCACTGTCCACGAAACCCTCTGGCTGAGTCATGTGCACACTCTCTTCTAAATCACCATTTAGAAAGGCGGTCTTAACATCCATTTGCCAAATTTCATAGTCATGGTATGCAGCGATGGAAAGTAGGATCCAAATGGATTTAAGCATAGCCACTGGAGAAAATGTTTCATCATAATCCATACCTGGTCGTTGACGAAAACCTTTTGCAACATGTCTAGCTTTGAAAGTGTCAACTTTTCCATCTACACCAAGTTTTTTCTTGAAGATCCACTTTCTCCTGATGGGTTTTACCCCATTCAGGAGCATCTTCCAAAGTACGTACTTTGTTGGGGTACATGGATTCCATCTCAGATCACATTGCATCCAGCCATTTCAAAGAGTCCCCACTCGTAGCAGCCTTCTCGAAGCTTGTTTGGTCATCATCTTCCATGATGCAATCCTCGCTCCCACAATCAATGAGAAAACCGTATTATCTCTCAGGTGGATGAGGAACCCTACTATATCGGCGGAGAGGCTGAGGTTCGTCGGGGACTATTGAATCCTCCTGTTCTACCAAATCTTTTGTTGTAGTTTGTGCGGTTGGAACTTCTTCCAGCTCTACCTCTTCGCCACTAATTTCTTTTAGAAGAAATTCCTTTTCTAAAAATGTGGCATATTGAGAAACAAACAAATTTTGTTCCTCACCGTGGTAGAAGA
Organism: Agapanthus africanus; assembly: GCA_030015575.1. Lineage (NCBI taxonomy): Eukaryota > Viridiplantae > Streptophyta > Magnoliopsida > Asparagales > Amaryllidaceae > Agapanthus > Agapanthus africanus. The sequence goes on from JASDDO010000031.1 coordinate 569,222,938, forward strand.
TATATCCATTGGAATCCTTTGGATATCCCATAAACTTACACAAAGCAGATCTTACCTCGAGCTTTTCCGGATTTTTCTTTTTAACATAGGCAGGAAAACTCCATATCTTAACTCGTTTAAGAGATGTTCTCTTCCCATTCCATATCTCATATGGAGTGGTAGGCACTGATTTGATTGGAACTCTATTCAATAGGTATGCTGCTGTCTCAAGCACATAACCCCAAAAGGAAATATGCAACTTAGTAGTACTCATCATAGAGTGCACCATATCTAATAGGGTGTGATTCCTCCGCTTCGATACACCGTTGTGTTATGGTGTATATAGAGGAGTAAGCTGAGAGAGAATCCTATTTTCTTTTAGATAATCATGGAATTCCGTGATCAAGTATTCTCCTCACCGATCAGATTGTAGGATTTTAATACTTTTACCCGTCTGGTTCTTGACTTCATGCTTATATTCTTTGAATTTCTCAAATGCTTTAGACTAGTGTTTCAACAGCAACACATGTCCGTATCTTGAGAGATCGTCAGTGAATGTAATAAAGTATGAGGAAGCATTCCTGGCATGTGTAGATATGGAACCGCATACATCACTATGTATCAGTCCTAAGAGTTCCGTAACTCTTTCTCCGTGTCCAATAAACGGATTTTTAGTCATCTTACCTTTGAGACAAGACTGGCAAGTTCCGTAAGATGAAAATTCGAATGGATTCAAATATCCATCCTTATGTAACTTAGCTAGTCATGTCGCATTGATATGACCTAGTCTACAATGTCACAAGAAAAATTCATTCATTTCTTAACTCTTCCTCTTGTGTGTGTTTTGTACGTTATGGACTGTGGTTTGATTTAGAACTTATATGCCATTACTTAACAAGCCTGATCCAACCAACTTTTGATTCAAAAAAATGTTCATAACATTATCCTGTAATACAAAATTATATCCTTTTTTATTTAATAAAGGAACTGATATAATATTGCGTATCAGATTCGGTATGTAATAGCATTCGTTCAGAATCAATGTATTACCATTTGGTAATACAAGGTGATATTCGCCAGCTGATTTGGCTGCAACATTTGAACCATTCCCTACTCTTACAGAATGATCACCTATTCTCAGTTCTCTACCTTTCCTTAGCCCATGCGACATATTACATATGTGGAATCCTGATCCGTTATCTAATATCCAGGATGTAGAGTGTACTGAGAAATAGTTCTCGGTAACTAACACACCTGAAGAAGATTCATCAAAATGCTTATTCTTCGTTTGGGTGGCGTGGGAATCCAGATATTCTCCTATTTCCTACTCGGACTTATAACATTTATAAGATAGAGCAGAACCAACGTTCCCCAGCTCAGTATAACAAGCGGGTTCGGTCAATACATCCATTTTATTGTCTTGATCAAGGCCTGACATGGTCGCTACTTAGAGAGAGAGAGAGAGAGAAGAAAACACTAAGTGTATGCTCTTGCAAGATTATATTGGTTATTATCTTATCTAATCAGGATGGCTCCCACTGTTTTTGTTGAATCTTCCTTCAAACCCTAAAAGGTAAGACTCGCCGGGATTAATTACACCTTACAAGTTTGCCATTCTTTCATCCAGGCCAGTGTCGGTACTTTGAGGGAGGTTCCCCGTGCTTTCCCACAGACTTAATTAAAATAAATCTCGTTTTCCCAAGGGCGTAACCCCGTTAACACCTTTCTAGACACCTACTTGATCGGTTAATTATGATGTGTAAAACTCTTCCAGGAGTAACACTTACTCGCAGTGGGTATCGGGATCCAACTATCTCGTAGATGGTATGCAATCTCATTGCAAATTTCAACTCTTGAAATTTCCGATATGGTTTTTACCCCTAGTGACATATGACCTTAACTATGGTCAACAAATCATAAGCACTAGTCAAGTTCTACCCGTCATTTCGTGATTAATTAAACCCACTTATATGACCCTTAACTATGGTCAAAAAAGTCATACAAATGTCTTAATTAATCGCATCATATATTGTGTAGGAAGACATCACTTAGCTACCGTACACTACGTCTTAACTATGGTCAACAAACTTAGCACGAAAACTAAGTGCTCTACTTCCTAAAATGACGGAGGGTTGCAGATGGTTTTTATGAAAACTTTTAACGCTTTGAACTTGATCTCGTTGTAGAATCGAGTGATTTTGAAAAGGAGCGTTTTTTAGGTTTTTGCTAAAGAGGTCACCCCCGGTGAAGGGATCTCGGTGCTTTCCTCATCAAATGAGGTGTTGGATATTCTATAAGGAATACCACTATGCAAAGAAAGAACTAGAGAAGCAATCAAAAAACAAAACTGAGTGGGTTGTAACATCTGCTAGCTTTTACTAAAGAGCTCACTACCGGTGAAAGGATCTCAGCTCTTTCCTTATCGATTAAGTTGCTGGATATTCTTCAAGGAATATCACTATGCAAAGCAAAAACTAGAGCTACCCTTTTTGAAAATTTGATTCCACAACATCATTAGGTTTATTTTCTTTCATTAATCTCATTAATGAAGTCCCATCAATTATGCTTCCTAAGCATCATAGAAGAAAAAAAATACAACATACGTTTATGTCATCCGCATTCGCCACAGTGTTCTATTATGCACCGTTAGGTTACTTAACTAACGGCATAGCGGGGCGGAACTAGCACGGGTGCAAAACATAAGCAACGTCTATTATATATCATATATATAATAATAAAGCATTATTCTCAAGCATATAAAGTGATCAAATCACAGAATATCAGCAGCAGAAGTCCACATATGAAATATTGGATATACTAGGTGGTCCGTGTTTTATATTAAGCCAGTAAAAAAACACGGATTCCACGGTCGCGATGAATAGCCAAACCCACATCGCTAGACCCCTCCGAAAGCGGCAAGCAACCCCACCAATTCTAGAGTTAGGAGACCCGGACTCGACTCCTCGAGATGGTCTTCCACTTGACTCTAGAACCCGGTTACTTGTGCTCCCCGCCTTGGGTTTATCCTAATGCGGAAAAGTAAATAATATACATCAATGGTGACATCATCCTCAAACCGGAAGTGCCCCAATAAAAGAATATTACATACAAGCTTTTACATGAATGAAAATGAAAAAAACTCTCATCTCACATAAAAAAATCCCGGCTATTCAATCACGACGATCCAATATAACATATCCCAGCAACACATAACATCACATGTCATCAACGTAAGTAAATATGCGTATCCTAATTATCGTTGATATATAGCAACGAAATCGGCGATATACCATATATTACACTTACAGTCGCAGAAAAGAAAATGCCAAACAATAACACTTGGAATCGGCACAGCCCTTAGACATCATAAACCCGGAATATCACATATTTCGGATTTTATTCCTAACATTGTAAATCTTACATTTGGGTCTCACTCATGAAAAAACCTTTTCAAAAGAAATCGGGTAATTCAACAAGATTCTCGATTCCTACCGAGACCGAAATGTTAAATTTACAAGCAACAAATCAATTTTCACAAAACTAATTATTGTAGATTCCAAATATTGTATCACATTCCACAGATAGCTAGACGATGTTAAACATTCCGATCGAATCAACAAACACCCAAAATTTCCCGAGAGAGCTCAACACTTAAGCACAGTTTAAAAATACTCAGAACATGCCACAGTACCTATGGACCAACCGTAGAAGGGCCGACCCACGCCTCACTCATAGCGCCGCGGAACTGCCGCAAACACTAGGGTTTGGCCGCGGTTCCGTGGTGAAAAATCGAGTTTGGGTATCGTTCTTCTAGAGGGTCCATAGAATTACTTGCATGATTTGTGAATGTTTTTTAACTTTGAAAAAATCCAACTTTTGGAAAATTTCCAGAGAGGGGGGAAATTGGGTTATTGATATTCGTTCGAAATTTTCAACGTCGTCTAAATTACCCGAAACGAGGTTAGAATTTCGACTACGAAGCACTCCGAATTTCCTTTACTTAAAGATAACATCACATGCAATCTCAGTAAAAACAAGCAACACCTGAAACACCATAACCCAGAGACCAGAGCACCAAACAAAAACGAGGCTAGAACAACATGAGGAAACCGGCCGGGCCGGTTTTATGGGGCATGTCGCCGGGTCAAATCCGGCAGATGCGGTTCGTTTTTGTCTGGTGTTCATGTACATCTCATGTAACATTCTACAGTTGTTTAAAAAAATTTTAAAGGAGTTTTAAAAATCGACAAAAACTCGAGTAATGTTTCGTTTGTTTCGGAGTTCTTTCGGTTTTATAATTCTACAAACATCATCTATTTCTCTAGCTTAGCTCTGATACCGATGTAGGATTACGTAGCACGGTTATTGGGTTTCGGGAGGCATCAGCCATACCGTTTTTAAAATTTTGCCGCGCTAAAGAACCCTAACCTAGAATCTTAACTAGAGAATTAGACGAACCAAGCATGTAAACAACTTTACATCTAAATGAACAAAGAATACAACCTTTGTAGAAAAGTCCTTCGCTTCAAAAGCTCCTTGTAGTAGTCCCTCCGCTCCAAGTGGTGATCTCCCGGACTCTAGTAAGGCTCCACAAGGTGAAATGAACTAACTTGCTTGAAGTCTTTGAGGCCGAAGATGATCTACGTCGAGGAGACACTAACTCAAGCTACCTCTTCACTAATTAGGAATTAGTGAAGCAAAAAACCTAAACTAAATGGCTAATCTAGTGTAGCTTTATGAAGTAGGATTTTTCTCACTTTAGATTTATTTTTCTCACTAGTTTTCTTCACCTCCTAAAAACCTAGAAAGCTCTCTCTTGATGAAGAAGAAGATGAAACCAATAATGCTATAGCAACCATGGGTGAGAAATATCTCATATAACTTATGTAAAGACTTAGCCATGGCTTAAGGTAATGGTTGGATTAATAAATATCTAATGTAAAACAAAACTAGTGGACTAAGACAATGGTTCTACAAGCTTCCACTAAGCTCAAACCATGTGACTAATTTCCTTAGGTGGCATGTTGAGCAATAAGCTTCCACTAAGCTCAAACCATGTGACTAATTTCCATCTAATTTTGATTTACTTTAAATAAATAAACTCCATATTATCATAAGCATGGTGTGTGTCTCATACACCCATGTTGCATGTAGCAACAAGCATAATACAATAATATATATCATATATATATTAAGTGTACACATGTGAGAAAAAGAAATGCTTAAGTGAGCTATTATTAGTTAATGTAAATTAATATATCAAATATATAATTATATATTAAATTATTAAATCAACACTTGATTCAAAAATCCGGTTATATCTCAAATAACTGAGTAATATTATATGTATCAACTTATCGAATCAACACTTGATTCGATAACCCGGCTATATCACATATAACCGACCGATATCACATATCGCAAGAATAGAATACGGAATCACATACACATACTAATCTCGGTCTCGCACATATCACATATGTGCTCTTACTTCATTTTGCCTGAGCCAGGAAAGCTCTATGTAGGACTCTAAAAACTCGTCAATACACCGACAGTAGGTGATGATCATATCAGTCACTCACAAGCCGTCAGCGGTACTAGCTGGAGGTAACTGTTGGGTTTCCATAGCACCTAATCTAGGGTTTGGAAGCATCACACATACCAATTTAAAATTTTAGAAAGGTGCTAAGCAAACTAACCATGAACCTTAACTAGAAATTTTAGGGTAGAAATAAAAGTATCACATACAACAAGTTATATAACACTAAGTGAAGAGAATACAAGCTTTGTAGTTCTCTTTTCTTGATTCCATGGATCCTTAAGAGTTTGAACCGGCTTGCTAGTGATCTTCCAAGTCCACGATGATCCACCCGGAGTCCACTTTGTCCAAGCTCCTAGCTCCACTTGATCAAGAATGAAGATGAAGCTAACACTCTAAACTAATTGGCCAGACTAGTGTAGAATGATGATGTGTTTTGTTTTCTCCATTCAAAACCCTTTCTTTTTTACTACCTCACTCTTTGGAAATTTCAACAGAGTAAGAGAATGAGGAAGAAGAAGATGGCAACTCAAGAGCTCAAGAGATAATGATATCTTGACTATTAAAAATGAGAAAAGAAATTATATATAATTTCTCACTCTCATCCTTAACCATGGGTTAATAAATATCTAGATATTTATTTAGGAGTAATATTAACAATAGAAAATTAACTCATGGTGGAAGCTTAGGTCAAATGAAGGTCAAGGAGAATTATCCCCATGAATTGATTTTCTATTTCTTTAATTCTAAAATAAATATATATGCATATTTATTCCCATGTGAGTCTTGTATTGCCACCATTTGTGTATCATCAACCATGACACACAAGAATGTATGCATGTATGTGTGCATGCACATCATCATGTGCATCAATATAAACATATGCATACATGCATGCATACAACAAAGAAAAAGGGTTTAATAAAGAATTAAGCTAAAAGTCTATGTTAAATCAACACTTGATTTAACAAACCGGTTATATCATATAAGACCCGACAAATAGAAACACGCCCGATTAATATACGGTATTGATTGGTATAGATTCTGCGTGTTCAAGTTTAGTTAATTACCGCAATCAAGACGGTTTCGCTTGTAGCTAGCCGGTTGAGTACGGGTCGTCCGTAGGGAGATGGGAATCTTTTTCTATGTGCTTTAACGAGTTAAGTCCAAAAGTCCAGATTTGTTTATGATTAAGTGTTAAAATGATATGTAAAGAGAGCTTGTTAGGGTTAGGATTAGGTTAGTTTGAGTTAGGAGTCGCTCACCTCTTTCGTTGCCACTCTTAATATCGGTGTTACGGTAATCGGCAACAACGGGGATTAGCACGACTAGAAAGGAACTTGCGAGTATAAGCTAGGCTTTCCAACGCATAAGTTCTTCCTTTTGGTGCTTGTCCGTCCGTTCTTGGCTCTTAGCCATAACCTCCGGTTAATTCAACCACAACCGGTCTCACTACGGAATCACCGCTATCATGTAGGATAGGGTGCCGTAAGGAGCGGATTGTGGTTCAATTAACGGGAGTCGATTTAAGATGTTGGGCAAGGAAAGAGTGAGAGAGATTTCCTTCTCTCAAACTTCCCTTATCCTACCCTAACAAGTATGGAAACTACTCACACATCATAACGAAAAGAAAATAAAACAAAAGAGGAAGATAGAAAGAAAGAGATTAGAAGATAACAACTAGCTATTTGCGACCTCACCTTGGCAAGGATCAAGCGTAAGCATCATGGTTGTTTAAGGATAAAGGAAAAGAGAAAAGAAAGAAACAACAAGAAATAACAACAACTAAATTATCAATTAAAGATTACAAGTAATTAACATAACAAGAGCAAGACAAGTATGATAAAAAAATGAACTTCTTTATTCATCATTCTTCACTCACAAAAGCTCACTACAAGTTTTTCAATGGAGAAGAGATGAGAAGAGTAAGAAGAACAAGTATTCTAAACCCTAAAAAAAATACAAGATTAAGCACCCTTGGCTTCACAAGGTTCTGGGCTATTTATAGGCAGGGAACTGGAAATCTAGGGCAACATTCTGTATTTAAATGAAAAGACACAAATACCCTTGAAATTTCATCAGATGAGGAGACAATAAGGCCGCGGAACCGCGGCCTATACCCCTATTGGCCGCGGTTCCGCGGCCGTATAGTGGAATTGGGGCATGGGGGTTTTGGTGCTTCCCTGGTCTGCTGTGTCCTTTATTCCGGTACATGTTTTTTCTCAGATTTCTTTTACGATTTTTCCAGAATTTCTGTTGAGCAAAAAGTGATTTGATGTGGATCTTTTTGTCATGATTTCCTCGAGCTCCGCGTAGATTTCTTGGATCTTGTGTTGCCATTGAGCCTAGTGCATGAAAATGACGTTGATTTGCCATTTTATCTCTTAAACTGGTGTGTGGCAACAGACGGATAAAGAGCGGAGATCCGTGTTTTATCCGTGGTTGGCAGGAACCCGGATTTTGTCGTGTTTTTCCATGAATTTCACCGTTTCGAGCCGAGAACCTGTATCCTGCAATTGACTAGCAAACACGGCTCAAGAGTTCCTACCCATAAGCAATATGATAAAAATTGGGCGGTATAAAAATGCAAAAAACTGATATGAACAAATACCCCCAAACTTATCATTTGCTCTTCCCGAGCAAAGCCAATTTATTCACAAAAAATTTCCTAACCTCACTTTCGCAGGGAACGTGATTGCACAGAGCATGTGCAACAAGCCGTTAAACCTCTAGGTGTCCCTAGTATGAGGAGTGTTGTCTCCTGAGGGTTTTCAGAGGATACTACCCACAAAATCCGGTCAAAGCTAGTTTTGCAAAATAACTTATGATTCAAACCCTAAAGTTTTGTTTCAGGAAATAACAATTCTATTATCCTAAGTCAAGACTATCAAACCTTTATTTTTCACACCTCGCTTCTTATTTAACTACAGATTTTATATGTCTTTACGTGCAGTGCAATTAGTGTCGTTAAGTTTCCAGAAGGATCGATTTAAGTCATCATGTCACACAATAAAGCCCAGATAAAATTTTTTAAAGGATCACATAAGTTTTATAAAGAGTTAAGCATTTTTCAAGTTTCGTTTTCCAGTAAAGTTTCAACTTCCGAATTTCTATCTTCCTTAACAGGAAACTAGGTCTTATTTTTCATTCCACCTTTTTTCTTGTTTTCATTTCATACACACCTCTGTGAACGTGCAATAGTCTTTATCATAGAATAAAACCTTCATATCCCCGCTAAAATTTTTATAAAAGCCTGTCTTTTATCAAGATTATTCTCACACAAAGAACCGTTAGGAATTTTAACTCGGAGAGAACACTTGCTTGACTTTGTTTTAATCTGGACTTTCTAGGCTTCTTAGCGAGCTTTGGGCCAATGCACCCAAACCAGTTGGCTTTAGGGCATTAGGTGTAGAAACACCCCAGCGGACTTAATTACTCAAGTTACCTAGGTCCAAAAACAAAAGACAGTTTGGCGTGAAAATCAAGATGATTCAATACGAACGGAGACATAACCGGCAGTTCAATTATTTTTTGGATAAAAGACGTGTTTAGTGGGTTCGGTATGTAATCATTCCAATCAAGTTTCAGATGGGTTATTTTTCAGACTCAGTTCCAATTAAGGCATCAATAACATTCCTTCATATTCACTCACTTCATAAACTATTCTTGATATTACTTATTTCAGAACAAACCTATTTGATCCTCAGAAAATCATTGATCCATTTAAAAGTTTTTCGACATAAAAGACTTGTCATCTAATTCCCAAAAACTCACGACACGTGTAGTGTGATGTAAAGACGTATATCAGCTATATTTAACTTCAAAGGAGAGTTATCTTTCAGGTTTTCAAAATCTAAAAATAAGATTTAGTTCTTCTTATTTGCTCAAAACAAAACCGTCGAAATGTTGAATCAGAGTCGTCCCACTAGCTAACTTGACAAAAAGTTTTTATGTTTTTAGAAAATTTTCTGATTTTTATGGATTCAATGGATTTTAATATGCAGATGCAAAATATACATATGAATGCGAAGGTTAGAAATGCGTACCGAGCGTACCCCCAAACTTAAACTGGACAGTGTCCTCACTGTCGTCGCATGAAGAGAACATTTGAAGGGTCAAAATTGTCGGTTAGATATACACAATTTTTTTTTTTTAAAGAGTAAAGAAAAAGGAAAAGAATATCCACAAATAAATACAAAAAGGTATATACATACCCCCAAACTTATTTGGAACAGTGTCCACTGTTCTTGGCTGGATAACCGAAGTTTGGTGGTAGGCAGAGGAAGATTATACAGGGTAAACCGGCTCCTGTAAGACCAGGAGCTCCTCTGTTGGTTCGGCGCTAAGGTACGGTTTTAGTCGGTGTCCGTTCACTTTGAAAAATGAACCGTCCTTTGGATTCTCCAAATCCACAGCGCCCTGCGGATACACATTCCGCAAAAAATACGGCCCTTTCCAGCGAGATCTGAGCTTTCCTGGATGGAAGTGTAGCCGGGTGTCGTAAAGCAGTACCTGCTGACCAGGTACGAAGGTTTTGCGCAAAAGGTGTTTATCGTGAAAAACCTTCGTTCGGTTCTTAACGACAACCACATTATCGTAAGCCTCATCCCTAAGCTCGCTCAATTCGTTTAACTGCAGCTTTCGATGGCTGCCCGCATCTTCAAAAGATAGATTCAGCTCCTTTATCGCCCAAAATGCGCGATGTTCTATTTCGACAGGTAGGTGGCAAGCCTTTCCGTACACAAGCCGATAGGGAGATATGCCAAGATCGGTCTTATAAGCTGTTCGAAATGCCCAAAGGGCATCAGTGAGTTTCAGCGACCAATCCTTACGGTTCTTGGAAACCGTCTTCTCCAATATCTGCTTGATTTGCCGATTTGAAACTTCGGCATGCCCACAGGTTTGGGGGTGGTAGGGCGTAGACAGCTTATGATTAATGGAATATTTCCGCATCAAGGCCTCGAAAGTCTTATTGCAGAAATAAGTTCCATTGTCGCTAATGATCGCTCGGGGGTGCCCAAAACGGGAAAAAAATGTTTTCTTTAAGAAAGCTAACGACAACCTTGTTGTCGTTAGTCCGGCTGGGCACAGCCTCGACCCATTTAGAGACGTAATCAACAGCGAGAAGAATGTACAAGTTCCCGAAAGAGCTGGGAAACGGCCCCATGAAATCTATCCCCCAAACATCGAAAATCTCCACAACCAAGATTGGTTGGAGTGGCATCTCGTTCCTCCGGGATATCCGGCCCAAATGTTGGCACCGGGAGCAAGTCTTGCAATAGTCATGAGCGTCTTTAAAGAGTTGTGGCCAATAGAAACCACATTGCAAGACCTTCTCAGCTGTCTTTCTGGGGCCAAAATGCCCGCCACATGCTTGATCGTGGCAAAACGACAGCACACTCTTGAATTCATCGTCAAGGACACACCGACGAATAATCTGGTCGGGACAGTACTTGAACAGATAGGGTTAGTCCCAGTAAAAGTGTTTTACTTGGGATAAGAAGCGAAGTCTGTCCTGACTTGACCATTCAGTCGGTAATAACCCTGTGGCCAAATAGTTCAAAATATCTGCGAACCAGGGTTTGCAAGATACTGTCAAGAGCTGTTCATCCGGGAAAACGTCGTTGATCGGAATTGGAGGCGAAGGCGAAGAAGGAAGTCGTGAGAGATGGTCGGCAACTACGTTTTCACATCCTCGTTTGTCCTTAATGACAAGGTCAAACTCTTGAAGCAAGAGGATCCAACGTATTAACCGAGATTTTGCATCTTTCTTCGCAAAAAAATGGCGCAGAGCAGAATGGTCTGTGTTGACAATGACTGGAGAGCCGATGAGGTAGGGCCTGAACTTATCTAAAGCAAATACAACAGCTAAAGAATTCCTTCTCAGTTGTTGAATAATTGAGTTGGGCGTCGTTCAGGGTCGGCTCGCATAATAGATTACGTGCGGCATCTTGTTGATGTGTTGTCCAAGGACAGCACCAATGGCAAATTCGGATGCATCGCACATAATCTCAAATGGGTGCGTCCAGTCAGGCGAAGAAAGAACGGGAGCAGAAGTGAGTGAGCTTTTCAATGACTCGAATGCAGTCACACAGCTCTAGTTGAAGTCGAATGGCGTATCCTTGGCCAGCAAAAGAATCAAGGGCCTAGCAATCTTGCTAAAGTCCTTGATGAACCGTCTATAGAAACCGGCATGGCCAAGGAAGGCTCGGATATCTCTGACGCATCGGGGAGGAGGGAGATTGGAAATGACCTCAATCTTTGCTTTGTCAACCTCTATGCCATTTTGCGAGATGATATGTCCTAAGACAATACCTTCGCGCACCATGAAGTGGCACTTCTCCCAATTCAAAGTGAGATTCTTGTCCTTACATCGGGTAAGGACAGCGTCAAGATGCAGCAAACACTCATTGAAGGAATCGCCGAAGATGGAGAAATCATCCATGAAAATCTCCAGAAATTTTTCCACCATGTCTGAGAAGATTCCCATCATACACCGCTGGAAGGTAGCGGGCGCATTGCATAACCCAAAGGGCATGCGACGATATGCAAACGTGCCGAAAGGACAAGTGAATGTGGTCTTGTCCTGGTCTTTTTCGGCGATGAGAATCTGATTATAGCCGGAGTAGCCATCAAGAAAGCAGTAGTACTCGTGTCCGGCCATCGTTCAAGCATTTGGTCAATGAAAGGTAGCGGAAAGTGGTCCTTCCGCGTTGCGGCGTTGAGTTTTCTGTAATCGATGCATACTCGCCACCCAGTTTGGGTGCGAGTAGGGATTAACTCGTTCGCCTCGTTGGTTATGACCGTTATACCTGATTTCTTGGGGACAACGTGAATGGGGCTAACCCACTGGCTATCAGAGATAGGGTAAATAATACCACTATCTAGACATTTTACGATCTCCTTCTTCACAGCCTCTTTCATGACTGGATTGAGCCGTCTTTATGGATCCCTGGCTGGTTTGGCATCATCCATCAGATGAATGTTATGTTCAATGAACAGGGGACTAATCCCCTTGATGTCCGCCATGGACCAGCCAAAAGCTTGCCTGTTGCGGTGCAAGACCGCAAGAAGAGCTTTCTCTTGCTGTGGAGCTAGAGAAGCCGAGATGATGACAGGGAGGGTCTCGTTCTCACCTAAGTAAGCGTACTTAAGGTGAGACGGCAAAGGCTTGAGTTCGAGCGTTGGAGGTTAAACGATGGAAGGCAAGATTGGTGAAGAGGTCTCGAACTCAAAGGACTCCAGCAAAGGTTCAAAACGAGTGTAAGCGACCGAATTGGATGGTTCAGGTAACTCATCCGGAAATTCGAAGGATTCAAACTCGGGTTGTGAGCGGCTAAGATCGTTCGAGAACGTGAAACACTCGTAGTCATTGTCGGGCGCAAAAACAGCAGCAGGTTCGAAGAGGAACGCACTAGTGGCGTCAAGGTTATCGTGATCGAAAAGAAACTCCTCGAATTCACACTCTTCTGGAGTGATCTCCTGGATCGAGCAGACGTCTAGTATATGAGCATTATGTTCGGAGGGCTGATTCCCCAACCTAAAAATGTTGAGTTCAATCGTCATATTTCCAAAAGATAGGTTCATCGAACCATTGCGACAATTGATCACAGCATTTGAGGTTGCAAGGAATGGGCGACCGAGTATCACCGGAATTTGATTCCGGGGGTTAGCTACAGGCTGTGTGTCTAATACAATGAATTCAATGGGGAATATGAAGTCCCGGACTTTGATTAACACATCCTCTAGCTCACCCCTAGGATGGGTGATCGATCGGTCGGCCATTTGGAGAGTGCAGTGCGTGGGTTTCAGCTCTCCTACGCCTAATTGCTCGTATACTGAGTACGGAAGCAGATTAACACTGGCACCAAGATTTAATAGTGCGCGGTTGATGTTCTTATCCCTAATGGTAATAAAAAATTAGGACAGCCAGGGTCCTTCCGTTTTTGTGGTAAAGATTGGGTAAGGGCATCACTCACAGCACTAGCCAAGAAAACTTTCTTGGGTACCTCAGACTTCTTCTTTTTCGTGCACAAGTCCTTTAAGATTTTCGCGTAGGACGGGACTTGTTGGACAGCATCTAAAAGAGGAATGTTAATGTTAACCTGCTTAAATAACTCCAGAATCTTCTCCATTTGTGGATTTTTTTTGGTGGACTTCAACCGGTTTGGAAATGGAACGTTTTTAAAATTGGTTGAGTCCAATGCTGGAGGAGGAGATTTTGGAGTTGGAACGGATCCCAGAACTGGTGTTTTCGTGGAGTGAGAAGTGGGTCCGTTCAGAGCAGAAGAAGAGGAAGGAGAGCTTGTTGAAGAATGGAAAATAGGCTCAGCAGACGAAGAAGCAGAAGAAGAAGAAGAAGAAGAAGCAGCGGCCGGGGTGTTATCGTTGATCCATGTGCCAATGTTGTTTTGCAGCATCCTTCCCGATCTCATTGTGGTCACGGCACTCACATTATGGTTCTGTTGTTCAAGAGCAACATGTACATTATGTGGGTGATCGGGATTTGGGAGTGGCTGGGACGGGAGCTTCCCCTTCTCTCGCTCGCTTAAGGCCGCATTCAGCTGTGCAATCTAGGCCTCGATGGTCTTGATGCTTTGCCCGTGAGCGGCAGTGTGTTGCACTAAGGACTGAATGGAAGACTGGATGTTGGCGGTGGACTGAGTTGATTGTTTAACGAACGCCTCCAGACTTCGTTCGAGCGAAGAAACCTTATCGTTGTTTGACGGAACAAAGTTGTTTGGTGGAAAAGAATTGTTGGGTGCAAAGTTGTTCGTCTGATTTTGAAAAGGTTGGGGTTGGAAGGGCTGCTGAAACTGATGTTGAGTTTGTTGTTGCGCTTGTTGTTGCGGAGGAGGGGGCCTCTGGAAATTGTTGCCTTGGAATTGATTCTGATTCTGATTCCAAGAGAAATTGGGATGGTTCCTCCAACCGGGATTGTAGGTGGAAGAGTATGGATCATTCCTCGGTCTTTGCTGGAATGCAGCATTAACCTGATCCTATCCTTGCGATGTGGATTGTAAGGACACTCTTCGGTCAAGTGAGAAGGATCGGAACAAAAAGCGTAAATGGTACGAAGGGGAAGAACAGGGGCAGGAGAAGGAGAAGAAAATTTGCTCTCTATCGCTTCAAGCTTACTTGTTATTGCAGCCATTTCAGCTTTCATCGCAATAGAAACATCAAGTTGGTGAATTCCTACCCTAGACTGATCGGTAGAAGTGGAGGTAGAAGAAGAAGAAGTCGGTCTGGTGCTCTCCCATTGTAGCGTTTGCTCCGCAAGGTCGTCAAAGAATTGCCACGCTTCCTCGTCAGATTTCGATAGGAAGTGGCCCTGACAGATGGTTTCCAACAACTGCTTGGTTGCTGGGTTCAGGCCCTCGTATAAGGTTTGGCAAAGTTTCCAACTCTCGATACCATGGTGAGGACACTGAACAAGAAGGTCTTTGTACCGGTCAAAACACTTCCAGAAGGGTTCAGAAGGAAGCTGAGAGAATGGGTTGATTTCATTGCGGATCCTTGCGGTTTTATGATTCGGATAAAATTTTTTGAGAAACGCTTTAACAAACTCGTCCCAACTGGTTATGGAGTGGGAAGCGGTGCTATACAGCCATTTTTTAGCAAGATCGCATAAAGTGAACGGAATGACCCGTAGCCGTATAGCATCGTCCGACAGTTGGGTAGTTTTCATCATGGCACAAACGTTTTGAAATTTATTGATGAAGAAATAGGCATCTTCAGATTCAAGCCCATGAAATCGCGGAAGCATGTTGATGAAGTGGGGCTTAATTTCAAAATTATCCCCATTGGCCGGTGGAAGTGAAAGGCAAGTGGGAAGTGCAGAACGGGTGGGATAGAAACGATCCTGGAGCGCGATTCGCTGCGGCGCTACAACAGGCGGTGGTGGTGGGTTATTGGTCTCCGTAGGAGGTGGAGCCAATCCAAGGGTAGTCAAAGAGATGTTCGGATTAAATCCTGACATCGCGGAAGAAGAGGTTGGTGATGGTGAAGGTGAAGATGTATGAACAGAATTCCGGTCAACGTCGGAGTTGGCCGGCAAAGGTAAGGGTGAAAGAGGCGTAGACGGAGTTTCGAGGTCTGAGTCGATCGCGTAGTCGATAGCGACTAACGTAACGCGGACTAGGCGGGCGCTAGTGTCCCAAGTCCAAGCAGACATACACTAAACGAGTTTAGTATAGTCAAAGCGGAGAAGGTGAGGGTAAGAAAACGTCGATGGAGAAATACGATGGGTGATGGGTGAAAAATGGATTCTGGCGACAAAGGGCAAGTTTTTATAAAAGTTTTTGATTTTTTTCTTTTTTTTTTAGAAAGAGCTTTACAGGAATATGTACGAACTTACGGCTTTAAGCAATCACAAACAAGATATGCACAATCACACCTAGATCTAGGGTCACCTAGGTCTGCTAGACAGCTCCTAACTGTTCCAGAGGGCTAGAAATAGGACCTCAAACCGCCTCTTCTCCGTCAAATGCGGCCAGATAAGTGCCAGGTAAGTGGGAGGTTTTCCAACGCTTTCGCGAAGTTCCTTAATTAAAAACCACTTGCCTTCGACACACTTGTCTAGACACCGCAAAAGTCAGATAGGATAAACGGCCGATGCATGTAACTAGTCCTCCGTCCTATTGAGCGCGAAGTCCTTAGGGCTGAGTCTAGTATTTTTTAATTTAACAATGGTCAATGCATATGCTTTTTATGATTTCTGGGGTCCTGGGAAGGGTGATGAAATCCCCACCCAATCTGAATTGGTTTCAAGCCCCTTAAGTCCGTATTAATATATGCAAAGCGGTAACAAATCAACTGCAAACAATTTTTATTTTTAGCGCGGCGCAAAGAATCCTGCACAAGAACAGTTTATTGGAAGGGGGAAGAGAATTTGCGCAAAGAATGCTGCAGAAAACACAGTTTAGAGGAGTCCAGAGGAGTAGGGGAGAGAAAAGGAGGACTTACAGTGATTTTTGCACCCTGAAGGAGCCAAACGGCCGCGGTTCCGCGGCCTAATCTTGCTTATGCCGCGGTTCCGCGGCAGTAAGGTGGAGTTGGCCTTCTGAAATTTTTGGGTGTGCTTCAGTGGTTGTCCTCTGCTTGCCTGGATTTGCTGAATCTTGATTTGCTCACTGTATCTGCTCCAGATTTTTACAGTAGACCGTTTGCTTCGTTTTGATCCGTCGCGGTGTAGCCGCGAAATATGGGTCTAACTTCCCACGTCTTTAGCACTGAACTTCAACTTCGTATTATCCTGCACATTTGCACAAAAACTAATCAAAAACAACAATATGGTTTTTGTTTTTTTTACAAAGTATATTTTTTTGTTTTGTTTTTCCGGTTAGCTTTATATTCACAAATTAACCCGAAATTTCACAAAGAAATAAACTACCGTCTCCCCGGCAACGGCGCCATTTGATTGGTAGAGATTCTGCGTGTTCAAGTTTAGTTAATTACCGCAATCAAGACGGTTTCGCTTGTAGCTAGCCGGTTGAGTACGGGTCGTCCGCAGGGAGATGGGAATCTTTTTCTATGTGCTTTAACGAGTTAAGTCCAAAAGTCTAAATTTGTTTATGATTAGCTAAGTGTTAAAATGATATGTAAAGAGAGCTTGTTAGGGTTAGGATTAGGTTAGTTTGAGTTAGGAGTCGCTCACCTCTTTCGTTGCCACTCTTAATATCAGTGTTATGGTAATCGGCAACAACGGGGATTAGCACGACTAGGAAGGAACTTGCGAGTATAAGCTAGGCTTTCCAACGCATAAGTTCTTCCTTTTGGTGCTTGTCCGTCCGTTCTTGGCTCTTAGCCATAACCTCCGGTTAATTCAACCACAACCGGTCTCACTACGGAATCACCGCTATCATGTAGGATAGGGTGCCGTAAGGAGCGGATTGTGGTTCAATTAACGGGAGTCGATTTAAGATGTTGGGCAAGGAAAGAGTGAGGGGGATTTCCTTCTCTCAAACTTCCCTTATCCTACCCTAACAAGTATGGAAACTACTCACACATCATAACGAAAAGAAAATAAAAGAAAAGAGGAAGATAGAAAGAAAGAGATTAGAGGATAACAACTAGCTATTTGCGACCTCACCTTGGCAAGGATCAAGCGTAAGCATCATGGTTGTTTAAGGATAAAGTAAAAGAGAAAAGAAAGAAACAACAAGAAATAACAACAACTAAATTATCAATTAAAGATTACAAGTAATTAACATAACAAGAGGAAGACAAGTTTGATAACAAAATGAACTTCTTTATTCATCATTCTCCACTCACAAAAGCTCACTACAAGTTTTTCAATAGAGAAGAGATGAGAAGAGGAAGAAGAACAAGTATTCTAAACCCTAAAAAAAATACAAGATTAAGCACCCTTGGCTTCACAAGGTTCTGGGCTATTTATAGGAAGGGAACTGGAAATCTAGGGCAACATTCTGTATTTAAATGAAAAGACACAAATACCCCTGAAATTTCATCAGATGAGGAGACAATAAGGCCGCGGAACCGCGGCCTATACCCCCTATTGGCCGCGGTTCCGCGGCCGTATAGTGGAATTGGGGCATGGGGTTTTTGGTGCTTCCCTGGTCTGCTGTGTCCTTTATTCTGGTACATGTTTTTTCTCAGATTTCTTTCACGATTTTTCCAGAATTTCTGTTGAGCAAAAAGTGATTTGATGTGGATCTTTTTGTCATGATTTCCTCGAGCTCCGCGTAGATTTCTTGGATCTTGTGTTGCCATTGAGCCTTGTGCATGAAAATGACACTGATTTGCCATTTTGTCTCTTAAACTGGTCTGTGGCAACAGACGGATAAAGAACGGAGATCCGTGTTTTATCTGTGGTTGGAAGGAACCCGGATTTTGTCGTGTTTTTCCATGAATTTCACCGTTTAGAGCCGAGAACCTGTATCCTGTAATTGACTAGCAAACACGACTCAAGAGTTCCTACCGATAAGCAATATGATAAAAATTGAGCGGTATAAAAATGCAAAAAACTGATATGAACAGGTATCACATACATGCATTTAATCGGGTCCCCGTGCATATCTCATATGCACACCACATCGTTTCACCTGGGCTAAGAAACTCCTCTGTGGGACTCTAAGACTCGTCAATACACCGGCAGTGGGCGATGATCATATCAAACACCCACAAGCCGCAAGAGGTCAGCTAAACGTAACGATCACCCGGGTATTGAGCGATCAGAAGGAAACAATCGAACCTGTCAAAACTCCCGTCGAGCCAACTGGAAACACTACCGTACAGTCCGGTCTCTTCGTCTGATATGCTGCATATCGAGTCTAAGGATAGTATCGTCGACCGCAATAACTCAATAAGTCATGCCGGTGTATGGCTCATAACAGATCGAGAAACTACTGATAACTCTTATCAGTAAATCTCAGCAGCCCTGGTCAGGGACTTCCTGTTATAGCCAATCGAGCATTGCACAACATCAACCCCAATACCGGGAGAGACGAAACCCCTCCTATCGCTCATTGCCTCAATGTGCCTCGGGACTGTACCCAAAATCCACCTGTTTGCACGACTCATTAGAGTCGTGGTAGAGTGGAGATTAAAGTACAGTTGGAGGACACATAAGACTCTATGATGATCTTGGGTCTACAGACTAACATGTACCAGTGTCACCTGAGAACTGCAATCCGACGATAGATATAATACCACATAGGAGTTCTCGGTGAGTCCGTTCTGTGTACCCAGTCTCCACTGAGCACCCGCATACAATCTTTGGTGTCACCACACCAGATGGATATGGGATCATCCATCACCCATCATATGGGTCAAGAATGGTATACGCTAGTCTACTCTGGAATATCGACGCCCCGTCTCGATACACCCACGACTAGGAATAGTTCAAGGATATGCACATAAACAACACGTGTCCCACTAGTATGATCTGCATCATAGTCGCAGTAGTCAAGCAAATATCCTGAGGGATTTATCAACTTGTACCAAATGAGTAAGATACATGATCAAATGTACATGTCAAGATAAAGTAAACCAGATAGTATACTATCATGTCGAGCAAGAAAGTCATCTATATACATATATACATGTCCAAGCATCCACTATACATATAATGGCCTCTAGGGCATACATATATCCAACAATCTCCCACTTGCACTAAGGCCAATTATTGGCGTATCTCATACACAACATCTCAAAAAGTCGCTCATGTTGCGGTTGTGGAAGGGCCTTGGTGAGTGGATTCGCGGTGTTATTCTTTGTATCAACTCTCCGAATCTCGATTTCATGGCGTTCTACTATCTTCCGGATCAAATGATATCGCCTTAGGATATTTCTGGAATTCTGATGAGACATGGGTTCTTTGGCTAACGCCATAGCTCCACTATTATCACAATACAATGGTATTGGATCAACAATAGTTGGAACTA
The DNA here is from genome assembly GCA_030015575.1 of Agapanthus africanus. Classification (NCBI taxonomy): domain Eukaryota; kingdom Viridiplantae; phylum Streptophyta; class Magnoliopsida; order Asparagales; family Amaryllidaceae; genus Agapanthus; species Agapanthus africanus. Next base: position 569,242,861 of record JASDDO010000031.1, read on the forward strand.
CTCCTAGTTCCACGACGAACTTCCTCATCCAGGCGGCTTTCTTGGCAGCATCATTTACAGCAATATACTCAGCTTCCATCGAGGAGTCTGCAACGGTATCCTGTTTGGAACTCTTCTAACTAACCGCCCTTCCATTGAGGGTAAATACAAACCCTGAGATAGATTTTTTGTCATCCTTATCACTTTGGAAGCTGGAATCGGTAAAGGCCTCCATTTGGAGATCCCCATTACCATACACCAAGAATAATTCTTTAGTCCTTCGCAAGTACTTAAGAATGTTCTTCACTGCTATCCAATGTTTCTCCCGTGGGTTCGATTGATACCTGCTTACCCCAGCTAGTGCATAAGCTACATCAGGGAGAGTACACAACATCGCATACATTATAGATCCTACGGCTGAAGCGTAGGGTATAATGCTCATGCGAGCTCTCTCTTCATCGGTCTTCGGACAGAAGTCCTTGGAGAGAGTAATTCCATGACAAGCGGGTAAGGCACCACGCTTATAATCTTCCATACTAAACCTTTTTAGGATGGTGTCAATGTACTTTGATTGGGACAATCCCAATAATCTCTTGGATCTATCACTATAGACCTTAATGCCCAAAATGCAAGAGGCATCACCCAGGTCCTTCATGGAGAACCTTTGCGATAAGAATAGTTTGACCGATTGTAGCATATGAATATCATTTCCTATTAAGAGAATGGCATCCACGTACAATACGAGGAATGTGACAGTTCTCCATACAATCTTCTTATAAATGCATGGTTTATCTATATATTTGACAAAATCAAACTCTTTGATTGTATCATCAAAGCAGATGTTCCAGCTCCGTGAGTCCTTCTTTAATCCATAAATGGATTTAAGCAACTTACATGCTTTCCCGCTGCTCCTACTGTCAATGAAGCCCTCTAGCTGATCCATATAAATGCATTCTTCTAATACACCATTTAGAAATGCAGTTTTAACGTCCATCTGCCAGATTTCATAGTCGTAGTGAGCAGTGTAAGTCTACGCTAGCGCCCCGGCAGTCTACAGACGCCAAATGCGGAACAAAAACTTTTAACTTGGCGCTATCGTATACTTTAACCCGGATCTGCCATTATTGCTAAACTAACAAACTGTAAAGAGTGTAGAATGGTTATACCGAACGATCCGAGTCCTTCGTTCTTCAACCATCATCCCACGCTCCGTTGCGGCTGCTCCGATCTCGTCGATCGCCGATCTCCTCGTCGAGGTGGCACCACATGATCGGTTCTTTAAACGGGCTCCCGCCTCTGACTCGAGGCAACTCGATCGTCAAGTTTGCTAAAAGAGACGACCAAGATTGATGTAGAGAATGAGTAGATGACTTTGTCTCATTTCGTCCAAATCCGTGGACGATCGGTTAATGAAGTTGCCGAGGGAATTGGGTGATGGAATGAAATGAACTGTGAATTCCATACACCCCAAATCTATCATAATCTTTTCACAAATGAAAACCACAACCCAAAGAGAGAGAGGAGGGGGCCGGCCTTATAAAGAGAGGGGGGTGACCGTAGGAGGAGGGAGGTGACCACATCAAGAAGCCTTATCATCACAAAAGATCTTAAGCAAAACAAAAGGCTTTAAAGAAAACAATGAATCATAAGCATAGTCACCAAAAGCTTTAATGACACCATTAATGCCTAATGAGTCATGAAGCCACTTCATCACTTCTAGAAGCTTCTAGAATGATGACTCACTCATATCAGAAGAAAAGATAAATCCGTTTTTAACAGAATGTTAAAAGACGGCTGATAGAAAACTGGAAACTGGCAACTTCCAAAAGTGATCCTGAAACGAATTTCAGGACAACCCCGAAACTGTATAAATATACCCGCATTTGTATTACGACCGAATACAAATGCAACTGAGACAAAGATATTATACCTACTCAATATAATACTCGGATCCGGCTTAAACCAAAGCCGACCAGTATAATCTGCCCGAAAAATAACACGTGCGTAAACGCACGTGCATTTTCCGAACCCTGCCATAAAACCATACGGCCTCTACAACGTTTCGCCCGAACTTGGGAAACTGTCTGTGGGGGACTCTAATGACTCGTCAGTACCCTGGCAGTGGGTTTAACCACAAACCGTCAGCGGCACTAGCTATGCATAACGGCTGCCCATGGACTGACCTCAAGGGTGGCCGAGGAGCGAACTCAAGGGAGACCGATGAGCGAACTCCTCCGAAAACCCTACTGAGCCTAACAGTGACAATGTATATACAGTCCGGTCCGTTCGTCAATGAGTATCGCATATCCGCCTAGGGGGCTAGCAACGTCAGACCCCCAATAGCAGTATAAGTCGTGTCGGAGTGAAGCCTCAATACACCCTGAGATACTACTGGAGTACCTACCAGTAAATCTCCTACCATGGCCATGGATTTGTGTAATGGCTCTCCTAGACACAGAACGATCTCGCCCCCAATACCGGGAGAGACGAATCCCCTGCCGATCCGCTCACGTGCCTCCATATGGCTCGGGACTGTACCCAAAAGCTACCTGTTTGCACGACTCCTTTGAGCCGTGGTAGGGTAGAAATCAAAGCACAGTGGGAACTCACACGAGACAAATAACGACCTCAGGTCGATGAACTAACCTGTACACATGTCACCAGGGAACTGCTATCTGACGGTAGATATAATACTAACTAGCAGATTCCCGGCGAGTCCTGTCCGGTGTACTCATAACCCAATGAGCACCTGTATACATCTTAGGTGATCCAACTGTCACCAGTGGCTTGTGAGACCGGCCACCGCCCCTCGTCGGGGTCTCGACTGTACACACTAGTCTACTCCGGAGTATCGATGCCCTGTCTCGAAACTCCCACGACTAGGGACCACAACTAAGGATATGCATATAAACTACCCAACTCTCACGTATATGATCGCCATCATACTGTTGGTAGTAAAGCAAGATCCTAAGGGCTCTATCAAAGTGTAACATGCAATCAGTCACCTGAACATGTACACAACTGATAAAGGCAAACCAGATAGCATACTATCATCTCGAGTAAGACTGTCCTACCGGGATAGGTCCTCCGCAATCATTGCAATCACGTACCTGCGATCCAATAATTGACTATGAGGGCACTATCTCCAACAATCTCCCACTTGCACTCAAGGCTAATATTGCGATGTCGACTACTCACAGCCCGTGTGAAACCGAACATCCAACTCCTCTACTAATCAGTTTCACAAAGCCCGTTTGCAAAACTATTGTGTTCGAGAAATAGCCTCGGTGAGTGGATCCGCCTAGAAGTATCTTTCAATATCTCTCTAAATCTCAAGTTCGCGGAGAAAGCCATCTCCCGAATTGAGTAGTACCTGTCTTAGAATATGTTTGGATATCTGATGGGACCTTAGTTCATAAATGAACTCCATATCCAAACTTCTTAGACAGAATCGATCACTGAACCTAATCAGTATCGGGCACCTTGCTTCCCACAGTATCCTCTTGGACCACCTGTCCATAATACTGTCCCTCTTCTACAGAGGGAAAAACTATAACTCTGACAATCACTCTGTCAACCACGTCACCTTTGAAGCCTGGAATGATAATCGTCTCCCGAAGGAGGCTGCCGTCATCAAATCCGTAGAACATGTACTTATGTTCTATAACTGCTCCCTTATGTTTCTCCAGGATTGGATTAATACAGACTTATTGCATCTAGTGCAAAACCAACATTTGGTGTGGTACTTGACATCTCATGATTGACTCAATTGCCTAAGCAAGTGATCTGCCAATCATGCACATCCCTCTCCTCTTTAGTCTGTAAGACACCTTTAGAGAGGGTGACTCCATCTCCTGCAGGTACACCACCATGCTAGGAGTCAACTATTCCAAAAACCATTAGAATATCTGTCAAAGTACCCACATTGGGAAACTACCCAAATCCAGATCTAAAACCATAGATCTAGAAACCATAATGTCAAATATTATATCCATATCCTGTCTGGAGAAACAACTGTGTGACGACCACAGTACAACCGATCGTAGTATAGGAATTTTACTTCCCACTCTGTGTATGTCATCCAGATACCATGACATCACACCCTACTACCTTCTTAACTGATCCATCCCCTTTTTCTGATTGAAGTCAAACCCATGACTGTCATATCAAAATTCGATGATCTATCTCCGCTATAACTGCTCAAGTCTATAAATAGATATAAGCATCTTGCCCACTATGCTTCCGCTGCTCCCACTGACTATGACAACCCTCATACCGGGTCTCATATCCTGGAACAACAGTAGTGTCAAGTCTGGGTAGATAAGAACCTCCCTGTCACCGTCCTTGAGGCTACCGAAGTACCTCTCGGGTGTCTGAGGTTACCTACCATACCTGCGGAGTGGCTATTGGAATGTCAAACCTGATTGAATGTATAGGTCCTATTAAATTTTCCGTAATCGTTCGTGGTTCTGGAATCACTTCCAGTTCTACCATACTCCCACTACTGTTTTTTTTTTTTTGAAAAAGATCCATTTTTACTAAAACTGTGGCGAGTCAAGAACAATATCACTATTGATCTTCTAAATGGTAGAATATCAACCCTCGTCATAGCCAGGGTCAACCCACAAACAGCCATTACAGAAACAAGCCCTGAGTTATCCAGTGTCTGGTTTTAATCATAAGCTGGACAACTCCCCGTACCTTAATTTCTTTTAAGGTACGAACTATTCTATATCCAATATAGAAACTTTGGCACTTATTTAATTGGAACCATATTCGAATCATGCAGCTGTCTCCAGTGCATATGTACTTAATGGAAAGGGGCTAATCAGCATTACTCAACTTAGGAATCCATCCAATTATGAGTAACCTGAAAGAGAAACACGTTTCTCAAAACCATCACTATCATCTGAATACCATTCACAAGAATCTACATCTTCGATCTCTTTGAAGAATCCCGATACTTGTGATACCTGGTTCTCTACTTTATTCTTATACCCACAACTTCTCAAAACTTAGACCTTGTATTTCTACGAAACACTTGTCTAAATACTAGAGAAGTTATAAGTAAACAGAACATAGTACGAGGACCTACCCCTTTGTCCTGAAGGACACTTGGACAATATACAATACTCTGTATAAGTCCGCTGAGTTGAACAACTCAAAACCTGTGCATCGTAGGTAGAAAACTGTACCCTGGCGATTTCCTCAAATATCACCAATTACAACGAATTCCGATATAATGAGGATAATCACCTAATTCCCAATATCTTACTCCCACTCATCATCTGTAAAACCATACAGATATGAGAATGAAACCTGGTAAATACATACCCTTGGAGTAAGTGTCTAATCGGGAAAACAGTTTTTCTTTAACAATGCACTGAAACATGAAAATGTTTCGTAGGGGTATCCTGGTATTCATAGCAATGCCTCTTCCATAATCCAATTCATGACTTCAACCGTATATTTTATTGCCATCTCTCCAAATCACTTTTATTTGTCTTTAGTCGTTACCTTCTGTACACCATCGTTAGGCTAAATGGTTTTCTTCCTTCCCTACCGTTCGGCACCAGCCTATGGTTTGGAAGAAGACTATCCAGTAAGCATAATGGGTGTACCCTCCTAAACCAAGGAGTACTCGCATCTCGAGAGAAGGTGATGATAAAAGACAACTGAATAATACCTTATTCTTTTAAAGGTGAAATAGGAGTGGCGATTAAGTACGCGGTTTTGGTCGTGAATGATAACAGTCGCAATTTACTTTGCCCTCTTTCTAATCCCTTTATTTTGTCTTTACATATTACCTTCTGCACACCCTACTTAGGCTAATTGGTTTTCTTCATTCCCTACCTTTCGGCACCAGCCTATGGTTTGGAATAAGACTATCCAATAAGCGTAATAGGTGTACTCTCCTAAACCAAGGAGCCCTCGCAACCTGAGAGAAGGTGATAATAAAAGACAACTGAATAAGCCAATTCTATTTCTCCTGAACCTTGATCCATCCCCGAAGAAGTCCCTTCGAGTTCGTATATAACCATACGATGGCTCTATCCAATGGAAGTGGATATCCGTAGTAATACGGGTGTTCTGAGAAATACAAAGGGTAAAATAAGGAGTGGCAATGACTTATGCAACTAAGACAATCCAAAAGCCAGTATTTTAAGAAGGTTCGGTCAACCTGGTCACTGAGTCATAGTCTAGGGTCGGTCAAAGGTCGCTGCCAAAGAGAGAGAGAGAAAAGAAACACTCTGCGTGCACTCTATCCTAGATCAGAATGGTCATCATTTTATCTAATCCGGAAACCTCCCACTGTCCTGTCAAATTCTCCTCCAAACCTAAAGAAGAATCAATCGGGATCACCAGAAGAGTAAACCAACTCATCAGTGGGAATCAGGATCCAACTCTCATCGCATGTTAACGTGATGGAATGCATCCACGTTATTCATACTCCAGAAGGTATGCACATACTTGGCAAGTTTCAGTTTCTTTAGAAACTCCCGATATCATTTTCTTGCCCCATGCTCTTATGACCTTGACGTATGCCAACAAATCATAAGTCACATGTCAAGTTCTGCCCGTCATTATCTTGTTAATTTGAACCCACCCGTACATACCCTTGACGTATGCCAACAAGGTAATACGACTGTCCCAAACCAACTCATCTATCTATGCAACAAATGAATACCCAGCAGCTACCAAACACTATGCCTTGACGTATGCCAACAAACATAGCTTGAATACTACTGACCATCCATAAGAAACGACGGAGGGCTACGACTGGTTTTTGGCGAAAAACCTTTAACGTAGTGAACTTGATATCGCTGAAGGAACCTGATAGCTTTTTTTTAAAATATAGTGGCGAAAACCTTTTGCTAAAGAGGTTACTCCCGGTAAAGGGATCTCGGCTCTTTCCTCATGGAATGAGGTGCAGGATATTCCACTGAATACCGCTATGCAAAGCAACTTGTAATCGACTATAGTGAAGTTATTACCCTGACGCAAACTTCTGTCCAAGGGGTCTTTCCCGGTGAAGGGATATCAGCCCTTGCCTCGTCGAATGAGGTGCTGGATATTCCACTGAATACCACTATGCATAACAAAAGAAAATGTCTTTGCAATAACACTTTTTAAATTTGTTCCAACAACTCAAACAGGTTTGTTTTACTTTGCATTGATCAGAATCAACGCAGTCCCATCAATCAATCACACCAAAAAGAACGAAAATAAAATGTACGTATATGCCATCCGCATTCGTCACTGGGTCCCGTCATTATCTTTTAGGTTACTTAACTAACGACAGAGCGGGGACTGGACTAGCGCGGGTGTAAAACATATACAACATCTAATAGTATATAAACCAATATACATAATCGCTCCAGGCGTGATAATATGCAACATTACAGAAAAGTAATAAGCATCACAGAACAATACAGATATCTGGGATCCCCGAGTTTCACAGAGCCGCTGCTGAAACTCGACGTTCCCCTGTCGTGTGGATAGCCTATGCAATGAAACCTAGACCCCTACGGGTGCGGCAAGTTACCCGCCAAAACCTGAAGCGAGGCAGTCCCCACAGCATAGTGAATGGAACACCCGGCACTTCACGGAATCCGGTAAATTGAGCACCCCTCCTTGGGTCAACCTGTACCCCCTACGAGTGCGGCGAATAGTCTGCTAATTCTGAAGTGGGGTCCCTCTGCCTCTCAAAGCCATGAGATGCGGACCCGTTGCTTTCCTGAACCCGGCTATCCGTGCACTCCGTCGCGGGGTAAAACCTAGTACAGTAATGAAAAATAGTACAATAGGTACATCGACCGCAACCTGGTCGTGCCCCAAAAGAATATTATACAACAGGCAGTGACGGCTGTCCACAAGTTGGACGCTCGCCCCGCAATATCAAAAGTACAAATAAACTCAAACTGTACTACCATTGCACACTGCTATCCACCACGACAAATCCACAACAATACAGCACAACACAGAACATCAACGCGAATGTCACGTTCGCAAACCCGTCTAAAAGAACTATAGCAATCAGACGCAGTTTACCGATCAAATGACATTCCCGGTCGGAGATATAATGTAAGCACTGTAAACTAACGTGTTTAAATTTCGATCGACCAAAGACCAAATATTAAAAAGTGGGCCCCACAGCTTACTGGTGAACAGTAACAAAATCTGGGCCAAAACTAAATATACCAAAAATCCCAAAATCCTACATAGAACCCACTGGAAAAAATTGGACGCACGTGCTCCTCACATGGCCGCGGAAGGGCGGCCAAACCATGGGTTTGGCCGCTCTTCCGCGGCGACTTGGAGGAGTCACGACTCCAAATTTTGTCGTGGGTCTTCAAATCTCCTGCACGGATTTTTAAGACATCCAGAAATCAATTTTGACACTGTTCAAAATCAACAGAAACTGTCGGGCATGGATTTTGCAATTTTCGATTTCCGGTCGGATCGATGTTTTAAACGCGTTAGCACAAGTTAGTATAGCAAAATGGTTAGGCTCTGATACCACTGTAAGTCTACGCTAGCGCCCCGGCAGTCTACAGACGCCAAATGCGGAACAAAAACTTTTAACTTGGCGCTATCGTATACTTTAACCCGGATCTGCCATTATTGCTAAACTAACAAACTGTAAAGAGTGTAGAATGGTTATACCGAACGATCCGAGTCCTTCGTTCTTCAACCATCATCCCACGCTCCGTTGCGGCTGCTCCGATCTCGTCGATCGCCGATCTCCTCGTCGAGGTGGCACCACATGATCGGTTCTTTAAACGGGCTCCCGCCTCTGACTCGAGGCAACTCGATCGTCAAGTTTGCTAAAAGAGACGACCAAGATTGATGTAGAGAATGAGTAGATGACTTTGTCTCATTTCGTCCAAATCCGTGGACGATCGGTTAATGAAGTTGCCGAGGGAATTGGGTGATGGAATGAAATGAACTGTGAATTCCATACACCCCAAATCTATCATAATCTTTTCACAAATGAAAACCACAACCCAAAGAGAGAGAGGAGGGGGCCGGCCTTATAAAGAGAGGGGGGTGACCGTAGGAGGAGGGAGGTGACCACATCAAGAAGCCTTATCATCACAAAAGATCTTAAGCAAAACAAAAGGCTTTAAAGAAAACAATGAATCATAAGCATAGTCACCAAAAGCTTTAATGACACCATTAATGCCTAATGAGTCATGAAGCCACTTCATCACTTCTAGAAGCTTCTAGAATGATGACTCACTCATATCAGAAGAAAAGATAAATCCGTTTTTAACAGAATGTTAAAAGACGGCTGATAGAAAACTGGAAACTGGCAACTTCCAAAAGTGATCCTGAAACGAATTTCAGGACAACCCCGAAACTGTATAAATATACCCGCATTTGTATTACGACCGAATACAAATGCAACTGAGACAAAGATATTATACCTACTCAATATAATACTCGGATCCGGCTTAAACCAAAGCCGACCAGTATAATCTGCCCGAAAAATAACACGTGCGTAAACGCACGTGCATTTTCCGAACCCTGCCATAAAACCATACGGCCTCTACAACGTTTCGCCCGAACTTGGGAAACTGTCTGTGGGGGACTCTAATGACTCGTCAGTACCCTGGCAGTGGGTTTAACCACAAACCGTCAGCGGCACTAGCTATGCATAACGGCTGCCCATGGACTGACCTCAAGGGTGGCCGAGGAGCGAACTCAAGGGAGACCGATGAGCGAACTCCTCCGAAAACCCTACTGAGCCTAACAGTGACAATGTATATACAGTCCGGTCCATTCGTCAATGAGTATCGCATATCCGCCTAGGGGGCTAGCAACGTCAGACCCCCAATAGCAGTATAAGTCGTGTCGGAGTGAAGCCTCAATACACCCTGAGATACTACTGGAGTACCTACCAGTAAATCTCCTACCATGGCCATGGATTTGTGTAATGGCTCTCCTAGACACAGCACGATCTCGCCCCCAATACCGGGAGAGACGAATCCCCTGCCGATCCGCTCACGTGCCTCCATATGGCTCGGGACTGTACCCAAAAGCTACCTGTTTGCACGACTCCTTTGAGCCGTGGTAGGGTAGAAATCAAAGCACAGTGGGAACTCACACGAGACAAATAACGACCTCAGGTCGATGAACTAACCTGTACACATGTCACCAGGGAACTGCTATCTCACGGTAGATATAATACTAACTAGCAGATTCCCGGCGAGTCCTGTCCGGTGTACTCATAACCCAATGAGCACCTGTATACATCTTAGGTGATCCAACTGTCACCAGTGGCTTGTGAGACCGGCCACCGCCCCTCGTCGGGGTCTCGACTGTACACACTAGTCTACTCCGGAGTATCGATGCCCTGTCTCGAAACTCCCACGACTAGGGACCACAACTAAGGATATGCATATAAACTACCCAACTCTCACGTATATGATCGCCATCATACTGTTGGTAGTAAAGCAAGATCCTAAGGGCTCTATCAAAGTGTAACATGCAATCAGTCACCTGAACATGTACACAACTGATAAAGGCAAACCAGATAGCATACTATCATCTCGAGTAAGACTGTCCTACCGGGATAGGTCCTCCGCAATCATTGCAATCACGTACCTGCGATCCAATAATTGACTATGAGGGCACTATCTCCAACAAGCAGCAATAGCAAGTAGGATCCGAATGGATTTAAGCATTTCTACTGGAGAGAAAGTTTCATCATAGTTTAATTCTGGTCTTTAACGAAAACCTTTAGCACAAGCCTTGCTTTAAAGGTCTCTACCTGTCCATCTACACCAATCTTTCTCTTAAAGATCCATTTGCACCCTACGGGTTTTATCCCAAGAGGTGCAACGTCCAAAGTCCATATTTTGTTGGTGTACATGGACTCCATTTCGGATCTCATGGCATCCAGCCACTTCACCGAGTCACCACTCGTGATAGCTTGATGAAAATTAGTAGGGTCATCATCATCCATGATGCAATCTTCTCTATCACCATCAACGAGAAACCCATAGTATATCTCCGGTGGGCGAGAAGTTCTACTAGATCTCCGGAGCGGCTGAGGTTCTTGAAGTTATACTACAACATCTGTTTCAACCAATTCTTCATGAGCAATTTGTGTCTCTAGAACCTCTTCTAGTTCTACCGTATTGCCATTAATACTATTTGTAAAAATTTCATTTTCTAAAAATGTGGCATGTTGAGAAACATTGGTTGAATAGATATCCATATGAATTTTTGGATATCCCACAAATTTACACATGACCGATCATGTCTCAAGTTTATCCGGATTCTGCTTTTTGACGAAAGCTGGACAACCTCATATCTTAACTCTTTGAAGAGATGGTCTCTTTCCACACCATATCTCATATAGAGTGGTAGACACAGTCTTAGTTGGAACCCTGTTTAACAGATACATTGTTGTCTCCAATGCATGTCCCTAAAGAGAAAGCGGTAACTCAGCATCACTCATCATGGACCGTACCATATCTAATAGGGTACGATTCCTTCGCTCTGACACACCATTGTGCTATGGTGTGTAAGGGGGAATGAGCTGAGAGAGAATCCCATTCTCTTTTAAGAAGTCTGAAAAATTTGTACTCAAATACTCTCCACTTCGATCCGATCGAAGTTTCTTGATGCACAAGCCTGTTTGTTTTTCTACTTCAAGTTTGTACCCTTTGAATTTCTCGAAAGCTTCGAATTTGTGCTTTAACAAAAACATATGTCCAAATCTTGAGAAATCATCTTTCCACACCATATCTCATATAGAGTGGTAGACACAGTCTTGGTTGGAACCCTGTTTAACAGATACATTGTTGTCTCCAATGCATATCCCTAAAAAGAAAGCGGTAACTCAGCATCACTCATCATGGACCGTACCATATCTAATAGGGTACGATTCCTTCACTCTGACACACCATTGTGCTATGGTGTGTAAGGGGGAGTGAGCTGAGAGAAAATCCCATTCTCTTTTAAGAAGTCTGAAAAATTTGTACTCAAATACTCTCCACTTCGATTTGATCGAAGTTTCTTGATGCACAAGCCTGTTTGTTTTTCTACTTCAAGTTTGTACCCTTTGAATTTCTCGAAAGCTTCGAATTTGTGCTTTAACAAAAACATATGTCCGAATCTTGAGAAATCATCAGTAAAAGTAATAAAGTATGGAAAACCGCCTCTAGTATTGTAGACATTGGTCCGCATACATCACTATGTATGAGTCTTAAGAGTTCCACAGCTCTTTCTCCGTGTCCAGTAAACGGAGAATTGGTCATTTTACCTTTAATACAAGACTGACAAGTCGCATAAGATTTATATTCAAAAGAATTTAAATATCCATCTTTATGTAGCTTGGTTAGTCTTGTTTCATTAATATGACCAAGTCTACAATACCAAAGAAAAGCATCATTTATATCTGAAAATTTTCTTTTATTTATATGTTGTATATTGAAAACTGTGTGTTGGTTTAGGAAATATATACCGTTATTTAATGTACCATACCCAATCAACTGTTGATTTAAGTTAATGTTCATAACATTATTTTGCAACACAAAATGATATCCTTCATTGTCCAACAAAGAAATGGATATTATATTACATAGCATACTAGGTACAAAATAATAAGGGTTCAAAACCAAAATACATCCCGAAGGCAACCCCAGATGATACTCTCCTACAGAAACAGCATGTACATTGGAACCATTTTCAACCCGCAGAGTATGGTCACCAGTCTTCAAAACTCTACTGTTTCTCAATCCCTGCATACAATTGCAGATGTGATAATCAGAACCGGTATCTAATACCCAAGATGCAGAGTTTATAGAGAAACAGTTTTCAGTTACAAACACACCTGAAGCGGAAGTATCGGTATACTTCTTCTTCTTGAGATCAGCAAGATACAGAGCACAGTTGCATTTCCAATGTCCCGACTTGTGGCAGTAAAAACATTCTCCTTTTCCACTTCCCGCAGACCCGGATTTGCCTTTCCCCTTTGCCTTTTGAACTCCACCTCTCGGTTTGGTGGGTTTCTTCTTCTTCTTTCCCTTGGCCTTGGCTTTTAGGATGGAAGAGGAAGATGGCCTAGCAAGCAGAGTGGGAGTCTTCGCTGTCTTAATAGTGCTTTTTGCATTTCTCAACATATTGAGAAGTTCAGGCAGTGATTTCTCCAAATCGTTCATATTGAAATTCACAATGAACGGAGCAAAGGAAGGGGGAGAGACTGTACAACAATATCAGTATATTGCTCATTATCCATGGTCTATCCCAGTTCCTCAAGTTCTTCTATAAGACCAATCATCTTCAGAACATGTTCTCCTACTGATGTGCCAGGGGCCATCCTCATCTGAAACAACTTTCGAGATGCCTCGTATCGTAAAGTTCGAGATTGCTCTTCATACAACTCCTTTGTATGAAGAAAGATGGATTGAATATCCATCTTCTCGTGCTGCTTCTGATGTATACTGTCCATAGAAGCTAGCGCGAGGCACTTGGCCGTGTTGCAATCAATATCCCATGTTTTTCGAATCTCTCTATCCGAAACAGATGATTCAGGACCTGGGACGGGTGGGGTTTTGGTAGTGAGGACATATGATACTTTATCATATGTGGGTGCAATGTTCAAGTTCCTCAACCATTCTTTATAATTTGGTCCTATCGGTTTGTTTTTCTTTAAAAGAAGCTTAAGTCCTGTCATCAGGTATCTGCTATTAGGAGAGAGAAAAGAACACACTCAGCGAAATGCTCTTGCAAAGAATTAGATTGGTTATTATCCTATCTAATCGTTATCTCCCACTGCTTTTATAAAATTTTCTTTCAAAACCTTAAAAGAAAACTAGCCAGGATTAATTACATTCTACAGTTTCGCTAACCAGTCAGCCAGGCCAGTGTCGGTACCTTGAGGGAGATTCCCCGTGCTTTCGCAAAGTCCTAATTAAAATAAACCTCATTTTCCTAGAGGTCAAACCCCGTTGACACCTTTCTATACACCTAATGGATTAGCTAATTGTAAAGTGAAAAACTCTCCTGGGAGTAACACTTACTCACAGTGGTATCGGGATCCATCTATCATATAGAAGGTATGCAATCTCATTGCAAATTTCAACTCTTGAAACTCCCGATATGGTTTTTACCCCTAGCTACTTATGACCTTGGCTATGGTCAACATATCATAAGCAATAGTCAAGTTATATCCGTCATTTTGAGATTAACTAGACCCACCCATATGACCCTTGACTATGATCAACATAGTCACATGAATGTCCTAACTGATCGCATCATATGCTTTGTAGGAAGACATCACTTAGCTACCTTACACTACGCCTTGAATATATTCAACATACGTAGCACGAATACTAAGTACTCTGCTTCTTAAAATGATGGAGGGTTGCGGATGGTTTTTATGAAAACCTTTCACGCTTTGAACTTGATCTCGTTGTAGAATCAAAATAGTTTAGAAAAGGAGTGGCTTAAGCTCTGCATCTTTTTTGAAACTTGTATTTTTCATAAAAAGGCCGTGTGTGTTTCAAATCCGATTCTACAACATCTTTAGGTTTGTTTTTCTTTACATTAATCTTATTAATGTAGTCCCATCATTTAAGTTCTTAAGCCATCACATAAAAGAAATGAAAATAGAAACGTACACTTATGCCATCCGCATTCGCCACAGTGTCCCGTTACGCACCGTTAGGTTACTTAACTAACGGCATAGCGGGGCGGGACTAGCGCGGGTGTAAAACATAAACAACATTTATTATATATCATATATATAATAATAATCCATTCGTCTCAGATACGAAGTAATCACATCACAGAATATCAACAACAGAAGCACATATGAAAATAAAAGGATATCTAGGAGGTCCGTATTTTTTATTCAGCCAACAATAGAAAATAAGGATTCCATGGTCGCGATGAATAGCCAAGCCCACACCCCTAGACTCCTACGAGAGAGGCAAGTGACCCTACCAATTCTAGAGTTTAGGAGACCCTGTCTCGACTCCTCGAGATGGCCTCCCACTGAACCCTAGAACCCGGTCACTTGTGCCCCCCTCCTTAGGTCTATCCTAATGCGGAAAGGTAAATAATATACAATAATAGTGATATCATCCTCAACCCGGAAGTGCCCCAAATAAAAGAATATTACATACAATTGATATTTACATGAATGAAAATAAATACTCTCATCTCACATAAAATCCCCAGCTATTCAATCACGACAATCCTGCACAACATATCTCAGCAACACATAATATAACATATCATCAAAGTAAGTAAGTATGTGTACCCCGATTGTCGTTGATGTATAGCAACGAAACCGGTAATACACCACATACTACACTTACGGTCGCAGAAAAGAAAAATGAAAAACTACAACAATTGGAATCATAACCGCCCTTAGACAACATAAATCCGGGATATCAATATCAAATATTTCATGCCCAACAATATAAAGCTCGCATTTAGGTCTCACCCATGAAAGCACTTTTTCAAAATTAGTCGGATAATTCAACAAGATTTCCGATTACACCCGAGACCGAAATGTTAGATTTACACGCAACAAACAAATTTGTAGATTCCAATTATTGTATCACATTCTCATATACTATGCGCAATTAAAACGTTCGATCAAACGATCAATCACCCAAAGAATTCTCAGAAAACTCAACACTTAAGTAGTTTTAAAATATATCAGAGACTGCTATTAGCACATACGGGCCAGCACAAGAAGGTACAGTCCAAGCCTCACCAACGGCGCCACGGAACCGCCGAAAAAAGATCCTTTCTACCGCGGTTCCGCGGTAATTAAGTCGAGTTAGGGCTTCGTTCTTCCTGTGGGCCCATACAATACCCTGCATGATTTTCTGAGTATTTTTAATGTGAAAAATCCAACTTTTTGAAAAATTTCCAGAGAGCATTTTTCAGGTGTCGGGTTTCGTTCGTTCGAGATTTTTAACGTCGTCTAGGTTACTCTAAAGCTTTAGCCCGGCTCTGATACCACTGTTGGGTTTCCCTAGCACCTAATCTAGGGTTTGGAAGAATCACGCATGCCACTTAAAAATTTTAGAGATGTGCTAAGCAAACTAACCATGAATCTTAACTAGAAATTTTAGGGTAGCAATAAAAGTATCACATACAACAAGCTATATAACACTAAGTGAAGAGAATAAAACCTTTGTAGTTCTCTTTTCTTAACTCCTTGGATCCTTAAGAGTTTTAACCGGCTTGCTAGTGATCTTCCAAGTCCACAATATCCACCCGGAGTCCACTTTGTCCAAGCTCCTAGCTCCACTTAATCAAGGATGAAGATGAAGCTAACACTCTAAACTAATTGGCTAGACGAGTGTAGAATGATGATGTGGTTTGTTTTCTCTATTCAAAACCCTTTCTTTTTTACTACCTCACTCTTTGGAAATCTTAAGAGAGCAAGAGAATGAGGAAGAAGAAGATGGCAACTCAAGAGCTCAAGAGATAATGATATCTTGACTATTAAAAATGAGAATAGAAATTATATATAATTTCTCACTCTCATCCTTAACCATGGGTTAATAAATATCTAGATATTTATTTAGGAGTAATACGAACCATAGAAAATTAACTCATGGTGGAAGCTTAGGTCAAATGAAGAGTCATGGAGAATTATCCACCATGAATTGATTTTCTATTTCTTTAATTCTAAAATAAATATATATGCATATTTATTCCCATGTGAGTCTTGTATTGCCACCACTTGTGTATCATCAACCATGACACACAAGAATGTATGCATGCACATCATCATGTGCATCAACATAAACATATGCATACAACAAAGAAAAAGGGTATAATAAAGAATTAAGCTATAAGTCTATGTTAAATCAACACTTGATTTAACAAACCGGTCATATCACATACGACCCGACCAATAGAGAAACGCCCGATTAATATAAGGTATCACATACACGCATTTAATCGGGTCCCCGTGCATATCTCATATGCACACCACATCGTTTCGCCTGGGCTAGGAAACTCCTCTGTGGGACTCTAAGACTCGTCAATACGTCGGTAGTGGGCGATGATCATATCAAACACCCACAAGTCGTAAGAGGTCAGCTAAACGTAACGGTCACCCGGGTATTGAGCGATCAGAAGAAAACAAGTGAACCTGTCAAAACTCCCGTCGAGCCAACTGGCAACACTACCGTACAGTCCGGTCTCTTCGTCTGATATGCTGCATATCGAGTTTAGGGATGGTATCGTCGATCCCAATAACTCAATAAGTCATGCCGGTGTATGGCTTATAACAGATCGAGAAACTACTGATAACTCTTATCAGTAAATCTCAGCAGTCCTGGACAGGGACTTACTGTTATAGCCAATCGTGCATATCACAACATCAACCACAATACCGGGAGAGACGAAACCCCTTCTATCGCTCATTGCCTCCATGTGCCTCGAGACTGTACCCAAAATCTACATGTTTGCACGACTCAGTAGAGTCATGGTAGGGTGGAGATCAAAGTAAAGTGGGAGGACACACAAGGCTCTATGACGATCTTGGGTCTAAATACTAACATGTACCAAGGTCACCTGAGAACTGCTATCCGACGATAGATATAATACCACATAAGAGCTCTCAGCGAGTCCGTTCAGTGTACCCAGTCTCCACTGAGCACCCGCATACAATCTTTGGTATCACCATACCAGATGAATATGAGATCATCCATCGCCCATCATATGGGTCAAGAATAGTATACGCTAGTCTACTCTGTAATATCGATGCCCTGTCTCGATACACCCACGACTAGGAACAATTCAAGGATATGCTCATAAACTACACGTGTCCCTCTAGTATGATCTGCATCATAGTCGCAGTAGTCAAGCAAATATCCTTAGGGCTTTATCAGTATGTACAAAATGAGTAAGATGCATGATCAAATGAACATGTCAAGATACAGTAAACCAGATAGCATACTATCATGTCGAGCAAGAAAGTCATCTATATACATATATACATGTCCAAGCATCCACTATACATATAATGGCCTCTAGGCCATCCAAATATCAAACAGTAACGGCGATCCGGGTATTGAGCGATCAGAAGATCAACAAGCAAGCTTGTCTAAACTCCCGCAAAGCCTGTCAGTAATACTACCGTACAGTCCAGTCTCTTCGTCTGATATGTCGCATATCTAGTCTAGGGGTGGTAAACATCAGACCCCATTAACTGATAAGTCATGCCGATCTGAGGCTCATAACGGTTCGAGAAACTACCGATAACACTTACCAGTAAATATCCGTACCAGCCTTGGCCAGAGACTTCCTGTTATGGCCAATCGAGCACAGCGCAACATCAACCCCCAATACCGGGAGACATGAATCCCCTCCTATCGCTCATTTCCTCATTGTGACTCGGGATTGTACCCAAAAGCCACAATTTTTCACGTTCTCTTGAACGTGGTAAGGTGGAAATCAAAGCACGGTGGGAATCACACAAGGCTCTATGACGATCTCGGGACTACAGACTAACCTATACCGGTGTCACTTGAGAACTGCTATCTGACGTTAGGTATAATACAATCTAGGAGTTCTCGGCGAGTCCTTTTCAGTATACCCAGTCTCCACTGAGCACCCGTACACCATCTTTGATGTCAAACATCAATGGATGTAGGATCATCTATCGCCCATCATATGGGTTAAGAAGCGTATACGCTAGTCTACTCTGGAATATCGATGCCCCATCTCGATACACCCTCGACTAGGAACAATTAAACGATGAACTTATGGACTACCCTGGCCCCACTAGTATAATCTCCATCATTGTGCTCGTAGTCAAGTATACATCCTAAGGGCTTTATCAACATGTGAGAAGAAGACATTATCACAATGTAAGTCTACATGTTAACACAAAGAGCAACCAGATAGCATACTATCATGTCGAGCAAGAAAGTTCTCTCTATATATGTCCAAGCATCCACTATAATATACAATCATGTACAATAATAACCTCTGGAGCATACATATAACTAACACCCCGTACCTCCCTACGGACTTTCTACCCCTTGGTGTCGTACCGGATCCACCATGTATCCATTATCGGTATCTCGACCCCTTTCTCGATTTTGGATAATACTCATATCATTAAAACAAGAAAACTCATAGTGGACGCCAAATCATCATATCAAGAGAAAACCGCATTTTTAAAACATATTCAAATTTTATAAATCATATCGCAGTTTCTCAAATCTAAAAAAACTAGAAATCCCATGAAAGCACTATCGCATAAGAACATGGCAATAATGGAACAAATTAAGAGGTACAAAACAGTAGTATAATGCATGCAGATATATGATGAGCAGTGATCTAAGGTACTGGCAGGAATATAGTATGATATGAAATAACATGGCAAGCTCTATATATATGTGCATGGAACGCTCTATATGTGTACGTAAAATAGCAATTACCAATGATGTGTGCGTATAACATACGAGTCTATGTACGTGCAACATGTAAATCATTGGTAATTGTACAGTGTTTTACAAGCTTGTTCATGTAAGCAGTTGAAAAAAAGTATAATATACGGAATAGTATGCCATGTGGGGTGATAAGCAGTAATCTACAATATTAACAGGGTATAGTGTGATACGAGTGACAGGTCAATTACCGATGAGGTGTAGGTGTAGCATGCGGGTGCGTGCAAGTGCAACATGAAATCAATGGTAATGGTGCAAGTGTCCTAATAAACGAAGTTAAGTAGAGCTAAAGATATAAATGTGGTATATATCATAAGAAATCGAAGCGCGAGCGTATACAGAATAAGAAAATTGTAACATGAACAACTGTTAAAATATTTAACTACGTATGAGCCATAATTTATAGTTTAAAATATAACGACATGTTGTTTTAGAAATATGGGGCTGTAACACCTTAGAATGTGTTTTGTAGCTAATTATATTTTAATGTATGGATTTTAATAAAAAGTTTACCAAACTAAGTTTCAAATATTTTATCCTATTTAATGAGTATTTTATTAGATTTTTCATAGGCTTGCACACACTTGTGCATGTTAACTAGGGTGCTAATTGGGAGGTTAATCATGGTTAGCTAACCATTTTCCTTTAAGCTTGTTTTATTAATTGTTTAGGAGTTTTGGGTTTAATAATGTGTATGGTTGTTTTTAAATAAAATGAATTTAAAAAGGATTTTAAATTGGTTTGAATGGTTGACCTTATGAGACAGAGATGGGCATGGGGCTATATGGCCCAAGCCATGCCCATTTAATGATGAAAGAGAAAGAGAAGGAGGGGTTGTGTTGTTGCTCTCACTCTCACTTATTTCTCATTTCTCTCACACAAACACACACACACAAGCCATCAGTAGCTGAAGCAGCAGCCCCAGAAGCAGCCACAGCAACAGCAACAATATCAACAGCTTCAGCAGCAGAGGCAGCACCATCAGCATCATTTCCAGAAGCAACTCGAGAGGCAGCAGCAGCAAGCAGCTCGAGCAGCAGCTGAAGCAAGCATCAGCACCATTAGTATCAGCACCAGAAGCAACAGCAGCTTGTAACAGCAGCAGTAGCAGCAACTGCATCAGCAGCAGCTCTGGCAGCAGCAGCAGAAGCCCAGCAGTTGTAGCAAGCTCTCTTCTTCCCCCATTCACTTCTTCACCTGCCTTCTAGGATTCGTTAGGGTATATTTTCTGAACCCAATCTCCTAGTTCCTTAGTTTATGTTTTATTGGTGTCGTTAGTGTTAATTATCTAGTTTAGTGCTAATTATGGTGATTTGTTAGATGTTGTGGCTAATTGATGATTGTGTTAGTTAACCCTACCTATTTAAGTATTATTAGGGTCACTAGAACTGAGTTTAACCCAGATTTCACTAAAAAACCATAGGGTTTGTGTTTTGTGCTAAATTAGCGTTTTTAAAGCGACATTGTAGCATTTTGTAATCTGCTTTTGACCCAGACCCTTTAGGATAAAATTGAGAAGACTGGAGCATGCACACTAGGTTTAGAACACAACACTAGAACACGAGACCCCGCTTCCCAATCCAGGCCGCAGATTTATTAGGTTTGGCCGCAATTTGCAGCCAAGTAGGGGGCAGGGGTGTTGGGGCCTTGGCTAGGGTTGCCTGTAGTGTTGTCTAGTGCTTTGGCATGTCTAGTTCTGTAAGATTTGGCCTGTAGGAAAATCTGGGGCAATATATCGTTTTGCATGTCCGTTTGTTTGCGCGATATGCGCGATACGTGAGTGGGTTCTGTGATCCAGCGTATCGCGGCGTGTCGCGGTAGTTTTAGACGTGTATACACACGTTTTAGCGTATCGTGCACACGCGCGTTTAGTTCGCGACGCGAGTTTCTCGTTTTGGTTAGATATCGCGTTTTGCGGAATATTTGGCTTATATATGATTTCCATGTCTTATTTGCAGGTTTGCAGACGGGGACTACGAACACTGCTACAGGGGGGAGCAGATGGTAGGATTCACCTAGCGTGGAGCGTAGGTGAGTAGATTTAACATCTACAGGGGAATCGCCCGCATGGCGTTATGCATCTGGGCTCGGATTCAATACTTGTCGCATATTCTACGTCATCGTTAGAATTGCGCCTTTCCCTTTTTTACTTAGATATAGTTGTACTGTGACTAGTAGCCGTAGGGCACTGCACACATTATTGACGGTTCATGTTGCACGAGCACGGATTGTATGCTACACACACACCGTCAATAATTGCCATGTCACACACTAACCATTATAGATACTATTGCTTATCACGCATGACATCTAGCTTATCGGTATACCTATAGTGTATCATACCTTTAGTGATAGGTACTGATACACCTTGTGATACAGCTACAGGTATACCTTGCACATGTTTTACTTATACCGGGGGGGATATCCTACATATTTTACTTATACCGGGGGGGATATCCTACATATTTTACTTATACCCGGGCGGGTATACGACATCAGTTCTTATAGGTAGATACCTATACATTGCTACACACATACCTAGTTGCGGTTACATATTTACCTTCACTGATGTTACTTAGCTGTACCTTATTGGTTTCGCATACATCTGGTTTCTGCTACATATTCTCATTTATATGCTCGCATTTCAGATATATCGTATATATTTATTCCTGGATTGCGCATTGTTATTTGGATTTCACATGATGATTTCTGGATTTGGGAACCGCGGATGTTCATGAAATTATGCATACATTGAAAAACCCGGTTTCCTTGATATGATATTTGCGCAGCCACCATGAGATTTATCGGTTCTGATTATATACTCCATACGAGGTGTGGTTGCCGTATGAGGGTACATGGTAGGGCCCGGTATGGTTCTCCTCGGCAAGAAGATCGATGGATGTTGCCGATTGAGCCTGGAGGCTGGCGAGTACCTACCGGTGACAGTACTGATGACTCGGCGGGGGTCATGGAGACACCGTTGAGAGTCATGCACGTATGCTTACGTCGAAAGGTGAGGGTCAGAGCTAGGCACTCGTGTTTTCGGGACAGCGTATGATACGTACCTATCAGGATTTCTGTGTCGATGCTTGGCACATTGTTTTCATGATATTTCTTTTAAATACCTTTGTATATATAACAGGGGATTTAGCCGTTGTTATATATACCCTTACACCAATATTAGTGGAATGGGACGCTAATATATGTGTATTGACCCTATCATATTTATTTCTGTATATATATATATTTAGGATGCTAGAATCTTACTAGAGACTTTGACTTGGGATATCAGGTGATTCATTGAGATTGACATACATATAGGATTATTGATTTGTACATTCGGGATATAGGAGATTACTCGATATTGTACATTGAGGAGACGTGAGACTTATATGATGTGAGAGCCTAATGTGGGGGCTGATTTGAGGAATTGGGATTTGAGTGTCTTGATTGATTGTGATCCTACCACGATGACAGGATTCCGTGGATGACATATTTCACTCCATACCTCATACCTTTTCACTTATGCACTGTTCCATGTATTAGGAGTACCTGTTAGTGTACCCTTCATGATAGCTGCATATTTGCATTCTCATATCCCTATTGCATAGTTATTGCACACTATTGTCATGTTATTATTGCTTCACATATTGATTGTACCTGCTAGTGTACTTTCCATTATTCAGCATTTGCATGACATGTTATTACTGTAATCGCATATCTTAGATTCATGCTGTACGTACATTCCTGCGATTACCTGCATATGTTATCTACTATTCACGAGTTGGCAACTCACCTCCGTTGTGCCACAGGTGTTTCAGGTTGTTCCCCAGAGTAGTCGAGGCAGGCTATTCCGCTATTCAGCTATCATCTTTTGCTACAGATACCGCATCGGCTTACAGTATACTATTTTGCTTAGGTAGGTTGGATGATTATCTGTATTTCATATTGTACATTCGTTGTATCTTGTACTCTCCATCTACTAGTATATTGTTGACTTAGAGACTTGGTGAGGACGTTATTGTATATTATTTATGGATTTGTTGTCTTTTATATACAGCTTTCTCTCTATTGTCTTTATTTCTTCGCTACGGCGTCGTATATTTGTGTTGTATTCATCTTGGGTTAGTTTTTACAAAAAGGGGTGTTGCCAAAATTTTAAAGAAATAAAGTAGGACTTTTAAAGAATTTGGGTTGCGATTTCAAATGTTTCAAAAACTTATATTATCTTTCCGTATTTTCTTGGTTTAGATTTCTGGGTTTTGGCTTTCTTTTACTACGTTACGTCGTAGGGCGTTGCGTAGTACTAGGGCCGTCACGGGCCAATTTTGGGTCGTGACAAAGTTGGTATCATAGCGGTAGGTTTTACCTTTCGGAGTGTAGGATGACCTTAGTATGATGGAGCAGGTAGCTTAAGCAAAGTAACGTAGTGTGTGTATGTCTGGAGCATACCCATGATGCGGTACTTCGCCTTAAGTGACCTAAGTACAATTTGCTTGAAATTCTTTCCTTGATGATTCATATCCTTTAGATTCGATTTCCTTGTTCTTATCGAATCTTATCTCATATCTATTGATAGCCTTGCCGCCGATGACTATGGGGACTCAGAGTGATGCAGCGAGGACCGAGGTCAGAGTTGGCTTGGGTGAGACGAGTACTGACCAGGATGGCACTCTAGTTGCACAGGTGCAGACGGATCAGCCTACGACATATACTATTGATAGGCTTGTGGCAGAGATGCAGGACTTCCGCCAGACGATGAGTTCTTTGGTTGATGCCGTTCGGGAGCTACGACAGGAGGTTGTCACCCCTGTTACTCAGTTGTCACTTGCGATCAGCATGCAGCAGTCCGTCACCTACATAGCATCAGTGGTTGCAGCTCCAGTTGATGAGGCGCATATTCCAGAGGCTCAGAGAGTTCCAGGACAGTGGAGGACTCGTACCAGTGTACCAGCTCAGAGACAGAGGTTTGGTCATCGATACAGATTTCGTGGCCGTCGCGGGAGTAGCAGAGGCTTAGGACGAGGACAGTCGTTCAGCTCTCATCCCCAGGATAGTTAGCAGTCAACGCGTGGATGTTTTCGATGCGGGAGCCTTCAGCACTTCGTCAGGGATTGTTCCTTAGCACCTCGTCAGGATCGTCATCAGAGAGGCCGTGGACGTGGAAGATTTGCTCAGAGGGCTCAGTCTACCAGAGGAGTTCATCCAGCTGCGAGTAGAGGGCAGACACAGGAGTTTGCTTCTACTCATCGGGACGCGCAGACGTCCAATGAAGAGTTTTCAGGTACCCTTAATTTATATGTTCTTTGATGTATTCGTTTGTTTTTCATGCTTGTACCGTGGTTGGATAGATTAGTCATAGTTGTGCTAACTTCTGTCAGCGATTCTTTTGTTGCGTGACACGTATTTAGTTGTGTGCCAATCGGATAAGAGATAGAGATTTGTCCGTCGTTTTGATCCTTCTAAAGATGTTGGATTTGACGTTCTCCTGGGCACGGACTGGTTAACTATGTGCTAGGCGTCTGTGGACTACCATGAGGAAACAGTCAGGAATTGTTTTCCCGGCGAGTCAGTTCTTGTTGTGCAGGTGGATAGTTGTGCCGTCTCTCACAGCTTGAATTCAGCCTTTTTCGCTAGTCGGCTACTGAGGAGATGTCGTAGATTCTTGGCGTTCATTAGTGATACCGTAGCCACAGAGGGTTTGTTGGACCGGTGTTCCTTTCGTGCGAGAGTTTTTCCGACGTTGTTCCGGATGAGTCGGCGAAGCTTGGGAGCTAAAGGATCAGCTGCAGAGTTGTGGTTTGGGGAGTTTTGTGCGTCTGAGTGTTTCGCTTTTGGAAGCTCCTATTTCTGTTCGTCAAAGAGAAAGACGGCAGTTTGAGATTGTGTATCAAAAGATCGTTAATTGAACCGGCTTACGGTGCGGATAGGTATCCTTCACCTCGCATTGACGATTTCTTCGATCAGCTCCAGAGTGCGAGACATTTTTCTAAGTTTGTTTGGGATCAGGTCATCCTTATTGCAGATTCGGGGTGATGGCATTCCGAAGACTGCCTGATGCGTGCAACGGGCTTTGTGTGTTTTTGTGAGTCGCTGGATTCACTGATGCCCTAGCAGCATTCGTAGATGTGATGAACCAGATTTCTACAGGCCGTTCCACGACCAGTTATTGTTGTGCTGTTTATGACATTTTGGTCTATTTAATGTGTCTTGAAGGACAGTGGTAGCACTTGAGGATTTGTTATGCAGATACTGGAAGAGCACCAGCAGTTTGCTAAATTCTCGGAGTGTTTCTTCAGGCTTGTTTGTGTTGACTCCTAGGTCTTGTTGTCACGGGAGATGGTTTCGTATGGTTCCGAGAGAGATCGTGGCCGTACAGCTTAGGTCCAGACTGGTGTGCAGGACGGAGATCCACAGGTTGTTGGGCTTAGCAGGGTTTTACCGCCGTTTCATGCAGGATTGCTAGGGTAGTGCTGCACCGTCGACTGAATGGACCGGAAGGGAGGTTTCTTTTATATGGACTGAGGCATGTGTGTGGAGTTTCGGCAGTTGGAGATTCGGTTAACAATTGCATCAGTTCTTTCTTTGCCTTTAGTTCGGGTGACCTTGTTGTTTAACTGTAATGTTTCTTGAGTGGGATCGAGTGTGTACTGAGGTGACACTATAGGGTTATCGCTTTGGCTTCCCTACATTTGTAGGAAGTACGAGAAGGATATTCCACTCATGATCTGGAGATGGCCGCGGTGGTTTTGCGTTGGAGATTTGGATACACTACTCGTTCGGGAGTCGTGTCAGATTTTCACGGACCACCAGAGCATAATGTACATCTTCCTGCAGCGGATTTTGATTGTTGTGATAGTCTTCTGCAGATTTACAGTTCTTGTGTGATCGTTGAGTACAGCTTTAGTTCGTCTCTACGGAGGGGACAGCTTGCTCATGTCCGCGCCCAACCACTTTCCTTAAATCGCTTTCGCGAGACACTGCCCGCCGATGCTCGTTCGTCAGAGATACTTGAGCATACTCGGCTGGGTAATGATTCGGAGTCCTTGATTTGTGACAATGGTGTGCTAAGTTAGGGACGCGTGGGTGTACCTGATGTTATCAGGTAGAGACGTGTAATCCTAGAATATGCAATCTGTCAACTCTCTCTATGCATTCAAGTTCCACCAACATTTAACGTGACTTGTGAGATAGATACGAGTGGACAGGGATGTAAAGAGAAGTTTCAAGTTTCGTTTCAAGGTGTCTGTCTTGTTGTGTGCTTGGGTCGAGCATCTGAGGCCGGCTGGAGAGTTGCAACCTTTAACCTTTCCGAAGTAGGAGTGGGAGCAGATCTCCACGAGTTTCGTTATGGTATCTACCCAAGTTTAGTCAGGGTGTGACTCCATTCGGATTCTTGTCGTCCGGTTTTACTCAGTTTGCTTAGTTGTTCCTTGTTAAGTTGTGTCTTTGTTTTGATTGTTGTCAGGGGTTGGGGATCGTCACTCGCCATCGTTAGGATTCTCCTTCGATAGCCGTTATCAGGAGACACTCCAATTGGCCACCTTTAGGTTTAGGGGTTAGGTCGTGTCGATCACCAGTCTGTTGTTTTTCTGACTCTGCGTAAGTAGGACTTTGGACCCCAACTAGTCTAGAGACTTCGGAAATAGTCCAGTTGTGTTAGGTCAGGATGGAAATTGTCCATTGCGAACTGAGGTCTTATGCCGGCAGTGTTGGTCATAGACTCGAGTTCGCAAGGACAGATCATGTATTCCTACGGACTTTCCGATGAATGACGTGTTGGATTTTGGGAAGCTTGTCCCAGGATTTAGGTCCTTCTGAGATCCTATAAGCGAGTTAGTTTCGTTGCCTTTAAATTGCCACTTCCGCCCAGATTATTGAGTTTTTCATCCCGTATTCCCTGTGATGATACTTTACAATTACCTTCTTGACCTTTCTCACATGATTTAGCATCAGACCACTTAGCTTAGACGCGATCTTTCGTTCACTAGCAGCCAATTGTGTTAATGGCTCAGTAGGTGGAGGAACATCGGTCAAGGGTCTTGCTATTTGTGGAGGGTTTTCTTGGACGTAGCCATATAGGGAGATGATCGCTTGGAAGGCTGCGAGCGAGATTTGAGAGTTGTAATCTTCTCTTTGAAGGTATGCGTAGCAGTATATTTTTAAATACGGAGACGAATTTCTTTTAAGAGGGGGAGATTGTAATACCTTAGAATGTGTTTTGTAGCTAATTATATTTTAATGTATGGATTTTAATAAAAAGTTTACCAAATTAAATTTCAAATATTTTATCCTATTTAATGAGTATTTTATTAGATTTTTCTTAGGCTTGCACACACTTGTGCATGTTAACTAGGGTGCTAATTGGGAGGTTAATCATGATTAGCAATCATGGTTAGCTAACCATTTTCCTTTAAGCTTGTTTTATTAATTGTTTATGAGTTTTGGGTTTAATAATGTGTATGGTTGTTTTTAAATAAAATGAATTTAAAAAGGATTTTAAATTTGTTTGAATGGTTGACCTTGTGAGAGAGAGATGGGCATGGGGCTACATGGCCCAAGCCATGCCCATTTAATGATGAAAGAGAAAGAGAAGGAGGGGTTGTGTTGTTGCTCTCACTCTCACTCATCTCTCATTTCTCTCACACAAACACACACACACAAGCCATCAGCATCAGCAGCTGAAGCAGCAGCCCCAAAAGCAGCCACAGCAACAGCAACAATATCAACAGCTTCAGCAGCAGAGGCAGCACCATCAGCATCATTTCCAGAAGCAACTCGAGAGGCAGCAGCAGCAAGCAGCTCGAGCAGCAGCTGAAGCAAGCATCAGCACCATTAGCATCAGCACCAGAAGCAACAACATCTTGTAACAGCAGCAGGAGCAGCAACTGCATCAGCAGCAGCTCTGGCAGCAGCAGCAGAAGCCCGGCAGCAGCAGCAAGCTCTCTTCTTCCCCCATTCACTTCTTCACCTGCCTTCTAGGGTTCGTTAGGGTATATTTTCTGAACCCAATCTCCTAGTTGCTTAGTTTATGTGTTATTGGTGTCGGTTAGTGTTAATTAGCTAGTTTAGTGCTAATTATGGTGATTTGTGAGATGTTGTGGCTAATTAATGATTGTGTTAGTTAACCCTACCTATTTAAGTGTTATTAGGGTCACTTGAACTGAGTTTAACCCAGATTTCACTAAAATACCATAGGGTTTGTGTTTTGTGCTAAATTAGCGTTTTTAAAGCAACATTGTAGCATTTTGTAATCTGCTTTTGACCCAGACCCATCAGGATAAAATTGAGAAGACTGGAGCATGCATACTAGGTCTAGAACACAACACCAGAACACGAGACCCCACTTCCCAATCCAGGCCGCAGATTTATTAGGTTTGGCCGCAATTTGCGGCCAAGTAGGGGGCAGGGGTGTTGGGGTCTTGGCTAGGGTTGTCTGCAGTGTTGTCTAGTGCTTTGGCATGTCTAGTTTTGTAAGATTTGGCCTATAGGAAAATCTGGGGCAATATATCGTTTTGCATGTCCGTTTGTTTGCGCGATACGCGCGATACGTGAGTGGGTTTCTGATCCAGCGTATCGCGGCGTGTCGCGGTAGTTTTAGACGCGTATACACACGTTTTAGCGTATCGTGCACACGTGCGTTTAGTTCGCGACGCGAGTTTCTCGTTTTGGTTCGATATCGCGTTTTGCGGAATATTTGGCTTATATATGATTTCCATGTCTTATTTGCAGGTTTGCAGGCGGGGACTACGGACACTGCTACAGGGGGGAGCAGATGGTAGGATTCACCGAGCGTGGAGCGTAGGTGAGTAGATTTAACATCTACAGGGGAATCGCCCGCATGGCGTTATGCGTCTGGGCTAGGATTCAATACTTTTCGCATATTCTACGTCATCGTTAGAATTGCGCCTTTACCCTTTTTACTTAGATATAGTTGTACTGTGACTAGTAGCCGTAGGGCACTGCACACATTATTGACGGTTCATGTTGCACGAGCACAGATTGTATGCTACACACACCGTCAATAATTGCCATGTCACACACTAACCATTATAGATACTATTGCTTATCACGCATGACATCTAGCTTATCGGTATACCTATAGTGTATCATACCTTTAGTGATAGGTACAGATACACCTTGCGATACAGCTACAGGTATACCTTGCACATGTTTTTCTTATACCGGGGGGGGATATCCTATATATTTTACTTATACCCAGGGGGGTATACGACATCAATTCTTATAGGTAGATACCTATACATTGCTACACACATACCCAGTTGCGGTTACATATTTACCTTCACTGATGTTACTTAGCTGTACCTTATTGGTTTCCCATACATCTGGTTTCAGCTACATATTCTCATTTATATGCTCGCATTTCAGATATATCGCATATATTTATTCCTGGATTGCGCATTGTTATTTGGATTTCACATGATGATTTCTGGATTTAGGAACCGCGGGAGTTCATGAAATTATGCATACATTGAAAAACCCGGTTTCCTTGATATGATATTTGCGCAGCCACCATGAGATTTATCGGTTCTGATTATATACTCCATACGAGGTGTGGTTGCCGTATGAGGGTACATGGTGGGGCCCGGTATGGTTCCCCTCGGCAAGAAGATCGATGGATGTTGCCGATTGAGCCTGGAGACGGGCGAGTACCTACCGGTGACAGTAATGATGACTCGGCGGGGGTCATGGAGACACCGTTGGGAGTCATGCACGTATGCATACGTCGAAAGGCGAGGGTCAGAGCTAGGCACTCGTGTTTTCAGGATAGCGTATGATACGTACCTATCAGGATTTCTGTGACGATGCTTGGCACATTGTTTTCATGATATTTCTTTTAAGTACCTTTGTATATATAACAGGGGATTTAGCCGTTGTTATATATACCCTTACACCAATATTAGTGGAATGGGACGCTAATATATGTGTATTGACCCTATCATATTTATTTCTGTATATATATATATATATATATATATATATATATATATTTAGGATGCTAGAATCTTACTTGAGACTTTGACTTGGGATATCAGGTGATTCATTGAGATTGGACATACATATGGGATTATTGATTTGTACATTCGGGATATAGGAGATTACTCGATATTGTACATTGAGGAGACATGAGACTTATATGATGTGAGAGCCCAATGTGGGGGCTGATTTGAGGAATTGGGATTTGAGTGTCTTGATGGATTGTCATCCTACCACGATGACAGGATTCCGTGGATGACATATTTCACTCCATACCTCGTACCTTTTCACTTATGCACTGTTCCATGTATTAGGAGTACCTGTTAGTGTACCCTTCATGATAGCTGCATATTTGCATTCTCATATCCCTATTGCATAGTTATTGCACACTATTGTCATGTTATTATTGCTTCACATATTGATTGTACCTGCTAGTGTACTTTCCATTATTCAGCATTTGCATGACATGTTATTACTGTAATCGCATATCTTAGATTCATGCTGTACGTACATTCCTGCGATTACCTGCATATGTTATCTACTATTCACGAGTTGGCAACTCACCCCCGTTGTGCCACAGGTGTTTCAGGTTGTTCCCCAGAGTAGTCGAGGCAGGCTATTCCGCTATTCAGCTATCATCTTTTGCTACAGATACCGCATCGGCTCACAGTATACTATTTTGCTTAGGTGGGTTGGATGATTATCTGTATTTCATATTGTACATTCGTTGTATCTTGTACTCTCCATCTACTAGTATGTTGTTGACTTAGAGACTTGGTGAGGACGTTATTGTATATTATTTATGGATTTTTTGTCTTTTATATACAGCTTTCTCTCTGTTGTCTTTATTTCTTCGCTACGGCGTCGTATATTTGTGTTGTATTCATCTTGGGTTAGTTTTTACAAAAAGAGGTGTTGCTAAAATTTTAAAGAAATAAAGTAGGACTTTTAAAGAATTTGGGTTGCGATTTCAAATGTTTCAAAAACTTATATTATCTTACCGTATTTTCTTGGTTTAGATTTCTGGGTTTTGACTTTCTTTTACTACGTTACGTCGTAGGGCGTTGCGTAGTACTAGGGCCGTCACGGGCCAATTTTGGGTCGTGACACGATGTTTATAAAATAGATATCATTTGAAAATTTGTTGCGCACCCTTAACATTACGTTTTAGAAGAATGTAATGAACCGTTAGTTTTCAAAATAAGTACGGCTCTAAACATCTCATAAAATCTCAATTCGGGATTTAGCAAAGACTCCCCGAGTCAAATGAATATCGGCCGTTTTCGGGAATCTATCATCATCACATCATGTACGGAACCTCCCTCATACGATGTCATCCAATCAATACAGTACGGATCTATAGTCGCGTACGCCAACTCATCATATCATATAAAGTGCGGACACCTAGTCACGTACAGCACATAACAATAATCATATATATACATATAAAGAAAGAGCCTAATGGCTATGAAATAAAGACTAAGTATATAACTATATACTAAGTATACGAGTATACACCTATGGATGTTCTAGCATGACCCTATATGCTAGGAATACGGTTCTACTATATAGTATTCTAATTATTACGGTTGCGGGGGTGCTTTATGTCATCCACCAGACTTCCCCTGTAAATATACATCTACTCACAGATTTGCGCCTCGCACTAGTCGAAGCTGACAAATGCCTTGCCCTTCTTCATCGTCTTGGATGTCTCCACAATAAAACCTAGCATTCACATAACTACACAAACATATAGGAATTCAGGTTGACATCGATATAACGAACAAACACCCATAAGTTAAAATCTAGGACCAACGTGAGCCATCCGTGTGCTAACTACCATGAATTAACCCCGAACTCGCTGTTCTAACACAAAAGGCCACATCAAGACTTCAAAGTATGGATTATCAGGTTTAAAAACCTTAAAATATCATCAAAACCAACTCAAAACACTTCCAGATTTTTTTCTTATGGCATCTGAGGGAAAAAGTATCACAGAGGCTTACTTATCAAATATATGAGCTATTGACCAAACCTCGACACCCAAATCAAAAATTTGATCGACCAAATGTGCTACAGTAACCGCCCTAAGTGGTTGGAATATGGAGTTAGGGCCTCGTGCTTCTGTGGTGGTCTCCTCGTGGTCTAACTAGGTCAATGTAATTGTTTGTTTATTTTGTAAAGACACTAAATTACTCCCGAATTCATTTAAACTTCAAAAACTCAATGAAAACCATGTTTATAATACTTAACACTTTTGAAATCAACAAAACTTGCATTTAAATACTCCTAACCATGTCAAAATAGTTTGTGACCACTAAACCACTACTTACTACACTACCTCAACTCATATCTACATAAAATCCACCTTTGAAAGTTCAGGGCTATAAAAATATAAACTTTAGCTCCAAAATAAGTTTGTCATGCCAAGAATTTGTAAAACATAGGAATGAACAGATTTCAATCCTCTTGAATTTGAAGAAAGAGGAGAAGAACCATGCTATAGGGGCAACCAAGAAGGTCTTGATAAAAGAAGAGGGTTGCACCAAGAAAAATATGATTTTGGTGCATAGTTATATGGACGAAGGGAGTTTGGAGGTGGAGAAAGAGAGGAAGAAGAAGAAGAAGAAATGGAGATGAGGAAATTATGATATGAATAGTTGTGCCAAGCCATAACCCCCTCCTCCCCCCTTCTCTCTTTCCCATGCATATTATTTTAACAACCATACCCCAACCATGCCTTCATGTCGCCCCCTCTCTCTTTCCAAAATATAAAATCAACCGTTTAAACACAAACGAAAAAGTTAATCCCTCATTAGTATGCTATGGCACCTTAAGTACAAAATTAGGAAGGATAACTTAGTTTTAGTAAAATGGTTTGTAGATACAAATATTTTTAAACCAATTAAAGAAAAAAACCCATTAAACAAATGTACTCATAATTTTAAATAAACTTTTCTTTTTTTATTAAATTCCAAAAAGAAGGTATATATATTTATACCGATCTATGAAAACTCAATCCACACTGGTTATCATATCCGTAAAACTCATAATATCCCTTTTTAAATTATAAATAATATATAAAATTTTCAAAATATTACACACCTCTTTGGTAAAGGAATTTCTTACAAAGGAAATTAGTAAGAGTATGGTAGAACTGGAAGGTATTCCGAAATCGCAAACTGTTACTGAAAATTTAGTAGAACTAAGCGATTCAATTAACCCTGACAGACCATAGCTGCTCCGCAGATTTAGTAGGTGATCTCAGCCACAAGAGAGATACTTATATTTTCTCATAAACGGTAACAAGGAGGCTTGTATCATGTGATGATGACCATGCTAGTTATCAGCGGGCCATAAGAAGTGGTGACTTCCGACTGATGGTTGAATGCCAAGTTATCTATGTTGGACTCCATGCACTACAACAAAGTATGGACTTTGTTGTGTGCTCCTGAAAAGGGTAAAATCCATAAGGAGCAAGCAGATCTTTCGAGATCAGTGCAAATAGAAAGGTATAAACCTAACAAGGCTAAACATTTAGTAAACAGGTATTCAACAAATACCCGATGTGGATTGTGATGATACTATTACTTCAGTATATGTGCTGAAGTCCATATGGATAAAACTTGCCACTGTTGTCTTTCATGACTATGATATCTGACATGTGGATGATTATAACGTCAATCTAAATTGGATTTAAAAGTATACATGTAAATGACTCTGCCAGAGAGTTATCTTAGTCAGTGGAAGCAGCGGAAAGTGTGCAAGTTGCTTAAGTCTACTTGTAGACTAAAGCAAGCACTGTGGAGATGGAGTATCTGTTTTGATATTATGGTCAAAGTGTTTAACTTCATCAAAATTAGATATGAATCTGATATTTACAAGGTGTTGGAGATTCACGATGTCTTGCTTTTAAAAAGGATATGGTCAATATCGGATATGTCAGTTTTTTGATAAAGGTAGTGCACGACGTGATTCTCGAGTTATAAAATTACTGCAAGTGCACAGTGCGTTGATGCAAGCTGGCAAGTACGGGTCGATCCATAGGGAGTGGATATTTTTGGATATGTATGTCCAAGGGGCCTTCATTGTATAGGATGCTAGGGATATGTATGTACAGGAAAATCTTGCTCGATATGATAATACGCTATTTGGTTTGTTTTTATCTTAACATGTGATGTGTTTTACTTAGTATTTCATATCTTCTATACATGTTGATAAAGCCCGTAGGATCTTTGCATGACTACTAGAGTTGTGATGGCAATCATACTTGTGGGAACTAGGTAGTCAATAGGCACATCCTTAAAGTGTCCTTAATCATAGGAGTATCAAGACTGTGCATCGATACTCCAGAGTAGACTAATGTATATATATCTAGACCCTGACGAAGAGCGATGGATTGTTCCCGCAGCCATTAGTGAGGTGCACCTAAGATTGTATACAGGTGCTCACTGGAGGTGAGTACATCGGACGGACTCACCGAGGACTGGCTAGATGGTATTATACCTAGCGTCAGATAGCAGTTCTCTGGTGACATCATTGCAGATAGTCTGTCGACCTGAGGTCGTCATTTGTCATGTATGAGTTCCCACTGTGCTTTGATTACTGCCCTAACACGGCTCTACTGAGTCGTGCAAATAGGTTTTAGTTGGGTACAGTCCCAAGCCACATGGAGGCAGTGAGCGACTGTTGCGGATTCTTCTCTCCCGGTATAGGGAGTCGATATCGCACAGTGATCGGTTGGTAAACGCCATAAGTCCCTGGCCAGGGCGGATTGAGAATTACTAGTGGTTGGACCAGTAGATTCTCGGATGGTCTTGAGCCACACCAACACGACTTGTCTGGTTATTAAGGGTCTGATGATTTTCACCCCCTAGACTTTGCATGCGATACTCTCATACGAATAGACCGGACTGCACGGAGATTGTCATAGACAGGCTCAGTAGGGGTTCGAATGAGTTTTCTCGTCGGCCTTCTTTTTCGACAGATAACTGGGTAGCCGTTACGTACAGCCAGTGCCGCTGACGGACTTTTGGTTAAACCTACTGCCAGCATACTGTCAAGTCTTTAGAGTCCCATACAGAGGGTTTTCCTGGTTCAGGCGAAACGATATAGAGGCTATATGGTTTTACTGCAAGGTTCCAATCATATACGTGTACTGGGTACACGGATGATGTTCGGACGGAAAAAACTTGTGGGCTTTGGTTTAAGCCGGATCCTAATATTATATTATTGGATTATTATTATTTCATTGTATTCGTATTTTTCGGAATACGAATAATGGTATGTATATACGGTGAGTGTATTCTTGTAATTTCACAAGACATGCTTCTAGAAGAAGACGCCTCATTATTTAGATTTATCTATTTGTGCAAATGGATTAATGAGGTGGAAATTGGAAATATTTGAGGCATGGATGAAAGCATGGCTAAGTCATTTGTTTATTCATTTGGCTTTACTATTCAAGCATGGTTGCTTATTTTCTATGGAAAATAATCCATGCTTGATTATTGTAAAGACTTAGCCATTCTCTTTTCCTACACAACCTTAGCTCATTTGCATTTGTTCATTCTCTCTCCAATTTTTCTCTCCTCCTTCTTCCTCAAACCCTAACCCTCACATGAGTTGTGAAACCTAGGGTTCTTGAGATAAAATACTCCATTCATCTTTCTCTACATTCTCTAAGTTGTCTAGTCTAGCAAACTAGACATCTTAGTTACCTCACACTTGAGGTTGAAACTTGAACTAAGGCTCTTGGGTGGATTATCTTCGGCAAAGAGGAGATCGACGATCGAGTTCCATTCAAGATTTTTAGGAGCCAAGAAGAGGAGAAGAAGATTCAAGGTTGAACTAAGGAGTTAAGAAGGAAAAAAGAATACCCGAAGGACTTGATCGAGAAGGTATAACTCTCACCGAGTAGTTAGAAACCTTCTTGTAGTTAGTCGTAGCTAGTTATAGTTTAATTAAGATCCTGGGTTGTCTTGGTCGATGTTGCGAATCCACTCTTTTGAAATAGAAAAAAATAGCTTTTTGTGTAATCCTCCTCCCGGCAGACTCGCGGGGTTGCCCGACATCGACTTACACTGGTATCAGAGCAACCTAAACCTTAACTAGCCAGTTAGAAAGTAGTTAGAATTTCGAGCGTCGAAAAAGTTTACTCGAAATAAAATTTCCATGATAAGCTTGCTGTCGATTTTAAAATCTATTCAAAAATATTATTTCGGTGGCCTTAAAAATACATGCAGGCTTTTATAAGAACGCAGTAAAAATTCGATCTCGAAATCGCCCTAAACAACCGCGGAACCGTGACCATACTCACTGTTTAGCCGAACCGCGGAACCACGGCCGAGTCGAGGCCGATTCGCTCCAATTTTTTTCCTGTGGGTCTCAATATTGGAAATATGATTTCTTGCATATTTGGTTTCTACCCAGAATTGTTTGTGTACAGGTTTGTACATGGGATAGACACGGAAAATATTTTCGATCGAAATTCTAAGTTACTTGGCTAATATGTGTTTTCTGTGTTTGTATATATATGTTGCTAAACGTCTTCTAATTGCTATATGTCGATTAATGGGGGTTGCATATATCTGTGATTTGGTGATGGTTTGTATATATGGAGTATTGGATCGTCGTGAATGAATAGCCGGGGGGATGTGACAATAGTGTTTTTCTTTTCTTTCATTCATGTAAATTTGTAAATTGATGTAATATTATTTTTGCGGGGCACAACTGGATTGAGATTGTAGCCACCGTTGTTTTATTTCTTTTATTTTATCTTGCACCTACGATATACCCAAGGTAGGGTGCACAAACTACCGGGTTCTTGAATTGCCGAATGGCCTACTCATTTTATTGAGGGAGGTTGCTTCACTTCGGAATTTGGCGGGTAGTTTGCCGCACCCGTATGGGTCTAGGGTGGGGTTTGGTTATTCATCACGACCGTGGAATCTGTGTTTCGTTATAGGCTAAATTAAAACACGGAAATCCTAATATATCCAATATATTCATCTATGATTCTGTGATCTAGAATGCTAATTATTGTGTGAGACGAATGGCTATATATATATATATATATATATATATATATATAGAGAGAGAGAGAGAGATATATATATATATATATATATATATAATAATAATAATAATAATAAACGTTGGTTATGTTTTGCACCCGTGTAAGTCCAGCCCCCGCTCTGCCGTTAGTTAAGTAACCTGACGGTGTATGACGGGGCCCTGTGACGAATGCAGATGGCATAAGCGTACATTCTATTTTCGTTTCTTTTATGCAACGATAAGGTTAATTGATGAGACATGTTCATGTCAGAATATTGCATTATTATATCACCCATTCTTAATCATATTACAAATAAATAGGTGCTTTTGATCCATGCCTGCTAAATAGTTACAGGTTCTCAGAACAATACAGTGAAATTCAAGAAAAGACGCTACAAATGTGAGACGACAACAAACAATAGATGAATCCGTATGATGCCGCCTACCAGTTTAAGGAACAAACGAAGATCAGTAGACAGTTCAATGCACAAAGTACAAAGGCAGAACAGGATTAAAGACTTCAACGCGAAGATCATGGCAAAAAGTCCACAACATTCTGCACTGTTGGAAATCTGGAAGGAAATAGAAGAAATTCTGAGAAACCAAGTAAAGAAAATAGAAGATAAAAGCAACACAGAGAAACCCTGAAGAGATGGGCCAAAGAACCCACCAAATGGCCGCGGAACTGCGGCCAAACAGGCGTACAATGCACGTGTCGGTGGGGTGTCGGTTCTTTGACTCGGTCTTTGGGGTTGTTTTGTAATTTCATGTATGGATCAGAATATAAACCTAGGGTTTCTCCTATCTATGAATAGGAGGGCTCAAAGCCAAATAAAAGGGTGCATCTCTCTAGTTTTTATGCCTCTTTCAGGGTGCCTCTTTTGGGGCATGTCTCTTTTTAATTCTTAGTCTAAAATTTTAATTTCCATTGTAATCGTTGAGAGGTCATCAATAAAGTAAGTTTTTTTCATTTTATCTTGCATTCTTCTTAATTGAAATTTATTATCTGCTATTTTATTTTGTCTTTTATTATTTGCAACTTAGATAGTCTTTTAAAATTAGAAAAATGAATTTCATCGTAACTTCCCTAATGAGTGAGTAATTCCTCACTTGTTAGGATTAGGATAGGGAAGGTTTGAGAGAAGGAAATCTCTCTCACTCCTTTCCTTGCACCTATAATTTTAATTAATACGGACTCTATTTAAATGAACCACACACCGTTCACTACGGCACCCTATCCTACAACATAGCGCCGATTCCCTAGTTAGACCGGTTGTGGTTGATTTAAATAGAAGTTAGAGCTAAGATTTAAGAAATGACGGACAAGGACCAAAAGAAAGAAACTAAGTTTCTTCCTAATCTTGCTAATCCCCTTTGTTGACTATTATCCTAACACCTATATTCTTAACTAGGCCAAGGAAAGCAGTGAATAGAATCCTTATTCCAAACTAACATAATCCTAACCCTAGTAAGACTTTAAATCAAATTAATCTCATTCATAGATCTTAAAACAAACCACCAACTTTTTGGACTTAACTCGTTAGAATATAAAGAAAACAACTCCTTCTCCCTGTAGATCGACCCGTACTCAACCGGCTAGCTACCAAGCGACACCGACTTGATTGCGGTATATTCTTTAATTTAAAACGCAAACGCAAAATCTGCAACAATCAAATGGCGCCATTGCCGGGGAGACGGTAGTCTCTTTCTTTGTGTAATTTCGGGTTAAAAAATTTATAAAAAAAAAATTATAAAAGTTGAAAAAGTTTTAAAAAAATATAAAATAAAATAAAAATAAAAATCATCTTGCTCTTTTTGAAAGGTTTCTGTGCAAGTGTGCAGGCTTGGAGCAAACTCTGTTCAGATCTGGAGCAAGCCCAGTGAACAAATCAAGAAACAGAGGATCTGAACAGACAGGGAAGAACCAAAACAACACAGAGAAAAATTTTGGAGATCTAAACCAACTAAACCGCCGCGGAACCGAGGCAGATTCAAGCAGTTGACCGCGGAACCTGTGACGTTAGCACCCCAAATTTCTCTGTGAGTATTTTTTTTATCTCCTACCCCCTGAACTCCACTGAAAATTTTCCTGCAGGTATTCATTGCACAGATTCTCTTTCTCCTATCCAATAAATTGTTTTTGTGCAGGATTCTTTGCGCTGCCAAATAAAAAAAAATTTACAAGTGTTTTAGATTTTTGGAGTGTTAACTGCTTTGCATAATTAATACGGAATCTAATGGGCTATAACAGCAATTCAGATTGGGTGGGGATTTCATTACCCTTCCTAAGACCCCAGAAATAACAAAAAGCATATACATCACCCTTGAGCTAATTAAAAAATATCTAGACTCAGCCAATTAAGGACTGTCGCGCTCATTAGGACAGAGGAAGGTTGTGGGCATTCAGTCGTTTATCGAAACCTGACTTTGTGGTGCCTAGGCTAGACAAGTGAGAAAGTTAATTTTAAAAGGCCCGTCAAATGGTGATTCGTGAGTGGAATCCTCCTTTCTTCATTTGTGCTTACCTAGCCACAATTGGCGGTGAAGAGACGATTTAAGGGATATCTCACAACTTATCGCTTTGGACCAGTTAGGAGCAGTCTAGTTGACTTAGGAGACCCTAGCTCTAGGTTTGATTGTGCATGTTTAAACTGTGGTTGTTTGAAATTGTGTCGTAGTTCCGTACAAATTTTTGCAAAAACTCTTTCTAAAAAAACACTTTCAAAAATTTTAAAACTCCAAAAACAAATAATTTTTTTTTAAAAAATATATAAAATAAAATAAAAATTATAAAAATAAAAATAAATAAATAAATCCACATTCTTTTCCTTTCTCTCATCACATCATGGGTATCCCACGTCGCAAAACTCTTGCCGAACTTTGGTACCCTCAACCAGACATTACTTATTATATTGATACTCCTTTTTCAAGTCCTGTTGTAACTTCGAAACCCATGTCTATTGCTGAACATATTGAACAATCTCGTAACCGATCTTTCACTCCTTTCACCACTGCGAATTCTTATCCAAATGTTGATTCTACTCTTGTCCAACCATTAAGTTCCTACCAGTCCTACCAGACTTTTGCACCTTCCCTGGACATTGCTTCTACATAACCATTTGGGAGTTTCACGTATCCAAACAACTTTGAATCTTTTACTGAAACCCTGGCACAACCCATGTCTAGTCTGGAACAGTCGTTGGAAGACTTTATGGTAGCGTCATGCCAATAGATGAGGGATTTGAATGCGTCCATGGCCGCCCTTATACAACCTAGTGACCCGGTAGCTAGTTTTCAACTAGCTCCAAATTTTCCAATGTATGATGAGGCGGTTGGACAGATTGAGAATTTGAGTGGTGAGAGTGAGCTGTACACCCTTCCAAATCAAACTACCCATCCCCAATTGAATCCCACAACTCCAGTTTTGAATGTCTATCAAAACTCTCAAATGATTCACCAGTTGAAAATAGAACGTTTAATGAGTTGTGCAACTTTGTAGTGTTATATTTACCTGATTGTGAAGGGTCCCTTTCGAGTGAAACCATCACCAATCCTTTTGACATCTACACCTCCACTATAGAATCTGAATTGATTAATATCCATGCTTTTGATGAGGTATCTGAAAAAAATTGATTTTCACTTGATAGAGGATATCGACGCTGGGAATATTTCGGATGATGAACCCACAGATTTGGATGAGTTTCTCTCTCCAATTCATCATCCCGAGTCATTAACTGTTTTTACCAAACTTCATATGCATCTGGATTTTGATGATAAATGCATGAATGGGATAACTTTTGAGGGGAATTTTGAGGATAGTATTGAGGATGAACCAGTTTTACTTGAGGAGTCGGATTTTCCAATTCATTCTATCCCTTTCACTGACTGTGTACACCCTCCTGAACCTTTGACTGTTACCTTTCCTAAATCACTCCCCTTCATCCTTTCCATCGTTCCGACCATGCAAGAAACCGTATCACTTTCATTTTTTATGTCTGGTTTACCAAATTCGACGTACCCATGTTTTCTCATGAATCTTGAGGGATTTGACCTCATTTCTCAGTGGGTTGATAGATTAGCACAATCTCTTTTTACACATCGGTCATTACAAATTGTGCTAATTTATACACTCCATTTCCACCCTCAAGTTCATATTCCACTTCTTTCTCCCACTTTCTCCGGCTCTTCTTCTAATCTTCCTTTGATGATAGCGAGTATTAATAAATCACAATCCGATATTTTGAGTTCGATAATTCTAGAAAAACAACTTGATTTAGACACTTTTGAGAATAAGGTAGATGAACCTTACGAGTCTCCTACCTCCGCAATTTTTGAAAAATCAAGTGTGTTGAATTCTGGCGCGACACTTATTGACATTGAGAAGTTCAATCAGACCATCGATGAAAGTTTCGAAGATATTTTCGCCGACGAACTCGCATTCCTAAACGACACGGATTTTGTAATTAATCACCTGAAGAAGTCGAACCACCACCATTTCTTCTTATCCCATACGAGAATGTGACCATTATTCCCATTCCTAATCATCCACATTCTCGTTTTCGTTCACCATTATTGTTTCATCTCTACAAATCGAGACGTAAACCTTTTCCATTACACCACTTATCTTTACCCCATTTCTTCCTGACTTTATACAACATGTTCTTTCACTAACCGCTGCTTTATAACGATAAAATTTTGAATGGTTGGTGCTAACCTTTGGCCTGTGTAAGGCCTTGTATAACTTGATACTGTGTTTTTCTCCCCTCTAACTCTAAACTTTAACGCTTAAACAGTGAAAACACTGTTTCACTTAAGATTGGGGGGACCTTTTTTTGTGTATATATTTTGGTTTGCTTTTTGTTTTGTTAAAAATTTTCTTTTAGGGAGTAACGGGAATTTTGACCCTCTTGGTGTAGCCTGACAGTGAGGGCACTGTCAAGTTTAAGATTAAGGGCGTGCTCGGTAAGTTGTCTTCCTTCGTATTCATATGTATATTTTTGCATTTGCATACTTATTTTAAAACCCATAAAAAAAATTGGCCATATTTGACCTAAGTTCAACATGACGGTTGACTAGTTAGGAAAAAATAGATCCTAAACTTAGTGAATTTAAAAACCGTAAAAATAACCTTTCTTAAAGTTTAACTGTAGAAAATATATGTCCTTGTAGTTTATTTAGAAGTAGGAAAATTTTGAGTTCAATTCTTGGGCTAAGTCAAAATAAGGGAAGTGTATTGAATTTTTATTTGAAGTGTAAGTTTGAAAAATAATTCTGAACCTTAAGTCTAAATTCTGAAAATATATACCCTACAACTTGCACAAACACGCACCTTGAAACTTGGAATAGTAGAGGATACCTTGAAATGCTCTTGTCTAAAAGCCTTAATATGAAGGAAAATAAAGTATAAGTGGTGAATAAAGAGACATAAAAAAATGAACACTGGTTTTGTAATTACTTAAGGCTGCATAAATAAAAAATTATATAGCGAGGGTGCTTCATCACCTAGTGCTTTAGACCAACTGGTTTAGGAGTCACTGCTAAGCCTTAGGTATTACAAGACAAGGAATTACGCCTAAATGCGCAAATACATTTTGTAATCGGCCGTTCAGTATCTCAAGAAGTATTAACGGTCGCATGAAGGATGTGTGAGCAATTTCATCTAAAATTCACCAAATAAAAGTATTTTGGAAGATGGACAAGAGAATGATAGCTTGAATTGAATTTCCAACTGTAGGGGTAAAAATTACACACAAGTAGGGGTATATGATTGGGGTTTGGATAAGAGATAGGACTTATACCTACAGTATAGATGATAAAAATTCCTAAGTTGAGATGGAACCTTAGAAGGAAAATTCAAAAGATGCTGAAAACTTAATAAATTCGCAGAACATATACGATCTTAAGTTAAATGATAAGTGGGTGTGAAAAATACGGGTTGATGATTTCTAAGTTGAAGATAATAGAATTTCTTACTAGAATACCGAATTGAAGAATGAAAGTCAACAGGCCAAATTGATCGGATTTTGTGGGTAGTATCCGCTGAAAACCCTCAGGAGACAACACTCCTCCTATTAGGGACACCTAGAGGTTTAACGGGTTATTGCACGAGCTCAATGCAATCGCGATTCCCTGCGAAAGTGAGGTTAGGATTTTTCGAGAATAAAATTGGCTTTGCTCGGGACAAGCAAAAGATAAGTTTAGGGGTATTTGTTCATATCAGAATATTGCATTATTATATCGCCCATTCTTAATCATATTACAAATAAATAGGTGCTTTTGATCCATGTCTGCTAAATAGTTGCAGGTTACAGGTTCTCAAAACAACACAGTGAAATTCATGAAAAGAAGCTACAAATGTGAGACTACGACCAACAATAGATGAATCCGTATGGTGCCTCCTACAAGTTTAAGGAACAAACGAATATCGGTAGACAGTTCAATGCACAAAGTACAAGGGCAGCACAGGATTAAAGACTTCAACGCGAAGCTCACGGTAAAAAGTCCACAACATTCTGCACTGTTGGAAATCTGGAAGGAAATAGAAGAAATTCTGAGAAACCAAGTAAAGAAAACAGAAGATAAAAGAAACACAAAGAAAACCTGAAGATATGGGCCCAAGAACCC
Source organism: Agapanthus africanus (assembly GCA_030015575.1). NCBI lineage: Eukaryota > Viridiplantae > Streptophyta > Magnoliopsida > Asparagales > Amaryllidaceae > Agapanthus > Agapanthus africanus. The sequence goes on from JASDDO010000031.1 coordinate 569,286,963, forward strand.
AATAAATGGCCGCGGAACCGTGGCCAAACAGGCCTTTCTGCAGCGGTTCCGCGGCCGTACAATGCACGTGTCGGTGGGGTGTCGGTGCTTTGACTCGGTCTTTGGCGTTGTTTTGTAATTTCATGTATGGATCAGAATATAAACCTAGGGTTTCTCCTATCTATAAATAGGAGGGCTCAAAGCCAAATAAAAGGGTGCATCTCTCTAGTTTTTATGCCTCTTTCAGGGTGCCTCTTTTGGGGCATGTCTCTTTTTAATTCTTAGTCTAAAATTTTAATTTCCATTGTAATCGTTGAGAGATCATCAATAAAGTGTTTTTCATTTTATCTTGCATTCTTCTTAATTGAAATTTATTATCTGCTATTTTATTTTGTCTTTTATTATTTGCAACTTAGATAGTCTTTTAAAATTAGAAAAATGAATTTCATCGTAACTTCCCTAATAAGTGAGTAATTCCTCACTTGTTAGGATTAGGATAGGGAAGGTTTGAGAGAAGGAAATCTCTCTCACTCCTTTCCTTGCCCCTATAACTTTAATTAATACGGACTCTATTTAAATGAACCACACATCGTTCACTACGGCACCCTATCCTACAATATAGTGCCGATTCCCTAGTTAGACCGGTTATGGTTGATTTAAATAGAGGTTAGGGCTAAGATTTAAGAAAGGACGGACAAGGACCAAAAGAAAGAAACTAAGTTTCTTCCTAGTTTTGCTAATCTCCTTTGTTGACTATTACCCTAACACCTATATTCTTAACTAGGGCAAGGAAAGCAGTGAATAGAATCCTTATTCCAAACTAACCTAATCCTAACCCTAGTAAGACATTAAATCAAATTAATCTCATTCATAGATCTTAAAACAATCCACCAACTTTTTGGACTTAACTCGTTAGAATATAAAGAAAAGAACTCCTTCTCCCTGTAGATCGACCCGTACTCAACCGGCAAGCTACCAAGCGACATCGTCTTGATTGCGGTAACTTCTTTAATTTAAAATGCAAACGCAAAATCTGCAACAATCAAATGGCGCCATTGCCGGAAAGACGGTAGTCTCTTTCTTTGTGTAATTTCGGGTTAAAAAATTTATAAAAAATTTTTATAAAAGTTGAAAAATTTTAAAACAAATATAAAATAAAATAAAAATAAAAATCATCTTGCTCTTTTTGAAAGGTTTCTGTGCAAGTGTGCAGGCTTGGAGCAAATGGCCGCGGAAGAGATGGGCCAAAGAACCCACCAAATGGCCGTGGAACTGCGGCCAAACATGCGTACAATGCACGTGTCGGTGGGGTGTCGGTGCTTTGACTCGGTCTTTGGCGTTGTTTTGTAATTTCATGTATGGATCAGAATATAAACCTAGGGTTTCTCCTATCTATAAATAGGAGGGCTCAAAGCCAAATAAAAGGGTGCATCTCTCTAGTTTTTATGCCTCTTTCAGGGTGACTCTTTTGGGGCATGTCTCTTTTTAATTCTTAGTCTAAAATTTTAATGTCCATTGTAATCGTTGAGAGGTCATCAATAAAGTAAGTGTTTTTCATTTTATCTTGCATTCTTCTTAATTGTAATTTATTATCTGCTATTTTATTTTGTCTTTTATTACTTGCAACTTAGATAGTCTTTTAAAATTAGAAAAATGAATTGCATCGTAACTTCCCTAATAAGTGAGTAATTCCTCACTTGTTATGGTTAGGATAGGGAAGGTTTGAGAGAAGCAAATCTCTCTCACTCCTTTCCTTACCCCTATAATTTTAATTAATACGGACTCTGTTTAAATGAACCACACGCCGCTCACTACGGCACCCTATCCTACAAGATAGCAGTGATTCCCTAGTTAGACCGATTGTGGTTGATTTAAATAGAGGTTAGGTCTAAAAGTTAAGAAAGGACGGACAAGGACCAAAAGGAAGAAACTATGTTTCTTCCTAGTCGTGCTAATCCCCTTTGTTGACTATTACCTAACACCTATATTCTTAACTAGGGCAAGGAAAGCAGTGAATATAATCCTTATTCCAAACTAACCTAATCCTAACCCTAGCAATACTTTAAATCAAATTAATCTCATTCATATATCTTAAAACAAACCACCAACTTTTTGGACTTAACTCGTTAGAACATAAAGAAAATAACTCATTCTCCCTGTGGATCGACCCGTACTCAACATGCTAGCTACCAAGAGACACCGTCTTGATTGCGGTATATTCTATAATTTAAAACGCACACGCAAAATCTGCAACAATCAAGACTGCGTTAATTTTGATTAATGCAAAGGAATAAACCTAAAATCTGATGTCGTTGGAACAATTACAAAACCACTCGGTTTTCTTCAAAAAGTATTTTTAAAAGCGGGGTTTAAACCACTCCTTTTCAAAAGCTATCTGGTTCCTTCGACTATATCAAGTTCATTACGTTAACGGTTTTCGCCAAAACAAGTTGTAGCCCTCCGTCATTTCAGATAGATATCTACTAGTATTCATGCTGTGTGTTTTGACCTTCGCCAAGGCATAGTGTTTGGTAGCTAGTGTGTGCTTATTTGTAGCATAGATAGATGCATTAATCTAGGACAGGCGTACAGCTGTTTTGGCCTTCGTAAAGGGCTTGTATGAATAGGTCTAGATTAATTTGGATAATGACAGTTTGAACTTTACTTGCGACTTATAATGTTTTGACCTTCGTCAAGATTATAAGCGCTCGGGGCAAAAATCACATCAGGAGTTTCAAACATAAAGGAAACTTGCTAGTGCTGCATACCTTCTGGAGTGTGGTGTTTTTGGTAGGCATCCTTCAAAATCATCACACAGTGACAGTTAGGTCCTGATCCTACTGTGAGTATCCGCTACTCTTCGGGAAATTTTTTCACTTAACAATCAATGCTATAAACCAAGTAGGTGCCTAGAACGGTGTTAGCGGGGCTACACTTCCAGGGAAAAGAGGTTATGTAATTAAGGAACTTCACAAAAGCGTTGGAAAACCTCTCTCGAAGTACCGACACTAGCCTGCTAAAAAAGTTAAGCAAGTAATATGACGTGCGATTAATCCTGACTAATTCTTCTTCTAAGGTTTGAAGAAGAATTCAAGGAAACAGTGGGAGCCATCCTGTTTAGATAAACAAATAACCAATCTAAACTTGTAAGAGCACATGCTGAGTATTTCTTTTCTCTCTCTGCTAATTGCAGCGACTATGACGGGACTTAAGGTAATAATAGATAAAAATAAACTCGCTGGGCCAAACTATAAAGACTGGCTGAGGAATGTCCATATGGTCCTTACATATGATAATGTGCATACGTCCTCACGGCGAAAGCTCCCCCTGTTCCCAGTCTAGAATCCTCGGTCGCGGACATTGAGGTCCGTAAAACCTGGGATCTTGATTGGACGAAAGCTAAGTGTCTCGTGCTGGCCTCCATGAATAATGAACATCAGAGGCGGTACGAGAAGATGGACATTTCTTCCATCTTCCTTCATACCAAAGAATTATATGGAGAGAAATCTTGTATCGCAAGATATGAGACCTCGAAGAAATTATTTCAAGCGAGGTTGAATATCGGATCATCTGTTGGAGACCACATCCTAAAGATGATTTCTCTCATCGAAAAGCTCACAGATCTCGGAACTACGTTGGAAAATGAGTTGTACATCGACTTGATCCTACAGTCCCTTCCCTCCACCTATGCCCAGTTCATATTGAATTTCAGTATGAATAGTATGGAATTTTCACTTCTTGAGCTCCTCAACATGTTGAGGATGGTAGAGGGTGCCTTGAACAAAACCAAGGAAACACCCGCTCTGTTTATTAGGGGATCTTCTTTTGCTAAATCCAAGACTAAGGCCAACTGAAAAGTCCCCCCACCAAACCGAGGGGAGGTGTACAAAAGGTGCAGAGAAAGAGAAAGGAAAAGATAGGGGGCAGCCATAAAGGAAGAATGCTTCTATTGTCGGAGGACATTGGAAAAAGGACTACAGGACCCTAAAGGCCAGAAATCAGGACACGAAGCAAGTTGTAGTTTTGGCTTCAGGTGTGTTCATGATTGAAAACCGCTTCTCTATAAACTCTACTTCCTGGATATTGGATACAGGATCAGGATCTCACATCTGTAATTCTTTGTAGGCGCTTAGAAGCCGTGGAGTTTTGAGGAAAGGTGATATGACCCTTAGAGTTGGCAACGGAGCCAGTGTGGACGTTGTTGTAGTAAGAGAATATCACCTAGGATTGGCGAGTGACGATAGTTTGTTATTGCATAACTGCTTTTGTGTACCCAGTATGGTGTGTAATATTATATTAGTATCTTTATTATCAAATGAATGATATAATTTTGCACTTGTAAGCAATGTTATCTACATTCACCTAAATCATGAAATGGTTGGGTCGAGTACACTTAGTAACGGAATATACATTCTCAATCAACATCAAGTTTTCAACGTCCAAAACACACTAAAAAGAAAATCTTCAGAATCAAACCAAGCTTTCTTATGGTATTATAGACTTGGTCATGTCGATGAAACACGACTTACTAAGTTACATAAAGAAGGAAACTTAGATCCGTTTGAGAATCAATCATATGCAACTTGTCGATCATTTATCAGAGGAAAGATGACAAAAACTCCGTTCACTGGATACGGAGAAAGAGCCACTGGGATCCTGGGACTCATAGACAGTGACGTGTGTGGGCCAATGTCTACACAAGCAAGAAGTAGCTATTCCTACTTCATTACTTTCACAGATGATTTCTCAAGGTATGGACATGTATTCTTAATGAAACATAAATACAAAGCCTTTGAAAAATTCCAAGAGTATAAGAATGAAGCGGAAAAGAAAACCGGCAAAAGTATCAAGATGCTCTGATCCGATCGGGGCGGTGAATACTTAAGTGCTGAGTTCCTGAAATATCTAAAAGTGAATGGAATTCTCTCTCAGCTTACTCCTCCATACACACCACTACACAACGATGTATCAGAAAGACGGAATCTCACCTAACTTGATATGGTGCGATCCATGATGAGTAATGCTGACTCGTCGCCCTCCTTCTAGGGTTGTGCACTAGGAACTGCTGCATACCTATTGAACAAGGTTCCAACTAAGTCTGTGTCCACCACTCCATATGAAATATGGAGTGGGAAGAAACCCTGTCTTAAGTATCTAAAGATATGGGGATGTCATGCCTTTGTTAAAAAGGTTCATCCGAACAAACTCAGGCACGTTCAGTACTGTGTAAGTTTGTAGGATACCCCAGGAATTCTAGGGGGTATTATTTCTATCACGCTGAGAAATAAAAGGTCTTTGTTTCGCATCATGCCCGCTTCATGGAAACTCAATTTCTCGAAAAAGAGATAAGTAGGAGCGCAATAGAGCTGGAAGAAATTCCAGAACCATAAACTATTACTGAAAACTTAGTAGAACCTGAGATTTTAATGGAACAGGATGTACCCACGCCACTCCGCAGATCTAGTATGCAGTCTCATCCGTCCGAGAGATATTACAGTTTTTCGTAGACGGGGATCGAGAGGATTGCATCATCAACGATGATGAGCCGACTAGTTTTCAGCAAAGCATCACGAGTAAATACTCGGTGAAGTGGCTAGATGCTATGCGATCCGAGATGGAATCCATATACACAAACCAAGTATGGACTTTGGATTTTACTCCTACTGGGGTAAAACCCATAGGATGCAAATGGATCTTCAAAAAGAAGATTGGTGTAGATGGTCAGGTAGAAACCTACAAAGCTAGACTTGTTGCTAAAGGTTTTCATTAAAGATCAGGATTGGAATATAATGAAACTTTTTCACCAGCGGCCATGCTTAAATCCATTAGGATCCTACTTGCCATTGCTGCTTTCCATGATTATGACATCTGACAGATAGAAGTTAAAACCGCTTTTCTAAATGGAAGTTTAGAAGAGTGTGTTTTCATGGATCAACCAGAGGGTCTCATAGACAGTGAGAGCAGCTGAAAGGTGTGTAAGTTGTTTAAATCCATTTATGGATTAAAGCAGGCATCGCAGAGTTGGAACATCTGCTTTGATGAGACGATCAGGGAATTTGACTTTATCAAAAATGTATATGAACCTTGTATTTATAAAAAGATTGTAGGGAGAACTGCGATATTCCTTGTTTTATACGTTGACGAAATTCTCCTGATAGGAAATAATATTCCTATGCTATAATTGGCCAAGCAGTTCTTGTCACAGAAGTTCTATATGAAAGACCTGGGTGATGCCTCGTATATTCTGGGGATTAAGATCTATCGTGACAGATCTAAAAGAATGTTGAGACTTTCACAGTCAAGGTGCATTGACACCGTGCTAAATAGGTTTAGTATGGAAGATTCTAAGCGCGACAATTTGCCCGCTTGTCACGAAATCACCTTCTCGAAAGAGATGTCTCCCAAGACTGATGAAGAGAAGGCTCGCATTAGCATAGTACCCTATGCTTCGGCGGTAGGGTCAGTAATGTATGCGATGTTATGTGCCAGACCAGATGTAGCTTAGGCACTTAGCGTCGTAAGCAGGTATCGGTCTAACCCAGGTGAGAAATATTAGATGGTAGTAAAGAACATTCTTAAGTTCCTGAGAAGGACTAAGGAGATGTTTCTAGTGTACGGTAATGGGGACCTCCAGATCAAGGGTTTTACCGACTCTAGCTTCCAAAGTGATAAGGATGACTCTAAATATGTCTCGGGTTATGTGTTTACCCTCAACAGAGGAGTGGTCTGTTGGAAGAGTTCCAAACAGGATACCGTAACAGACTCGACGACGGAGGCTGAGTACATCGCTGCTAGCAATGCCGCAAAAGAGGCTGTCTGGATGAGAAAGTTCGTTTCTGAACTTCAGGTGGTTCCATCCATTGCTAATCCAATACCTTTGTATTGTGATAACAATGGAGCCATGGCTTTGACTAAGGAACCACGGTCCTATCAGAAATCTAGACATATATTGAGGAGATATCACCGGATCAGGGAGATCGTAGATCGCCAGGTGATCGAGGTGCGGAGAGTAGATACAAAGGACAGCATGGCAGATCCATTAACCAAACCTATCCCTCAAGTCCAGTTTGAGAGATAGTTCAAGATGTTGGGCATGTGGTACGCCAGCAACTGGCTCTAGTGCAGACAGTGGGTACTTATTGCGCCAATTATAGGCCTTAGCGCAAGTTGGATATGTTTGCCCTAGAGGCCTTCATTGTATAGGATGCTAGGGATATGTATGTATAGGACAATTGTTCAGTCGAAAATATTGCAATTTTTAACATAACAATTTCCTCGCTTTTCTAATCATCTAAGGATGTTTAATATAAATATAACACATATTACTTGTTTGTCTGGAAATTATCAATTACCATGTGTTATACATTATAATCAACATTCTTGAAGGAAATTGTATTTTTATTATTTCACGCATAATATTGTATATCTCTAACATTCTTCATTGAGATCTTGTGCAAAAATTAGTTCAGGTCAGATATCGGAATCGCAAATTCGCCGATAAAATACAGGAAATCAAAGAGTTAAAATCTGGCAGAGATTCAGAAGAGATAAAAATATTCTAGATATCAAATATAAACACAGAGAATTGAAGATCTGATCTCACCAAACGGCCGCGTATCCGCGGCCGAGTCAGGCCGATCCGCCACGGATTCACGGCCTAGGTTGGGAGTCAGTTGACGATACTTTTCCAGAAGCTTTCCTACAACCATTTAGCTTGCTGAGGACGTTTCATTGTAACAACCTTGTTCTGGAAACTTCTCGATAACAACCTATCTTCTTGAGGAAGCTTGATAACTACCTTATTCTAGAAGCTTCTCTAAAACTACCTAACTTCTTAGGGAAGATTGATCTAGCTTCTAGTGGAAGATTGATGAAAGGCTATATAAATGACCTAAGCCTTCATTTCTGGGGTTACACAATTTGGGGAGATAATTGAAGAGCCAATTCAATTCCAATTCAAGATCAAGAATCGTTGAGAACAACATCGAGCGACGAAATTCAAGATCCTTTACGCGAAGCCGATCGTCATCAACGAGCATGTGATCCTCGATAGATCCAAGACTCACGGTGATCGAGCAAAGCGAAGATCGACGGAGAAATTACCTCTTCAAGGGAGTGATCGAGAGCATTCTCTCTTTTAATCTCGAATTGAGAAGTGTAATTCGAAGTTGAATAATAAAGGTGATCACTCTTTTAGTCTTGCTTTCTTTAAATTTTCACATTATGAAATCTCTATTTGTTGATTCTTCTATATTCATAATGTGTAAGTAAATCTCCGCTTGCTAAGAATTCGAAGGAATTTGGTAGATAAAATGGTGATAGAATTCTATATTCATCATAAGTCTTATGAGAATTATAAACTTTAGGAAAAAGAATCATCAACGACCAAATTGGGAGCGAGATCACCGTTCTTGATAATTTCGTTGCAATTTGGGAATTAGATGATTGATGATTTTCTTTGCTAAAGGCTAGATTTAATGGTGAGCAATGAAAAGACAACGGATAGTGAAGGAGAAACCCTAGTTTCTTCAATAGATCCCTAATCTTCAGTCTTTGCCATCAATCCAGCTATAATTCATCAATAGATAAGATGATTAATTTTTTTAGTATTCATCCATTGCTACTAATTCCATACGAATCCTACAAGCTATTCTTCAATTTTCTTCATAACTAAAATTGATCTTGGACATTTTCTTGATTACTAATTCTTGAAAGCACTTTCTTGATTTTCTTGAAAATATGAATTCCACTCAATCTTGAACTATTTCTTGAATTTCTTTAATAATTCTTTCGACTCAACTAAAGCAAGAATCGAAGAATTCTGCGTATCTCAGTGGACAACCCGTGCTCTCTAACTATCGCTACAAGAAACACCGTTATTGATTGCGGTTATTAAAATACGATTAAAACAAAACATCGCTTCTTTACTTTACTTTACTTTTAATCAAAAGAAGATACACAAAATAAATTATATCAACAATCTTGCTCGATATGATAGTACGCTATTTGGTTTGTTTTTATCTTAACATGTGATGTATTTTACTTAGTATTTCATATCTTGTATACATGTTGATAAAGCCCGTAGGATCATTGCCTGACTGCCAGCGTTGTGATGGCAATCATACTTGTAGGAGCTGGGTAGTCGATAGGCACATCCTTAAAGTGTCCCTAGTCGTAGGAGTATCGAGACTGGGCATCGATACTCCATATTAGACTAGTGTATACATATCTAGACCCTGAAGAAGGGCGATGGATTGGTCCCTCAGCCATTGGTGAGGTGCACCTAAGATTGTATACAGGTGCTCACTGGAGGTGAGTACACCGGACGGACTCGCCGAGGACTGACTAGATGGTATTATACCTAGTGTCAGACAGCAGTTCTCTGGTGAAATGAGTGCAGATAGTCTGTCGACCTTAGGTCGTCATTTGTCTCGTGTGATTTCCCACTGTGATTTGATTACTACCCTACCACGGCTCTACTGAGTCGTAAAAACAGGTTTTAGTTGGGTACAATCCCAAGCCACATGGAGGTAGTGAGCGACTATTGGGGATTCATCTCTCCCGGTATAGGGAATCGATATCGCACAGTGATCGGTTGGTCAACACCATAAGTCTCTGGCCAGGGCGGATTGAGAATTACTGGTAGTTGGACCAATAGATTCTTGGATGGTCTTGAACCACACTGACACGACTTTTCTGGATATTAGAGGTCTGACATTTTCCACCCCTCTAGACCTTGCATGTGATACTCTCAGATGAACAGACCAGACTGCATGGAGATTGTCAAGGACAGGCTCAGTATGGTTCAAATGAGTTTGCTCGTCAGCCTTCTTTTTCGACATATACCTGGGTAGCCGTTAGGTACAGCTAGTGCCGCTGACGGACTTGTGATTATACCCACTGCCAGTGTACTGTCGAGTATTTAGTGTCCCACACAGTATGTTTCCCTGGTTCAGGAAAAATGATATAGAGGCCGTATGGTTTTACGGCAGGGTTCCGATCATATATATGTACTGGCTACACGGATGATGTTCGGATGGATAATACTGGTGGGCTTTAGTTTAAACCGGATCCTAGTATTATATTATTGGATTATTATTATCTCATTGTATTCGTATTTTTTGGAATACGAATACGGGTTTGTATATACGATGAGAGAATTCTTGTAATTTCACAAGACATGCTTCTAGAAGGAGACACCTCATTATTTAGATTTATCTATTTGTAGAAATGGATTGATAAGGCGTAAATTGGAGATATTTGAGGCATGGATGAAATCATGGATAAGTCATTTGTTTATTCATTTGACTTTACTATTCAATCACGGTTGCTTATTTTCTATGGAAAATAATTCCTGCTTGATTATTGCAAAGACTTAGCCATTCTCTTTTCCTACACAACCTTAGCTCATTTGCATTTGTTCATTCTCTCCCCAATTTTTCTCTTCTCCTTCTTCCTCAAACCCTAACCCTCACATGAGTTGTGAATCCTAGGGTTCTTGAGATAAAATACTCTATTCATCTTTCTTTACGTCTTCTAAGTTTTCTAGTCTAGCAAACTAGACATCTTAGTTACCTCACACTTGAGATTGAAGCCTGAACCATAGGCTCTCGGGTGGATCATCTTCGACAAAGAGGTGACCGACGATCAAGTTCTATTCAAGCTTTCTAGGAGCCAAGAAGAGAAGAAGAAGATTCAAGCTTGAACCAAGGAGCTAAGAAGGAAAAAGAAGACCCGGAGGACTTGATCTTGAAGGTATAACTCTCATCGAGTAGTTAGAAACCTTCTTATAGTTAGTCGTAGCTAGTTATGGTTTAGTTAAGATCATGGGTTGTCTTGGTCGATATTGCGAAGTCACTCTTTTGAAAAAGAAAAAAAATCAATTTTTTTGTATTCCGCCTCTCCGCGGACTCGCAAGGTGCGCGACATCGACTTACAGATATCAGGAGATTCTTTTGAGTTAGAGAACAATGGTTTTAGTTTGAAGCTTTCACGTTTTTATACAAAATAAACAATATACGGATAAAGCGATGTGTATGGAAACTTAAGCTAAGGTTTGGTAAATTGAAATACGTCGTTACCCCCAACTCTCAATCTTAATTCAAAGTCCATTTCTAACCCGATAACAAGTATCGTTTTAGGATATGATATCAACATACAAAAGAAACTAAAAATTTAATGTTTTTAGATGAAATGAGCTAAGTGAAGTTTGTAAGTATAGAACATATTCTTGTAGGGCCACATGTTCTATCTAGCTAGTTACTATACTTAGCTAAATTTAATACTCCTTTCAACTTCTATTCTTAATATAACAACAATAATATGTACAGAAGGAATATGATATATGTTAAAGGTTGATTTGCAACCATTCAAAACAATAGATCCTATCAAACAAGACATAATAATATTGCATATATTAAGAAAAGAAGTGTAAAAATGTTAAGAATCATGAAAGAGGGGTTGGAAGGAAAGCCATTCAACAACCTACCTCACCATAGCCTAAGTGCAAAACTACTCACACATCATGTAATAAGAACACAAATGAATAAATATAAAAGAGAGTGCAGAAAGGAAAATAAAGAAAAGATACAAGAACCAAAACTTGAACTCAAAGAAGCTTTTATTAAAATGGTATCCAAGTACAAGCAAAATGAGTTCAACTACCAAAATCTAACCTTGCAAGCTCAAAGATAGAGCTTGCAAGACCAGAGGAAGGCAAAGAACTCAATCTAATCCAAAGAACTATAAAATTTTATCAAAATAATTACAAGTAGTGAAAATGTGTGTCCTCTCTTAACAAACTGATCTTCTATTTATAGACTTTGAAGAAACAGAAGTAGCATATACCAGTGAACTGACAAAACCACCAGGGTCCCACCAAACTTGTACGAACCAACTTAGCAAAGATATAGCCGCAATTTCCGACCATAATGAATAAATCTGCGGCCATTTCTTAGAGACTGGGGCCCAGCTTTGGTCTATAGTCATCTAGTCACTTGATCATCTCTCTGTAGTTGAAATTCTTGTAATTTGAACATGGGTGAATTCTAAGGTGATGAACACAGAAGACACTAGATCAAGTTACAATGGTTCATATCACATCAACACTTTTTACTTACTCATTGTCATGCCCACTTATGCACCCACTTGCAAAAAGCACCATGATGGTGTTTGCCCACTTGTGCACTTGGCCAAGTCCATGTTCACACTTGCTCACATATGGTCATGTTGAACCAAATCAAAAGTTCTTTTTGTACACACTCTTTATTTGTTGCAAACTCTTTTAATCTTGACCTGTATTCTGTTCCGTTTGCAGTGTTTTTTGCTTGCGTACCTGTAATATATACTAATAAGCAGACACAGATTAAATAGCACTGTTTATTGAAAAAATGATAGAAAATGGATGGTATTAAAATGCAATAAATTGTGCCGAACAAATATCCCCAAACATACATTTTTGTTCGTCTCGAGCAAAACAAAAATACCTAGCCTCACTTTCGCAGGGAACGCTATTGCACTGAGCCCATGCAACAAGCCGTTAAACCTCTAGGTGTCCCTAATAGGAGGAGTTTTTTCTCCTGAGGGTTTTCAGCGGATTACACCCAAAAAATCTTGTCAAGCCAGTTTCCGTAGGTTTACTGTTGTTTCTAATACTAAGGTGTAGTATCAAAGTTTAGAAATTCTATTATCCTGAGTCAAAAAATATCGAAACCCTTGTTTCACTCCTCGCTTTGTTTTTAACCATGATCCTATACGTCTTTTCGTGCTTTGTGCGACAAGCGTCATTATGTTTCAAGAAACTTGATTTAGAGTTTATGTCAAAAGATGGATAAAAAACTTCTGAAGGAGCACACTAGTTGTTTAAGACTTAAATATTTCTTCAAGTTTCGTTCTCCAGTTTGGTTCCAAATCAGATTTTCTATTAACTTCAACAGAGGACTAAGCTTTATTCTTCACTCCACCTATTACCTGATTTTGTATCATACACACCCTCATGAACATGCAAATAGTCTTTTATCTGTATATCTTCGTTTAAACAGTATTTTTATAGTAAAACTTGTCTTAAGCCAAGATTATTCTCACACAAAGAACCGTGAGGAATTTTAACTCGGAGAGAACACTTACTTTACTTTGTTTTAAAACGGAATTTCTAGGTTTCCTAGCGAGCTTTGGGTCAATGCATCCAAACCAGATGATTTTAGGACATTAGGTGTGAAAACACCCCGGCAGACTTAATTGCCCAAGTCACCTAGGCCCTAAAACAAAAAGACTTGTTTTATACGTGAAAATCTCAAAGAAATGCGAACGAAGATGCAATTGATTTTTCTTTTCATTTCTCTTTTATAGATCAAAACGCGTGTTTTTTGTAGATATGGGTGTGTAATCACTCAAGGATCAAGATGGGTTATTTTTCAGATTTGGTCTCTATTATAGCATCAATAATACCCTTTCATTTTCACCTTGCTTTATGAACTATTATTGATATTACTTATTTCCAAAACAACTTGTTTGATCCTAAAAACTTTATTGATTTTTAAAAATTTTGCTAACATGTCATACACTCGTTCTCTTGTTTCACAAAACTTACGACACGTGTATGATGATGTGAAAAGACATATTTAACCAATAGTTAATTTCAAAGAAGGGTTATCGTTTCAGGTTTTCAATTTTTAAAATAGGATATAGTTATTTCAAACTCATCAAATATGAACCGTCGATGTACCAAAACAAAGTTTTCCTACTAGCTAACTTGACGACAAAGTTTTTATGCTTTTTAAAAAAAATTCATATTTTTATGGATTTTGGATTGTTGTATATACAAAAGAAAGAAAGAAAATTTTAACACTAATTTTTTTTCATTTTTTTATTACAATAAGCAAAATGTCGTACATAAGCAAATATGCAATGCAAACTATATGAAAAATAAAGGAAAAAGTACATGAATGAAAGTGCTAAAAATGCAGGGAACGTGCAAATGCAACTATATGCTATATACATGAACCAACTTATCCTATCACCCCCAAACTTGAACTAGGCAATGCTCTCGTTGCCTTTTTGATTTTCCTTTTCCTTTCCTACTGCCGCTTGCTTCTTCCTGTGCATCTTGCTGTGTTGCTTCAATTCTTTCCAACTGCTCCTGCATCTTTTGTTGTTTCTTCAGCATGTGGCGGATGCTAAAAAATGTCAAGCGCTGCAAGTCTTTCTCATTATCTGGTTCAAGTTCGTGAAGAAGTGCTTCTGCCGAATCTTATGGACCGAGTTGCTCGCTTGGGTCCTCACTTGTCCAATTCTTTTGTTCATAATGGTGGCCTGTATATCCTTTTGAAATCCGCTCTAGCTTAACTGGCCAATGTGCGTACGAGGCCGCATATCCATCAAACTCTTCTCTCGCCATGTAGTACTTGAAAATGAGGGTCACTAAGACTGGCGGTAGAGGTTTCTTCTGAGCCACCCCTTCCATGATCGTGCTAAACAATTGTGTCACAACACAAAAGTGATGATCCTTTTCTATTAAACAGTGAACGATGTGCCCTACTTAAGCCGGAAAAGAGGAAACACGGTTTTTACCCCTGATGTTGCGGTTTGCCCATCGGAAACCCGCAAGTACATTCCTATATATCTGTGCGGGGTTCAACCCTTTATCCTTCAACTCTACAAATTCCCCCAATAGAGATCGATAAACAGCCAATTCGCACGCATGTTGATTCCCAGGCTTCATCGAAATGTTGGTTACCCTCGAGATTGTTTCCGGTTGAAAAATTCGGCATCTTCCTCGAAAGAAAAACTCAAAATATCCCGAACCGGGCTCACCATTTCTCAAAGCCTCATAAAAATCCTCAATTAATTCTATTATAGCAAAGAGATCATCACTGTTATAGATCAGGAAATCCCACCCCCTCTGACAAATCTTATCGTAAAAATACTGCTCGTAGATTTCATCGGAGAAAATATCCAAGAAATTCTTTTCACGCTCAAAAGCTACCATTTTCAGATTTAACAGATTTTGCATATAAATCAGACCAAAGAAGGAGAAGATCTTACAATGAAAAAAAATTCGTCGCCAGAGGGGCAGATCAGGCCGCAATTTGCAGCACAGCGGAATATTCCGACGGCCAAGTCTTGAAGTTGGGGGAGGATCTTGGGTGTGAAGTTTAGGAAGAAGGAGAGGATTGTGATGTTTAGGGAAAAATAGAAATAGGGTCTTGGGTTGGGTTGGGAATGCTTTCAAAGGTAGATTTCCAAAAGAAAACCCTCAAAAATAATTTTAAAACAAAGCAAATAATTACAAAAAAACTCAAAAGAGGCAAAATTTGTATATACAAGATGTGGGGATGTGATTTAATCAAGATAACTTCGCTCATCCAAAAACATGAGCTCCTCCGTTTCCGTAAGCAGTTCTAAGAATGGCTTCAGTTGTTGGCGTTTGGCCTTGAAGGTGTTGCCAGAGTGCTGATCTTCAATAATAACTGCATAATGCGGAAAAATGGTGCGCACAAGAAACCGACCAGTCCAACGTGACTTCAGTTTCCCTCGAAATAGATGAAGTCTGGGGTCGTAAATTATATCCTTTTAGCCCACGGTGAATGTTTTTTGGAGAATCGCCTTGTCGTGAAAGACTTTCGTCTTTTCTTTATAGAGTTTGGCGTTCTCATACGCGTCATTGCGTATCTCATCGAGCTCATTTAATTGAAGTTTTCGTGCATCGCCGGCCTTTTCTTGGTCAACATTGAGCTGTTTAATTGCCCAGAATGAGCAGTGTTCCAATTCAACCGGCAGATGACACTCTTTTTCGAAGATGAGTCGGTATGGATACATACCTAAATTTGTTTTGAACACGGTACAAAACGCCCAATGCGCGTCATTTAACTTCAACGACCAATTCTTGCGGTTTTGGCTGACAGTCTTTTCCAGAATCTGTTTAATCTGTCTATTGGAGATTCAACCTGGCTGCAAGTTTGAGAATGGTAGGGCGTTGACAATTTGTGGCTAATGGAGTATTTCTTCATCAGCGATTTAAAAGATCGGTTGCAAAGATGCGTTCCATTATCGCTGATGATGGTGCGAGGTGTGCCGAACCGAGAAAAGATGTTCTCTTTTAAGAATTTTATGACAACCTTGTTATCGTTGGTTCGACAAGGAACTGCCTCCACCCATTTGGACACATAGTCCACAGCCAACAAAATATACAAATTCCCGAAAGAGTTTGGGAGCGGCCCTATGAAATCATACCTCAGACATCAAAAATCTTTACAATTAGAATAGAATTTAGGGGCATCTGATTTTGTTTTCCAATTTTTACCATGTGTTGACATCGGCTACAAGTTTTGCAATATTCAAAAGCATCCTTAAAAAGCGTCGGCCAGTAGAAGCCGCTTTGCAAAACCTTTTCAGCCGTCTTCCTGGGTCCAAAATGGCCCCCACAAGCTTGGTCATGACAGAAAGATAAAACACTTCTCGTTTCATAGATGGAAACGCATCTTCTGATGATCTGAAAAGGACAGTACTTGAACAGGTATGGTTCATCCCAATAAAATAATTTTACTTGGGAGAGAAATTTTGACTTTTCCTCATTTGACCAAAAAGAAGGTGTTTCTCCAGGGTTGACAATTTGTGGATATTGTGAACTATCTTCTTTTTTGGTCAAATGATGGTGCGAGGCGTTGACAATTTTGACAAGATAGTTCACAATATCAGCGAACCAGGGTTCGAATGATACGGAAAGAAATTGTTCATCTGGGAATTGTTCGTTAATTGGAATTTCCTCAATTGGTGCATTTGTTAAGCGAGACAAATGATCAACAACAATATTGTCGGTTCCCTTCTTATCCTTGATAATCAAGTCAAGTTCTTGAAGAAGGAGAATCTAACGTATCAATCTGGTTTTGGCATCTTTTTTTTGCAAAAAGGTGCCTAAGTGCAAATTGATCAATGTAAATCATGACGTGGGTCCCAACAAGTAAATATGGAATTTTTCAAGTGTGTATACGACAACTAAGAATTCATTTTCAGTGGTGGTGTAATTCAGCTGTGCGTCATTCAACGTCCTGCTCACGTAGTGGATAACGTGCGGCTTCATTTAAAATCGTTGTCCTAAGACAGCGCCTATCGCAAAGTCAGAAGCATCGCACATCGGCTCGACAGGTTCATTCCAGTATGGTATACTTAGGATTGGAGCGGAAGTGAGTTCCGATTTCAGAAGTTTGAACACAGTAAGGTATTCGGAATTGAACTCAAAAAGAATATCCTTAGCTAGCAAAGTGTAAGGTTCTTGGGCACTAGAACAAGGTTCTACAAGGAATCAAACATGCCATATTTAAAATTTTCATGTGCCAAACAACCTAAGTAAGGATCTTTACTAGAAAATTATGGTTGGAAACATAAAGCAAACAACTTTACTTCTAAGTGATGGGGATTACAAACTTTGTAGTTCGTTCCTTCGCTTCATAGTCCCCGAGTAGTGGTCCCTTCGCTGCGATCATCAAGCTCTCGAACTCTAGAGAGGCTCCATGAAATGAATGATTCATCTTTGCTTGAAGTCTTCACTATCAAAGATGATCTATCTTGAGGAGTCACAAACCCAAACTATCTCTTCACTAATTAGGGATTAGTGAAGCTAACACACTAATCTATATGGCTAGTATAGAAGAGGATGGTGAAGTAGGAATTTTGCTTACTTTATAATTCAATTTCTCACAATTATTCTTCTTTTTCTCAAGAGCTAGAGAGCAAGAAATGAGAGAGGAAGAAGAAGATGAATGAATTATTGATAAGGTTAGAAATGCAACCTTGGGTTTATATGTGTCATCCATAACCCTTGTATAGAATAGACCATGGCTAATTGATAAGGGTTAGGTTAATAAATATCTTAGATGCAAACAAAACAAGTGGACTTTAGTCAATGGTTCTACAAGCTTCATCTAAGCTCAACCATGACACAATTCCAAATTGTTTTGAATTATCTAAAATAAATACAAACATAACATTATCATAAACCATGGTATCATTCTCATACACCCAAGTAGCATGTATAACCTAGCATGTTACAATTATACATATCGCATGTATATATATATATATATATATATATATATATATATATATAATTTTGTAATAAAAGAAAAGAATACATTTAACATATATCACATATATATCAATGCATCCTACGTAAGAAAAAGAATTACTTAAGTGGGCTTATATTACTTAATATAATGTAATATATCATATATATAATTATACATTAAATTATCGAATCAATACTTGATCCGATAATCCGGCTATATCACATATAACTGACTAATATAAAATGTATCATTTCATCGAATCAACACTTGTTCCGATGACCCGGCCATATCACATATAACCGGATGATATCGCATATCGCGAGAACAGAATACGGTATCACATCCTCGTATCAATCTCGGTCCTGCACATATCATATATGTGCTCCTACTCCGTTTCGCCTGAGCCAGGAAACCTCTGTGTAGGACTCTAAACACTCGTCAATACGCCGGCAGTAGGTGATGATCATATCAAACACCCACAAGCTGCAAGGGGTCAGCTAAACGTAACACCCACTCGGGTATTGAGCGATCAGAAGATCAACAAGCCAACCTGCACACACTCCTGTGAATCCAATCAGTAAAACTACCGTACAGTCCGGTCTCTTCGTCTGATATGTCGCGTATCTAGTCAAGGGGTGGTAAACGTCAGACCCCAGTAACCGATAAGTCATATCGATGTGAGGCTCATAACAGGTTGAGAAACTACTGGTAACACTTACCAGTAGATCTCCATATCAGCCCTGGCCAGGGACTTCCTGTTATAGCCAATCGAACACAGCGCAACATCAACCCCCAATACCGGGAGAGACGAAACCCCTCCTATCGCTCATTGCCTCCATTTGATTCAGGACTGTACCAAAAAGCCACCATTTTGCACTTTCTCATGAACGTGGTAAGGTGGAAATCAAAGCACAGTGGGAGTCACACAAGGCTCTATGACGATCTCGGGTCTACAGACTAATCTGTACCAGTGTCACCAGAGAACTGTTATCTGACGATAGGTATAATACCATCTAGGTGTTCTCGGCGTGTCCGTTCAGTATACCCAGTCTCCACTGAGAACTCGTAAACCATCTTTGATGCCTAACACCAATGGATGTGGGATCATCCATCGCCCATCATATGGGTCAAGATGCGTATACGCTAGTCTACTCTGGAGAATCGATGCCCTGTCTCGGTACACACTTGACTAGGAACAATTATAGGATGTACTCATGGACTACCCTGGCCCCACTAGTATGATCTTTATCATAGTCCTAGTAGTCAAGTACATATCCTAAGGGCTTTATCAACATCTGAGAGTAAGACAGTAATACAATACAAGTCAACATGTTTAGACAAAGTGAAACCGGATAGCATAGTATCATATCGTGCAAGAAAGTCCTCTCTATATATATCAAAGCATCCACTATAATATACATCATATGTACAACAATGGCCTCTATGGCATATATATAACTAACAATCTCCCACTTGCACTAAGGCCAACTGTTGTAATATCTCATACCCAACATCCCGAAGAGTCTCTCAAATTGTATCTGGGGTATGGCCTTTGTGAGTGGATCCACAGTGTTGTCCTTCGTGTCAACTCTCCTGACCTCGATCTCTCGGCGATCAACTATCTCCCGGATCAGGTGATACCACCTCAGAATATGTCTGGATCTCTGATGGGACCTGGGTTCCTTGGCCAAAGCCACAGCTCCATTGTTATCACACTACAAAGGTATTGGATGCTCAATGGACGGAACCACACCAAGTTCAGAGATGAACTTCATCATCCAGATAGCCTCTTTAGCAGCATCGTTGGCAGCGATGTATTCAGCCTCCATCGTCGAGTCTGCCACGGTTTCCTGTTTGGAACTCTTCCAACAAACCGCCCCTCCATTGAGGGTAAAGACAAATCCCGAGTGCGACTTAGAGTCGTCCTTATCACTTTGGATGCTCGAATCGGTAAAGAACTCCACCTGGAGTTTTCCGTTACCATACACCAAGAACATCTCTTTAGTACTTAAGAATGTTCTTCACAGCTGTCTAATGACTCTTTCCTGGATCTGCTTGATACCTACTCACTACACTTAGTGAGTATGCTACATCGGGTCTAGTACATAGCATCGCATACATGATAGAGCTTACTGTCGAATCATAGGGTATCCCTTGCATGAGAGCTCTTTCCAAATCAGTCTTAGGAGACATCTCTTTGGAGAGAGTGAGTCCAGAGATCGTTGGTAAATTCCCACGCTTGGATTCTTCCATACTAAACCTCTTTAATATGGTGTCAATATACCTGGATTGGGACAATCCCAGTATCTGTTTAGATCTATCTCTATAGATCTTAATCCCCAAAATACAGGAGGCATCACCTAGAACTTTCATTGAGAATCTATGTGATAAGAAGAGCATGACCGTTTGCAGCATAGGAACATCATTTCCTATCAAGAGTATTGATTGATCTTATTTTCCGTTGTCGGTTTAGAAAAATGAATAGAATCACAACCAAAAATCTTTGACCGCAATCAATAACGGTGTCGGATTGTAGCGCGTTAGCGAGTGTGGATCGTCCACAGGGATTGCGCGATTCGTTCGTATTTTGTTTTGTTTGAATCGAAAATTTAATAGAAAAAGTAAAGAAAACGATTCAAGATTTTTATCGATGAATTTCAAGAATCAATTATTCTAATCAAGAATCAAGAAAATGATAAACATCAAGAATCAAGTATCGATAGAATTCCAATCAATTTTGGTTTCAAGATTTGAAGTAAAGCTCGTAGGAATCGAGTAAATTGTAGATGTGACGAAGATTCAAGAATACGATTTCTTATCCATTAACAAGTTGATGCTAAATCGATGTAGATTCATCGAGGATCAAGGATCTTGCGAAGAATTAGGGTTCCTCATCCTATCCTTTGTCCTTTCGATGAATCACATTCACTAGATAGCTTCTTGAAAGTCGAATGATCAATTTTTGATCTCTAGATCGTGCGAAAGGAATCAAGA
Organism: Agapanthus africanus; assembly: GCA_030015575.1. NCBI lineage: Eukaryota > Viridiplantae > Streptophyta > Magnoliopsida > Asparagales > Amaryllidaceae > Agapanthus > Agapanthus africanus. Next base: position 569,307,998 of record JASDDO010000031.1, read on the forward strand.
ACGTATTCGCATCGATCTAGATCATCGATCAATTGATTTTCAAGAATTTACAATTGTTTTAAGACTTAAGAAAACATTTAAAGATTCATCAACATCATCATTCTACAATCATTTCGATTCCTCCACGAGCGGAGTTTTATTCAAGCATCATCATGAAGAATACATTCAAGAATTGAATACTAATCATAATGCTCGAATTGAAATGTAAGCAAGTTTAAAAAATCTGCACCTTTATTATATCAACAATTAGTTACAACTCTCAAGAACTACAAGAGGATGGAACTTTGATCGTCGATTCTTGCGTCGCTCGGCTCCTTGAGTCTTGGATCGCTTGGATCTCGTGCTCCGTTGAAGTCCGGCTTCGCTTCAAAGGATTGTTGAAGACTTGCTTGGCTTGCACTCAAAGGATCTTGAATTCTTGATCTTTAATTGGATTAGGGTTAGGGTTTTGAGGTGGTAGTTGTTGGGTTGAAGATGAAGAACAACCACAACAATTGAATTGAGGAACTAAAGAAATGATTAGCAACAACCCTAATTTTTGAACAACAATGAACAATCTCTTTCAAGTGAGCCTTGGGGTCTATTTATAGGTTTCCTAAACCCTAGGTCTAGGATTTTGAATTTTTAATTTCCCTCCAAAAGTTTGTTATAGGGAGAGGCTTCTAGAAGTAGTTAGTTAGGGCTTAGCTTCTACCCTAAGCTAGGAGGTTAGGGAGAAGGTTCTAGGCTCTAATGTAGTTTAGGTGAAGCTTGTTGTGGAAGCTTGGGGTGTTTAGTTAGGAACCCTAGGGCTTGCTGATCTGGCAGAATGTTCAGGATCTTTCTGGAAAATGTCATGTCTTTATGAGGTGTAGGACCAGAGAGAAGAGGGCTGAGCTGGAGAAATGTTGCTGACATGGCATAGCCGCCGCGGAACCGCGGCGCAAGGCGGCTCCGGCCGCGGTTCCGCGGCCACTTGGCTTCCTTGGTGCTTCAATCTTCTTCTGTGGACTCTTGATAACTTGTTGGTATTTTTATAATATGTTGAATCTCTGTATGCCTTTCAGATCATTGCCAGATTCCAAATCCTTGAGTTGGCGTATTTTTTTAGCACTGTTATGTGAATTTTGACCGATATCTTGGAATTTCCTGCACAGACTTCGAAACACAAGTTGCGATATATATAGGAATGATGTGATGCTATGAAATACAGTCAATTTCCTTTATAGTACCGGTTTTAGAGTCTAACACATGCAATCTGATATTTAACGACTGTTTTGCTAATATGTGCTATATGAATGCTGAACACTTCTAGATGAGTGCAAATGATAGGGAAATTGCCGTGTTAAAAATGCAGTATTTTCGACTGATCAAGTATGTAATCCACGTACAATACAAGGAAGACAACCTTACTCTCTGCTACCTTCTTGTAAATACAAGGTTCATCTACGTTCTTGATGAAGTCAAACTCTTTGACTACAATATCAAAACAGATGTTCCAACTCCACGATGCTTGCTTTAACCCGTAGATGGATTTAAGCAGCTTGCACACCTTTCTGCTGCTCCCACTGTCTACGAAGCCCTCTGGCTGAGTCATGTACACGCATTCTTCTAAATCACCATTTAGAAAGGCGGTCTTAATATCCATTTGTCATATTTCATAGTCATGGTATGCAGCAATGGCAAGTAGGATCCAGATGGACTTAAGCATAGCCACTGGAGAAAAGGTTTCTTCATAATCCACACATGGTCGTTAACGAAAACCTTTTGCAATAAATATAGTTTTGAAAGTCTCAACTTTTCCATCTACACCAAGTTTCGTCTTAAAGATCCATTTGCTCCCAATGGGTTTTACCCCTTTAGGAGCAACTTCCAAAGTCCATACTTTGTTGGTGTACATGGATTCCATCTTAGATCGCATTGCATCCAGCCATTTCACAAAGTCTCCACTCGTGATGGCCTATTCGAAGCTAGTTGGGTCATCATCTTCCATGATGCAGTCCTCGCTTCTACCATCGATGAGAAAACCGTAGTATCTCTCAGGTAGATGAGGAACCCTACTAGATCGGCGAAGAGGCTGGGGTTCGTCTGGAACTACTGAATCCTTTGGTTCCACCAAATCTTCTGTCGTAGTTTGTATAGCTGGAACTTCTTCCAGTTATACCTCCTCGACAATAATTTCCTTTGCAAGAAATTCCTTTTCTAAAAAGGTGGCATGTCGAGAAACAAACACCTTTTGTTCCTCGGTGTGGTAGAAAATACACCCTTATGAGTTTTTGGGATATCCTACAAACTTGCACAGGATAGACCTTGCCTCGAGTTTGTCCGGATTGTGGCTTTTGACATAGGCCGGACAACCCCATATCTTAACATAATTAAGAGATGGTCTCTTTCTCTTCCATATCTCATATGGAGTTGTAGGCACTGATTTGGTAGGAACTATATTCAATAGGTGTATGGATGTCTCAAGCGCATACCCCTAGAAGGAAATAAGCAACTCAGCAGTGCTCATCATAGAGCGCACCATATCTAATAGGATGCGATTCCTCCGTTCTGATACACCGTTGTGCTATGGTTTATAAGGAGGAGTAAGCTGAGAGAGAATCCCATTCTCTTTTAGATAGTCCAGGAACTCATTGCTTAAGTATTCTCCTCCTCAATCAGATCGAAGGATCTTAATACTTTTACCCGTTTGGTTCTCTACATCGTTCTTATATTCTTTGAATTTCTCAAAAGTTTCAGACTTGTATTTCAACAGGAACACATGTCCGAATCTTGAGAGATCGTCAGTAAAGGTAATGAAGTATGAGGAAGCATTCCTGGCATGTGTAGAAATGGGACCGCATACATCACTATGTATCAGTCCCAAGAGTTCCGTAACTCTTTGTCCGTGTCCACTAAACGGAGATTTGGTCATTTTGCCTTTGAGATATGAATGGCAAGTTTCATAGGATGATAATTCGAACGGATTCAAATATCCATCCTTATACAACTTAGCTAATCGTGTCGCATTGATATGATCTAGTCTACAATGCCACAAAAAGGATTCGTTCATTTATGAACTCTTCCTCTTGTGTGTGTTTTGTACATTAAGCACTGTAATTTGATTCAAAACGTATATGCCATTATTCAAGGAGCCCGATCCAATAAACTTTTGATTCAGGAATATGTTCATAACATTATCATGTACTACAAAATTATATCCTTCTTTACTTAAAAAAGAAACCGATATAAGATTGCATATCAGGATCGGAATGTAATAGCATTCGTTCAAAATCAATGTATTACCATGTGGCAATACAAGGTGATATTCGCCAACTGCTTTGGCTGCAACATTTACACCATTCCCGACTCTTATGGAATGATCACCCTCTCCCAGTTCTCTTCCTCTCCTTAGCCCATGTAACATATTACATATGTGGGATCCCGATCCGATATCTAATACCCAGGACGTAGAGCGAACTGAGAAACAGTTCTCGATAACTAACACACCCGAAGAAGATGCATCAACATGCTTGTTCTTCATTTGGGCGGTGTGCGAATCTGGATATTCCTATATTTCCTGGTCGGTCTTATAAAAATTATAAGAATGAACGGAACCAACGTTCCCCAGCTCAGTACAACAAGCGGGTTCGGTCAATACAACCATATTATTATCTTGATTAAGGCCTGACATGGTCACTACCTGGAGAGAGAGAGAAGAAAATACTTTAGCGTATGCTCTTGCAAGATTAGATTGGTTATTATATTATCTAATCAGGATGGCTCCCACTATTTTCTTCAAATCTTCCTTCAAACCCAAAAAAGTAAGACTAGCCAGGATTAATTACACCTTACAAGTTCGCCGGTCTTTCGGCCAGGCCAGTGTTAGTACTTTGAGGGAGGTTCCCCGTACTTTCGCACGGACCTAATTAAAATAAATCTCGTTTTCCCAGAGGCATAACACCGTTAACACCATTCTAGACACCAACTTGATCGGGTAATTGTCATGTGTAAAACTTTACCAGGAGTAACTCTTGCTCGCAGTGGGTATCGGGATCCAACTATCTCATAGAAGGTATGCAATCTCATTGCAAATTTCAACACTTGAAATTCCCGATAATTCTTTTGCCCCTAACGTGCTATGACCTTGATGAAAGACAACAAACCATATCGCTAGTCAAGTTCAACCCATACATTTCTTGATTGAATTAAACCCACCCGCACGACCCTTGACGAAAGCCAACAAAGCCGTACGACTACCCTAATCCAATCGCATCCTATGCTGCAGATAAGCAGTAAGTAGCTACCGCACACTACGCCTTGACGAAAGCCAACAAACGCAGCACGAATACTAAATATTACTTATCTGAAATGTCGGAGGGCTACGACAGGTTTTCAGAAAACCTTTTGCATAATGAACTTGATATCGTTGTAGAAACAAGTGATTTCGAAAAGGAGTGTTTTTTAGGCTTTTACTAGTTTCGCTAAAGAGGTCACTTCCGGTGAAGGGATCTCGGCTCTTTCCTTATCGAATAAGGTGTTGGATATTCTACAAATACCGCTATGCAAAACAAGAACTATAGAAGCAATCAAAAAAAAAACCGAGTGAATTGTATCATCTGCTAGTTTCGCTAAAGAGGTCATTCCCGGTGAAGGTATCTCGGCTCTTTCCTTATCGAATAAGGTGTTGAATATTCTACAAGGAATACCTCTATGCAAAGCAAAAACTAGAGCTACCCTTTTTATAAATTTGATTCTGCAATATCTTTTAAGTTTCTTTTCTTTCATTAATCTCATTAATGAAGTCCTATCATTTATGCTTCCTAAGTATCACAGAAGAAACAAAAATACAACGTACGCTTATGCCATCCGCATTCGCCATAGTGTGTCGTTATGCACCGTTGGGTTACTTAACTAACGGCATAACAGGGCGGGACTAGCGCGGGTGCAAAACATAAGCAACGTTTATTATATATCATATATACAATAATAAAGTATTCGTCTCACGCATATAAAATGATCACATCACAGAATATGAGCAGCAGTAGATAACATATGAAATATTGGATATACTAGGAAGTCCGTGTTTTATTTTAAGCTTGTATAAAACATGGATTCCACGGTCGCAATGAATACCCAAACCCACATCCCTAGACCCCTACGAGAGCGGCAAGAAACCCTACCAATTCTAGAGTTAGGAGACCCGAACTCGACTCCTCGAGTTGGTCTCCCACTGGACCCTAGAACTCGGTTGCTTATGCTATCCTCCTTGGGTCTATCCTAATGTGGAAAAGTAAATAATATAAAATGGTGACATCATCCTCAACCCGGAAGTGCCCTAAAAAAAGAATATAACATACATTGAATTTTACATGAATGAAAATGAAAAACTCTCATCTCACATAAAACCCCGGCTATTCAAAACAAGACGATCCAATATAACATATCACAGCAACACATAACATCACATGTCATTAACGTAAGTAAATATGCGTATCCTAATTGTCGTTGACATATAGCAACGAAAACGAAGATACACCACATATTACACTTACGGTTTCAGAAAAAAAATAAGAAACTACAACATTTGGAATCCATAATAACCCTAGACGTCATAAACCCAAAATATCACATATTACGGATTTCATGCCTAACTATATGAATTCCACATATTGTATCACATTTCAGAACGCTAGACGACGTTAAACAATTCGATCGAATTAACGAATTCCCAAAATTCCCAGAGAGCTCAACACTTAAGCACTTTAAAAATTCCAAGAAGTATGCTCCAGTACCAATGGACCAACCGTTGAAGTGTCGTCCCTTGCCTCCTTAGTGGCGCCGCGGAACCGCCACCAAAACCATGTTTTGACCGCGGTTCCGCGGTCACTAAAGCGAGTTAGGGACTCGTTCTTCAAGAGGGTCCATAGAATTACCTGCAAGATTTTCTGAATATTTTTAATATGAAAATTTTCAACTTTTGAGAAAATTTCCAGAAAGTGGGAAAATTTGGTTTTTCGGAGTTCGTTCGGGCTTTTAATTTCGCCTACGCAATACATAATGCTCTAGCTAGGATCTGATACCACTGTAAGGTTCTTGGGCACTAGAACAAGGTTCTATAAGGCATCAAACATGCCGTATTTAAAATTTTCATATGCCAAACAACTAAAGCAAGGATCTTTATTGGAGAATTAGCTAGGGTTAGAAACATAAAGCAAACAACTTTACTTCTAAGTGATGGGGATTACAATCTTTGTAGTCCGTTCCTTCGCTTCATAGGCTCCGAGTAGTGGTCATTTCGCTGCGATCATCAAGCTCCCGAACTCTAGAGAGGCTCCATGAAGTGAATAATGTATCCTTACTTGAAGTCTTCACTATCAAAGAAGATCTATCTTGAGGAGTTACAAACCCAAACTATCTCTTCACTGATTAGGGATTAAGGATTAGTGAAGCTAACACACTAATCTATATGGCTAGTATAGAAGAGGATAATGAAGAAGGAATTTTGCTCACTTTATAATTCAATTTCTCACAATTATTCTTCTTTTTCTCAAGAGCTAGAGAGCAAGAAATGCGAGAGGAAGAAGAAGATGAATGAATTATTGATATGGTTAGAAATGCAACCTTGGTTAATATGTGTCATCCTTAGCCCTTGTATAGAATAGACCATGGCTAATTGATAAGGGTTAGATTAATAAATATCTTAGATGCAAACAAAACAAGTGGACTTTAGTCAATGGTTCTACAAGCTTCATCCAAGCTCAACCATGACACAATTCCAAATTGTTTTGAATTATCTAAAATAAATATAAACATACAATTATCATAAACCATGGTATCATTCTCATACACCCAAGTAGCATGTATAACCTAGCATGTTACAATTATACATATCACACATATATATAATTTTGTAACAAAAGAAAAGAATACATTTAACATATATCACAAATATTTCAATGCATCCTACGTGAGAAAAAGAATTACTTAAGTGAGCTTATATTACTTAATGTAATGTAATATATCACATATATAATTATACATTAAATTATCGAATGAATACCTGATCCGATAATCCGGCTATATCATATATAACTAACTAATATAAAATGTATCATTTTATCGAATCAACACTTGATCCGATGACCCGGCCATATCACATATAACCGGCCGATATCACGTATCGCGAGAACAGAATACGGTATCACATGCACGTATCAATCTCGGTCCCGCACATATCATATATGTGCTCCTACTCCGTTTCGCCTGAGCCAGGAAACCTCTGTATAGGATTCTAAAGACTCGTCAATACGCCGGCAGTAGGTGATGATCATATCAAACACCCACAAGCTGCAAGCGGACAGCTAAACGTAACAGCCACCCAGGTATAGAGCGATCAGAAGATCAACAAGCAACCCTGCACACACTCCTGTGAATCCAATCAGTAACACTACCGTACATTCCGGTCTCTTCGTCTGATATGTCGCATATCCAGTCTAGGGGTGGTAAACGTCAGACCCTAGTAACCGATAAGTTGTGTCGATGTGAGGCTCATAACAGGTCGAGAAACTACTGATAACACTTAGTAGTAGATCTCAGTATCAGCCCTGTCCAGGGACTTCCAGTTATAGCCAATCGAATACAGCGCAACATCAACCCCCAATACCAGGAGAGACAAAACCCTTCCTATCGCTCATTACCTCCATGTGATTCGGGACTGTACCCAAAAGCCACCGTTTTGCGCATTCTCATGAACATGGTAAGGTGGAAATCAAAGCACAGTGGGAGTCACACAAGACTCTATGACGGGTCTACAGACTAACATGTACCAGTGTCACCAGAGAACTGCTATCTGACGATAGGTATAATACCATCTAAGAGTTCTCGGTGAGTCCGTTCAGTGTACCCAATCTCCATTGAGCACCCATACACCATCTTTGATTCCAAACATCAATGGATGTGGGATCATCCATCACCCATCAAATAGGTCATGATGCGTATACGCTTGTCTACTCTGGAGTATCGATGCCTTGTCTTGGTACACCCTTGACTAGGAACAATTATAGGATGTACTCGTGGACTACCCTGGCCCCACTAGTATGATCTGCATCATAGTCCTAGTAGTCAAGTACATATCCTAAGAGTTTTATCAACATGTGAGAGCATGACAGTAATACAATACAAGTCAACATGTTTAGACAAAGTGAAACCAGATATCATATTATCATATTGAGAAAGAAAGTCCTCTCTATATATATCCAAGCATCCACTATAATATACATCATATGTACAACAATAGCCTCTAGGGCATATACATAACTAAAACAAAGAAGTCAAGGGTCTAGTTAATTTTCTAAAATCCTTGATGAAACGCCTGTAAAAACCGACGTGGCCTAAGAATGCCCTGTTGTCACGGACAGTCCGTGGAGGTGGGAGGCTTGAAATGACGTCGATTTTTGCTTTATCGACTTCGATGCATTTTTCATAAATGATATGACCTAATACAAAACCGTGTTTGACCATGAAATGGCACTTCTCCCAATTGAGTGTGAGATGTTTTTCATTGCATCGTATCATTACAAGTTCAAGATGCCTCAAACACTCAGAAAATGAATCTCCAAAGACGGAGAAATCATCCATGAACACTTCCAAGAATCGCTCTACCATGTCGGAAAATATGCTTATCATGCACCGCTGAAATGTTACATGTGCATTTCACAGCCCAAAGGGCATGCGACGGTAGGCGAATGTACCAAAAGGAAAAGTGAACGATGTCTTGTCCTGATCCTCTAGATCAATTGGGATTTGATTGTAGCCAGAATATCCATCAAGAAAACAATAGTAGGCATGGCCGACTAAGCGTTCAAGCATTTGATCAATGAAGGGCAGCGGAAAATGATCCTTGCGAGTTGCTGCATTTAGCTTTCTGTAATCAATAAAGACTCTCTAACCCGTTTGTGTGTGGGTTGGGACTAGCTCGTTTGCTTCATTAGTGATCACCGTGATACCCGATTTTTTGGGTACAACATGAATGGGGCTTACCCATTGGCTATCAGATATGGGATAAATGATCCCATTGTCAAGACACTTTAGCATTTCATTCCGCGCCGCTTCTTTCATAACAGGGTTAAGCCGGCGTTGAGGGTCTTTGAAGGGTTTGGAATCATCAGTCATATGGATTCTGTGCTGACGGATAACAGGGCCTATTCCTTTGATATCAGCCATCGACCAAACAATTTCTTCTATGTTCTTTCTCAGAACATTCATGAGTGCCAACTCTTGCTCAAGCGCAATGTCGGTTGCGATTATAACTAGAAGCGTTTCGTTATCGCCTAAGTATGCATACTTGAGGTGGTCAGGAAGAACTTTGAGGTCAAGTCTGGGTGGTTCCTCTACTGATGGTCGCACTTCAGGGGTTGGTTCATTATGAAGTGGTTCAAATTGGGGCCCCCAATGTGCATAGAAAGCATGTTCAGGACTTAGCTTCTCAAGAAAAAGAAGTTCCTCAGAAAATAGTTCTTCAAAAGTTTCTTCAAGACACTCATTTTTGAAGTCAAATGTCGCCTCCTCAGACATATCATGTACGGCATTGACTTCATATGTGTCGTCGTGTCTTTCGCTCGCTTGGTTTCCTAGCATGAAGATGTTGAGGTCAATCGTCATATTTCTAAACGAGAGTTTCATGGATCCATTACGACAATTGATCAACGCGTTGGACGTAGCTAGGAAAGGCCGCCCCAGTATGACTGGAATCTGACCGTTGGGATTGGCGACGGGTTCATTCTCCAATACGATGAAATTTATGGGGAATATGAATTCCTCGGCCTTAATTAGAACATCATCGATCTCTCCCTTCGGTACCTTCGTGGATCGGTCTTCCAATAGTAGAGTCACTTTGGACGGCTTCAATTCTCCCAAACCCAATTGTTCGTAAACTGAGTAAGGGAGAAGATTCATGCTTGCCCCTAAGTCTAACAAGGCTCGATTGATTTTCTTTTCCCCGATAGTGCAAGAAATAGTAAGACAACCAGGGTCCTTATATTTTACCGGAATGGATTTAAACAAGACATCGCTTAGAGTGGCGGCCAAGAAGATTGTTTTGGTCACATTCGTGGGTTGTTTCTTCTTGCACAAATCCTTAAGGAATTTTGCATATGCCGGGAGTTGTTGGACCACGTCCAACAACGGAATGTTGACTTCACAATGTTTGAAGACTTCTAACACCTTTTCCATACCTGCAGATGGCTTCTTTGATATTAACCTATTGGGATAGGGAGCCTTAGGCTCAAACATTTGGTTCGAAGAAGTTGCAGATAGAAGAGGTGTAGAAGGTATGAGCGTTCTATCTGGAACAGCTGGATGAATTTATGGCGATAGATCTGGTTGTCTTAAAGGATATGCAGCTGACGACGATGAAGAAGGTAAAGGTGAAGAGGAAGACGGTAAAGAAGATGAAGAAGTAAACGGACCGGAAGAAGAAACAGGTAATGAGACATGTGCCGGTAGATTGACAACCGCACGTTTGGATTAGTCATTAGGTTTGACAACCTTGTTTTCAATCGTGCGTCCTGATCTTAGGACGGTGACGGCATTCGCATTCTCAATGTTGTTCTGTTGAACGACATGAGCATTCTGGTTTCTCCGTTCTCTTGGATTTGTCACCGATTGGGAAGGGAATGTTCCTTTTTCACGTTCATTCACTGCAGCAGCTAGTTGACTGATTTGAATTTTTAGTCTGGCTATCGCTTGTGTGTTAGCGCTATGCAGCTGACCAGATGTTTGCATAAAAGTATCCAGACTAGACGTAATCTGCGCAGAGGTTTTAATCAAAGCTTCTAACCCCTTTTCAATGGATGATAGCCTTTTGTCGTCTTGGACGAAACCAGGCGGTTTAAATGTTGGATTGGGCTGATTAGGCTATTGGGGATGGTTGTTGGAGTATCCCACTTTCTGGTTTTGAAAATTTGAATTTTGAAATTGTTGGAAAGGCGGGTTTGAATTGTTGTTTTCAAAAGGTGCCTGATTCCAAGCGAAATTGGACTGATTCTTCCAACCAGGATTGTACGTTTGTGAGAAAGGGACGCCGGTTCTGATACAGTGCATTAACGTTTTCGTGTCTCTGGGACCCGATGTGAAATGGACATTCATCTGCTATGTGTCTAGGATGCTGACAATTAGCACACACAGTTTGAGAAACTTGGTTGACTGGTAACGGTGAATTTTTGCCCTCTAAAGTTTCCATTCGCCCCAGAAGAACGACGATTTTTGCTTCGGCTGCTATAGAGGTGTCAACTATGTATGCACTGTCCTTAGTCATAGATGATGGTTTCTCACTCACACTCTCCCACTGAATGGTTTTATCAGTCAGTTCTTCTAAAAATTTCCATGCGTCATTAGCACTATAACTCAGAAATTTGTACTAACACATGGATTCTAACATCATGCAAGAACTGGAGTCTAAACCCTCGTAGACAATTTGACAAAGCCTCCATTGTTCTAACCCATGATGGGGACATTTGATTAAAATGTCCTTGAATCTTTCCAAGCATTTCCAAAAAAATTCACTATCTTTTTGTTTGAAATTTTGAATTTCATTTCGAATCCGCATTGTTTTGTGAATAGGGTAAAATTTCTTTTAAAATACTTTCACAAAGTCGTCCCATTTCGTAATCGATCAAGCTAGCAAACTGTTTAACCAACTCTTCGCATTGTATTTAAGCACAAAAGGAATGAACTTGAGCTTAACGACATCCTCACCTACTCTGTGGATTTTCATCATAGCACATACTCCCTCAAATTCACTGATTAGAAGGTAAGCATCCTCAGACTCGAGTCCGTGGAATTTTGGGAGTAGCGGTATGAATTGTGGTTTGATTTCATAGTTGTTTGCTGCGATGGTAGGCAATACTATGCACGAAGGTAGGGATGAACGGTGTGGGTAGCATCTGCCTTGCAACGCTGTTTCTTGCTGCTCTATGATTGTTTGTTCCGTCATCGTCGGTGATGTGGGAGAAGAAGGTGAAGGTGAACGAAGTGTAGAATCGGACGGCTCCGATAAAGAAAAAGTTAAGAATGTCTTGGACGGTTCTGAGGAATCTGAAGGTACAGAAGAGTCAGAAAATACAGTCACGAATCAAACTAATCGAGATTTTTAATCTCTAGTCCAAGCTGACATGCACTATCTGAACGTGGTTAGGGAAAGACTAAGGAAATGGAAGAAAGTATTGTTTACAAATCCTATTTTTTTATATATTTATTCACAAAGGAGAAATATCACACAAAAAGGCACAACAAGAACACAATCAAGACACACTTCACACACCTACACAATCTAGGGTTCACCTAGGTCAACTAGACCTGCTCAAAAAACTTGATTTGTGAAATAAAAGTGTATCACGAAACGGGCCCAAGATAGACTGGTCAAGAAGTCAGGTCAGTGTAGAGAGGAAGGGAGGTTGTCCAACGCTTTCGCAAGGTTTCTTAATTAGAATAACCTTCTCTTTTCCGGCGGTTGCGTCTTTTACACTATCCTAGACACTTCTTGAACAATATAACAATGGGCGGTGTTCGAAATACAATCAACTTTTCCCTATTGAGCACGAAGTCCTTAAAGGCTGAAAGTTTAATTTCTTTTAATATTAATTGGGGTGTAAAAAATGCTCATTTTTTGTGGTTTGTGGGCCATAGAGAAAGATGATGAAATCATTTACCGTATCTTGTCGGGGTTCTTTGCCTTTAAATCCGTATTAAACTTATGCAATGCGCAAACAGATAAAAAGTTATTCAAACCATCAATCAATCGTTTTTTAAATTATAAGCGGCACGCAGCACAAAATACGGTTAGTTTTCTTTGGCACTTGGGCGGTGGAGTTTGCAAAATAAATCCTGTAGAAAATCAAAATATTGGAGCGTCGAATTTGAGAGGAAGTGTTTTTTAGAAAAGTGCGCACCTTTAATTCTTAGGTTGAGAAACCCCCGTTGACTTGATTCGTGATTGCTTAAGTGTTTGCTTGCGCAGGTCAAACTACCCGTATGTTTGGCACTGTAACTTCTTAACGCCTTGTTCTTGAATTTTTCTCCTAGCTCCGCATGATCGTAGTTCGTAATTCCGTCGAAATCTAAAAATGTCGGAAAATACGATATTTAGTGCGCAATACAATATTTATGGTCAAAGTGCTGAAAACACCTAATTATGAAATTTTGCATACAACAATGGATCAATAACAGAAAAATAGAGAAAACACAAAAGAATTGGGGCAAACTGTCACAATCAGGACACAAATTGCAGCCAAAATGGTTAAATTTGAGGCCAAGTTGTGGTAGTTTGGCTCCAGTTGCTTGGTGTGTTCTCCTAGTTCTATTAGTGTCCACTTTTTATATGCAAAATATTTTAATAACATTCATATAAACATCAGTTCAAAAAACATAGAGCAAAAAGTCGTACTATTTGTGTTGTTTTTGGTGTTTCTTAGATTTTTGTTTGTTTTTCTAAAAGTGTATACAGAGATAACTCAAAATAAACTTCATGATGTTGCTACTCCTCGGCAACGGCGCCAAAAACTTGTTGGAGAATCATGATGTCGTGCTTTTAAAAAGGATATGTTCAATATCAGATATGTCGGTTTTTTGATAAAAGGTAGTGCACGACATGATTCTCGAATTATAAAAATACCGTAAGTGCACAGTGCGTTGATGCAAGCCGGCAAGTACGGGTATATCCACAGGGAGTGGATATCACGACATTCTTTTGAGTTAGAGAACAATGGTTTTGAGTTTGAAGTTGTCACTTTTTTATACAAAAGAAAAAATGTACGGATAAAGCGATATGTACGGAAACTTAAGCTAAGGTTTGGTAAATTGAAATACGGCGTTACCCCCAACTCTCAATCTTGATTCAAACTCCATTTCTAGTTTCTAATTGACTTAAAAAAAACATGCCCCATCTAACCCGATAACAAGTATCGTTTTAGGATATGATATCAATATAGGTGCAAAAGAAACTAAAAATTTAAAGTTTTTAAATGAAATGAGCATGAAATGAGCTAAGTGAAGTTAGCAAGTATAGAATATATGCTTGTAAGGCCACTTGTTCTAACTAGCTAGTTACTATACTTAGTTAAATTTGATACTCCTTTCAACTTTCATTCTTAATATAACAACAATAATATGTATAGAAGGAATAGGATATATGTTAAAGGTTGATTTGCAACCATTCAAAAAAAAATATCCTATCAAGCAAGACATAATAACATTGCATATATTAGGAAAAGAAGTGCAAAAATATTAAGAATCATGAAGGAGGGGTTGGAAAGCAAGCCATTCAACAACCTAACTCACCATAGTCTAAGTGTAAAATTACTCATACATCATTTAATAAGAACACAAATGAATAAATATAAAAGAGAGTGCAAGAAAGGAAAATAAAGAAAAGATAAAAGAACCAAAACTTGAACTCGAAGAAGCTTTTATTAAAATGGTATCCAAGTACAAGCAAAATGAGTTCAACTACCAAAATCTAATCTTGCAAGCTCAAAGATAGAGGTTGCAAGACCAGAGGAAAGCAAAGAACTCAATCAAATCCAAAGAACTACATAATTTTATCAAAATACTTACAAGTAGTGAAAATGTGTGTCCTCTCTTCACAAACTGATCTTCTATTTATAGACTTTGAAGAAACAGAAGTAGCATATATCATTGAACTGACAAAACCACCAGGGGCCCACCAAACTTTTACGAACCAACTTGGCAAAGATATGGCCGCAATTTGCAGCCATAATGAATAAATCTGCGGCCATTTCTTGGAGACTAGGGCCCACCTTTGGTCTGTAGTCATCTAGTCACTTGATCATCCTCTGTAGTTGCAATTTGTTGTAATTTGCACATGGGTGAATTCTAAGGTGATGAATAGAGAAGACACTAGATCAAGTTGTAATGGTTCATATCACATCAACACTTTTTACTTACTCATTGCCATGCCCACTTGTGCACCCACTTGCAAAAAGCATCATGATGGTGTTTGCCCACTTGTGCACTTAGTCAAGTCCATGTTCACACTTGCTCACATATGGTCATGTTGGACCAGATCAAAAGTTCTTTTTGTACAAACTCTTTATTTGTTGCAAACTCTTTTAATCTTGACCTGTATTCTGTTCCGTTTGCAGTGTTTTTTGCTTGCGTACATGTAATCTGTACTAATGAGCAGACACGGATTAAATAGCATTGTTTATTAACAAAATGATAGAAAATGGGTGGTATTAAAATGTAATAAATCGTACCGAACAGAAGGCAGTAGGGTGGAATGTCAAAGAACTCATATTGGATATGAATGACATTCTTCTGATAGGAAGTAATGTTCCTACACTAAAATTCGGTCAAATATTGGTTGTCACATTTGTTTCTCTTTTATTGATTATATATACTTACTTAATTCTGGTGACTAGGTCTATAAGGATATATCTAGTAAGGGGTTTTAGGATTGTCCCAATTCAGATATCTTGACACCATTCTAAAGTGGTTTAAAATGGATGACTCGTAATGAGGTAATGTAACCGCAAGTTGTGGAGTCGCCCTCTCTAAAAGGATGCTATTGGGACTGATGAAGGAAGGGACTCCCATGAATGACATTCAACATGTTTCGGTAGTGAAGTCAATCATGCTATGTTATATACCAGACTAGATGATGCTTTTACACATGGTGTAGCAAGCAGATATTAGTCTAATCCTGGAGAGACATAGGAAGAAGTGAAGAACATATGAGATGTTCTTGGTGTGTGGTAATGGCAGCCTCCTTCGAAAGGCGATTACCGATTCCAGCTTCCGTGGTGACAAGGAAGACAGATCATCTGTCATGTGTGATTAGTTTGTCGTCTTCTAAGTAGCAGTGTATTAGAAGAGTTGCAAAAAGAATACTGAGGTAGTCAAGATGCTAGATGCTGATTGTAACTCAGCAGAGAATACATTCCAAGAAGTTTTCTGGATAAATACGTTCATTTATGAATATGGTCCTATTAGCTATCCAAAGAAGTTCTAAGGAAAGTATTGCTCATTTCGGGAGATAGTTAATCTCCGCGAAGTTGAGATTCAGAGAGATACACTAAAAAACATTGTAGCGGATCCATTCACTAAGATTGTTTCTTGAACATAATTTATGAAACTATTAGTAGAGAAGTTGGGTATGCGATAGCATATGATATGTGGGTATGCCATACCGCAATAATTGGCCTTGAGTGCGGGTAGGAGATTGTTGGATATAGGTGCCCTCAAGGCAATTATCGTAGTTGTAGGTTTATAATTACTGAATTCAAGAAGGTCCTATACCAAGAACAGTCTTGCTCGAGATGATAGTATGTTATCCGGTTTGTATTTATCATTCATGAGTATACGTTTTTTACTCGTATCACTAATACATGATGATAAAGCCTATACGATCTTTGCTTGACTAACAGGATTATGATAGGAATCATACTTGTGGGCCTGGATAATCTATAAGCATATTCTTAAAAGTCCCTAGTCGTAAAAGTATCGAGACTGGGCATCGGTATTTCAGTTTAAACAAGTGTATACGTTTCTTGACCCTGTAAGGGGCAATGGTTGATCCCATAACCATTGGTGTTTGACACCGAAGATTGTATACAAGTGATCATTGGATAAGTTATACTGGATGGACTCGCTGAGAACTCTTAGATGGTATTATACCAACCGTCAAATAGCAGTTCCCTGGTGACATGAGTGCAGGGTGGTCCCTAGACCCAAGATCACCATAGTATCATGCGTGTGTTCTCACTGTACTTTGATTACTACCCTACCACGTCTTTAAAGATCCGTGCAAACAGGTTTTAGTTGGGTAGAGTCCCAAAGCATATTGAGGCAGTGAGCGGTCGAGGGAATTAGTCTCTTCCGGTATAGGGAGTTGATATCGCACTGTGCACAGCTGGCTATGACCTTAAATTCTTGGACAAGGCAGTCGAGATTTAATGCTAAGTGTTATCAGTAGTTTCTCTGGTGGTCATGTGCTTGACGTCCGCATGACTTATCGAGTTATTAGGAGTCAAACGGTTTCCAACTCCTAGACCCGGTATGCGACAGTCTTAGATGAAGATATCGGACTATACAGTGAAAGCCACTGCTAGTCTATAGCAGGGTACGAACGGGCTTACTTTTCGACCAGTTTTTCGTTCAGTACCGAGGTAGCCATTACGTACAGCTAGTACCGCTAACGTGCTTATAGGTTAACCCGGTGGGGAGTTGATCTGAAATTGTTTCGGATCAATCGGATATGATCCTGACCTACTGCCAGCGTATTGTCGAGTCTTTAGAGTCCAACACAGAGGGTTTTCCAGTTCTAGAAAAATGATGCAGTGCAAGTACGGCGATACGCGCGGGGGTCCAATTAAACATGTGTATGTGATGCTACATGTATTAATTGGATAGTTTATAATACTAGCCGGCTTATGATTATGCCGGGTCATTAAATCAAGTTTTGAAGGAACCTATATCCAATTTCACATAACTTTATTTTATTTTGAGGGCACCTATATGATGATTCATATATAAACTAGTATTATTGTGATATCCTCACTCTCTTTTATTTTGTTATATAACATGTCATGTGCATGCTATATTTTTGTACATGTGCATCTGTATGTATAATAGTTTTTATAAATTAATTTCTTTTTCTATTTTTCTCTCTTATTTTGCATGGCTAAGGATGAGGTGTATGCAAGGTGTAATACACTCTTATATATTATGCCATATGGAAGGATAAAGGAAAAGGGTGGGTGATATGGCTAGTGATGATTTTTTTCTCTATCTATAACTTTCTACCATTTCTCTTTCATCCAAATGAGAAGAAAAATGAAAAGGGAGAAAAAGAAAGAAAAGAGAGAAAGAGAGGTAGCCATGGCATTCTACATCCCTTTCATTGGATGTCTGGAAAACATAAAATGAGAGTTGCTTCATTTGATGAAGTTGGAGCTAGAATTGGAAGCTCTCGCGTGGATCATCTTCGACAAGGTCGATCGGAGACCAAGCTTGTTCCCCACAACCCATGGAGCCTAACAATTATCATTGGAGCATATGAAGATATTTCAAAGGTTGAAGCTTCTTCAACTTGTTCACTTTTGTTGCAATTTTAATGTCTTTGGATGTATACTTGGGTTGTGGTTGATTAAAGCTCTCTAGTATTTTTTATTTGTCATTGTTTACGTTTCGCATTGCATACTAGAGAGTACAAGGAGCCTTACACGTATGTGTTGCATGCGATTAGATGTTCGAACTATATAAGCTATATATGTTTGCGTACGCGACTTGAGCTCCGTACTGATAGTGGTTGGATGATTGATTGATATCGTACGAGAGAGATTCCGTACTGGATGTGATGAGGATAGATTGCTGAATGAAGTCTATATTTATTCGAATCATGGAGTCTTGTTATTTATCCCAATTGGGAAATTATGAAATAATAGATTATGCTCATTTTAAACTAACCATTCGTTTCCTATTTTAAAACCCTAATGTCGAGAATGTGCTGCTAATTTCAAATGAATATCTATTTTAAAAATATCGCAGCCTCCTCCTTTCCAAACAATGTTTCATTCTATTTTAAGCTACATAATTGTAATTATTCGTAAGTATTATTCCTATTATAACGCTTGATTGGTAATTCTTCAGGGGAAGTCCTGAAAGTCAGGGCTACCCCGTCCCCATGGCAACGTAACAGTGTCCTGAGGGAGGAGTTGAGAGGCCACCTAAGCAGCAGTTCTAGCGAAGCGTAAACGGAAGCTAATTTACGTTACGTTTATTCTACTCGTTATACGTTTACGCTTCAATTATTTTATTAAGTTACGCTACGTTTATATTTTTCATTCTTAGATATTTCGTATATTTAGTTTACGATACCACGCTTGTATGAACTGCTTATAGAACATAGCATAACTACCAATGATTTTTATGTGGCACAATCACAGACTCGCATGCTACACAAACACATCATTGGAACTGCCATGGTACTGTAGAATTGTCATACCTAATATTTTTCTAATTATATCCATATTGATGTCGTTATATGAATGTGATTGACTGATAAATCCATGTATTTAATCGTCAACTGAAGGAAGATGCATGATGCATTATTGATGATTATGATATTGTTGTTCCGATAGGGATTGAAACTTTTCTTGTACGAACAAACTTAATAGAAAGCTTGCACAATTGTTAATGATTGCCATGTTGCACAATCACAGATGAGTATGCTACATTATACAACATTAGTATTGTCATGACACTGTTCAGTCGAAAATAGTGCACTTTTAACATGACAAATTCATAACTTTTCTTAATCATCTAAAGGTGTTTGTTATAAATATAACACATATTAGAAGTTTATCTTCCAAATACCATTTACCATGTGTTTATATATTATAATCAATATTATGAAGGAAATTTTATGTTTAATATTTTATGCATAATATTTTGTATCTCAAATGTAACTAACATTCTTCATTGAAGATATTCTGCAAGATTAGCTCAGGTCAGATATCGAGAATCAAGAATATGCCGATAAAGTAAAGAAAGTCGAAGAATCAAATACTGGCAGAGACTCAGAAAAGATAAGAGGATTCAAGATATCAAATAAGTACCCAAATATTAACAAGAGAAGATTCCAGAAGAATGAAGCCAAGAACCCACCGAGTCGCGGCTGATCCGCGGCCGAGTCGGCCGAGTTGCCGCAGTTCCGCGGTCAAGAAGAGGGGTCAGGGTTCAAGATTTTTGTAGAAGCTTCTGTGTAACAAACTAAGTTTGTTGGGATTTTCTGTTACTGGATTTGGGGCTATAAAAAGAACCGAGGGCTACATTCAAGGGGGATCCAATCTCTTCAAATAAAATCAAGAAAAGAGCCAACAAATCTCTACATCAAATCCAAGATCAAATCCAATATCAAAAAGGGGATCTAAGATCTAAGACCAAGAATCTTCGATCTTAAGATCCAAGATCAAGAAATCATCGAGAAACCCATCAAGCGATCAATCAATCAAGTCTCCTTTATACGAAGCCAATCATCGCCAACGAGCAAGCGATCCAAGACAGGTCCAAGACACGAGGTGATCACGCAACCTAAAGATCGACGAAACATTTACTTCTTCGAGGCAGAGATCTAGAGCAATTCTTCTTCCTCTTGTAATCTAAACTAAAAGAAATGTATTTTGAAGTTGAGTAATAAAGGTAGATCATCAGTTTTATCAATTATCTTTCTTTTAATTTCCGCATTATGAATTCTTTCTTTTATTTTCATGATGCGTGAGTAATTCTCCACTTGATAGGATTCGTAGGATTAGGATAGATCAATGGGTGAGAAAATTTTATACACCTTTTAAGTTTTATGAAGTTTATAAAGTTTAGCAAAAGAATCGTCAACATCCTTATCGGACGCGATATCAATTTCTTGATAATCTCGACCACGATTTGAGATAAGATTGACGATCTTTTTGTTAAGGGCTAGATATGAATGGAGATCAATGAAAGGACAATGGTCAATAGAGGAGAAACTCTAGTTTCTTCCAAAGAACCACAATCCTCATTCATCGCCATCAATCTAGTATTAAATCTATCAATAGATAAGAGAATTCATCTTGAGTCATCATCCAGGGTTACTAAATCCAATCGAATCTGACAAGCCTTCTTCATATTTTCTTCATAATTAGATCTTGAACATTTTCTTGATTTCCTTTCTTGAAAACAATTTCTTGATCTTATTGAAACTATTTCTTCAACTAAATTTTGAACCATTTCTTGAATTTCTTTACTAGTTCTTTCGACTCATCTAAAGCAAGAATTTACGATGTCCTCGAATCCCAGAGGATGACCCGTACTCACTAACGCTCGCTACACGCGACACCGTTATTGATTGCGGTTATTTTACTACTACTTTTTCTTTCACAAAATTGTAGATCAATCAAATGGCGCTGCTGCAGGGGATCCGTGCCTAATTTTTTCTTTCTTGCTATTTGGGTTGAAATATTATTATTCCATCAAAATATAAATTAAGAACGCATCTTGTTCTTAACGATTAGTGTGTGAATTTTGCGAGGGGATCTGGAATCACTGTATTGAAGAAAGAAAGATTCAGAAGCATTCATCAAGACCAGAGGAGCAAGGGTAACAATCCTAGCAAAAAAAATTCAAAGAACCTACAACTTGGCGGTTGAACCGCGGAAAAAAGCTTGTATTAGCAGCGGTTCCGCAGCATTGGTGCTGAGTTAGGGTTTCAATTTTTTCTGGTATATTTTCTATCTTCTTCTCTCTCCTCTGAAAAGTCCAATAACAATTTCTCTGCAGGATTCTTTGCAAAATTCGCCGCTTAAAAAAATTCCTTGTGCATATCTTGATATTGGTTTTGTTTTGCATATTATTAATACGGATCATTAAGGGGCAAAGACCAAATTCAGATTAGGTGAGGATTTCATTACCATTCGTAATCCCCACAAATCACAAAACTAGCATATGCATTACCCTTCATTAATTAAAAAATATCTAAACCAAGACCCTAAGGACCGTCGCGCTCATTTAGGACAGAGAAGGGTCGTGGGTAATCTACTGCTTATCCGCATTTCTTTTGTGGTGTCTAGGAAAGTGTGTCTAAGGCAAGTAGTTACTTAATTAGGCCCGCTATTTCGATGATTCATATAGCGAATATCTCCCACTTACTTGGCACTTACCTGGCCACAAGAAAGATAAAGAGGTGGTAGAGTATTGATCCTACGACTTGTCCTTTGGAAGTATAGGAATGGTCTAGTGCTTGACCTAGGTAACCTTAGTTTTAGGGTTGTTTGTGCATTTTTGTGATTTTGTGAGTCAACCCTCAAGCCCCACTTTTAAAAGCAAACCAATCCTACTAGATCTTAAATTTTTCCCTTTTTACCCTCCCTCATCTTTTCTTCTTATAATGGGTAACCCAAATAGACGAACTCTTGCCGAGCTTTGCTATCCAGAACTAGATATTTCATGTTTTCGTAATCGCTTCGGTATACCATCCGACTCTCCCATGTTCTTAAGAGATCGGATAGAACAAGCGGATAGAAACAGTTGGCCACTTCAGTCCAGGTCCTATCAACTGCATCCTAATTCTACATCTTTTTATGTTGATACTCCGAGTAAGGAAACACATAAACGCATGTCCATCGCTGAGCATATAGCGAGGACTACCGGCCAAAGTTTCAATCCAGTCAAACTATTAGGACAACAAACACCACCACTTTCTAAAGAAGATTTTAAGAATCGGTTTGTGGCATATATGATATCTGTTGAAAATCGCCAGCCAACCAACCAATATCAATATTCTTCTTATCACAATGTTGATCCTACTCCTGCCCAATTTTCACAACCATTCAATTCCTATCAATCCTACCCGACTTTTACACCTTCTCTAGACAGTCCTTCTAATCAGTCATTTGGGAATTTTACTTATCCACATGAATTTCAATCTTATGCTGAAACCCCTTATCGACCCATGTCTAGTCTTGAGCGGACATTAGAAGAATATATGTTAGCGTCGCGCCGCATCAGAAAGGAATTGAAGAAGTCCATGGCCGTCCTCAATAAACAAAAAGAACGATCAACTAGTTTCAAACCAGCTCAAAAATTTTCAATGTATGATACGGCCATCGGACAAGTTGAGAATTCGGGTAGTGAGAGAGAGTGGTACACCCTTCCTATTCAAACCTCCCCAGCCCAAATTGAAATCCACAACTCCAGTTTTATAGATCTATCGAGTACACCAAATGATTCACTAATTGCAGATAGAATATCTGATAAGTTGTGTGACTTTGTAGTGTTTGATTTACCCGATTGTGAGGGGTCCATTTCAAGTGAAACAACACCCAATCCTTGTGATCTCTACACCTCCACACTAGAACCAAAATTGATTGAAAACCCTGATTTTAATGAGATGTTTGAGAATTTTAACCTTCACTTGATTGAGGAGATTGACGTTGGGGATATATTGGATTATGAACCCGAAATTTTGGATGAATTTGTCCCTCCAATTCATCAGGTCATTTCACTCCCGTGTGGTCATCATCTCGAGCCTTTAACTATTCTTCCCAAACCCCATATGCGTCTTGAAGTTGATGATAATTGTATAACCGAGAAGCAGACCGAAATTCAGCCTTCATTTCCCACATCTGGTTCAACGATACTCGACACACCAATTTGTTTACCCATTTCATCTTCCACTGTCTCTGGTTCTTCTATTCATCCTTTAAGTTTAGCGAGTGTTGATAAATCACAATCCGATATTTCAAGTTCGATAATTCTAGAAAGACGGTTTGATTTAGATACTTTTGAGGATGAGGTAGATGAGTTTTGCGAGTCTCCTACCTCTATAATTTTTGACAAATCAAGTATGATAAATTCTGGCACAACACTTATTGACAGTGAAACGTTCAATCACACCATCGACGAAAGTTTCGAAGCTATTCTTCGGGATATCGATGAAAGTTTTGAAGAAATTTTTTCTGACGAACTCGCATTCCTAAACAACACGGATTTTGTGATTAATCAACCTCCACCTATAGAAGTCGAACCACCACCCTTTCTTCTTATAAAATACGAGAATGCAAATATTCCACTCATTCCTAATCATACATGTTCTCGTTTTCATCCATCATCATTGTGTCGTCTCTATAAATCGAGACGCAAACCCTTTCCATACCACCACTTATCTCTTCCCCACCTCTTCGCGTCGATAGGTGACATTTTCTTCTACCAACCAGTGCATTATATTGATAAAATTATTGAATGGTTGGTATTAACTTTTGGTCTTTGTAAAGCTTTATATTGACCAAATAACTTTACCCCCCCCCCCCAATGATTTTAAAAGCTTAATAATGTCTAACTCAAGTTTGGGAGGAAATATTTTGACTCTTAAAAATAAAATTTGTACACAAATTGTGAGCCAAAAATAAGTTTGGGGGAGTTTTTCATGTTCATTTATCTTTTATCCCCGTTAATAACTTTTCCTCCCAAGTCTACAGGTTTTTGAGATTTAAAAGATGACAATAGTGAGGACACTGCTGTAAACAGGTTTGGGGGAGGTTTGTGCTTATTTACGCATTAATTTGCATTACACTTTGCATAAGCAAAAAAAAAATCTTTGATAATGAAAGTTAAAAAGTGAAAAATTACATTTAAAGGATTGGAAGAGTTTAAGAAAAATAAGAAAATTAGATGTTTTCTTAAACGAAGCTAGTAATAAGTAGTTATGAGCCATTGTCCCAAGGGTTAGTAAGATGAAGGAAGTCACTAATATGAGGATAATAATAAGTCTGAAAAAATAGTCCATATTCTTGAGGCCAAACTTTTAACGTTGATACCCTACTATACGCACTTACACACATCTTGAAACTCGGGATAGTAGAGGATACCTTGAAATGCTCTTGTCTAAAAGACAAAGTACGAAGAAAATATAAATGAAGCATAAAGAATAAAATGGTAAAAAAAATGAACACTGGTTTTGTAATCACCAAGACAGCATAAAAAAAAAATATTGCGAGGGTGCTTCATTACCTAGTGCCTTAAACCAACTGGTTTGGGAACCACTGCTAAGCCTTAGGTGTTGCAAGATGAGAAAATTGCTAATTACGCCTAATAAGTGAGCATATATAGTAATCGGTCGGTTAGTACCTCAAGAAGTATTAACGGTCGCATGAAGAATGTGTGAGCAATTCCATCCAAAATATTCACCGACTAAAAGTACTGAGGTAGATGGACAAAAGTATGATAGTTTGAATTGAATTCTCCGAGTGTGGGGATGTCTTTTACACACACGTAGGGGTATATGATCGGTGTTTGGAAGAAAGGTAGGGAGGAAGACTAAAGGCAATGTTTTATTGAGAGATGATGTGATTTCTAATATGTTTTCATGACCATTAAGATAGGGCTCATGGCAACCGAAAAGCTAGTTTAGTTGGAAACTCTTATTTTCAAGTTCCTTCTTTTATAGTTCTTATCTTTATATGTAACTTTCACCAGCTTTCTTTTATTATGGGATTTTGCGGGTGTAATCCGCTGAAAACCCTCAGGAGACAACACTCCTCCTGCTAGGGACACCTAGAGGTTTAACGGCTTGTTGCACGTGCTCAGTGCAATCGTGTTGCCTACGAAAGTTTGCTAGTTAATTTTTCTTTTTCTTTATATTTTCTTTTCTCCTTCCCTTGAATAAATAGTTTGCTCGGGACGATCAAAGTCAAGTTTAGGGATATTTGTTCAGTCAAAAATAGTGCACTTTTAACATGACAGATTCCTTACTTTTCTTAATCATCTAAAAGTGTTTTTTATAAATATAACACATATTAGAAGTTTATCTGCAAAATACCATTTACCATGTGTTTATATATTATAATCAACATTATGAAGGAAATTTTATGTTTAATATTTTACGCATAATATTTTGTATCTCAAATGTAACTAACATTCTTCATTGAAGATATTCTGATAGATTAGCTCAGGTCAGATATCGGGAATCAAGAATCTGCCGATAAAGTAAAGAAAGTCAAAGAATCAAATACTGACAGAGACTCAGAAAAGATAAGAAAGTTCCAGACATCAAATAAATACCCAAATATTAACAAGAGAAGATTCCAGAAGAATGAAGCCAAGAACCAACCAAGTCGTGGCTGATCTGCGGCCGAGCCGGACGAGTTGTCGTGGTTCCGCGGTCAAGAAAAGGAGTTAGGGTTCAAGATTCTTCTGGAAGCTTCTATGCAACAAACTTAGTTTGTTGTGATTTTCGGTTACTGGATTTGGGGCTATAAAAAGGACCGAGGGCTACATTCAAGAGGGATCCAATCTCTTCAAATAAAATCAAGAAAAGAGCCAACATATCTCTACATCAAATACAAGATCAAATCCAATATCAAAAAGGGGATCTAAGATCTAGAATCTTCGATCTTAAGATTCAAGATCGAGAAATCATCGAGAAATCCATCAAGCGATCAATCAATCAAGTCTCCTTTACACGAAGCCGATCATCGTCAATGAGAAAACGATCCAGGACGGGTCCAAGACTCGAGGTAATCAAGCGACGTGAAAATCGACGGAACATTTACTTCTTCGAGGCAGAGATCGAGAGCAATTCTTCTTCCTCTTGCAATCTAAACTTAAAGAAATGTATTATGAAGTTGAGTAATAAAGGTAGATCATCAGTTTTATCAATTCTCTTTCTTTTAATTTCCGCATTATGAATTGTTTCTTTTATTTTCATGATGCGTGAGTAATTCTCCGCTTGATAGGATTCGTAGGATTAGGATATATCAATGGGTGAGAAAATTTTATACACCTTTTAAGTTTTATGAAGTTTATAAAGTTTAGCAAAAGAATCGTCAACATCCTTATCGGACGCGATATCAATTTCTTAATAATCTCGACCACGATTTGAGATAAGATTGACGATCTTTTTGTTAAGGGCTAGATATGAATGGAGATCAATGAAAGGACAATGGTCAATAGAGGAGAAACTCTAGTTTCTTCCAAAGAACCACAATCCTCATTCATCGCCATCAATCTAGTATTAAATCTATCAATAGATAAGAGAATTCATCTTGAGTCATCATCCAGGGTTACTAAATCCAATCGAATCTGACAAGCCTTCTTCATATTTTCTTCATAATTAGATCTTGAACATTTTCTTGATTTCCTTTCTTGAAAACAATTTCTTGATCTTATTGGAACTATTTCTTCAACTAAATTTTGAACCATTTCTTGAATTTCTTTACTAGTTCTTTCGACTCATCTAAAGCAAGAATTTACGATGTCCTCGAATCCCAGAGGATGACCCGTACTCACTAACGCTCGCTACACGCGACACCGTTATTGATTGCGGTTACTTTACTACTTTTCTTTGATCAATCAGACACCGTAGAAACTGCCATGCTTATTCACATTTTAGTTAACCATGCTAACATGCATGATACTTATCATGACTTCGATATACGAATACCATTGCCATGGATATTCGTATATGATTGTTGCCAAATATGGAAAAGATGAATTATGGATTGTGTTCTTCGGAACTTGATATTTTTCATGGATTTGAGAAGCCGCGGTGTGATTTATAAAACTTGCGTATGTTTGAAAATATGGTTTTCTCTTGAATTGATCATATGTCCACCATGAGTTTTCTTGGTATTTATGATTGATGATTATCCGAAATTGAGGGAGGGGGAAGAAAACCGATTTCAGGATACATGGTGGACCCAGTAAGATAACCCAGGGGCAGGAAGTCCATGAGGATGGATACGGGGAGCCTAGCGAGGTTGATCGATACCGGTAATAGTTTGTAACACGGCGAATATCTGCAAGATACCGACCGGTGTATGTTGATAAGATAGAGATGAGGGCTAGTCCGTGCGACAGCATCTCACAAGATTGAGATTTCGAGTGTCAATGATGGGCACTCATTTAATGATGATGAGATTTCGAGTGTTGATGATGGACACTCATTTGATGATGATGATGTATTTCCATGATAGCGCGATCCATTATGATGCGCTGATATTAATATTGTTGTATATAACTATGTTATCACATAGTATGTTAGTATTATATGTTATGACATGTAGGTAAGTCGTTATTCATACGATTTCTATCTTATGATATCTTTTTACTCACGAGTTGGTAACTCACCCACGTTGTGTCTTAGTTTCTTGTAGGACCGACCGCTTGAAATAGTAGCGGCTTGCCAGTACATCTCTTTTCATTAGGTGATTGCATTTGATAAGTGGGTTACACGGTTATATCGTAACCGCCTCTTGTATAATATTTATTCGTAGATCTAGTTAAAAACACCATCAACCACTTGTATATCGGTAACCTAGAAACGAGACTTAGATGTATATTGTTTTGGATGTCGTACTCGGGTGGAGTCAACTTTTTATTGATTATATAGTGTTTATGGGTTTCCGATTGTTATTCTTCCATATGGACTTCATATATTATTGTGTGGTTGTATCTTTGTCGTGTGGGCCTGAGCTAGCTCCTGAAAGTGCACCCTAGCACCACCACTGGGTTTTACTAAGCATCAACCATGCAATTTTTAAAAATATGGGGTGATAATCTACACTATCCTAGAATCTTAAATAGATGATTAGGGTTTTAGTATGATATATAAAAACTTTACACTAAGTGAAGGGGGCATCAACCTTTGAAGACCGAGTCCTTCACTTCAATAGCTCCGGGTAGTAGTCCCTACGACTCCTCTAGGATCAACTTGAAGAAGGTACGAGCTTCATACGTGATCTTTGTGTCGAAGATGATCCACCTTCTCTAATCAAAGCTACCTCTTCACTAATCTTTCTTTAGTGAAGCAAACACCCTAGTTTAAAGTACTAATCTGACTAGGATGATAAAGTAGGGGTTCTAAGCTCACTTAGGATTTATTCAAAACCCTATGGTTCACATCACATGTGAGGGTTAGGGTTTTGAGGTGGAGGAAGAAGAAGGAAAGGGCTAGAGAGAGTGAAAGCAAATGAGCTTATGAAAAAATATCAAAGTGAAGAATGGATCTCTATTTCATCTCACTTATTGAAGCATGCCATTTTTAATAATAATAAAATGTAACCATGCTTCTATAGTGAAAAGAAAATCAATAAAGAACTGATCAAGCCATGCTTCACTCATTCCTCAATTTCCACCTCTTTTTCTATTTTCCAAAAAATAGAAAATCCAGCCATGCTTCACACACACACACACACACACACACACACATATATATATTAAGAAGAAAATAATTAGTGAGCTATAATATTAGTTAATATATAATTATATCAAATATAAATATATATCATATTATTAAATCAATACTTAATTCAATAATCTGGTTATATCACATATAACCGACAGATATCATTTATCTGTATATCATATTATCAAATCAACACTTGATTCAATAATCTGGTTATATCACATATAACCTAATCGATATCAAATTACCGCCAGATTAGAATATGGTATCACATACTCGTATTTAATCAAGCCCCCCTACATATCAACATATGTGCCCTATTTCGTTTCGCTTGAACTATGAAACCTCTGTGTGAGACTCTAAAGACTCGTCAATATGCCAGCAGTAGGTGATGATCACATCAGTCACCCACAAGTCGTCAGCGATACTAGCTGGATGTAACGGCTACCCAGGTATTGAGCGAATAGAAGATCAACAAGCAACCTTGTCCAAACTCCCATGAAGCCTATAGTAACACTTACCATACAGTCCGGTCCCTTCGTCTGATATGTCGCATATCGAGTCAAGGGGTGGAATCGTCAGACCCCAGTAACTTCATAAGTCATGCCGATGTATGGCTCATAACGGTTCGAGAAACTACTGACAACACTTACCAGTATATCTCATCAGCCCTGGCCAGAGACTTGCTGTTATAGCCAATCGATGAATTGGTACATGTTATATTAGTCGGTTATATGTCATATAGCCGGATTTTCGGATCAAGTTTTGATTCGATAATTTAATGTATAATTATATATGTGGTATATTACGTTACATTAACTAATATAAGCTCACTGTATTGATTCTTTTTCTCACCGGATGATACATTGATGTATATGCGATATATGTCAATTGTATTATTTTCTTTTGTTACATATATATTATATGTGTGATATATAATATCGTAACATGTTAGGGTTACAAATGCAACATGGATTTTGAGTTTAAACAAAGTTAGGGTTTGGATTAGGGTTAACTATTTGGATGAGTTTTGTGGAAGCTTCATGAAGCTTTGTCTTTGTCAACTTGCTTTGATATTTTATGAAGATATTTGTTAACCCAACCCAAACCCTTAACCTATGGTTTATTCTCTACAAGGGTTAATTCTTTCATTCTTAACCCATGGTTGCAATTGTAACCACAACAATAATTCATTATTCATCACAAAAGGTTTTCTTCTTCTTCTTCCTCCTTGAAAAAAGCTTGCTAGCTTTTTGTGCTGTGGTGATTAATAGTGAGAAATTGAAAACAAAAGAGAGTAATATTCCTACTTCATCATCCTCATCTATTCTAGCCACTTAGATTAGGGTGTTCACTTCTCTAATTAATTCATTAGTGAAGTGTAAGCTTGGGTTAGAGATTCTTCAAGGTAGATCATCTTAAATCATGAAGACTACAAGCAAGATGCCTCATTCACCTCATGGAGCCTTTCTAGAGTCGGAGTTCTTGATGATCGCAGCGAAGGGACCTCAACACGGAGCTTATGAAGCGAAGGAACGAACTACAATGGTTGTAATCCTAAAATCTATGTGATAGATACTTTTTTGTATGTGATACAAACCTGTTACCCTAATATTTCTAGCAAAGATTCATGGTTTGTTTGCTTTGCACTTCTCTAATTTTTAAAGTGGCATGAGTGATACTACCAAACCCTAGACTAGGTGCAAGGGAAACCTAACAGTGGTATCAGAGCCAAGCTAGAATTTTAGACACGGTGTTAAAACAAATACGAAAACGAAATCGACTCTGAAATACGGTATTATGAAACCCTTAAAATGCTCTCTATAAATTTTCTAAAATTGTTTGCTTGGCCCAATTTTCATGTGATGATTAGTTTGACCTGGGGCTAATTTGTAGTGCTTCGTATTCGTATAATTTAACACTGTATTGGTAACCTTGACTATTTTTAGCAGTTCGATCGAACTTCGCACAACATATTTTGTACCCCGCTGAAATTTCCAAGTGTTGTAATTTTCCGAAGTTGGTTATATTCGTAAAATCGTGCAAGTACCCCTATGGACCCCCTAGAAGACTATACTAACCTTAACTCGATTCTATGCCCACGGAACCGCGAATGAACCCTAGGGTTTGCCGTAGTTCCGTGGTGTCATAGGTGAGGCATTGGTTAACTCCTTCTACGGCTGGTCCATAGACACTATGGCACGGTTTTTGAGTGTTTTGACTTTGCTCAAGTGTTGAGCTCACGGGGGTAATTTGTGAGTGTATGTTGATTCGATCGAAACGTTAAAAATCGTCTTGATATTCTGTGAATGTGATACAATATGTGGAATTCATATAGTTAGGCATGAAATCCGTAATATGTGATATTTCGGGTTTAGGATGTCTAAGGTGATTGATTCTAAATGTTGTAGTTTTTCATTTTCTTTTTTGTGACCGTAAGTGTAGTATGTGGGGTATTGCCGGCTTCGTTGCTATACATCAACGACAATCGGGATACGCATACTTGCTTACGTTGATGATATAAGATATTATGTGTAGCTGTGATATGTTATATTGGATCGTCGTGTTCTGAATAGCCGGGGTTTTTATGTGAGATGGGGGTTTTTATTTTCATTCATGTAAAATTCAATGTATGTAATATTCTTTTATTGGGGCACTGTTCTCCTCCGAAAGACGCGATCGGGACGTTGGGACGTCGGGGCCTGAATTCCGAGGGTAGATGCCAATTGGTGCTATCCGTCCACCTCTCCGAAGATGGCAAGTTGATTTATGGTACCGTGTATCGAAGGTTTAAACGGATGCGGCCGATATAGCAGACTTCGTCAGATTCTCCCTCGTTGAGGGGTTTTTAATTGTGGGGACGCTCTTCCCTGCAGGCGCAAGCCCCTGCAGTTAATTACGCTACTGCATCGCAGTAACCACTTTCTCCTTCTCCAGATGGTCACTTCATGTCATGGGTGTTTGTTTTGTTTTTGGTTTCCCGTAGATTGTATACGGAGACTAATTTATGTTGTCGCCCGTAGGACGTAGATTAGTCCAAATCCGTATTTTCTTAGATTTGGGTTTGGGGGTTGGTTTAAGGATACGTTAGTCTCGTTTGAGACTGATACGTTAGTCTAATTTTAGACTAAGCTCAACTTAACGGGATCGTTTAGATCCGAAAAGATAGCATTTGGACTCTATTGTTTAGTCTAGGGACATTGTGGTCGATTACCAGTTTAAGGACATGGTGGTCCATGGTTAAGAACATCATAGTCCGAGAGTTTAAAGACCTCACAATCAAGGTTAAGGACATCATAGTCCGTAGGTTTAAGGAACCCACAGTCCAAGGTTAAGGACATCATAGTCCGTGGGTTTAAGGACCCTACAGTCCAGTTTAAAGACGTCATAGTTTATGGAATGTATGGTTGTCGGGACCCGTCACCTCTCTGAAGACGTTGAAGGATTACAACGACATATATCAGAGGGATTCAGAGATGTACCCTTGAACCAATGTTGATTGGGAAATCTGTAGTCCAATTTGGGATTAAGATTAATTAATTAGATTATGAGCACATGGGCTCAGTTAAATCTGAATTGAGGACTTATGGCCAGTCTTGGGCTAAGTCCAATCAAGTTAAAATGTTTAACATTTATTTTGGGCTGTTAAGCATTTGTTTGGGCTTGGCCCTTTTAACAATGTTGAGCATTGATTTAAATTCTGACAATGTTTGTCTTTTATTTAATGCTAAGCATTCATCATAGCTCTGGCTTATAAAAGAACAATTTGTGTTTTGTCCAAGCGCACATAAAAGCATGTGGCGCACTTGGCACTAGAGTCAGTCGATGAGCGCAGTGCGCTATAGTTAAAGCGCTAATGCGCTTGGCGCTTTGCGCCAGATATGAAGCGCTGATGTGCTTAGCGCTTTGTGATAAGTGAAGAGCACAGATGCGCTTAGCGCTTTGCTCTAAATGAAGAGCGCCAATACGCTTAACGCTTTGCGCTAGATGTAAAGCGCTGATGCGCTATAATTGAAGCGTTGAGGCGCTTGGCGTTGGTGCCATATAATGAGCGCAAAGCGCTTTTAGTAATGCAGCGCACACGTAAGGAGCACGTGGCGCGCTTAGCGCTAAGCGCTAGCCAATGAGCGCTGTGCGCTGTGTTTAAAGTGCTATTGCACTGCAGCGCTTTGCGCTAGATGAAGAGCACTAAGGCATTTTTAAATTAGGAGCGGTAAGGCTCTTCTTAGGTTAACTTTGCGCTCTAAAGATTATCTTCTTTTTTATAAGAGACTTTGTCTCAAGATTCTAGGAACAAAGTTCTTAGTTTATAGGAGATATTTCAATCTCTTTTTGATGAAAGGCTTTGCCTTTTTGGATCTATGATCCTAAGAGAATTGAATAATTCTTCCCCCCCCCCCTTTATAATGAGATGTTCATGATCTCAGAAAGACAATTTATCTTATAGATCTATGATCTGTGAAGTAAGTACTTATTTGTCTTATGATGAGATCTTTTTTATCTCTTTATAAAAAGACCTTGGTCTTTGTAGATCTATGATCTTTTAAGAAGAGAATTCTTCTCTTTAATTATGAAATGATTTCATCTCTTTGTTCATCACCATTCTTTTTACCTAGAAGAAAAATCTTCTTTTGCCGAGAGCTACTTCTTCTTCTTGAGATTTTCTTAAAGTTTATGGGGGGGTTCCTCTCTACAAGACTTGAAGTCTTGGGGCCTTTATATAGGGAAGGCTGATTTGTTGAATCAGTTAAGGAGATTTATTCTCTAATTGATTTGGAAATTTCCCCACCGTCGGATCATTGATCCAAAGGCTTCTGGTTTACAGGAGATAATCTTCTTGTTTTAACAAGATTGAGAAATTTTTCCCCCTTACAGAATTTTTTTGTATTTTAGTGATTTTTAGTCACCATTGGATAATTGATCCAACGGTGTTTTAAATTCACGGCACAATCTTTTCTGCTTGGAAAGATTCAACAGAATTTCATTCTTGTTAATTGATGATTTAATCACATCCGTTGGATATTTGATCCAACGGTGAGGAACATTCAGTTCCAGTGCTAGCGCTTATGCGCTCTGCCCATGGTGCGCTACTTGAAGCTCAGCGCTCTTAGCGCTAGCGCACACGTGGTTTGCACGTGGTGCGCTACTTGGAGCGCAGCGCATCTAGTGCCAGCGCCTATGCGCTTTGCATGGGGTGCGCTAGTTGTAGCGCAGTGCTTTTATAAAAGCGCAGCTTTAATTCAAATTTTGAATTCTGAACAGAGCTTTGCTCTAATTGGGAAACAAATGCCCCCACTACTTTGCCCACGTAAGTATATACGTGGGTGAAGTAGTGCAGAGTATTTCATAGCGTATAACCAGTTTCGGGTTGGTATATAATCTTTTGAATCTTGGTTTGAGAAGATAGCGAGCGGACACAAGCGTCGTCATCTATCATTGACTCAAATCTCAACTCTTAATGGATATAGTTCCAAACCTTGAGGTCCATGAGCTGCACCCTTCTGTTTCTTTATGTTTTACTCTAGCGTGAAGTAGTTTATATGCTCATGAGTAACTTCTCCATTTCAGTGGCATGTAGCTTTGGCAAGTGTAGCCCATAGATGGTAGACAACAGTTCATCTTGAACTCTTTATAAGGTAGCGATGGCTTAGAAAACGGGGTTAGGATCTGTTGCCTAAGACTTTTCAAATTTATGAGCCGTGAGGGTCTCATAAAGACTTTTCTCCCTATGAGTCGTGAGGATCTCGTAGGTGTCTTTTCTCCTTAGGAGTCGTGAGGACTCCTAAGTGCATTTTCTCTTGAGAATCGTAAGGATCCCACAAGAGAATTTTCTTTATGCGTAGGGACACTAATTTCCCCGCAAGTTGAGACGAATCGAGAGATTCTCGTAAAGACACCGATTTCCTTACGGGTCGAAACGAATTGAGAGGTTCTCGCCAAGGACACGGATTTCCCTGAATCGAGATAAGAAGCGATGGCTTAGGAAACAGGTTCAGATCTGTCATCTAAGACTTTTCAATTTTATGAGCCGTGAGGGTCTCATAAAGATTTTTTCTCCCTACAAGTCGAGAGGATCTCGTAGGTGTATTTTCTCCTTAGGAATCGTGAGGATTCCTAAGTGTGTTTTCTCTTGAGAGTCGTAAGGATCTCACAAGAGAATTTTCTTCCTTACAAGTCGAGAGGACTCGTAAGTGATTGATGAGTTGACCTACTCCCGAGTCAAAGAATTGCTTCAACAGGGAGGTCGAGGGTTGACTTTGATTTGTTTGTGCATCGCCGAGTCATGGAACTGGGAACTTTGTCGCGGCTCCGCTTTGCTGACGTCATATATTCCTGCAGAGACACTGATTTCTCTGCGGGTTGGCGCGAATCGAGATGTTCTCGTCAAGGACGCTGATTTCCCTGAATCAAGGTATTTGCCAAGGACTTTGATTTCCTCAGAGTCGAAACAAATCGAGGTATTCCTGCAAAGACACTGATTTCTTTGCGGGTCGACATGAATCGAGGTGCTCTCGTCAAGGACGCTGATTTCTCTGAATCGAGGTTTTGCCAAGGACACTGATTTCCCTGGAGTCGAAACGAATCAAGGTATTCCTGCAAAGACACTGATTTATTTGCGGGTCGATGCGAATCGAGAAGTTCTCGTCAAGGACGCTGATTTCCTTAAATCATGGTTTTTGCCAAGGACGCTGATTTCCTTAAATCAAGGTTTTTTCCAAGGACGCTGATTTCCTCGGAGTTGAGACGAATCGAGGTATTCCTGCAAAGACACTGATTTCTTTGCGGGTCGACGCAAATTGAGATGCTCTCGTCAAGGAAGCTGATTTCCCTAAATCGAGGTTTTTGCCAAGGACACTGATTTCCTCGGAGTTGAGACAAATCGAGGTATTCCTGCAAAGACACTGATTTCTCTGCGGGTCGACGCGAATCGAGATGCTCTCGTCAAGGACGCTGATTTCCCTGAATTGAGGGTTTTGCCAAGGACACTGATTACCCTGGTGTTGAGATGAATCGAGATATTCCTGCAAAGACACTGATTTCTCTGCTGGTCGACATGAATCGAGATGCTCTCGTCAAGGACGCTGATTTCCCTGAATCGAGGTTTTCGCCAAGGACACTGATTTCCTTGGGGTTGAGACGAATCGAGGTATTCCTGCAAAGACACTGATTTCTCTGCGGGTCGACGCGAATTGAGATGCTCTCTTCAAGGACGCTGATTTCCCTGGGGTTTAGAAGAATTGAGGTATTCCTGCAAAGACGTTGATTTCTCTGCGGGTCGACGCGAATCGAGATGCTCTCGTCAAGGACGCTGATTTCCATGAATCGAGGTTTTCGCCAAGGACATCGATTTCCCTGGGGTTGAGACGAATCGAGGTATTCCTGCAAAGACGCTGATTTCTCTGCGGGTCGACGCACATCGAGATGCTCTCGTCAAGGACGCTGATTTCCCTGAATCGAGGTTTTTGCCAAGGACATTGATTTCCCTGGGGTTGAGAAGAATCGAGGTATTCCTGCAAAGACACTGATTTCTCTGCGGGTCGACGTGAATCAAGATGCTCTCGTCAAGTACACTGATTTCACTAAATCGAGGTTTTTGCCAAGGACACTGATTTCCTCGGAGTTGAGACGAATCAAGGTATTCCTGCAAAGACGCTGATTTCTCTGCGGGTCGACGCGAATCAAGATGCTCTCATCAAGGACGTTGATTTCCCTGAATCGAGGTTTTACCAAGGACACTGATTTCCTCTGAGTTGAGATGAATCGAGAGATTCCTGCAAAGACGCTAAATTCCTTGCGGGTCGACGCGAATCGAGAAGTTCTCGTCAAGGACGCTGATTTCCCTGAATCGAGATATGTGCCAAGGAAACTAATTTCCTCGGAGTTGGTTGACTTGTTTCCAAGACTGAGCATTGATCCGGCGGGGAGGTCATTGGTTGACTCTAGTTTGTCTGTAGACCGTAGAGTCTTGGAACTAGGGACTTTACCATAGCTCCGCTTTGTTGGCGTCGCGTCCGAATCCTGCTGGAATGAGGAGGATCACTGTTGCTGATCTTTAGGCTGTAAATGTCGCAGTTGAAATCTGGAACTAGGGTCTTTGCCATGGCTCCGTTTGGTGGATGTCGGGTCTGCATCCTGTTGGAGGAAGAACGTTGTGGTGACATCTCGTCTGCTATGTCGAGACGAATGTCGAGGTGGTCTCTAGATTGCTGATGAACCGTCGAGGCTTGGAACTAGGGACTTTGTCGTAGCTCCGTTGTTTTGACCTTGGGGTCACTTATTGACATCGTGTTTTCATTTCGTTGTAATGAGAAGAAACCCTGTTGTTGGTCTTTAGGCTGTAGATGTGGCCGTCGAGACTTGGAACTAGGGACTTTGCCATGGCTCCGAGATTGATTGTCGCATTCGAATCCTGCTGGAATGAGGAGGAACACTGTTGTGATCTCTAGGCTGTAGATGTTGCCGTCGAGACTTGGAACTAGGGACTTTGCCGTGGCTCCGTTGTTTTGACCTTGGGGTCATTTGTTGACGCCGCGTCTGCATCTGGTTGGAGTGAGGAGAAACGTCGTTGGTGATCTCTAAGTTGTCCATGTTGACGTCGAGACCCTGAAGCTAGGGATCTTCCTTTGCTTCGTTTGTTGATATTGTGTCTGCAATATTGCGACAAATGTCGAGGTTGTTTTTAGGTTGTCTATGAACCTTTGAGATTTGGCTTCGCTTTCTGATGGAGCCTGGTGGGAAGGTATGGTTCCTTCTTTGTTTGTGCCCCTGGATTGTATACAGGGATCGATGTGATCTCACCTGTAGGGCAAAAAGTTTCATTTTATATATTTTTCTTTCCGCGATACTCTATCATTTCAGTTTTTATATCGCGAACTTTGCGATTGCCCAATCATTTCGGCTATATTTTGCGGTGCCCAATCATTTCGGCTATTTTTTTACTCGCTGCTTTTTATTGCGAGTTGCCCAATCATTTCAGCTATTTTTTCTTACTCGCTGCTTTTTATTGTGAGTTGCCCAATCATTTCGGCTATTTTGTATGCATAAATTTTTACTTGCTTATTTTGTTGCAAGTTACCCTATCATTTCGGCTATTTCATATGCATTTTTGGCTCGTTGATTTTTTATCGCGAATATGGAACTTGGAATCTGATTCCAGTCTTAGCATCAGCATCGCTGCGACTGGAATATTGCCAGGAGCGAATCATCATTTGTCGTGAAAGGATTTGGGATTTGATACCGATTTAGGCATCAGTATCACTACAACTGGGATATTGCCAAGAACGAATCATCATTTGCCTTTGTCGGTTCGAACAAACGTGGCTTAGCAAACAGGGTTAAGATCCTTTCGACTAAAGCTTTTGACTTTATGAGCCGTAAGGGTCTCATAAAGGTATTTCTCCCTACGAGTCGTGAGGATCTCGTAGGTGCATTTTCTCCTTAGGAATCATGAGGATTCCTAAGTGTGTGTTCTCTTACAAGTCGTAAGGATCATACAAGAGTGTTTTCTCCTTATAAGTCGAGAGGACTTACAAGTGTCATTCGCCATATGAAGATATCCCTCGTCAGTGGTGGGACTCTGTTGAGGAAACGTTTATTTGTGCCCGTGGATTGTATACAAGGGTCAATACTGAACCGCTTGTAGGGCAGAATCGGAGATTGTGATGGCTTAAGAACAGGTTCAGATCCCTGTAGCTTAAGGCTTTTGAATCCTATAAGCCGTGAGGGTCTCATAAGAGGGTTCTCCTTACGAGTCGTGAGGATCTCATAAGTGTATGTTCTCCTTAGGAATCGTGGGGATCCCTAAGTGTGTTGCTCCTTTGTGAGTCGTAAGGATCTCACACGGGTGGTTTCTCCTTACAAGGTCGTAAGGACCTTGTAAGTGCCCATTAACGAGATTGCGCCCTTTCGGGTTTTCACAAAACTCGCCGGTAGCCCTGCTGTTTTACTCACGGGGCCCTTTCAGGTTTTCATCCGTGCCCATCTTGCTTGTGGACGTACCGTTTTTTTTTACCACGTCAGCCTGGAGACGCCGCGGGTTATAGTAGTTTATCGACGTTTCGGTCAATGGCCAGTATTAGGACATGGGGGTCCATTGTTAGTTTAACGACGTTTCGATCACGTTTGGTGTCTCGACTCCGGTAGAGTGATGAGCCCATTGCGCACTGCCAATTCAAACAGTTTCCTTGTTTTATCCCGGGGAAACGAGTAAGGACGTGTCAACTTCTCTTCGAGGGATTGCCGCTTGTTGTTTTGGCGAACAACCGGTCTCAGGCCACTCGTTTGTTGTTGAGCGTTGGCGACGAAGGTTGCTTTTCCTTTGCCCTTTTCATTCCGAGGATCCCCCTTTGAAGAGGAAGGTTGTTCATATCAGATTTTTGCATTTTTATACAGCCCAATTTTTATCATATTGCTTATCGGTAGGTACACTTGAGCCGTGTTTGCTAGTCAAATTGCAGGATACAGGTTCTCGGCTCTGAACAGTGAAATTGATGGAAAAAGCACGACAAATTCCGGATTACTGCCAACCACAGATAAAACACGGGTCTCCGCTCTCTATCCGTATGTTGCCGCACACCAGTTTAAGAGACAAAATGGCAAATCAATGTCATTTTCATGCACAAAGCTCAATGGCAACACAAGATCCAACATATCTACGCGGAGCTCGAGGAAATCATGGCAAAAGATCCACATCAAATCACCTTTTGACTTGCTGAAATTCTGAACAATTTGTGAAAAGCTTCTGAGAAACATCATATACCAGACTGAAGGACATAGAAGACCAGTGTAACCCACAAAATACGACAAGACAACTCCACTATAGGGCCGTGGATCCGCGGCCAATAGGGGGTCTAGGCCGCGGATCCGCGGCCGTACTGGTTCCTCAGAGGGAGACTTTTTAGGGGTATTTTGGTAATCTCATTTTATGGCAGATTGTTGCCCTAGGTTTCCAGATCCCTGCCTATAAATAGTCCAGAACTTGCCAAAGCCAAGGGTGCATAATCTTGTATTTAGAATTTTAGAATACATGTGTTGTTCTTCTTCCTCTTCTCATCTCTTCTCCATTAAAAACTTGTACTGAGCTTTTGTAAGTGAAAAATGAATAAAAGAGTTCTCTTTGTTATCATGCTTGTCTTGTTCTTTTTATAATTGCTTGTAATTTTTCTTTTGCTAATCTAGTTGTTGTTATTTGGTTATTTGTTTCTTTCTTGTTCTCTTTTCCTTTATCCTTAAACAACCATGATGCTTACGCTCGATCCTTGCCGAGGTGAGGTCGCAAATAGCTAGTTGTAATCTTCTAACCTCTTTCTTTCTATCTTCCTCCTTTGTTTTATTTTCTTTTCCTTATAATGGGTGAGTAGTTTTCATACTTGTTAGGGTAGGATAAGGAAAGTTTGAGAGAAGGAAATCTCTCTCACTCTTTTCTTGCCCAACATCTTAATTCGGACTCCCGTTAATTGAACCACAATCCGCTCCCTACGGCACCCTATCCTATATGATAGCGGTGATTCCTTAGTGAGACCGGTTGTGGTTGAATTAACCGGAGGTTAAGGCTAAGAGCCAAGAACGGACGGACAAGCACCAAAAGAAAGAACTTATGCGGTGGAAAGCCTAGCTTATACTCGCAAGTTCCTTCCTAGTCGTGCTAATCCCCATTGTTGCCGATTACCGTAACACCGATATTAAGAGTGGCAACGAAAGAAGTGAGCGACTCCTAACTCAAACTAACCTAATCCTAACCCTAATAAGCTCTCTATCTATATCATTTTAGCACATAGTTAATCTAAAAACAAACCTGAACATTTGGACTTAACTCGTTAAAGCACATAGAAAAAGATTCCCATCTCCCTGCGGACGACACGTACTCAACCGGCTAGCTACAAGCGAAACCGTCTTGATTGTGGTAATAAACTTAGCACGCAAAAACTCTACCAATCAAATGGCGCCGTTGCCGGGGAGACGGTAGTTTATTTCTTTGTGTAATTTCGTGTTAATTTGTGAATATAAATCTAACCGAAAAACAAAAAAAAAATACATTGTAAAAAAATCATCTTGTTATTTTTGATTAGTTTTTGTGCAAGTGTGCAGGATAAAACGAAGTTCGAGTTCAGTGCCAAAGACGTGGGAAGTTAGACCCATATTTCGCGGCTACACCGCGACGGATCAAGACGGAGCCAACGGTCTACTGTAAAAATCTGGAGCAGATACAGTGAGCAAATCAAGATTCAGGAAATCCAGACAAGAAGAGGACAGCCAAAGAAGGATCTACAAATTTTTTGAAGGCCCAATCCTACCTTACTGCCGCGGAACCGCGGCATAAGCAAGCTTAGGCCGCGGAACCACGGCCGTTTGGTGCCATCAAGGTTCCAAATTCCCTGTAAGTGTTTCTCTTCTCTCCCCCACTCCTCTGAACTCCACTGAACTGTGTTTTCTGCAGCATTCTTTGCGCAAATTCTCTTCCCCCTTCCAATAAATTATTTTTGTGCAGGATTCTTTGCGCCGCGCTAAAATAAAAATTGTTTGCAGTTGATTGTTACTGCTTTGCATATATTAATACGGACTTTAAGGGGCTTGAAACCAATTCAGATTGGGTGGGGATTTCATCACCCTTCCCAGGACCCCAGAAATCACAAAAAGCATATGCATTGACCATTGCTTAAATTAAAAAATACTAGACTCAGCCCTAAGGACTTCGCGCTCAATAGGACAGAGGACTAGTTACAGGCATCGGCCGTTTATCCTATCCTGACTTTTGCGGTGTCTAGGCAAGTGTGTCCAAGGCAAGTGGTTACTTAATTAGGACCACTACTTACGTAGTGGGGAGCCTCCCACTTACCTGGCACTTACCTGGCCGCGATTGTTGGAGAAGAGGCGGTTTGAGGTCCTATTTCTAGCTCTTTGGAACAGTTAGGAGCTGTCTAGCTGACCTAGGTGACCCTAGATCTAGGAGTGATTATGCATATCTTGTTTGTGATTGCTTGAAGTCGTAAGCCCGTACATATTTCTGTAAAGCTCTTTCTAAAAAAAAGAAAGAAAAAAGAAACACAAAACCAAAAACTTGCCCTTTGTCGCCAGAATCCATTTTTCACCCACCTCCTATCGTATTTCTCCATTGACGTTTTCTTACCCTCGCCTTCTTCGCTTTGACTATACTAAACTCGTTTAGTGTATGTCCGCTTGGACTCGGGACACTAGCGCCCGCCTAGTCCGCGTTACGTTAGTCGCTACCGACTACGCGATCGACTCAGACGTCGAAACTCCGTCCACGCCTCTTTCACCCTTACCTTTGCCGGCCAACTCCGACGTTGAACGGAATTCTGTTCATACATCTTCACCTTCACCATCACCAACCTCTTCTTCAGCGATGTCAGGATTTAATCCAAACATCTCTTTGACTCCCCCGGGATTGACTCCACCTCCTATGGAAGCAACTAACCCACCACCACCGCCTGTTGTAGCGCCGCAGCGAATCGCGCTCCAGGATCGTTTCTATCCCATCCGTTCTGCACTTCCCACCTGTCTTTCTCTTCCACCGGCCAATGGGGATAATTTTGAAATTAAGCCCCACTTCATTATCATGCTTCCGAAATTTCATGGGCTTGAATCTGAAGATGCCTATATCTTCATCAACAAGTTCCAAAATGTTTGTGCCATGATGAAAACTACCCAGCTTTCGGACGATGCTATACGGCTAAGGGTCATTCCGTTCACTTTATGCGATCTTGATGAAAAATGGCTGTATAGCACCGCTTCCCACTCCATAACCAGTTGGGACGAGTTTGTGAAAGCGTTTCTCAAGAAATTCTATCCGAATCATAAAACCGCAAGGATCCGTAATGAAATCAACCAATTCTCTCAGCTTCCTTCTGAACCCTTCTGGAAGTGCTTTGACCGGTATAAAGACCTTCTTGTTCAGTGTCC
This sequence comes from Agapanthus africanus, assembly GCA_030015575.1. Lineage (NCBI taxonomy): Eukaryota > Viridiplantae > Streptophyta > Magnoliopsida > Asparagales > Amaryllidaceae > Agapanthus > Agapanthus africanus. The sequence continues at coordinate 569,350,614 of JASDDO010000031.1, forward strand.
TCACCATAGTATCGAGAAATGGAAACTTTGCCAAACCCTATACGAGGGCCTGAACCCAGCAACCAAGCAGTTGTTGGAAACCATTTGTCAGGGCCACTTCCTATCAAAATCTGACGAGGAAGCGTGGAAATTCTTCGACGACCTTGCAGAACAAACGCTTCAATGGGAGAGCACTAGACCAACTACTTCTTCTTCCTCCACTTCTACTGGTCAGTCTAGGGTAGGAATTCACCAACTTGATGTCTCTATTGCGATGAAAGCTGAAATGGCTGCAATAACGAGAAAACTTGAAGCGATAGAGAGCAAATTTTCATCTCCTGCTCCTGCCCCTGTTCTTCCCCTTCGTACCATTTGTGCTTGTTGTTCCGATCCTTCTCACTTAACCGAAGAGTGTCCTTACAATCCACCATCACAAGGACAGGATCAGGTTAATGCTGCATTTCAGTAAAGACCGAGGAATGATCCATACTCTTCCACCTACAATCCCGGTTGGAGGAACCACCCCAATTTCGCCTGGAATCAGAATCAGCAACAATTCCAAGGCAAAAATTTCCAGAGGCCTCCTCCTCCACAACAACGAGCACAACAACAAACTCAACAACAGTTTCAGCAGCCCTTCCAACCCCAACCTTTTCAAAATCAGACGAACAACTTTGCACCCAACAATTCTTTTCCACAAAATAACTTTGTTCCGTCAAACAACGATAAGGTTTCCTCGCTAGAACGAAGTCTGGAGGCGTTCGTTAAACAATCGACACAATCCACCGCCAACATCCAGTCATCTATTCAGTCTTTGGTGCAACACACTGCTGCACACGGGCAAAGCATCAAGACCATCGAAGCCCAGATTGCACAGCTGAATGCGGCGTTAAGCGAGCGAGAAAAGGGGAAGCTTCCATCTCAACCACTCCCAAATCCCGGTCACCCACATAATGTACATGTTGCTCTTGAACAACAGAACCATAATGTGAGCGCCGTGACTACATTGAGATCGGGAAGGATGCTGCACAATAACATTGGCACAACAATTGAGGATAATGACACACCGGCCGCTTCTTCTTCTTCTTCGTCTTCTGAGCCTATTCTCCATTCATCAAAAGGCTCTTCTTCTTCTTCTGCTCTGAACGGACCCACTTCTCACTCCACGAAAACACCAGCTCTGGGATCCGTTCCAGCTCCACAATCTCCTCCACAAGCATTGGACTCAACCAATTTTAAAAATGTTCCATTTCCAAACCGGTTGAGGTCCAATAAACAAAATCCATAAATGGAGAAGATTCTGGAGTTGTTTAAGCAGGTTAACATTAACATTCCCCTTTTAGATGCTGTCCAACAAGTCCCGTCCTACGCGAAAATCTTAAAGGACTTGTGCGCGAAAATCTTAAAGGACTTGTGCATGAAAAAGAGTAAGTCTCAGGTACCCAAGAAAGTTTTCTTGGCTAGTGCTGTGAGTGATGCTCTTACCTAATCTTTACCGCAAAAACGGAAGGACCCTGGCTGTCCTACGATTTCTATTACCATTGGGGATAAGAACATCAACCGCGCACTATTAGATCTTGGTGCCAGTGTTAACCTGCTTCCGTACTCAGTATACGAGCAATTAGGTGTAGGAGAGCTGAAGCCCACACACTGTACTCTCCAAATGGCCGACCGATCAATCACCCATCCTAGGGGTGAGCTAGAGGATGTGTTAATCAAGGTTGGGGACTTCATATTCCCCATTGACTTCATTGTATTAGACACACAGCCTGTAGCTAACCCCCGGAATCAAATTCCGGTGATACTCGGTCGCCCATTCCTTGCAACCTCAAATGCTGTGATCAATTGTCGCAATGGTTCGATGAACCTATCTTTTGGAAACATGACAATTGAACTCAACATTTTTAGGTTGGGGAATCAGCCCTCCGAATCTAATGCTCATATACTAGACGTTTGCTCAATCCAGGAGATCACCCCAGAAGAGTGTGAATTCGAGGAGTTTTTGTTCGATCACGATAACCTTAACGCCACTAATGCGTTCCTCTTCGAACCTGCTGCTGTTTCTGCGCCCGACAATGACTACGAGTGTTTCACTTTCTCGAACGATCTTAGCCACTCTCCACCCGAGTTTGAATCCTTCAAATTTCCGGATGAGTTACCTGAACCATCCAACTCGGTCACTTACACTCGTTTTGAACCTTTGCTGGAATCCTTCGAGTTCGAGACCTTTTCACCAATCTTGCCTTCAATCGTTTCACCTCCAACGCTCGAACTCAAGCCTTTGCCGTCTCACCTTAAGTACGCTTACTTGGGTGAGAACGAGACCCTCCCTGTTATCATCTCGGCTTCTCTCGCTCCAGAGCAAGAGAAAGCCCTTCTTGCGGTCTTGCACAGCAATAGGCAAGCTTTTGGCTGGTCCATGGCGGACATCAAGGGGATTAGTCCTCTGATCGTTGAACATCACATTCATCTGATGGATGATGCCAAACCAGCCAGAGATCCACAAAGGCGACTCAATCCATTCATGAAGGAGGCTGTGAAAAAGGAAATCGTGAAGTGTCTGGATAGTGGTATCATTTACCCTATCTCTGATAGCCAGTGGGTTAGCCCCATTCACGTTGTCCCCAAGAAATCAGGCATAACGGTCATTACTAACGAGGCAAATGAGTTAATCCCTACTCGCACCCAAACTGGGTGGCGAGTCGACATCGATTACAGAAAACTCAATGCCGCAACGCGGAAAGACCACTTTCCGCTACCTTTCATTGACCAAATGCTTGAACGATTGGCCGGACACGAGTACTACTACTTTCTTGATGGCTACTCCGGCTATAATCAAATTCCCATCGCCGAAAAAGACCAGGACAAGACCACATTCACTTGTCCTTTCGGCACGTTCACATATCGTCGCATGCCCTTTGGGTTATGCAATGCACCCGCTACCTTCCAGCGGTGTATGATGGGAATCTTCTCAGACATGGTGGAGAAATTCCTGGAGATCTTCATGGACGATTTCTCCATCTTCGGCGATTCCTTTAACGAGTGTTTAATGCTTCTTGACGCTGTCCTTACCCGATGTAAGGACAAGAACCTCACTTTGAATTGGGAGAAGTGCCACTTCATGGTGCGCGAAGGTATTGTCTTAGGACATATCATTTCGCAAAATGGCATAGAGGTTGACAAAGCGAAGATTGAGGTCATTTCCAATCTCCCTCCTCCCAGATGCGTCAGAGACATCCGAGCCTTCGTTGGCCATGCCGGTTTCTATAGACAGTTCATCAAGGACTTTAGCAAGATTGCTAGGCCCTTGACTCTTCTACTGGCCAAGGACACACCATTCGACTTCAACTCGAGCTGTGTGACTGTGTTCGAGTCATTAAAAAGCTCACTCACTTCTTCTCCCGTTCTTTCTTCACCTGACTGGACGCACCCATTTAAGATTATGTGCGATGCATCCGACTTTGCCATTAGTGTTGTCCTTGGACAACACATCAACATGATGCCGCATGTAATCTATTATGCTAGCCGAACCCTGAACGATGCCCAACTTAATTATACAACAATTGAGAAGGAATTCTTAGCTGTTGTATTTGCTTTAGAAAAGTTCAGGCCCTACCTCATCGGCTCTCCAGTCATTGTCTACACAGACCATTCTGCTCTGCGCCATCTTTTTGCGAAGAAAGATGCAAAATCTCGGCTAATACGTTGGATCCTCTTGCTTCAAGAGTTTGACCTTGTCATTAAGGACAAAAGAGGATGTGAAAACGTGGTCGCCGACCATCTCTCACGACTTCCTTCTTCGCCGTCGCCTCAACTTCCGATCAACGACGTTTTTCTGGATGAACAGCTCTTGACAATATCTAGCGAACCCTGGTTCGTAGATATTGTGAACTATTTGGCCACAGGGCTACTACCGACTGAATGGTCGAGTCAGGAAAGACTTCGATTCTTATCCCAAGTAAAACACTTTTACTGGGACGAACCCTATCTGTTCAAGTATTGTCCCGACCAGATTATTCGTCGGTATGTCCCCGACGATGAATTCAAGAGTGTGCTGTCATTTTGCCACGATCAAGCATGTGGCGGGCATTTTGGCCCCAGAAAGACAGCTGAGAAGATCTTGCAATGTGATTTCTACTGGCCACAACTCTTCAAAGACACTCATGACTATTGCAAGACTTGCTCCCGGTGCCAACACTTGGGCCGGATATCCCGGAGGAACTAGATGCCGCTACAACCAATCTTGGTTGTGGAGATTTTCGACGTTTGGGGGATAGATTTCATGGGGCCGTTTTCCAGCTCTTTCGGGAACTTGTACATCCTTCTCGCTGTTGATTACGTCTCTAAGTGGGTCGAGGCTGTGCCCAGCCGGACTAACGACAACAAGGTTGTCGTTAGGTTTCTTAAAAAAACATTTTCTCCCGGTTTGGGCACCCCCGAGTGATCATTAGCGACAATAGAACTCATTTCTGCAATAAGACTTTCGAAGCCTTGATGCGGAAATATTCCATTAATCATAAGCTATCTACGCCCTACCACCCTCTAAACCTGTGGGCAAGCCGAAGTTTCAAATCGGCAAATCAAGCAGATACTGGAGAAGATGGTTTCCAAGAACCGAAAAGATTGGTCGTTGAAACTCACTGATGCCCTTTGGGCATTTCGAACGGCTTATAAGACCGATCTTGGCATGTCTCCCTATCGGCTTGTGTACGGAAAGGCTTGCCACCTCCCTGTCGAAATAGAGCATCGCGCATTTTGGGCGATAAAAGAATTGAATCTGTCTCTCGAAGATGCGGGCAGCCATCGGAAGCTGCAATTGAACGAATTGAGCGAGCTTAGGGATGAGGCTTACGATAACGCGGTTGTCGTTAAAAACCGAACGAAGGTGTTTCACGATAAACACCTTTTGCGCAAAACTTTCGTACCTGGTCAACAGGTACTGCTTTACGACACCCGGCTATACTTCCATCCAGGAAAGCTCAGATCTCGGTGGAAAGGGCCGTATTTTGTGCGGAATGTATATCCGCATGGCGCTGTGGATTTGGAGAATCCAAAGGACGGTTCATTTTTCAAAGTAAATGGACAACGACTTAAACCGTACCTTAGCGCCGAACCAACAGAGGAGCTCCTGGTCTTACAGGAGCCGGTTTACCCTGCATAATCTTCCTCTGCCTACCACCAAACTTCGGTTATCCAGCCAAGAACAGTGGACACTGTTCCAAATAAGTTTGGGGGTATGTATATACCATTTTGTATTTATTTGTGGATATTCTTTTCCATTTTTTACTCTTTAAAAAACAAAAAAAAATTGTGTATATCTAACCGACAATTTTGACCCTTCAAATGATCTCTTCCTGCAATGACAGTGAGGACACTGTCCAGTTCAAGTTTGGGGGTACGCTCGTTACGCATTTCTAACCTTCGCATTCATATGTATATTTTGCATCTGCATACTAAAATCCATAAAAATCAGAAAATTTTCTAAAAATATAAAAACTTTTCTGTCAAGTTAGCTAGTGGGAGAACTCTGATTCAACATTTCGACGGTTTTGTTTGATAAGATAAGAATAACTAAATCCTATTTTTAGATTTTGAAAACCTGAAAGATAACTCTCCTTTGAAGTTAACTATAGCTGATATACGTCTTTACATCACACTATACGTGTCGTGAGTTTTGGAAATTAGATGACAAGTCTTTTATGTCTAAAAACTTTTAAATGGATAAATGATTTTCTGAGGATCAAATAGGTTTGTTCTGAAATAAGTAATATCAAGAATAGTTTATGAAGTGAAGTGAATATGAAGGAATGTTATTGATGCCTTAATTGGAACTAAGTCTGAAAAATAACCCATCTGGAACTTGATTGGAATGATTACACACCAAACCCACTAAACACGTCTTTTATCCAAAAAAATAATTGAACTGCCGGTTATATCTCCGTTTGTATTGAATCATCATGATTTTCACGCTAAATTGTCTTTTGTTTTTGGACCTAGGTAACTTGAGTAATTAAGTCCGCTGGGGTGTTTCTACACCTAATGCCCTAAAACCAACTGGTTTGGGTGCATTGGCCCAAAGCTCGCTAAGAAGCCTAGAAAGTCCAGATTAAAACAAAGTGAAGCAAGTGTTCTCTCCGAGTTAAAATTCCTAACGGTTCTTTGTGTGAGAATAATCTTGACAAAAGAAAGGTTTTTATAAAAAATATTTCTAGCGGAGATATGAAGGTTTTATTCTATGATAAAGACTATTGCACGTTCACAGAGGTGTGTATGAAATGAAAACAAGAAAAAGGTGGAGTGAAAAATAAGACCTAGTTTCCTATTAGGGAAGATAGAAATTCTGAAGTTGAAACTTTACTGGAAAACGAAACTTGAAAAATTCTTAACTCTTTATAAAACTTATGTGATCCTTTTAAAAATTTTATCCGGGATTTATTGTGTGACATGATGACTTTAATCGATCCTTCTGGAACTTAACGACACTATTTGCACTGCACGTAAAGACATATAAGATCTTTTAGTTAAATAAGAAGCGAGATATGAAAAATAAAGGTCCGATAATCTAGACTTAAGATCATAGAATTGTTATTTTCTGAAACAAAACTTTAGGGTTTGAATCATAGTTATTTTGCAAAACTAGCTTGACCGGATTTTGTGGGTAGTATCCGCTGAAAACCCTCAGGAGACAACACTCCTCCTACTAGGGACACCTAGAGGTTTAACGGCTTGTTGCACATGCTCAGTGCAATCGCGTTCCCTGCGAAAGTGAGGTTAGGAATTTTTTGTGAATAAATTGACTTTGCTCGGGACGAGCAAATGATAAGTTTGGGGGTATTTGTTCATATCAGATTTTTGCATTTTTATACCGCCCAATTTTTATCATATTGCTTATCGGTAGGTACTCTTGACCCGTGTTTGCTAGTCAAATTGCAGGATACAGGTTCTCGGCTCTGAACAGTGAAATTGATGGAAAAAGCACGACAAATTCCGGATTACTGCCAACCACAGATAAAACACGGGTCTCCGCTCTCTATCCGTATGTTGCCGCACACCAGTTTAAGAGATAAAATGGCAAATCAATGTCATTTTCATGCACAAAGATCAATGGCAACACAAGATCAAACATATCTACGCGGAGCTCGAGGAAATCATGGCAAAACATCCACATCAAATCACCTTTTGACTTGCTGAAATTCTGGAAAATTTGTGAAAAGCTTCTGAGAAACATCATATACCAGACTGAAGGACATAGAAGACCAGGGTAACCCACAAAATATGACAAGACAACTCCACTATAAGGCCGCGGATCCACGGCCAATAGGGGGTCTAGGCCGCGGATCCGCGGCCGTACCGGCTCCTCAGAGGGAGACTTTTTGGGGGTATTTTGGTAATCTCATTTTATGGCAGATTGTTGCCCTAGGTTTCCAGATCCCTGCCTATAAATAGTCCAGAACTTGCCAAAACCAAGGGTGCATAATCTTGTATTTAGAATTTTAGAATACATGTGTAGTTCTTCTTCCTCTTCTCATCTCTTCTCCATTAAAAACTTATACTGAGCTTTTGTGAGTGAAGAATGAATAAAAGAGTTCTCTTTGTTATCATGCTTGTCTTGTTCTTTTTATAATTGCTTGTAATTTTTCTTTTGCTAATCTAGTTGTTGTTATTTGGTTGTTTGTTTCTTTCTTATTCTCTTTTCCTTTATCCTTAAATAACCATGATGCTTACGCTCGATCCTTGCCGAGGTGAGGTCGCAAATAGCTAGTTGTAATCTTCTAATCTCTTTCTTTCTATCTTCCTCCTTTGTTTTATTTTCTTTTCCTTATAATGGGTGAGTAGTTATCATACTTGTTAGGGTAGGATAAGGAAAGTTTGAGAGAAGGAAATCTCTCTCACTCTTTTCTTGCCCAACATCTTAATTCGGACTCCCGTTAATTGAACCACAATCCGCTCCCTACGGCACCCTATCCTATATGATTGCGGTGATTCCTTAGTGAGACCGGTTGTGGTTGAATTAACCGGAGGTTAAGGCTAAGAGCCAAGAACGGACGGAAAAGAACCAAAAGGAAGAACTTATGCGTTGGAAAGCCTAACTTATACTCGCAAGTTCCTTCCTAGTCGTGCTAATCCCCGTTGTTGCCAATTACCGTAACACCGATATTAAGAGTGGCAACGAAAGAAGTGAGTGACTCCTAACTCAAACTAACCTAATCCTAACCCTAACTAGCTCTCTATCTATATCATTTTAGCACATAGTTAATCTAAAAACAAACCTGAACTTTTGGACTTAACTCGTTAAAGCACATAGAAAAAGGTTCCCATCTCCCTGCGGACGATCCGTACTCAACCGGCTAGCTACAAGCGAAACCGTCTTGATTGCGGTAATAAACATAGCACGCAAAAACTCTACCAATCAAAGGCCTATGGCCCATCTGGTCCATTTGGGCCAGCTTGTCAATCAAGGCCTGGAAGGTGGTCGGCTTGAAGAACATTGATCAGTCGAAAATAATGTATTTTTAACACGGCAATTTCCCTATCATTTGCACTCATTTAGAAGCGTTCGGTATTCATATTTCACATATTAGCAAATCAGTCTTTAAATATCAGATTGCATGTGTTAGACTCTAAAACCGACATTTCTAAGGAAATTGACTGCATTTCATGGCATTGCATCATCTCTATATTGCGCAACACTTGTCTTGAGAAATTGTGCAGGAAAATCCGGAAGAAAAGCAAAAATTGTCAATTTGCTGATCAAACATTACACCAACTCCAAGTTTTGAGATCTGGTAGCAATTCAAATGGAGAAATACAATTCAACATATCAAAGAAAGGCCCAAAAGTCAAGCCCAACAAGCCCCAGAAGAACCAAGCCCTGAAGCTTCAAAAGAGCCGCGGAACCGCGGCGGGAGCCGGCTTGAGCCGCGGTTCCGCGGCGGTTTGGTCAGATCATCATACCATTTTTAGTGCGTTATTCTTATCTCAGTGGCCACAGCTCAGAATGATATGTCAAATTCCAGAAGGATCTCGAAGCTACTGCCAGATCAGCAAAGATCATTAAGCAAGGCTAATCTTAATTAAGCTCCTAACAAACTATTTCTAGAAGCTCCCTCCTAACTAATCACATCTAGAAGCTTCTCCTCTAACTAACTTTTGGAGGGAAATTCAAATTTCCTCAACAAACTTTTGGAGGGAAACTTAAAATTTGAAATCCTAGATCTAGGGATTGGATATCTATAAATAGAAGCATAGACCTAGGGTTAAAAGCTAATCAATCTTTAGTTAGTTAATCTCCCATTCCTAAATCTCTCTCTTCATCTTCTTCCACAAGTCTAGTGACAAGGCTTGTGCGAAACCCTAACCCTAATTGCACTCCAAATTCAAAATCTTGAGTACCAATCAAGCAAGAAGCCCTTCAACCTTTTAGTAGCGGAGCCGATCTCCAATCGAGCAAGTGATCCAAGCCGATCCGTGACTCACGGAGCCGAGCGAAGCCAAATCGACGATCAAGTTCTTCCTCTTGTAGTTCTTGAGCGAATGTAATGAAATTGTTGATATAAATAAAAGGTGAAATTCTTTAATCTTGCTTTCTTTAAATTCTTGCATCATGATTCGATCTCAATTTATGATTGTAGTTCTTGTTGTGATGTTTGAGTAAAACTCCGCTCGTAAAGGAGTCGAGACGATCAATAGAATGATGATGTAACAAATCTTAAAACGATTTTTAAGTCCTATGAGTTTTATAAACCCTAGCAAGTTCAAGAATCGATGACCTAGTTTCGTAGCGATGCTTTCTTGATTGTGATCGCTCGAAATTAGGGATCTACGATTGTTTCTTGAATTTACTAGAGGCTAGAATGTGAATGATATCGACGAAAGAACAAGGGATAAGATGAAACCCTAGTTTCACTAGAAATCCCTAATTCTTGTCGATCATCATCGATCTAGTATCAATTCATCGAAATATAAGAATACGTCATCGTGAGATTGCATCACATCTATAGATCCGATCGATTCCTACGAGCCTCATTTCGATTCTTGATATTTGGTTTGGAAAAATCATCAAACTATCAATTCTTGATTCTATCTTTTTCTTGTTATTAGATCTAGATTTTCTAATTATTGAACTTCAAATATAAATCATGAATTGTTTTCTTTTCTTTTCTTTAAAGTTTCGACTCATCTAATTCAAAAGACGAACGATTACACTGTCCCTGTGGACGATCCGCACTCACTTACAATCTACATCCGACACCGTAGTTGATTGCAGTCAAAAATAATTTTTTGGTTGTGATTTCTATATACATTTTCTCAATACTACACAACGAAGAATTCATTACAATCAAATGGCGTCGTTGCCGGGGATAGTGCGCTAATTGTTCGTATTTTGAAATTTGAGTTGAAAAATTTATTCCATTATAATTTTTAGATCTAAACTCGCGCAAACACTAATACGAGTTATTGTGATTTGTTGCGAGGAAATCTGGGATCATTGGAGCTGGAGAAAAAAATTTCTAAAATTTCCAGAGAGCTGTGGAGTTCAAGTGGAACATTGTCAAGAAATTTTGTGCAGAGATTCCACAATTCAACCGCTATTCCGCGGCAAAACCCCCCCTCATGCGGCGGTTCTGCGGCACATAGGACTGTTCACTGTACCAAATTCTCAGGTAATCTCAATCTTTCTTATCTCCTTCCCAAAATCTGCTCCAATTAACATTTTGTGCAGGTTTCTTTGCAAAAATCGCAGCGCCGTGCAAAAAGCAAAATTAAATTGTGCTTGTTTTGATCTTTGTGGTTCTTTGCATAATTAATACGGATATTAAGGGGTAAAGACCAAATCCAGATTAGGTGGGGAGTTCATTACCCTTCCTAGGCCCCGAAAATCACAAAACTTGCATCCGCATTGACCCACATTAACTAAAAAAATATATAGAGATGACTCTAAGGACCGTCGCGCTCACTTAGGACAGAAGAAGGCCGTGGGTAATTCATTGCTTATCCGCGTTTTCTTGTGGTGTCTAAGGCAAGTGTGTCGAAGGCTAGTGGTTATTAATTAAGCCCACTACTTACGTAGTGGAATACCTTCCCGCTTACCTGGCACTTACCTGGCCACAGGGGGACAAAGAGGCAGTGGAGGATTCTATCCTGCGACTTGTCTTTTGGCAGTTAGGAGCGGTCTAGATCTTTGACCTGGGTGACCCCTAGAATTAGGGTTTTGTGTGTTGCATTTGTTGTGTTGCATCATTGTTTCAAAAGTTCGTATCACTTTTCAAAACAAACACCAATCACATTCATTCTCTCCCCTAATTATAAATTCACGCTGCCACTTGTACTAACCCTTTTTAGTGCAAGATAGGCTGGACAACAGGATTCTAGTGCCTGTTAGTCCGCGTTTCCCCAATCGACCCTAAAGTCGGTATTTCTACACTTACCTTTTCTTTTACCCACCACCACACCCACATCGATGGATCCACCTCCATCGAATTTCTTTTCCACTACTCTGCCGCCGTCCGTTGGTGCGCAGAATCCACCTCGCATCTCTCTCCAAGAGAGGTGCTATCCTACACGAGGTCCACTTTCCACTTGTCTTTCCATTCCACCAGCCAACGGGGAAAATTTTCAAATAAAACCCCAATACATCAACCTTCTACCAAAATTTCACGGTCTCGAGTCTGAAGACGCATATGCATTTATCACCAAATTTGAAAATGTATGTGCAATGATGGGTACTTCACAGCTTTCTGTGGATGCTTTACGTCTTCGTCTTCTCCCATTCACTTTGTGCGATTTAGCCGAGAAGTGGCTATATAACACTACCGCACATTCCATTTCAAATTGGGACGAATTCGTCAAAGCATTCCTTAAGAAATTCTACCCACATCAAAAGACAGGTCGAGTCCGTAGCGAAATTTATCAATTCACCCAGCTTCCAAATGAAACATTTTCAAAATGTCTTGAACGTTTCAAGGATCTGTTAGTCCAATGTCCACATCACGGCATCCCGAGATGTGAACTGTCCCGAATCATTTATGAGGGCATTAATCCTAACACAAGACAGACCCTTGAATCCATGTGTCAAGGAAACTTTATGACTAAAGATGATGGGGAAGCCTGGAACTTTCTAGAGGATTTCGCTGAAAGATCTTTACAGTGGGAGGGTGTGAGTCAATCGTCTAGGGATGGCAATGATATTTCCATAGGAATTAGAGCTGAAATTTCAGCTTTACACAAGAAATTTGACGCTATGGAAAAAAAAATTTTAGCTGCCGCCCTAAGTCAAATGTCACTGTCCAAAACTGTATGTGGATGCTGTTCTGATCCTTCTCACTTGACGGAAGAATGTCCGTTTCAAGGTCACGAGCATACCAATGCCGCATTTCAAAAACCTAGAAACGACCCATTTTCTTCCACATATAATCAGGGTTGGAGGAATCACCCAAATTTTGCTTGGAACCAATCACAATCTCAAAACACGGTTCCAACCCAAAACAATTTCCAAAGGGTTCCTCCACCACAACAGCAACCACAACTTCAATTGAGTCAGCACCCCTTCCAAGCACATAACTTCCAAAATCCGGCCAACACTTTTGCACCACATGAAAACTCTTTGCAATTGACCGGTACAGATAATACCTCTGCACTCGCACAAACCTTGGATACTTTCATGAAACAATCCATCCAAGGGACGGCAAGTTTGCAATCTTCCGTCTAGAATGTGATAAAGATCATTATCTCTCAAAATGAGAACATCAAATCGATGGAAGAACAAATTGCACAACTAAAAGCCGAAATGAGTGCAAGAGAGAAAGGGAAACTTCCAGCTCAACCTTTACCCAATCCAGGCTATTCACATCATGTGGATGCAATCACGTTGAGATCTGGAAGAGTGCTTGACACTCACGTTGGGGAAGAGTTTGATGACACTAATAAATCAATCAATAACACCCCGGCTGAAACCTTTCCTCACACACACACTTCTAGTTCTGATCCTTGTTCTTCTACCCTACCACCTTCTTCCGAGCCTATTCTTCGTTTCCCAAAAGGCTCGCCACTTTAGCCCATTTCTTCTACCCCTTCACGGACGATCCCCACTTCTATTTTGGGATCGGGTCCACACACACATCCTTCTCCTATGATGGACCCAGCGCTTATTGCTAAAGCACCTTATCCTAATCGGTTAAGGGCTAACACACCGAGTCCACATATGGAGAAGATTATGAACATTTTTAAGCAAGTTAACACCAACATCCCTCTCCTAGATGCCATCCAACAAGTTCCGTCCTATACGAAAACTCTTAAGAACTTGTGCACTAGGAAGAGGAAGACTCAAGTGCCCAAGAAGATTTTCATGGAAAAGACAGTAGACACGGCTTTCCCCCAACAATTACCGAGGAAACGTAAGGATCCTGGATATCCTACTATTTCCATTTCTATTGGGGAAAAACACATTAACCGTGCTCTACTAGACCTTGGCGCTAGTGTTAACTTGCTTCCATATTCAGTTTATGAGCAATTAGGGATCGGAGAGTTGAAGCCAACCAATTGCACTATCCAGATGGCTGACCGATCAATCACCAAACCTAGGGGTGAACTGGAGGATGTGTTAATAAAAATCGGGGAATTCATATTCCCTGTGGATTTTATTGTAATTGATACACAGCCTGTAGCGAACCCACGGAATCAAATTCCGGTGATTTTAGGTCGCCCCTTTTTGGCCACTTCCAACGCAATAATCAACTGTCGTAATGGTTCTATGACCCTATCTTTCGGAAATAGGTCAATAGAGCTGAACATTTACAAGTTGGGAAGTGTACCCTCCGAACCTACTGCTCAGGTATGTTCTGTCGACTTAATGGAGGTCGACAGCAGCAAATTTGATGATCCTCCTCATATCGATCTTGACTCTTTTCATATGTTATTGTTTGACCCAACTATGTATCATACACATACGGACTCTTCCACCGAGATGTCCGGGTCAACAATTAACACTGATTATGAACCATTCTTAGAGTCTGAAGATCACCCCGCACCTTGTGATGACATTATTCATCGGGGTATGGATGGAACTTTTGAGGAGGTCTTCGCTGATGAACTCACATTTCTGAATAACACGGGTGTTCAGATGAATCATGTCCCAATCATTGAAATTGAACCTCCACCCCTTCTTCTGACTTGTAAGAAGAATGCGAGTAATCCATCACACTTATTGCATCGTCTCTCCAAAATGAGACGCACACGCATTCTATTCCACCACTTACCCTTTCCACACTTCTTCTTCCACCAACCAGAGCACTGCATTGATAAAAATTTTGAATGGTTGGTGTTGACATTCGATCTTTGCAAAGCTTGGCATCGACCAATGATTCTTGACCCCCTGTTGTGATTTTAAAAGATTAACATTGCATAACTCAAGTTTGGGGGGTACATTATCTGGCTCTTGAAAAGAAAATTTTTTACAAAATTTTGAGCCAAAAATAAGTTTGGGGGAGGTTCTTCACTTAAATATTCTGCCCCCACTAATAAATTCCTCCCAAGCTTACAGGTTTATCGAGATTTAGCAGAAGGCAACAGTGAGGACACTGTTGAAAACGAGTTTGGGGGAGGTTTGTGCTTATTTTCGCATCATTTGCATATCATTTGCATAAGCACAAAACATTTTTGAAAACCTATAAAAATTTTAAAAAAATTCAAAAGATAAAAATATTTTTTGTACCTAAATAAGATAATAAAAGATTAGATAGTGAAAAATTACATCCATGAGATTAGAAAAATTTAAGAAAACTAAGAAAATTAGAAGTTTTCTTATACGAACTAGTAATAAGTAGTTATGAGCCGTTGTCCCAAGGGTTAGTAAGATGAAAGACGTCACTAATCTGAGGATAAAAATAATTCTGAAAAATAGTTTCTATTCTGGAAGCCAAACATTTTGGACGTTGCTACCCTGCTATTCGCACTTACACACGTCTTGAAGCCTGGGATAGCAGAGGATCCCTTGAAATGCTCTTGTCTTAAAGCCGTTGTATGAAGGAAATAAAAAAAAGTGAATAAAAAAATATATAAAGTGGTGAGAAAAATGGACACTGGTTTTGTTATCACTGAGGGCAATAAAAATGTATAGCGAGGGTGCTTCTTCACCTAGTGCCCTAAGGCCAACTGGTCTGGGAGTCACTGCTATGCCTGAGGTGGTGCAAGACGAGGAAAATACACCAAGTAAGCAAGCACAGGAGTAATCGGTCGGTTAGTACCTCAAGAAGTATTAACGGTCGCATGAAATTGTGTGAGCAATCTCATCTAAATATTCATTAATTAAAAAGTACTGAGGCTGATGGGCAAGAGTATGATAGCTTGAATTGAATTCTCCGGGTGTAGGGATGTCCTTTACACACACGCAGGGTGATATGATCGATGTTTGGAAGAAAGATAGGAATGAAGAATAAGACGATGTTTTATTGAGGGAGGACGTGATTTCTGACATCTTTTCATGACCATTAAGATAGGGCTTATGACAACTGAAAAGCAAACTTAGTTGGAAACCCTAATTTTCAAGGCTTTTCTTTTACAATTCTTGTCTTTAAATGTAAGATTCCTGATCTTCCTTTTATTATTGGATTTTGTGGGTGCAATCCGCTGAAAACCCTCAGGAGACAACACTCCTCCTACTAGGGACACCTAGAGGTTTAAAGGCTTGTTGCACGTGCTCAGTGCAATCGTGTTGCCTACGAAAGTGTGCTAGTTAGTTTTTTTCTCTTTCATAATTTTCTCCTTCTCTTTTTAATAAAGCATTCGCTCAAGACGATCGAAATTAAGTTTGGGGGAATTTGATCAGTCGAAAATAATGTATTTTTAACAAAGCAGTTTTCCTATCATTTGCACTCATTTAGAAGCGTTCGGTATTCATATTTCACATATTAGCAAATCAGTCGTTAAATATCAGATTGCATGTGTTAGACTCTACAACCGACATTTCTAAGGAAATTGACTGCATTTCATGGCATTGCATCATCTCTATATTGCGCAACATTTGTCTTTAGAAATTGTGCAGGAAAATCCGGAAGAAAAGCAAAAATTGTCAATTTGCTGATCAAACATTACACAAACTCCAAGTTTTGAGATCTGGTAGCAATCCAAAGGGAGAAATACAATTCAACATATCAAAGAAAGGCCCACAACTCAAGCCCAACAAGCACCAGAAGAACCAAGCCCTGAAGCTTCAAAAGAGCCGCGGAACCGCGGCGTGAGCCGGCTTGCGCCGCGGTTCCGCGGCGGTTTGGTCAGATCATCATACCATTTTTAGTGCGTTATTCTTATCTCAGTGGCCACAGCTCAGAATGATATGTCAAATTCCAGAAGGATCTCGAAGCTACTGCCAGATCAGCAAAGATCATTAAGCAAGGCTAATCTTAATTAAGCCCCTAACAAACTATTTCTAGAAGCTCCCTCCTAACAAATCACATCTAGAAGCTTCTCCTCTAACTAACTTTTGGAGGGAAATTCAAATTTCCTCAACAAACTTTTGGAGGGAAACTTAAATTTTGAAATCCTAGATCTAGGGTTTGGATATCTATAAATAGAAGCATAGACGTAGGGTTAAAAGCAAATCAATCTTTAGTTAGTTAATCTCCCATTCCTAAATCTCTCTCTTCATCTTCTTCCACAAGTCTAGTGACAAGGCTTGTGCGAAACCCTAACCCTAATTGCACTCCAAATTCAAAATCTTGAGTACCAATCAAGAAAGAAGCCCTTCAACCTTTTAGTAGCGGAGCCGATCTCCAATCGAGCAAGTGATCCAAGCCGATCCGCGACTCACGGAGCCGAGCGAAGCCAAATCGACGATCGAGTTCTTCCTCTTGTAGTTCTTGAGCGAATGTAATGAAATTGTTGATATAAATAAAAGGTGAAATTCTTTAATCTTGCTTTCTTTAAATTCTTGCATCATGATTCGATCTCAATTTATGATTGAAGTTCTTGTTGTGATGTTTGAGTAAAACTCCGCTCGTAAAGGAGTCGAGACGATCAATAGAATGATGATGTAACAAATCTTAAAACGATTTTTAAGTCCTACGAGTTTTGTAAACCCTAGCAAGTTCAAGAATCAATGACCTAGTTTCGTAGCGATGCTTTTTTGATTGTGATCGCTCGAAATTAGGGATCTACGATTGTTTGTTGAATTTACTAGAGGCTAGAATGTGAATGATATCGACGAAAGAACAAGGGATAAGATGAAACCCTAGTTTCACTAGAAATCCCTAATTCTTGTCGATCATCATCGATCTAGTATCAATTCATCGAAGGATAAGAATACGTCATCGTGAGATTGCATCACATCTATAGATCCGATCGATTCCTACGAGCCTCATTTCGATTCTTGATATTTGGTTTGGAAAAATCATCAAACTATCAATTCTTGATTCTATCTTTTTCTTGTTATTAGATCTAGATTTTCTAATTCTTGAACTTCAAATATAAATCATGAATTGTTTTGTTTTCTTTTCTTTAAAGTTTCGACTCATCTAATTCAAAAGACGAACGATTACACTGTCCCTGTGGACGATCCGCACTCACTTACAATCTACATCCGACACCGTAGTTGATTGCGGTCAAAAATAATTTTTTGGTTGTGATTTCTATATACATTTTCTCAAAACTACACAACGAAGAATTCATTACAATCAAATGGCGCCGTTGCCGGGGATAGTGCGCTAATTGTTCGTATTTTGAAATTTGAGTTGAAAAATTTATTCCATTATAATTTTTAGATCTAAACTCGCGCAAACACTAATACGAGTTATTGTGATTTATTGCGAGGAAATCTGGGATCATTGGAGCTGGAGAAAAAAAATTCTAAAATTTCCAGAGAGCTGTGGAGTTCAAGTGGAACATTGTCAAGAAATTTTGTGCAGAGATTCCACAATTCAACCGCTATTCCGCGGCAAAACCCCCCCTCATGCGGCGGTTCTGCGGCACATAGGACTGTTCACTGTACCAAATTCTCAGGTAATCTCAATCTTTCTTATCTCCTTCCCAAAATCTGCTCCAATTAACATTTTGTGCAGATTTCTTTGCAAAAATCGCAGCGCCGCGCAAAAAGCAAAATTAAATTGTGCTTGTTTTGATCTTTGTGGTTCTTTGCATAATTAATACGGATATTAAGGGGCAAAGACCAAATCCAGATTAGGTGGAGAGTTCATTACCCTTCCTAGGCCCCGAAAATCACAAAACTTGCATCCGCATTGACCCACATTAACTAAAAAAATATATAGAGATGACTCTAAGGACCGTCGCGCTCACTTAGGACAGAAGAAGGCCGTGGGTAATTCATTGCTTATCCGCGTTTTCTTGTGGTGTCTAAGGCAAGTGTGTCGAAGGCTAGTGGTTATTAATTAGGCCCACTACTTACGTAGTGGAATACCTTCCCGCTTACCTGGCACTTACCTGGCCACAGGGGGACAAAGAGGCAGTGGAGGATTCTATCCTGCGACTTGTCTTTTGGCAGTTAGGAGCGGTCTAGAGCTTTGACCTAGGTGACCCCTAGAATTAGGGTTTTGTGTGTTACATTTGTTGTGTTGCATCATTTTTTCAAAAGTTCGTATCACTTTTCAAAACAAACACCAATCACATTCATTCTCTCCCCTAATTATAAATTCACGCTGCCACTTGTACTAACCCTTTTTAGTGCAAGATAGGCTGGACAACAGGATTCTAGTGCCTGTTAGTCCGCGTTTCCCCAATCGACCCTAAAGTCGGTATTTCTACACTTACCTTTTCTTTTACCCACCACCACACCCACATCGATGGATCCACCTCCATCGAATTTCTTTTCCACTACTCTGCCGCCGTCCGTTGGTGCGCAGAATCCACCTCGTATCTCTCTCCAAGAGAGGTGCTATCCTACACGAGGTCCACTTTCCACTTGTCTTTCCATTCCACCAGCCAACGGGGAAAATTTTCAAATAAAACCCCAATACATCAACCTTCTACCAAAATTTCACGGTCTCGAGTCTGAAGACGCATATGCATTTATCACCAAATTTGAAAATGTATGCGCAATGATGGGTACTTCACAGCTTTCTGTGGATGCTTTACGTCTTCGTCTTCTCCCATTCACTTTGTGCGATTTAGCCGAGAAGTGGCTATATAACACTACCGCACATTCCATTTCAAATTGGGACGAATTCGTCAAAGCATTCCTTAAGAAATTCTACCCACATCAAAAGACAGCTCGAGTCCGTAGCGAAATCTATCAATTCACCCAGCTTCCAAATGAAACATTTTCAAAATATCTTGAACGTTTCAAGGATCTGTTAGTCCAATGTCCACATCACGGCATCCCGAGATGGGAACCGTGCCGAATCATTTATGAGGGCATTAATCCTAACACAAGACAGACCCTTGAATCCATGTGTCAAGGCAACTTTATGACTAAAGATGATGGGGAAGCCTGGAACTTTCTAGAGGATTTTGCTGAAAGATCTTTACAGTAGGAGGGTGTGAGTCAATCGTCTAGGGATGGCAATGATATTTCCATAGGAATTAGAGCTGAAATTTCAGCTTTACACAAGAAATTTGACGCTATGGAAAACAAATTTTTAGCTTCCGCCCTAAGTCAAATGTCACTCTCCAAAATTGTATGTGGATGCTGTTCTGATCCTTCTCACTTGACGGAAGAATGTCCGTTTCAAGGTCACGAGCATACCAATGCCGCATTTCAAAAACCTAGAAACGACCCATTTTCTTCCACATATAATCAGGGTTGGAGGAATCACCCAAATTTTGCTTGGAACCAATCACAATCTCAAAACACGGTTCCAACCCAAAACAATTTCCAAAGGGTCCCTCCACCACAACAGCAACCACAACTTCAATTGAGTCAGCACCCCTTCCAAACACATAACTTCCAAAATCCGGCCAACACTTTTGCACCACATGAAAACTCTTTGCAATTGACCGGTACAGATAATACCTCTGCACTCGCACAAACCTTGGATACTTTCATGAAACAATCCATCCAAGGGACGGCAAGTTTGCAATCTTCCGTCGAGAATGTGATAAAGATCATTATCTCTCAAAATGAGAACATCAAATCGATGGAAGAACAAATTGCACAACTAAAATCCGAAATGAGTGCAAGAGAGAAAGGGAAACTTCCAGCTCAACCTTTACCCAATCCTGGCTATTCACATCATGTGGATGCAATCACGTTGAGATCTGGAAGAGTGCTTGACACTCACGTTGGGGAAGAGTTTGATGACACTAATAAATCAATCAATAACACCCCGGCTGAGACCTTTCCTCACACACACACTTCTAGTTCTGATCCTTGTTATTCTACCCTACCACCTTCTTCCGAGCCTATTCTTTGTTTCCCAAAAGGCTCGCCACTTCAGCCCATTTCTTCTACCCCTTCACGGACGATCCCCACTTCTATTTTGGGATCGGGTCCACACACACATCCTTCTCCTATGATGGACCCAGCGCTTATTGCTAAAGCACCTTATCCTAATCGGTTAAGGGCTAACACACCGAGTCCACATATGGAGAAGATTATGAACATTTTTAAGCAAGTTAACACCAACATCCCTCTCCTAGATGTCATCCAACAAGTTCCGTCTTATACGAAAACTCTTAAGAACTTGTGCACTAGGAAGAGGAAGACTCAAGTGCCAAAGAAGATTTTCATGGAAAAGACGGTAGACACGGCTTTCCCCCAACAATTACTGAGGAAACGTAAGGATCCTGGATATCCTACTATTTTCATTTCTATTGGGGAAAAACACATTAACCGTGCTCTACTAGACCTTGGCGCTAGTGTTAACTTGCTTCCATATTCAGTTTATGAGCAATTAGGGATCGGAGTGTTGAAGCCAACCAATTGCACTATCCAGATGGCTGACCGATCAATCACCAAACCTAGGGGTGAACTGGAGGATGTGTTAATAAAAATCGGGGAATTCATATTCCCTGTGGATTTTATTGTAATTGATACACAGCCTGTAGCGAACCCAAGGAATCAAATTCCGGTGATTTTAGGTCGCCCCTTTTTGGCCACTTCCAACGCAATAATCAACTGTCGTAATGGTTCTATGACCCTATCTTTCGGAAATAGGTCAATAGAGCTGAACATTTACAAGTTGGGAAGTGTACCCTCCGAACCTACTGCTCAGGTATGTTCTGTCGACTTAATGGAGGTCGACAGCAGCAAATTTGATGATCCTCCTCATATCGATCTTGACTCTTTTCATATGTTATTGTTTGACCCAACTATGTATCATACACATACGGACTCTTCCACCGAGATGTCCGGGTCAACAATTAACACTGATTATGAACCATTCTTAGAGTCTGAAGATCACCCCGCACCTTGTGATGACATTATTCATCGGGGTATGGATGGAACTTTTGAGGAGATCTTCGCTGATGAACTCGCATTTCTGAATAACACGGGTGTTCAGATGAATCATGTCCCAATCATTGAAATTGAATCTCCACCCCTTCTTCTGACTTGTAAGAAGAATGCGAGTAATCCATCACACTTATTGCATCGTCTCTCCAAAATGAGACACACGCATTCTATTCCACCACTTACCCTTTCCACACTTCTTCTTCCACCAACCAGAGCACTGCATTGATAAAAATTTTGAATGGTTGGTGTTGACATTCGATCTTTGCAAAGCTTGGCATCGACCAATGATTCTTGACCCCCTCTTGTGATTTTAAAAGATTAACATTGCATAACTCAAGTTTGGGGGGGTACATTATCTGGCTCTTGAAAAGAAAATTTTTTACAAAATTTTGAGCCAAAAATAAGTTTAGGGGAGGTTCTTCACTTAAATATTCTGCCCCCACTAATAAATTCCTCCCAAGCTTACAGGTTTATCGAGATTTAGCAGATGGCAACAGTGAGGACACTGTTGAAAACGAGTTTGGGGGAGGTTTGTGCTTATTTTCGCATCATTTGCATATCATTTGCATAAGCACAAAACATTTTTGAAAACCTATAAAAATTTTAAAAAAATTCAAAAGATAAAAATATTTTTTGTACATAAATAAGATAATAAAAGATTAGATAGTGAAAAATTACATCCATGAGATTAGAAAAATTTAAGAAAACTAAGAAAATTAGAAGTTTTCTTATACGAACTAGTAATAAGTAGTTATGAGCCGTTGTCCCAAGGGTTAGTAAGATGAAAGACGTCACTAATCTGAGGATAAAAATAATTCTGAAAAATAGTTTCTATTCTGGAAGCCAAACATTTTGAACGTTGCTACCCTGCTATTCGCACTTACACATGTCTTGAAGCCTGGGATAGTAGAGAATACCTTGAAATGCTCTTGTCTTAAAGTCGTTGTATGAAGGAAATAAAAAAAAAGTGAATAAAAAAATATATAAAGTGGTGAGAAAAATGGACACTGGTTTTGTTATCACCGAGGGCAATAAAAATGTATAGCGAGGGTGCTTCTTCACCTAGTGCCCTAAGGCCAACTGGTCTGGCAGTCACTGCTATGCCTGAGGTGGTGCAAGACGAGGAAAATACACCAAGTAAGCAAGCACAGGAGTAATCGGTCGGTTAGTACCTGATCAGTCGAAAATACTGCACTTTTAACACAGTAATTTCCGTACCATTTGAACTCATATAGAAGTATTCGGTATTCATAATTGCACATATTACCAAATCATCTCTGAAATACCAAATTGCATGTGTTAGACTTTTAAACCGGCATTTTGAGGGAAATTAACTGTGTTTCATGGCTTCGCATCATCCTTGTATTGCGCAACTCTTGTCTTGGAGTCTATGCAGGAAATTCCGGAAGCAAAACCCCAAAATTGGGAAAAGATTTGATAAAAGATGCACCAACTAAAAGGCTGAAGATCTGGTAGTAATTCAGAAGGACAAATAAAATTCAACACATCAGAATAAGGCCAATATGATATCACAAGCCCACAGAAGAAAATACAAGCAGCAAGGCCACCAAAGGGCCGCGGATCCGCGGCCCAAGCCCCCTTGGCGCGGCGGATCCGCGGCCAATTAAAGAGATCAATGCATCAAATTTTGTCACATGCCTATTCTAACGGCCAAAGCTTCCAGAAGACCCCAGAAGCTCCACGTGGCATCTCTAGAAGGCTCGGCTTAACAACTTCTTGGAGGGAAATTCAAAATTTAAAGCTTAACTAACTTTTGAGAGGGAAATTCAAATATTGGCTAACTAACTTGTGGAGGGAAAATTCAAATTCAAATCCTAGCTCTAGGATTTTGGGAGTCTATAAAAAAGAGCCTAGAGCTAGGGTGCAAATTGTTCAAGAATCACCACCATCTTCTACCCACAAGTTTAGTGACAAAAGCTTGTGCCAAATCCAATCCCCATCTCCAATTCAAAATCAAGATCAAGATCCCGAGATCAATTTGAGCAAGAGAGCCTTCAACCTTTAGCAAGCGACGCCGGATTTCCAACGGAGCAAGAGATCCACGCCGATCCGCGACTCAAGGAGCCGAGCGAAGCCGAAATTGACGATCTAGTTCCTTCCTTTTGTAAATTCAAGAGAGTTGTAACGAAATTTGTCGATAAATAAAGGTGAATTTTCTATATTCTTGCTTCTCTTTTAATTCAAGCATAATGATTAGATCTCAATTTGTGATTGTGTTTGTGATCATGATGTTTGAGTAATCTCCGCTCGTATAGGAGTTGTGACGATCTTTAGATGATGATGATTTAGATATTTTTACAATTCTTAAATCCTATAATGTTTGGAAATTCTAGTTAATCAAATGATTAATAACCTAGCTTCGAGATGATGCTTTCTTGATCGTGTTCACTCGAAACTAGGGAACAACTATTAAACATTTGATTGATTAGAAGCTAGAATTTGAATGCGATCCATAGAAAGGACAAAGGATGAGTTGCGGAATCCCTAATTTTCTCGGAAAGATCCTTAACCCTCGATGAATTTGCATCGATCTAGTATCAATTCATTAACGGATAAGAATTAGTAATCTTTAGATCTCATCACATCTATAGATCCGATCTACTCCTATGAGCCTTACTTCTAGTCTTGATTGTTGGTTGGAAATTATCCCTCGTCCCTATTCTTGCTCTTTAATGTTTCTTTTAGATCTAGATTTTTCTTACTTTTTGATCTACAATTACAAATCATCAATTGTTTTCTTTTCTTTGCCCTAAATTTTCAACTCATCTAATTCAAGAATTGAACGGAACTCACTTTCCCTGTGGACGATCCGCACTCACTTACAATCTACATCCGACACCGTAGTTGATTGCGGTCAAATAATTTTTGGTTGTGATTTCTAAAATCTAGTTTCTCCAAAACATACACAATCGGAAAATCGTATCAAATCAAAATGGCGCCGTTGCCGGGGATCGTGTGCTATTTGTTCATTTTTAGAAATTTGAGTTGAAAAGTTTATTCCATCTAAAAATTTTAAAGATCAAAACTCGCGCAAAATACTAATACCTGTTGTTGTGGTTAATTGCAAGGAGATCTGGAGCTTGCTGGAAAATTAGAAAATTATTTGAAGAGTTCCAGAGAGCTAGGGAAGTGGCAAGGAGTGCTCTGGAAAAATTTAGTGCAGAGATCACACTATTCCACCGCGTTTCCGCGGCATGGGGAGCCAAATGCGGCGCTTCCGCGGCTGAATGAAGGCTTCTCTGTAAAATTTTCATCTGGTAATCTCTAACTTTCTTATCTCCTTCCTAAAATCTGCTCCAATTAACATTTCATGCAGGTTTCTTTGCAAATAATCGCTGCGCCGCAAAAGCAAAATAAAATTTGTGCGTGTTTTTGATTTGTGGTTGTTTGCATAACTAATACGGAAATTAAGGGGCACGGCCAAATCCAGATTAGGTGGGGAGTTCATTACCCTTCCTAGGCCCCAAAAATCACAAACCTACATCCGCATTACCCTCATTAATTAAAAAATATCTAGAGATGACTCTAAGGACCGTCGCGCTCACTTAGGACAGAAGAAGGCCGTGGGTAATTCATTGCTTATCCGCGTTTCTCTTGTGGTGCCTAGGCAAGTGTGTCGAAGGCTAGTGGTTACTTAATTAGGCCCACTACTTACGTAGTGGAGAACCTCCCACTTACCTGGCACTTACCTGGCCACAGGAGGGACAAAGAGGCAGTGGAGGATTCTATCCTGCGTCTTGTCTTCTGGCAGTTAGGAGCGGTCTAGAGATTGGACCTAGGTGACCATAGATTTTTAGGGTATTGCTTGTTGCATCATATTTTCAAAATCCGTATCATTTTTCAAAACAAACACCAACACTTCATTTCCCCTAATTATAAATCACACTGCCACTTGTACTAACCCCTTTTAGTGCAAGATAGGTTGGACACGGGATTCTAGTGCCCGTCTTGTCCGCGTCCCCTCGATCGACTCCGAAGTCGGTATTTCTGTAAGTGCACGGCGGCGCCCCGGTCGTCAATCCGACGGCCAAACGCGGAAACGGTGATAAACTTTAATTTTGCGGACTTAGCAAACCGGCACCACCGCGCACTAAACACCCGGATCGTAACCATTAACAAGTATAAGCTAACTAGAAGATGGGTTAGAGATATACCGACTGATCCGAGTCATCCGGTCTTCATCTCCACTCCGATCTCCTCGCGGGATCTCCGGTCGTCGCCTCCTCGCCGGAAGGGCACCACGTCGCCTGCATCTTTTACGGGCTCCCGCCTCTATACCGAGGCAACTCGGGCGCGAAGTTGGCTAGCCGACGCGCCCAAGATTTGCTGTAGAATAATATAGAATCGTTGTCTCTTTGGGGTTAATGAGGTTGCCATTTTGGAGGAATTTTGCACAAGAGTTTTCATGGAAGCTTGCTAGAAAAAAGAATGGAGCATCCTCTCCAAGAATTGAGCTCGGCCACTGCTGAAGGAGAAGCTCACTGAAAATGAAATGAATGATGAGCTTAGCCCAAAAACCATCAGCACACTCATATTTTATACATTCCCTACTCATCAATTAATTAATCCCCATCCCACAAAACACCTCCTGCCCACTCCATCAATTAATAAAATAATATTAATTAACCCATCACACTAAATAATTCTCCTGCACACTCATCAACTTCCAACAGTGGCCGGCCATCACTCCACTCAAAACACAAACCATACCCTATCAAATCCTAATTAATGCAAGAATAGAAAAGAGGATTTCATAATCAAACTTTTGCAAGAAACCCCCTCCACTAAATATTATTTGCAAACTGCAAATAACACCCTCCATCGGAAAAGTCCGGCCGGGAAAGAACAAAGGAAAACCGGCCGGAACGGAATGCAAACTGGCAACTCCAGAAAACTGGTCCCGTAATAAATTACAGAAAAACCCCGATACTGTGCATACACACCCGCATCTGTATTCCGTCCGGATACAAATGCAAAGAGACAAAACTACACTATCAAATACTAGGATCCGGCTTAAGCCAAAGCCGGCTAGTAAAAAACCGTCCGATCACGATCCGTGCAATACCGCACGTATCTGATCGAACCCTGCCATATCTCCATACGGCCTCTACAGCGTTTCGCCCGAAAGCTGAGTAACTGAAAGTGTAGTGGACTCTAAAGACTCGTCAATACTATGGCTGTGGATTTAACCACTAGCACGTCAGAGGTATAAGCCAATACGTGACGGGCCACCAGCTATTGACTAAAAGGGACGTCGATGAGTGAACTCATCCTGACACCCTACTGAGCCTGTCAGTGACAATATCCGTACAGTCCGGTCCGTTCGTCTATGAGCATCGCATGTCGGGCCTAGGGGGTTGGTTAAAGCCAGACCCCCAAAAGCGGTACAAATCGTGTCGGAGTGTAGCCCAGAACACCCTGAGATACTACTGGAATACCTACCAGTAAATCTCCTGCCTTGGCCAAGGTCTTCGTGTAATGGCTCTCCTAGACACAGCGCGGCCTCACCCCCAATACCGGGAGAGACGAACCCCCGAAGATCCGCTCACTGCCTCCATGTGGCTCGGGACTGTACCCAACTAAAACCTGTTTGCACGACTCCTTTGAGCCGTGGTAGGGTAATAATCAAAGCACAGTGGGAACTCACACGAGACAAATGACGATCCCCAGGTCGATGAACTAACCTGTACACATGTCACTTGGGAACTGCTATCTGACGTTAGGTATAAGACCAACTAGCATGTTCCCGGCGAGTCCTGTCCGGTGTACTCATAACCCAATGAGCACCTGTATACATCTTAGGTGAACCAACTGACACCAGTAGCTTGTGAGACCGGCCACCGCCCCTCGTCGGGGTCTCGACTGTATACACTAGTCTACTCTGGAGTATCGATGCCCTGTCTCGAAACTCCCACGACTAGGGACCTTTTAAGGATGTGCTTATAGACTCCAGCTCTCACTTATATGATCGCCCTCATACTGCTGGCAGTCAAGCAAGAATCCTAGGGGCTCTATCAACGTGCAATAGCGACATGTCAGGTCGCCTAAAGCAGTACACGATGATAAAGGTAAACCAGATAGCATACTATCATCTCGAGTAAGACTGTCCTACCGGGATAGGTCCTCCCTCAATCATTGCAATCACGTGCCGGTGATCCAATAATTGACTCTGAGGGCACTATCTCCAACAATCTCCCACTTGCACTCAAGGCTAATTATTGCGATGTCGCATACTCACAGCCTGTGTGATACCGAACACCCAACTCCTCTACTAGTCAGTCTCACAAAACTCGTTTGCGAAACTATTGCGTTCGAGGAATAGCCTCAGTGAGTGGATTCGCCTTGATGTTTCTTTCTATGTCTCTCTGTATCTCAAGTTCGCGGAGAAAGCTATCTCCCGAAATGAGCAATACCTGTCGTAGAATGTCTGGATGTCTGATGGGACCTAGCTCATAAGTGAACTCCAAATCCAAACTTCTTAGACTGTATCGTCAACTGAACTTAATCAGTATCCTGCGCCATGCCACCCTCAGTATTGCCTTGGACCACCTGTCCAAAATACTGCCCCTCGTCAGAAGGAAAAACTATAACTCTGACAACCTCCTTGTCGTCCATGTCACCTTGGAAGCCTGGAATGATAACCGTCTCCTAAAGGAGGCAGCCGTTATCATATCCCTAGAACATTCACTTATGTTCTAAAACTGCTTCCGACTGTTTCTCCAGGATTGGATCAATATCAACTTATTGCATCTAGTGCAAGAACAACATCTGGTGTGGTACTTGACATCTCATGATTGACTCAATTGCCTAAGCAAGTGATCCGTCAATCATGCGCATCCCTCTCTACTTTAGTCTATAAGACACCTTTAGAGAGGGTGACTCCATTACCTGCAGGTACACTACCGTGTCAGGAGTCGTCCATTCTATATACTCTTAGAATGCTGTCAAAGTACCCTGATTGGGAAACCACCCAAATCTAGATCTAAAAACATAGATCTAGTAACCAGTATGTCTGATATAATGTCCAAGTCCTTTGTGGAGAAACCACTGTGTGACGATCAAAGTATAACCGATCGTAGTATAGGAATATCACTTCCTACTACCTTCTCAACAGATCCATCCCCTATTCTGATGACGTCAAACCTATGACTGTCACATCAGAAATAGATGATCTATCTCCGCTACATCTGCTTTAGTCTATAAATAGACATAAGCCTGATGTCCACCAATGCTTCCGCTGCTCCCACTGACTACGATAACCCTCTGGCAGAGTCATATAGGCGTGCACTTCTAAAGAAAATTTAGAACGACGCTATACTCATCCTCCTGCCGGGTCTCGCAGCCTGGAACAACAACAATGGCAAGTGTGGGTAAACAAGAACTTCCCTGTCACCGTCCTTGAGGCTACCGGAGTACCTCTCGGGTGCCTGAAGTTACCCACCTTATCTGCGGAGTGGACAATGGAATGTCAAATCAGATTGAATCTTTAGGTTCCTTATCAAATCTTCAGTAATCGTTTGCGGTTCTGGAATCACTTCCAGTTCTACCATACTCCCACTACTGTTTTTGAAAAAATCCATTTTTATTAAAACTGTGGCGAGTCTAGAACAATATTACTATTGATCTCCCAGATGGTAGAAAGTCAACCCTCGTCATAGCCTGGGTCAACCCACAAACAGCCATTACAGAAACGTGCCTTGAGTTGTCCAGTGTCTGGTTTTAATCATAAGCCGGACAACTCCCCGTACCTTAACAACGTTAAGATATGAACTGTTCTACATCCAATATAGAACCAGAGGCACTGATTTAATTGAACCAGATTCAAATCATACAGCTATCTCCAGTGCATGTCAACTAAATGGAAGGAGGCCGATCAGCGTTACTCAACTTAGGAATGCTTCCAATTATGAGTAACCCGAAAGAGAAGCACGTTCTCTTAACTATCAACTGAATACCATGTACAAGTATCTACATCTTCGATCACTTTGAAGAATCCCGATACTTTCAATACCTGGTTCTCTACTTTATTCTTATACCTATAACTTCTCAAAACTTCGACCCTGTGTTTCTACGAAACACCTGTCTAAGAACTAGAGAAGTCATAAGTAAACAGAATATAGTAGGAGTACCAACCCCTCTGTCCTAATGGACACTGGACAACATACAAAACTCTGTATAAGTCCGCTGAGTCTAACAACTCTTTCACTGTGTGTCGTAGGTTGAAAACTGTAGTTATGGTTAAGAAGAATTACACCGCTGTTTAATGCTCCTTACCTAACCATCCACTGATATAGGTAAATGTCATCGACATAATATCAAAAGGTATATCTCACTCTATAAAAATAGACGTACAGATATATCAATTTGAAATTGGTGCACAACAGCGGATATTCAAAACCAAATATTTGCCGACCGGCAAACAGCCCAGATGATCTCCTCAAATATCACCGATTACAACGAATCCCGATATAATGAGGATGATTACCCTATTCCCAATAACTTACTCCCACTCATCATCTGTAAAACCATACAGATGTGAGAATCAAACCTGGTAAATACATACCCTGGAGCAAGTGTCTAATCGGGAAATCAGTTTTCTTTTAACATTACACAGTGAAACTGAAACATTGAAATGTTTCGGTGGGGTATCCCGGTATTCTTAGTAATGCCTCTTCCATTATCCAGATTCATAACTATAACCGTATAATTCTTTGCCACCTCTCCAAATCCCTTTATATGTCTTTAGTCATTACCTTCTGCACACCCCTTAGGCCAAATGGTTTTCTTCCTTCCCTACCGTTCGGCACCAGCCTATGGTTTGGAAGAAGACTGTCCAATAAGCATAATGGGTGTACTGTCCTAATCCTAGGAGCACTCGCAATGCGAGAGAAGGTGAAGATAAAAGACAACCGAATAAACCTTATTCCTATTTCTCCTGGACCAGGATCCATCCCCGAACTGGAACAAGTTCCTTTCGAGTTCGTATATAACCATACGATGGATTATCCAATAAACTGGGATCTTCGTAGTAATACGGAGTGTCCTGGAGAAATACAAAGGTGATTTAGGACTGGCGAAGAAATACTTGGTTTGGTCGTGAATAGCAGTCGCAACTTACTTTGCCCTCTTACTAATCCCTTTCTTTGTCTTAACTCAGTACCTTCTGTACACCGTTTAGGCTAGTTAGTTTTCTTCATTCCCTACCGGTCGGCACCAGCCTATGGTTTGGAAGAAGACTATCCAATTTGCGTAATAGGTGTACTACTCCTAAACCAAGGAGTACTCGCAGCCTGAGAGAAGGTGAAAAGAAAAGACAACTGAATAGTCCTATCCGTTTTCTCCAGAACCGGAAACCATCCTCGAATTCCTTCGAGTTCGTATCTAACCATACGATGGTTTTGTCCAATGGAAGTGGACGTTCGTAGTAATACGGGGTGTCCTGGAGAAAAGGGTAAAAGTAGGAGTGGCAATGAGGTCTACAACTCTGACAATCCAAAATCCAGTGTTAAGAAGGTTCGGTTAACTTGGTCACTGAGTCATAATCTTAGGGTCGGGTCAATGGTCGCTGCCAGATAGAGAGAGAAAAGAAACACTCAGCGTGCACTCTATCCTAGATCAGAATGGTTACCAATTTATCTAATCTGGAAACCTCCCACTGTACCTCAAATTCTCCTCCAAACCTGAAAGAAGAATTAGTCGGGGTCACCCGAGGAGTAAACCAACTCATCAGTGGGAATCGGGATCCAACTCTCATCGCATGACAACATGACGGAATCCGCTCACGTTATCACACTCCAGATGGTATGCGCATATCTGGCAAGTTTTAGTACTTTTGAAACTCCCGATGTGATTTCTGCCCCATGCTCTTATGACCTTGACGAAGGTCAACAAATCATAAGTCACATGTCAAGTTCTACCCGTCATTGTCCAGGTTAATTTGAACCCACCCGTACAAGCCCTTAACGAAGGTCAACAAGGCTATACGACTGTCCCAAACCAACGCATCTATCTATGCAGCAGAAAAGCAACAAGCAGCTACCATACACTATGCCTTGACGAAGGTCAACAAACATAGCATGAATACTACTTGCTACCCGTCTGAAATGACGGAGGGCTACGAATGGTTTCTGGCGAAAACCTTTAACGTAATGAACTTGATCTCGTTGAAGGAACGGATAGCTTTTTAGAAAATATAGTGACGAAAACCTTTACTAAAGAGGTCACTCCCGGTGAAGGGATCTCGGCTCTTTTCCCGTAGAATGGGGTGCAGGATATTCCAACTGAATACCACGGTGCAAAGCAAAAGTAATCGGCTATAGTGAAGGTATTGCCCTGACGCAAACTTCTGTCCAAGGGGTCACTCCCGGTGAAGGGATCTCGGCCCTTGCCTCGTCGACTGAGGAGCAGGATATTCCAAATGAATACCGCGATGCAAAACAAAAGTGAACGTTCTTGCAATAACAGCTTTTTGAAAAGTGTTCCAACAACATCAAAATAGGTTTGTTTAACTTGCATTGATCCGAATCAATGCAGTCCCATCAATTGATCACACCACAAAGAACGAAAATATACTGACGTACGTATATGCCATCCACATTCGCCACTGGGTCCCGTCATCACCCGTTAGGTTAGCTTACTAACGACAGAGCGGGGACTGGACTAGCGCGGATGAAAAACATATACAACATCTACTAATATATATACCAAGATATTATATTCGCTCAAGGCGTGAATAAAATGCAACATCACAGAAATGTACAGCATCACAGAACAATACAGATATCTGGGATCCCCGGGTTTCACAGAGCCACTACTGAAACCCGACGTTCCCCTGGTCGTGTGGATAGCCTGTGCAATGAAAACCTAGACCCCTACGGGCACGGCAAGTCATCCGCCAAAACCTGAAGCGAGGCAGCCCCCTTCAGCTCCGTGAATGGACCACCCAGTACTCCACGGAATCCGGCAACTTGGGCACCCCTCCTGGGTCAACCTGTACCCCCTACGAGTGCGGCGAATAGCCCGCCAATCCCAGAGCGAAGCCCCTTCCGTCCCAATGCCATGAGATGCGGGCTTGTTGCCCTCCAGGACCCGGCTATCCGAGCACCCCACCGCGGGGTAAGCCTAGTACAGAAAGTAAAATATACATGCACCGGGTACATCGACCGCAACCAGGTCGTGCCCCAAAAGAATAATACAAACTGGCAGTGACGGCAGTCCACATGTCGGACGCTCGCCCCGCAATATCAAATGTACAAAATACAACAGCACAGTACTAGCATTGCATCCAGGCTATCCCCCACGACCGATCCGCAACATCACAGCATAAACATAGAACATCAACGTGAAAATCACGTTCGCAAATCCGTCTAACCGGGCTATAGCAGTTAGACCGGATTTACCGATCGAGTGACATTCACGGTCGCAGATATAATGTAAATACTGTGAAAGATGTGTTTAAAATTTTCCGATTGATCAAACAATTAACAAGTGGGCCCAAAAGAAAACTGTAGCACTCACAGAAATAATTGGCCCAACTTTAATATTCCAAAACCCCTATAATTAGCCCAGAAAGAAACTGGAAAAAAATGATAACATGATAAAGCTACAGTGCGGCGGAACCGCGGCCAAGTGGGGGTTTGTGCCGCGCTTCCGCGCTCTTACAGAGGAATCACTATATCGTATTTTTGCAGAATTCTTATATCTTTTGGTAGATCACTTTTCTATCACCTGAAAAATTTTTGGACACTAAAAATTTCCAACAGAAAGCTGATGTGATCAAAATACGGGCTTTGGAACATTTGATCGATCGGAACTGAAAAACACATTACACAAAGCTAGACTAAGTTAATGGCGAGGCTTTGATACCACTGTAAGTGCACGGCGGCGTCCCGATCGTCAATCCGACGGCCAAACGCGGAAACGGTGATAAACTTTAATTTTGCGGACTTAGCAAACCGGCACCACCGCGCACTAAACACCCGGATCGTAACCATTAACAAGTCTAAGCTAACTAGAAGATGGGTTAGAGATATACCGACTGATCCGAGTCCTCCGGTCTTCATCTCCACTCCGATCTCCTCGCGGGATCTCCGGTCGTCGCCTCCTCGCCGGAAGGGCACCACGTCGCCTGCATCTTTTACGGGCTCCCGCCTCTATACCGAGGCAACTCGGGCGCGAAGTTGGCTAGCCGACGCGCCCAAGATTTGCTGTAGAATAATGTAGAATCGTTGTCTCTTTGGGGTTAATGAGGTTGCCATTTTGGAGGAATTTTGCACAAGAGTTTTCATGGAAGCTTGCTAGAAAAAGAATGGAGCATCCTCTCCAAGAATTGAGCTCGGCCACTGCTGAAGGAGAAGCTCACTGGAAATGAAATGAATGATGAGCTTAGCCCAAAAACCATCAGCACACTCATATTTTATACATTCCCTACTCATCAATTAATTAATCCCAATCCCACAAAACACCTCCTGCCCACTCCATCAATTAATAAAATAATATTAATTAACCCATCACACTAAATAATTCTCCTGCACACTCATCAACTTCCAATAGTGGCCGGCCATCACTCCACTCAAAACACAAACCATACCCTATCAAATCCTAATTAATGCAAGAATAGAAAAGAGGATTTCATAATCAAACTTTTGCAAGAAACCCCCTCCACTAAATATTATTTGCAAACTGCAAATAACACCCTCCATCGGAAAAGTCCGGCCGGGAAAGAACAAAGGAAAACCGGCCGGAACGGAATGCAAACTGGCAACTCCAGAAAACTGGTCCCGTAATAAATTACAGGAAAACCCCGATACTGTGCATACACACCCGCATCTGTATTCCGTCCGGATACAAATGCAAAGAGACAAAACTACACTATCAAATACTAGGATCCGGCTTAAGCCAAAGCCGGCTAGTAAAAAACCGTCCGATCACGATCCGTGCAATACCGCACGTATCTGATCGAACCCTGCCATATCTCCATACGGCCTCTACAGCGTTTCACCCGAAAGCTGAGTAACTGAAAGTGTGGTGGACTCTAAAGACTCGTCAATACTATGGCTGTGGATTTAACCACTAGCACGTCAGAGGTATAAGCCAATACGTGACGGGCCACCAGCTATTGACTAAAAGGGACGTCAATGAGTGAACTCATCCTGACACCCTACTGAGCCTGTCAGTGACAATATCCGTACAGTCCGGTCCGTTCGTCTATGAGCATCGCATGTCGGGCCTAGGGGGTTGGTAAAAGCCAGACCCCCAAAAGCGGTACAAATCGTGTCGGAGTGTAGCCCAGAACACCCTGAGATACTACTGGAATACCTACCAGTAAATCTCCTGCCTTGGCCAAGGTCTTCGTGTAATGGCTCTCCTAGACACAGCGCGGCCTCACCCCCAATACCGGGAGAGACGAACCCCCGAAGATCCGCTCACTGCCTCCATGTGGCTCGGGACTGTACCCAACTAAAACCTGTTTGCACGACTCCTTTGAGCCGTGGTAGGGTAATAATCAAAGCACAGTGGGAACTCACACGAGACAAATGACGATCCCCAGGTCGATGAACTAACCTGTACACATGTCACTTGGGAACTGCTATCTGACGTTAGGTATAAGACCAACTAGCATGTTCCCGGCGAGTCCTGTCCGGTGTACTCATAACCTAATGAGCACCTGTATACATCTTAGGTGAACCAACTGACACCAGTAGCTTGTGAGACCGGCCACCGCCCCTCGTCGGGGTCTCGACTGTATACACTAGTCTACTCTGGAGTATCGATGCCCTGTCTCGAAACTCCCACGACTAGGGACCTTTTAAGGATGTGCTTATAGACTCCAGCTCTCACTTATATGATCGCCCTCATACTGCTGGCAGTCAAGCAAGAATCCTAGGGGCTCTATCAACGTGCAATAGCGACATGTCAGGTCGCCTAAAGCAGTACACGATGATAAAGGTAAACCAGATAGCATACTATCATCTCGAGTAAGACTGTCCTACCGGGATAGGTCCTCCCTCAATCATTGCAATCACGTGCCGGTGATCCAATAATTGACTCTGAGGGCACTATCTCCAACAATTTCTCCATTTACCTTTCTTTTACCCCCCACCATACCCACACCGATGGATCAGTCTCCATCAAACCTCTTTACCGCTACTCTGCCGCCGTCCGTTAGTGCGCAGATTCCACCCCGCATCTCTCTCCAAGAGAGGTGTTACCCTTTGCGAGGTCCTCTCTCGACCTGCTTATCCATTCCACCAGCCAACGGGGATAACTTTGAGATTAAGCCCCAGTACATCAACCTTCTACCCAAATTCCACGGTCTCGAGATTGAAGACACGTACGTTTTTATTACCAAATTTGAAAACGTATGCGCAATGATGGGTACATCACAACTTTCTGTGGATGCCATGCGTCTACGACTTCTTCCATTTACCTTGTGCGATATAGCCGAGAAGTGGCTGTATAACACCACCGCACATTCCATCACGAATTGGGAAGAATTCGTTGCGGCATTCCTTAAGAAATTCTACCCTATGCAAAAGACAGCTCGAATCCGTAGCGAACTCTATCAATTCTCCCAGCTTCCGGCTGAACCATTTTCAAAATACTTTGACCGATTCAAGGATCTTTTGGTTCAATGCCCACATCATGGCATCCCGAGATGGGAACTTTGCCGAATCATATATGAGGGCAGTAACCCTACCACTAAACAAAACCTTGAAAACATGTGTCAAGGCACCTTTATGACTAAGGATGATGGGGAAGCATGGAAATTTTTAGAAGAGCTCGCTGAAAAGTCACTTCAGTGGGAGACTGGAACCCAGCCATCGAGTAGGGGTGGCGTACACCAAATAGACGTGTCCATAAGTGTTCGAGCTAAGATGGCAGCAATGCAAAAGAAGCTCGACGCTATGGAACACAAATTCCTAGCAGCCTCCCTAAACCCAATAACGCTCCCCAAAACCGTTTGTGGGTGCTGTTCTGATCCTTCTCACTTAACGGAAGAATGTCCATTAAACTCTCAGTTTCGAGGTCTCGAGCATACCAATGCCGCATTTCAAAGACCTGGAAACGACCCTTTTTCTTCCACATATAATCAGGGTTGGAGGAATCACCCAAATTTTGCTTGGAACCAATCCCAAAACACGGTTCCAAACCCGAATCAATTCCAACGGGTCCCTCCACCACAACAGCAACCACTTCAACTCACCCAGCACCCCTACCAGTCACCAAATTTCCAAAACCAGGTCAACACTCCTGCACCTTCTAATCCTATGCAGTCGACCTGTTCTGATGAGTTCTCTCAATTCGCTCAGACCATGAAATCACTCATGTCAAATTTCATGGATGTGTCGGCCGAGGTTAAGTCTTCTGTCGGTGAGATAAAGAAAAACTCAGCGTCCCAAGCTGAGAGTATCAAAACGATGGAAGCTGAGATTGCACGACTTAAGGCTGAAATGAGTGCAAGAGAGAAAGGGAAACTCCCAGCTCAACCTGTACCCAATCCTGGCTATTCACATCATGTGAATGCAATCACCACGTTGAGATCTGGGAGAGTGCTGGATAACCATGTTGGGGAAGAAGTTGATGATATTGATGATCCTATCAACACCCCGGCTGAGACCTTTCCTCACACACACGCTTCTGCTTCTGATTCTTGTTCTTCTACCCCACCGCCTTCTCACGAGCCTATTCTCCATTTCCCTCTAGGCTCAACACCTCAGCCCACCTCTTTTACTCCTCCACGGATGATCCCCACTTCTATTTTGGGATCGGGGCCACACACACTTCCTTCTCCTATGATGGACCCGGCGCTCATTGCTAAAGCACCTTACCCGAACCGGTTAAGGGCTAACACATCGAGTCCACATATGGAGAAGATCATGGAAATGTTCAAACAGGTTAACATCAACATCCATCTCCTAGATGCGATTCAACAAGTCCCCGCTTATGCGAAAATTCTTAAGGACTTGTGTACTAGGAAGAGGAAGACTCAAGTGCCAAAGAAGGTCTTCATGTCCAATAGCATTAGCACTGCTTTTATCCCTCCGCTACCAAAGAAACGTAAGGACCCAGGATGTCCTACGATATCGATTTCTATTGGGGATAAACACATCAACCATGCTCTTTTAGACCTGGCGCCAGTGTTAACCTGCTTCCTTTTTCAGTCTATGAGCAACTAGGGATCGGAGAGTTGAAACCAGCCCATTGCACTCTCCAGATGGCTGACCGATCAATCACCAAACCTAGGGGTGAACTGGAGGATGTGTTAATAAAAATCGGGGAATTTGTATTCCCTGTGGATTTTATTGTACTTGATACACAACCTGTAGCGAACCCACGGAATCAAATTCCGGTGATTTTAGGTCGCCCCTTTTTGGCCACTTCCAATGCAATTATCAACTGTCGTAATGGTTCTATAACCCTATCCTTCGGGAATAGGTCAATAGAGCTGAACATTTACAAGATTGGAAGTGTACCCTCCGAACCTACTGCTCATGTATGTTCTGTCGACTTAATGGATGTCGACAGCAGCGAATTTGATGATCCTCCTGATACCGATCTTGACTCTTTTCATACGTTGTTGTTTGACCCAACTATGTATCATACACATACGGACTCTTCCACCGAGATGTCCGGGTCAACAACTAACACCGATTATGAATTGCTTTTAGAGTCTAAAGATCACCCCGCACTTTGTGATGACATTATTCTTCGGGGTATTGATGAAACTTTTGAGGAGATCTTCGCTGATGAACTCGCATTTCTGAATAACACGGGTGTTGAGATGAATCATGTCCCAATCACTGAAATTGAACCTCCACCCCTTCCTCTGAATTGTAAAAAGAATGCGAGTAATACATCACATTCACTGCTTCGTCTCTCCAAAATGAGACGCACACACACTCTCTTCCAACCCTTACCCTTTCCCCACTTCTTCTTCCACCAACCCGAGCACTGCATTGATAAAATCTTCGAATGGTTGGTGTTGATCTTCGGTCTTTGCAAAGCTTGGCATCGACCAATGATTCTTGACCCCCTCATGTGATTTTTAAAGCTTAACATTGCATAACTCAAGTTTGGGGGAGAACAATTTTTCTGGCTCTTGGAAAGAAAATTTTTTACAAAAATTTTGAGCCAAGAATAAGTTTGGGGGAGGGTCTTCACTTATATATTTTACCCCAACTAATAAATTCCTCCCAGGCTTACAGGTTTTTGTAGATATAGCGGATGGCAACAGTGAGGACACTGTTGAAAACAAGTTTGGGGGAGGTTTGTGCTTAGTTTTGCATCATGTGCATATCATTTGCATAAGCACAAAACATTTCTTTAAAACCATAAAAATTTAAATTTTTCAAAACCCATAAAAATTTTGTGTAAATATTTTTCTTTTGGTTCATCATTTTTGTAAATAATTTTTCAAAATCTATAAAAATTTAAAAATTTTCAAAATCCATAAAAATTCAAAAAATTTCAAAATATAAAAATTTAATATTTTCAAAATATAAAAATATTTAATATTTATGATAATAAACGATTAGATAGTGAACAATTACATCCATGAGATTAGAAAAATTTAAGAAAACTGAGAAAATTAGAAGTTTTCTTATACGAACTAGTAATAAGTAGTTATGAGCCGTTGTCCCAAGGGTTAGTAAGATGAAGGAAGTCACTAATCTGAGGATAAAAATAAGTCTGAAAAATAGTTTCTATTCTGGAAAGCCAAACATTTTGAACGTTGATACCCTGCTATTCACACTTACACACGTCTTAAAGCCCGGGTTAGTAGAGGATACCTTGAAATGCTCTTGTCTTAAAACCGATGTATGAAGGAAAAAAAATATTTTGAAAGTGGTGAGAAAAATAGACACTGGTTTTGTTATCACCAAGGGCAATAATAAAAAATATATAGCAAGGGCACTTCTTCACCTAGTGCCCTAAGGCCAACTGGTCTGGGAGTCACTGCTATACCTGAGGTGGTGCAAGACGAGGAAAATACACCAAGCATGCAAACACAGGAGTAATCGGTCGGTTAGTACCTCAAGAAGTATTAACGGTCGCATGAAAGTGTGTGAGCAATCTCGTTTATCAAAAAGTACTGAGGCTGATGGGCAAGAGTATGATAGCTTGAATTGAATTCTCCGGGTGTAAGGATGTCTTTACACACACGCAGGGTGATATGATCGATGTTTTGGAAGAAAGATAGGAATGAAGAATAAGACGATGTTTTATTGAGGGAGGACGTGATTTCTGACATCTTTTCATGACCATTAAGATAGGGCTCATGACAACCGAAAAGCTAGCTTAGTTGGAAACCCTAATTTTCAAAGCTTTTCTTTTACAATTCTTTTCTTTAAATGTAATATTCATGATCTTTCTTTTATTATTGGATTTTGTGGGTGCAATCCGCTGAAAACCCTCAGGAGACAACACTCCTCCTACCAGGGACACCTAGAGGTTTAAAGGCTTGTTGCACGTGCTCAGTGCAATCGTGTTGCCTACGAAAGTGTGCTTTTCTCTTTCTTTATTTTCTCCTTCTCTTTTTAATAAAACTGTTCGATCGAGACGATCGAAAATAAGTTTGGGGGAATTTGATCAGTCGAAAATACTGCACTTTTAACACAGTAATTTCCCTACCATTTGAACTCATATAGAAGTATTCGGTATTCATAATTGCACATATTACCAAATCATCTCTGAAATACCAAATTGCATGTGTTAGACTTTTAAACCGGCATTTTGAGGGAAATTAACTGTGTTTCATGGCATCGCATCATCTTGTATTGCGCAACTCTTGTCTTGGAGTCTATGCAGGAAATTCCGGAAGCAAAACCCCAAAATTGGGAAAAGATTTGATAAAAGATGCACCAACTAAAAGGCTGAAGATCTGGTAGTAATTCAGAAGGACAAATAAAATTCAACACATCAGAATAAGGCCCATATGATATCACAAGCCCACAGAAGAAAATACAAGCAGCAAGGCCACCAAAAGGCCGCGGATCCGCGGCCCAAGCCCCCTTGGCGCGGCGGATCCGCGGCCAATTAAAGAGATCAATGCATCAAATTTTGTCACATGCCTATTCTAACGGCCAAAGCTTCCAGAAGACCCCAGAAGCTCCACGTGGCATCTCTAGAAGGCTCGGCTTAACAACTTCTTGGAGGGAAATTCAAAATTTAAAGCTTAACTAACTTTTGAGAGGACAATTCAAATATTGGCTAACTAATTTGTGGAGGGAAAATTCAAATTCAAATCCTAGCTCTAGGGTTTTGGGAGTCTATAAAAAAGAGCCTAGAGCTAGGGTGCAAATTGTTCAAGAATCACCACCATCTTCTACCCACAAGTTTAGTGACAAAAGCTTGTGCCAAATCCAATCCCCATCTCCAATTCAAAATCAAGATCAAGATCCCGAGATCAATTTGAGCAAGAGAGCCTTCAACCTTTAGCAAGCGACGCCGGATTTCCAACGGAGCAAGAGATCCACGCCGATCCGCGACTCAAGGAGCCGAGCGAAGCCGAAATTGACGATCTAGTTCCTTCCTTTTGTAAATTCAAGAGAGTTGTAACGAAATTTGTCGATAAATAAAGGTGAATTTTCTATATTCTTGCTTCTCTTTTAATTCAAGCATAATGATTAGATCTCAATTTGTGATTGTGTTTGTGATCATGATGTTTGAGTAATCTCCGCTCGTATAGGAGTTGTGACGATCTTTAGATGATGATGATTTAGATATTTTTACAATTCTTAAATCCTATAATGTTTGGAAATTCTAGTTAATCAAATGATTAATAACCTAGCTTCGAGATGATTCTTTCTTGATCGTGTTCACTCGAAACTATGGAACAACTATTAAACATTTGATTGATTAGAAGCTAGAATTTGAATGCGATCCATAGAAAGGACAAAGGATGAGTTGCGGAATCCCTAATTTTCTCGCAAAGATCCTTAACCCTCGATGAATTTGCATCGATCTAGTATCAATTCATTAATGGATAAGAATTAGTAATCTTTAGATCTCATCACATCTATAGATCCGATCTACTCCTACGAGCCTTACTTCTAGTCTTGATTGTTGGTTGGAAATTATCCCTCGTCCCTATTCTTGCTCTTTAATGTTTCTTTTAGATCTAGATTTTTCTTACTTTTTGATCTACAATTACAAATCATGAATTGTTTTCTTTTCTTTGCCCTAAATTTTCAACTCATCTAATTCAAGAATTGAACGGAACTCACTTTCCCTGTGGACGATCCGCACTCACTTACAATCTACATCCGACACCGTAGTTGATTGCGGTCAAATAATTTTTGGTTGTGATTTCTAAAATCTAGTTTCTCAAAAACCTACACAATCGGAAAATCGAATCAAATAAGTACCTCAAGAAGTATTAAAGGTCGCATGAAAGTGTGTGAGCAATCTCATCTAAATATTCATTAATTAAAAAGTACTGAGGCTGATGGGCAAGAGTATGATAGCTTGAATTGAATTCTTCGGGTGTAGGGATGTCCTTTACACACACGCAGGGTGATATGATCGATGTTTGGAAGAAAGAAAGGAATGAAGAATAAGACGATGTTTTATTGAGGGAGGACGTGATTTCTGACATCTTTTCATGACCATTAAGATAGGGCTCATGACAACTGAAAAGCTAACTTAGTTGGAAACCCTAATTTTCAAGGCTTTTCTTTTACAATTCTTGTCTTTAAATGTAAGATTCATGATCTTCCTTTTATTATTGGATTTTGTGGGTGCAATCCGCTGAAAACCCTCAGGAGACAACACTCCTCCTACTAGGGACACCTAGAGGTTTAAAGGCTTGTTGCACGTGCTCAGTGCAATCGTGTTGCCTACGAAAGTGTGCTAGTTAGTTTTTTCCTCTTTCATTATTTTCTCCTTCTCTTTTAAATAAAACATTCGCTCAAGACGATCGAAATTAAGTTTGGGAAATTTGATCAGTCGAAAATAATGTATTTTTAACACGACAATTTCCCTATCATTTGCACTCATTTA
This sequence comes from Agapanthus africanus, assembly GCA_030015575.1. Classification (NCBI taxonomy): domain Eukaryota; kingdom Viridiplantae; phylum Streptophyta; class Magnoliopsida; order Asparagales; family Amaryllidaceae; genus Agapanthus; species Agapanthus africanus. The sequence continues at coordinate 569,393,014 of JASDDO010000031.1, forward strand.
GAAGCGTTCGGTATTCATATTTCACATATTAGCAAATCAGTCGTTAAATATCAGATTGCATGTGTTAGACTCTACAACCGACATTTCTAAGGAAATTGACTGCATTTCATGGCATTGCATCATCTCTATATTGCGTAACATTTGTCTTTAGAAATTGTGCAGGAAAATCCGGAAGAAAAGCAAAAATTGTCAATTTGCTGATCAAACATTACACCAACTCCAAGTTTTGAGATCTGGTAGCAATCCAAAGGGAGAAATACAATTCAACATATCAAAGAAAGGCCCACAACTCAAGCCCAACAAGCACCAGAAGAACCAAGCCCTGAAGCTTCAAAAGAGCCGCGGAACCGCGGCGGGAGCCGGCTTGCGCCGCGGTTCCGCGGCGGTTTGGTCAGATCATCATACCATTTTTAGTGCGTTATTCTTATCTCAGTGGCCACAGCTCAGAATGATATGTCAAATTCCAGAAGGATCTCGAAGCTGCTGCCAGATCAGCAAAGATCATTAAGTAAGGCTAATCTTAATTAAGCTCCTAACAAACTATTTCTAGAAGCTCCCTCCTAACTAATCACATCTAGAAGCTTCTCCTCTAACTAACTTTTGGAGGGAAATTCAAATTTCCTCAACAAACTTTTGGAGGAAAACTTAAAATTTGAAATCCTAGATCTAGGGTTTGGATATCAATAAATAGAAGCATAGACCTAGGGTTAAAAGCTAATCAATCTTTAGTTAGTTAATCTCCCATTACTAAATCTCTCTCTTCATCTTCTTCCACAAGTCTAGTGACAAGGCTTGTGCGAAACCCTAACCCTAATTCCACTCCAAATTCAAAATCTTGAGTACCAATCAAGCAAGAAGCCCTTCAACCTTTTAATAGCGGAGCCGATCTCCAATCGAGCAAGTGATCCAAGCCGATCCGCGACTCACGGAGCCGAGCTAAGCCAAATCGACGATCGAGTTCTTCCTCTTGTAGTTCTTGAGCGAATGTAATGAAATTGTTGATATAAATAAAAGGTGAAATTCTTGAATCTTGCTTTCTTTAAATTCTTGCATCATGATTCGATCTTAATTTATGATTGTAGTTCTTGTTGTGATGTTTGAGTAAAACTCCGCTCATAAAGGAGTTGAGACGATCAATAGAATGATGATGTAACAAATCTTAAAACGATTTTTAAGTCCTACGAGTTTTATAAATCCTAGCAAGTTCAAGAATCGATGACCTAGTTTCGTAGCGATGCTTTCTTGATTGTGATCGCTCGAAATTAGGGATCTACGATTGTTTCTTGAATTTACTAGAGGCTAGAATGTGAATGATATCGACGAAAGAACAAGGGATAAGATGAAACCCTAGTTTCACTAGAAATCCCTAATTCTTGTCGATCATCATCGATCTAGTATCAATTAATCGAAGGATAAGAATACGTCATCGTGAGATTGCATCACATCTATATATCCGATCGATTCCTACGAGCCTCATTTCGATTCTTGATATTTGGTTTGGAAAAATCATCAAACTATCAATTCTTGATTCTATCTTTTTCTTGTTATTAGATCTAGATTTTCTAATTCTTGAACTTCAAATATAAATCATGAATTGTTTTGTTTTCTTTTCTTTAAAGCTTCGACTCATCTAATTCAAAAGACGAACGATTACACTGTCCCTGTGGACGATCCGCACTCACTTACAATCTACATCCGACACCGTAGTTGATTGCGGTCAAAAATAATTTTTTGGTTGTGATTTCTATATACATTTTCTCAATACTACACAACGAAGAATTCATTACAATCAAATGGCGCCGTTGCCGGGGATAGTGCGCTAATTGTTCGTATTTTGAAATTTGAGTTGAAAAATTTATTCCATTATAATTTTTAGATCTAAACTCACGCAAACACTAATACGAGTTATTGTGATTTGTTGCGAGGAAATCTGGGATCATTGGAGCTGGAGAAAAAAATTTCTAAAATTTCCAGAGAGCTGTGGAGTTCAAGTGGAACATTGTCAAGAAATTTTGTGCAGAGATTCCACAATTCAACCGCTATTCCGCAGCAAACCCCCCCCCCCTCATGCGGCGGTTCTGCGGCACATAGGACTGTTCACTGTACCAAATTCTCAGGTAATCTCAATCTTTCTTATCTCCTTCCCAAAATCTGCTCCAATTAACATTTTGTGCAGATTTCTTTGCAAAAATCGCAGCGCCGCGCAAAAAGCAAAATTAAATTGTGCTTGTTTTGATCTTTGTGGTTCTTTGCATAATTAATACGGATATTAAGGGGCAAAGACCAAATCCAGATTAGGTGGGGAGTTCATTACCCTTCCTAGGCCCCGAAAATCACAAAACTTGCATCCGCATTGACCCACATTAAGTAAAAAAATATATAGAGATGACTCTAAGGACCGTCGCGCTCACTTAGGACAGAAGAAGGCCGTGGGTAATTCATTGCTTATCCGCGTTTTCTTGTGGTGTCTAAGACAAGTGTGTCGAAGGCTAGTGGTTATTAATTAGGCCCACTACTTACGTAGTGGAATACCTTCCCGCTTACCTGGCACTTACCTGGCCACAGGGGGACAAAGAGGCAGTGGAGGATTCTATCCTGCGACTTGTCTTTTGGCAGTTAGGAGCGGTCTAGAGCTTTGACCTAGGTGACCCCTAGAATTAGGGTTTTGTGTGTTGCATTTGTTGTGTTGCATCATTTTTTCAAAAGTTCGTATCACTTTTCAAAACAAACACCAATCACATTCATTCTCTCCCCTAATTATAAATTCACGCTGCCACTTGTACTAACCCTTTTTAGTGCAAGATAGGCTGGACAACAGGATTCTAGTGCCTGTTAGTCCGCGTTTCCCCAATCGACCCTAAAGTCGGTATTTCTACACTTACCTTTTCTTTTACCCACCACCACACCCACATCGATGGATCCACCTCCATCGAATTTCTTTTCCACTACTTTGCCGCCGTCCGTTGGTGCGCAGAATCCACCTCGCATCTCTCTCCAAGAGAGGTGCTATCCTACACGAGGTCCACTTTCCACTTGTCTTTCCATTCCACCAGCCAACGGGGAAAATTTTCAAATAAAACCCCAATACATCAACCTTCTACCAAAATTTCACGGTCTCGAGTCTGAAGACGCATATGCATTTATCACCAAATTTGAAAATGTATGAGCAATGATGGGTACTTCACAGCTTTCTGTGGATGGTTTACGTCTTCGTCTTCTCCCATTCACTTTGTGCGATTTAGCCGAGAAGTGGCTATATAACACTACCGCACATTCCATTTCAAATTGGGACGAATTCGTCAAAGCATTCCTTAAGAAATTCTACCCACATCAAAAGACAGCTCGAGTCCGTAGCGAAATCTATCAATTCACCCAGCTTCCAAATGAAACATTTTCAAAATGTCTTGAACGTTTCAAGGATCTGTTAGTCCAATGTCCACATCACGGCATCCCGAGATGGGAACTGTGCCGAATCATTTATGAGGGCATTAATCCTAACACAAGACAGACCCTTGAATCCATGTGTCAAGGCAACTTTATGACTAAAGATGATGGGGAAGCCTGGAACTTTCTAGAGGATTTCGCTGAAAGATCTTTACAGTGGGAGGGTGTGAGTCAATCGTCTAGGGATGGCAATGATATTTCCATAGGAATTAGAGCTGAAATTTCAGCTTTACACAAGAAATTTGACGCTATGGAAAACAAATTTTTAGCTGCCGCCCTAAGTCAAATGTCACTCTCTAAAACTGTATGTGGATGCTGTTCTGATCCTTCTCACTTGACGGAAGAATGTCCGTTTCAAGGTCACGAGCATACCAATGCCGCATTTCAAAAACCTAGAAACGACCCATTTTCTTCCACATATAATCAGGGTTGGAGGAATCACCCAAATTTTGCTTGGAACCAATCACAATCTCAAAACACGGTTCCAACCCAAAACAATTTCCAAAGGGTCCCTCCACCACAACAGCAACCACAACTTCAATTGAGTCAGCACCCCTTCCAAGCACATAACTTCCAAAATCCGGCCAACACTTTTGCACCACATGAAAACTCTTTGCAATTGACCGGTACAGATAATACTTCTGCACTCGCACAAACCTTGGATACTTTCATGAAACAATCCATCCAAGGGATGGAAAGTTTGCAATCTTCCGTCGAGAATGTGATAAATATCATTATCTCTCAAAATGAGAACATCAAATCGATGGAAGAACAAATTGCACAACTAAAAGCCGAAATGAGTGCAAGAGAGAAAGGGAAACTTCCAGCTCAACCTTTACCCAATCCTGGCTATTCACATCATGTGGATGCAATCACGTTGAGATCTGGAAGAGTGCTTGACACTCACGTTAGGGAAGAGTTTGATTTGGAACGGGAGTTGAAACAGTCAGTCTTGTGAAGACCGACCCTTTGGCAGGAGAAGCCACTTTGACGACTTCGGGAGCAGGAATGGATATCCTTTTTGGGATAACCCTTTCTGGTATTGCAGGCTTCTTCATGGGCCTACATGAGTTTTGGCCCAACCTGTTAAAGACTGAGGTGCTTGGTTTGGGCGACCCGCTGAGAGGGACCGCGGTAGTGATAAGCCGATCAAAGACCGACTTCTTCGGAGCTTCTTGTAATGGTACAGGAGTGTTGAAACTCAATGGCGGTATCATAGTCCCGAAGAATAGTCCAGTGGTGGCTTGAGTCACCTGGTCCACCGGCATTGTGAAAAGGGAGGCCGCTTGAGGCCCGTAGGTTACACCTTCAGATGAGGCGGAACGGGAGTTGCAGTTGCAGCTGGAGCAATTAGAAGCCATTGATGTTCTTCTTTCTGCACGGGAGCAAAACCAAATCTTAGTACTGATCGCACGGTTTTGGCGTGTCGGAAGTTCAAAGAATTAAAGTATAACCGCGATCAGGACGGTGTCGCTTTGCAGCTAGCCGGTTGAGCACGGGTCGGTCCACAGGGAGATGGTGGTATCTTACCTTCTTGTCTTAGACGAGTTAATAAAGAATCTGTATGTTGTTTGATCTAACCTATGTGTTTATTTGCAAGTATAAAGTTGTTAAGAAGAAAATACGAGATTGTAAGCTAAAGAAATCCGTACTCAAAACCTTTGAGCCGAGTCTTGACCAATTGAAGCTCGAGCAATCGGCAACAACGTGGATTAGGGGATTTAAGCGCGGTATTCATGGAATCCGGCTTATTTACCCTTGTCCTTCCGTTCTTGTCTCTTGCTTTCGCCTCCGGCCAAACCGAACGCAACCGGTCGTGGTTAGGAATCACCGTTACCTTGTCAGGGTAGGGTGCCTAACGGAGCGCTTGCGTATGGTTTGGGCGAAGTTCAAATGGAAAATAACGGGAAAAGGAATTGGTAAAGAAACGTTAACTTACAATATCATATGGATTCTTAACAACAATAATAATTACAACATTCACAAAATGAACAAAAGAGAACAAAAAGAAAAGAACAAATAAAAGAAAAGATTACAAGAAGGAAAGTGCATGAATTAAATTGCAAATAATTAAAGACAAGGTAATAAAAAGCAAGTAATAAAAAGCGATAAAAAGAATACGAAACTAGGACTCAAGACAAGCATGTGATCAATAGACAACCCTTAAACTTGCAAGCTCAATGAAGAGGTTGCAAGATCAGGGGAAGGGTAGAGAACGCATGTGAAATGAAGTGCTAGTCCCGTGAGAAAATACGACCCTTGAGATCAATAACTAACCCTTAACCATTCAAGCTCAATAAAGAGGTTGAATGAGCAAGAGAAAGCAAGAATCTCAAGGGGGAGCAAACTAACAAGAAAGATAAAAATCCCTCATCTTCATTAACATCCACTCAAAAGCTCTCACTACAATTTCATGGAGGAAGAATGAAGAAGAAGAAGAAAGAAGAAGAAAACTACACAAAAAAGAGGCTAAAGAAAAGCTCCCTTGGTTAAGCTCAGTTCTGCTGTATTTATAGGCAGGGAAATGAAACCCTAGAGGCAAATTCTGACACTATATGAAGTCCCCAAAATACCCCCAAAAGAAGACAAGGTAAGGACCCCATATGGCCGCGGATCCGCGGCCAAGACCCCCCTTTGGCCGCGGATCCGCGGCCGTATTGATGAGTTGGGTCGTGGCGTTTTGGTACTTTTCCTGGTTTGTTGTCCCCTGTTGTCTGGTATACATATTTTATGAAAATACTTTTACATTTCTTCCAGAATTTCTGTTGAGGAAAGGTGGACTTTTTGTGGATGCTTTTGCCATGATTGCCTCGAGCTCCGCGTAGATTTCTTGGAACTTGTTGTTGCCATTGAGCCTTGTGCATGAAGGTGACATTGATTTGACATTTTGTCTTCCTAAACTGGTATCTGGCAACATACGGATGACGAGCGGAGACCGTGTTTTCTCAGTGGTTGGCAGGAACCCGGATTTTATCGTGTTTTCCATGAATTTCACCGTTTTAGAACCGAGAACCTGTATCCTGCAAATATGTAACAAACACGGATTAAAATTACCTACCTATAAACACACGAGCATAAGAATGGGCGGTATAAAATGCAATATTCTGTGATGAACAAGTACCTCGAACCAGAGGGCAACTATATTAAACCGCAATTTTTCGCGAAACACGACACACAAAGTGTGGAGTGGAAAGAGGAAAAGGTCCCACTGGGCATGTCAGAATATGTTCTCCTCCGAAAGATGCGACCGGGACGTTGGGATGTCGGGGCCTGAATTCCGGGGGTAGATGCTAATTGGTGCTATCCGTCTACCTCTCCGAAGATGCCAAGTTGATTTATGGCACCGTGTATCGAAGGTTTAAACGGATGCGGCCGATGTAGCAAACTTCGTCAGATTCCCCCTCATTGAGGGGTTTTTGATTGTAGGGACGCTCTTCCCTGCAGGCATAAGCCCTGCAGTTAATTACGCTACCGCATCGCGGTAACCACTTTCTCCTTCTCTAGATGGTCACTTCGTGTCATGGGTGTTTGTTTTGTTTTTTGTTGCCCATGGATTGTATACGGAGACTAATTTATGTTGTCGCCCGTAGGACGTGGATTAGTCCAAATCCGTATTTTCTTAGATTTGGGTTTGGGGTTGGTTTAAGGATACGTTAGTCTTATTTGAGACTAAGATCAACTTAAACGTTTTTTAAGGATACGTTAGTCTAATTTTAAACTAAGATCAACTTAACGGGATCGTTTAGATCTGACAAGAGAGCATTTGGACTCTATTGTTTAGTTTAGGGACATTGCGGTCAATTACCAGTTTAAGGACATGGTGGTCCAAGGTTAAGGACATCATGGTCCGAGAGTTTAAAGACCTCACAGTCAAGATTAAGGACATCATAGTCCGTAGGTTTAAGGACCCCACAGTCGTCCGTGAGTTTAAGGACCCCACAGTCCAGTTTAAAAACGTCATAGTCTATGGAATGCATGGTTGTCGAGACCCGTCACCTCTCTGAAGACGTTGAAGGATTACAACGACATATACCAGAGGGATTCAGAGATGTACCCTTGAACCAAGGTTGATTGGGAAATCTGTAGTCCAATTTAGGACTAAGATTAATTAATTAGATTATGAGCACATGGGCTCAGTTAAATCTGAATTGATGACTTATGGCCAGCCTTGGGCTAAGTCCAATCAAGTTAAAATGTTTAACATTTATTTTGGGCTGTTAAGCATTTGTTTGGGCTTGGCCCTTTTAACAATGCTGAGCATTGATTTAAATTCTGACAATATTTGTCTTTTATTGAATGCTAACCATTCATCATAGCTCTGGGGCTTATAAAAGAACAATTTATGTTCTATCCAAGCGCACATAAAAGCATATGGCGCACTTAGCACTCGCGCCAGTCGATGAGCCCAGTGCGCTATGGTTAAAGCGCTAATGCGCTTGGCGCTTGGCACCAGATATGAAGCGCTGATGCGCTTAGCGCTGATGCGCTTAGCGCTTTGCGCTTAGCGCTTTGCGCTAAGTGAAGAGCACAGATGCGCTTAGCGCTTTGCGCTAAATGAAGAGCGCCAATGCGCTTTGCGCTTTGCGCTAGATGTAGAGCGCTGATGCGCTATAATTGAAGCGTTGAGGCACTTGACGCTGGTGCCATATAATGAGCGCAAAGCGCTTTTAGTAATACAACGCACACGTGAGGAGCACGTAGCGCACTTAGCGCTGAGCGCTAGCCAATGAGCGCAGTGCGCTGTGTTTAAAGTGTTATTGCACTGCAGCGCTTTGCGCTAGATGAAGAGCACTAAGGCACTTTTAAATTAGGAGCGCTAAGGCTCTTCTTAGGTTAACTTTGCGCTCTAAAGATTATCTTCTTTTTAATAAAAAAAACTTTGTCTCAAGATTCTAGGAACAAAGTTCTTAGTTTATAGGAGATATTTCAATCTCTTTTTGATGAAAGGCTTTGCCTTTATGGATCTGTGATCCTAAGAGAATTGAATAATTCTCCCCCCCCCCCTTTATAATGAGATGTTCATGATCTTAGAAAGACAATTTGTCTTATAGATCTATGATCTGTGAAGTAAGTACTTCTTTGTCTTATGATGGGATCTTTTTGATCTCCTTATAAAAGACCTTGGTCTTTGTAGATCTATGACCTTTTAGGAAGAGAATTCTTCTCTTTAATTATGAAATGATTTCATCTCTTTGTTCATCACCATTCTTTTTACCTTGAAGAAAAATCTTCTTTTGTCGAGAGCTACTTCTTCTTCTTGAGATTTTCTCAAACTTTATGGGGGGGTTCCTCTCTACAAGATTTGAAGTCTTGGGGTCTTTATATAGGATGGCTGATTTGTTGAATCAGTTAAGGAGATTTATTCTCGAATTGATTCGGGAATTTCCCCACCGTCGGATCTTTGATCCAAGGGCTTCTGGTTTACAGGAGATAATCTTCTTGTTTTAATAAGATTGAGAAATATTTCCCCCTCACAAAATTTGTTCTGTATTTTAGTGATTTTTAATCACCATTGGATCATTGATCCAACGATGTTTCAAATTCAGGGCACAATCTTTTCTCTTTGGAAAGATTCAACAGAATTTCATTCTTGTTAATTAATGATTTAATCATATCCGTTGGATATTTGATCCAACGGTGAGGAACATTCAGTTCCAGTGCTAGCGCTTATGCGTTCTGCCTATTGTGCGCGACTTGGAGCGCAGCCCTTTTAGCGCTAGCGCACACGTGTTTTGCACGTGGTGCGCTACTTGGAGCGCAGCGCATCTAGTGCTAGCGCCTATGCGCTTTGCACGGGGTGCGCTAGTTGTAGCGCAGCGCTTTTATAAAAGCCCAGCTTTAATTCAAATTTTGAATTCTGAACAGAGCTATGCTCTAATTGGGGAAACGGGAACTTCCGGGTTGAGGATGATGTCACCATTGAATATTATTTATTTTTCCGCATTAGGTAGACCCAAGGAGGGAAGCACAAGTAATCGGGTTCTAGGGTCCAGTGGGAGGCCATCTCGAGGAGTCGAGACCGGGTCTTCTAACCCTAGAATTGGTAGCGTTACTTGCCGCTCTCGTAGGGGTCTAGGGATGTGGGTTTGGCTATTCATCGCGACCGTGGAATCCGTGTTTTATACAGGCTCGAAATAAAACACGGACCTCCTAGTATATCCAATATTTCATATGTTTCTTCTGCTGCTGATATACTGTGATGTGATCATATTATATGCATGAGACAAATGCTTTATTATTGTATATATGATATATAATAAACGTTGCTTATATTTTACACCTGCGCTAGTCCCGTCCCGGTATGCTGTTAGTTAAGTCACCTAACGGTGTATAACGGAACATTGTGGCGAATGCGGATGGCATAAGCGTATGTTGTATTTTCATTTCTTCTGTGATGCTTAGGAAGCATAAATGATGGGATTTATTAATGAGATTAATAAAAGATAAGAAACCTAAAAGATATTATAGAATCAAATTTTCAAAAAGGGTAGCTACAGTTTTTACTTTGCATAGTGGTATATGTGATATACCCTGCACCTTATTCGATGAGGAAAGAGCCGAGATCCCTTCACCGAGAGTGACCTCTTTAGCAAAAGTGGCAGATACTACAAACTCCCGGTTTATTTTTTGATTGCTTCTATAGTTCTTGCTTTGCACAGCGGTATTTATGAAATATCCTGCACCTTATTCGATAAGGAAAGAGCCGAGATCCCTTCACCAGGAGTGACCTCCTTAACGAAGCTAGAAAAACCTCAAAAACACTTCTTTTCAAAATCACTTGTTTCTCTAACGATATCAAGTTCATTACGCTTATGGTTTTCTGAAAAACCTGCGTAGCCCTCCGTCATTTCAGATAAGTACTACTTAGTATTCATGCTACGTTTGTTGACTATGTTAAGGCGTAGTGTGCGGTAGCTAATTAGTGCTTATCTGCTAAAACATGATATGTGATTGGATTAGGGTAGTTGTACGACTTTTTTGACTATGTTAAGAGTCGTGCAGGTGGGTTTAATTCAATCGGGAAATGACGGGTTGAACTTGGCTACCAATTATGATTTGTTGACTATGTTAAGGTCATAAATTGCTAGGGGCGAAAGCATTATCGGGAATTTCAAGTGTTGAAATTTGCAATGAGATTGCATACCTCCTATGAGATAGTTGGATCCCGATACCCACTGCGAGTAAGAGTTACTCCTGGAAGAATTTTACACAGGTCAAATAGCCGATCAAGTAGGTGTCTAGAAACGTGTTAACGGGGTTATGCCTCTGGGAAAACGAGGTTTACTCTAATTTGTTCCGTGCGAAAGAATGAGGAACCTCCCTCAAAGTACCAACACTGGCCTGGCCGAAAGATTGGTGAACTTGTAAAGTGTAATTAAACCCGGCTAGTCTTACCTTTTAGGGTTTTAAGGAAGATTTGATAAAAAGCAGTGGGAGCCATCCTGATTAGATAAGATAATAACCAATCTAATCTTGCAAGAGCATACGCTAAAGTGTTTTCTTCTCTCTCTCTCTAGGTAGCGACCATGTCAGGCCTTAATCAAGATAATATTTTGGATGTATTGACTGAACTCGCTTATTATACTGAGCAGGGAAACGTTGGTCCCGCTCCCACTTATAATTGCTATAAGTCTGAGCAAGGAATAGGAGAATATCTGGATTCTCACGCACCAAATGAAGAATAATCATGTTAATGCATCTTCTTCAGGTATGTTAGTTATCGAGAACTGTTTCTCAGTTCACTCTACGTCCTGGGTATTAGATACCGGATCAGGATCACACATATGTAATATGTTACATGGGCTACGAAAAGATAGGGAATTGGGAGAGGGTGATCATTCCGTAAGAGTAGAGAATGGTGCAAATGTTGCAGCCAAAGCAGTTGGCGAATATCACCTTGTGTTACCAAATGGCAATACATTGGTTCTGAACGAATGCTATTACATTCCAACCCTGATATGCAATCTTATATCAGTTTCTTTATTGAGCAAAGAAGGATATAATTTTATAGTACAGGATAATGTTATGAACATATTCCTGAATCAAAAATTGATTGGATCAGGATCGTTAAATAATGGCATATACATTCTCAACCAAACTACAGTACTTAATGTACAAAACACACACGAGGAAGAGTTCAGAAATGAACGAATCCTTCTTGTGGCATTGTAGACTAGGTCATATCAATGCGACACGACTAGCTAAGTTGCATAAGTATGGATATTTGAATCCGTTCGAATTTTCATCTTATGATACTTGCCAGTCATGTCTCAAAGGAAAAATAACCAAAACTCCGTTTAGTGGACACGGAGAAAGAGTTAAAGAACTTTTGGGACTGATACATAGTGATGTATGTGGTCCCATGTCTACACATGCCAGAATGGTTCTTCCTACTTCATTACATTCACTGACGATCTCTCAAGATACGAACATGCGTTCCTGATGAAACACAAGTCTGAAGCTTTTGACAAATTCAGAGAATATAAGAACGAAGTAGAAAACCAAACGGGCAAAAGTATTAAGATCTTTCGATCAGATCGAGGAGGAGAATACTTGAGCAATGAGTTCCTCGATTATCTAATAGAGAATGGGATTCTCTCTCAGCTTACTCCTCCTTATACACCACAGCACAACGGTGTATCGGAGCAAAGGAATCGCACCATATTAAATATGGTGTGCTCTATGATGAGCACAGCTGAGTTACCTATTTTCTTTTGGGGTTATGCACTTGAGAAAGCGGCATACCTATTGAATCAAGTTCCGTCTAAATCTATACCTACCATACTATATGAGATATGGAGTGGGAAGAGACCATATCTTAAACGAGTTAAGATATGGGGTTGTCCGGCCTATGTCAAAAGGCAAAATCCGGAAAAACTCGAGGCACGATCAGTTCTTTGCAAGTTTGTGGGATATCCTAAGAATTCCCAAGGATATATTTTCTACCACGCTGAGGAACAAAAAGTGTTTGTTTCTAAATACGCCACCTTTTTAGAAAAGGAATTTCTTGTAAAAGAAATTAGTGGCGAAGAGGAAGAGCTGGAAGAAGTTACAGCACCACAAACTACAACTGAAGATTTAGTGGAACCAGATGATTCAGTAGTTCCCAACGAACCCCAGCCTCTCCGTCGATCTAATAGGGTTCCTCATCCGCCTGAGAGATACTACGGTTTTCTCATAGATGGTGGGAGCGAGGATTGCATCATGGAAGATGATGACCTAACTAGCTTCGAGCAGGCCATCACGAGTGGGGACTCTGTGAAGTGGCTGGATGCAATGCGATCTGAGATGGAATCCATGTACACCAACAAAGTATGGACTTTGGAAGTTGCTCCTGAAGGGGTAAAACCCATTGGGAGCAAGTGGATCTTTAAGAAGAAACTTGGTGTAGATGGAAAAGTAGAGACTTTCAAAGCTAGACTTGTTGCAAAGGGTTTTCGTCAACGACCACGTATGGATTATGACGAAACCTTTTCTCCAGTGGCTATGCTTAAGTCCATCCTGATCTTACTTGCCATTGCTGCATACCATGACTACGAAATCTGGCAAATGGATGTTAAGACCGCCTTTCTAAATGGTAATTTAGAGAAGTACGTGAACATGACTCAGCCAGAGGGCTTCGTGGATAGTGGGAGCAGCGGAAAGGTGTGCAAGCTGCTTAAATCCATCTACGGATTAAAGCAGGCATCGCGGAGTTGGAACATCTGTTTTGATGTTGTAGTCAAAGAGTTTGACTTCATCAAAAACGTAGATGAACTTTGTATTTACAAGAAGGTTGCAGAGAGTAAGGTTGTCTTCCTCGTATTGTACGTGGATGACATACTCTTGATAAGAAATGATGTTCCTATGCTGCACTCGGTCAAGCTCTTCTTATCACATCGATTCTCAATGAAAGATCTAGGTGATGCCTCTTGCATTTTGGGAATCAAGATCTATAGAGATAGATCTAAATGGATACTGGGATTGTCCCAATCCAGATACATTGACACCATACTAAAGTGGTTTAGTACGGAAGAATACAAGCGTGGGAACCAACCCACGATCTCTGGACTCACTCTCTCTAAAGAGATGTCTCCTAAGACTGATTTGGAGAGAGCTCGCATGCAAGAGATACCCTATGCTTCGGCGGTAAGCTCTATCATGTACGCGATGCTATGTACCAGACCCGATGTAGCATACTCACTAAGTGTAGTGAGTAGGTATCAAGAAGATCCAGGAGAGAGTCACTGGACAGCTGTGAAGAACATTCTCAAGTACTTGAGAAGAACTAAGGAGATGTTCTTGGTGTATGGTAACGGAGAACTCCAAGTGGAGTCTTTTACCAATTCAAGCTTCCAAAGTGATAAGGACGACTCTAAGTCGCACTCGGGATTTGTCTTTACCCTAAATGGAGGGGCGGTTTGTTGGAAGAGTTCCAAGCAAGAAACTGTGGCAGACTCGACGATGGAGGCTGAATACATCGCTGCCAACGATGCTGCCAAAGAGGCTGTCTGGATAAAGAAGTTCATCACTGAACTTGGTGTGGTTCCTTCCATTGAGCATCCAATACCTCTGTATTGTGATAACAATGGAGCTGTGGCTTTGGCCAAGGAACCCAGGTCCCATCAGAAGTCCATACATATTCTGAGGTGGTATCGCCTGATCTGGGAGATAGTTGATCGCCGCGAGATCGAGGTCAAGAGAGTTGACACGAAGGACAACACTGCGGATCCACTCACAAAGGCCATTCCCCAGATACAATTTGAGAGACTCTTCGGGATGTTAGGTATGAGATACTACAACAGCTGGCCTTAGTGCAAGTAGGAGATTGTTAGTTGTATACATTCCCTAGAGGCCATTGTTGTACATACGATGTATATTATGATGGATGCTTGGATATATAGAGAGAGGACTTTCTTGTTCGATATGATAGTATGCTATCTGGTTTCTTTTTGTCTTAACATGTTGACTTGTATTAGTTTATTGTCTTACTATCACATGTTGATAAAGCCCTTGGGATATGTACTTGACTACTAGGACTATGATGCGATCATACTAGTGGGGCCAGGATAGTCAACGAGTACATCCTATAATTGTTCCTAGTCGAGGGTGTATCGAGACAGGGTATCGATACACCAGAGTAGACTAGCGTATACGCATCTTGACCCATATGATGGGCGATGGATGATCCCATATCCATCGGTGTTTGACATCAAAGATGGTGTACGGGTGCTCAGTGGAGACTGGGTACACTGAACGGAGTCGCCGAGAACTCCTAGATTGTATTATACCTATCGTCAGATAGCAGTTCTCCGGTGACACTGGTTTAGGTTAGTCTGTAGACCCGAGATCGTCATAGAGTCTTGTATGATTCCCACTGTGCTTTGATTTCCACCTTACCACGTCCAAGAGGGCGTGCAAAATGGTGTCTTTTGGGTACAGTTGTTCATACCATAATATTGCATTATTATATTCCCCGGTCCTAGTTATTTTACAAATAAATAGGTGCTTTTGACCCATGTCTGCTACATCGTTGCAGGTTACAGGTTCTCGGAATAAAAACAGTGAAAAAGACAAAAGACGATACAAAAGTGAGAATACGACCAATAAATATTGGAATCTTGATCAAGCCTACACGAAGATCAGTTCACAAAGTACAAGGCAGTGCACGGTTCAAGACTTCGTCACGAAGAAACGGTAAAAGTTCACTACAATTATTCACTGTGGAGATCTGGAAGAGACATGGAAGATATTCTGCAGAACCAACAAGAGAAATAGGAAGAAGAGAAAGACCAGAACCAGCACAGCAAAGCACAAGACCCAAGCCTTTCTTTTGACCGCGGAACTGCGGCCAAATCTGGCCTGCGGCCGCGGTTCCGCGGCCGTGCTGAAGCCGTAGTGGCAGAAAAATTACCTAAATGCTGGCGGTGCGTGGAGCGTTGACTTGGTCTTTTTCTTAGGGGGTATTTTTGTAAAAGCAGATATGCGGGTCAATTGTAACCCTAGGGTTTTCTATGTCCTATAAATAGAAACCCAAATGCCTGTTTTGAGGTATACCTCCTTTCATTAATAAAATTCAGAATTCTTTTGGAGAGCATCGATGCCTCTTTTCATTTCAACTATTCAGATCTGACAAGTCTTGTGCAAATGTTTGGAGAGAGCCATCAAGTAAGTAGTTTTATTTAATTGCCCTAGTATAGATTTTAATTCCCTGCCCTAGTTAGATAGATAGAATGTTCTTCAATTCCCTAATGAGCGAGTAGTCTCCTCGCTTGTTAGGGTTAGCTTTGGGGAAGGCTTAAGAGATGAAGATCTCTCACCCCTTTCTTGCCCATCACATATAATTAATAGGACTCCATGCATACATGCACACACCGCTCCCTACGGCACCCTATCCCATGAGGTAGCGGTGATACCGTAGTATAAAGGCCCGGTTGAGCGTGTTTTCCATGGAGGTTAGGGTAAGGATTGATAAAGGATGGACAAGAACCTAGAGGAAGAAACACCGTTTCTTCCCGATGGTACTAATCCCCTTTATTAATAATTACCATAACTCCTAAATAGATCTTAATTTGGGTATAGAAAGCGGTTAGATTTATTGACTTTCCAAACTTACCCTAAACCTAACCCTAGCAAGATTTAGATCTAAATAAATTTAGTTTTTAGATTTAATCAATCCGTTCACACCGTTCGGAATTAACTCGTAAGAACAATTAGGAAATTCACAAAATCCCTGTGGACCGACCCGTACTCACCGGCTAGCTACCAAGCGACGCCGTTCTTGATTGGGGTTATAAAATATTTTTGATAAATCAAATGGCGTCGTTGCCGTTAAAAAAAAAATTCACTGTAAGTTTTCTCTCTCCTCCTCTGCAAATCTCTGATATCTCCTCTGAAAAATCTCCTGCAGGATTCTTTGCGCTTAAAAATCTCTCCCTTTCCAATAACAAATCTTATGCAGGATTCTTTGCGTCGTGCTAAAAAATTAAAAAAAAATGATTGCAAGTGGTTGTTACTGTTTTGCATATATTTAATCTGACTTTAAGGGGCTTGAGACCAATCCAGATTGGGTGGGGATTTCATCACCCTTCCCAGGACCCCAGAAATCATATAAGGCATATGCATTGACCAATATTTAATTAAAAAATACTAGACTCAGCCCTAAGGACGTCGAGCTTAATAGGACAGAGGACTAATTGTAGGCATCGGCCGTTGATCCTAACCTGACTTTGTGGTGTCTAGGAAAGTGTGTCTAAGGCGAGTGGTTACTTAATTAGGGCCACTACTTGTAGTGGAGAGCCTCCCACTCACCTGGCACTTACCTGTCCGCAATTGACGGTGAAGAGGTGGTTTGAGGTCATATTTCTAGCCCTTTGGAACAGTTAGGAGCTGTCTAGCTGACCTAGGTAACCCTAGATCTAGGCCTGATTGTGCATTTGTGGTTGATTGAAAGTGTGTTTAAGCCCTTTATCGAAAATCTTTTTTTTGCGAAAAGTACCAAATAAAAAAATAGAAATATTTTTTTTTTAAAAAAAACTTGCAAATTTTGTCGCTAAGAACTCCTTGCACCACCCACCTTCTTTCTCTTCTCCTTTTTACATCATGGGTACCCCACCTCACAAATCTCTTGCCGAACTTTGGTACCCTGAACCAAACTTTGCCTGTTACGCGAATTGTTTCGGTCGATTTAAGGACGACCCCTCCATGCCCAAAATTTCTTTGAAAGATCGAATAGAAGCGTCTAGGAGAAACAGTTCGACTTTGCAACCCACTTTGTATCAACCATTTCAACCTTCACCACCTTCTTACGTTGATACTCCCTTTTCAAGTCCTATTGTCACTCCAAAACCCATGTCTATTGCTGAGCATATTGAGCAATCTCGTAGCCGATCTTTCAGTCCTCTCCACACATCCAGTTCTAGGGATCAACAAGTCCATTCACCTTTTTATCCAAATGTTGATCCTACTCCTGTCCAACCATCCAATTCCTACCAGTCCTACCCGACTTTCCCACCTTCACTAGACATTGCTTCTACACAGCCATTTGGGAGTTTCACGTATCCAAACAATTTTGAATCTTTTACTGAAACCCCTTCACAACCCATGTCTAGTTTGGAACAGTCGTTGGAAGCTTATATTTTAGCAACAAACAAAATGATGAGGAATGTGGATGCGTCCATGGCCGTCCTTATGCAACCTAATGAACCGGTAGCTAGTTTCCAACTAGCTCCAAAATTTCCAATGTATGAGGAGAAGGTTGGACAGAGTGACAATTTGAGAGGAGAGAGTAAGTTCTACACCTTTCCAAATCAAACCTTCCCATACCCAATTGAATCCAACAACTCCAGTTTTCAAACATGTGTCCAAAATGATGAGTTGTGTGACTTTGTAGTGCTTGATTTTCCAGATTGTGAAGAATCCCTTTCGAGTGAAACCACACCTAATCCTTTGGAACTTTACACCTCTAATCTAGAACCTGAATTGATAAATATCCATGATTTTGATGAGGTGTCAGAAAAAATTGATTTTCATTTGATTGAGGATATAGACGCCGGGAATATTTTGGATGATGAACCCGTAAATTTGACTGAAATGTTATCTCCAATTCATCATCCCGAGTCATTAATTGTTTCTCCCGAACCTCATATGCGTCTTGATTTTGATGATAATGGCATGGATAGGCTAAATTTTGAGGAGAATTATGAGGATATTATTGAGGATAGTATTGAGGATGAACCATTTTTGTTTGATGTGTCGGATTTTCCAATTCATCCTCCTGAACCTTTAACTGTTATACTTTCTAAATCACCCTCCCTCATTTCCATCGTTTCGACCACGCAAAAGACCACGCTTGAAGACTGTGAGCTTGAAAAATTTCACTTTGAATCTGACACAGTTCTCACAGACGATAATGATTACGAGTGTTTCACATTTTCGGACGATGTTGAAAACTCACCTCCCAAGTTTGAGTCCTTTACATTTTCAGATGAGTTGGTTGAACCATCAGACTCGGTTGCTTACAGTCATTTCCAACCATTGATGGAATCTTTCAAGTTCGAGACAGATTACTTAGGTGAGAATATGACTATCCCTAAATCACTCTCTTTCGTCCTTTCTATCGTTTCGACCACACAAGACTCCTTCGCGTTTCCATTTTCAATGGAGGGTTTACCAAGTTCGATGTACCCATGTTTTCTTGCGAATCTTGAGAGATTTGACCCTATTTCTCGACGGGTTGATAGATTAGCACAATCGCTTATAACACATCGGTAATCACAAATTGCGCTAATTTATTCACTCAATTTACACCCTCAAGATCGTACTACACTTCTTTCTCTCTTCCGCCATTCTTCTCCTCCACCGAGACCGTATACTGCTTCTATCTCCACACGGTCTCGTGTGCTTCTCATTTCTTTTCTTTGCACTCCATTCTTTGACCAACCCCACCATTTCCACGATAGAATTTTTGAATGGTTGGTGCTAACCTTTGGTCTGTGTAAGGCCATGTTTAGTTTGGGGGAACCTTGTTGTATATATATATTTTTTTCTTTTAACAATAAAAAAATTATAAATAAATAAACAGGGAAGTGCCGACATTTTGACCCTCTTGGTGTGGCATGACAGTGAGGA
This sequence comes from Agapanthus africanus, assembly GCA_030015575.1. Classification (NCBI taxonomy): domain Eukaryota; kingdom Viridiplantae; phylum Streptophyta; class Magnoliopsida; order Asparagales; family Amaryllidaceae; genus Agapanthus; species Agapanthus africanus. Next base: position 569,412,067 of record JASDDO010000031.1, read on the forward strand.
CACTGTCAATTTTAAGTTTGGGGGTGTGCTCGGTAAGGCTTCTTCCTTCACATTCATATGTACATTTTTTGCATTTGCTTACTTATTTTAAAACCCATAAGAATTGAAAATTTTAAAAATTATAAAAATTAAGGTATTCAATTTTGGCCATAATTGTCTAGAGTTTGATAAATAGGTTAACTAGATAGGAACAACTAGATCTTAGACTTAGTAAATTAAAAATCCTAAAAATAACTTTTCTTAAAATTTAACGGTAGAAAGTATATGTCTTTGTAGTTTATTTAGAAATAGGCAAATTTTGAGTTCAGTTCTTGGGCTAAGTTAAAACAAGGAAAGAGTATTGATATTTTTATTAAATTATAAGTTTGAAAAATAATTCTTAGCTTAAGTCTAAATTCTGAAAGTATATACCTTACAAATTGCACAAACACGAACCTTGAAACTTGAAATAGTAGAAGAGACCTTGAAATGCTCTTGTCTAAAGTCCTTAGTACGAAGAAAATAAAATAAAAAATTCAAGTGTGAATAAAGAGATAATAAAAAAATGAACACTGGTTTTTGTGATTACTTAAGGCTGCAAAAATAGAAAAATATTTAGCGAGGGTGCTTCATCACCTAGTGCCTTAGACCAACTGGTTTGGGAGTCACTGCTAAAGCCTTAAGTATTACAAAACTATGAATTATGATTTAATGTGCAAACATATTTTGTAATCGGTTGTTGGTACCTCAAGAAGTATTAACGGTCGCATGAAGGATGTGTAAGAGAAATTCATCTAAAAATTCACCAATTAAGAAGTGCTTTGGACAACGGACAAGAGTATGATTGCTTGATTTGAATTTCCAAGTGTAGGGGTGATTTATACACACACGTAGGGGTATGTGATTGGGGTTTAGATAAGAGATAGGAATGAAGAATATGACTTATATCTTTAATAGAGATGATAAAAATTCGAAATAGAACCCTTGAAGGAAAACTTAAGAGATGCCGAAAGCTAAGTAAGTCTACAGAACATATATAATCTTAAGTTAAATAATAAGGAAGCGTGAAGAATACGTGTGGATGATTTTTAAGTCGAAGATAATAGAATTCCTTGTTAGAAAACCTAATTGGAGAATAAAAGTCAATGGGCCGAATTGATAGGATTTTGTGGGTAGTATCTGCTGAAAACCCTCAGGAGACAACACTCCTCCTACTAGGGACACCTAAATGTTTAATGGCTTGTTGCACGAACTCAGTGCAATCGCGTTTCCCTACGAAAGTGAGGTTAGGTTTTTGTTGAGAATAAAACTAGGTTTGCTCGAGGACGAGCAAAAGATAAGTTTGGGGGTATTTGTTCATACCATAATATTGCATTATTATATTCCCCAGTCCTAGTTATTTTACAAATAAACAGGTGCTTTTGACCCATGTCTGCTACATAGTTGCAGGTTACAGGTTCTCGGAATAAAAACAGTGAAAAAGACAAAAGATGATACAAAAGTGAGACTACGACCAATAAATGTTGGAATCTTGATCAAGCATACATGAAGATCAGTTCACAAAGTACAAGGCAGTGCACGGTTCAAGACTTCGTCACGAAGCAACGGTAAAAGTTCACTATAATTATTCACTGTGGAGATCTGGAAGAGACATGGAAGATATTCTGCAGAACCAACCAGAGAAATAGGAAGAAGAGAAAGACCAGAACCAGCACAGCAAAGCACAAGACCCAAGCCTTTCTTTTGACCGCGGAACTGCGGCCAAACCTGGCCTGCGGCCGCGGTTCCACGGCCGTGCTGAAGTCGTAGTGGCAGAAAAATTACCTAAATGCCGGCGGTGCGTAGAGCGTTGACTAGGTCTTTTTCTTAGGGGGTATTTTTGTAAAAGCAGAGATGCGGGTCAATTGTAACCCTGGGGTTTTCTATGTCCTATAAATAGAAACCCAAATACCTCTTTTGAGGTATGCCTCCTTTCATTAATAAAATTCAGAATTCTTTTGGAGAGCATCGATGCCTCTTTTCATTTCATCTATTCATATCTGACAAGTCTTGTGTAAATGTTTGGAGAGAGCCATCAAGTAAGTAGTTTTATTTAATTGCTCTAGTATAGATTTTAATTCCCTGCCCTAGTTAGATAGATAGAATGTTCTCCAATTCCCTAATGAGCGAGTAGTCTCCTCGCTTGTTAGGGTTAGCTTTGGAGAAGGCTTGAGAGATGAAGATCTCTCACCCCTTTCTTGCCCATCACATATAATTAATAGGACTCCATGCATACATGCACACACCGCTCCCTATGGCACCCTATCCCACGAGGTAGCGGTGATACCGTAGTATAAAGGCCCGGTTGAGCGTGTTTTCCATGGAGGTTAGGGTAAGGATTGATAAAGGAAGGACAAGAACCTAGAGGAAGAAACACCGTTTCTTCCCGATGGTACTAATCCCCTTTATTAATAATTACCATAACTCCTAAATAGATCTTAATTTGGGTATAGAAAGCGGTTAGATTTATTGACTTTCCAAACTTACCCTAAACCTAACCCTAGCAAGATTTAGATCTAGATAGATTTAGTTTTTAGATTTAATCAATCCGTTCACACCGTTCGGAATTAACTCGTAAGAATAATTAGGAAATTCACAAAATCCCTGTGGACCGACCCATACTCACCGGCTAGCTACCAAGCGACGCCGTTCTTGATTGCGGTTATAAATTATTTTTGATAAATCAACAGTCCCGAATCACATGGAGGCAATGAGCGATAGGAGGGGTTTCGTCTCTCCCTGTATTGGGAGTTGATGTTGCGCTGTGTTCCATTGGCTATAAATGGAAGTCCCTGGCCAGGGCTGATATGGAGTGCTACTGGTAAGATTTATCAGTAGTTTCTCGATCTGTTATGAGCCTCACATCGACACGACTTATCGGTTACTGGGGTCTGACGTTTACCACCCCTAGACTGGATATGCGACATATTAGGCGAAGAGACCGGACTGCATGGGAGTGTTACTGATTGGATTCATAGGAGAACGTACAGGCTTGCTTGTTGATCATCTGATCGCTCAGTACCTGGGTGGCTGTTACGTTTAGCTGACCGCTTGCAGCTTATAGGTGTTTGATATGATCATCACCTACTGCCGGCGTATTGACGATTCTTTAGAGTCCTATACAGAGGTTCCCTGGCTCAAGAAAAATGGAGTAGGAGCACATATGTGATATGTGCGGGACCGAGAATAATACGATATGAGATACTGTATTCTATTCTTACGATATGTGATATCGGCTGGGTATATGTGATATAGCCGGGTCATCGGATCAAGTGTTGATTCGATGAATTGGTACATGTTATATTTGTCGGTTATATGTCATATAGCCGTATTATCGGATCAATTGTTGATTCGATAATTTAATGTATAATTATATATGTGATATATTACGTTACATTAACTAATATAAGCTCGCTTTATTGATTCTTTTTCTCACCGGATGATACATTGATGTATATGCGATATATGTTAATTGTATTATTTTCTTTTATTCCATATATATTATATATGTGATATATAATATTGTAACATGTTAGGGTTACAAATGCAACATGGATTTTGAGTTTAAACCAAGTTAGGGTTTGGATTAGGGTTAACTATTTGGATGAGTTTTGTGGAAGCTTCATGAAGCTTTGACTTTGTCATCTTGCTTTGATATTTTATGAAGATATTTTTTAACCCAACCCAAACCCTTAACCTATGATTTATTCTCTACAAGGGTTAAGGCTTTCATTCTTAACCCATGGTTGCAATTGTAACCACAACAATAATTCATTATTCATCACAAAAGGTTTTCTTCTTCTTCCTCCTCCTTGAAAAAAGCTTGCTAGCTTTTTGTGTTGTGGTGATTAATAGTGAGAAATTGAAAACAAAAAAGAGTAATATTCCTACTTCATCATCCTCATCTATTCTAGCCACTTAGATTAAGGTGTTCACTTCTCTAATTACTTCATTAGTGAAGTGTAAGCTTGGGTTAGAGATTCTTCACGGTAGATCATCTTAGATCATGAAGACTATAAGAAAGATGCCTCATTCACCTCATGGAGCCTCTCTAGAGTCGGAGTTCTTGATGATCGCAGCGAAGGGGCCTCAACACGGAGTTTATGAAGCGAAGGAACGGACTACAAAGGTTGTAATCCTAAACTCTATGTGATAAATACTTCTTTGTATGTGATACAAACTTGTTACCCTAATATTTCTAGCAAAGATTCTTGGTTTGTTTGCTTTGCACCTCTCTAATTTTAAAGTGGCATGAGTGATGCTACCAAACCCTAGACTAGGTGCAAGGGAAACCCAACAGCATACTATCACGTTGAGTAAGAAAGTCCTCTATATATATGTCCAAGCATCCACTATATCATACAATAATAGCCTCTAGGGCATACATATTCCTAATATTCTCCCACTTGCACAAAGGCCAGTTGTTGTGGTATCTCAAACCCAACATCCCAAAAATTCTTTCAAACTGCGTCTGGGCGAGGGCCTTCGTGAGTGGATCCGCTACGTTACCCTTCGTGTCAACTCTCCTGACCTCGATCTCCCGTTGATCTACTATTTCCCGGATCAGGTGATACCGCCTAAGAATATGTCTGGATCTCTGATGGGACCGGGTTTCCTTGGCCAAAGCTAAAGCTCCATTGTTATCACAATACACAAGTATCGGATGCTCAATAGTTGGAACCACACCATGTTCGGCTATGAACTTCTTCATCCAGACAGCCTCTTTGGAAGCATCGTTGGCAGCGATGTATTCTGCCTCCATCATCGAGTCTGCTACGGTATCTTGCTTGGAACTCTTCTAACATACCGCCCCTCTGTTGAGGGTGAAGAAAAAACCCGAGACCGACTTATTGTCGTCCTTATCACTCTGGAAGCTCGAATCGGTAAAGGAATCCACCTGGAGTTCTCCGTTACCATACACCAAGAACATTTCTTTAATCTTTCTCAAGTACTTAAGAATATTCTTCACAGCTGTCCAGTGTTTCTCCTCAGGATCTGATTGATACCTACTCAATATATCTAGTGAGTAAGCTACATCCGGTCTAGTACATAACATCCCATACATGATAGACCCGACTGCCGAAGCACAGTGTATCCCTTGCATGCGAGCCGTCTCCAAATCAGTCTTGGGAGACATCTCTTTAGAGAGAGTGATTCCTGAACAAGCGGGTAAATTACCATGCTTAGAATCTTCCATACTAAACCTTTTTAGTATGCTGTCAATATATTTGGATTGGGACAATCTCAATATCCTTTTAGATCTATCTCTATAGATCTGTATTCCTAGGATGTAGGAGGCATCACCTAGATCTTCCATGGAGAACTTGTGTGATAAGAAGAGCTTGACCGGGTGTAGCATAAGAACGTCGTTTACTATTAAGAGTATGTCATCCATGTACAATACGAGGAAGACAACCTTACTCTCTATAACCTTCTTGTATATACATGGTTCATCTACGTTTTTGATGAAGTCAAACTCTTTAATAGCTTCATCGAAATAGATGTTCCAGCTCCGCGATGCCTGCTTTAATCCGTAGATTGATTTAAGTAGCTTGCACACGCTTCCGCTGCTCCCACTGTCTATGAAGCCCTCTGGCTGTGTCATGTACACGCTCTCTTCTAAATCACCATTTAGAAAAGCGGTCTTGACGTCTATCTACCAGATTTCGTAGTCATGGTATGCAGCAGTGGCAAGTAGGATCCTGATGGACTTAAGCATAGCGACAGGAGAAAATGTTTCATCATAGTCGACACCTGGTCGTTGTTGAAAACCTTTTGCTACAAGTTTTGCTTTGAATGTCTCAACCTTTCCATCTACACAATTTTTCTTCTTAAAGATCCTCTTGCTCCCGATGGGCTTTACCCCTTCTGGAGCAACTTCCAAAGTCCATACTTTGTTGGTGTACATGGATTCCATCTCAGATCGCATAGCATCCAGCCATTTCACAGAGTCTCCACTTGTGATGGCCTGCTCAAAACTAGTTGGGTCATCATCTTCCATGATGCAATCCTCGCTCCCACCGTCTATGAGAAAACCGTAGTATCTCTCAGGTGGATAAGGAACCCTATTAGATCTGCGTAGTGGTTGATGTTTGTCAGGGACTATTGAATCCTCCGGTTCTACCAAATAGTCAGTTATAGTTTGTGTAGATGGAACTTCTTCCAGTTCTACCTCATTGCCACTAATTTCTTTCACAAGAAATTCTTTTTCTAAAAAGGTGGCATGTCGAGAAACAAACACCTTTTATTCCTCGGTGTGGTAGAAGATATACCCTCGCGGATGTTTGGGATATCCTACAAACTTGCACAAAACTGACATTGCCTCGAGATTGTCCGGATTTTGTGTTTTCACATAAGCCGTACAACCCTATATCTTAATAAAATTAAGACATGGTCTCTTCCTTTTCCATATCTCATATGGAGTGATAGGCTCGAATATGGTGGGAACCATATTCAATATGTATGCAGCTGTCTCAAGTGCATGACCCCAAAAGGAAATAGGTAACTCAGCAATGCTCATCATAGAGCGCACCATATATAATAGGGTCCGATTTTTTCGCTCCGAAACTCCATTGTGCTGTGGTGTATACGGAGGAGTAAGCTGAGAGAGAATCCCATTCAATTTTAAGTAGTCTTTGAATTCCGTGCTCAAGTATTCTCCTCCTTGATCAGATCGAATGATTTTAATATTTTTACCCATTTGGTTCTCTACTTCGCACTTATATTCCTTGAATTTCTTAAAAGATTCATATTTGTGTTTCATCAGGACCACGTGTCCGTATCTTGAGAGATCATCGGTGAATGTAATGAAGTATAAGGAACCATTCCTGGCATGTGTAGACATAGGACCGCATACATCACTATATATCAGTCCCAAGAGTTCAGTAGCTCTTTCTCCGTATCCAGTAAACGGAGTTTTGGTCATCTTCCCTTTGAGACGTGACTCGCAAATTTCATAAGATATAAATTTGAACTGATTCAAATATCCATCTTTATGAAACTTAGCTAGTCTTGTCGCATTGATATGATCTAGTCTACAATACCACAAGAAGGCTTCGTTCATTTCTGAACTTTTCCTCTTGTGTATGTTCTGTATGCTTAGAATTGTCATTTGATTTAGAACGTATATACCATTACATAACGTACCAAACCCAATCAACACTTGATTTAGAAAAATGTTCATAACATTATCCTCCAATACAAAATTATATTCTTCTTTATGCAATAAAGAAACTGATATTATATTGCGCATCGTATTTGGTACGTAATAACAGTCGTTCAGAATCAACGTATTACCATTTGGTAATACTAGGTGATATTCACCAACTGCTTTGGCTGCAACAATTGATCTATTCCCTACTTTTAGAGACATATCACCATTTTCCAGTTCTCTATCTCTTCTTAACCCGTGTGACAAATTACAAACGTGGGATCCTGATCCGGTATTCAATACCGAGGACGTAGAGCAAACTGAGAAACAGTTCTCGGTAACGAACCCACCCGAAGAAGATGCATCAGAATGCTCCTTCTTCATTCAGGTGGCGTGGGAATCCGGGTATTCCCATATTCCTTGCTCAGACTTATGACAATCATAAGAAAAAGCGGAACCAACGTTCCCCGGCTCAGTATAATAAGTGGGTTCGGTCAATACATCCATATTATTATCTTGATTAAGGCGTGTCATTGGTCGCTACGTGAAGAGAGAGAAGGAAACACTTTAGCGTGCGCTCTTTGCAAGATTAGATTGGTTATTATCTTATCTAATCAGGATGGCTCCCACTGTTTTTATCAAATCTTCCTTCAAACCATAAAAGGTAAGATTAGTCGGGATTAATTATACCCTACAAGTTCGCCAATCGGTCAGCCAGGCAGGTATTGGTACTCCGAGGGATTCTCCCCATTCTTTCGCATAGAACTAATTAAATAACCTTGTTTCCGCAGGGGCATAACCCCGTTAACACCTTTCTTAGAACCTACTAGATCAGCTAATTGTAAAGTGGAAAACTCTCCCAGGAGTAACACTTACTCGCAGTGGGTATCGGGATCCAACTATCTCATAGAAAGTATGCAATCTCATTGCAAAATTCAACACTTGAAATACCCGATATCTATTTTTACCCCTAACGACCTATGACCTTGACGAAGGCCAACAAACCATAGACCACTAGTCAAGTTCAACTCGTTCATTTCATGATTGAATTAAACCCACTCTTACAACCCTTGACGCGGGCCAATAAGGTCGTACAACTACCCTAATCCAATCGCATCATATGCGGCAGATAAGCACTAATCATCTACCGTACACTATGCCTTGACGAAGGACAACAAACGCAGCATGAATACTAAATAGTACTTATCTAAAATGACGGAAGGCTACGAATGGTTTTTATGAAAACCTTTAACGTAATGAACTTGATATCGTTATAGAATCTAATGATTTGAAAACGAGTGTTTTTTGTAGTTTTTCTAGTTTTGCTAAAGAGGTCACTCCCGGTGAAGGGATCTCGACTCTTTCCTCATCGAATGAGGTGCTGAATATTGATCAAGGAATACCACTATGCAAAACAAGAACTAGAGAAGTTATAAAAACAAAACCGAGTGGGTTGTAGCATTTACTAGTTTTGCTAAATAGGTCACTCCCGGTAAAGGGATCTCGGCTCTTTCCTCATCGAATGAGGTGCTGGATATTCATCAAGGAATACCACTATGCAAAGCAAGAACTAGAGCTACCTTTTTTTAAAAAAATTTTGATTCTACAACATCTTTAGGTTTCTTTTCTTTCCATTAATCTCATTAATGAAGTCCCATCATTTATGTTTCCCTAAACATCACAGAAAAGAAGCGAAAATAGAATGTACGCTTATGCCATTCACATTCGCCATGGGGCCCCGTCATGCACCATTAGGTTACTTAACTAACGGCAGAGCGAGGCCTGGACTAGCGCTGGTGGAAAACATAAGCAACGTTTATTATATATATCATATATATACAGCATTCGTCTCACGCAGTTATATGATCACATCACAGAACTCAAGCAGCAAAAGTCAACATATGAAATATTGGATATACTGGGAGGTCCGTGTTTTAAATTTAGCCAGTAATGAAAAATACGGATTCCACGGTCGTGATGAATAGCCAAACCCACATCCCTAGACCCCTACAAGGGAGGCAAGCAACCCTGCCAATTCTAGAGTTAGAAGACCCGGTCTCGACTCCTCGAGATGGTCTCCCACTGGACTCTAGAACTCGGTTACTTGTGCTCCCCGCCTTGGGTCTATCCTAATGCAGAAAAGTAAATAATATACATCAATGGTGATATCATCCTCAATTCGGAAGTGTCCCACCAAAAGAATATTACATACAATTTTTACATGAATGAAAATAGAAAAACTCTTATCTCACGTCAAAACCCTCGGCTATTCAATCACGTCGATCCAATATAATATATCATAACAACACATAATATCACATGTCATCAACGTAAGTAAATATGCGTATCCCAAATTCCGTTGACATATAGTAACGAGATCGGGAATACACCATATATTACACTTACGGTCGTAGAAAAGAAATGAAAAACTACAATAATTAGAATCTATATTTTCCTTAGACATCATAAATCCGGAATATCTCATATTCCGAATTTCATGCCTAACATTATAAACCTTGCATTTTAGTCTCAAATCGAAAACGCTTTTCAATAATTTAGTCGGGTAATTCAACAAGATTCCCGACTACCTGATCGAATGCTCGTCGAGAACTTTAGTAGATGGCCGCACCCCCGATGCCGTCGACGAAGTGCACTTAGGTGGAACACCGTGGCTGCGAGCACCCGAGTGGATGCTTTTGGCAACGGGGTTCTTCTAAAGTCACTTGGTCGGGGCTATGGGGAGTGGCTATCTAGTAATATTATCCGGCAAGTATTCGCGTACTATACGTGATTGCGACGGAGTTTTGATCCGAATCAAAACTCCGTGGCAATCGGTCAATAGAGACTAAAATGCTAGATTTATAAAACACTAACTAGTTTTCTCAAAACTAATTTGATATGGATTCTAAATATTGTATCACATATCAAACTTAAACCCAAAACGATGTTAAAATTGCGAGTACGAAACACTCTGAATTGCCCTAATAGAAAGATAACATCACATACAATCTTGGCAAAATCAAACATAGACTAAAAACCTAAAACCAAGAGATCGGAATACCATAAAAATTTCAAGGTTTTACTGCTACAGTAAAAAGGTGAGGCCGTTTTTTTTACAAAGTCGCTGGCCAAATTTTGGTTTGTTTTGCCTCGAATTTTTCTGGTATTCTAGATACTTCATAAGTAGCATTTTGCACTTGTTTAAAAAAATTTTAGAAGACTTCTAAAAATCAACAGAAGCTTGGGTTTCGAATTCCAGTTTTTGGAGTTGTTTCGGTTTCGTAATTCTACAAACATCATCTAATTCTCTAGCTTGGCTCTGATACCATGAAAGTGTACTCTAGAACCACCACTGGGTTTTACTAAGCATCAACCATGCAATTTTTAAAAATATAGGGTGCTAAGCTACACTATCCTAGAATCTTAACTAAATGATTAGGGTTTTAGCATGATATATAAAACTTTACACTAAGTAAAGGAGGCAACAACCTTTGAAGACCAAGCCCTTCACTTCAATAGCTCTGGGTAGTAATCCCTACGACTCCTCTAGGCTCCACTTGAAGAAGGTACGATCTTCCTACGTGATCTTCATGTCGAAGATGATCCACCTCAAGCTTCTCTAATCCAAGCTACCACTTCACTAATCTTTCTTTAGTGACGCAAACACCCTAGTTTAAAGTGCTAATCTAAACTAGGATGATGAAGTAGGGATTCTAAGCTCACTTATTCAAAACTCTATGGTTCACATCATATGTGAAGGTTAGGATTTTGAGGTGGAGGAAGAAGAAGAAGGAAAGACTTATAGAGAGTGAAAGCAAATGAGCTTATGAAAAAATATTCAAGTGAATAATGGCTCTCTATTTCATCTCACTTATTGAAGCATGCCATTTTTAATAATAATAAAATGTAACCATGCTTCTATAGTGAAAAGAAAATCAATAAAGAATTGATCAAGCCATGCTTCACCCATTCATCAATTTCCACCTCTTTTACTATTTTCCAAATAATAGAAAATCCAACCATGCTTCATAATATATATACATATATCATATATATATTAATATATATATATATATATATTAAGAAGAAAATAATTAGTGGGCTATAATATTAGCTAATATATAATTATATCAAATATAAATAAATATCATTTATCTGAATACCAGATTATCAAATCAACACTTGATTCAATAATCTGATTATATCGCATATAACCGACTAATATCATTTATCTGAATATCAGATTATCAAATCAACACTTGATTCAATAATCCGGTTATATCACATATAATCTAACCGATATCAAATTACCGCCAGATTAGAATACGGTATCATATGCTCGTATTTAATCAGGCCCCCCACATATATCAACATATATGCCCTACTTCATTTCTCTTGAACTATGAAATCTCTGTGTGGGACTCTAAAGACTCGTCAATATGCCAGCAATAGGTGATGATCACATCAGTCACCCATAAGCCGTCAGCGGTACTAGCTGGACGTAACGGCTATCCAGGTATTGAGGGAAAAGAAGATCAATAAGCAAGCTTGTCCAAACTCCCCGTAAAACCTATAAGCAACACTTACCGTACAGTCCGGTCACTTCGTCTGATATGTCGCATATCGAGTCAAGGGGTGAAATCGTCAGACCCCAGTAACTGGATAAGTCATGCCGATGTATGGCTCATAACGGTTCGAGAAACTACTGATAACACTTATCGGTAAATCTCATCAGCCCTGGTCAGGGACTTACTGTTATAGCCAATCGAGTATAGCGCAACATCAACTCCCTATACTGGGAGAGACAAAACGCCTCCTATCGCTCACTGCCTCCATGTGACTCAGGACTGTACCCAAAACCCATATGTTTGCATGACTCCTTTGAGCCGTGGTAAGGAGGAAATCAAAGCACAGTGGGAACCACACAAGACACTATGAAGTAGAGATCCATATGTTGCAAGAAAAAGGGTTGGTACTCATAATATATTCTCTTTACTTTTGACTTCTCTGGTTTTAGACAAATATTTCGTTGAAATACAGGGTCCAAGTTTTGAGAAGTTATAGATATAAGAATAAAATAGAGAACCAATTGTTGAAAGTATCAGGATTCTTCGAGATGGTCGAAGATGTAGATACTTGTGGTAGGTATTCCGTTATAAGTAATGGTTTTGAGAACTTGCTTCTCTTTTAGGTTACTCATATGTGGATGCACTCCTAGATGAGTATGCTGCTTGGCCTCCTTCCATTTGGTTGATATGCACTGGAGACAGCTACATGATTTTGAATCTGGTTCCAATTAAATTAGTGCCTTTGTTTCTATATGGTATATAGAATCAATTCATATCTTAACGATGTTAAGGTATAGGGAGTTGTTCAGCTAATGCTTAAATCCAGAATCCGGATAAACTCTAGGCATATTTCAGTAATGGCAGTTTGTGGGTTATCCCGGGTTTTGACGATGGTTAACTTTCTACCATCAGGAAGATCAATAGTTATATAGTTCTTAACTCGCCACCAGTTTTAGTAAAATGGATTCTTTTCAGAAAATATTAGTGGGAGTATGGTAGAACTGGAAGTGATTCTAGAACCACAAACGATTACTGAAAATTTAATAGAACATAATGATTCAATAGGTTTCGACATTCCATTAGCCACTCCGCAAATTTGGTAGGTAACCTCAGGTACCCGATGGGTACTTCGGTCTTCTCAAAGACGGTGATAGGGAGGTTCTCGTTTACCCAGACTTGCTATTGCTGCTGCTCTAGACTATAAGACCCGACAGGAGGATGAGTATATCATCGTTCTAAACTAGCTTTAGAAGTGCACGTGTATATGAATCTGCCAGAAGGTTGTTGTAGTCAGTGGGAGCAGCGGAAGCATAGTGGGCTAGTAGCTTATGTCTATTTAAAGACTAAAGCAGGTATAGTGGAAATAGATCGTCTATTTTTGATGTGACAGTCATAGATTTTGACTTCATCAGAATAGGAGATGGATCTGGTAAGAAGATAGTAGAGTGTGATGTCCAGGTATTTAAATGGCATGCACTTGATTGGGAGAGATCTTCCTATACTACGATCGGTTATATACTGTGGCTGTCATAAGGAGTTTCTCCATAAATGATATGGATATAATATCAGGGATTCTGGTGACTAGATCTATGGTTTTAGATCTAGATTTGGAAGTGTCCCAATTTGGGTATCTTAACATTATTCTAAAGGTGTTTTAGAATGGAGGACTCCTGGCGAGGTGGTAGTATTCGCGGGTGATGAAGTCACCCTCTCTAAAAGATGTCTTACAGACTGATGGGGAGAGGGATTTGCATGATTGGCATATCACTTGCTTAGGCAATTGAGTCAATCATGAGATGTCAAGTACAACACCAGATATTGCATTTGCACTGGCTGCAATAAGCATATATATTAATTCAATCCTGGAGAAAAGTTGGGAAGCAGTTATAAACATAAGTGGATGTTCTTGGATATGGTAATGGCAGCCTCCTTCGGGAGACGGATATCATTTCAGGCTTCCAAGATGACCTGGATGACAGAGTGGCTGTTAGAGTTATAGTTTTCCCTCTTTTGAGGGACAGTATGTTGGAAAGGTGGTCCAAGAGGAAACTGTGGATGGCATTGTAAGTCGATGTAGTACACCCCAGTACTTATGGGGAGGCGGAATTTTCAAAAACGATCAAGTTTAAAGAACGAACATCGACTAACCGCATGAATCGAAGCTAAACAAATAATAACCGAACACATAGCTATACTAAACTATAGTGTTAAGGGATTATACCTAATGAAAACTAGTCCTTCGTCTTTACGATCTCCTTGTTCTCCTCGGCCTTCTCTAGGTAGTAGACGATCCACCCGAGAGCAAAACTCCAAGCTAAACCTCTAAACTTGAGGCAACTAACCTTCTTGGATTGCTAATCAAAGAAGTTAGGATGAGATAGAGTGATAGTTATGGATTGTTTAGTCTAACTAATCCTTTGATCTCAACTCATGAGGTGTAAGGATTAGGGTTTGAAGATGAGAGCTTGAGGAGAGAGAAGGTGAGAATGAATCTAATGAGAATAGTAAATCTATCATAATATATATGAACCTTTAATATTCATCCATAAAAGAAAAACTAAATGATGAATAATGAAGTTTCATAAATATCTAGTGGTGATTCATAACCATGACTCATTAAGCATTTATCATGCATTAATGATATGCATGAATCACCCTCATGACTCACTAAACTCATTTAATGCAAATGACACCTAAACCTCCCTAGTCACCACTTCTAGAAGCTTCTCGAGTAATTACGAGAACGCCCCTCCGATCCGTAAAAATACGGAAAAACTTTAGACTGTATAAATCCAATAACCGGATACCAGTAACTGGCTTAAACCAAAGCCGACTGGTAAAAACTGTCCGAAAGTCGTACGCGCGTAAACGCACGTATGCGTCCGAACCCTTTGTCGCAAAACCATGCAACCTCTATATCGTTTCGCCTGGAGTAGGAAACTCTCTGTGTGGGACTCTAGAGACTCGACTACTACGCTGGCAGTGGGTTTAACCACAGACCGCAAGCGGCACTAGCTGTACGTAACGGTCCCCAGGTAGTTGTCGATAAGAAGGCCGATGAGAAAACCCATCCGAACTCCTACTGAGTCTGATGTGACAATCTCCATACAGTCCGGTCCGTTCGTCCAAGACTATCGCATATCGGGCCTAGGGGGGCGGCAAGCGTCAGTCCCCTAATAGCGGTATAAGTCGTGTCGGAGGGAAGCCCATTACACCCTGAGAAACTACTGGAACCTACCAGTAAATCTCGCTTGCCCTGGCCAGGGACTTTGCATAATGGCTCTCTGACACAGCACGATATCTACTCCCAATACCGGGAGGGACGAATCCTGTCTAACCGCCACTGCCTCCAAGTGCTCGGGACTGCACCCAACTGCTACCTGTTTGCACGACTCCTTTGAGCCGTGGTAGGGTAGCAATCTAAGAACAGTGGGACACACTCGAGGCGAAGTAGCAGTGTCAAGTCTGCGGACTACGCTGTACTCATGTCACCTGGGAACTGTTTACTGACGACTGGTATCAAACCAACCAACAGTTCCCTGTGAGTCCTGTCCGGTGTACCCGTAACCTAACGAGCACCTGTATACTATCTCCAGTACGACGTACTGACGGCTGTGGGACAGACCATCTCCCCAACTGGGATGAGAAGCGTACACACCAGTCTACTCCGGAGTATCGATGCTCTGTCTCGATAATCCAACGACCAGGGACCTGAATAAGGATGTGCTTGTAGACTACCCAGCCCCCACTAGTGTGACTGCCATCACAACGCTGGTAGACAAGCAAGATCCTAAGAGCTCTATCAATACGTACACTCACATATTAAGATAGAAAAACCAAGTAGCATACTACCATGTTTAGCAAGACTGTTATATACATGTGAATATCCCAAGCTTCCATTAAGTAATATACAAGCTAGTATGATACAGTAATGGCCTTCTAGGGCATAAACACTAACAGGCATGGCGCAGGATATTGATTAAATTCAGTGGATGATACATTCTAAGAAGTTTGTTGGATTTGGAGTTCATTTATGAACTGGGTCCCATCAGATATCCAGACAAATTCTAAGACAGGTATTGCTCATCTCGAGAGATGGTCTTTCTCCGCGAAGTTGAGATATTGAAAGATATAGAAAGAAATATTGGAGCGGATCCAATCACTGAGGCTATTTCTCGAACACAATAGTTTCACAAACGAGCTTTGCGAAACTGATTAGTAGAGAAGTTGGGTGTTTGGTATCACACGAGCTGTGAGTATGCGACACTGCAATAATTGGCCTTAAGTGCATGTGGGAGATTGTGGGCGATAGTGCCCTCAAGTCAATTATTGAATCGTAGGCATGCGATTGCGATGATTGAGTGAGGATCTATACAGATAGAACAGTCTTACTCAAAATGATAATATGCTATCTTGTTTGTCTTTATCATCTTGTACATGCTTTATGTGGTATTAAAGATCACTATTATATGTTGATAGAGCACATAGGATTCTTTCTTGACTACCTGCATTATAATGGAGATCATATACATGGGAGCTGGGTGGTCTACAAGCACATCCTTAAATGTCCCTAGTCGTGGGAGTTTCGAGACTTGGCATCGATACTCCTGAGTGGACTAGTGTATACTGATCGAGACCCCGATGAGGGACGGTGGGCTGGTCTCACAAACCATTGGTGTTAGTTTGTTCACCTAAGATAGTATACTGGTGCTCATTGGGTTATGAGTACACTAGATGGACTCGCCGGGAACCTGCTAGTTGGTACTATACCTATTGTCAGATAGCAGTTCCCAGGTGACATATGTGCAGGTTATTCTGTCGACCTGAGATCATTATTTGTCTCGTGTGAGTTCCCACTGTGCTTTGATTACTACCCTACCACGGCTCAAAGGAGTCGTACAAACAGGTTTTAGTTGGGTACAGTCCCGAGCCACATGGAGGCAGTGAGAGGATCGTCGGGGATTCGTCTCTCTCGGTATTGGGGGTTGATGTCACGCAGTGCACGGGTGGCCATCACCAAAAATCCTTGGCCAAGGTAGTCGAGAATTACTTATTTGGATTAGCAGTTTCTCAGTTGGTAATGGGCCTCATACCGACACGAAATGTCGCGTTATTAGGGGTCTGACTTTATCCACCCCCTAAACTCGATATGCGATACTCTTAGACGAACAGACCAGACTGGAAGGATATTGTCACGGACAGGCTCAGTAGGGGTCAGGATGAGTTTGCTCGTCGGCCTCCCTTTCGCTCAATACCTGGGTAGCCGTTACGTACAGCTAGTGCCGCTGACGTGCTTGTGGTTAAACCCACTGCCAGCGTATTGACGAGTCTTTAGAGTCCCACACGGAGGGTTTCCCTGCTTCGGGCGAAACGATGTAGAGGTCGTATGGTTTTGCGGCAGGGTTCCATCATATACGTGGACTTGTGAACGTATCATGATTTGGACGGATAATACTAGTGGGTTTCGGTTTAAACCGGATCCTAGTATTATATTGTTGGATTATTTTCGTCTCATTGTATTCGTATTCTTCTGAATACGGATGCGGGTATGTATATACGGATGAGGGGTATTCTTATAATATCTTACAAGATTACTTTAAGAAGATTACACCTCATTATGTTTTAAACCTTTTTGGATTAAAAGGTTTATGAGGTGGAGGATGAGGTGTTTATTGCATTATTGTGGCGTGGCTTAGTAGTGACTCATGGTTACTATTCTAGCATGCTAGTTTTTTGTATGTTGTGAGATTTTTGTTGACTTAAGATATTTTGAAGACATGAGATATTTATTTGGATGGCTCCATTATTTCTATTAACTCTCACAACACAAAAAAAAAGACTTGGCCGTTTTCTTGAGTTGTCTTTCACTCTCATCCTCAAGCTTCTTCTTCTACCTCCAACCTTCAAGTCTCATGCATTGAGAAACCTAGGGTGTTATGAGAAAAATTAATCCATCACTACACTCTACATCCTCTAGGCTATCTAGTTTAGCGATCTAGGTATCCTAGTTACCTCGGCTATTGAGATAGGAGCTCGGAATACAAATTCTCGAGTGGATCATCTTCGATGGAGGGAGACCGGAGATCAAGCTTGATCATGGAGGTCTCTGGAAGCTTGGGAAGATGGTTGAAGACCGAAGGACACGGATCAATTCGGTATAACCATTCTACACTCCTTATTATTATCTAGTTTATGGTTAATGGTAAATCCGGGCATCGGGTTCCGTTAGCGCCAGTTTAGAAAAAAAAATCCGCATTCGGCCACGGTTTGATTGCCAGGGTGCTGGAGAAACCCAACATGGTATCAAAGCCAACCCATTAACTCCTTACTAGCATTTTTAGACGATGTTAAAGTATCGAAACCGAAACAACTCCGAAACAATACACGAAGTATTCCAGTTTCTATCGATTTTTATATAGTCTTCAAAAATTATTTAAACAATTGCAGAAGACTACCTTGGTGAAAACTAGAATACCCCCCAAAAAATGAACTCCTTTCACCTGTTTTGGCCCGGACACATTGTGAATAAAACCAGCCTGGCTGGTTTTTCATTTGTGTTAGGACTTTATTTTTGGGGGGGTGTTCTAGGCTCTGGAATATTGGTTCTCTGGTATTATTTGTTTTGCCCAGTTTGAATATTGTGTTATCTTTTGGATTGGGGACAATACGGGGTATTTCGAAGTCATTATTTTTAGCATTGTTTAAAAGTTTACAATACATACATTACTATCTGCAACCGTGAATGTCATTAGAGCGGTACAACTCTTCCAATTACTATATGTCTTTTAGACGGGTTTTCGAACATGACATTCACGTTGATGTTCTGTATAGTGCTGTGGTTTTGGTTGGATCGTCATGGTGGATAGCCAGTGGTGCAATGGTAGTACAGTTTAAATTCATTTGTACATTTGATTTTATCGGGCGAGCGTCCGGCATGTGGACCGCCGTCTCTGCCAGTTTGTATATTGTTTGTTTGGGGCACGACCGGGATGAGGTCGATATCACCCTTGTACATATTATTTTCTTTTCTGTACTAGGAGTACCCCAAGGAGGAGTGCACGAATATCCGGGTTCCAGAGGGCAACTATTCTGCATCTCATAGCGTTGAGACAGAGCGGGCCTAACTCTAGAATTGGCAGGCTATTCGCCTCACTCGTAGGGGGTATAGGTTGACCCACGGAGGGATGCCCAAGTTACCGGATTCCGTGATGTGCTGGATGGCCCATTCACGTTGTTGATTGGGGTTGCCTCGCTTCTGGGATTGGCGGGTAATTTGCCGCGCTCGTAGGGGTCTAGGTTTTCATTGCACAAGCTATCCACATGACAGGGAACGTCAGGTCTCATTTGCGGCTCAAGTGAAACCCGAGGCTCCAGGCTTATGCACCACTCTGTGTTGCTTGGCTGAGATTCTGTGATGTTGCTTTATATCATGCCTGGGATGATTGTTATATATATTTATATATATACTAGTAGATGTCGTATATGTTTTGCACCCGCACTAGTCCAGCCCCCGCTTTGTCGTTAGTTAAGTAACCTAACGGGTGATGACGGGACCCAGTGATGAATGCGGATGGCATATACGTACATTATATTTTTCGTTCTTTTCTGGTGTGATATGTTTAATTGATGGGACAGCGTTGATTCTGGTCAATTCAAGGATAACAAACCTATATGATGTTGTTGAAACCAAGTTTTTTAAAAACTGATATTACAGACGTTCTCTTTTGCTTTGCACAGTGATATTCGGTTATGAATATCCAGCACCTCATTCGATGAGGCAAGAGCTGAGATCCCTTTATCGGGAGTGACCTCTTGGGCAAAAGTTTGCGTCAGGGTAATAACTTCACTATAGTCGATTCTTTTGCTTTGCATCGTGGTATTCAGTTTGGAATATCCTGCACCTCATTCGACGAGGAAAGAGTCGAGATCCCTTCACAGGGAGACCTCTTTAGCAAAAGTTTGTGCCACTATATATTTGAAAAACCACTTAGATTCTTTCAACGATATCAAGTTCATAGATTTGTTGGCCTTTGTCAAGGTCATGAACCGCATAGGGTAAAAATCACATCGGGAGTTTCAAACATACAGGAAACTTGCCGGGCATGCGCATACCTTCTGTAGTGTGGTGACTTGAGTGGTTTCCATCAAGTTATTATGCGATGATAGTTGGATCCCGATTCCCACTGATGGGTAGGATTACTCCTCGGGTGATTTTAGATGATCGCGACTAATTCTCCTTTAGGTTTGGAGGAGAATTCGATGAAACAGTGGGAGACATCCTGATTAGATAAAGTGATTAACCATTCTGATCTAGGTTAGAGTGCATGCTGAGTGTTTATTTTCTCTCTCTCTCTTTGGCAGCGACCATGGCCCGACCCTAGACTAAAACTCATGAACCAAGTTAACCGAACCTTCTTAAAAACTTTGGCTTTTGGATTGTCATGGAGTCGCGTATATCATTGCCACTTCTATATCACCTTTACATTTCTCCAAAACACCCCGTAACACTATGAAGATCCACATTTATTGGATATTCCATCGTATAGTTAAATACGAACTCAAAGGAACTTGTTCCAGTTCGAGGATGGATTATGGTTCTTGAGAAATTGAATAGGATTATTCGGTTGTCTTTTCCCTTTACCTTCTCTCAGGTTGCGAGGGCTTCTAGGATTAGGAGAGTACACCTAGTGTGCTTATTGGATAGTCTTCTTCGAAACCATAAACAGGTGCCGAAAGGTGGGGAAAGGAGAAAACCAATTAGCCTAAGTGTGGTGTGCATAAGGTAATAAGTAAAGACATAGAAAGGGATTAGAATAAGGGCAAAACGAAATTGCGACTGCTATCATTCACGATAAAACCGTGTATACTCATGCCACTCTTACATCCACTTTGGATTTCTCCAGAACACTTCGTATCACTACGAAGATCCATATTGCTTGGATATGCCATCGTATAGTTACATACGAACTCGAAGGAACTTTTTCCAGTTCGAGAATGGATTCTGGTTCAAAAGAAATAGAATAGGATTATTCAGTTGTCTTTTCTCTTCACCTTCTCTCAGGTTGCGAGGGCTCCTGGTATTAGGAGAGTACACCTATTATTCTTATTGGATAGTCTTCTTCTAAAGCTTAGGCAGGTGTCGAAGGGTAGAGAAGGAAGAAAATCAATTAGCCCAAATATGGTGTACAGAAGGTAATAAGTAAAGACATATAAAGGGATTGGAGTGAGGGAAAAGAAGTATACGGTTACTTTCATGAATCAGGATAATGGAAGAGGTATTACTAGGAATACCCGGATACCCCTTTGAAATATTTTTCATGTTTCAGATTTTCTATGCAATGTTAAGTGAAAATTGTTTTCCCAATTGGATTCTAACTCCAGGGTATGTATTTACCAGGTTAGATTCTCACATCTGTATGGCGTTACAGATGGTGAGTGGGAGTAAGATATTGGAAATTGGGTGATTAGATCCTCTATATTTCGAAATTCTTTGTAATTAGTGATATTTGAGGAAATCACCTGGGTTTTGCCTCATGGCAAGTATTTGGTTTTGAATATCCGTTGTTATACACCAATTTCAAACTGATATATCTATACGTTTATTTTATAAAGTGAGATATAACTTTTTGAAATTATGTCTATAACATTTAGCTATATCAATTGGTGATTAGGTTAGGTGCATTCAAGAACGGTGTAATTCTTCTTAACCATAGTACAGTTTTTCAACCTACAACGCACAGGGTTTGAGTTGTTAAACTCAGGGGACTTATACAAAGTATTGTATGTTGTCCGATGTCCGTTAGGACAAAGGGGTTGGTACTTGTACTATATTCTATTTACTCATGACTTCTCCAGTTGTAGACAACTATTTTGTTGAAAAACAAGATCCGGATTTTGAGAAGTTATAGGTATATGAATGAAGCAGAGAACCATATGTTGCAAGACAAAGGGTTGGTACTCGTACTATATTCGCTTTACTTTTGACTTCTCTGGTTTTAGGCAAGTATTTCGTTGAAATACATGGTCCAAGTTTTGAGAAGTTATAGGTATAAGAATAAAGTAGAGAACCATTTGTTGAAAATATTAGGATTCTTCGAGGTGGTCGAAGATGTAGATACTTGTGCTAGGTATTCCTTTGTAAGTAATTGTTTTGAGAAATTGCTTCTCTTTCAGGTTACTCATATGTGGATGCACTCCTAAATGAGTAATGCTTCTTGGCCTCCTTCCATTTGGTTGATATGCACTGGAGACAGCTGCAAGATTTGGAATCCGGTTCCAATTAAATTAGTACATTTATTTCTATATGGTATATAGAATCAATTCATATCTTAACGATGTTAAGGTATAGGGAGTTGTCCGGCTAATGCTTAAAACCAGAATCCGGATAAATTCTAGGCACATTTCAGTAATGGCAGTTTGTGGATTATCCCGGGCTTTGACGGGGGTTAACTTTCTACCATCAGGAAGATCAATAGTTATATTTTTCTTAACTCGCCACCAAAATAATTCTTTTCAGAAAACATTAGTGGGAGTATGGTAGAACTGGAAGTAATTCCAGAACCACAAACGATTACTGAAAAATTTAATAGAACCTAAATATTCAATTGATTTCGACATTCCATTCCACTTCCCAGATTTGGTAGGTAACCTCAGGTACACGAGGGGTACTTCGGTCTTCTTAGAGACGGTGACAGGGAGGTTCTTGTTTACCCAGACTTGCCATTGCTGCTGCTCTAGACTATAAGACCCGGCAGGAGGATGAGTATATCGTCATTCTAAACTAGCTTTAGAAATGCACGTGTATATGACTCTGCCAAAAGGTTGTTGTAGTCAGTGGGAGCAGCGGAAGAATAGTGGGCAAGTAGCTTATGTCTATTTATAGACTAAAGCAGGTATAGCGGAAATAGATCATCTATTTTTGATGTGACAGTCATAGGTGTTGACTTCATCATAATAGGAGATGGATCTGGTAAGAAGGTAGTTGAGTGTGATGTCCAGGTATTTAAATGGCATGCACTTGATTGGGAGAGATCTTCCTATACTACGATCGATTATATACTGTGGTTGTCATAAGGAGTTTCTCCACATATGATATGGATATAATATCAGGGATTCTGGTGACTAGATCTATGGTTTTAGATCTAGATTTGGAAAGTGTCCCAATTTGGGTACCTTAACATTATTCTAAAGGTGTTTTAGAATGGAGGACTCCTGACGAGGTGGTAGTATCCGCAGGTGATGAAGTCACCCTCTCT
This sequence comes from Agapanthus africanus, assembly GCA_030015575.1. Classification (NCBI taxonomy): domain Eukaryota; kingdom Viridiplantae; phylum Streptophyta; class Magnoliopsida; order Asparagales; family Amaryllidaceae; genus Agapanthus; species Agapanthus africanus. The sequence goes on from JASDDO010000031.1 coordinate 569,435,058, forward strand.
AAAATATGTCTTACAGACTGATGGGGAGAGGGATTTGCATGATTGGCATATCACTTTCTTAAGCAATTGAGTCAATCATGAGATGTCAAGTACAACACCAGATATTGCATTTGCACTGGCTACAATAAGCATATATATTAATTCAATCCTGGAGAAACATTGGGAAGCAGTTATGAACATAAGTGGATGTTCTTGGGATATGGTAATGGCAGCCTCCTTCGGGAGACGGTTATCATTTCAGCCTTCCAAGGTGACCTGGATGACATAGTGGCTGTCAGAGTTATAGTTTTCCCTCTTTTGAGGTACAGTATGTTGGAAAGGTGGTCCAAGCGGAAACTGTGGATGGCATGGTACAGGATACTGATTAAATTCAGTGGATGATACATTCTAAGAAGTTTATTGGATTTGGAGTTCATTTATGAACTGGGTCCCATCAGATATCCAGACAAATTCTAAGACAGGTATTGCTCATTTCGAGAGATGGTCTTTCTCCGCGAAGTTGAAATATAGAAAGATATAGAAAGAAATATTGGAGCGGATCCACTTACTGAGGATATTTCTCGAACACAATAGTTTCACAAACGAGTTTTGCGGAACTGATTAGTAGAGAAGTTGGGTGTTCGGTATCACACGAGCTGTGAGTATGCGACACCGCAATAATTGGCCTTAAGTGCAAGTGGGAGATTGTTGGCTATAGTGCACTCAAGTCAATTAGTAAATCGTAGGCACGCGATTGCGATGATTGAGGGAGGACCTATACGGATAGAACAGTCTTACTCAAAATGATAATATGCTATCTGGTTTGTCTTTATCATCATGTACATACTTTATGTAGTATTACATATCACTATTACATGTTGATAGAGCCGATAGGATTCTTGCTTGACTACCAGCATTATGATGGCGATCATATACGTGGGAGCTGGGTGGTCTACAAGCACATCTTTAAATATCTCTAGTCGTGAGAGTTTTGAGACTGGGCATCGATACTCCAGAGTAGACTAGTGTATACTGATCGAGACCCCGATGAAGGACGGTGGCCAGGTCTCACAAGCCATTGGTGTTAGTTTGTTCACCTAAGATAGTATACAGGTGCTCATTAGGTTATGAGTACACTAGACGGACTCGCCGGGAACCTTCTAATTGGTACTATACCTATTGTCAGATAGCAGTTCCCAGGTGACATGTATGCAGGTTACTCTGTCGACTTGAGATCGTCATTTGTCTCATATGAGTTCCCACTGTACTTTGATTACTAACCTACCACGGCTCAAAGGAGTCATACAAACAGTTTTTAGTTGGGTACAGTCCCGAGCCACATGGAGGCAGTGAGAGGATCGTCAGGGATCCGTCTCTCCCGGTATTGGGGGTCGCGCAGTGTACGGATGGACATCACCAGAAATCCTTGGCCAAGGTAGTCGAGAATTACTGATTTGGATCAGTAGTTTCTCATTTAGTGATGGGCTTCATACCGATACGAAATGTCGCGTTATTAGGGGTTTGACTTTATCCACCCTCTAAACTCGATATGCGATACTCTTAGATGAACAGACTGGACTGGACGGATATTGCCACGGACAGGCTCAGTAGGGGTTAGGATGAGTTTGCTTGCCGGCCTCCCTTTCGCTCAATACCTGGGTAGCCGTTACGTACAGCTAGTTCCGCTGACGTGCTTATGGTTAAACCCACTGCCGGCGTATTGACGAGTCTTTAGAGTCCCACACAGAGGGTTTCCCTACTTTGGGTGAAATGATGTAGAGATCGTATGGTTTTGCGGCAGGGTTCGGTCATATACGTGCACTTGTCCACGTATCATGATTCGGACGTATAATACTAGTGGACTTTGGTTTAAGCCGGATCCTAGTATTATATTGTTGGATTATTTTCGTCTCATTGTATTTGTATTCTTCGGAATACGGATGCGGGTATGTATATACGGATGAGGGGTATTATTGTAATTTCTTACAAGATTACTTTTAGAAGATTACACCTCATTATGTTTTAAATCTTTTTGAATTAAAAGGTTTATGAGGTGGAGGATGAGGTGTTTATTGCATTATTGTGTCAAGGCTTAGTAGTGACTCATGGTTACTATTCTAGCATGCTTAGTTTTTTGTTTGTTGTGAGATTTTTGTTGACTTAAGATATTTTGGGTTGACTTAAGATATTTTGGAGATATGGGATATTTATTTGTATGGCTCCATTATTTCTATTAACTCTCACAACACACAAAAAAAAGACTTAGCCATTTTCTTGAGTTGCTTCTCACTCTCATTCTCAAACTTCTTCTTCTACCTCCACCCTTCAAGTCTCATATGTTGAGAAACCTAGGGTGTTATGAGACAAATTAATCCATCACTACACTCTACATCCTCTAGGCTATCTAGTTTAGCGATCTAGGTATCCTAGTTACCTCGGCTATAGAGGTAGAAGCTCGGAATACAAATCCTCGGGTGGATCATCTTCGATGGAGAGAGACCGGAGATCAAGCTTGATCATGGAGGCCTCTAGGAGCTTGGGAAGATGGTTGAAGACCGAAGGACACGGATAAATTCGGTATAACCATTCTACACTCCTTATTGTTTGCTAGTTTAGGGTTAATGGTAGATCCGGGCATCGTGTTTCGTTAGCGCTGGTTTAGAAATTTTTGTTCCGCATTCGGCCACGGTTTGATGGCCAGGACGCTGGCGAAACCCAACATATATATATCGGTTTGATGGCCAGGACGCTGGCGAAACCCAACATATATATGTCCAGGCATCCACTCTGTCATATAATAATGGCATGTAGGGCATTCATATTCCTAACAGCTCTCGTTTCGGGATGCTTATTTATATTGATTCATTGTATATGGTTTTCTTTAAAATTTACAGAGGATGTGCTTCCCGATTTTTAAACGCTAGAAATATTTTTAATCAAACTTTACTTATACTTTTAAAACAACATTATTTCAAACCACACTTGATATCATTTTTCAAACCTATTTCAAAACTTCTCCTCTACTATTTCTTTTACAAATGGTTTAGATTTCTGATTTTTAACTTACTTGGGTTACAGTGAGGTCCTATAAACTTCACGTGATTCAGATGCCGATCACGTGTCATTTCCGAGTCATGACAGGCATCTAAAATCCTTAAGCTCAGCCCCAATTAATGGAAAACCTAATTTTGATTTGGGGCCGAACTTAAAGATTTTAGATGTAGAAAAGTGGTTTGGAGGCATTAAAATATTAGTCCTGATATCCCTCCGTCAGATCTCCAACGGAATGAAAGAAAGACGATCGTTTTAGCAAGTCAGGGAACCTTTGAGTAATTATTCAAAAAAATTCGAAAGTAAATAGTAATTATTAAGTATCGGGATTTTTTAGTAATCGGCCAAGAATTGAGGGACCATTTAGTAAAAAGAATCAACATTTTATTGCAGTTGCTCTGTTTCGTAATGACCAACATGATGGTTTAATTATCACAATTTAATTGGAGTTTTGATTAGAAAAAATATATACAAGATACTACAACAAAATCTCTTAAAAACATGACATTTTTGTGAAGAAATCTATCCAAAATATTAGGATGGGGATTAGTTTAAAATTTGAACTTGAGCTAACAAGGCACTGCTTTGGGAATGGAGTTAAGTTTTCTAAATTGTACTTTGATAAAGTTATCAAATCCAAACTCTAAAATTCTAATTTTGTCTTGTTTGGGAGCCATTTTGAAATTGAGATAATTACAGTTATCTCAGACCAAATGTTAAGATAACTGCAATTATCTGAACTCCAATCTAATCAATGTTTTGAAAACTCCATTTTTGATGTTTGGAACTTACAAACCACAATCTATATCTTCTTATCTTCAATTAAAAATAAACTACAGTTATCCCTCGTTAAGCAGGGCCTGAGAAATTTGAATCAGGATTAAGGGCAAATGATGACACGTGAGGATGGGCATAAAAGAAGGGGAGGGGAGAGTGACCAAACGACCCCATGTGAGCCTCTGACACCAACAAAGGCCCTTACTCCTTACTTTAAATCTGACCCGTCCCATTCACCCTCCCCCCAAAATGGCCCCCACCTCCCCATGCAAACGGTCGGCGGACCCCCATGTGATGCGGCATGTCCTGTAGCTCCCCTCCTCTAATCTAATTACCCTCATCAAAATTTAATCAAATCTTAAATAAATTGATAGAACAACATTAAAATATCTAAAGCTTCAAGGTCTGAACTAACATGCATATAATTTGTTAGAGTTGATTCCTTGTCAATAATGAAAAGCGGAGCTCTTCTTTGCAGAGTTGATGGAGTCCGAGTCTTTCTAGAATTTGGTTTTTATGAAGATTCATTTTGAAGATTAATTAGAAAAATTTGTTGGAGAATTATTTGAAGAGCTTTTGGAAGATTTATAAAAGATGTTTCAGAGCTTAATTATGAAAGTTTGTTGGAAAGTTATTTGAAAATTTGTAAAGAGATTTGTGCAAAAATTTCTTAGAGATTGTTTTGTTGATTTGATAAGATCCTAATTGGTGTAGCAGTTCTATTATTTCGTGTTATAAATAGAGAAGGGTCTTATGAGGGAAAAGTGGCCAAAAGTGAGAGAGAAAGAGAAAGAGAAAGAGAAAGAGAAAGAAGAAGAAGAGAAGGTGAAGGCCATAGTCACATAATTCGCGAATTATTCGGCGAATTCGTGAATAATTCGTGAATTATTCGCCGTCACCAAACGAGACGAATAATTCGCGAATTATTCCTGAATTATTCAAAAAACAGTAAATAATTCACGAAATCAAAATCTAGCGTCTCATATATTAATTTTTTGCTCGAAATCTTTCCCGAACATTCTCGAACACTTACCGAATCTTTTCCCGAATACCTGCCGATTTTTTCCGAATAGTTCACCGAATCCGAATTTTCGACCTCGCCGAATTATTGCCGAATCCCGAATTTGTGACTATGGTGAAGGCAAAAGCGAAGGATGAGGGATTTATCAGAGCAGTAGTATTTGGGTTTGTATGAACGTTGATGAGAGAGAATATAAAATGTACTTGTATTCTTGATCATTAATAAAGAAGATTATGATCATAATTGTCCCGTGGATGTAGGCCGTTGGTTGAACCATTTTGCGTGCTCTGATTTTATGCTCGTCTTTTTTGCATGCCTAACAAAAATCCTAACATAATTGAAGTTCAAGATTGGGCACTTCAATACCTAAAGCTTTTGTTTATCAGGACGGTGACAACCATGGTCAACATAGGAAGTGTTTACCCTTCGATTCCACTGACCGTTTAGTTCCTTTATCTCATGTCCAGATAGCCTACTGAAATCTCGAATTGAATACTATAAACAGTGTTTGTCACCCTACTTTAAAACATGAACCGCACCAGGTTTAGTCATATGTCCGTTAAAATTAGGAAAAGAACTAAGAAAAAACAACTTTGCAAATTTAGAAAGAGAGAATAGGAACTTTTCTCTCAAAGGGTAATGATATAGCTATGAATGGGCCAACACCTCTCCGAAATCCTAGTGGATTTTCATCATATGCGATGATGGTGAAATTGAATCCTACTCATTTGTGGTGTGTGCATTCATCCTCTATTTCAGTGAACCAACCATCATCTCTCTCCATTCCTCTCTATAAAAAGATGCTAGAAGTAAAAAATAACAAAGAGTCCGGTAAAAAATCAACAATCAAATGATACCAATTTGAGTATGAATTATCATCATTGCTCCAACGACGGCAACCACCCCACCGTCAAAGCTAAATAGCTCTACTCGGAAGTAGAGATTTTGTTGTCTGCTGAAAAAAAAACAATGAAGAGAGAGTGGGGGAAAACAAAAGAAAACCTGCGGTTTCTTTTCTTTTCTTTTTCTTTTTTTTTGATTTGGCTTCTTTCTTTCCTTTGTTAGCAAAAATCAGCAGCTGCTGCCCTTTGTATTTATTTATTTCCCTTGAGGAGAGAGAGGTGTTAGGGTTTTGGCTCTTCCTCCTCCTCTTTTCCCTTTTTCCCTTTCTCCTTTCATTTTCATTTTCATTTTCATTTTCTGAGGGAGAGGGAGAGGGAGAGAGAGAGAGAGAGAGAGAGAGGAGAGTGATTATGGATGCTTATGAAGCTACTCGCATCGTGTTCAATAGGATCCAGTCACTAGACCCTGAGAACGCAGCGAAGATAATGGGTCTTTTATTGATCCAGGACCACGGCGAGAAGGAGATGATACGATTGGCTTTCGGACCAGAGACACTGCTGCTGTCCATCATAGTCAAGGCCAAGAAGGAGCTCAACCTGCAGCTCCCGTCTTCGCCGTCCTCGGCCCCCATCAGCCCTTCTCCCTTCCATCATCACCACCACCACCACAACCATCTTACCCGCCAGAGCTCGTCCTGGGCCCCGCCGCCTCCCCTCACCATCGCCTCCCCCTCGTGGGCCCCGCAGCCGGACGACCTCTCCGTCGACGATTTCCAGGGCGGCGGCGGCCAGCAGGACGGCGGCCAGATCCCCTTCTTAGACGGAGGGGCCCACCAACACCGAAGCTGCTCGGCAGCGCCGGATTTCTGCCTGTCGCCGGAGGGGGCCGCCGGCTTCGGGGGGTGGAAGCCTTGCCTGTACTTTGCGAGGGGGTTCTGCAAGAATGGGAGCAGCTGCAGGTTCCTGCATGGCCTCCCCGACGACGGCGGAGCCTCGCTGATCGAGCAGCAGTGCCAGGATCTTCTCCTTCGATCCAAAAACCAGAGGCTGGGCGTTTCGGCCGCAGGCGCTTTCCCGTACTCGCCCACCGGCGCCGTGCCGGTGTCTCCGTCTTCGTCCAAGTGCTACTTCCTCCAGAATGAGGGCCAGCGGTAGATAGCTATCATTATTTTTATGTATGTTTTGATGCTTTATTCTACATCTCCTTATAAGATTCATTTGATAGGGCGGTCGTGGCGGCTGCAGCTGCGGCCATGATGCTCGGAGATGAGAGCCATAAATTCATGGGTAGATCGAGGAGTGATTTTGCCGGGATGGTGAATCCCGGGTCTAGACAGATCTACTTAACTTTTCCGGCCGATAGTACTTTCAGAGAAGAGGATGTCTCTAACTATTTCAGGTTAGTGTTTACTGCTATTTGATGTTTTTGTTTTTAGATTTTTTTACGCTAGGTTTTGAAACTGATTGATTGTGTCTCTGTGTGTTTTTGTAAAGCATCTATGGACCAGTTCAGGATGTGAGGATCCCATACCAGCAGAAGAGGATGTTTGGGTTTGTGACTTTTGTGTACCCAGAGACAGTGAAGCTAATTTTAGCAAAAGGGAACCCTCATTTTGTTTGTGATGCTAGGGTTCTTGTGAAGCCTTACAAAGAGAAAGGCAAAGTCACAGAAAGGTACAGGCAACTCTTCTCTGAATTCTTCTCAAAATTATCCCTTTTTGCAGTGAAATTCAGCCTATCATCTGTTTGTTAAATAAATAAATATATATATATCTTCTTTGTTTCAGAAAACAGCATGGTGAAAGAGGGGAATTTTCTAATTGCACTACCCCTACTGGATTAGATTCTAGAGACCCATATGACTCGAATCAGCTTGGTAAATTTTTTTTTCTTTCTTAAATTTTGTTTATTCTTAATGTTGTTACTTACTTGAATATTTTTACAGGGGCAAGAATGATGTACAACAGCAGCCAAGAAATGATGCTGAGGAGGAAACTAGAGGAGCAGCAGCAGGCAGCAGAGCTGCAACAAGCCATTGAGCTTCAAGGTAGAAGATTCATGGGGCTTCAGCTTCTTGATTTTAAGAACAGGAGCCTTCTGTCTTCAAAAACTATGTCAAGCCCAACAACAATTGTTTATTCTAATGATTTCACCCATGAAGGATCTCCAACTGAAGGCAAGTTATCTTCTTTTTTTTTTTACTATTTTTATTTTAATGGTTAGTGTTTTTTAGCTTAATTTGAAGGTGTAGGCATCAAATTTTGTTTTTGCCGTTTGTAGAGAAGAGCCCAAGTCCAGTTTCTTCAAGCGAGTTGCAGATGCAGCTGCAGCTGAAGGCAGTCAACACTGTTGGTGCTGATAAAGAGGAATGTTGCCCCAATGAAGATAGTGATTTCGAAGAAAGGTAATAAATTATTATTTGACAAATTTTAAAAAAAGAAAGAAAGAAAGAGAGAACAATATAAAGCAATCAAACCTTGAGCAATGATTTTACGTGTGCCCCCATTATGCCCACTAATAAATGCTTTTTAAAGACGAATGGGAAAGAAAGAGGGCCTCTTTTGTGCTGTTGGTTACGATTGGCCTAATTGGGTGTTTTTCCTTTTTGTGATCAACTTTTGTTAATTTTTGTGGCAGTGTGGAGCATAATTTACCTGATAGCCCTTTTGCATCACCTATCAAGGCTGCTACATTTGCTGAGGACCCATTTGTGCTTAATAATCCTCATGCTCATGGCAGTGGGAACCAACTCATTGGCTCTAATCTCTTGCCACCTACCTCTACTTTGGACATGGCTTCTTTCAATTCTTGCTACTTCCAAATGCCCAGGTTAAGAATTATTCATATAACTTTCGGAAAATGATTCCGCAAGTTTAATCTGTTTTGTCTTTTGGGTAGAGCGTGCAGATAGAAGATAGAGTAGGTTAATGATATGAATGATTGAACATGCATTGTTTAGGTTCTCTCCTGGACATGGAGCTGTTGGACTGTAAAAGAGCAAGAAAAAGAGTACCAAGAGGGAGTGAGTTAGCCTCCCCTATTTCTAGTAAGATACAAAACATCTATGCATTACATTATTACATTATCTTTGCTCAACCTTTTCACTTATCCCTTGTCAATTTGCTCTTTCCTTGCAGGAAAATTTAAGATAAAAGTGAAAAAGCAGTAGGAAGAAGAAGAAGAAATTAAGAAGAAAGTGCAGGATACCCTTTTAGCTTTACAGTCTTTTTTTTCTTCCTAATTTATGTCTAATGTTTTTTAGTTATAAGAGAAAGTAAAAGAAGAATGAAGGAAGAGGGATGCATATAAGTGTTTCTTCAGTTAATTTGAAGTGAATATGTTAAATTTACTGCTAGCTAGCTATTATCTTACTAGTAATTTTAGCCAAGGAACCAAACCAACCACCGCATAGAACAATAGCATTTGAAAATGAGTACAGAAACCAAACAAAAATTTGAAGGGAGGGAGAGAGAGAGAGAGACAAGATGATCTATGATGAGAAGGAGAGCTGAGCTATAAAGGATAGGACCCCTCAAAGAGAAGAAGATAAGAGCTGCTGCTGCTGCTCCCTGCTAGTGGTGGTGATGATGAAGATGCATGCATCTACTACAAGAAAAACTATTTACTCCACATGTGCTCTCTCTTCACATGTTGTCTCTGTTTTGTATGCAACTTTAAAGTTCTCTCTGCTCCTTTGTAGGAGGTGTGACAAAAAGTTTTAAAGAAAAGGAAACCAGAAATGATAATTGCTAGTATTTTGTTTTCCCATGTTCGAGAAAAGTGATATTTAGTTTCCTCAACCAAAAAAATAATATGGTATTTTACACCGTTGTGATATGAGGGTTCATGCCCAATGTCGATATCTACCGTCGGTTTGCTTTAAAGGGTTATTTGCAAAGTAAAACCTCTCTTTTCACCAAGAACTACAAATGTAATATATTTATCTAGTATTTATAAATAAAAAAAATTGATACATGCTAAAATGTAAAATGTATACTTTTGACAATTTAGGTTTTTTTTATTTAAAAAAAAAGTTATTTGGTATAGAGAATCTTTATTGGTAAGAACAGTAAGAAGCATCCATGTCAATAGAAGTGCGAGTCACGTGAGATGTTATGATTTATGTATTCTAGTGTTATTTTAGACTCTAATAATTGCTTTTATTATATATATATATAGTGGGGTTTGATTTGGCCTTTTGGATAGAGGTGCTGTCTTGTGTCAGTGACTGAGCTGGCCTTTTGAGCCCTTAACACTGAATGAAGAGCCATAATAGGCCCCATTTTTCTCTTTTTTAAATTATAGAAGGGTTACTATACTAATACTAATATTGTGTAGGTTCATTGATCTATATTCAAAATTTATAGCTTTACGTGTATTGTCAATTCTTAATCTTTCTCGTTTATTCACTGCTAAAATTTGGCATAATTTTCTTTGGAAATATTTTTGGCTATGTTAACTTCTCTTCTTGATTAGCTGGCTTTTACCTACCAATTTCGCAAGCCAACGGGGAGGTTTAATTTCAATACCCCCTAGATTTCTGCTCGAATTTTGAACAAAAAACATTATCAAATTTAAATTTTTAATACAACAATGGTTTGGATTTTTGAAAATAGTATCCTAAATAGGAAAGCAATATTTTTAAATAAAGATGGCATATTTGGAAAGGTATAATTCTTTTTTATAAAAGAAAATTAGTTTCTTACAACACCCTTTATTTGAAATATATGAATCTGTCATTTGAATATACTAAAATTGGGTCTGGCGTGGGGCCCCCCGCATGGGGGAGGGTCCCACCCGCCCGAATGTGCCTGTGTTAGCGTGCACAGGCCTCATCGCAGGACCATTTTTTTGTGGAATTTTGTAATGAACATGACCTTCTATAAAATGTTTGAATACATACATATTTTACAGATATGGAATGTTTTGATATATAGATATTATGGGATCCGGAGTCCCTGCTATTCTCACTCTGTGCTATACCTGTTATGAAGATCAATGGGTCAGGATTTTTTGATCTTAAAATCAACGGTCACGATCGGCTGCCAAACAGTGTAAAAGAGGATGTTTTAGTGTTGGTGTTTTTCATGTACTTTGCACGCGTGATGTGCAGTCAGGATGCTCTCAAAGCACCAGAATAGCACGGAGAAGATCAGCTTAGGTTCCAAATCCAATATTATGACCTACTATAAAATCAATTCTAATTATTTATTACTCCTACATGCCTAAATATAGTGATTAAATGGTAGCCAGGTATTTTGTGAATAAAAAAATTTCGCACACTCTCGGGTTGGGAAGTGCCATACCAACCGAGCTATCGATTATTGGCTATAACACATTCTATTCTATTCAAAATGATATTTATATATTCTATCAAAATGAACTTGACGAAGGAAAATTTTGAAAACATTGGAATCACTACGTACATAATAATCCCTTCGCTTAACATTCATTGGATAGTGGACTCACAGGTCAGTGAAACTCCCAGTTTGATTTATTTGGTTTTGTCACAATTAGTTGCATTAATTATTGTTTAATAACTAAACTCCATGACCTTATACGACTCCAACCAATTAAAACAAACAACCACTAAAGGAAAACTATACTTAATTCCCAACATATTAATAATTTGTACGATATTCCAACAAGAATGATGTTTGGTGGACAACGATGTGTGCTAATCGTGAAAACTTATGAACAAAAGAATGTTGATGAGAAAAGATTAATGTGCTAAGTAAAGATTTCTTTCTATCTTTTTTGAGAAATATAATAGGGTAGAGGTTTAACAAGTACATTGTAGGATTCGTACAAGGTAGCCAATGTTAATGACATATAACTTTCCTCAACATATATGAATAATTTTAGTTAACTAAGCTCAAGTTTAAGGGTTACTCAACCAACTTAATGGTGGTTTGAGTTTTGGTTTTTCTATGGATTATTCAAGTCTATAATCTTCCCTTTGTCTTGGCTTGAGGAGAAACGGTTTGATAAAGAAAAAGATAAGGAGAAATTAAAAGAGGATGTTTTTGCGTATGAAATACTTGTAAACTCTAATGACAGCTCCAGACAACTTGAATGAACATAAGATTTGCCAAAGAAATTGGACGAAAGAAATTATTTTGGATGCTCTGATTTTGTGGACTTTGAGACACTGGTTGCGAGATACATATGAGTTGGAACTAGTAAGGTAGTTATGTCATTTAATGCGAAATAGTAACAAATTAAGGTATAGAAGCCTTTTAACCTTTTAGGATCAGTATATGATGGTTTCAACAGAATGCGGCCTACCACGGAAAGTCTAAATACAAACTAAATTGGGTTTATATTCGAACCAGTGTCAAAATTAAGGACGTACTTGTCATGATCATCCACATGAACGTACATGAATTTAACAATAAGAGTTTAGGGTTATCCGGTCTTAAGACTCCACAAATGCAAAGTCCTGATATTATATATTATCACACAATATGCTCTTTATTGTTTCTTCGGAAAGCGTTTCGTTCTCGGTACACCTTTTTTTTCGGTACACCTTTTTTTTAATATTATTTTTATAAAAATATAATAGAAGTGATTATAATGGTAGACCACAGCAAATATTTGTAACTCCCTACGATTAGAAACGATTATTTCATATTACGATGGTATATTATGATGATATTTAAGTTATCACAAGTAATACCAAAAGAGAAAATTTATATAATTATATTATTTTGTTGAAAAACTGATGGAGATCGGAATCTTCCTCAGATGTTGTCCTCTGTCGATTTTGTGGCCAGCGAGACTGAACGGTTGAGATTTATGGTGGAGGTTGGATGTGGATCTCAATCGGTTGTGGATTATTTTTGCCGCCGAGCTACCTGAAAAGGAAGTCCCGGGGTGGGAAACCATCATAGGACCCTCCGACGATCAAGTAAATACCGTGGAATATTTGGGCAGAGTAGCGGTGCATTGGATTCAAATCGAGTTACCTGAACCGTTTGGAGGATGGGTTTATATAGGGGTCGCATTGGAATGAGCCGATGCGAGATTCTTGCCATCCGTTTCGCCCTTACGTCACGTTCGTGTTGATAGCGGGACACGCCCATTAATGATGATATACGCTTATTAATGGCGAGATACGTTAGCGTGGGATGCGGGAAGAGGAGCGACGGAGATCTCGTCGCAGTAAGATAGACGGAGCTGTTACGGGGGCGCTCATACTCCGTACTCCTGTCCAAACAAGAACGCTGAGGAACCTCAGCTATAGGATAGCTCGTGTCACGCCCCGCTTCCCTGTAGACGGAAACAGTGACGTGGCAGGCCGCAACTTATTTACTAAGAAATAAATACGTTAAGTGTAATTAAGCAATATATAAAAATGTACAAGAATGACAAGTGATATAAAATAGCAGCAACTTTATTTACATTCATCTTTACATACAACTGTTTGAAAATGAAAAAATACAATGAGTAAAGCAGTGCCTAAATAGTGGCATACAAAATGAAAGTATGTACAAGAAACTAGAAGTCATGTTGTGCCACAAGCTGATCCAAGTCCTCCTGGCTCGGCTTGATCTTCTAAGAGTCATGTGCTCTTGACGAATATTCCAAAAAAAGAAATAGAAAGGAACGTCGTCAGCGAACTAGCGCTCGATAAGTCCCTAAAGAAGAACAGAATATAACAAGTACTGTGAAAAGAACATGTAAGGTGAGTATGGTTGATTACCGGTATATGATGATTATTATAACGTGGTTGTTTGTACCTTGATACAGAAGGTATTCATGTATACAAGAGGAGTCCATCTTACCATATGGACTATGGTAATATATAGTATAAGGCCCCGTCATAATCCATGGGATAACGACACGAGAATTCATGTAAGTATCTTTTAAGTGACCTCTCATGTCACGATATACGTTCCATACAAATCTACCCCTTTGTTCCCACGTATTGTTTTGTATAGATTATAAATATCAGACTTGCCGAAACTATGGATACAAGTTGTTCAAGTATTCATGTTCATGATATAATCAAGTATTCAAGTTGTCAAGTCAAATTATAATCATGGTTCGGTCAAGTCAAGTAAAGTATACATGTTTGATATTGATGTTTGGATTCAAGTATTCTTGTTCATGATCAAGTATGCATGTTTGATTTTGGAGTCAGGTTTGAATTTGATTCAGGTTTGAGTTTGGACTCAAACCGAGTCAAACAAATGTAAATAGATTTAGCTCTTGAATTAAGTTTGGGAGTCATCGGTAACAGCTGCACATGGACGGCAAGATTTGTGTATTTTTCCAAGACAATTACCATTGATAACTCTTTTAAGTTTTCTACCTTAAATAGGCAAGCACTCACTTTCTCCGGCTCTCTAGGGCTCAAGAGAATTGATCCCGCTTAAATCTATATTTATTAAAATTCTTAAATATTGTTTTTATATAACTCGAGCGGGTTTTATGAAAAATATTTTTAATATAGTTAAAAAGTAAACCTCGAGCGTGATTAGTATTATTTGAGATTGTCATGAGCATGGATTTTAAGTATTTGGGGTATTTTTAGTAATAATTATTTAGCTTGGAAAGTTCATGGTATTTTGCTGTAAAACTTGCCTTTTTGATATCTTGATGGTATTTTATTAAAATTTATTAATTTTTTCATTTTTGAAAAACATAAGTTTATTATATTTTGAAAATATGAATTTATAATTCTATATAATTTTAATTTTAAAAATAATATTTATTTTATTTAGAAATTTCGTATTTCTTAAAAACCGTATTTAAATCCTTTCGAGACCGAATGCTCCGTGAAGAGGTCTGTATCTCGTTCTACTAGTCCAAGAATATGCGATAATCCGCACCATCTATTAGCGGGTTCTCTAAAGAGGGTTGTAGATGCGTATTCGCAAAGAAAATGAAATACCGCTTAAAAGAAATCCGATTTTTAAAGCTATGTGGTATTTTATCGTAATATTATCTTCGTACCAAAATTACATGCAAATATGAATCGTGCTATGAAACCAAGTGTGCATGTGGGGTAGGTCGTTACCCCGTGAAGTTTTCCTAAGGTATTGTTTTAACAAATATTAAAAGAGATTATATCAAAGTTCATGGTATTTTAATAAAAATGTTCAAGTATGGATTTTTCACATGAGATTCTTGGTTAAAATTAATTCTAAACATTAGTATTTAGGGTTACAAGTATTGTGTAAAGTGGTTTAACCCAAATGATAAAAGAAAATGGAGTTATAGGTTTTATAAAAGAAGATATCGGTGTAACTCCACTTTTACCGATATTGGATTTAAAGTGAAAAGCAATGAAAAAGGAGGAGGATTGGGAGGGACTTACGATTTAAAGAGTTTAAAGAAGGGTTGAAGAAAAGGGGTTGAGCTTCGTAGCGTCACGGCAGCGCCGGAATTTGCTTCGATCTTTGTCGGAAGTTGCTTGCTTTCTAACTCTTCTTTACTCCACTTGTACTTAGGAACCTTTTCAGAGAATTTTGCTATAATTTTCAGAATGGTGCTGAGCCAAGATAGGAGATGGTATTTATAGTGGAGAATTAAGCTTTTGGAATTAAAATAGTGGATTAAAAAGTATTAAAATGATGTTTAATTGTGAAATGAAGGATCTCTATTTGATTGCAGGGAAATCAAACAGTGCAGGGGAGTTAGGGGTAGGTGAAGGGGTGTGTGTGCAAAGTTCGGGGCTCATTGGGCTTCATCTGACCCCGCCGGTCTTTTGATGACTTTGGCCAGTCAATCTCGAGGCTTTTTCCTTGAGATTTGTGCGACTTGATAAATTCAGTATTTAAACCCTTTTGCATAAGTTTGATTTTTCTGATCTTTTCATTTCCTTGTGTATTGCACGTGCAATCTTTTGGGCTTCCAAAAAGTTAAAAAAATTCAGAGAAAAATAATGTGTCTATTGGGAATCGAATACAGGAGCTACGTCACAGCAGTGCAAGACATTACTAGTGAGCTACAAGTTGTTTCTTGCCGTTATTTAACAAAATTGACTTATAACTCAAACTCAGGCTATAAAACCCATTTCTTGGATATTAACAGTAAAATTTTCGTACAAGATTTCAGAATCATTACAGCTCGGAAATGAGCTATGAAGCTGAGGAAGCTCAACTCTACGAGTGCTTGGAGACGAGCAATTGGCTGGTGGTTAGACGAAGAGGGAACGTACTCAGGGGAGGCCTCCAAAAGGTCGAGTGCAATCACGGAAGCTAAGCGTAGTGGAACGTCCCCAATGCATCATATCTATTCTAGCTCCATACCCTCCAGGAATCTAGTGAGCTTACATGGACGGCACATCATCTGATACGTGTCGTGATCTGTAGAATTCTCACTTTTGAGTATCATCATTATCCCCCCACTCTTATTCCGGCCTGTTTATGGGTCAGGTCGAGAGTGGTCCGTTCATTTTTCTCTGTTCAGCTTGGTGCCGAGGATTCTTTGCATGGATTGTCTGAGAACGACATGGCATTTGGCGGTTGCGTCTCTTCGATCTTTGAGTCCACATGGCGTTTTACCGTGCGCCTTAATTTTCGTGCATATCCCCGATGGCATCAGTGGATCACTGAGAGGGCAGCGCCTTCATGGAGACATCGCTTCTCTTGTTCGGGCTATCGTGGCGACATGCAAACCATCGATTTCGTGCCATGTAGCCGCAATCGGATGGCGGATTGTAAGAAATCTCTTCGGCCGAATAAATCCGCGTAAGGGGGAAGCGTCCAATGGTTGGCTACCGCGTGGTGTCATTTAGATCGTTGGGCGCGACGCTTCATTTTGGTGAGAACGGATCGGGGCTTGATTGATCATCTTCGTGTGTATTTGGAAAAGTTTTAATCACAACCAAAGAAATTTATACCGCAATCAATTAACGGTGTATATTGAAGTTTCGTTAGCGAATACGGATCGTCCACTGAGATTGTGTGAATTTGTTCGAATTTGTTTTAGTTGAGTTGAAAAGAAAAGATAAAAGAAACTGATTCAATATTTGTGAAATTTAGTTTCAAGAATCATAAAGAAATAGATCTAGGATCAAGAATTGATAAAGATCAAGAAAATGTCCAAACCAATTGAATTATCAAGATCTGTAAAGTAGCTTGTAGGAATCGATCAAATAAGTAGTGATCATGAAATCTAAAGATTACGAAATCTTATCTATTGAGGAATTGTAGCTAGATCGATGGCGATCAATGAAGATTAGGGATCTATTGAAGAAACTAGGGTTTCTCCTTCACTTTCCCTTGTCTTTTCATTGATTATCATTCAAATTCTAGCCTCTAGTCAAGAAAATCACCGATCATTGATCTCTAATTTGGAGCGAATACATTCAAGAAAGCGATCTCGCTCAAAATTAGGTTATCGATGATTTTTTTTTCTAGAGTTAACAAACCTCATAAGACTTAAGAATCGTTAAAGAATATCATCATCATCATCTACCTATTCTCTCAATTCCGCTACAAGCGGAGATTTCACTCACACATCATGAAAAATGAAAGAATCAAGAATCGACAAATTTTCATAATGCAAGAATGTAAAGAAATCAAGATTTATAATTTTCACCTTTATTAATCAACGATTAGGTACACATTCACTCAATTCGAGATTACAAGATTTGAGGAGGTAACTAGATCCGTCGAAATTAGCTTCGCATCGATCTTCCTGAGTCGTGGAACGGTAGCGATCACTTGCTCGGATGATGACCGGCGTTGCTTTAAAGGATCTTCATTTGCTTGCTTGATTTGCTTCTCGATGGATATTGATTTGGCTTTGGAATTGGATTTGGCTAGGGTTTTGGATTACAAGTTGTGTCACTCAACTTGTGCAAATTTGGCTCAATATTCAACTACTCAATTAATGAACTAATCAACTAATGAACAACTCCCGAACAAACTTTGTAATGAAGCCCTAGGTCCCCTTTTATAGTTCTTCCTTTATCTTCTCCTAGAAACTTGGTTGTTATGAGGCTTGCATAGGAAGCTAGGTAGGTACCAAGCTTACACTAGAAGATTGGCTATTGTAGAGAAGCTTCTGGAGATTTCTAGGGATTTTGAAGCATCTTGAAGAAGTTTGGCAGTTAAAAGAGAGCCTCTGCAAAAAGTTTCCACCGCCGACGAGTCAAATCGGCCGCGGATCCGCTGCGGATCTGCCTGACTCGGCCGTGGATCCACGGCCATTTGATGGAGTCGGTGCATGGAATCTTCAGGGTTGTTTTATGTTGGCTTTAGAGTTGTTTCCTGATGTCTGGAATCTTATAGTTCTTTCTTGTTTACTTCCAGATCTCAAGTCTTGGACTTGCTGCAATTTATAGGCACTTTTGTGATTCCGGCTCTTTAACCTGGAGAATTTCCTGCACGCAATCTCGAGACAAGTGTTTAAATATACAAAGATCATGCGTGTAGTAATAAACACACAATTTCCCTCATAATGCCGGTTATAATGCATAACACATGTTATTTGATATTTTGCAGACGAATTGCTAATATGTGCTATATTTATACCAAACACCTTTAGATGATAAGAAAGAGTAGGAAAATTGATGCGTTAAGAATGCAATATTTTCGACTGATCAAATTCTCTCAAACTTAATTTTGATCGTCTCGAGCAAGCATCTTTTATTCAGGTGAAGGAGAAAAGAAGAAGAGAAAGAAAAAGAAAAAAAACTAACTAGCATACTTTCGTAGGCAACACGATTGCACTGAGCACGTGCAACAAGCCTTTAAACCTCTAGGTGTCCCTAGTAGGAGGAGTGTTGTCTCCTGAGGGTTTTCAGCGGATTGCACCCACAAAATCCAATAATAAAAGGAAGACCGTGAAAGTTACATAAAAAGATAAGGATTGTAAAAGAAAAACTTTGAAAATTAGAGTTTCCAACTAATACTAGTTTTTCGGTTGTCATGAGCCCTATCTTAATAGTCATGAAAATATATTAGAAATCACATCATCCCTCAATAAAACATCGCCTTTATTCTTCATTCCTGCCTTTCTTCCAAACATTGATCATATACCCCTACGTGTGTGTAAAAGACATCCCTACACTCGGAGAATTCAATTCAAGCTATCATACTCTTGTCCATCGACTTCGGTACTTTTTTAATCAGTGAATATTTAGATAGATTTGCTCACACATTTTTCATGCGACCGTTAATACTTCTTGAGGTACCAACCGACCGATTACTCATGTGCTCGCTGATTAGGCGTAAGTAGCATTTTTCTTGTCTTGCAACACCTAAGGCTTAGCAGTGACTCCCAAACCAGTTGGTCTAAGGCACTAGGTGATGAAGCACCCTCGCTATATTTTTTTATTGCTGCCTTGGTTATTACAAAACCAGTGTTTATTTTTCTATACCATTTTATCTTTTATTCATTTATAATTTTCTTCATACTTTGGCTTTTGGACAAGAGCATTTCAAGGTATCCTCTACTATCCCGAATTTCAAGACGTGTGTAAGTGCATATAGTAGGGTATCAACGTTCAAATGTTTGGCTTTCAGAATATGAACTATTTTTCAGACTTATTTTAATCTTCAGATTAGTGACTTCTTTCATCTAACTAACCCTTGGGACAATAGCTCATAACTACTTTATTACTAGTTTCGTTTAAGAAAACTTCTAACTTTCTTAGTTTTCTTAAAATTTTCCAATCTTTTGGATGTAATTTTTCACTATCTAATCTTTTATTATAAAATTAAATATTAAATATTTTTTTCATATATTTTGTGCTTATGCAAAATGATATGCAAAGTGATGCGTAAATAAGCACAAACTTCCCCCAAACCTGTTTACAACAGTGTCCTCACTGTTGCCATCTGTTAAATCTTCAGAAACCTGTAGACTTGAGAGGAAATTTATTAACGGGGGCAATAATATATGAACATGAAAAATTTCCCCCAAACTTATTCTTTTCATTCAGCTCCATTCTAAAGATGATACAGTATTTTATAAGACATGAAGGTGAAACGGAGGAATTTTAATCAAGATAAAGTGGCTCCTGTAAAAACAGGAGCTCCTCCGTGGGGTCAGTGGAAAAATATACTTTAAAAATTGTACCGTTTTCAATATTTTCAACCTTAACTGCCCCGTGCGGGTATACATACCGCATAACAAAAGGTCTTTTCCACCGAGATCGTAGCTTACCCACATGAAGATGGAGACGTGAATCATAAAAAAGGACTTGTTGACCAAGTGTAAAAGTTTTTCTCAAACTATTTTTATCGTGAAATAACTTAGTCCGACTCTTTACAATCACAGTATTATCGTAAATTTCATCGCGGAGTTCGCTTAGCTCGTTTAATTGCAGCTTCCGAAAGTTGCAGCTTGATTTAAGTCAATGTTAAGTTCTCTAATGGCCCACATTGCTTTGTGCTCAATCTCGACCGGAAGGTGACAAGCCTTTCCAAACACTAATCTGTAAGGAGACATACCTAGATCGGTTTTATATGCAGTTCGGAACGCCCAAAGAGCATCCGTCAATTTGGTTTACCAATCTTTTTGATTTTTAGAAACTGTTTTCTCCAAAATTTGTTTGATTTGTCTGTTTGAAACCTCAGCTTGCCCGCTCGTTTGGGGATGATGGGTATGGAAAGTTTGTGGTTGATTGCATATTTCCGCATCAAAGTCTCGAAAGACCGATTACAGAAATATGTCCCGTTATCGCTAATGATATCGCGAGGGTGTCCAAATCGCGAAAAGATGTTTTCTTTTAAGAACTTAATGACAACCTTTTTGTCATTAGTGCGATAAGGAATAGCTTCCACCCATTTCGAGACATAATCAACCGCAAGCAATATGTACAAATTCCCAAAAGAGTTGGGAAAATGACCCATAAAATCAATACCCCAAACGTCAAAAATTTCAACCGCTAAATAGGTTGAAGTGGCATCTCATTTTTCCGGGAAATCCTACCTGTATGTTGACACTGTGCACAGGTTTTGCAATAATCAAATGCATCTTTGAATAAAGTCGGCCAATAAAAACCGCATTGCAAAACCTTTTCCGCCGTCTTTCGTGGACCGAAATGACCCCCACATGCCTGATCATGACAAAAAGATACAACACTCTTGAATTCATCATTAGGGACACACCTGCGAATGATCTGCTCAGGACAATACTTAAACAGATAGGGTTCATCCCAGTAAAAGTGTTTTACTTGGGATAGAAATCGATGTTTGTCCTGTTTCGACCATTCGTGGGGAATAAGTCCCGTAGCAAGATAATTCACAGTATCCCCGAACCATGGTTCGTCGGATACATTCAAGAGTTGTTCGTCCGGAAAAAAATCATTGATCGGCAAGGTCACAGGTGAAGAAGAGATGCGCGACAGATGGTCGGCTACCACGTTTTCACATCCTTTCTTATCTCGAATAACAAGATCAAATTCTTGTAATAGAAGGATCCAACGTATTAACCTACCTTTAGCATCCTTGTTCGCCAAAAGATGTTTTAAGGCGGAGTGGTCAGTGTACACAACAATTGGTGAGCCAATCAAGTAAGGCCTGAATTTTTCTAATGCGAATACAACTGCCAAAAGTTCCTTTTCGGTAGTTGTATAATTAATTTGAGCATCATTCAGGGTCTTGCTTGCATAATAAATCACGTGTGGTATCTTTTCAATGTGTTGTCCTAAGACTGCACCAACTGCAAAATCTGATGCATCACACATAAGCTCAAACGGGTGGTTCTAATCCGGAGATAATAGAACGGGGGCTGTAGTGAGAGAGTTTTTAAGTAAGTCAAATGCAGCCTCACAAACCGAGTCAAAATGAAAGGTTGTGTCCTTGGCCAAGAGAAAAGTTAAGGGTCTAGCAATTTTGCTAAAATCCTTAATGAATCTCCGATAAAAGCCTGCATGGCTAAGAAAAGATCATATATCCTTGACGCATTTGGGATGAGGAAGATTTTGAATGACATCTATTTTAGCTTTGTCAACCTCAATGTCTTTTCGTGAAATAACATTTCCAAGCACGATTCCCTCTTGGACCATGAAATGGCATTTTTCCCAATTCAAGGTTAAGTTCTTATCTTTACAACGAGTAAGAACTGCGTCAAGATGAGATAGGCAGTCAGCAAAAGAATCTCCGAATATCGAGAAATCGTCTATAAAAATCTCCAGAAATTCTCGACCATGTCCGAGAATATCCCCATTATACACCGCTGAAATGTAGCGGGAGCATTGCATAACCCAAAGGGCATGCGTCTATAAGCAAAAGTACCAAAATGATAAGTAAATATGGTTTTATCTTGATCCTTTTTGGCAATAAGGACCTGGTTATAACCAGAGTATCGTCCATGAAGCAGTAATATTCACGTCCAGCTAAACGTTCCAGCATTTGGTCAATAAAAGGTAGAGGAACGTGGTCTTTCTTCGTTGTGGCATTGAGTTTTCTATAATCAATACATACACGCCACCCAGTTTGAGTGCGTGTCTGGATTAACTCATTTGCCTCATTTACTATGACCGTAACGCCAGATTTCTTAGGGACGACATGAATTGGACTTACCCATTGGCTATCGGAGATTGGGTAAATGATACCACTGTCAAGGCATTTGACAATTTCTTTCTTCACCGCATCCTTCAAGACGGGGTTCAATCGTCTCTGTGGTTCTCGGGTGGGCTTGGCTTCATCCATCAGATGTATATGATGTTCAACTATTAAGGGACCAATCCCTTTGATGTCAGCCATAGTCCAACCAAAAGCCTGACTATTAGATCTCAATACCGTCAAAAGTGCATTCTCTTGCTCTGAGGCTAGAGAAGCGGATATGATCACAGGTAAAGACTCATTCTCACCTAAATATGCATATTTAAGATGAGAAGGTAATAATTTGAGATCTAATATCGGCGGAGAAACAATAGAAGGTTGGGTAAAAGAATGACATTCAGATTCATGAAGTAGCTCATAGCCTGCAAAGGATACAGATTCGGAAGGTGAAAAGTCACAAAGTTCAGACTAAAGAGTGGAAAGCGTGTCCCCACTAAGATGTGCAAGATCAAACATTGATGTGCTAGTGTCGTCGAGATTTTCAAAACAAAGTTCATCAACTTCGCAACTTTCAGAAGCAATCTCATGGACAGAACAGACATCAAGTATGTGAGCAGAGGGTTCAGACGGCTGACTTCCAATTTTATAGATGTTCAGTTCAATTGTCATTTTTCCAAAAGATAGGTTCATTGAACCATTTCGACAATTAATGACAGCATTGGAAGTGGCAAGGAATGGTCGACCCAGAATCACCGGAATTTGGTTCCGTGGGTTTGCTACAGGTTGTGTATCGAGAACAATAAAGTCCACAGGGAATATAAATTCCCCGACTTTTATCAACACATCCTCCAGTTCACCCATAGGTTTGGTGATTGAACGGTCTGCCATTTGGAGAGTGCAATGAGCTGGTTTCAACTCTCCAATCCCTAATTGCTCGTAGACAGAATATGGAAGCAGGTTAACACTTACGCCAATGTCAAGCAAAGCACGATTAATGTTTTTACCCCCAATAGAAATCGAGATTGTAGGACATCCAGGTTCCTTACGTTTCTTTGGTAACTGTGGGGTAAAAGCAGTGCTAACATTGTTTGCCATGAATACCTTTTTTAGCACTTGAGTCTTCCTCTTCTTAGTGCACAAGTCTTTAAGAATTTTCGCATAAGCGGGTACTTGTTGAATATCATCTAGGAGAGGGATATTGATGTTAACCTGTTTAAATATTTCCATAATCTTCTCTATATATAGACTCGATTTGTTTCCCCTTAACCGATTCGGATAAGGAGCTTTAGCAATAATAGCTGGGTCCAACATTGGAGAAGGTGGTGTGTGTGGAACTGATCCCAGAATAGGAGTGGGGATCGTCTTTGGTGGACTAGAAAAGGTATGCTGAGGATTCGAGCCTTGAGGAAAATGAAGAATAGGCTCGCAAGAAGGTGGTGGGGTAGACGAATAAGGGTCAGAAGTAGAAGTGGATGCGGAAGTGGAAGGAAAAGTGGTAGTGAAAGCCGAGGTGTTATTGATTAATTCATCATGATTATCAATCTCTTCACCGACTTGATTATTCAGCACTCTTCCGGATCTCAACATTGTAATGGCATTCACATTGTAATATTGTGAATGCCCAGGATTCGGTAGGGGTTGCGACGGAAGTTTCCCTTTCTCTCTAGCACCCATCTCGGCATTTATTCGGGCAATTTGTGCTTCCATCGATTTAATACTCTCACTTTGGGAGTCAGAGTTTTTCTGGATCTTATCGAGGGAAGACTTAAATTCAGCCGGCATTTGTTTCATAAACATTTCAAAAGTCCGTTCAAGTGAAGAGGAATTATCAGTACCGGTCAACCGCAAAGGATTATACAGTGCATGTGTGTTGACCTGATTTTGAAAGTTTTATGATTGGTAGGGGTGCTGACTTATTTGAAGTGGTTGCTGTTGTGGTGGAGGACCCCTTTGAAAATTATTTTGATTTGGAACCGTGTTTTGAGTTTGTGATTGGTTCCAAGCAAAGTTAGGGTGATTCCTCCAGCCCTGATTATAAGTGGAAGAATACGGATCATTTTTAAGTCTTTGCTGGAAAGCAACATTGGTATGCTCTTGACCTTGAAACGGAGAATTTAAAGGACATTCTTCCGTAAGATGAGATGGATCAGAACAGCATCTACATAAAGTTTTGGGGAGTGACATCTGATTTAGGGAGGCTGCTAAAAATTTATGTTCCATAGCTTCGAGTTTCTTTTGCATTGCTACCATTTCAGCTCTAACTCCTATGGAAACATCAGGTTGATGAATGCCACCCCTAGACGATGGTTGGTTTACACTTCCCACTGTAAAGTTTTTTCAGCGAAATCTTCTAAAAATTTCCAGGCTTCACCATCATCTTTATTCGTGAAGGTGCCGTGACACATGGATCCAAGGGTCTGTTTTGTTGTAGGATTAATGCCCTCATATATGATTTTGCACAGATCCCATCTAGGAATTCCATGATATGGACATTGAACCAACAGATCCTTGAAGCGTTCAAAACACTTCGAGAATGGTTCATTTGGAAGCTGGGTAAATTGATTTATTTCGCTACGGACTCGAGCTGTTTTATGATTAGGTTAGAATTTCTTTAGGAAAGCTGTTACGAATTCTCCCCAGTTCGAAATAGAATGTGCGGCTGTATTATAAAGCCACTTCTCGGCTATATCGTACAAAGTGAATGGGAGAAGACGTAATCTCATAGCATCCACAGAAAGCTGTGAAGTACCCATCATAGCGCATACATTTTCAAATTTAGTAATAAAGACATATGCGTCTTCAGACTCGAGACCGTGATATTTTGGTAAAAGAATGATGTATTGTGGTTTTTTTTCAAAGTTGTCCCAATTGGCTGGTGGAATGGTAATACAGGTCGAAAGAGGACCTCGCATAGGGTAGCATCTCTCTTGGAGAGAGATGCGGGGCGGATTCTGCGCACCTTCGGACGGTGGCAGAGTGGTGTTAAAGAAGTTCGATGGAGTTCCGTCCATCGAAGTGGATGTGGTAGTGGGTGAGGAAAAAGAAGACGTAGAATTACCGACTTCGGAGTCGATAGAAGGAACGCGGACAAGACGGGCACTAGAATCCCGTGTCCAGCCAATCATGCACTAAATGGTTTATCACAAGTGGCAGGGTTGTGATAATTAGAGGAAATTTTTTGGATTGGTGTTTGTTTTGAAAAAGATGGATTTTGAAAAATTCACACAAACAATGCATAAGCAACCCTAAATCTAGTGGTCACTTAGGTCAAGGCTCTAGACCGCTCCTAGACTTCCAGAAGACAAGTCGCAAGATAGATCCTCTACTGCTTCTTTATCCTTTCTATGGCCAGGTAAGTGCCAGGTAAGTGGGAGGTTCTCCACTACGTAAGTAGTGGGCCTAATTAAGTAACCACTTGCCTTAGACACACTTGCCTTAGACACCACAAAAGAAACGCGGATAAGCAATAGATTATCCATGACCTCCTTCTGTCCTAATTGAGCGCGACGGTCCTCAGAGTCATGTCTAGATATTTTTTAGTTAATGAGGGTGATGCGGATGCAAGTTTGTGATTTTTGGGGCTTAGGAAGGGTAATGAAATCCTCACCTAATCTGAATTTGGTCTTTGCCCCTTAATTTCTGTATTAAAAATGCAAACAACCAAGATCAAACACGCAGCAATTTCTTTTTGCGGCGCTGCGAATTTTTGCAAAGAATCCTGCAGAAATTGGTTAATGGACAAGAGCAGGAAGGAGATAAGAAAATCAGAGATGGACCTAAAAATTTTGAAGCACTGAAGCCTCTGAACAGCCGCGGATTTGCCGCGATCTGCTTCCTATTGCCGCGCTTCCGCAGTCTGCTGACGAGATTCCTATACAAAAATTTTCACAGAGACTCCTGTTGCCTCTATGAACTCTCTGAGATGACCTGAATATTTTTCTTCTTGCTCCAATGATTCCAGATTCCCTTGCAGCAATTCACAACAAATCGTTAAGCACTTGTGCGATTTTGATCTAAAAAATTCTGATGGAATAATAAAATTTTCAACTCAAATTGCAAAAACAAACAAATTAGCACACGATTCCCGGCAACGGTGCCATTTGATTGATCATCTTCGTGTGTATTTGGAAAAGTTTTAATCACAACCAAAGAAATTTATACCGCAATCAATTAACGGTGTCTATTGAAGTTTCGTTAGCGAATACGGATCGTTCACTGAGATTGTGTGAATTTGTTCGAATTTGTTTTAGTTGAGTTGAAAAGAAAAGATAAAAGAAAATGATTCCATATTTGTGAAATTTAGTTTCAAGAATCATAAAGAAATAGATCTAGGATCAAGAATTGATAAAAATCAAGAAAATATCCAAACCAATTGAATTATCAAGATTTGTAAAGTAGCTTGTAGGAATCGATCAAATAAGTAGTGATCATGAAATCTAAAGATTACGAAATCTTATCTATTGAGGAATTGTATCTAGATCGATGGCGATCAATGAAGATTAGGGATCTATTGAAGAAACTAGGGTTTCTCCTTCACTTTCCCTTGTCTTTTCATTGATTATCATTCAAATTCTAGCCTCTAGTCAAGAAAATCACTGATCGTTGATCTCTAATTTGGAGCGAAAACATTCAAGAAAGCGATCTCGCTCAAAATTAGGTCATCGATGATTCTTTTTCCTAGAGTTAACAAACCTCATAAGACTTAAGAATCGTTAAAGAATTTCATCATCATCATCTACCTATTCTCTCGATTCCGCTACAAGCGGAGATTTCACTCACACATCATGAAAAATGAAAGAATCAAGAATCGACAAATTTTCATAATGCAAGAATGTGAAGAAAGAAAGATTTATAATTTTAACCTTTATTAATAGACGATTAGGTACACATTCACTCAATTCGAGATTACAAGATTTGAGGAGGTAACTAGAT
Source organism: Agapanthus africanus (assembly GCA_030015575.1). Classification (NCBI taxonomy): domain Eukaryota; kingdom Viridiplantae; phylum Streptophyta; class Magnoliopsida; order Asparagales; family Amaryllidaceae; genus Agapanthus; species Agapanthus africanus. Next base: position 569,462,132 of record JASDDO010000031.1, read on the forward strand.
CCGTCGAAATTTGCTTCACATCGATCTTCTTGAGCCATGGAACGGTAGCGATCACTTGCTCGGATGATGACCGGCGTTGCTTCAAAGAATCTTCATTTGCTTTCTTGATTTGCTTCTCGATGGATCTTGATTTGGCTTTGGAATTGGAATTGGCTAGGGTTTTGGATTACAAGTTGTGTCACTCAACTTGTGCAAATTTGGCTCAATATTCAACAACTCAATTAATGAACTAATCAACTAATGAACAACTCCTGAACAACCTTTGTAATGAAGCCCCAGGTCCCCTTTTATAGTTCTTCATTTATCTTCTCCTAGAACCTTGGTTGTTATGAGGCTTGCATAGGAAGCTAGGTAGGTACCAAGCTTACACTAGAAGATTGGCTATTGTAGAGAAGCTTCTGGAGATTTCTAGGGATTTTTAAGCATCTTGAAGAAGTTTGGCCGTTAAAAGAGAGCCTCTGCAAAAAGTTTCCACCGCCGACTAGTCGAATCAGCCGCGGATCCGCGGCGGATCGGCCTGACTCGGCCGCGGATCCGCTGCCGTTTGATGGAGTTAGTGCATGGAATCTTCAGGGTTGTTTCGTGTTGGCTTTAGGGTCATTTCCTGATGTCTGGAATCTTATAGATCTTTCTAAATTACTGCCAGATCTCAAGTCTTGGACTTGCTGCAATTTATCGGCACTTTTGTGATTCCGGCTCTTTAACCTGGAGAATTTCCTGCACACAATCTCGAGACAAGTGTTTAAATATACAAAGATCATGCGTGTAGTAATAAACACACAATTTCCCTCATAATTCCGGTTATAATGCATAACACATGTTATTTGATATTTTGCAGACGAATTGCTAATATGTGCTATATTTATACCAAACACCTTTAGATGATTAGAAAGAGTAGTGGAATTGATGTGTTAAGAATGCAATATTTTCGACTGATTAGGGCCGCTGGATTGCCTTTGCTGAATGTATAAATAGGGCGGCCTGTCCCCAAGAAAAACCTTTGCTTTTCTTACCTTCTGTCGTCTGTGGATTTCTCGGCGCTCCCGCACTTAGATCGGATCCTCAGTCCAAACCCTTCTCCAGCTCCTTGTCCTTTGAATCAGGTCAAATGTCTTCCTCTGATCCTCTAATAGATGTAGTTAGAATAGAGTCGGGAGATGAGGTTTCAGCCTCTGAAGCCGAGTCTAGTGGGCCTTCCTCATCTACCTTGGCTTCTGATAGCCGAGAAAGTTCTTCTTCATCTGTGTCGGGTTCGCCCTTAAGGGATGGCAATTCCTTTATTCCCCGTCGTTGGGGTGCCAAGAAGGCCCTTAAGATGCGCATCGAGAATACTCGTGACCCTGCCTCGATGAAAGTGTTGGGATTCAGCACCCACACCGTGGAGGCCACGGGCGAGGCGGAAGCGAAAAAAAAACTTTTTGCGGGCACCGGACACTCACACCCGAGGATTCGAACCAAACACCCTAAACTAGTATACTAAAACATAAAAGCTTGAGAAATACAACCTTTGTCGCGTATCCACCTAATTGTGGAAGACCCCTCCAAGCTCGTATCCACCGGGAACGCGTTTGAGTATCGATCACCCTTGCTGAAGACGATCCACCTGAGGGAACGCGAAGGAGGCTCAAACCGACGGTCCAAAGTTGCTAGGTTTGGATGGCCAGTGATGTAGGAATACTTCACGATATTTTTCTCTCTAGAATCTTTCTCTAAAATGGAAGCAAGAAGAAGGAGGAGAAGATGAAGCATGAGCAATGGAGGAGATGAGGAAAAATCTCATCAAGTCATGAAGTAGAAAAGAATGGATACTCAAGAATCAACCATGATGCAATAGTGCATCCAAAAGAAAATAAACATTTTTAAAATCAAAGCCATGCCTCTCTACATTGTTCACACCATGCTTCATAAGTCCACATGCCACCTCATTTCCCATTTAATTTTCCAAAAAGGAAAATCAAATATAAGGTGTCCTTCTTCTAGAAGCATTCCCGTATAAATACGGAATACTTCATCTGGTATATGTAACGCCACACATTCGCGTATCCGTATAAAAATACGGATAGCACCAAAGAGAGAAAATGAATAGTGAACAATAATACTAAAATACATGTATCGAAATATATATATAAATTATTAAATCAAAACCTGATTTAATAATCCGGCTTAATCCTAAACCGGCCAGTATTATCAACTGTCCGATTAAAATCCATATACCGCGTACACATATTTAATCGGACCCCTGCACGTACCACCATACGGCTCCTACATCAGTCGCCTGAACCGGGAAAACCCTCTGTGTGGGACTCTAAAGACTCTATAATATACTGGCAGTGGGTTTAACCACAAGCACGTCAGCGGCACTAGCTGTACGTAACGGCTACCTAGGTAGCTGTCGAAAGGGGGGTAAACAATCAAGTGCGTCCTTATCCTACTGAGCCTGAATGTGACAATCTCCATACAGTACGGTCTCTTCGTCAAAGAGTATCGCATATCTGGTCCAGGGGGTGGATAATTTCAGACCCCTATGATTGATGTGAAAAAAGTGTTTGTAGAATAACCGCAATCAGAACGGTGTCGCGGTAGCTAGACCGAGGTGAGTACGGGTCGTCCTCAGGGAAACGTTGAATATTTTAATATTACTTTAGATGTGTTGAGAAAGAAAGGGGAAAGAATAAAGAATGGTAGAAATAGTTTCTAGATCTACGTTAAACAAGAATGCAAAATATAGATCTAGATTAATTATGGATGTAAGTTTAATATAAAAGGAGGCTTGTAGGGTTCATTAGGATTTAGTAGTTATGGATGATTAATGAAAGATTACACTTTTTATCCTTTAATAGATTTAAAACTAGAACGACAGTGATGCATGTAGATTAGGGTTTCTGGAGGGAAAATGGTTCCCACTCTTAACCCCTATCTCGACATGGAACTCCGTTCATATCTAGCCTCTACCAAAACAATTATTAATCTAATCTCTAATCGCGGTCGAGACTATCAATAAATTGGTAGCTCGCCCGATTAGGATGTTAATGATTCTTTTGATAAAGTTTATAAAATTTATAGGACGTAAAAAGAGTTTAAAGATCTTCATCATCCATTAACCTACCCTAATCCTACGAACCCTAACAAGCGGAGAATTACTCGCGCATGTTGGGAGAAGAAGAGATGGAGAGAGAATTCATAATAAAAACTACAAAGAAATAGAATGAGAAAAAGAAGTACCTTTATTAATCAACAAAATTCATTTACACTTTGTTCCCTTAGAAAATGATTACAAATACTAGTTTGTTTCTCGATCTCTTCTCAGGAGGTAGACGAACAGTTGATGATCAGCCTGGATGCGTGAGCCGTCTTGGACTTCGTGATCTCGTCGGCTTGATAATTTTTCCAAGAGGCTCTCGGTCTTTATAATTAGTCCCAGAGCCAGAAATCTAGCTTCCAAAATTGGAAACCAACAGTTAAGATTCAACAGAAGAAATCACAGCTTCTGAACCCTCTGCCACGCGGCGGATCCGTGGCCAATAGTGGGGTTTGGCCGCGGATCCGCGGCCAAACAGTGTGATCTTTTGATGATTTTTCTGGGGCTTCTCTCTTTATGACACGTGGAGATCTCTGGAACCTCTGAAAATTGGAAATCTTTTCTTTGTTTCTGCCAGAATTGATTTCTTAGTTTGCTTTCTTAATTAGGCAGGTTTGCTCTTAACAACTTTGATTCCCTTGATTTTAGCCCTGAAAATTCTGCACAACAACTCAACAAATAATATTAGTAGAGTTTGTTTTGTTGAGATATTAATTTCAACATTAAGATTTGGTCAATGGTATTTTTGCATACATTTTCCTACCAAATGTTAATTGTAATATATCAACATATGAAAAATAGTATTTTTACAGATAAACCCTCATATGTATCATATATTATAATAAACACCTTTTCTAGTATAGAAATAGTAGGAAAAATATAATAACAAATGTGCATTTTTATCAACTGAACAAATACCCCCAAACTTATCTTTGATCGTCCCGAGCAAACTAGTTTATTCAAGAGAAGAAGAAAAAGAAAGGAGAAAACTAAGCACACTTTCGTAAGCAAATACGGTTGCACTGAGCACGTGCAACAAGCCGTTAAACCCCTAGGTGTCCCTAGTTGGAGGATTGTTGTCTCCTGAGGGTTTTTAGCGGATTACACCCACAAATCCTATAATAAAAGAGAGATGGTGAAATTTACATATAAAGATAAGAACCATAAAAGAAATACTTTGAAAATTTAGAGTTTCCAACTACACTAGCTTTTCAGTTGTCATGAGCCCTATCTTAATAGTCATGAAAAGATGTTAGAAATAACTTCATCCCTCAATAAAACATCGTCTTAATTCTTCATTCCTACCTTTCATCCAAACATCGATCATATACCTCTACGTGTGTGTAACGAACATCCCTACACCCGGAGAATTCAATTCAAGCTATCATGCTCTTGTCCATCTGCCTCAGTACTTTTTAATCGATGAATATTTAGTTGAATTTGCTCACACAATTTTCATGCGACCGTTAATACTTCTTGAGGCACTAACCGACCGATTACTCTTGTGCTTGCAGATTAGGTGATAGTATTTTCCTCGTCTTGCACCACCTAAGGCTTAGCAGTGACTCTCGGATCAGTTGGTCTAAGGCATTAGGTGATGAAGCACCCTCGCTATATATTTTTTTATTGCTGCCTCGGTGATAACAAAACCAGTGTTAATTTTTCTTTTCACCATTTTTATATTTTCTTCATTTATTATTTCCTTCATACTTTGGCTTTTAGACAAGACCATTTCAAGGTATTCTCTACTATCCCGAGTTTCAAGACGTGTGTAAGTGCGTATAGTAGGGTATCAACGTTCAAATGTTTGGCTTCCAGAATAGGAACTATTTTTCAGACTTATTTTTATCCTCAGATTAGTGACTTCTTTTATCTTACTAACCCTTGGGACAACAGCTCATAACTACTTATTACTAGTTTGTTTAAGAAAACTTCTAATTTTCTTGGTTTTCTTAAACTATTCCTATCTTTCATATATAATTTTTCACTTTCTATTCTTTCATTATCTTATTTATGTAAATTTTTTTTTTATATTTTGTTTTGTGCTTATGCAAAGTATGATGCAAAGTGATGCGTAAATAAGCACAAACCTCCCCCAAACTTGTTTTCAACAGTGTCCTCACTATTGCTATCTGTTGGATCACAAAAACCTGTAAGCTTGGGAGGACATTATTAATGGGGGAAAGAATATATAAAAGTTAAAATCCTCCCCCAAACTTATTTTTGGCTCACAAATTTGAGGACAAAAGATATGTTCAAGAGCCAAAAATATACCCCCCCTCAAACATGAGTTAGACAATATGAAGCATTTTAAGAGGGGGTGAGTCATTTGGTCAAAGTAAGACTTTACAAAGACCAAAAGTTAACACCAACCATTCAAAGATTTTATCAGTATAGCGTATAGGTCGGTGGAAGAATATGTTGTATCGAGTCAAGAAAAAATGGGGAAGGGATAAGAGGTGGTCTGGAAAGGGTTCGAATTTTAAATTAGAGAAAAGAAAAAATGAGGATGAATGTGAATGATTAGGAAGAAGGAATGGTGGCGGTTCAACCTCTATAGGTGGAGATTGATCAATCACAAAATCCGTATTGTTTAAAAATTCAAGTTCGTCAGCAAAAAGTTCTTCAAAACTTTTATCAATGGTGTGATCGATCATTTTTTTGTCAAAGAGTTTTGTGCCAGAATTTATCGTACTTGATTCATCAAAAATCATTGAGGTAGAAGAATCGAAAAACTCATCTACCTCATTTTCAAAAATATCCAAATCAAGTTGGATTTCTGGTATTATTGAACTTGAATTAACAGATTGTGATTCATCAAAACTCACTGAAACTATAGAAACAGAAGAAGAACCGGAGAAAGTAGAAGGTGAAATGGGTAAACAAATTGGTGTGTCGAGTGTTGCTGAACCAGACGTGGAAGATGGAGGCTGTATTTCGGTCTGATCTTCGGGTATACTATTATCATCAACTTCAAGCCGTATTTGGGGTTCGGGAAGAATTAAAGGCTCAAGATGATGACCACAAGGAAGTGAAAGGATCTGATGAATTGGTGGGACAAAATCATCCAAAATTTTGGGTTCATCAATCAATATATCCCCAACGTCAATCACCTCATTCAAGTGAAGGTTAAAATTCTCAAACACTTTATCAAAAGTATGGTTTTCAATCAGTTTTGGTTCAAGAGTGGAGGTGTAGAGATCACAAGGGTTGGGTATGGTTTCACTTGAAATGGACCCTTCACAATCGGGTAAATCAAATACTACAAAGTCACACAACTTATCAGACATTCTATCTTCAATTGATGAATCATTTGGTGTACTTGATGAATCTATGAAACTGGAGTTGTGGATTTCAGTTTGGAATGGGGAGGTTTGATTAGGAAGGGTGTACAGTTCTGTCTCACTACCCAAATTCTCATTTTGTCCTATGCCCGAATCATATACTGAAAATTTTTGTGCTGGTTTGAAATTATTTGCTTGCATCCACTCTGCCATTTGGTTCGACATTTCCAAATTTTTTCTAATGTCTGCTCAAGACTAGACTTGGGTCGATAAGGGGTTTCAGGATAAGATTGAAATTCTTATGGACGATTAAAACTCCCAAATGACTGATTAGAAAGACTGTCTAGAGAAGATGGAAAAGTCGGATTGGATTGATAGGAATAGAATGGTTGCGAAAATTGGGTAGGAGTAGGATCAATATTATGATAAGAAGAATATTGATATGGGTTGGTTGGTTGGCTATTTTCAATAGACATCATATATGCCACAAACCACATATCAAGCTCTTCTTTGGACAGTGGTGGTGATGGTTGATATTGGTCCGGGTTGAAACTTTGGCCTCTAGCCCTAGCTATATGCTCAGCAATGGATATGCGTCTAGGGGCATCCTCACTCGGAGTATCAACAGAAACATGTGTGGAATTAGGATACTGTTGATAGGACATGGATTGAGGTCGCCAACTATTTCTACCCGTTTATTCTATCCGATCTCTTAAGGACATGGAAGAGTCGGATGGTATACCGAAGGGATTACGAAAACAAGAGATATCTGGTTGTGGACAGCAAAGCTCGGCAAGAGATCGTCTGTTTGGGTCACCCATTATAAGAAGAGAAGAGGGGGGAAAGGGTAAAAAGGGAAGAAAATAATTGGTTTGTTTTGAAAAATGACGGATTTAGACAAATCACACAAAAATACATAAACAACCCTAGAACTATGGTTACCTAGGTCCAGTCTCTAGACCGCTCCTAGACTTCCAAAGGACAAGCCACAGGATCAATTCTCTACCACCTCTTTACTACTCTTGTGGCCAGGTAAGTGCCAGGTAAGTGGGAGGTATCCACTACGTAAGTAGTGGGCCTAATTAAGTAACCACTTGCCTTAGACACACTTGCCTAGACACCACAAAAGTAATGCGGATAAGCGATAGATTACCCACGACCTTCCTCTGTCCTTATTGAGCGCGACAGTCCTTAGAGTCTGGTCTAAATATTTTTTAAATTAATGTAGGGTTGATGCAGATGCTCGGTTTGTGATTTGTGGGGCTTAGGAAGGGTGATGAAATCCCCACCTAATCTGAATTTTGGTATTGCCCCTTAAAAATCCGCATTAAAATATGAAATAACAAACCAATAATAAAACTTTGCAAAAAGATTTTTGAGCGGCGATATTTTGCAAAGAATCCCGCAGAAAGGATATTTTATTGGATTTCAGAGGAGAGAGAAAGATATAGAAAGGATACCAGAGAAGTTTGCAACCCTAAATCCCCAATTCCGCCGCCCTTCCGCCGCTAATGTGCCTTATGGCCGCGGTTCCTCCGCAAGGAAGAGGGATCAGGTGATGAATTTTGCTACGTGGCCTCTTGTACTCCTCTGGATCTTGATGAATGTCTCTGTCTTTCTGTTTCCTCAATTCTGTGACTCCAGACCCCCTCGCAAAATTTCACACACTTCGTTAAATATACGATTTGTAGTTTTGTTTTAATTATGATATAGATCGTATAAGAATTCAACACAAATAGTAAGAATAAAAAATTACGCACGTATCTCCGGCAACGACGCCATTTGATTGATGTGAAAAAAGTGTTTGTAGAATAACCGCAATCAGAACAGTGTCGCGCGTAGCTAGACCGAGGTGAGTACGGGTCGTCCTCAGGGAAACGTTGAATCTTTTAATCTTACTTTAGATGTGTTGAGAAAGAAAGGGGAAAGAATAAAGAATGGTGGAAATAGTTTCTAGATCTACGTTAAACAAGAATGCAAAATATAGATCTAGATTAATTATGGATGTAAGTTTTATATAAAAGGGGGCTTGTAGGGTTCATTAGGATTTAGTAGTTATGGATGATTAATGAAAGATTACCCTTTTTATCCTTTAATAGATTTAAAACTAGAACGACAGTGATGCATGTAGATTAGGATTTCTGGAGGGAAAAGGGTTCCCACTCTTAACCCCTATCTCGACATGGAACTCCGTTCATATCTAGCCTCTACCAAAACAATCATTAATCTAATCTCTAATCGAGGTCGAGACTAACAATAAATTGGTAGCGCGCCCGATTAGGATGTTAATGATTCTTTTGATAAAGTTTATAAACTTTATAGGACGTAAAAAGAGTTTAAAGATCTTCATCATCCATTAACCTATCCTAATCCTACGAACCCTAACAAGCGGAGAATTACTCGCACATGTTGGGAGAAGAAGAGATGGAGAGAGAATTCATAATAAAAACTACAAAGAAATAGAATGAGAAAAAGAAGTACCTTTATTAATCAACAAAATTCATTTACACTTTGTTCTTTTAGAAAATGATTACAAGTACTAGTTTGCTTCTCGATCTCTTCTCAGGAGGTAGACGAACAGTTGATGATCAGCCTGGATGCGTGAACCGTCTTGGACTTCGTGATCTCGTTGGCTTGATAATATTTCCAAGAGGCTCTCGGTCTTTATTTATAGTCCCAAAGCTAGAAATCTAGCTTCCAAAATTGGAAACCAACAGTTAAGATTCAACAGAAGAAATCACAGCTTCTGAACCCTCTGCCACGCGGCGGATCCGCGGCCAATAGGGGGGTTTGGCCGCGGATCCGCGGCCAAACAGTGTGATCTTTTGATGATTTTTCTGGGGCTTCTCTCTTTATGACACGTGGAGATCTCTGGAACCTCTGGAAATTGGAAATCTTTTCTTAGTTTCTGCAAGAATTGATTTCTTAGTTTGCTTTCTTAATTAGGCAGGTTTGCTCTTAACAACTTTGATTCCCTTGATTTTAGCCCTGAAAATTTTGCACAACAACTCAACATATAATATTGGTAGAGTTTGTTTTGTTGAGATATTAATTTCAACATTAAGATTTGGTCAATGGTATTTTTGCATACATTTTCCTACCAAATGTTAATTATAATATATCAACACATGAAAAATAGTATTTTTACAGATAAACCCTCATATGTATCATATATTATAATAAACACATTTTCTAGTATAGAAATAGTAGGAAAAATGTAATAACAAATGTGCAGTTTTATCAACTGAACACCCTACTAACCCGATAAGTCGTGTCTGAGTCTAGCTCATCACCAACTGAGATACTACTGATCAACTATCAGTAAATCTCCGCCACCGTGGCCATGGATTTCTGGTGATAGCTAACTGAACACAACGCGACATTGACTCCTAATACCAGGAGAGACGAATCCCTGACTGTTAACCACTGCCTCGATGTGGCTCGGGATGGTATCCACCTAAAACCTATTTTCACGACTCCTTTGAGCCGTGGTAGGGTAGTAATCAAAGTACAGTGGGAACTCACACGAGACAAATAACGACCTCAGGTCAAAGGACTAACCTGTACTCATGCTACCTGAGAACTTCCATCTGACAATAGGTATAATACCATCTAGAAGTTCTCGGCGAGTCCATCCTGTGTACTCACCTCCAGTGAGCACCTGTATACTATCTTAGGTGACATAACACCGATGGCTTGTGAGACCGGCCACCGCCCCTCGTCGGGGTCTCGAAGCGTATACACTAGTCTACTCCGGAATATCGATGCCCGGTCTCGATACTCCCATGACTAAGGACATTTAAGGATATGCTTATAGACCACCCAGCTCTCACGTATATGATCGCCATCATAATACTGGTAGTCAAGCAAGAATCCTATGGGCTCTATCAACATGTAATAGTGATCTGCAATACCACATAATGCATGTACATGATGATAAAGATAAATCAGATAGCATACTATCATTTCGAGTAAGATTGTTCTACCTGTATAGGTCCTCCCTCAATTATCATAATCGTGTGCCTGCAATTACAATAATTGTCTTGAGAGCACTATATCCAACAGAAAGTTCCCTATGCCCTCGCCGCTAACATGCGGCCAATGCGGAATCCAAAACAAATTTTTTTGATTGCACTAGAAACCTAAACCCAAGAATCTACTCCAAACACTTAAACTAGAAAAACAACAAGATAGAAATCACAACTTTTGTAGCATCTTCATTTGCTCCAATTGGGTTGGACTCTAGGATGTTCCCAAGAGCTCTGGATCGCGCTTGCAATCCGGTCTTCCTTCGCCGAAGATGATCCACTCGAGAAAACCAAGTTCAAGCTTCAACTTCATCAATGAAATAACTAATTATCCTAGATTACTAATCTAGGATGCTTAGTGTGTGTAAGTGTTCTAGCCCGATCATTATTTTGTTGAAAAATTTATAGATGTCGGAATCTCCCTTAGATGTTGTCCTCCGTCGATCTTGTGGCCAACGGGGCTGGAAGGTTGAGATTTGTGGTGGAGCTTGGGTGTGGATCTCAATGGGTTGTGGATTGTTGTTGCCGCCGAGCTACCTGCAAGGAAGTCCCGGGGTGGGAAACCACCGTAGGACCCTCCGACGATCAAGTAAGTACCATAGAATAATTGAGCAGAGTAGCGGCGTATTGGATTTAAACCGAGTTACCTGAATCGTGTAGAGGAAGGGTTTATATATGGGTCACATTAGAATGAGCCGATGTGAGATTCTCCGTCCGTTTCGCCCCTCCGCCATGTTCATGTTGATAGCGGGATACGCCTATTAATGACAAGATACGCTTATTAATGACAAGATACGCTAGCGTGGCATGCGGGACATGGAGCGGCGGAGATCTTATCGTAGCGAGATACACGGAGCCGTTACAGGGGCGCTCGTACTCCGTGCTCCCGGCCAAACATAGACGCTGAGGAACCTCAGCTATAGGATAGCTCGGAGACAAGCTATGAAGCTTAGGAAGCTCAACTCTACAATTGCTTGGAGACGAGCAATTGGCTGGTGGTTGGGCGAACAGGGAACGTACTCAGGGGAGGCCTCCAAAAGGTCGGGTGCAACCTCGGAAGCTAGACGCCGAGAAACGTCCCTAATATATCATATTTATTCCAGCTCCATAGCCTCCAGGAATCTAATGGGTTTACGTGGATCTTCTGCGTGTCATGATCTGGGGAATTCCCACTTATAAGTATCATCATTAGCCCCCCACTCTCATTCCAACCTGTTTATGAGTCAGGTCGAGAGTGGTCTGGTCATTTTTCTCTGTTCAGCTTGGTGCCAAGGATTCTTTGCGGTGGATTGTCTGAGAACGACATGGCATTTGGCGGTTGCATCTCTTCGATCTCCAAGTCCACGTGGCATTTTACCATGCGCCTTAATTTTCGCGCGTATCCCCGATGATCTCAGCTGATCACTGAGAGGGTGGCGCCGTCATGGAGATGTCGCTTCTCTTGTTCGGGCTGTCATGGCGACAAGAAAACTGTCGATTTCATGCCACGTGGCCGTAATCGGATGGCGGATTGTGAGACGTCTCTTCGGCCGATCGGATCCGCATGAGGGGGAAGCATCCAATGGTTGGCTACCACGTGGCATCTTCTGGATTGTTGGGCGCGACGCTTTGTTTTGGCTGGAGCAGATCTGAGCCGATGGATGGCCTTTGCTGAGTATATAAATAGGGTGGCATGTCCCTAAGAAACACCTTCGCTTTGCTTGCCTTTTGTCATCTATGGATTGCTCGGTGCTCCCACACTTAGGTCGGATCCCCAGTCCAAACCCTTCTCCATCTCCTCTTTCTTTGAATCAGGTCAGATGTCTTGCTATGATCCTTAAGTAGATGCAGCTAGGGTAGAGTCAGGCGATGAGATTTCGACCACTAAAGCCTAGTCTAGTGGGTCTTCCTCGTCTTCTGATAGCCAAGGAAGTTCTTCTTCCTCTGTGTCGGGTTCGCCCCCAAGGGTGGCGATTCCCTTGTTCCCTGTCGTCGGGGGGCTAAGCAGGCCCTTAAGCTGCGCATAGAGAATACTCGTGATGATGCCTCAATGAAAGTTCCTAGTGCCCTCGCTGCTAACCCAAGGCCAACGCGGAATCCAAAATAAAATTTTTGATGGCAGTAGAAACCTAAACCTAAGAATCTACTCCAAATACTTAAACTAGAAAAACAACAAGATAGAAATCACAACCTTTGTAGCGTCTTCATTTACTCCAATTAGGTTGGACTCTAGCATGCTCTCAAGAGCTACAGATCGCACTTGCAAGCTGATTTTCCTTCGCCAAAGATGAACCGCCCGAGGGAACCAAGTTCAAGATTCAACTTCATCAACAAAGGAACTAAGGATCCTAAGTTGCTAATCTAGTATGCTTAGTGATATGTGTGAGTGTTCTAGAATTTTCTCTCTCTTTTATCTTCATGATTCTCAACTCATGAGAGGATTGAAGATAATGAAGAAGGAGGAGGAGCCATGGAAGAGAGAGAAGCTAAATGGTAGAATGAATATCATCCTCACAAATTCAAGCATGCCTCTTTTTCTTTTGTTAAAATAATTTTTCCATTTTAAAATTACAACCATTCTCGAATAGTATGAGTAAATGAATTAACAATTCATTTGCCCATACCCTCCACCATTTCTCTCCTCCACCTCATTTCATAATTTCTGTAAAAAGAAATTCCTAGAAATGAGGTGTCCTTCTTCTAGAAGTATTCTTGTATAAATATAGGAATACATCCCCACAAATACATGCTCGTATTTGTATCAAAATACGAATACCCAAGAGATAGAAAAATACAATGAAATAATACTAGAATATACATATCGAAATATATATGTAAATTATTAAATCAAAACTTGATTTAACAATCTGGCTTAATCCTAAGCTAACTAGTATTATCATCTGCCCGATTAAAGTCCGTGTAGCTGGTACACATACTTAATCGGAACCCTGCACGTATCAATATACGACCACTACATCATTTTGCCTGAACCGGGAAAACCCTATGTGTAGGACTCTAAAGACCCATCAATACGCTGGCAATGGGTTTAACCACAAGCATGCCTGCGGCACTAGCTATATGTAACGGCTATCCAGGTATTGAACGAAAGGAAGGCCGACGAGAAAACTCATTCGTACTTTACTGAGCCTGTCTGTGACAATCTCCATATAGTCCGGTATGTTTGTCTAAGAGTATCGCAAACCTGTTCTATGGGGTGGATAAAGTCAGATACCTAATAACGCAATATTTTGTGTCAGTGTGAAGCCCATCACCCACTGAGAAACTACTGATCCAAATCAGTAAATATCGTCCACTTTGGCCAAGGATTTCTGATGATGGCTACCCATGCACAGCGCGGCATCTACCCCCAAAACCGGGAGAGACGAATCCCTGATGATCCGCTCACTGCCTCCATATGGCTCGGGACTGTACCCAACTAAAATCTGTTTGCATTACTCTTTTGAGCCGTGGTAGGGTAGTAATCAAAGCACGGTGGGAACTCACACGAGACAAACGACGATCTCAGGTCGACAGACTAACCTGTACTCATGTCACCTGAGAACTGCTATCTGACAATAGGTATAATACCATCTTGTATGTTCCCGGCGAGTTCGTCCAGTGTAACTCATAACCCAATGAGCACCTGTATACTATTTTTAGTGACTAACTGACACTAATGGCTATGAGATCGGCCATCGCCCCTCGTCAGGGTCAAGAAACGTATACACTAGTCTACTATGGAATACTGATATCCATTCTTGATATTCCTACGAATAGGGACATTTAAGAATTTGCTTATAGACTGCCCAGTTCTCACAAGTGTGATCTCCACAATATAGTCAAGCAAGAATTCTATGAGCTCTATCAACATATAACAATGATCCGTAATACCATATTATACATGTATATGATGATAGAGATAAACCAGATAGCATACTCTCATCTTGAGTAAGACTGTTTTATCTATATAAGTCCTCCCTCAATTATTATAACCACCTGCCTGCGATTACAATAATTGCCTTGAGGGCACTATAGCCAACAATCTCCCACTTGCACTTATGGCTAATTATTGCGGTGTCTCATACTCATAGCCCGTGTACTACCGATCACCCAACTTCTCTAATAATTAGTTTCACAAAGCATGTTTGCGAAACATTCGCTTTTGAGAAACAACCTCAGTGAGTGGATCCACTCCAATTTTCTATCTTTATCTCTATATATCTCAACTTTTGGAGAACGACTATCTCCCAAAATGTGTGATACTTTTTTTAAAACTTGTCTGAATATCTGATGGGACCTTGTTCATAACATGAACACCAAATCCAACGATCTTCTTAGACTCTATCCGTTTGCTAATGTAATCAGAACCCAGTGCTATGACCACCTCAATATCCTGTTTGAAAACCTATCCAACACACTGCACCTCAAAAACAGGAAAAACTATTAACTCTAACTGCCACTCAGTCATTCAGGTTTTGGAAGCCTGAAATGATAACCGCCTCCTTAAGGAGGCTGCCGTTATCATATACCAAGAACACCCTCTTATGTTCATAACTGTTTCCCAATGTTTTTCCAGGATTGGATTAATATATGCTTATTGCAGCTAGTGCAAAAGCAATATCTGGTGTGGTACTTGACATCTAATGATTGACTCAATTACTTAAGTAAGTGATATGTCAATCATGCAAATCTCTCTCCTTATCAGTCTAGAAGATATCTCTTTAGAGAGGGTGACTCCATCACCTGCGGGTACACCACCATGTCAGGAGTCATCCATTCTAAAACACTTTAGAATAATGTCAAAGTACACAAGTTGGGACACTTCCCAAATCTATATCTAAAACCATATACCTAGTGACCAGAATCCCTGATATTTTTTCCAGATCCTATGTGGAGAAACACATGTGATAACCACAGTATAACCGATTGTAGTATAGGAATATCAATTTCTATTAGGAGCATGTCATCCAAATATCAGGACATTACTCCCTACTACCTTCTTATCAGGTCCATCTGTTGTTTTGATGAAGTCAAACTCTATGATTGTCACATCAAAAATAGATGATTTATCTCCGCCATACTTACTTTAGTCTATAAATAGACATAAGCTACTTGCCCGCCACGCTTCTGATGCTCCTACTGACTACAACAATCCTTTGACAGAGTCATATAGATGTGCACTTCTAAAGCTAATTTAGAACGTCGTTATAGTCATCCACCTGCCAGATCTCATAGTCTAGGACACCAATAGTGGAAGGCTTGGGTCATCGAAATCTCTCTGTCACCGTCTTTGAGGAGACCGAAGTACCTTTCGAGTGGCTGAGGTTACCCACCAAATCTGCGGAATGGCTAATGGATTGTCAAATCCAATTGAATCCTTTGGTTCTACTAAAAATTCAGTAACAGTTTGTGGTTCTGGAATCACTTCCAGTTCTACCATACCCCCACTAATGTTTTCTGAAAAGAATTCATTTTACTAATGAGGTGGCGAGTCAAGAATAATATAACTATTGATCCTGCAAATGGTAGAATGTTAACCCTCGTTAAAGCCTGAGATAACCCACAAACTGCCATTACTGAAATGTGCCTTGAGTTTATCCGGATTCTGATTTTAAACATAAGCCAGACAACTCTATATACCTTAACATCATTAAGTTATGAATCCATTCTATATCCAATATAGAAAACAAAGGCATTAATTTAATTGGAACCAGATTAAAAAATCATGCAACTGTTTCCAGTGCATATCGACTAAATAAAAGAAAGTCATGCAGAATTACTTATCAAGAAGCGCACCCACGGATAAGTAACCTGAGAGAGAAGCAAGTTCTCAAATATATTACTTACGACGGAATGTCTAGCATAAGTATCCACATCTTCGATTAGCTTGAAAAATCCTAATACTTCCAACGCATGGTTCTCTACTTTATTTTTATACCTATAACTTCTCAAAATTTGGATCTTGTATTTCAATGAAATGCGTGTCTAAAACCAGAGAAGTCATAAATATACGGAATATAGTGCGAGTACTAATCCCTTGTCCTAATGGACATCAGACAACATACAATATTTTGTATAAGTTCTCTGAGTTTAATAACTCAAACTATGTGCGGCGTAGGTTGAAAACTGTGTTATGGTTAAGAAGAATTACACCATTATTGAATGCACCTTGCCTAATCATCAACTGATAAAGAAAAATGTCATAAACATAATTTCAAAAAGTTATATCTCATTTTATAAATAAACATACATATATCAATTTGAAATTGGTGCATAAAAACGGATATTCAAAACCAAAAATTTGCCGTTAGGAAAAACCCAGATGATTTACTCAAATATCACCAATTATAAAGAATTATGATATTGAGAATTTAATCACTCAATTCCCAATATTTTACTCTCACTCAGTATCTGTAACGCCATACAGATGTGAGAATTAAGTCTGATAAATACATACTCTGGAGTCAGAATTTAATTAGGAAAGCAATTTTCAATTAACACCGTACAGTAAAACTGAAACATGAAAATGTTTCGAGGGGGTGGCCGGGTATTTCTACCAATGCCACTTTCACTATCCAGATTCATGACAGTAGTCGCAATTTTCTTTGCTCTCACTTCAATCCCTTTGTATGTCTCTATATCTTACCTTCTGTACACCATACTTAGGCTAATTGGTTTTTTTCCTTCCCTACCTTTCGACACCTGCCTAGGGTTTAGAAGAAGACTATCCAATAAGCGTAATAGGTGTACTCTCCTAATACTAGAAGCCCCCGCAACCTGAGACAAGGTAAAGAGAAAAGACAACCGAATAATCCTATTCAATTTCCCCAGAACCGAAATCCATCCTCGAACTGAAACAAGTTTTTTCGAGTTCGTATGTAACTATACAATGGCATATCCAAGCAATATGGATCTTCGTAGTGATACAGAGTATTCTAGAGAAATGCGAAGGGGAAGTAGGAGTGGCAGGGATATATGCGACTTTGTCATGAATCATGACAATCCAAAAGTCAAAGTATGTAAGAAGGTTCGCTTAACTTGGTTCATGAGTCTAAGTTTAAGATAAGTAATGATCCCAAACCAGAGACAGAAAAGAAACACTCAGCGTGCACTCTAATCTAGATTAGATTGGTCAATCGCTTTATCTAATCAGGATGGCTCCTACTGTTTCCTCGAATTCTCCTTCAAAATCTAAAAGGAGAACTAGTCGGGATAATATACACCTTACAAGTTCGCTAACTGTTCAGTCAGGTCAGTGTTGGTACTTCCAGAGAGGTCCCCCGTGCTTTCGAACGGACCTAATTAAATAACTCTGTTTCTGCAGAGGCGTAATCTCGTTAACACTTTCTAGACACCTAATAGGTTAGCTAATTGTGAAGCGAAAATCTCCCGAGGAGTAATGCCTACCCATCAGTAGGAACCATTTGATTGATTTCTATTTTAGAGTGTGTAGTAACCGCAATCAATAACGGTATCGCGTGTAGCTAGCCGAGATGAATACGGGTCGTCCTGAGGGATATGTAGAATCTTTCAATCTTATTTTAGACGTGTTGATTAGAAAAGAGGAAGGAGAATATAGAATAGTGAAGAATAGTTTCTAGATCTACGTCGAAATATAGATGTAGAATTTATATTTTTAGATCTAGTTTAAAAGTAGATATAAAATATATAAGAAGAAGGCTTATAGGGTTCGTTAGGATTTAGTAGTCATGGATGACTAATAAAGATTACTTCTTTTATTTATTGATAGATTTAAAAGTAGATTGATAGTGATGAATGAGGATTAGGGTTCTTGGAAGAAACTAGAGTTTCCACACTATTGACCCTTGTCCTTTCATTGATCTCTATTCATGTCTAGCCCTTAATAAAATAATTGTTAATCTAATCTTAAATCGCGGTCGAGACTAGCAATGAATTGGTAACGCGCCCGATAAGGATGTTAACCATTCTTTTGCTAAAGTTTATAAACTTCATAAGACTTAAAAGAAGTTAAAGTATTTTCTCATCCATTGTTCTACCCTAATCATACGAACCCTATCAAGCAAAGAATTGCTCGCGCATGATGGAGATAGAAGAAGAACAGATAGAGATCATGATGTAAATAAAGAAAATAAATGCAAACTAATTAATCTAATGATCTATCTTTATTAATCAATTTCATAAGTACAATGCCTTCAAATTTAGATTACAAGAGGAAGAAGAAGTTGCTCTCGATCTCTGCCTTGTAGGAAGTAGATGCTCCGTCGAACTCGCGTCGCATTATCACGTCGAATCGCGGACCTGTCTTAGATCACTTGTTCTTCGATGGTGATTTGCTTCATGTAAAAGAGTGATAATTTCTAAGTTTAGCCCTCGATCCTTTATATAGCCCCAAAGCCAGAAACTATAGATCTGTTAGGAATATGTATGCTCTAGAGGTCATTATTGTACATGTGATGTATATTATAGTGGATGCTTGGACATATATATATAGAACTTTCTTGCTCGACATGATATTATGTTATATGGTTACTCTTTATCTTAACATGTTGACTGGTATTCTTTACTGTCTTACTCTCACATGTTGATAAAGCCCTTAGGATATGTACTTGACTACCAGGACTATGATGAGATGATACTAGTGGGGCCAGGATGGTCCAAAAGTACATCCTTTAATCAGTTCCTAGTCGAGGGAATATCGAGACTAGGGCATCGATATTCCAGAGTAGACTAGTGTGTACGTTTCTTTTCCTTTAGAGGGCGATGGTTGATCCCACAATTATTGGTATGTGACATCAAAGATTGTACACAGGTGCTCATTGGAGAAAGGGTACACCGAACATGACTTGCCAAGAACTCCTAGATGGTTATATACCTAACGTCAGATAGCAGTTCTCTGGTGACACTTGTACAGGTTAGTCTGTAGACCCGAGATCGTCATAGAGTCTTGTGTGGCTCCCACCGTGCTTTAATTTCCTCCCTACCACGGCTCAAAGGAGTCGTGCAAACATGTGGATTTTGGGTACAGTCCTGAGTCACATGGAGGCAATGAGCGATAGGAGTGGTTTCGTCTCTCCCAGTATTGGGGGTTGATGTTGCGCTATACTAGATTGGCTATAACTGGAAGTCCCTGGTCAGGGCTGCTGCTGAGATTTACTGATAAGAGTTATCAGTAGTTTCTCAAACCGTTATAGGCCAAACATCGGCATGACTTATCACGTTACTGGAGACTGACGTTTACCACCCCTAGACATGATATGCGACATATCAGACGAAGAGACCGGACTGTACGGTAGTGTTACTGATAGGCTTCATGGAGAGTATGGACGAGCTTGCTTGTTGATCTTCATATCGCTCAATACCCGGGTAGCCGTTACGTCCAGCTAGTACCGCTGACGGCTTGTAGGTGACTGATGTGATCATCACCTACTGCTGGCGTATTGACGAGTCTTTAGAGTCCCACACAGAAGTTCCCTGGTTCAAGCGAAACGAAGTAGGACACATAAGTGATATACGTGTAGGCCTGATTAAATACGAGTATGTGATACCGTATTGTAATCTGGTGGTTATCTGGTATCGGTTAGGTTATATGTGATATAATCAGATTATCGAATCAAGTGTTGATTTGATAATGTGATAAATAGATAAATGATATTAGTCGGTCATATGTGATATAACCGGATTATTAAATCAAGTGTTGATTTAATAATTTGATATAAATTATATTTGATATAATTATATATTAACTAATATCATTAGCTCACTAATTGTTATATATATATATTAATGTATATTTGATATATATAAATATATATATTATTATATGGAGCATGACATGTTTTTCTATTTTGAGAAAATAGAAAAATGAGGTATAAATTGTGGAGATATTTGTGGAATGGGCAAGGCATAGGTTTTATTATTTGTATATTAGTCTTGACTCATTATTCAAGCATGGTTGCAATTTAGAATTGCAATTTTATTCCATGTTCGAATAAGTGAGGAAAGAGAGAGCCATTTGAGTTTACTCTCATCATTTTTCATTCTTCATGCCTTAGCCATTTTCTTGAGCTCTTGCTTTCTCTTGCTCTCTACAATTTTCTTCAACCCACTTCCAAGTTCAAACCCTCACATGTGATTTGAATCATTGAACTTGTGAAAACCCTAGTGAGCAAAATAAACCCCTACTTCACTTTCTCACATTAGATTAGCAATTTGATTTGGAGTGTTGCCTTCACTAATGAGATTAGTGAAGGGTTAGCATGAGCTAGTGGACTTTGGGTGGATCGTCTTTGGCGCGAAGATCATGAAGGAGGTTCGTTCAACTCGAAGAGGAGCCAGTAAAGTCGCGTGGACTTCAACCCGGAGCTTTAGAAGCGAAGGACACGATCTACAAGGGTATAAGCTTCTTCATTTCTCATAGTTTATTGATTTCAAACTTTAAACCCTAATCACCTAGCTAAAGATCTTGTATAGTCTAGCTTAGCACCAATAAAAATTTGAATTTGGCATGCTTGATGTCACTTGGACCCCTTGCTGGTGCTAGGGTAGACTTTCATGATACCAGAGCCTAAGCTAGAAGATTAGACGATGTAATTAGAATCACAAAACCGAAACAACTCCGAAACTGTGCCAAGAAACCCTGTTCTCTGTCGTTTTTAAAATGTCCTATAAATTTTTTTTAAGCAACTGTAGAATGTTGTATGCGATACAATTAGGACACTGAAAAAATTCGAGATCATTTCACTGGTTTTGACCCGGTGACATTCCCAAAAATTCCGGCCTGGCCAGTCCCCCTTGCCCCAATTGGTCTCGTATTTTTGCGTGTTCTTGCTGCTTGGATTTTAGGTTTTCAGGTATTGTTTGATTAGTCCAAAATTTCATGAGATGTTAATTTGGTAAGGGACTAATACTGATTGTTTCGTCATCATAATTGTTGCATCGTTTTGGGTTTTGGTTTGATATGGATACAATTGTTAGAATCCAGAATAATTAGTTTTCTAAAAACTAGTTGGTATATTGTAAATATAGCCGTTTAGTCTCATTGATCGATTGCCACGGTATTTTTATTCGGATCAATACTCCGTCGCAATTGTGTATAGTACGCGATCACTAAGTCGGGAATCTTGTTGAATTATACGACAACTTATTGAAAAGAGTTTTCAATTTGAGACTAAAATGCATGTTTTATAATTTAGGCATAAAATCTGGAATATGAGATATTCCGGGTTTATGATGTCTAAGGATATTACGGATTCTAATTATTGTAGTTTTCTGTTTCTTTTTCTGCGACCGTAAGTGTAATATGTGGGGTATCCTAATCTCGTTGCTATATGTCAACGAGTTTTAGAGATACGCATATTTGATTACGTTGATGATATGTGATATCATGTGTTGCTGTTGATATGATTTATTGGATCGTCGTGAAAGAATAGCCGGTTTTTTTTTATGTGAGATAAGAGTTTTTATTTTCATTCATGTAAAATCTATATGTAATATTCTTTTATTAGGGCACTTCCGGATTGAGGATGATGTCACCACTGTTATATATTATTTACTTTTCCATATTAGGATAGACCCAAGATGGGGAGCATAAGTAACCGAGTTCTAGAGTCCAGTGGGAGACCATCTCAAGGAGTTGAGATCGGGTCTCCTAACTCTGGAATTGGCAGGGTTACTTGCCGCTCTCGTAGGGGTCTAGGGATGTCGGTTTGGCTATTCATCACGACCGTGGAATCCTTATTTTACATTACTGGATAAATTTAAAACACGGACATCCTAATATATCCAATATTTCATATGTTGCTTCTACTGCTTGTTTCTTTGATGTTGATCATATAACTGCGTGAGATGAATGTACTATTATATATACGATATATAATAAACGTTGTTTATGTTTTGCACCCGCGCTAGTCCAGTCCCCGCTCTGCCGGTAGTTAAGTAACCTAACGGTGCATGATGGGGCCCCGTGGCGAATGCGGATGGCATAAGCGTACGTTCTATGTTCGTTTCATTTTCTGTAATGTTTAGGAAACATTATTTGATGGGACTTCATTAATGAGATTAATGAAAAGAAAGAAACCAAAAGATGTTGTAGAATCAAACTTTTAAAAAGGGTAGCTCTAGTTTTTGCTTTACATAGTGGTATTCCTTGATGAATATCCAGCACCTCACTCGATGAGGAAAGAGCCGAGATCCCTTCACCGGGAGTGATCTCTTTAGCAAAACTAGCAAATGCTACTACTCACTCGGTTTTGTTTTTGATTGCTTCTCTAGTTCTTGTTTTGCATAGTGGTATTCCTGAATATCCTGCACCTTATTCGATGAGGAAAGAGCCGAGATACCTTCACAGGGAGTGACCTCTTTAGCAAAACTAGCAAAAGCCTAAAAAACACTCCTTTTCAAAATCATTAGATTCTACAACGATATCAAGTTCATTACGCTCATGGTTTTCTTAAAAACCTGTGTAGCCCTCCGTCATTTCAGATAAGTGCTATTTTAGTATTCATGCTACGTTTGTTGACTATGTTAAGGCGTAGTGTGCGGTAGCTAATTAGTGCTTATCTGTAACCATATGATGCGGTTGGATTAGGGTAGTCGTATGGCTTTGTTGACCATATTAAGGGTCGTGCGGGTAGGTTTAATCCAATCAAGAAATGACGGGTTGAACTTGACTAGTGCTTATGATTTGTTGACTATGTTAAGTTCATAAGTGGCTAGGGGTAAAAACCATTATCGGGAATTTCAAGTGTTGAAATTTGCAATGAGATTGCATACCTTCTATATGATAGTTGGATCCCGATACACCACTGCGAGTAAGAGTTACTCTTGGGAGAATTTTGCACTTTGCAATTAGCTAATCCAATAGGTGTCTAGAAAGGTGTCAACGGGGTTATGCCTCAAGAAAACGAGGTTTATTTTAATTAGGTCCGTGCGAAAGCACGGGGAACCTCCCTCGGAGTACCGATACCTGCCTGGCAGAACAATTGGCGAACCTGTAGGGTGTAATTAATCCCGGCTAATCTTACCTTTTAGGGTTTGAAGGAAGATTTGATAAAACCAGTGGAAGCCATCCTGATTAGATAAGATAATAACCAATCTAATCTTGCAAAAGAGCGCACGCTAATGCGTTTCCTTCGCTCTCTCTCTCCAGGCAGCAACTAATGTCACGCCTTAATCAAGATAATAATATGGATGTATCGACCGAACCTCCTTTTATACAGGGCTAAGGAACGTTGGTCCCGCTCTATCTTATGACTGTCATAAGTCTGAGCAAGGAATAGGGGCATATCAGGATTCCCGTGCCACCCGTACGAAGAAACAGCATGTTGATGCATCTTCTTCGGGTGTGTTCATTACCGAGAACTGTTTCTCAGTTTGTTTTACATCCTGGGTAATGGATACTAGATCAGGATCCCACGTATGTAATTTGTGACATGGGCTAAAGAAAGGTAGAGAACTGGGAAAGGGTGATAAATCCTTAACAGTAGGGAATGATGCAATTGTTGCAGCCAAGGTAGTTGGCAATTATCACCTTGTATTACCAACTGGTAATACATTGATTCTGAACAACTGTTACTACATACAAAAAATGACGTGTAACATTATATCCGTTTCTTTGCTAACTAAAGAAGGATATAATCTCACATTAGAGTATAATGTTATGAACATTTTCCAGAATCAAGTGTTGATTGGATCTGGTACGTTATGTAACGGTATATATGTTCTTAATCAAAGTACAATTTTTAACATACAGAACACAAACAAGAGGAAAAGTTCACAAATGAACGAAGCCTTCTTGTGGCACTGTAGACTAGGTCATATCAATGCGACATGACTGGTTAAGTTGCATAAAGATGGATATTTAAATCCGTTCAAATTTTCATCTTATGGAACTTGCCAGTCATGTCTCAAAGGCAAGATGACCAAAACTCCGTTTACTGGACACGGAGAAAGAGCTTCGAAACTCTTAGGACTCATACATAGTGATGTATGCGGTCCTATGTCTACACATGCCAGAAATGGTTTCTCATACTTTATTACATTCACCGATGATATCTCAAGGTTCGGACATGAGTTCTTGTTGAAACACAAGTCTGAAGATTTTGAGAAATTCAAGGAATATAAGTGCGAAGTAGAAAACCAGACGGGCAAAAGTATTAAAATCCTACGATCTGATCGGGAAGGAGAATACTTGAGCGGGGAATTCCATGATTATTTAAAAAAGAATGGGATTATCTCTCAACTTACTCCTCCGTATACACCACAGCATAACGGTGTGTCGGAGCGGAGAAATCGTACCCTATTAGATATGGTGCGCTCTATGAAGAGTACTGCTGAGTTGACTATTTCTTTTTGGGGCTATGCGCTTGAGACAACTGCATATCTATTGAATCAAGTTCCATCAAAATCTGTGCCTAAAACAGCATATGAGATATGGAGTGGAAAGAGGCCGTTTCTTAAACGAGTTAAGATATGGGGTTGTCCGGCCTATGTTAAAAGGCAAAATTCGGACAAGCTCGAGGCAAGATCAGATCTATGTAAGTTTGTAGGATATCCAAAGAATTCACAAGGATATATCTTCTACCACACTGAAGAACAAAAGGTGTTTGTTTCTCAATATGCCACCTTTTTGGAAAAGGAATTTCTTATTAAAGAAATTAGTGGCAATGAGGTAGAACTGAAAGAATTTCCAGCAGCACAAACTACAATTGACGATTTGGTAGAACCAGAGGATCCAATAGTGCCCAACGAACCCCAGCCACTCCTCAGATCTTGTAGGGTTCCTCATCCACCTGAGAGATACTATGGTTTTCTCATAGACGGTGGAAGTGAGGATTGCATTATGGAAGATGATGACCCTACTAGTTTCGAGCAGGCCATCACAAGTGGAGACTCTGTGAAATGGCTGGATGCTATGCGATCCGAGATGGAATCCATGTACACCAACAAAGTATGGACTTTGGATGTTGCTCCTGAAGGGGTAAAATCCATTGGTAGAAAGTGGATCTTCAAAAAGAGGATTGGTATAGATGGAAAAGTTGAGACTTTTAATGCTATATTTGTAGCAAAAGGTTTTCGTCAACGACCTGGCATTGAATATGATGAACCTTTTCTCCTATCGCTATGCTTAAGTCCATCAGGATCTTACTTGCCATTTCTGCATAGCATGACTATGAAATCTGGAAAATGGACGTCAAGACCGCTTTTCTAAATGGTGATTTAGAAGAAAGCGTGTATATGACACAGCCAGAAGGCTTCGTAAACAGTGGGAGCAGCGGAAAGGTGTGCAAGCTACTTAAATCCATCTACGGATTAAAGCAGGTGTCGCGGAGTTGGAACATCTGTTTTGATGAAGCTATCAAAGAGTTTGACTTCATCAAAAATATAGATGAACCTTGTATATATAAGAAGGCTGTAGAGAGTAAGGTGGTCTTCATCGTATTGTACGTGGATGACATACTCTTAATAGGAAACGATGTTCCTATGCTATACTCGGTCAAGCTCTTCTTATCACACAAGTTCTCCATGAATGATCTTAGTGATGCCTCATACATCTTGGGGATAAAGATCTATAGAGATAGATCTAAACGGATTTTGGGATTGTCCCAATCCAGGTACATTGACACCATACTAAAGAGGTTTAGTATGGAAGATTCCAAGCGAGGTAATTTACCCGCTTGTTAAGGAATCACTCTCTCCAAAGAGATGTCTCCCAAGACTGATTTGGAAAGGGCTCGCATGCAAGGGATACCCTATGCTTCGGCAGTAGGCTCTATCATGTATGCGATGTTATGTACCAGACCGGATGTAGCTTACTCACTAGGTGTAGTGAGAAGGTATCAATCAGATCCTGGGGAAAACCACTGGACAGCTGTGAAGAGCATTCTTAAGTACTTGAGATGGACTAAAGAAATGTTTTGGTGTATGGTAACGGTGAACTCCAGGTGGAGTCCTTTACCGATTCGAGCTTCCAAAGTGATAAGAATGACAGTAAGTCGGTCTCGGGTTTTGTCTTTACCCTCAACGGAGGGGCGGTGTGTTGGAAGAGTTCCAAGCAAGACACCATCGCGGACTCGACGATGGAGGCTGAATACATTGCTGCCAACGATGCTGCCAAAGAGGCTGTCTGGATGAAGAAGTTCATTGCTGAACTTGGTGTGGTTCCATCCATTGAGCATCCAATACCTGTGTATTGTGATAACAATGGAACGGTGGCTTTGGCCAAGAAACCCAGGTCCCATCAGAGATCCAGAAAAATTCTGAGGCGGTATCACCTGATCAGGGAGATAGTAGATCGCCGGGAGATCGAGGTCAGGAGAGTTGACACGAAGGACAACGTAGCGGATCCACTCACGAAGGCCCTCCCCCAGATACAGTTTGAGAGACTTTTTAGGATGTTAGGTATGAGATACTACAACACATGGCCTTAGTGCAAGTGGGAGGTTGTTAGGAATATGTATGCCCAAGAGGCCATTATTGCACATGTGATGTATATTATAGTGGATGCTTGGACATATATATAGAGGACTTTCTTGCTCGACATGATAGTATGCAATCTGGTTACTCTTTATCTTAACATGTTGACTGGTATTCTTTACTGTCTTGCTCTCACATGTTGATAAAGCCTTTAGGATATGTACTTGACTACCAGGACTATGATGAGATCATACTAGTGGGGACAGGGTGGTCCAAAAGTACATCCTTTAATCAGTTCCTAGTCGAGGGAATATCAAGACTAGGGCAAAGATATTCCAGAGTAGACTAGTGTGTACGTTTCTTGTCCCTTAGAGGGCGATGGTTGATCCCACAACCATTGGTGTGTGACATCAAGATTGTACACAGGTTCTCATTGGAGAATGGGTACACCGAACGAGACTTGCCGAGAACTCTTAGATAGTTATATACCTTACGTCAGATAGCAGTTCTCTAGTGACACTGGCACAGGTTAGTCTGTAGACCCGAGATCGTCATAGAGTCTTATGTGGCTCCCACTGTGCTTTGATTTCCTCCCTACCACAGCTCAAAGGAGTCATGCAAACAGGTGGATTTTGGGTACAGTCCCGAATCACATGGAGGCAATGAGCGATAGGAGGGGTTTCGTCTCTCCTGGTATTTGGGGTTGATATTGCGCTATACTCGATTGGCTATAACTGGAAGTCCCTGGCCCGGGCTACTGCTGAGATTTACTTGTTTCCCCCAATCAGAGAAAAGCTCTGTTCAAATTTTGAAATTTAAAATAAAACAGCGCTTCATAAAAGCGCTCGCGCTAGCAGTGCTAGCGCTAAGAGTCAAAGACTCTGAGGCAGTGCTCACGTGTAAGGCACGAGAGCACTAGCACCAAGAACGCCAGCGCTAGGAGTCAAAGACTCTGATTCCGCACTCACGTGCAAAGCACGAGAGCGCTAGCGCTAAGTGCGCTAGCACACGGAGTCAAAGACTCTGATGCAGCGCTCACATGAAAAGCATGAGAGCGCTAGCGTTGGAACTAAATGTTCCCCATCCTTGGATCAAAGATCCAACAAAGATGATTAAAAATCATCAAATTACCAGAAAGAATGTTCTGTTGAGGAAATACTCCTCAAATCTTTCCAAACAGGAAAGATTGTCCTCTGAAAATCAGAGTATCGTTGGATCAAAGATCCAATGGTGATTAAAAATCACCAGGATACAGAATAAGTTCTGTATAGGAAAATATTTTCCCAATCTTGTTAAGTAACAAGAAAGATGTCTTCTGTAAAACAGAAGCTTTAGGATCAAAGATCCAATGGTGGGAAACATCCCTAAATCAATTAGAGAAAAGATCTCCTTAACTGATTCAATAAATCAGCCTCCCATATATAAAGGACCCAAGACTTCAAGTCATAAAAAAAAGAATCCCCTCATAAGTTTCAAGTTCTCAGAAAAGAAAAAAGGAAGAGCAAGCTCTGAAAAGAAGAATTTCGTCAAGGTAAATAAAACAGAGAGATCAAAGCATCTCATCAAAAAAGAAGAACTTAGTTCTTTTTCTAGATCATAGATCTACAAAGACAGAAGTCTTTCATAAGAGTAGAAGAGATTGGAGCATCTCATCATAAAAAAAAGGGGGAGGGAAAAGAACTTAGTTCTCTTTAGATCACGGATTTATAAGATAAGGACAAAGTCTTTCACCAAAAAAAAAACAACAGAAGAGATCATAGCATCTCCTATTAAAATAAGAACTTAGTTCTTGGATCCATGAGACAAAGTCTCTTAATTCCCCGAGCATAGAATTGATCAAGAGCGCTTTGCACTCATTGGCTAGCGCTCAGCGCCAAGCACGCCACGTGCTCCTTACGTGGGCGCTACTTAATAAAGAGCGCTCTGCGCTCATTGGCTGGCGCTCAGCGCCAAGCGTGCCACGTGCTCCTCACGTGTGCGCCATTTTCATAACAAGCGCCTTAGCGCTCCAAGTCTGGCGCTCAGCACCAAACACGCCACGTGCATTTCACGTGTGCGCTATTTCATAAGAAGCGTCTTAGCGCTCCATGTCTGGCGCTCAGCACCAAGCGCGCCTCCTCACGTGTGCGCTATTTCATAAGAAGCGCCTTAGCTCTCCAAGTCTAGCACTCAGCGCCAAGTGTTTACACCAGAATATTGCATTATTATATTCCCCATTCTTGTTCTTTTTATAAATAAATGGGTGCTTTTGACGCATGTCTGCTACATGTTACAGGTTACAGGTTCTTGGACAGAAAACAGTGCAAACGATGTAAAGACGATGAAAATGTGGACTTTAACCAACAAACAGGGAATCTTGATCAAGCCTACATAAGGAACAATTCACAAAGCAAGATTCAAGACATCGACTCAAAGCGAACGGTTAAAGAGCCATTGCAAATTGTTCACTGAAGATCTGGAACCAACCTAGAAGCCCAAATGGAAAAAGATATATATAACATAGAAGCCCAAGCCACTAGAAATCGGCCCAAGAAAACTAGAAGTCCAATTCCTTCTTTTGGCCGCGGAACCGCGGCCAAACCAGGCCTCGGGCCACGGTTCCGCGGCGGTATAGGGCAATCAAGAGATAAAAGTT
Organism: Agapanthus africanus; assembly: GCA_030015575.1. Taxonomy (NCBI): domain Eukaryota; kingdom Viridiplantae; phylum Streptophyta; class Magnoliopsida; order Asparagales; family Amaryllidaceae; genus Agapanthus; species Agapanthus africanus. The sequence continues at coordinate 569,491,532 of JASDDO010000031.1, forward strand.
TTATCAAAATGTGGCGGCGGCTTTGACTAGTCAAATTAGGGCTATTTTTGTAATTGTAGACATGCGGGTCAAATGTAACCCTAGGGTTTCCTATTCTTTATAAATATGAACTCTAATCATTGTAACTCTTTATGCCTCCTTTTAATAAAATACAAATTCTTTTGGAGAGCATCGGTGTTTCTTTTCCATTCAGAAATTCAGATCTGACAAACCTGCATGGATGATTGGAGGGATGCATCTGTAAGTAATTTAATTTCTTGCCCTAGTGTAGATTTCAATTCCTTGCCCTAGGTAGATTTAATTTCATGCCCTAGGAACTTGTTTAGGGTTTAGCTTTGAGGAAGGATTTTGAGAGATGAGATCTCTCATCCCTTTCTTACCCACCAAATATTTACAATAGGACTCCATGCATACACGCACATACCGCGCCCTACGGCATCCTACCCCTCGAGGTAACGATGACACCGTAGTGTAAAGGACCGGTTGCGCGTGTTTTCCATGGAGGTTATGGTAAGGATCTCTAAAGGAAGGACAAGAACCTAAAGGAAGGAACACCTTCCTGAACGGATCTAATCCCCTTTATTGATAATTACCATAACTCCTCACAGATCTTCATTCGGGTATTGAAAGCGGTGAGATTTAATTACATTTCCAAACCATCCCTAAACCTAACCCTAGCAAGAGTAGATCTAGATAATTGCCCTAGGTTAATTCAGTTGTTAGATTTAATAATTAATCCGAACACCCTTCGGAATTAACTCGTAAGCGCGACTAGGAGATTCACAAAATCCCTGTGGACCGACCCGTACTCACCGGCTAGCTTCATGCGACGCCGTTCTTGATTGCGGTTTAGAAATAGTTTTTGACATACGAATCACCAAGCGAGCCACGTACTCCTCACGTATGCGCTATTTCATAAGAAGCGCCTCAGTGCTCCCGGTCTGGCGCTCAGCGCCAAGTGCTCTGTACATAAAGGCTCTATACATAAAGCGCTCTGCGCTACAAAGAGTGTTCAACACTCAATAAAGACAAAAGAAAAAGGGGTGTCAGAACCCAAATTAATGATCAGCATTATTGAACAAAAGAGTCTAAGCCCAAATAAATATTTAACACCCAAACAAATGTTCAACATCAAAATAAATGTTCAACAGTTTAATCAGAACTGAATGGGCTGAGCCCAAGTTGGCCATAAGTCCCTAGCTCAGACAAGCTGAGCCCATCTGCTCACAATTGGTCTTGGTCCCAAGTCTGACTACAGATCTTCCAACCAACCTTGGTTCAAGGGTACATCTCGCATTCCTCTGATATGTGTCATTGTAATTTTTCACCGTCTTCAGAGAGGTGATGGGTCCCGACAAGCAGACACTCCATGGACTATGATGTCCTTAAACTTATTAACCGCAACATCCCTAAACAAAATTCTATGGACTATGACGTCCTTAAACTCTATGGACTATGATGTCCTTAAACTTATGGACCGCAACGTCCCTAAACTAAACTCTATAGACTATGACGTCTTTAAACTATGAACTATGATGTCCTTAAACTTATGGACCGTAACGTCCCTAAACTAAAACGTTAGAGCCCAAATGCCCTGTCATCGGATCTAAATGATTCCGAACCCCCGTTGAGTAGATCTTAGTCTAATATTAGACTAACGTATCCTTAACAAACGTTTAAGTTGATCTTAATCTCAATGAGATTAGCGATCCTTAAACCCAAACCTAAATCTAAGAAAATGCGGATTGCCCTACGGGCGACAATATAAATTAGTCTCCATATACAATCCACGGGCAACCAAAAATAAAATAAACACACACGACACGAAGTGACCATATGGAGAAGGAGAATGTTGTTACCGCGATGCGGTAGCGTAATTAACTGCAGGGGATTGCGCCTGCAGGAAAGAGCGTCCCCACAATCAAAAACCTCTCAAATGAGGGGGAATCTGATGAAGTCTGCTACAACGGCCGCATCTGTCTAAACCTCCAATACACGGTGCCATAAATCAACTTGGCAACTTCGGAGAGGTGGACGGATAAAACCAAATAGCATCTGCCCCCAAATTCAGGCAAAACGAACCTATACGGTTTCGTCTCTATATTCGGCGGCGAACAGATTCAGGCACGCTCGGTAGGACCTTTTTCTCTTTCCACTCCACACTTCGTATGTCGTGTTCGTGGTTTAATATGGTTGCCCATGGATTCGAGGTACTAAGATTTGGTGTCTTGCTCCATGCAGAAGAGAAAATGGCTTCCAACTGCACCAGCTGCAACAACAACTCCCACTCCGTTCTCGCCAGAGGAGTGACCTATGGGCTCCAAGCGGTCTCCTTTTCTGCAATGCCGGTAGAACAAGTGACTCAGGTCATCACTGGACTGTTCTTTAGGACCATGCTCCCACCAAGAAGCTTCAGCGTCCCACTGCCATTGCAAGAAGCTTCGAAGAAGTCGGTCTTTGATCGGCTTGCAACTACCGCGGCCCCTCTCAACGGGTCACCCAAAATCAAACGCCTCAGTCTTTAACAGACTGGGCCAAAAATCTAATGGGCTCGTTAAGAAGCCCGTGATACCTGAGGAGGTTATCCTGAAACACATAGCTATCCCTGTTCTAGTAAATGAAATCGTCGGAGAGGCTTCTCCTGCTAAGGGGTCGGTCTTCACAAGACTGGCCGTGCCAACTCCCATTCCAGGCGAAGTCACCAAAGCCGCTACCCCTGCTCGATAGTCTGCCTTTGACTGGTTGACCATCCCCTCTCAACGGACGTCAGTCTTTGACAGGCTGACACCAACATCGGTCTCTCATTAAAACATGAAGCACGATGCAGCTACCCCAACAGCAGAGGTGGTTCCGGCTGCTCTACATGCTCGACGTCGCCACTGGCACCGAGTGAGGAAAGCTTGGGGCAGTTCCCCTTCTGGACTTACCCCACCAGCTCCAACGATGGAAGTTGATGCTGCTGTTCCAATTGGGAACAACTTTTAACCACTTAACAGGGTGCGCAGGAATTCGCTAACTGCCGTGCTGAAAAAGTCTCCTCTGCCCGCTGAAAAGATCATAAAGGCGAAGCCGGAGCAGCCCCCTCAGCGGCTGTCCTCTAAAATCCATAGGGTCTGGCGAAGGGTCCAAGACTCCGTGATTAACCAAGACTATTCCTGCCAACCAAAGAAAATGAAGGTTCAGCAAGAGAAGGACCACCCTGTCATACCACAGAAGGTATCATCTACTTGGGTGCCCGCTGCAACGGCCCCCTCGACTTCGACCGCCCACAAAAGAAGAAGGCCGGAGAAAATCCCCGTGTCCATGGCAATGCTCAGAGGCACTGAATCCAAACGCTCCAAGTCTGGAGGCATGGTGGTGCACACCATTTACATGGCTTCCGGGAAAGAGGAAAACCGAATCTCCACGGGCCATCGACCACTCACGCGGTCAGTAACTAAGGCCCAAGAGCAACAACAACAAAAGCTCCAAGAGATGCTGACAGCCATGGCCGCACTCACTGGGCCAAAAGAAAGCCCGGAAACATCGTCGGAGCAGTGTCAGGAACAGGAAACTGATGCCGAATTCCTCCAAAGAATGCTCGAGAGGAAAGATAAAAAGGCCACGGAACAAGCGTCCAACATAAAACAAATGGCGCTTTTATTCCAAGACATGGTGGGCATGATGATCCAGCCAGACCCTCCAGCGGAGGAGCCTTCGATGATCATTGAAGACGACAGAGGGGAGATATCAAACCCTCTTCTGACTCTATAAGCAGCCAAGGAAAAGACCATTTCCAAAGCCGCCCTTGACGACTACATAGCTCAACAGATACGAGCTCACCAGGAGAGTGAAGCCACTGGCCAATTCGTCAAGACTGGACGACCCTATCCGGGTTGGTACGACCAAATAAAGTACCCGCTGCGATACACGATCCTTAAGTTCCACGTGTATAAAGGGAAGGGTAATCCACACCAGCACGTTGCTCAATTCAGAGCCCTGTGCGGTAATACCGGGAATGACGAAAAACTGCTGCTTTGCCAGTTTGTTGGCAGCTTGTCGGAGACAGCGTTTGATTGGTACTCTGAGCTCCCGAATGACTCCGTTAAGACATTTGCAGAAATGGAGCTACTGTTCACACAAAGGTTCGCAAGAGCCAGTGAACGCACCCCAATCATGGCATTAATCAATGCCAGGGTGAAGCCGGGAGAAACATGGGTTCAGTATGCAATCCAGTGGCGGAACCTATGGTCGAAATGCGAACAACGTATCGAAGAAGCTCCTGCAGTAGGCATGTTTGTGGGTACCCTCGATCCGTAGACGACCATATCCCAGTTCATGATGTTTTTCAAGCCAGCTACCTTCCAGGCCTTGATTGACAAGCTGTCCCAAATGGATCAAATGGGCCATAGACCGTCTTTCTAAAAAATGGAGCCTCGAAACGAAAAGGGAAAAGGGAAAGAGACCTTCGTCGCCAATGCTCAGAAGCAGCCCAGCGGCCCAAAACCAGCCGATCGCCAAAACGATAGACAACGATTCTTCAACGAGAAGCTAAAACGCCCTTATTCGTTTCCCCGGGATAAAACAAGGAGACTGTTCGAGCTGGCGGTGCGCAACAGGCTCATCAATCTGCTAAATCCAAGACATCCACTACAGCCCGGCGATGCCAACAATCCTAATTACTTAGCCTACCACCGAGCAGTAAACCATCCAATCGAAGATTGCTTCGTCTTCAAAGGCTGCATTGAGGACCAATACCAACAGGGCAAATTCGCGCTGTCTGAGAATTGGAAGGTAAGCCCGCCCCAGCCACACGTTCCTAAAAAGATGGACACGCCGGGGGCATCGTGCTCTTTTATAGAAGAAGCTCCATGGGAGGTAGCTCTTTCAGCCAAAACGAAAAGAATGCTGAAAGATCTCCAAACATGTTCGGCGATTAGGTGGAAGAGCCCGTTGGAACCTGAGATTATTGAGAGGATGCTGAAGCCGCTCCCAATACTGAATGTTGGTGAAGGTGGACAAAACGTTCAGGCCAAGCCTCCAAAGTCTTTAAAGAAAAATAAGAAGGCCAAGAAGCCCATCCAACCCGAAGACAGCCGTACAGGTTTGCAGAAATACATCGATGCACTGGAAGAATATAACCAGAAGGCACGGACTCCAATCACGTTGGATGAATTCTTTAAGCATGTTCTTGAGAATGAAGCCGATGACGCCGATGAAGGAGACAATTCTTCAGAAGAGCTCGAGAATTATGTGGCAAACTTCCACATGATCTCTCACTCATCAATAAATGGCAAAGAAGCTCCTGATGCAGAGAAACTGGGGGCAGATCCAGAATCGGAATCAAAATCCCTAGAGCCATCGGACGAATTGATTGACAGACTGCTGAGCAAAGATCTTCAAAAAAGCAAATCTGACCGAGAGCGTGAAACGGCTATATAGAAAGGGCCAAGTGTCGACGTCGCGTTGAAGAAGCTCCGGTATTGAGAAGCCATAAAGTACCCCAACCGGATAGAAGCACTTCTGCCGCCAGCAAAAGCAGGTTTAAGACAAGGAAGCAGTTCGCTAAAGCCCTATCGATGGGAATGAAGTTGCCACCCTTCAAATAAGACACTTCAGAAAATACGTTCCCCGACGAACTAGATGCACATTCAAACTACTGCTTATACCATCGGAGGATCACAGACCCTACCGAGGAATGCATGGCCTTTAAAAATTGGTGGCAGGGATACGTTGCTCATCGATAGCATTTCAAGCGCATGAAGTGTAAAACTCGTCGAGAGCAGAGAAGCACGAAAGATGAGCGCAAAAGAACTGTCGGTGATTGCCACATGGTTAGTTCCGGGGGATCGCAAGTTCTCACCTTTGGGAGCGATTCTGATGAAGAAATAGTCCTTGGTCTTCTCTTCAAAGAATCTATCTCCGAAACAAAAGGGATAAAGACATGCAAAAACATTCAGCTGCGTAATTGTTGGAGATAGTGCCCTCAGAGTCAATTATTGGATCACAGGAACGTGATTGCAATGATTGAGGGAGGACCTATCCCGGCCGGACAGTCTTACTCGAGATGATAGTATGCTATCTGGTTTACCTTTATCATCGTGTACTGCTTTAGGTGACCTGACATGTCGCTATTGCACGTTGATAGAGCCCCTAGGATTCTTGCTTGACTGCCAGCAGTATGAGGGCGATCATATACGTGGGAGCTGGTAGTCTATAAGCACATCCTTAAAAGGTCCCTAGTCGTAGGAGTTTCGAGACAGGGCATCGATTCTCCAGAGTAAACTAGTGTATACAGTCGAGACCCCGACGAGGGGCAGTAGCCGGTCTCACAAGCCACTGGTGTCAGTTGGTTCACCTAAGATGTATACATGTGCTCATTGGGTTATGAGTACACCGGACAGGACTCGCCGGGAACATGCTAGTTGGTCTTATACCTGACGTCAGATAGCAGTTCCCAGGTGACATGTGTACAGGTTAGTTCATCGACCTGAGATCGTCATTTGTCTCGTGTGAGTTCCCACTGTGCTTTGATTACTACCCTACCACGGCTCAAAGGAGTCGTGCAAACAAGTTTTAGTTGGGTACAGTCCCGAGCCACATGGAGGCAGTGAGCGGATCTTCAGGGGTTCGTCTCTCCCGGTATTGGGGGTGGGGTCGCGCTGTGTCGAGGAGAGCCAGAACATGAAAAGTCCTAAGCCAAGGCAGGAGATTTGCTGGTAGGTATTCCAGTAGTATCTCAGGGTGTTCTGGGCTACACTCCGACACGACTTGTACCGCTTTTGGGGGTCTGACTTTTACCAACCCCCTAGGCCCGCCATGCGATGCTCATAGACGAACGGACCGGACTGTACGGATATTGTCACTGACAGGCTCAGTAGGGTGTCAAGATGAGTTCTCTCATCGACGTCCCTTTTGGTCAATAGCTGGTGGCCCGTCACGTATTGGCTTATATCTCTGACGTGCTAGTGGTTAAATCCACAGCCATAGTATTGACGAGTCTTTAGAGTCCACCACACTTTCAGTTACTTAAGCTTTCGGGCGAAATGCTGTAGAGGCCGTATGGAGATATGGCAGGGTCTGATCAGATACGTGCGGTATTGCACGGATCAGGATCGGACGGTTAATACTAGTGGCCATATAGATATATGGCAAGGTTCGATCGGATACGTACGGTATTGCACGGATCAGGATCGAACGGATATTACTAGCCGGCTTTGGTTTAAGCCGGATCCTAGTATAGTACAGTGTAGATTTTGTCTCATTGCATTTGTATCCGGTCGGAATACAGATGCGGGTGTGTATGCACAGTATCGGGGTTTTCCTGTAATTTATTACGGGACCAGTTTTCTGGAGTTGCCAGTTTGCATTCCGTTCCGGCCGGTTTTCCTTTGTTCTTTCCCGGCCGGACTTTTCCGATGGAGGGGGTTATTTCCAAGTTTGCAAATAACACATTGTGGAGGGGTTTCTTGCAAATGTATTGATTATGATGGCATCTTTTCTTTTCAACCATCATTTGATTCTCTTTACATCACTAAAAGGTGATTAGAGTTTGATGTGAGTTTGTTATGATGATGTTTGGTTATGGTCACCCTTTCTCTTTTCCTACACTCACCTCCCTCTTGCTTATGTTTGATTTTCCTCCACCATTTTCTCACTAGATGAGAGAAGCCACACTTGAGAGAAGAAGAAGAGAGAGTTTCATTTTGAGCTTGTGGGATTTTTCTTGATCTCATTTCATGCTAGGAAAAATGCAAGCACCATTTTTCCTTATCTTGTTTCCTCCATCATCTTCAAATGGCAACAAAACCCCAAATGAGACATAGCCTCTACACTACACATTCTACAGCAAATCTTAGGCATGTCGACTTGCCAGCTTCATGCCCGAGTTGCCTCGGTATTGAGGTGGGAGCCCGTAAAAGATGCAGACGATGTGGTGCCTTTCCGGCAAGGAGGCGACGACCGGAGTTTCCGCAGTAGATCGGGACGATGACGAGAAGACCGGAGGACTCGGATCACTCGGTATATCTCTTCCCCATCCTCTTGTTAGCTAGGACTAGTTAATGGTTCGATCCGGGTGTTTAGTGTGCGGTGGTGCCGGTTTGCTAAGTTCGCAAAATTAAAGTTTATCACCGCTTCCGCATTTGGCCGTCGGATTGACGGCCGGGGCGCCGCCGTGCACTTACAGTAATCGCACGTTACCCGAAAAAAATCTCGGACCCACAAACAAGGGATCGAACAAAAAAGATAAGGGGAAAGAAAAAGTCCCTGAAGATATCGCCCTCAATGACCGAGTCGCCGAATAACTTACAGCCAAAGAACCACCCAATAAAAACAAGGTGGATTACAACGTTCTGGCACACGTGAGAAAGATACTCTCACAGCTGAGCATTTTCAATGCCCTCCTTCTATCTAAAGAGGTGAGATATTCTTTGATCAAGGCACTACAAGAGCCCGAGCAGTTCCAAGCTTTCTTTGCTGAAGAAAAGATGAAGGACGAGCTAGAAGAAGTGCACACTGTTGACGTCATTTTCGGCGATGAAGATCTCCTCCTTGGAACGTGAGAGCATAACCGTCCCCTATATGTCTCCGGGTATTGCCATGACATCAAGATAGGGAAGATCCTAGTTGACAATGGGTCCTCTGTCAATCTCCTAAATGTGAGGGTGCTAAAGGAAATTTGCATGAGCGTGCAACACCTTGCTCGGGATAAAATCACCATCTCCTGGTTCGACTCCCAGTCATCATGGATGCTCGGGTCTGTGATACTGACGTTACGCTTTGGGCTGCTTGTCACTGACATCAAGTTTCATGTCATTGACGCCAAGACTTGCTACAACGCTTTGCTCGGCAGGCCTTGGTTACACGAATACAACGTCATCCCTTCTACACAACATCAGTGTATGAAGTACTTCAAAGATGTCTCGAGTATATCGTGACAGGGGAGCTGAACCCATTCGCCGTGAATGAAGTCCAAAAGTACGAAGATGCAAAGTATTTCTTACCAGACTTTGAAGACACGGAAAGATGCCATAAGCTGGAGAATAAGCAGAAATCTATCACCACTATTCCAGTCTTTGGAAGCGATACCGATGTCAAGACCCGAAAAGTACAGAGCGTGACTGGCACTTAAATTACGAAACGTCTCAAGGCGTACGTAATCTAAGTAAGCCAAAACCCAGAAATCAAAACCAAGTAAAGCAGTAGAGTGAAGGAAAAACCAATTTTAAAGCAAGAAGTTTAACAACATAAGCCGAAGTATGCATTTTTAAAATCTCAAGTTTTTTCTGAAAATTTCGGCAGAGTTTCCTTCGTAAAAACTGACCCCAAATGGGTACAAACCTGATAAAGCATATATAATGAATAAAGGCATCCTCAAGCGGGTGCTAGCTCTTCGTCAATTAACGGTCACAACCATGCAAGCAATATAATATACAACGCCAAAAGGCGAGGATCAAAACTCAAAAGAAAGCCCATATCCACCAGAAAACCATAATAATACAAGCGCGACTCTAAGGTCGAAAGAATATACACTGGTCTTCTAGTTCTATCAAATATACAAGTCTGGTTGATGGAGTTTTACTAGATACAACTGAAATAACAAATATACAATGGTGGTCCTGATGCAAAAGAACCCACCTACCAAAGCAATCACCCGTAAGGAACAGTGTGCCAGCAAAACCGCAACGAAACCTGTACGGCAAAAGCTGCAAGAAACTGTGGCACAACGGGGGTGAGTTGCCAACTCATGAGTAGAAAACATCCACGAGTAGAAATCGCATGCAGGACGCTATCCTAGGTCATATCAAGTAATATCCTCAATAATTATCCTGATCCAACTACACATAAGTGCAATACCACGTGCTCATGTCAGTGTCTCAGATAGCAACATATCAGATATATGATGTATGAATGCATTACTAATGGAAATAGAAAACATCATAAATAAGACAACTATTTTCTTTCTTTAATGAGATTTCTGTATGTATATAAATCGAGTATCATCAATGTAATCAACAGAGAAATCCGTGTCAAGTATCAACACAAAACATAAATCTCAATATCTCAGGATCCGGCTATCCGGACTGGCCCGTATCATCAAATCTCAATATCTCAGTGTCTCAAATCTCAATATCTCAATACCTCGGTCTCCGTCAGTCCGGATCAGCCCACATCATCAATCACACGACCACGAACGGTATCCTCCGGATATCCGCCGCGCCAAACAATCACCGGTAGGCAGTCTGCCCCTGTCGGGCTCATCGTTTACAACTCGAGCTTCTTGCCTCGGGGTACCATACCGGGTCCACCATGTACCCGCAGACGGTTCATCCAACTCCTCGAATTGGGTCTCGAAAACCATCTCAGAACCGAGAAAACATCATGGTGGACAATACTCATCATATCAAGGAAAACCACATCAATCTCTTAAAAACAAATCATCAGTTTATAAAACTTTCACATGCGGTTTCCAAATCTAGAAAATCTCAAGAAGGATCCGAAATCATGATATCAATAAACAGTGAATACCGGCATAAATCTCCATAATATTGCATGACCAATGAAAATATGAATGCATATGATATCATGCAATAAATGCAATAGTTAAACTAGCATATGAAACCTATAACATATTGCAACTATCAACTAGAAAGCTATGTCAATGAATAGTATTCTCTAAGGTGTACATGACATGGTAATTACCGATGATGATGTGTGTAAGCCGGCAAGCAGGTGTACGTAGAACATACGCATCATCGGTAATGGTGCTGGTGTCCTGACAGCAGGGTTTCATGATCATTACAGATAACATACGTACAAGCATGCAATGCGATGAAACATCATGAATATACTGAAAGTGATGTAGTAACAGCAACACTGAGAAATATACCTACCCAATATACGAGTCATACAGTTTGGTATTTAAAATGCTCACAATTCTCACTTTTGAAAACAAGTATGACTCGAGCCCAGTCAAAAAGGTAAGGAAACCTACCTAAGTCTTAGTCGATCTATATATATATATATATATCTAGTAGTCGGTGATCTCTCCTCAATAGTATCACGTACGATACAATATATATATATATATATATATATATATATATATATATATATATATATATATATATATATATATATATATATATATATGACATTCTCGAGTCAAGAGTGCGGATCTAACATCATAATCATATCTCATACGTTAAATCTATCGTACGACATCCCAAATCTGGGTACGGGTCAAATATCATATTTATCTCATCACTCATCTGATATCTTTATCATCACATATCGTGAACATGGGGGGTACTGATCTAAGTCTTGTACAATACCAATATCATCAACATATACGTACGCGTGTGTGTGAATACACATCGCCCATCAATCCGCTAATCTCATGTCGTATCTCATAATACGAACCAAAACACATCACCGATCTCATGGCACCATGCCTAACCTCATCGACTCATCTCCAAATACAATATAATATCCTCAACATCCGTGTACACGTGTATGTATATATATATATATAAGCACCAACACATCCACATATACATACATATATATATATATATATATATATATATATATATATATATATATACATATGGCGTATACACCCAAAACCATATCCCGTGTGTGTATATGTATGTGTACAACCTTACTCTAGGGTTCACAACTAAGAAACCAACTAAATCCTTTCTTCTGTTCTCGCTAACACTAACCCATAATCTCCTAATGCTTTCCTTGCTAAGTGTTCATATCTCGCAATAACACATCTAAGTAAATCTATATCACATCATACTATTTCTTACGACATGCGGGGGTGCTATACGCCATCCACCCGACTTCCCCCATAGATATAATCTACTCATCCATTCTCGCTTGCCGTTGCCGACGTCGCCACGCTCTTGCTTGTCGTCTCTAAGTCCTCATGGGGTACCTACACATCATAACGTATCATGCCGCATTAAAACCCAATTCAAAACCAAAACGACACGCTAAAAGCCTATAGGTTAGAACCTATGGACTGCGCCTTTCAAAACCACCAAATAACACTCGATTTCGACGTACAAACATCAAGTGATCGAATACAACACCAATTGCAAAAATCCAGAATTCATAATATGTAAAACGAAACCCCGAATCAAAACAGCAACTCTTGAAAATAGCCCCAGATTCTACCCTAGGTGAAATTAGCCAATTTTGCATACATGAAGGGTCTAGTTTACTGGAGATGGAGGCATGAACAAAACACGAACCCCATTGCTCCAGGTCTGGCCGCAAATTGCGGCCAGAAGGAATTTTTCTGCGGCCTGGGTAGAGGGTTAGGGGCTAGGGTTTCAGGGGTAGTCTTCTGGTCACCTGCACACATCACTGTACTTGCTAATTATTTTTCAGGACACCCAGGTGTTAGCAGATTTCATTATACTCTCACAGAATCCACAATTTTTTTGATATCGGGTTTCTAAGTTCGTATTCTGGGGTTAATTTTCAGGTTTTAGTCCAATATGATATGACTAACAGGAGTTTAGGGTCACTACTAATCTCAATTACACTTCATAATTCAAAATTTCTCAAAACTCCCATCTAGAAATTTCTAGGTTCACAAAACCATTCGATATCGATACCAAACATATATGGATGCCTAAGGAATTTAAATACTATTCTAAGGCTGCAGAAATTACCTCAATTGGCAACTCAAGAATTTTCTTGAGTTGCCCAAAGTCCTCAAAATTTAATTTTTCTTGGTCCAATGTGCTTCCCTTGAGCTTGTGCATGCTTTTTGTGAAATGGAGATGGGGTTTTGGGTTTGTTTTGGGGTTGTTTTGAGGGTTGAAGAGATGGGGGAGGAAGAGGGCAGCCATGAGAGTTGAGGGGAGAAAGAATGAAGGAGAGAAAATGAGAGAGGAATGAGACCTAGACCAAGGTTGACCCCCTCACATCTCTCTCTCATGCCCATACCTCTTACTATATTCATTTCTTTTCTTTTCTTTTTTCTTCTCTCTTCTCATAATAAAATCCAAATTAAGCATGAAGAATAAGGTAAGGCCATGATAAAATGTAATAAGTGTTAAAAATGACATGTGCATGTCATGTGCATAAAACACGCTTAATGCGTGATTAGCGATATTTAATGGCGATTAGCATTAAAATAGTGTATAATAAATCATAAAATTTCATAGTTTTCATAATTTTCTTATGTCACATAAAGCACCCTCTTTTTTAGTAATTTCTATAATTTTCCAAATTTCCCCCTATTTATCGGTATTTAATTATACCGCCTTATTAAAATATTCAATATATTCATTATTTAATTATAAAAAAATTCCCAAAATAATATTTTATTTTTCTGAAATGTTACAGTCTTCCCCCCTTAAAGAAATTCGGACCCCGAATTTAAATTTAAACCCCTCAAATAATAAAACATTTCAGTAAAAAGTCCAAGTCGTCGGGGCTCCGAAATCATCAATACATAAAACGTATCATAGCGCATTGCATGCGCATGAACAATGAGCAGATAACTCCAAATCAAAACTCCATCAAGCATCCCACAATCATCGGAGTCATGGTGAAGACACAAATATCAACTCCAAAACGAAACCAATATGATATACATCAAAACTATACATATAAACATCTGAAGGAAATGCATGCCAAACCTTTCATGTTGCTGTGCGATGCGCATAACACTGCACAGGGGCAGACGGCTATTGTAAGAAAATAATCATATATGTATATATCTTTTGTTTAATATGCACGTCCCGTCGTTTTTTTGAAAACAATTTAGAAGGGTTTCCTTGTTTTAAATGTTTCGTGTCATATCAGACACGTAGGTAAATACTGAGACTATAGCTCCCTGTTTGGAAATCCCTTCGATAACAATCAATGCATGCAAAAACATAATCAGGTACTATCCTTGGACTAGTGCTGCTCATCTACTATACCAATTAGTAAATATTATAAATATCATCTCAAAGGGAAGTCAGATACAAAATATGTACATGAATGCCACGTTCGTCTGGTGCGCACGGAAATCGAAATCAATGAAATGTGCCATACATGTGCACAGAAACAAAATCTAAGTGCAACGGGTGTACACGAACACCTGTCAAGGGCAACTAGTGTGCCTGACAGCCAAAACCAAGTGCATCTGATATGCACGAAGAATCTCGATTGAGTGCATCTGGTGTGCATCAAAATCGCATCAAGCATCCAAATATACGCAAGAATCCAAATCCAGTGCACAAGGTGCACGAAAACAATATCGAATATCGCAATCGAAATTGACGGTATACAATAAATCTCAATCCAAATCCAAATCTGGTAAACCGCGGTATATAATCTCACCACTATGTGCATCAGCGTGCACAAAATCAAATCAAAATACTAAAAGTGTATGAAAACTATGCCGAAAGCATAAGTCAAATCACATGCATACCATAGGCATGAAATCAAAATCAACATCTCGAATGATATCTAATCAAAGTTAAGTGCTACTGTGGTGCACAAATCTCAATCATGCAAATAAATCGCTTAAAATATTAGGCATGGAATAAAAATCAGCATCTCGAATGATATTTATCGAAGTCGAGTGCAACTGTGGTGCACAAAATCTTAATCCAGTGCAACTAACATGCACGAATGGAAATCCCAATCGAGTGCATCCGGTGTGCACAAAACCATATCTCATATCATGCGCTCAACATGCGCGAAAATCCAAATCAAGTACATCCGTCATGCACGAATGAAGGCTAAATCAAGGGCATCGAACACGTATGAATAAAATCCAAAATCAAGTGCATCCAATGCACACAAAATCCAATATTAAGCGCCTAATATGCGCAAAAATCCAACCCAAGTGCGTCATTCCGTGAAAAGTATCTAGTGCAGTAACCTGCATGAAAACGAACATCAAGTGCAGATGCGCACAAAATAAAAATCTGGTAACACAAATGCTCAAAGACATAAATCGGGTGCAACCAAGGTACGGAGTATAATTCTGGTGCAACCAATGCACAAAATACCTAGATGGTGCAACAAATGCTCGAAATATGAATTTGAAGCATCCAGTGCATGAAATACAATACAGTGCAACAATCGCACAAAAATACAAATATGGTGCATCAAGTGCACAAAATACTAACTCCGGTGCATCCAGTGCACGAAATGCCGAATACAGTGCATCCAGTGCACGAAATGCCGAATACAGTGCATCCAGTGCACGAAATACCGAATACAGTGCATCCAGTGCACTAAATACCAAATACAGTGCATCCAGTGCACTAAATACCAAATACAGTGCATCCAGTGCACGAAATACCAAATACAGTGCATCCAGTGCACGAAATACCAAATACAGTGCACCAGTGCACGAAATACCAAATACAGTGCATCCAGTGCACGAAATACAATATGGTGCAACAATGCACATCGTAAAAACCTAGTGCAACAACTGCACAAATAACAAATCGGGTGCAACAAGTGCACGGAAATGCATCAATAACTCAAATGCGTATAAAAATCAACACCGAGTTTGCTAAGGTGTATAAAATCATAAACGCGTGCAACTGCATGCACAAAACACTTATCCACGCACTGCAAGCACATGTAAGCTATACCGAGTGCAAAAACCAAATCGAGTGCATACCACCTGCAAAAAAATTCAAATTAGCTGTATGCAATCCATGAAATCATAAGCATGTGCAGCCAAGGCACAAAACTGAATCAAGTACAATAAACCTGCACAAATCATAAATCAACACAACGGTGTATAAAGCATATCTCAAGTGCAATAACTATGCATAAAATGTAAATACTCAGTAGATGCTGTCATGGTGCATGAAAACAATACCATAAAGCCCAATCATCAAAACTCAAATCCAAGCGATATAAGCATGATACTCGGATCACAAACGCGAATCGCAACAATTGACATTGAGGTACACCTCCTACAATGTCAAAAAGTGTCGGTACGTCCAAAACTGTAAGAGCAAGAACATCCGCTGCCTCCTGCTCACGGTCTGGTGTCTTCTGTCTCTGGGTCCTCATTTCTCTGTGGATTACCGATCTCGCAATCCCTCAGCTCGTCGGCCTGGTCCTGTGTACTAACGGAAATGATCCGCTCTAGTACTCCTCTGGTCCTCTCATGGCCAATTAGCATGACCACACATCAAGCGGCATGTCTCTGGCGTCGGTCTCTGGTCCTCTGAATATACGTCACACATCTGATCCTCGGTGTAAATCTCATTGCAGCAGTGTCCTGGGAAGAACCTGCTCAGGGTCTCTTCCGATCTCGCCTATGCCGAACTGTACAGAGGCTAGTACTCTAGCATAATCCTTTCTTTTCTTCTGGACATCTGCGTTCTCAGCACAACTCCTCCTCGGAAAATGGTCGTATCTCAACGCCTCTGTATGCATATCAGCTCTCTAATGTCACCAGAGTGGAACGTCATCTCGTCACGATCTCATACGAACCACTTACTCCACTTTTCTCCAATGTTGATTGATTCGGACTCGTCTTCTCGTAGCTGCATGGACTGCGCTCCAACGGCTATTCTCATATCTGGAGTCTCCCAAGCAATGTATCCCATCACATGATATCCGAATGATGTCGAACTTTTCGATCGATTCGTCAAGGCTCCATAATCCCCCAAGAGCTCAACATCTTGGGTACAGTTTAATAGTATCGAATATATTCTACAGCACCCATGGACCAACCATAGAAGGGCAAACCCAAGCTTCACTAATGGCACCGCTGAACTCCCGCAAACCCTAAGGTTCACCGGCGTTCCGTGGTCATTATGTCGAGTTAGGGTTTCATTCTTCTAGAGGGTCCGTAGAATTACTTGCATTGTTCTCCGAATACTTTAAACTTGGAAAATGGGTTCTTGACAGTCGATCGTTTATATTGACTCTTAACGTATCAGCGTGAAGTCGTCTCTAGCTGGAATCAATCAATCTGATGACCTCGCATCGGGGTAGGCAATGAGTCACATGTCCTAGTCTTTCATCTTTGGTGACTAGTGATCTTCTATCATATCTCGAAGTATAACTCGTACGGCTTTAGCTCTAAACATCTGGGGCGATATCTACTCATTCGCAGCAACAACTGGCTCATTCGTCCGCACGCTGAACAGTGCCTCAATCATCAAGTATAATCGGTGCTTTAACGGTCATCATATTCTGGCTGGCCTCTATCAGTGGCCCAATCCTCTGGTGCTGATCTGCACGTCCGAGAAATCTCGTAACAACGATCCATCAACGCTAATGGCGCAAAAATGCAAATAAACGATACGTCTATGCAATCGTATGTCCCTGAAATCACGCCCTGGTCAGTCCTTGTCCGTGACGAGCTCGTGCTGACCGCAACTCTAGCCGTAGCTCTCTGTTCCCGTACAACCATGGTAACAAAACCATAACTGGTACTGATGAGGATAGATCAAAGGAATGAGTATAATACTGTGCAAAGAAATGTACATCCTAAGGCTTCTTAAGCGGAGTATCGTATCGTAAGTATGCCGCGGAACATACACACGGTACGCCACTCTACTTGAGTCACCTACTCCATCAACCAAGGGTCCTCCTACACTCAGAAGGTAAAACCTAACGCTCTGATTCCAACTTTGTCAAGACCCGAAAAGTACGGAGCGTGACTGGCACTTAAATTACGAAACGTCTCAAGGCGTACGTAATCTAAGTAAGCCAAAACCCAGAAATCAAAACCATGTAAAGCAGTAGAGTGAAGGAAAAACCAATTTAAAAAAAGAAGTTTAACAACATAAGCCGATGTATGCATTTTTAAAATCTCAAGTGTTTTCTAAAAATTTCGGCAGAGTTTCCTTTGTAAAAACTGACCCCAAACGGGTACAAACTTGATAAAGCATATATAATGAATAATGGTATCCCCAAGCGGGAGCTAGCTCTTCGTCAATTAACGGTTACAACCACGCAAGCAATATAATATACAACGTCAAAGGGCGAGGATTAAAACTCAAAAGAAAGCTCATATCTACCAGAAAACCATAATAATACAAGCGCGACTCTAAGGTCGAAAGAATATACACTGGTCTTCTAGTTCTATCAAATATACAAGTCTGGTTGATGGAGTTTTACTAGATACAATTGAAATAACAAATATACAATGGTGGTCCTGATGCAAAAGAATCCACCTACCAAAGCAATCACCCGTAAGGAATAGTTTGCCGGCAAAACCGCAACGAAACCTGTACGGCAAAACCTGCAAGAAACTGTGGCACAACGGGGGTGAGTTGCCAACTCGTGAGTAGAAAACATCCACGAGTAGAAATCGCATGCATGACGCTATCCTAGGTCATATCAAGTAATATCCTCAATAATTATCCTGATCCAACTACATATAAGTGCAAGACCACGTGCTCGTGTCAGTACCTCAGATAGCAACATATCAGATATATGATGTATGAATGCATTACTAATGGAACAAAATACATCATAAATGAGACAACTATTTTCTTTCTTTAATGAGATTTCTGTATGTATATAAATCGAGTATCATCAATGTAATCAACAGAGAAATCCGTGTCAAGCATCGACACAAAGCGTAAATCTCAATATCTCAATATCTTAGGCTCCGGCTATCCGGACTGGCCTGTATCATCAAATCTCAATATCTCAGTGTCTCAAATCTCAGTATCTCAATACCTCAGGCTCCGTCAGTCCGGATCGGCCTATATCATCAATCACACGACCACGAACGGTATCCTCCGGATATCCGTCGCGCCAAACAATCACCGGTAGGCAGTCTGCCCCTGCCGGGCTCATCTTCTACAACTCAAGCTTCTTGCCCCGGGGTACCATACCGGGTCCACCATGTACCCGCAGACAGTTCATCCAACTCCTCGAATCGGGTCTCGAAAACCATCTCAGAACCGAGAAAATATCATGGTGGACAATACTCATCATATCAAGCAAAACCGCATCAATCTCTTTAAAACAAATCATCAGTTTATAAAACTTTCACATGCGGTTTCCAAATCTAGAAAATCTCAAGAAGGATCAGAAATCATCAAAATCATGATATCAATAAACAGTGAATACCGGTATAAATCTCCATAATACTGCATGAACAATGAAAATATGAATGCATCTGTTATCATGCAATAAATGCAATAGTTAAACTAGCATATGAAACCTATAACATATTGCAACTATCAACTAGCATGCCATGTCAATGAATAGTATTCTCTAAGGTGTACGTGACATGGTAATTACCGATGATGATGTGTGTGAGCCGGCAAGCAGGTGTACGTGGAACATACGCATCATCGGTAATGGTGCTGGTGTCCTGACAGTAGGGTTTCATGATCATTACAGATAACATACGTACAAGCATGCAATGCGATGGAACATCATGAATATAAAGAAAGTGATGTAGTAACAGCAACACTGAGAAATATACCTACCCAATATACGAGTCATACAGTTTGGTATTTAAAATGCTCACAATTCTCACTTTTGAAAACAAGTATGACTCGAGCCCAGTCAAAAGGGTAAGAAAACCCACCTAAGTCTGAGTCGATCTATATATATATCTAGTAGTCGGTGATCTTGCCTCAATAGTATCACGTACGATATATATATATATATATATATATATATATATATATATATATATATATATATATATATATATATATATATGACATCCTCGAGTCAAGAGTGCGTATCTAACATCACGATCATATCTCGTACGTTAAATCTATCGTGCGGCATCCCAAATCTGGGTACGGGTCAAATATCATATTTATCTCATTACTCATCTGATATCTTTATCATTACATATCGTGAACAGGGAGGTACTGATCTGAGTCTAGTACAATACCAATATCATCAACATATACGTACGCGTGTGTATGAATACACATCGCCCATCAATCCGCTAATCTCATGTCGTATCTCATAATACGAACCAAAACACATCACCGATCTCATGGCACCATGCCTAACCTCATTGACTCATCTCTAAATACCATATAATATCCTCAACATCCGTGTATACGTGTATGTATATATATATAAGCACTAACACATCCACATATTCATATACATATATATATATATATATATATATACATATGACGTATACACCCAAAACTATATCCCGTGTGTGTATATGTATGTGTACACCTTACTTTAGGGTTCACGACTAAGAAACCAACTAAATCCTTTCTTATGTTCTCGCTAACACTAACCCATGATCTCCTAATGCTTTTCTTGCTAAGTGTTCATATCTCTCAATAACACATCTAAGTAAATCTATATCACATCATAACTTTTCTTACGACATTGCGGGGGTGCTATACGCCATCTACCCGACTTCCCCCGTAGATATAAATTTACTCACCTCCTCTCTCTTGCCGTTGCCGACGTCGCCACGCGCTTTCTTATCGTCTCGAAGTCCTCATGGGGTACCTACATAGAATATCGTATTGTGCCGCATTAAAACCCAATTCAAAACCAAAACGACACGCTAAAAGCCTATAGGTTAGAACCTATGGACTACGCCTTTCAAAACCACCAAATAACACTCGATTTCGACGTACAAACATCAAGTGATCGAATACAACACCAATTACAAAAATCCAGAATTCACAATACGTAAAACGAAACCTCGAATCAAAACAGCAACTCTTAAAAATACCCTAGGTGAAATTAGCCAATTTTGCATACATGAAGGGTCTAGTTTACTGGAGATGGAGGCATGAACCAAACACGAACCCCATTGATCCAGGTCTGGCCGCAAATTGCGGCCAGAAGGAATTTTTCTACGGCCTGGGTAGAGGGTTAGGGGCTAGGGTTTCAGGGATAGTCTTCTGGTCACCTGCACACATCACTGTACTTGCTAATTATTTTTCCGGTCACCCGGGTGTTAGCAGATTTCATTATACTCTTACAGAATCCATAATTTTTCCGATATCGGGTTTATAAGTTCATATTCCGGGGTTAAGTTTCAGGTTTTAGTCCAATATGATATCACTAACAGGGGTTTAGGGTCATTACCAACCTCAATTACACTTCACAATTCAAAATTTCTCAAAACTCTCATCTAGAAATTTCTAGGTTCACAAAACTACTCAATATCGATACCAAACATATATGGATGCTTAAGGAATTTAAATACTATTCTAAGGGTGCAGAAATTATCTCAATTGGCAACTCAAGAATTTTCTCGAGTTGCCCAAAGTCCTCAAAATTTGATTTTTCCTGGTCCAATGTGCTTCCCTTGAGCTTGTGCATGCTTTTTGTGAAATGAAGATGCGGTTTTGGGTTTGTTTTTGGGTTGTTTTGAGGGTTGAAGAGATGGGGGAGGAAGAGGGAAGCCATGGGAGTTGAGGGGAGAGAGAATGAAGGGGAGAAAATGAGAGAGGAATGAGATCTAGACCAAGGTTGACCCCCTCACATCTCTCTCTCTCATGCCCATACCTCTTACTATATTCATTTCTTTTCTTCTTCTTTTCTTCTTCTCTCTTCTCATAATAAAACCCAAATCAGGCATGAAGAATAAGGTAAAGCCATGATAAAATGTAACAAGTGTTACAAATGACATGTACATGTCATGTACATAAAACACGCTTAATGCCCGATTAGCGTTATTTAATCGCGATTAGCATTAAAATAGTGTATAATAAATCATAAAATTTCATAATTTGCATAAATCACATAAAGCACCATCTTTTTTTAGTAATTTCTATAATTTTCCAAAATTTTCCCCATTTATCGATATTTAATTATACCGCCTTATTAAAATATTCAATATATTCATTATTTAATTATAAAAAAATTCCCAGAATAATATTTTATTTTTCTGAAATGTTACAACTGAGGAGGAGAAAGAGATAGTCTATTCAGGACCGCCCCCATGCAAAAAACCGGGACCGTTTACCCCTATTCTGGTCTTTGGCAGTGAATCTGAAGATGAGGTTAACGCAGTATTCTCGGTCTGCCCATCAATGTAGGCCTTCACTCGAGATGATCAGAGTTTGCAAATCGCCATGGTTCCGCGGCGGCACTATAAAGAACTCGATGCGCTTGAGACATATAGCGTGCAAGAGCTGCAGATGTTCTACGTCCCTCCCAGGTGAAAAGATGAAAATGCGATTCTCTTTTATCGGTCCACGGAAACTAAAGTAGAGAAAGAAATATGGTATGGTGCCAATTTGGCACTTGACAGGCTCCAGCCCATCCATCTGCCCAGATACTATACAGAAGGATTAAAAAGGCTGTTGAGGCGCCAAGGCGTACCTTCCAAATAGACTACTCGACAAGCTCAATTCTACAACAGGATCTGGAACATCCCCGAAACTCAGCGAAAATTGCACAACGGGAAAATGGAAACGATCGGGCTCGGATATGTCCAATCCAAGAAATGGAAGCGATTCCATGACTGCTACGTTATACATGACTTCGATGAAGAAGGATATGCTCTTTTAAAAGACGCCGATGATAGACCAAAATGAGGCCCTGGTATAAAAATGCCGAATCCGTTGTTTGAAGAACAGATGGACAAGCCAGTACGGGAAGCGAGTCAAAAGGTTCGGAATGATCACAGCTGCGAAATGGCCATCTATGAGAAAGCCAGAACGCAGCGCCTTCTCCAGCAGGCTACGCGGAATGACGATGCCCTTCACCGTCAGCTCACTATGCATTCCCAAGGCAAGAAAAAGGCCCGACGTGAACACAAAAACAAGTTAAAGAACGGAGAAAACGTTCGACCACGGCAAAACGGGTCCAAGAAGCCTCGCGATCGAGAAAAGGCCGACAGGAATCCATCGCTGATGAAGAAGATGGATCGGGAATATTCCTTCCCTCAAGACAAGACAAGGAAGATATTCGACCTCGTCGTGAAACATCAGATGATTACCCTCCCGGAGTCCAAGCACCCCGAACAAGCAAACAAGGTCTGTCAGCCGGATTATTGTTCCTATCACCGAGCAATGGGTCATCCTCTTGAAGACCGCTTCACTTTCAAAAACTAGGTCGAAGACCAGTATCAGCAAGGCAGGTTCACTCTATCCAGCAGGTGAAGGGTAACCCCGCCACAGAAGCATGTACCAAAAGCCACGCATACAGCGAGAGTAGAACTGGATCAACATCGGTCTTGGAAACGATCTCATACCTGTCACGTGATAACGCTGTCAGAAAAAGGAGAACACTATAATGCAGATGACCTCTCCTGATGCTTCAAAAATAGGGATGAAGATGAGTTGATCTCAGAACTTCCACTGGCGCCAAAAGAGCTGGAAGATGGAATACATACTACTGCGGACAACCTAAGGAAAATCGACTTAGGGACGACAAACGACCCGAGGCCTACGTTCGTCAGTGAGCTGCTGTCCGAAGAACAGTTAGCTGCGCTAAAGGACGTGCTCATGCAGTATAAAGACTGCTTTGCATGGAACTATTCCGAGATGCCGGGGCTAGATCCAGAGATAGTGGTGTATAAATTGGCGATATCTCCAGAAGTCAATCCAGTCAAACAAGAACCAAGAAGGATGCGGCTTGAGCTTAAAATGATCATCAACGCCGAAGTCAAGTAGCTAATCGACTCCGACTTTATCCAAGAAGTTCAGTATCCTGACTGGATCACCAATATTGTCCCAGTGATGAAGAAAAATGGGACAGTGCGCATCTGCGTAGACTTTCGGGACCTCAACAAAACTTGCCCGAAGGATGATTTTCCCGTATCGGTTACCGAGCTGATGATAGACAACACGTCTACTCACGAAGTCTTCTCCTTCAAGGACGGATCATCAAGGTACAATCAAATAAAGATACATCCCGAATACCAGAAGCATACCGCTTTCCGGACTCCCCTGGGAATATTCTGCTATAAAGTGATGCCTTTCGGCTTGAAGAATGCCGGTGCTACCTATCAGAGGGCCATGACAAAGATCTTCGATTACCTCATACATGAAATCGTCGAATGCTATATCGACGACCTCGTGGTGAAAAGTAAATCGTACGAGGAGTATTAGGAGCATCTGAAGATCGTGTTTCAGCGCCTTCGGAAATACAACCTGAAGATGAATCCTCTGAAATGCATGTTCGGAGTTTCCTCGGGAAAATTCCTAGGATTCATCATACGACACCGGGGCATCGAGATAGTCCCGTCGAAGATCAAGGCGATCATGGAAATTCCTCCGCCAAGAACTCTCAAGCAACTGCGGTCTCTCTAAGGAAAGCTCGCATATATCCGACGATTCATAGCCAATCTCTCCGGCAAGTGCCGCCCCTACAACCATTTAATGAAGAAGGGGATCCCGTTCATCTGGAATCGCAAATGCCAAGGCGCACTAGACGAAATCAAGCAATACCTGCAGAATCCTCCGGTGCTGACCGTTCCGGTCAAGGGAAAGCCCCTCATCCTGTATACAACCGCCCTTGAAGGTTCTTTAGGCGTGCTATGGGCATAGGAGGACGACCAAGGGAAAGAAAAAGCCCTCTACCGAAAAACACTGCCTGGCGTTAATTTTCGCGATAACGAAGCTCAGACACTATGCTTTGGCGCATAAGGTCCATCTCATATCAAAAGTGGATCCTCTCAAATATTTGATGTCAAGAGCCATATTAACAGGACGACTCGCTAAATGGGCCTACTCTTAATGGAATTCTCGATAACATACCGACTTCTCAAAGCAGTGAAAGGCCAGGCCATCGCCGACTTCCTCGCTGAGCATCGGATACCTGCCGATTCGCCCCTAAATTGTGAATTGCCAGACGAGCACGCGTTTGACACGATTGACAGGGAGATAGGAGGGAGTGATACCCGATGGAAACTCTACTTTGATGGGGCATCTTCCATGAAGAAGCGAAAGCACAGCTCCCCTATAATCAAATCTGGGGTAGGTCTTGTCTTCGTGACTCCGCAAGGAGTGATAATGCGCTTTGCCTTTTCCTTAACAGACCAAGGAAAAACAATGAAGCCAAATATGAAGCTTTGATAGCAGGTCTTGAGATCGCTGCCAACATGGGAATTGAAAACCTTCTCATATACGGAGACTCCCAGTTGGTCGTTAGTCAAATAAACGACGACTATCAAACGTGCAAACCCGAGTTGGTAAAGTACGGCGAGAGAGTACAACAATTGCTGACTCAAATTCCTTCCTACATTCTGGAAAGCATACCGCACGCGGAAAATAGCAAGGTGGATGCATTAGCCAAACTCGCCAAAGAACTGGCTGACGAAATCCTCGATGACGTGAAGATCGTTGTACAAAATCTTCGGGTTCTTGCACCGGCAGAAATATCTCCAGAGTCGTTTGAAGAAAAGGAAGCAACCGAGCAAACAGCCCTACAAATAGAGAACCAGGAAAAGTCTAAATTATTGGAGAGAAGTCTTTATAGACTACTTCAAATCCCGTCAAACACCTGAAGATGCGTCCTCAAGATATCAGCTCATGAAACGAGCTCTGTCTTTCGCCTTCGTCAATGATACTCTGTATAAGAGATCGTTCGACTCCCTGTGGCTAAGATGCCTGGGACCGAAAGAAGCAAGGAGAGTCGTCCAAGAAACCCATGACGGACTTTGCGGTTCTCATCAAGTCGGGCCAAGGATGAAACTGAAGATCAAAAAGGATGAGCTACTATTGGCCCACGAGGATCTAGGATTGCCTCGAATATGCAAAGCAGTGCTACTCGTGCCAAATTCATGGAGATTTCATCCACCAGCATCCAAACCCGCTACACCCAACGGTGGCTAGCTGGCCGTTCGAAATGTGGGAAACCGACATAATTGGGCCTATAGAACCAGCATCGTCCAGAGGACATCGGTTCATATTGACGACAACCGATTACTTCTCTATGTGGGCAGAAGCAGTACCGCTAAGAGAAGTGAAGACAGAGAACATCCTCCATTTCTTCAAGACACACGTCATTTATCGATTCGGCACTCCGCGACGAATTATCTCCGATAACGGGCTGGCCTACAGAACTCACAGAATCAGCCAGTTCGCATAACAACATAATAAAGACTGGAGATACTCGTCGATCTATAACCCCCGAGCTAACGGTCTAGCTGAGGCTTTCAACAAAACCTTGACGAAGATCATAAAGAAGACGGTGTCCATAAATAAGAAAAACGGGCATGAAAGACTGCATGAAACTCTCCGGGCTTATCGGACCACGTTCAAAATGGCCACAAACACAACGCCGTATGCATTGGTATTCGGCGCTGAAGCAGTACTCCCCTTGGAGATAGAATTACCCTCTCTACGAGTGGCAGTTCATTACGAGCTGACAGACGAAGAGAATGCTCATCTTCGGCTCGAGGAGCTCGACGCCCTCGATGAAACTCGGCTCATGGCGCAGCAAAACTTGGAGGCCTACAAAGCGAAGATGACGCACTCATACGAGAGATTGACTAGGCCGAGAACATTCCGCCAAGGTGAACTCGTTCTAGTTGTCAAGAGACCTAGGATTCCCAATCGTGCCAAACGGGGAAAGTTCGAGCCGAACTATGAAGGCCCGTACATCATAGACAAGGTCTACCTAGGTGGGGCTTACTTGCTTATGAATATGCATGGCGAAAGACCCTTCAGGCCAATAAACGGTCGGTTCTTGAAAAAATACTACACCGGACTGAAATGTCCGTAAACTACTGCGAACCCCCGGCATCCCCAGGGTGACGTGGTGAAAAAAATACGTTATGTCCACAAGCAAAATGGGCATGGATGAAAACCCGAAAGGGCTCCATGAGTAAAAATAGCAAGGCTACCGGCGATGCTTGTGAAAACCTGAAAGGGCGCAGACTCAAAAAAAAGGGTACGTCCACAAGCAAAATGGGTACGGATGAAAACCCGAAAAGGCTCCATGAGTTAAAACAGTAAGGCTACCGGCGAGTTTGTGAAAACTCGAAAGGGAGCAATCTCGTTAAAAGACACTTGCAAGGTC
Organism: Agapanthus africanus; assembly: GCA_030015575.1. Lineage (NCBI taxonomy): Eukaryota > Viridiplantae > Streptophyta > Magnoliopsida > Asparagales > Amaryllidaceae > Agapanthus > Agapanthus africanus. The sequence goes on from JASDDO010000031.1 coordinate 569,518,445, forward strand.
CTCTCGACCTTGTAAATAGAAAACTACTCGCGTGAGTTCTCTACGACTCACAAAGGAGCAACACACTTAGGGATCCCCACGATTCCTAAGGAGAAATTACACTTACGAGATCCTCACGACTCGTAAGGAGAACCCTCTTATGAGACCCTAACGGCTCATAAGATTCAAAATCCTTAAGCTACAAGGATCTAAACCTGTTCTTAAGTCATCACCTTTCCCAGATTGCCCTACAAGCGGTTCCAACCGACCCTTGTATACGATCCACGAGCACAAATAATCATTTCCTTGCCGAGTCCCACAGACGACGAGGAATGCTCTCATTTGATGAACAAACACTTGTAAGTCCTCTCGATTTACAAGAAGAAAACACTCTTGCAAAATCCTTACGACTTACAAAAGAACATACACTTAGGAATCCTCACGATTTCTAAGGAGAAAAGACACCTACGAGATCCTCACGACTCGTAGGGAGAAACACCTTTATGAGACCCTTACGGCTCATAAAATCAAAACCCTTAGTTGACATGATCTTAACCCTGTTTACTAAGCAACCTTTGTTCGAACCAACAAAGGCAGATGATGATTCGCTCCTGGCAATATCCCAGTTGTAGCGATGTTGATGCCTAAATCGGTATCAAATTCCAAGTCCTTTCATGGCAAATGATTATACGCTCCTGGCAACATTTTAGTCGTAGCGATACTGATGCAAGATTGGTATCAGAACATGAGTTCCATACTCGAAAAAAATGCATATGAAATAGCCGAAATGTTTGGGCAACTCGAAATAAAAACTAGTGAGTAAAATATATGCATACAAAAATAGCCGAAATGATCGGGCAACTTGCAATAAGAAACAGCGAGTAAAAAGAAAAAAAACAGCCGAAATGATTGGGCACCGCGAAAAATAGCTGAAATGATTGGGCAATCGCGACTTTCGCGATATAAAAAGGTGAAATAATATAGCTTCGTGGAGATAAATAAAAAAAATAAAAAATAAAAAAAATGAAATAAAATTTTTTGCCCTACAGGCGAGTCCATACTGACCCTTGTATACAATCCATGTGCTTAAACGAAAAGGGAACCACATGTCCTAACGAACTCTATCAAAGGGAGAGTTAGGTCTCAGCGGCAATATCTGCATCCCAGAAGACCAACAACGACATTTCTTCTCATGCCAGCAGGGCACGGACGCGACACCACCAAGTGGAGCCACGACAAAGTCCCCAGTTCCAGGACTCTACGGTTCACAAATAACCTAGAGTCAACCCGATGTCAATTCTTGACCTTTTTGTCGTAAAGCTACGCTTCGACTTGGATATATGTCAACCTCTGACCTCCCTATTGTCAAGCAATGCTTCGACAGGGATACATGTCAACCCCTGACCTCTATGTCGTCAAGCAATGCTTCGACTCGGATACATGTCAACCTCTGACTTCCCTGTCGTAAAGCAACGCTTCGACTCGGATACATGTCAACTCCTGACCTCCTTGTCATAAAGCAACGCTTCGACACAGATACATGTCAACTCCTGACCTCCCAGTCGTCAAGCAATGCTTTGACACGGATACATGTCAACTCTTGACCTCCTTGTCGTCAAGCAATGCTTCGACTCAGATACATATCAACTCCTGACCTCCTTGTCATAAAGCAACGCTTCGACATGGATACATGTGAACCCTGACCTCCTTATCGTCAAGCAACGCTTCGACATGGATACATGTCAACCCTGACCTCCTTGTCGTCAAGCAACGATTCGATATGGATACATGTCAACCCCTGACCTCCTTGTCATCAAGCAATGCTTCAACTCGGATACATGTCAACCCCTGACCTCCCTGTCGTAAAGCAACGCTTCGACACGGATACATGTCAACTCCTGACCTCCTTGTCGTAAAGCAACACTTCGATATGGATACATGTCAACTCCTGACCTCCTTGTCGTAAAGCAATGCTTCGACACGGATACATGTCAACTCCTGACCTCCTTGTCGTCAAGCAACGCTTAGACACGGATACATGTCAACCCCTGACCTCCTTGTCGTAAAGCAATGCTTCGACTCGGATACATGTCAACTCTTGCCTCCCTGTCGTCAAGCAACGCTTCGACTCGGATACATGTCAACCCCTAACCTCCCTGTCATCAAGCAACGCTTTGACACGGATACATGTCAACTCCTGACCTCATTGTCGTAAAGCAACGCTTCGACTCAGATACATGTCAACCTCTGACCTCCCTGTTGTCAAGAAACGCTTCGACACGGATACATGTCAACCCCTGACCTCCCTGTCGTAAAGCAACGCTTCGACTCGGATACATGTCAACCCCTGTCCTCCCTGTCGTCAAGCAATGTTTCGACTCGGATACATGTCAACCCCTGATCTCCTTGTCGTAAAGTAATGCTTCGACTCGGGAACCAGTCAACTCATCAACCACTTACGAGTCCTCTTAACTTGTAAGGGAGAAAATTCTCTTGCGAGATCCTTACGACTCTCAAGAGAAAGCACACTTAGGAATCCTCATGATTCCTAAGGAGAAAATACATTTACGTGATCCTCTAGACTCGTTGGGAGAAAAGTCTTTATGAGACCCTCATGGCTCATAAAGTTGAAAATTCTTTGGCAGCGGACCTGAACCTGTTTCCTAAACCATCGCTACTCTACAAAGAGCTTAAGATGGACTGCTATCTACTATCTACAGGCCTCATTTGCTAAAATGACATGCCAATGACAAAGCAAAGAAAAGAAGGCGATAGTCGGAGATAAAAAATGTGTGTCCTTTATTCATGAATTCAATTGAATACAAGATACATCATATAAAATAAAATAAAAAGAATACATGTTATTCAAAGATTACAAATGTTTAATCAATACAAAAGCAGCTATTGAGAAGGAGACGTTTTCAGCAAATCAGCCAGCTGCTCGCGCACTCCTCTCAACTCCTTCGCATGATCAGCCGCCGCGGCCAGCTCCGCTTCAACTCGAGCTCGTTGCTTCAAGCAGGATGAAAGTTTCTCATCGATTTCCCGCTGAGAAGCTTCGCGACTCTGCGTAACCCGCTCGAGGAAGTCAAGCTTCTTCCTTAACGCTAGCCCGTCCGAAATGCATCGTTGCAGATTGACAAAGACGACTTTCAGTTGTGCAGCGTTCGCTTCAACCTGGGCGCGCAGCCGGGCAGATTCGCCTGAAGCCTCCTCGTGTTTCTTCCGCCTCAAGGTCACCTCTTGTTCGAAATGAAGGAGGAAGGGAATGCTCTGCTTGACCCATGCAGCCCGCTGGGAGTTCAAAGCCAACACTTTCGGAGCGGGACACCTGAGCTCAATCTCATACAAACATGCCTCAATCTTCCTGCAGTGACTAACCTAAGACTCAACGACGCCTTCGTTATGGAAGTACACGAGCGTCGCCAACATGGGATTAACTTCGGCAGCAAAATCTGCGGCGATTGCGGGGGCCTCGGCGTTAAGATCCTCAACGAACTCTCTCAATAACCCCTGGAAGATGGACGTTTAGCAAAGGGCCCTGCCGGTATTGGGATGCGAGACTCGAAGGGAGCTGGAGTCGGTGCGATGGCTGCAAAACATGTTATGGTCAAATGTCGGCTCAAGAGATAAATTAAATGCACGAGTGATGGAGTCTACTCTTCTGGCTGCTGCAGGTAGCAAAGTTGGGAGTACCGGAGGTGCGGTTATTCTCTCATCCCCTCCTCCAATCTGTAACGTTGTAATCAATTCAAAGAAGAATCAGCAACATGTCTATTCAAAAAAGAAAGAAGGGACACTAGCTGAAGGATATACTCACTGACATCAGCAGGTGAAGCAATCTCCGACTGGAAGGAGAAATACGGGTTCAGCACCTGATATAGGTGGTCAAAATGGAATCCTACAAGGTGGTAACAACACAATGTCAGTACAAAAAGTATATTACCCCTAATGAAACCGATAAGTCGCAAACATATACCTTCCAGCACTCTAGACAACACGGGAAAAGGCGACGGAACAACAGCCGTCACGGCGGCGACCAGAGGCGCTTCAGATAGCGCAATCTCCGCATTTACTGCACCTACACTCAAAACGAACAAAATGTCATCAGATGGGGCCGAACGGGATCGAAAGATAAAAAGAAAACAGTGACCCAAGATCTACCAGATAGGCCGCCAACCGAAACCGCGACAAGAGCATCACTAGGCACAGCGGATTCTTCAATCTCCTTCACTGGAATAGTTTCTACGCCCATGGCCTCGTCCCCTAATTCGACAAGGGCCGTCATGACACTCGCAATGCCAGCCGATAGTGTTGGGGTAAAAATTTACACCCCCGTTGACCGAGTCAAAGTCAAGGTCAACCCCAAGCCAGGTGGGCCCAAGCCCAGGTTAAGCGGGCCCATGCCCAAGTAGAGCCCGCGGCCAGCTTCCTCCATGCTAAAATATAGATCATGTAATAAATAATTTTCATATAATTTTTTATACATGAATGTATGCAAAATGGGCATAAAGCCAAATTTTTGTAAGCCCATGGCTTATGTGCAAAAATGAAATGGCACATGAGCCATGGGATAGGCAAAAATGCTATTTTTGTAAAGCCCAAGGGGCTATATGTAAATATGTAAGCCTATATAAGGCAAAATGATGATGAATAAAAGAAACTTTTCATTCTCTCCACAAAAATTTTTAGATCTGAGATCTTTTGTGCCTCCTGCTCCTTCTCCAAGGTTCTAAACCTTCTCATTTCTTTTGAATTAAATCAAGAGTTTTACTCTTTCTTTTCAAAAACTAAGAAGTCTTCCACCACAAAACCCACAAAGGGGAACTTGGATCTACCATTAGATCTCAGAAAGGAGAGATTTTTAGATCTCACATCTCTTGATCATCAAGATCCAGCCAACAGAGAAGGAAGAGGAAGAACCCCTTTCATCAACCAAAACATTTTAGGAGTTTAACTCCATATATTTACATATATATATATAATAAATATTTCTTTTCTGAAGCATAGCTTCTGGTTCTGGGACTAAAAGTCCCTTTGTCTCGCCAGCACCTTGCGCTCGAGCGCAAAGCGCCCACGTGCCGACACGTGGCGCGCTCTTACGCTCAGGCGCACTGTGCTCGAGCGCAAAGCGCCCATATGCCGACTGATTGATCATTTCTTTGTGTGTCGGTTTAGAAAATTTATAGAATCATAATCAAAGAATTATATTTGACCGCAATCAATTACGGTGTCGGTTGTAGATCGTAAGCGAGTGCGGATCGTCCACAAGGATTGTGCGATTCGTTTCTATGTTTGATTTGTTTGAATTGAAAAGTTAATCGAAAAGAAAAGAAAACATGATTCAAGATTTTATCGATTGATTCAGGTGTCACTAGTCTAATCAAGAATCAAGAAAATGATAAACAATCGAGAATCGGGTTTCGATGATATTTCCAACCAAATGTCAAGAATCTAAATGAGGCTCATAGGAATCGATCGGATCTATAGACGCGATGTAATCTCAAGATATCGTGTTCTTGTCCTTCGAAGAATTGATACTAGATCGATGATGATCGACGAGAGTTAGGGCTTCCTCATGAAACTAGGGTTTCATTATTTAACCCTTGTTCTTTCGTCAATATCATTCACATTATAGCCTCTAGTAATTTCAAGAAACGATCGTAACTCCCCAATCTCGAGCGATATCAATCAAGAAAGCATCGCAAAAAAATGGGTCGTCGGTTCTTGAACTTGCTAGGGTTTACAAAACTCGTAGGACTCAAGAATCGATTTAAGATATGTTACATCATCATTCTATTGATCGTCTCGACTCCTCGACGAGCGGAGTATTACTCAAACATCACAACAAGAACTACAACTAGAAATTGAGATCGAATCATGATGCAAGAATTTAAAGAAAACAAGATAAAAGAATATCACCTTTTATTTATATCAACAATTTGATTACAGTCACTCAAGAACTACAAGAGGAAGAACTAAATTGTCGATCTGGCGTCGCTTTTGTCCGTGAGTCGTGGATCGGCTTAGACCACTTGCTCTGTTGAAGATCGGCTTCGCTCCTAAAAGGTTGAAGGGCTTCTTGCTTGATTGGGTACTCGGGATCTTGGCTTTTGATTGGAATTAGGGTTAGGGTTTCACACAAGTCTTGTCACTAGACTTGTGGAAGAAGATGAAGAAAGCGAGTGAATGGATTAATCAATTTCAATGAATGAATTAATTCTCTCCCAAGTGAGTCTAGGGTCTTATTTATAGATTTCCCAAACCCTAAGCCTTGAGTTTGAAATAGAAGTTCCCTCCAAAAGTTTGTTGAAAGACTTCTAGAAATAGTTAGTTAGGCTTAGTTTAGGGTTTAAGCTAGGGTTTAGGGAGAAGTTTCTAGAATACAAGGCTAGTTTAGTGTAGATCCAAGGGTTTGCTGATCTGGCAGAAGCTTCTGGGGATTTCTGGAAATTGCAGTATCATTCTGAGCTGTAGGAATTGAGCTAGGAGTTTTGGTGCAAAGCTGAAGTGATGATGTCAACAAGCCGCCGCGGAACCTCGGCACAAGGCGGCTTAGGCCGCGGTTCCGCGGCCACATTGGCTCCTTGGGCCTTCAAACTTCCTGTGTTGGCTTGTGATGTCTTCAAGTACATTCTCTGATATATTGAATTTCTGTATACCCTTTTGATCATTACCAGATTCCAATTCCTTGAGTTGGCGTATTCTTTTAGCAGTCTTGTCCTGTAAATTTTGACCGATCTTCTGATTTTCCTGCACGGACTTCGAAACACGGGTTGCGATATATAGAAATGATGCCATGCTATGAAATACAGTCAATTTCCCTAGAACTGCCGGTTTTAAGGTCTAACACATGTAATCTGATATTTGACGACTGTTTTGCTAATATGTGCTATATGAATGCCGAACACTTCTATATGAATGCAAATGACAGGGAAATTGCCGGTTAAAAGATGCAATATTTTCGACTAATCAAATTCCCCCAAACTTAATTTCGATCGTCTCGAGCGAACTTTTTATTAAAAAGAGAAGGAGAAAATAAAGAAAGAGAAAAACTAACTAGCACACTTTCGTAGGCAACACGATTGCACTGAGCACGTGCAACAAGCCTTTAAACCTCTAGGTGTCCCTAGTAGGAGGAGTGTTGTCTCCTAAGGGTTTTCAGAGGATTGCACCCACAAAATCCAATAATAAAAGAAAGATCATGAATATTACATTTAAAGAAAAGAATTGTAAAAGAAAAAGCATTGAAAATTAGGGTTTCCAACTAAGCTAGCTTTTCGGTTGTCATGAGCCCTATCTTAATGGTCATGAAAAGATGTCAGAAATCACGTCCTCCCTCAATAAAACATCGTCTTATTCTTCATTCCTATCTTTATTCCAAACATCGATCATATAACCCTGCGTGTGTGTAAATACATCCCTACACCCGGAGAATTCAATTCAAGCTATCATACTCTTGCCCATCAGCCTCAGTACATTTTAATTAATGAATATTTAGACGGAGTTGCTCACACACTTTCATGCGACCGTTAATACTTCTTGAGATACTAACCGACCGATTACTCCTGTGCTTGCTTACTTGGTGTATTTTTCTCGTCTTGCACCACCTTAGGCATAGCAGTGACTCCCAGACCAGTTGGCCTTAGGGCACTAGGTGAAGAAGCACCCTCGCTATATATTTTTTATTGCCCTCGGTGATAACAAAACCAGTGTTCATTTTTCTCACCACTTTATATTTTCTTCATTTTTTTTTATTTCCTTCATATTTTTGGCTTTAAGACAAGAGCATTTCAAGGTATCCTCTACTATCCCAGGCTTTAAGACGTGTGTAAGTGCGAATAGCAGGGTATCAACGTTCAAAATGTTTGGCTTCCAGAATAGAAACTATTTTTCAGACTTATTTTTATCCTCAGATTAGTGACGTCTTTCATCTTACTAACCCTTGGGACAACGGCTCATAATTACTTATTACTAGTTCGTATAAGAAAACTTCTAATTTTCTTGGTTTTCATAAATTTTTCTAATCTCATGGATATAATTTTTCACTATCTAAACTTTCATTATCTTATTTATATACAAAAAACAGTTAAAATATTTTTATATTTTGAAAATTTTTAAATTTTTATGGGTTTTGAAATTTTTAAATTTTTATAAGTTTTTAAAGAAATGTTTTTGTGCTTATGCAAATGATATGCAAATGATGCAAAAATAAACACAAAGGTGTGGGGACCGTCTGTGGAGAACTATAAAGGTTGGGTTTAGGTGTTGAGCCTAGTGGGAAATGGAGAATAGGCTCTCGAGAAGGTGATGTGGTAGAAGAAGAAGGATCAGAAGGAGAAGTGTGTGTGTGTGGAAAGGTCTCAGCCGGGGTGTTATTGATAGGATTTTCAATATCATCAATTCCTTCCCCGACATGATTGTTCAACACTCTTCCCGATCTCAACGTTGTGACGGCATTAACATTGTAATGCCCAGGATACTGTAGGGGTTAAGAGGGAAGTTTCCCTTTTTCTCTCGCACTCATTTCGGCTTTAAGTCGAGCTATTTCAGCTTCCATCGATCTGATACTCTCAGCTTGAGACGCTGAGTTTTTCTTTATCTCACTGACGGAAGATCTAACCTCAGTCAAAACCTCTATGAAATTTGATAAAAGTGATTTCATGGTTTAAGTGAATTGAGAGAATTCGTCGGAACATGACAACTGCATAGGATTAGACTGTGCAGGATTGTTGACCTGATTTTGGAAGTTTTTTGACTGGTAGGGGTGCTGAGTGATTTGAAGTGGTTGCTGTTGTGGTGGAGGAAGAGCCCTTTGAAAATTATTCGTGTTTGGAACCGTGTTTTGAGATTGTTGTTGGTTCCAGGCAAAATTCGAGTGATTCCTCCAACCCTGATTATACGTGGAAGAATATGAATCGTTTCTAGGTCTTTGAAATGCGGCATTAGTATGCTCATGACCTTGAAACGGACATTCTTCCGTCAAGTGAGACGGATCAGAACAACAGCCACATACAGTTTTGGGGAGCGATATTGGGTTTAGGGAGGCTGCAGAAAATTTGTGTTCCATAGCGTCGAGCTTCTTTTGCATTGCTGCCATCTCAGCTCGAACACCTATGGACACATCTATTTGGTGTACGCTACCCCTATTCAATGGTTGGGTTCCACTCTCCCTCTGTAGTGATTTTTTAGCGAACTCTTCTAAATACTTCCATGCTTCCCCATCATCCTTAGTCATAAAAGTACCTTGACACATGTTTTCAAGGCTCTGTTTAGTGTTTGGGTTAATGCCCTTATAAATGATTCGGCAAAGCTCCAATCTCGAGATGCCGTGATGAGGACACTGAACCAAAATATCCTTGAAACGTTCAAAGCATTTAGAGAATGGTTCAGTAGGGAGCTGGGCAAATTGATTCAGTTCGCTACGGATTCGAGCTGTCTTTTGTATTGGGTAAAATTTCTTAAGGAATGCATCGACGAATTCTTCCCAATTCGTAATAGAGTGTGCGGTAGTGTTATATAGCCACTTCTCGGCTATATCGCACAATGTAAATGGAAGAAGTCGTAGACACATCGCATCCACTGAAAGTTGTGATGCACCCATCATTGCGCATACGTTTTCAAATTTGGTAATGAAAACGTAAGCGTCCTCAGTCTCGAGTCCGTGGAATTTGGTAAAAGGTTGATTTATTGGGGTTTAATCTCAAAGTTATCCCCATTGGCTGGTGGTGTGGATAAGCAGATCGAAAGAGGACCTCGCAGTGGATAGCACCTCTCTTGAAGAGAGATGCGGGGTGTATTCTGCGCACCAACGGACGGCGGCAGATTAGGGTTAAAGAAGTTCGATGGGGGTGGGGATCCATCGATGTGGGTGTGACAGTGGGTAAAGAAGAAGTAAATGGAGAAATATCGACTTCGGAGTCGATAAAGGGTACGCGGACTAAACGGGCACTAGAATCCCGTGTCCAGCCTATCTTGTACTAAAAAGGGTTAGTACAAGTGGCAGCGTTGGCTTATAATTAGGGGTAATGAATGAATGCGGTGTTTGCTTTGAAAAAGGGACAGAATTTTTTTGAAAAAATGATGCGATAGAACAAATGCAGCACACAAAACCCTAGAATCTAGTGGTCACCTAGGTCCGGCTCTAGACCGCTCCTAACTGCCAAAAGACAAGTCGCAGGATAGAATCCTCCACTGCCTCTTTGTTTTCCTGTGGCCAGGTAAATGCCAGGTAAGTGGGAAGGTACTCCACTACGTAAGTAGTGGGCCTAATTAATAACCACTAGCCTTCGACACACTTGCCTTAGACACCACAAGAAAACGCGGATAAGTAATGAATTACGCACGGCCTTCTTCTGTCCTAAGTGAGCGCGACGGTCCTTAGAGTCATCTCTAGATATTTTTTAGTTAATTGGGGTAAATGCGGATGCAAGTTGTGATTTTCGGGGACTAGGAAGGGTAATGAACTCCCCACCTAATTTGGATTTGGCCGTGCTCCTTAATATCCGTATTTAGAATGCAAACAACCAAGAAACAAAATCACGCACAAATTACTTTTGCAATTTGCGAGCTGCGATTATTTGCAAAGAATCCTGCAGAAATTTGTTAGTTGGAGCTAAAAAGAGTAGAGAGAAGAAGGTAAGAAGGTACCTGAAGCAACAGTTTCACAGAGATCCCTCAACAAGGCCGCGGTTCCGCCGCATTTGGTGGTTATTGCCACCCTTCCGCAGTCGTTTTGAAGGAACACTGCACCATATTTCACCAGCAAGCTACTGTATACTTCCTCAGCTCTCTGGAATTTTCCAAATTTTTTTCCAATTTCCCAGCAAGCTCCAGATTTCCTTGAAATGAACCACAACAAATTGTTTAGGGTTTGCACGAATTTTGATTACAACAATTACAATGGAATAAATCTTTCAATTCAAACTTTAATATGAAACGAATTAGCGCGTAATCCCCGGCAACGGCGCCATTTGATTGATCATTTCTTTGTGTATCGGTTTAGAAAATTTATAGAATCACAATCAAAGAATTATATTTGACCGCAATCAATTACGGTGTCGGTTGTAGATCGTAAGCGAGTGCGGATCGTCCACAGGGATTGTGCGATTCGTTTCTATGTTTGATTTGTTTGAATTGAAAAGTTAATCGAAAAGAAAATAAAACATGATTCAAGATTTTATCGATTGATTCAGGTGTCACTAGTCTAATCAAGAATCAAGAAAATGATAAACAATCGAGAATCGGGTTTCGATGATATTTCCAACCAAATGTCAAGAATCTAAATGAGGCTCGTAGGAATCGATCGGATCTATAGACGTGATGTAATCTCAAGATATCATGTTCTTGTCCTTCGAAGAATTGATACTAGATCGATGATGATCGACGAGAGTTAGGGCTTCCTCGTGAAACTAGGTTTTCATCATTTAACTCTTGTTCTTTCGTCAATATCATTCACATTCTAGCCTCTAGTAATTTCAAGAAACGATCGTAACTCCCCAATTTCGAGCGATATCAATCAAGAAAGCATCGCAACAAATTGGGTCGTCGGTTCTTGAACTTGCTAGGGTTTACAAAACTCGTAGGACTCAAGAATCGATTTAAGATATGTTACATCATCATTCTATTGATCGTCTCGACTCCTCGACGAGCGGAGTATTACTCAAACATCACAACAAGAACTATAACTAGAAATTGAGATAGAATCATGATGCAAGAATTTAAAGAAAACAAGATAAAAGAATATCACCTTTTATTTATATCAACAATTTGATTACAGTCGCTCAAGAACTACAAGAGGAAGAACTAAATTGTCGATCTGGCGTCGCTTTTCTCCGTGAGTCGTGGATTGGCTTGGACCACTTGCTCTATTGAAGATCGGCTTCGCTCCTAAAAGGTTGAAGGGATTCTTGCTTGATTGGGTGCTCGGGATCTTGGCTTTTGATTGGAATTAGGGTTAGGGTTTCACACAAGTCTTGTCACTAGACTTGTGGAAGAAGATGAAGAAATAGAGTGAATGGATCAATCAATTTCAATGAATGAATTAATTCTCTCCCCAAGTGAGTCTAGGGTCTTATTTATAGATTTCCTAAACCCTAAGCCTTGAGTTTGAAATAGAAGTTCCCTCCAAAAGTTTGTTGAAAGACTTCTGGAAATAGTTAGTTAGGCTTAGCTTAGGGTTTAAGCTAGGGTTTAGGGAGAAGTTTCTAGAATACAAGGCTAGTTTAGTGTAGATCCAAGGGTTTGCTAATCTGGCAGAAGCTTCTGGGGATTTCTGGAAATTGCAGTATCATTCTGAACTGTAGGAATTGAGCTAGGAGTTTTGGTGCAAAGCTGAAGTGATGATGTCAACAAGCCGCCGCGGAACCGCGGCACAAGGCGGCTTAGGCCGCGGTTCCGCGGCCACATTGGCTCCTTGGGCCTTCAAACTTCCTGTGTTGTCTTGTGATGTCTTCAAGTACATTCTCTGATATATTGAATTTCTGAATACCCTTTTGATCATTACCAGATTCCAATTCCTTGAGTTGGCGTAGTCTTTTAGCAGTCATGTCCTATAAATTTTGACCGATCTTCTGATTTTCCTGCACGGACTTCGAAACACGGGTTGCGATATATAGAACTGATGCCATGCTATGAAATGCAGTCAATTTCCCTAGAACTGCCGGTTTTAAGGTCTAACACATGTAATCTGATATTTGATGACTGTTTTGCTAATATGTGCTATATGAATGCCGAACACTTCTATATGAATGCAAATGACAGGGAAATTGCCGGTTAAAAGATGCAATATTTTCGACTAATCACCGACACGTGGCGCGCTTGTGCTCAGGCGCACTGCGCTCGAGCGCAAAGCGCCCACGTACCGACACGTGGCGCACTTGCGCTCAGGCGCACTGCGCTCGAGCGCAAAGCGCCCACATGCCGACACGTGGTGTGCTGCGCTCAGGCGCACTGTGCTCGAGCGCAAAGCGCCCACGCGCCGACACGTGGCGCGCTTGCGCTCAAGCGTAAAATGCCCACGTGGCGCGCTTGCGCCTGAGCGCACAGCACCTAAGCGTACAGCGCTCAAGGCGCTGGCCCCACGCATCCTTTGGATGCCTTTTCCCCTTCTTTCTTTTATATATATATACATATATACATATATATATATATATACACATATGTATACATATTTACACACACACATACTCCGCGACACTGTCCCTGTTAGAAAAAAATTTCTAACGGGGCGCTGCCCCGTACCCCGCAAGGGGGCTGCTAGCCCCCTTGACCCCCAGCCCGCTATTCGGGTAGCGGGACCCCGTAAAAACTCTGCGTGGCTCCCGATATATCCAACCCCTCCTTTAAAAACACAACACACGTACACTGCACATTGAGTTCGCATGACCATTTTAACCCGTTAATCGGAGGTTCCCTCGCCCCAAAGGCGAGGGGTAATTAGCGGCAGCTTAGTTCGCGGCTGCCGGAGATTTGGATCCCCACAATCAATAAACCCCGGCCTACCCTAGGCAGGGGGAATCTGTAGTATACGCCTAGCAAGCGCACGCGTATTCCCATCTCAATGGGGTGACGAAAAACTCCCTATAGATTTCTGGCACGCTCGGTGGGACCAATCTCTCCTCCCATATTTCGGGTTAAGCGTTCATGCGAACTCAATCAATATACGTACCTGTATCTATACTAAAAATAATGCTTTTTCATGCAGATTTTCAAGCAATCACCTTCCGACGATGTCTTCGATGATGAACTCAGCTCCCGTCTCCTACACGATGAGGATAGACTTTAGGACGGTCCTTCCGGCCAGTCTCGGGCGACAATGGGAGGAGCCGCTGCTACCATTCGGCTCTATTATGTTCATGCCAGTTGGCGCCATCCCAGCTCCTCAAGCCCCGGTGGCAGACAAACCGGTCTCGAAAGGCAGGAGACCAAATGTGATGATCTCAAAGGCGCCCCAACCCAAACGCAAGTCGGTATCTGAACGACTTTCCTTGGCCCCAGCTGGGGGCAAGGCCATCAACACCAACAAAGCTACAACGCGTCCCGAGCAATCTCCAGTAGCGCCCCTGACAAATGCTCAATCGGGTGTCTTCTCTAAGCTCCCCGCTGATCAACTCACAATGGCTTCCCGGGTAGCGGATGCCCGCCAAGCCTTCAAAATCGAGAAGCTGAGGGAGAAAAGGCTCAGACATAGAGCCAACAAAAGGGCTAGGGCTCCTGCCAGGCTGAACCTCATGAGGTTCGAAGAACAGGGTTACCCCGCCAAAGATGAGGAAATGGCTGGGTATGTGGTCCACACTGTCTACACGGTGGGTACGCGCAGCAAGAGCAAGGACGGGGCTACCACATCTCAAACCCAATCTGGCTTGAATGTGGTAGCCGCTTCCCAAGAACAGCCGCCTCTGCTGGGTGATGAAAACCCTCTTGATGAGGACGATAGGCGGAAAGACCCTTCGGTCCATGAGGAGTCGGGCTCGGAAAGCGAAGTAGAGCCGACTTTCTGTCCCAGGACCGCGGAGCAAGAGCTGCTTCAAGAGCTCCGAAAGCAGCTCAGAAACAAAGACAAGGAGATGGACAAACTCTACTCCAAAATCGATTACTTGACGAATGTTGTGATGCAGCTCACGGCCCGACTTGCCTCTCAGCCGCCCAATCAAGCGGAGGGCTCTGCTCGTGAACCGGGAAATGGTGTCCCAAAGCAGCCGACGCCTATTCCCTCAAATACAAAAGTGGGCGAACTACATGAAAACCAGTCGCATCCTATCTCGGGAAATGTCTTGGCTACCGATGACAGTAGCACGCTAACTCAAGATCAAATCATGGATTTGGTTGCCAGCAAAGTCAAAACATTGGTGGCCGAAGCCGAAGCGCAAAAAGATATCAGCAGTAGTGGGAGACCATATCCTGCTCAGTATGATCTGGTAGAATTTCCTAGCGGCTATGTCATCCCCAAATTTGGAAGATTCGATGGGACGGGAAATGCGAATCAGCATATCGCCCACTTCAAAGCCTCATGCGGGAATACTGGGGGCAATGATGCGCTTCTCCTCCGCCAGTTCGTTAATAGCTTGACCGATGTTGCTTTCGACTGGTACGCGAGCATACCGGATGGCTCCGTCACAACTTTTGTCCAAATGGAGTCTCTGTTTCGGCAGAGGTTCATGAGCGTCAGCGATAAGATTACCATTGCCGAGCTCGTAAGGACCAAGCCCAAGAGCGACGAAAGCAGTACGGATTTTATAATCCGATGGCGCAATCTCTCCGTCAAATGCGAACCGCCGATAGAGCAGGACCAATCTGTCAGTCTTCTCGTCGGAAATCTCAACAATTGGATGGCCCCGTTTCTATGCACCGCGGGTCTCAAAACATTCCAAGAGCTGACCAGGAAAGTTCAGATGCTGGAGCGCTCAAAACAGGAGTCCTCCTCGGATTCCCAAAATAACAATAGGTCCTGGAGAAACCGAAAGGACGATAATCGCAAAGGCAGAAACTCCGATGATTCTGAATCTTTCAACACTTCGGCTGACCGAAATAAGCAAGGGATGAGCGGGCCTAGCGCCAACCAGCGTCGGAAGCCAGTGTTCGGAGAGGGAGGAGAATCTCCACTCAAAGAGAAGTTAGATAAGGTCTATTCCTTCAGAAGGGACAAAATCCGTAAAATATTCAAAGACGCCCTGAGGAACGGTCTACAACTGCCAGAGTCAAAAAGAACGCAGGAAGCGAATATGACCGACGTCCCCAAATACTGCCCCTATCATAGAGTGATAGGTCATGCCATCGAGGACTGCTTCGTCTTCAAAGATTGGGTCGAAAATCAATACAAGGCAGGAGAGATAGAACTGTCTAAAGGCGTGTTAACAAACAGTCCAGTTGCGACCGCCAATTTCATACAAACGGAGACCGAAGTTCTTCGTGAAACTGATTCTCTCAGATATCCGCCTCTCTCTGAAAACAATCGACCACCACGTCATTAAACTGGGAACAGTCGACCACCATGTCATTAAACTGGGAACAGTCGACCTCTAAGTCGTTAAACTGGGAATGTAAATATATATATATATATATATATATATATATATATATATATATGTAAATAAACAAAAAAAATGTGTAAATAAAAAAAAATAAAGAAAAGCCGAAATGATAGGGCAACTCGCAATAAAAATCAGCGAGTAAAGATAAACATGAAAATAAAGCCGAAATGATGGGGCTACCGCGAATAAATAGCCGAAATGATAGGGCAATCGCGACCTTAGCGATAAGAAAAGCTGAAATGATGGAGCAATCGCGGTAAAAAAACGGCGAATGATGAGTCGCTCCTGGTACCATATTCCAGTGCAGCGATGTAGACGCCGACAAAAATTCAAATTTCCAAAATTCTCCCAGCCCTACGGTTAGTCCCAAAATTGATTACCGTATACAATCCACGGGCTCAAATAATTCTCATCACCCCTATGCCCCACCGTAATCACCAGTTACGCGGCTGGTCTCCACCTTTGGGATTATGCTCCATTGAGAAGACCCACTCATGTGTCCTCACGATACATGAGGAGAACAAGCCTTTGTGGGATCCTTACGACTCACAAAGGAAGAACACACTTGGGAGTCCCCACGACTCCCAAGGAGAAAATGCACCTACGGGATCCTTACGACTCGTAGGGAGAAAATACTTTATGGGACCCATACGACCCATAAAATTGAAAAGCCTTAGGCGATAGGGATCCAAACCTGTCTCCTAAGCCATCGCTCCCCAATGCCCCAATGGCGAATGATGAGTCGCTCCTGGTACCATATTCCAGTTCAGCGATGCAGACGCCAACCAAATTCCAAATCCCATACCCCAATGGCGAATGATGAGTCGCTCCTGGTACCATATTCCAGTGCATCGATGCAGACGCCAACCAAATTCCAAATCCCATACCCCAATGGCGAATGATGAGTCGCTCCTGGTACCATATTCCAGTGCAGCGATGCAGACGCCAACCAAATTCCAAATCCCATGCCCCAATGGCGAATGATGAGTCGCTCCTGGTACCATATTCCAGTGCAGCGATGCAGACGCCAACCAAATTCCAAATCCCATACCCCAATGGCGAATGATGAGTCGCTCCTGGTACCATATTCCAGTGCAGCGATGCAGACGCCAACAAAGTCCCGAAATTTTTATGGCCCTACGGTCTGGATCATACATCCTGCAAAACCGTATACAATCCACGGGCGTAAAACAATCCCAATCTCTCCAAAAAAAATAAAATAAAAAAATAAGAAGGTATGTCCACAAGCAAAATGGGTACGGATGAAAACCCGAAAGGGCTCCGTGAGTAAAAACAGTAGGACTGCCGGCGAGTTTGTGAAAACCCGAAAGGGCGCAAACTCGTGAGAAAGAGATGAAATGCACTCACAAGGTCCTCTCGACTTTGTGAGGAGAAAATTCCCGCGTGAGATCCTTACGACTCACAAAGGAGCAACACACTTGGGAGTCCCCACGACTCCCAAGGAGAAAATACACTTACGGGATCCTTACGACCCGTAGGGAGAAAATGCTTTGTGAGACCCTTACGGCTCACAAAATTGAAAAGTCTTAAGTGATAGGGACCTAAAACCTGTCTCCTAAGCCATCGTTTCCTAATAAGCAAACGCAAATGATGATTCGCTCCTGGTACCATATTCCAGTGTAGCGATGCTGATGCCAAACCAAAAAAACCAATTCCCAAATCCTCTCATGACAAATGATGATTCGCACTCGGTACCATATTCCAGTGTAGCGATGCTGATGTCAATCCAAATCAAATCAAACCAACAACCTCTACGGCGGAATTATGCTCTGTCCCAGAATTTACCCCGTGTCGAAATGATGCTTCGCCTCGGTGTATCTGCCTTCCCTGTCAGAATTATGCATCGGCTCGGAATCAACCAACGACCTCCTCATCGGAATTATGATCCGCCTCGAAATCAAGTCAACCAGCAAGCTCTGCGTCAAAATTATGCTTCGTCTCAGAATGTACCCCGTGTCGAAATGATGCTTCGCCTCGGTGTATCTGCCTTCCCTGTCGGAATTATGCGTCGGCTCGGAATCAACCAACAACCTCCTCGTCAGAATTATGCTACGCCTAGAAATCAAGTCAACCAGCAAGCTCTGCGTCAGACTTATGCTTCGTCTCAGAATGCACCCCGTGTCGAAATGATGCTTCGCCTCGGTGTACCTGCCTTTCCTGTCGAAATTATGTATCGTCTCGGAATCAAGTCAGCCAACAAGCTCTGCGCCGGAATCACGATCCGTCTTAGAATATACCCCGTGTCGAAATCAATGCTTCACCTCGGAATATTTGCCTTCCTTGTCGGAATTATACTTCACCTAGGAATCTAACTCTGCATCGAAATCATGCTTCGGTCAGAATGTCTGCTGTTCTTCGGAATGATGCCCCGATCCCTGGAATCATGCTCCGCCCTTCGGAACGATGCTCCGAATCCTGGAATCATGCTCCGCTCTTCGGAAAGATGCTCCGAACCATGGAATTATGCTCCGATCATCGGAATGATGCTCTGATCTTTGGAATTATGCTCCGCCCATCGGAACGATGCTCCGATCTCTGGAATTATGCTCCGATCCCTGGAATCATGCTCCGCCCTTCGGAATGATGCTCTGAATCCTGGAATCATGCTCCGATCATCGGAATGATGCTCCGATCTCTAGAATTATACTCCGCCTATCGGAACGATGCTCCGATCCCCTAGAATTATGCTCCGCAAATCGGAATGATGCTCCGACCCTGGAATTATGCTCCGCGCTTCGAAATGATGCTCTGAATCCTGGAATCATGCTCCGATCATCGGAATGATGCTCCGATCTCTGGAATTATGCTCCACCCATCGGAACGATGCTCCGATCCCCTGGAATTATGCTCCGCAAATTGGAATGATGCTCCGACCCTGGAATTATGCTCCGCGCTTCGGAATGATGCTCTGACGCTGGAATTATGCTCCGCGAATCGGAATGATGCTCCAATCCTCGGGAATCATGCTCCCCGGGATGATGCTTCGCCTCCGGAATGATGTTCCACCTCGAAGTTCAGCTTCAAGATCCATCAATTTCATGCACACAACTCAAATGTGCGGTGTGCATTTATTAATGGGGGGCACTTTGTTGGGGTAAAAATTTACACCCCCGTTGACCGAGTCAAGGTCAACCCCAAACCAGGTGGGCCCAAGCCCAGGTCAAGCGGGCCCATGCCCAAGTCGAGCCCGCGGCCAGCCTCCTCTATGCTAAAATATAGATCATGTAATAAATAATTTTCATGTAATTTTTTATACATGAATGTATGCAAAATGGGCATAAAGCCAAATTTTTGTAAGCCCATGGCTTATGTGCAAAAATGAAATGGCACATGAGCCATGGGATAGGCAAAAATGCCATTTTTGTAAAGCCCGAGGGGCTATATGTAAATATGTAAGCCTATATAAGGCAAAATGATGATGAATAAAAGAAACTTTTCATTCTCTCCACAAAAATTTTTAGATCTGAGATATTTTGTGCCTCCTGCTCCTTCTACAAGGTTCTAAACCTTCTCATTTCTTTTGAATTAAATCAAGAGTTTTACTCTTTCTTTTCAAAAACTAAGAAGTCTTCCACCACAAAACCCACAAAGGGGAACTTAGATCTACCATTAGATCTCAGAAAGGAGAGATTTTTAGATCTCACATCTCTTGATCATCAAGATCCAGCCAACAGAGAAGGAAGAGGAAGAACCCCTTTCATCAACTAAAACATTTTAGGAGTTTAACTCCATATATTTACATATATATATAATAAATATTTCCTTTCTGAAGCATAGCTTCTGGTTCTGGGACTAAAAGTCCCTTTGTCTCGCCAGCACCCTGCGCTCGAGCGCAAAGCGCCCACGTGCCGACACGTGGCGCGCTTGCGCTTCGGCGCACTGCGCTCGAGCGCAAAGCGCCCATATGCCGACACGTGGCGCGCTTGCGCTCAGGCGCACTGCGCTCGAGCGCAAAGCGCCCACGTACCGACACGTGGCGCACTTACGCTCAGGCGCACTACGCTCGAGCGCAAAGCGCCCACATGCCGACACGTGGCGTGCTGCGCTCAGGCGCACTGCGCTCGAGCGCAAAGCGCCCACGTGCCGACACGTGGCGCGCTTGCGCTCAAGCGCACTGCGCTCAAGCGCACTGCGCTCAAGCGCAAAACGCCCACGTGCCGACACGTGGCATGCTTGCGCCTGAGCGCACAGCACCTAAGCGCACAGCGCTCAAGGCGCTGGCCCCACGCATCCTTTGGATGCCTTTTCCCCCTCTTTCTTTTATATATATATACATATATATATATATACACACACACATATGTATACATATTTACACACACACATACTCCGCGACACTGTCCCTGTTAGAACTCTGCGTGGCTCCCGATATATCCAAACCCCCTTTCAAAACACAACACACGTACACTGCACATTGAGTTCGCATGACCATTTTAACCCGTTAATCGGAGGTTCTCTCGCCCCAAAGGCGAGGGGTAATTAACGGCAGCTTAGTCCGCGGCTGCCGGAGATTTGGATCCCCACAATCAAAAAACCCCGGCCTACCCTAGGCAGGGGGCATCTGTAGTATACGCCTGACAAGCGTGCGTGTATTCCTATCTCAATGGGGTGACGAAAAACACCCTACAGATAGCAGAGAACCGCAAGGGGAAAGAGTGGCGGTTGGGGCAGTACTAGACTCCCGAGAGAGAGAGTAGCCGCTTCGGGCTCTGCGGTCGCCGTCTTCTCGCCTGCCACCTCATTGCCAATACTTGGCCCTGCAAGATATGGTATATCAGAATTTACGGATCGAGTAAAAATAAAAAGACCGGGCTTTACATCACCTTAAGAAAGATTCTGGGTTGCCTCCCGAGCCGCGCGCACGACCTATCTATGAGCAGTAGACATAGCAACGGGAGCATCCTCTGGAGGAATGGCGACAGATAGGGTGGCGCTTGAACCTGCACCCACAGCTAAGCTCGCATCGCGTTCCCTCACTGCACGCTTTCTGCGCTTCTTGTCGGCCCTAGCAGTGAGAATTGATCTCCTCAAGACCTCCGTCAAAGGTATGCCGTCATCTGAACTGAGCTTTGCCTCCGGCGCAGCTACGATGTCCATCATCGGCTTCTTTAGCGAGACCCCTTGCGGTGGCTTGAGGGTAGCCACAGCTGCCATAGCTGGCTCTAACGGTGCCGCTACATCACCACTTGCGATAGGCACTGCACTTGGGATATCCAGAGTTGAGGTAGTCCCCGAAACAGAAGGGGAGAATGAATTAGAATGTGAGTAAAGAAAGAAATAGAGACATAGTGAGCAGAATTTTACCAAGGCCCAAAGAAGCCCAAGCCTCTCTTCCTCTTCAAAAGTTTTGAGGGAAGCTGCAAGAGCCTCTTCAGCGGAGATACCTGTTGAAGAAGAAAGCGTCATTAAAGGCCTAATAATGGAGAAAGGATAAAAAATATATATACAACTAAGGCATACCTGACTTCGCAATAGTGATCAGGGCCGCTTCATCGCGAGCCAGTCGTTCGGAATCCGCAAGGGCAGCTTGAAGATCGGTATCATCTGCAGGCGCAATAATTAGACCCTCATTGGTCTCATATTCGCTCAAACCCTCGCTGTAAGGAGCATGAGTGTCCTGACCGAATGCGACATCGGCAGAAAACAACGACTTCTTCTTCTTCTATGAGCGGACGCCGGCGGCCGGCAACAGAAGCTTGCGCTTGGCGGGCAATTTTGGACGACGAGTCCCAATCTCCATGCCCACGCCAGAATCAGGAGATGTTGCAGCCACCGCTTCAACAGGCATGCGAGGTAGAGGATTCTCAGGCATAGCGCGCGGGACCACAACCACAACAACTTCTCTCAAGGGGGACGAACGATGGTCCATCGTTTTAAAGGAACGGCCGGATTACCAGTAGGGGCTGCATCCTTACGATCAAGCTGCAGCTTCTTTTCCTCCCTAATGACAGCATCCATCGCATGCTGGTACCACGCCACATATACGTTCAAGGATTTTGGAACGTAGCTTGGCTCACTGATAAAGAAATTAGACCCAGTGTTGAGCCGCATGAAATGGTGTAGCGCGTTGCGGATACCCTCTTCCGTGGCGACCGTCTAAGTTAGGAAGGCCTCAAGCGGGACAGCCTGATTGTAGCTTGATTGTTGAGCGAAGCGGTGCAGGTTGTATCTCATGAACAATGCCGAATCGTTCTGTCTAAACACTAAAAATCTCGGCCTTATCGAATATAAGTGAAGAATCTCACGAGCTTTCAGAGTAGAGGCCCCGTCTTTGAAGGTGTCCCGCAACGGCTGCACCGTATTAGCAGATTCCTTGCCGATAGTTGTAAACTTGTCGACAAAGGTCATACCATCTCCGACCGTACACGGGCGAAGAATCAAACCCCGAGCCTCTCGTTGAGTCAGTTCTAAAATGGAAGCGTCAACCAGCTGCATAACCCGAGGAAAGTTATAACTTTCGTAGAAACGGGGCCGCTTGTGAGCTCCGAAAGCGCCAAGCACATGCAGCTCAAGCCACGAAGTGAAGTAATGCATCGGGAGGTTTACGGGCTGCACCCCTGGCTGAGTGGTGTCAGCCGCCAAGCTAAGGCCATGATATAAATAAGCCAACCCGGCAATCCTAATAGCAACCTGTGTCCCTTCAACTATTCGGTGAGCCGGGTAGAAAATGGACGGCCTCATGTAGCGAGGATGCATGGAGAGCGCAAACCAACTTAGCCATAAGCCGAGGAATCCCAAAAAGAACATCTCTTCGTCGATGTCTGGGGCGGCGAGTTCCGCAAAGGGGACAACCGCGGCGTTCGGGAGGAAAAAAATTCTTTGGATCCGCTTCTGCTGTCGGCCGTCTATCCAAGCCAAAACCGAAAGGATCGTCGAGCTTGGTAAACTTCGCACTTTATTTCGATAAGAATTTCGGGAGAAGAAAACGGGCGATGAAATCCGTAAAGCTGACCCCGTGGCTTCCGGATTCGAGAAATAGGCTCTCGTAAATATTTAGCACCTTGATCAAGCTTGGAAATCGGTGATGAATAGCATTCTTTGGGGTCAGACCCATCACTATTGAGCGAGTGGCGAAAATATACTCTTCAGGGGGTAATATCTCCTCATAATGCTCCCCTCTGGCAGGCAAGCCGGAGATCTTCGCGAACTCCTCTAAAGAGATTGAAACTTCCCTGTCACGACCCAATTTAGGCACGAGACCGACACTTAAACCACATGACGTCAACAGGCGTACTCAATTTAAGTAAGCCGAAACCCAGAAATCTAAACCACCCCAAAAAGGGATAAGTGGAGAAAACATAGTTAAAAACCTTCGGAAATCTCAAGTAAAAATCTTTAAACTTAAGTTTACTTTCTTAAAAATTTCGGCAGTATCTCCTTTGTAAAAACTAGCCCAGAAAATGGGTACAACATAGAATATAAATAAAGCATCCCAAATGGGAGCAAATCACGCCCAACGGCGGAAACAACCACCACAAGCATATATACGACGCCGTAGCGAAGAAATATAAATGAAAACATCATAAGGAGGTAAAACTTTATAACAAGGCCGGTTCCCACGAGTACGGCACCCAAAGACACAAAATAATACAACACCGATCCCCATAATTCGTCTCTAAGTTAAATACATGAAGTGGTAGATGGAGAGTACTAGATAGAAAAGAAACATAATGAACATCATCGGATAACCGCAAACCCACCTATAATAAAAGGCCTCACAGCCAACCGTAGCGGTATCCGCAAAAGTAGAGATAAAAAGAAGTCCTGCCGCGACTACTCTGAGGGTAAGTCCTGCAAAACACTGTGGCACAACGGGGGTGTGTTTCCAACTCGTGAATAGTAAATAACATCATACTGTAATCGCAAGCATGCACGAACAACGATAATCTATCACATGAAATCAGATAGCATAAGTATGGTAATATAGATATGCAACAATTATGATCAAGGTACACCATCAGGGTACTACATCTACATGAATAAAAATGCATATCAAATAAATGCTAGTATAGGATACAACATAACATCATCAATGAATCATCATCGTGGAAAAATACTGGTGTCTATCAACGACACCCCAAATCCCAATACCTTAGGCGCCGTCACTTTGATCGGCCCTCAAATCTGTAAATCTCATGGAAACTGATTGTCCAACACCGACACCCGAAACATCATGAAAACATATGCCTGTATATATATATGTGTGTGTGTGTGCGCGCACGCGCGCGTGTGTGCGCGTCCCCTCAACGACACATCAAAATCATGGAACCTGAGTGTCCAACATCGACACTCGAAAAATCAAGAAAACTAGTGTGCAGCATCGACACGTAAATACTCATCTGTCAGGTGCCGTCACCACGACTGGCCCTGATATCATATCCGTACATAACTCCGGTCGGTATCCCCACGATAACCGCCGAATCCAAATACTATCACCGGTAGGTACTAGCCCGCCAGCCAGACTCATCGTCTATACCACGAAAATCATCTCTTACCCCGAGGAACCATACCGGGTCCACCATATACCCACAGATGGTGCCTATCCGCTTCTCGAATCGGGTATCTAAGAAAAGTCTCAGAACCGAGAAAACTCATGGTGGACACACTAAAATATCATATCAAGAGAAACCGGGTTTTCAAACAATACATAAATTCTTGAAATACCCCCACGGTTCTTAAATCCATAAATCATATGAAATCCATATCGCAATGCGTAAATTCATGAAATCTGATGTATGTAACATAAAACAGCAATATGAGCATATCAAGGGAAAACCGCTCTTTTAAATGAATCTAGTTTTTAAAATATATCATGCGGTTCCCAATTCCTCCGAAATCAAGTGCAGCATCATATGAGGTGTACATGTAACTATAGCAAGATATGTTTATCTACATGTAAGCAGGTATGTATGATGCATTTCATAAGCACAATAGCACAATAACCAACGTCTCAATGTCAAATGACAATACAATACCACTTAGGGGTATATGTAGCTATAGAAAAGTATGTGGGTGTACATGTGAGTATGTATGCATGATGTACATGTAGCTGTAGCAAGGTATGTGGGTGTACATGTGAGTATGTATGCATGATGTACATATAGCTATAGCAATGTATATGTGTAAGCCTGTAGGTATAGCCTGTATACTACATTTCATATACGCAACGGAATAAGAATCACTGTCTCAATGACAATAACCGATACAATATCACATATGTATATATGTAGTACGTGTCATGGCAATTACCGACGGTGTGTGGTTGTAGCATACAATTTGTGCTCGTGCAACATGAACCGTCAGTAATAGTGTTGTGTCCAATAGGTACCAAGTCAAGGCACAACTGGTAATAATATGCAATGATGCTCATGCGCAATCAACTCATATGCGTATAAACATGCAGCTATAATATCATATCCAGCCCTGACGCATAACGTCATACGGGCGATTTTCCCGTAGATGTTAAATCTACTCACCGATGATCTCGAGCTAAGAAAATCCGACCGCCTGCTTCCCTTTCTTCGCAGCGTCCAAAATCCCCGCTTGCGATTCTAAAATTTCACAAACACAACACATATGGATAAATATCCTGCGCCGACACAATGACAACGAAACGCAAGGATAACGTCCACAAGATAAACACATTGTGCAACTAGTGCATAGAACACGTATGACATCGGCACAACCCTAGCTAGGATGACACAACCACCAAGCCTAGACCCCGATCGTACCGATCGCGCATTCACAACACAATATATATCGTGGAAGATAATATATATAATATCGCAACGTCAATTGAAACCCATGCCTAATTTAACCTAAAACCTAGTAAGCACTTTTAATCATTTTAACTCAAGTCTAGAAGTTTAACAATTCTAGCGATCACAATCATCGCAAAGTAGCTTAACTAAGTCACACAAACCATTACTACAATTTTAATCTCACCCATAAAAGATTTAGTAAAAGTTAGTTTTCTATTAAGCTTAATTAGACGATTAGGAAAATAACAAATAACATTCTCACAACTAGGTTATGTTTTTTCCAAGTCTAAACTTCTCCATTAACCATTTTAAATAATCCAAATCACAACTCTTTCTAGAATTTATAAAATATGCTATTTCAAGCTTTATTTAAATATCTAATAACTAGATTAAGGTATTTAAACAAGAACTAAAGTTTAGGGTTAGGATTTTATACCTCCACTAGATTCACAAACTAGCAACTAAACTCCAAATTAGCCTCCAAAATGATAACTTTCATGAAGATCCAAGCTTGTTTAGGCTTAAGGAAAAATGGGTAGGGATTTATATTTGAGTTTGTGGGATTATTTGATAATTTTTGATGATTTATTTGAGCTTGAAGAAGTGAAAATGAGGTGAGAAAAGAGAGAGGGCAGCAAGGGGGAGGGTACGACCATTGCAAGGAAAATGGGGATATTTGTGGATGAGTGTGGAAATATCTAGTTAAAAACTTATATTAAAGATTAATAAAACAATTACTTATGCCACCTCTTATTCTTTATTTAAACATTTTCTTTAATTCCCATAAATATCTAGATATTTCTGCAAGATATTTTGTAAGAATGGTTTAATACTTAATCTTGTGATTAAGTTAGCATAGATTCACTTTAGTATAATTAACCCAAACAAAATTGTAATTACCACTAATTAAGTGTATAATTAAAAAATTATAATAATATTTTAATTAAGGAAAAATATTAAAGGGAACTAAAATTTTCAAGTGACAACTAAAAACCGCAAACTATTAATTTCCTAGTTAAATTAGGTGCAGTTAAGTCTAAACTGAAAAAAATGATCACTTCAGGGTTTTTACGGAAAAACACCGCCTATTTTACCTTTTAATGAAAAATTCGCCTAAAAGATTTCTAAAGCGTTACAATCTTCCCTCCTTAAAGAAATTCGGTCCCTGAATTTAAAATTTTAACTACACGTACCTTCGAAGAGATGAGGGAATTTCTTCCGCATCTCGCTCTCGGCCTCCTAAGTGATCTCTTTACTAGTAGGGCCACGCCAAAGAACCTTCATAGATGGCAAGACTTTTGACTGAAGTTTTTTCACCTACCGATCCAATATAACTACCGGCTGCTTGGTGAACGAAAGATCGCGCTCAAGAAGAACGGTCTGGTGCTGAATCATGTGAGAAGGATCATGAAGGTATCTGCGAAGCATAGACACATGGAATACGGGGTGAACATCCGGAAAACTGGGCGGATGTGCCGAACGATAGGCAACGGCACCAACTCGCTCAAGGATCTCGAAAGGACCTACAAATCTGGGACCGAGCTTCCCCTTTTTCCCAAATCTCATAATGCCCTTCATCGGAGAAATCCCCAGGAATACATGATCCCCCACTGCGAACTCAAGTCTGCGACGACGACGGTCGGCATAAGACTTCTTTCTGCACCGGGCTGCTCTTATCCTGTCCTGAATCAGCTGGATCTTCTCCGTAGTCTCCTGAACTAGCTGGGGTCCCAAAACCCTACTCTCGCTGAGTTCGGTCCAACAGACTGGAGATCGATACTTTCTACCATACAAAGCCTCAAAAAGCTTCATCTGAATCGTCTCCTGATAACTATTGTTGTAGTAGAACTCAATCAACGGCAAGTGACGATCCCAATTGCCACCAAAACCAAGCACACACGCACGAAGCATATCCTCTAGAGTCTGTATAGTCCGCTCCGACTGACCATCGGTCTGCGGATGAAAAGCGGTGCTAAAACTCAAGCGGGTACCCAAAGCTTCCTGAATCTTCTGCCAAAAACGGCTAGTAAACTGGGTGCCCCTGTCGAATACGATGCATGTGGGAACGGCGTGAAAACGCACAACTCATCTATATACAACTGAGCATATCGAGCATAACCGAAAGTGGTCTTCACTGGAAGGAAGTGAGCCGCTTTCCTCAACCGGTCAACAATCACCCAATTGAAGTCATACCCCCGACTGGTCCTGGGTTGACCCACAACGAAGTCCATGGAAATCTTCTCCTATTTCTACTCCGGAATGGGTAAAGGCTGCAACTCTCCTGCCGGTCTCTGATACTCAGCCTTGACTTGCTGACAAGTTAGGCATCTCGAAACGAAGTCTGAAACATCGCGCTTCATCCCTTCCCACCAGTAAATGTCTCTCAAGTCACGGTACATCTTGGTGGAACCTGGATGAACGCTAAAGGCTGACTGATGTGCCTGCTCTAGGATCTTGCGTTTCAACCCATCAATATCTGATACACACAAGCGAATCCCGTGACGTAGCACACCCTGTTCATCAATCAAGAACTCCGAATTATTACCCTGCCGAACAAGCTGAAGAATCTCAGACAAACGGGCATCACTGGGCTGCACCTCACGGATACGATCAAGTAGAAGTGGACGGGTGCAGACGTGAGCAAGCTGTCCCCCAGTGGAAGTGAACTCAAACTGTACTTTACCTTCGCACAAGATCTGCCAATCTGCAGAAGACTGTCGCTGAACTACGCTCAACTGGGACAACCTACCCCTGGGCCTACGACTCAAAGCATCAGCTACCACATTCGTCTTGCCCGGGTGATAAAGGATCTCACAATCATAATCCTTTACAAGCTCCATCCAACGGCGCTGTCTCAGATTCAGATCCCGCTGCTGGAAGATGTACTTCAAGCTCTTATGATCCATGAAAACCTGACACGACTTCCCGCACAAGTAGTGTCTCCAAATCTTCAGCGCAAAGACTACCGCGGCCATCTCAAGATCGTGAGTGGGGTAATTCTGCTCGTGCCTCTTCAGCTGTCGAGAAGAATAAGCGATAACTCTATCATGCTATATCAATACACAATCGAGCCCCACTCGAGAAGCAACACAGTAAACAACATAGCCGCCCGATCCAGAAGGCAAAGATAGAACTAGTGCAGTTGTCAACCGAGTCTTCAACTGCTGAAAACTCTGCTCGCACGCATCAGTCCAAAGAAAAGGAACCTCCTTCCGGGCCAGTCCGGTCAGAGGTGCAGCGATACTCGAAAAATCCTGCACGAAACGGTGATAATAACAAGGTAAGCCCAAAAAGTTGTGGATCTCTGTCACAGATACATGCTGGGCCAAAGCTGTACAACCTCGATCTTTCTCGGGTCCACAAGAATACCGTCTCCCGTCACCACATGGCCCAGGAAGTCAACTCTATCAAGCCAAAATGCGCACTTTGAGAATTTAGCATACAGCTGGTGCTCTCTCAATGTCTGTAAAGAAATTCTTAAGTGCTGCTCATCCTCCTCTCGACTCCTAGAGTAGATCAGAATGTCATCAATAAACACAATAAAAAAATGGTCGAGGAACGGCCTGAAAATCCGGTTCATTAGATCCATGAATACTGCTGGCGCATTGGTGAGTTCGAACGACATCACCAAAAACTCATAATGCCCGTAGCGCGTACGAAAAGCAGTCTTCGGAATGTCATCATTCCGAACCCACAACTGATGATAACCCGATCGCAAATCAATCTTCGAAAAATGTTTCGCACCCTGGAGCTGATCAAATAAATCGTCAATGCGAGGTAAAGGATACCTATGCCGCACCGTAACTCGGTTCAATTGACGATAATCCATATACAATCTCAAACTGCCGTCCTTCTTCTTGACAAACAGAACAGGAGCTCCACAAGGTGAAATACTTGGACACATAAGTCCCCTATCAAGAAACTCTTGCAATTGATCTTTAAGCTCTTTAAGCTCCGCCGGGGCTATCCAGTAAGGCGGTATAGAAATAGGCCCCGTGCTGGGAGTCAGATCAATGCAAAACTCAATATCGCGCTCTGGCGGCAAACCAGGTAAATCATCGAGAAAAATATCGGTAAACTCTCGCATGATAGGAACCCGGTCCAACGACTCTACTGTGGCTCCCATATCATGAATGAAAGCCAAGAATTCCCGACATCCCCTCCTCAAAAGCCGACTAGCGCAAAGGGTTGAAACCAAACTGTGAGGGGCGGCACCACGGCTCCCCTTCATAATAAGAACTGACTCGCCGGGAAAACAAAACCTAACTGTCTTCTCACGGCAGTCCACGGACGCGAGCAAGAAGCCAACCAGTCCATGCCCAGGAGAACGTCGAAGTCCAACATCTCAAGAAGGATCAAGTAAACAGGCAAATCTCTATCTCCTATATGAACGGCACACGATAGAAACACGTGTCGCGCAACAAACAACTCGCCAACAGAGTAGTCACGACAAGCAGCTGACCTAGCAAACACGACTCTCGGCCTAACCTCGGCACGAAGTGCGTAGAAACATACGAATGCATAGAGGATCAAATAAAACGTGTGCATCAAAAGAACATACAGAAAGAGTACCTGAAACCACTTCATTGGACGCCTGCGCGTCCCGACGAGTCAAGGCAAACACTTGAGCCTGCCCTCTACCGGTAACTAGCTGTCCTCTGCCTCTGTCACCCCGTCCTTTCTGAACAAACTCTCCGCGACCACGACCTCTCTGAGCATATGTCTGACGCAGAGAAACAACAGGTGCAAGAGGCAATGCTCTCTGAGGTGGAGAAGGCGGTAAGGTAACTTGTGGTATGGCTACCTCCCTCTGGCGTATCGTGGTACAATCCTTAACGAGGTGATATAGACTGCCACACCCAAAGCACCCACGCATCGACTGCTGATCCTCCTCGGGATAAGTGCTGAACAACTGGCCTCGTTCCACGTCTCTGCTACTCCCCGTGCCTGAACGAACGCTGTCGCAGTGTCTAAACACCTATCTTCGGGCTGATATACCAGTACGAACCCTCTTCGATTCCGGAACAACCGACGACTCAGAAAGAAGCTCCTCAACCAATAGGGCTGTGTCCACCGCTGCTGCATACGTGTCACAATGCTGAATGCTGATAGCGAGGAACAACTGGGTAAGAAGGCCTCGAACGAACCTCTTTACCCGTATCTCCTCAGTAGCTACCAAATACAGAGCATACACAGACAGCTCGGTAAACTGCACATCGTACTCAGCCACCATCATACCCAGAGTCTGGCGTAACGACCCGAAACTGCGCTTAAGCATCCATGACGCTCTGCGGAAGAAAACGCGCAAGAAACACCGTCACGAACTCATCCCAGGTCATAGGAGAAATACCTGCGGCTCTGCCCTTCTCTAAGGACTGGCAGCACTTCTGGGCCAGACCCTCCAGACGAAAACTCACGAACTCTACCCATCTCGTGTTGGAGCATCTCAGTGAATGACATATCCTGGCTATCTGGTCGATAAACGAATACGGATCCTCAGTTGTATCGGTGCCTGTGAAAATCGGAGGCTTCAGCCTCATGAACTCAGATAACGATACGGTGATCACCTCTGTAGCTACAGTTATGACTGCCGGAACAGTAGGCACCATCGATGTCCCAGCAACAGGTGGAACAACCTCCTGTCTTTGCGCTCGAATAGACTGAACTAATGACCCCATCATCTAGTGCAAATCCTGCATACCGGCCCCTAACATAGCAATATGGTCCGTCGAAGGTGGATCAATTTGCTCCTGCACAATGGGCGTACTGCCCGGGTCAGTCCTCGTCTCGGACAAGTCAACTATGACCTCGGCCCTCACGGACGCTCTCCGCGCCCTCATAGTCTTCGGTGGCATAAAGGCTGGAAATGGAAACAGGATTCGATAAGGACACAGATATCGAATCACAAGGATGTATATAATCACGGAAGGAATTTCAATCAATAAGTCCTAAGGTTACTTAGGCGGAGTACCGTGTCGTAAGTATGCCGCGGAACATACACACGCTACGTCACTCTGCTTAAGCTACCTACTCCATCATACCAAGGTCATGCTACACTCCGAAAGGTAAAACCTAGCACTCTGATACCAACTTTGTCACGACCCAATTTAGGCATGTGACCGGCACTTAAACCACGTGACGTCAACAGGCGTACGCAATTTAAGTAAGCCAAAACATAGAAATCTAAACCACCCCAAAAAGGGATAAGTGGAGAAAACATAGTTAAAAACCTTCGGAAATCTCAAGTAAAAATCTTTAAACTTAAGTTTACTTTCTTAAAAATTGCGGCAGTACCTCCTTGGTAAAAACTAGCCCCGAAAACGGGTACAACATAGAGTATAAATAAAGCATCCCAAATGGGAGAAAATCATGCCCAACGGTGGAAACAACCACCACAAGCATATATACGACGCTATAGCGAAGAAATATAAATGAAAACAGCATAAGGAAGTAAAACTTTATAACAATGCCGGCTCCCACGAGCACGGCACCCAAAGTCACAAAATAATACAACACCGATCCTCACAATTCGTCCCTAAGTCAAATACATGAAGTGGTAGATGGAGAGTACTAAATACAAAAGAAACATAATGAACATCATCAGATAACCGCAAACCCATCTATAGCAAAAGGCCTTACAGCCAACCGTAGCTGTATCCGCAAAAGTAGAGATAAAAAGAAGTCCTGCTGCGACTACTCTGAGGGTAAGTTCTGCAAACCACTGTGGCACAACGGGGATGAGTTGCCAACTCGTGAATAGTAAATAACATCACACTGTAATCGCAAGTATGCACGAACAGCGATAATCTATCACATGAAATCTGATAGCATAAGTATGACAATATAGATATGCAACAATCATGATCAAGGTACACCATCAGGGTACTACATCTACATGAATAAAAATGCATATCAAATAAATGCTGGTATAGGATACAACATAACATCATCAACGAATCATCATCGTGGAAAAATACTGGTGTCTATCAACGACACCCCAAATCCCAAAACCTCAGGCGCCGTTACTTTGATCGGCCCTCAAATCTGTAAATCTCATGGAAACTGAGTGTCCAACACCGACACCCGAAACATCTTAAAAACATATGCCTGTATATATATGTGTGTGTGTGTGTGTGCATGCGTGTGCGTGTGTGTGTGTCCCTCAATGACACATCAAAATCATGGAACCTGAGTGTCCAACATCGACGCTCAAAACATCATGAAAACTAGTGTCCAGCATTGACACGTAAATACTCATCTGTCAAGTGTCGTCACCACGATTGGCCCTGATGTTATGTCCGTACATAACTCCGGTCGGTATCCCCACGATAACCGCCGAATCGAAATACTATCACCGGTAGGTAGTAGCCCGCTAGCCAGGCTCATCGCCTATACCACGAAAATCATCTCTTGCCCCGGGAAACCATACCGGGTCCACCATGTACCCGCAGACAGTGCTTATCCACTCCTCGAATCGGGTATCTAACACAAGTCTCACAACCGAGAAAACTCATGGTGGACGCACTAAAATATCATCTCAAGAGAAACAGGGTTTTCAAACAATATATAAATTCTTGAAATACCCCCACGGTTCTCAAATCCATAAATCACATGAAATCCATATATCAATGCGTAAATTCATGATATCTGATGTATGTAACATAAAATAGCAATATGAGCATATCAAGGGAAAACCGCTCTTTTAAATGAATCCAGTTTTTAAAATATATCATGCGGTTCCCAATTTCTCCGAAATCAAGTGCAATATCATATGAGGTGTATATGTAACTATAGCAAGGTATGTGTATCTACATGTATGCAGGTATGTATGATGCATTTCATAAGCGCAATAGCATAATAACCAACGTCTCAATGTCAAATGACAATACAATACCACTTAGGGGTATATGTAGCTATAGCAAAGCATGTGGGTGTACACGTGAGTATGTGTGCATGATATACATGTAGCTGTAGCAAGGTATGTGGGTGTACATGTGAGTATGTATGCGTGATGTACATGTAGCTATAGCAAGGTATATAATACATTTCATATACGCAACGGAATAAGAATCACTGTCTCAATGACAATAACCGATACAATATCACATATGTATATATTGTAGGGTTCCTAGGCACTCTAAGGAGGTTCCACAAGGCATCAACCATGCCAAACAAAAATTTTCCGGTGCCGAGAAACCCTAAACTAGATCGTTAACTAGAAGGATAGGCGAAAAGCAAGCAAGCAAACGACTTTGCTACTAAGTGAAAGGGATTACAACCTTTGTAGATCCGGTCCACCACTTCTTTAGCTCCGTGTTGACGTCCCTCCGCTGCGATCATCGGATCCCGGACTCTAGAAATGGTTTCGTCGGAGAAATGATCGGGCTAGGTCATTGACTTCGAGGCCGAAAATGATCTACGTCGGGGAGACTCAAACTCAAGCTATTCCTTCACTCGGTCGAAAACTTTGTGAAGAGAACACCCTATACTACATGGCAAGTGGTAGAGGATGAAGAAATAGGAAGTGGGTTCACTTTAGAATTGGATTTCTCACTCTTTTTCTCATGATACCATTGGAGCTAGCAAGCTTTTTCAAGCTTGATGAAGATGAAGAAGAAGAAAGAATCATATAAAATAATATCCAAAGTGAAACTTATCCAATATATGATGGCACCATGGTTGAGTTAAGCCCTCATGCTTAACTCATGTAGAGATTTAACCATAGCATAAGGTTAAGGGTTGGGTTAGCTAATATCTTGAACAAATGACAAAAGAGTTGACTTTGTCAATGTTCATCAAGCTTCATGAAGCTTGATAACTTTGACCAAAGTCACTCTCTTTTGTTATTTGTTTAGGAAATTAGTAAACCCTAATCCAACCTTGATATGGTTCAAGTCTCATACATTCAACTTGTTTGTATCATCAAGCATGATACAAACATGTACACTTGCATATATCACATATAAACAATGTACACTTTCAAGTGAGAAAATCAATCTTAAGTGAACCAATACTAGTTAATGTAAAGTAATAAATCAAATATATAATTATACATTAAATCATTAAATCAACACTTGATTTAACGATCCGGTCATATCGCATATAACCGACTAATATCAATAGTAACAACTTATCGAATCAACACTTGATCCGATAACCCGGCTATATCGCATACAACCGATCGATGTCACATATCGCGAGAATAGAATACAGTATCACATACTGGTATTACCCTCGGTCACGCACATATCTCATATGCGCTCCTATTTCCTTTCGCTTGAGCCAAGAAACTCCTGTGTAGGACTCTAAAGACTCGTCAATACGCCGGCAGCAGGTGATGATCATATCAAACACCCACAAGCCGCAAGCGGTCTGCTAAACGTAACGGCCACCCGGGTATTGAGCGATCAGAAGATCAACGAGCAAGCCCGCTCACACTCCAGTGAATCCAACGAGTAACACTACCGTACAGTCCGGTCTGTTCGTCTGATATGTTGCATATCTTGTCTAGGGGTGGTAAACGTCAGACCTCAATGACTCGATAAGTCGTGTCGATATGAGGCTCATAACGGGTCGAGAAACTACTGGTAACACTTACCAGTAAATCCCAAAAGCTGCCTTGGCCAAGGACTTCCTGTTATAGCCAATCGAGCACTGCGCAACACCAACTCCCTATACCGGGAGAGAAGAAACCCCTCTTATCGCTCATTGCCTCCTTGTGATTCGGGACTGTACCCAAAAGACACCTTTTTGCATGCCATCTTGGACGTGGTATGATGGAAATCAAAGCACAGTAGGAATCCACAAGACTCTATGACGATCTCGGGTCTACAGACTAACCTGTACCAGTGTCACCAGAGAACTTCCATCTGACGTAAGGTATAATACCATCTGGGAGTTCTCGGCGAGTCCGTCCAGTGTACCCAGTCTCTACTGAGCACCCGTATATCATCTCTGATGTCAAACACCAATGGATATAGGATCATCCATCGCCCATCTGTATGGGTCGAGAACCTACACGCTAGTCTACTCTGGCATATCGATGCCCCGTCTCGATACACCCACGACTAGGGACTTTGAAGGATGTATTTATGGACTACCATGTCCCCACTAGTATGATCTGCATCATAGTCCAGGTAGTCAAGTACACATCCTAAGGGCTTTACCAACATGTAACAGAGAGACAATCAGTGTACACGTTAAGGTAAAGAGTAACCAGATAGCATACTATCATATCGAGTAAGAAAGTCATCCCTATATATGTCCAAGCATCCACTACAATATACATCCTATGTACAGTAATGGCCTCTAGGGCATACATATAACTAACAATCTCCCACTTGCACTAGGGCCATCTGATAGCAGTGGTTGTAGTATCTCATACTCAACCATCTCATAAAAAATCTCTCTCTGGGAAAAGGCCTTTCGTGAGTGGATCCGCCGTGTTTTCCTCTGAGTCTACTCTCCTAACCTCGATCCCCTGGAGATCAACCATCTCCACGATCAGGCGATACTGCCTAAGAATATGTCTGGATCACTGATGGGTTAGACGTTCCTTGGCATAAGTCACAACTCCATTGTCACACAATGGGAGGAACGAAGTTCATCTCATGAACTAATATACACCCAGACTTCCTCTTTGGTAGCATCTTTGGTAACGATATATCTTGCCTTTAATCGTCTAGTATGTCACGGTATCTAGCTTGGAACTCTTCCAACATACCGTCCCTCCACTGAGGGTAAAGACAATGCCTGTGACTGGCATTCAGTCATCTTTATCACTCTGGAACCTTTCCAGTGATTCTCCCTAGGATCGATTGATACCATCTCACTACAACTTGTGAGTATCCTAACATCCATTTAAATCTATCTCATAGATCCAAAAATAAGGATTTAGGAGGTATCACTTTTATCCTATATGGAGAATACTTGTGATAAACGGAGATTGACCGAGCGTAGCATAGGAAACTCCTTCCCTATCAAGAGTATATCATCCACGTACTCTACGAGGATCACCACCATACTCCCCACTACCTTTTTGTATATACAAGGTTCATCTACTATTTTGATGATATCAAACTCTTTGACTAACTCATCAAAACAGATGTTCCAACTCCGCGATGCCTGTTTTATCACATAAAACATCTTGCTTACGTTTCCGCTGCTCCCACTGTCTACGAAGCCCTCTGGCTGTGTACTTATAGACGCTTTCTTCCAAATCATCATTTAGAAAAACATTCAAGACACCCAACCGCCAGATATCGTAGTCATGGTATGTAGCCGTGGCAAGTAGGATCTGGATGGACTTAAGCATAGCTACTTAGAAAATGTTTCATCATAACCCATACTTGGTCAATGATGCAAACCTTTAACAAGTCTAGCTTTGAAAGTCTCAACTTTTCCATGTACACCAAGTAATCTTCTCAAGATATACTTGCTCCTGATGGGGATTTAACCCTTCAGATAAAGCAACCAAAGTCCATACTTTGTTGGTGTATAAGGATTCCATCTCAGATCGATAAGCATCCAGCCATTCTTACAGAGTCCTACTCCTGATGGCCAGCCCGAGACTAGTTGGGTCATCATCTCATGATGCAATCCTCGCTCCCACTGTCATAGAGAAACCGAAGTATCTCTCAGGTGGGTGAGGAACCCTACTAGATCGGCAGAGACGCTGAGGTTCGTTGGTTGCTATTGAATCCTTTGGTTCTACCAAATCATCAGCTGCAGTTTGTATAGCTGGAACTGTTTCCAGTTCCACTTCATGACCAATAATTTCTTCACAAGAAATTCCCTTTCACAAAGGTGGCATGTTGAGAAACAAAACATTTTTTTTCCTTGGTTAGGTAGAAGGTATTCCCTTGCGTATGCTTGGGATATCCAACAAACTTCTGCAGAACTGACTTTGCCTCGAGCTTGTCCGGATCTTGGTTTTAGACATAGGCCAGACAACCCCAAATCTTAACTGACTTAAGAGATGGGCTTTTCCCTTTCCATATCTCATATGACATGGTAGGCAACTGATTTGATCGGAACCCTATTCAATAGGTATGCAACTTCATAAGTGCATAACTCCCTAAAAGGAAATAGGAAACTCAGTAGTACTCATCATAGAGCACACCATATCACATAGGGTGCTGTTGCTCCGCCCCGATATACCATCGTGCTATGGTGTATACGGAGGAGTAATGCTGAGAGAGAATCTCATTCTCCTTTAGAATAATCCAGGATTTTCGTGCTCAAGTATTCTCCTCCTTGATCACATCAAAGGACATAATACTTTTACCCGTATTTTGGTTCTCTACTTCTAACTTATATTCTATGAATATCTCAAAAGGTTCGGACTTGTGTTTCAACAGGAACATATGTCTGAATCTTAAGAGATTATCAAAGAATGTAATGAATTACAAAGAACCAGTCTTGGCATGTGTAGACAGGGGACCTACATACATCAACATGTATCATCCCAAGAGTTCACTAACTCTTTCTCTGTTTCCAATAAACAGAGCTATGGTCATGTTATCTCTGTGACATGACTGGCAAGTTTCATAAGATGTATATTCAAACTGATTTAAATATGCATCTAAATGTAACTTCAGCCAGTCGGGTCGCATTGATACGACCTAGTCTACAATACCTCAAGAAGGATTTGTTCATTTCTGAACTCTTCCTCTTGTGTGTGTTCTGTATACTAAGAACCGTAGTTTGATTTAGAACATCAATGCTTTTAGATAACGTGCCTGAACTGATCAACTCTTGATATAGGAAATGTTCAAAACATTATCCAACAATACAAAATTGTATCCTTCTTTAATGAATAAAGAGATTGATATGATTTTGTATATCAGGTTCGGTATCTAATAACATTTGTTCAGAATCAATGTACCGATCATACAGGGTGACAGTGACCAACAGACATGGCTGCAACACTTGCCCCGTTTTCTGTCTCATGAAACTTATCACCCGTTCTCAGTTCTTTACCTTTCTGTAGCCCATGTAACAAATTACATATGCGGGATCCTGATCTGGCATCACATACCCAGGACGTAAAGGATACTGAGAAACAGTTCTCTGTAATGAACACACCCGAAGATGATGCATCAACATGCACTCTCTTCGTTTGGGTGGCACGGGAATTCTGGTAATCCCCAAATTCCTGCTCTGTCTTATAACATTTATAAGTTGGAGCGGGACTAACGTTCCCCAGCTCAGTATAACAAGCGGGTTCGGTCAATATATCCGTTTTATTATCTTGATTAAGGCGTGACATGGTCGCTACCAGGAGAGAGAGAGAGAAGAAAACACTCTGCGTGCGCTCTTGCAAGATCAGATTGGTTATTATTTTATCTAATCAGGATGGCTCCCACTGTTTGTATCAAATCTTCCTTCAAACCCTAAAAGGAAAGACTATCCGGGATTAATTACACGCTACAAGTTCGCCAATCTTTCAGCCAGGCCAGTGTCGGTACTTTGAGGGAGGTCCCCCGTGCTTTCGCACGAACCTAATTAATGTAAACCTCGTTTTTCCAGAGGCGTAACCCCGTTGACACCTTTCTAGACACCTACTTGATCGGCTAATTGTAATGTGTAAAACTCTCCCAGGAGTAACAATTACTCGCAGTGGGTATTGGGATCCAACTATCTCATAGAAGGTATGCAATCTCATTGCAAATTTCAACACTTGAAATTCCCGTTAATATTTTGCCCCTAGCACCTATGACCTTGGCTAAGGTCAACAAATCATAAGCACCAGTCAAGTTCTACCCGTCATTTCGTGATTAATTAGACCCACCCACATGACCCTTGGCTAAGGTTAACAAAGCCACATGACTGTCCTAACTAATCGCATCATATGCGGTGTAGGAAGACATCACTTAGCTACCGTACACTACGCCTCGGCTATGGTCGTCAAACGTAGCACGAATACTAAGTACTCTACTTCCTAAAATGACGGAGGGCTACGACAGGTTTTTCTGAAAACCTACTGCGTAACGAACTTGATATCGTTGTAGAATCAAATGATTTAAAAATGGAGTGTTTTTGAGGCTTCTCTAGTTTTGCTAAAGGGGTCACTCCCGGTGAAGGGATCGTCGGCCCTTTCCTCGTCGAATGAGGTGCAGGATATATCATATACATCTCTGTGCAAAGCAAAAACTATAGAAGCAATCAAAAGACAAACCGAGGGTTGTAGCATTTGCTAGTTATTGCTAAAGGAGTCACTCCCGGTGAAGGGATCTCGGTCCTTTACTTATCGAATAAGGTGCAGGATGTTCTACAAGGAACACCGCGATGCAAAGCAAGAACTGTAGCTACCTGTTTTTGAAAATTCGATTCCACAACATCTTAGGTTTATTTTCTTTCATTAATCATATTAATGAAGTCCCATCATTTAAGTCACCTAAACATCACCGATAAATACGACGTACACTTATGCCATCCGCATTCGTCTCGATGTCCCCTCATGCACCGTTAGGTTAGGTAACTAACGACAGAGCGGGGGAAGGCTAGCGCGAGTGCAAAACATAAGTAACATCTATATAATATATCATATATACTATATACAGTATTTATCACAGAACATCAAATGATCACATCACAGATATCGCAGCAGAAGAATCATATGAAATATTGGATATACTAGGACGTCCGGGTTTTCAATACGAGCCAGTATAAAACACGGATTCCACGGTCGTGATGAATAGCCAAACCCACACCCCTAGACCCCTACGAGAACGACAAGCAACCCTACCAATTCTAGAGTTAGGAGACCCGGACTCGACACCTCGAGTTGGTCTCCCACTGGACTCCAGAACCCGGTTACTTGTGCTCTCCTCCTTGGGTTTATCCCAGTGCGGAAAAGTAAATAATATACAATGGGTGACATCTTTCGCTACCTGGAAGTGCCCCAATAAAAGAATATTACATACAAGTTAATTTTACATGAATGAAAATGAAAAACTCTCATCTCACATAAAAACCCCCGGCTATTCAAACGCGACGATCCAACATAACATATCCAGCAACACATAACATCACATGTCATCAACGTAAGTAAATATGTGCATCCCAATTGTCGTTGACATATAGCAACGAAACCGGCGATATCACATATTACACTTACGGTCGCAGAAAAGAAAGTGTAAAAGTACAACAGTTGGAATCCGCAAACTCTTTAGACATCGCATGCCTAATCAAATGAATTTCTTAGACATCACATGCCTAACAATTATAAACCCCGCATTTTAGTCTCTATATCGAAAACACTTTTCAATATCTAGTCGGGCAATTCAACAAGATTCCCGATAAACTGATCGAATGCTCGTCGCAAACTTTAGTAGGCGGCCGCACCCCCGATACCGTCGACGAAGTGCACCAAGGCGGAACACCGCTGCCGCGAGCACCCGAACGGATGCTTTCGGCGACGGGGTTCTCCTGCAGTCACTTGGTCGGGGCTATGGGGTATGGTTGTCTATTAAGTTTACCCGGCGAGTATCCGCGTACGCTACGTGATTGCAACGGACTTTTGATCACATCAAAATTCCGCGGCAACCGATCAATCGAGACTAAAGTGCTATGTTTATAACATTCATATTAGTTTCATAACTACTT
Organism: Agapanthus africanus; assembly: GCA_030015575.1. NCBI lineage: Eukaryota > Viridiplantae > Streptophyta > Magnoliopsida > Asparagales > Amaryllidaceae > Agapanthus > Agapanthus africanus. The sequence continues at coordinate 569,559,846 of JASDDO010000031.1, forward strand.
GTGAATTCCAAATATTGTATCACATTCCAGATAAATAGAAAATGTTAAACTTTCCGATCGAACATTCAAACACCCACGTTTTCCCGATACTGATCAACACATGAAATAAGTTTAAAAACATTCACTTCATGCCTCAGTACCAACGGTCCAGCCGTAGAAGGGTCAAGCCAACGCCTCACATGTGGCACGCCGTACTGCCCCAAACCCTAAGGTTCAAAGGGCAGTTCAAGACGGTCACATAATCGAGCTAAGGTTTGTTGTCTTCTAGAGGGTCCATCGCGTTACTTGCAGTACTTAGAACGTCTTTAAACCATGGAAAGATCCAACACTTGGAAATTTCCCGACAGGGGAAAAAGTGGGTATTTATATCCGGTCGAACTTTTTAACATATTCAAAAATTATCTGGAAAAACTTATAGACAAAGCTAAACAATCCGATCGAATCATCGATTCCCCAAAGCAACCCAGAAAACTCAACTCTTGAGTGCAAATTAAAAATTCCCAGAAAATACAGCATTAAAATATCGGAATTACTGTGCAGATTTCAAGTGCTGAAGTCACTATATGGCCGCGGAACCGCCGCACAAGCCATGCTTGTGCCGCGGTTCCGCCGCGCTTTGGTTGTATCACGTGCACGTGCATCACAGTAATTCATAAAAAAGCCTGCTGAGTTTTCTGCATATTTTTAATTCACATAAATCCCAGTTTTTAAAAAATGTACAGAGAAGGGTTTCGGATTAGGGTTTCGGATTTGATCGGGTTTCTAATATCGTCTACGCATCGCCTAAGGCTCTAGCTAGGCTCTGATACCACTGTAGGGTTTCTAGGCACACTAAGGAGGTTCCACAAGGCCTCAACCATGCCAAAAAAAAATTTTCCGGTGCCGAGAAACCCTAAACTAGATCGTTAACTAGAAGGATAGGCGAAAAGCAAGCAAGCAAACGACTTTGCTACTAAGTGAAAGGGATTACAACCTTTGTAGATCCGGTCCACCACTTCTTTAGCTCCGTGTTGACGTCCCTCCGCTGCGATCATCGGATCCCGGACTCTAGAAATGGTTTCGTCGGAGAAATGATCGGGCTAGGTCATTGACTTCGAGGCCGAAAATGATCTACGTCGGGAAGACTCAAACTCAAGCTATTCCTTCCCTCGGTCGAAAACTTTGTGAAGAGAACACCCTATACTACATGGCAAGTGGTAGAGGATGAAGAAATAGGAAGTGGGTTCACTTTAGAATTGGATTTCTCACTCTTTTTCTCATGATGCCATTGGAGCTAGCAAGCTTTTTCAAGCTTGATGAAGATGAAGAAGAAGAAAGAATCATATAAAATAATATCCAAAGTGAAACTTATCCAATATATGATGGCACCATGGTTGAGTTAAGCCCTCATGCTTAACTCATGTAGAGATTTAACCATAGCATAAGGTTAAGGGTTGGGTTAGCTAATATCTTGAACAAATGACAAAAGAGTTGACTTTGTCAATGTTCATCAAGCTTCATGAAGCTTGATAACTTTGACCAAAGTCACTCTCTTTTGTTATTTATTTAGGAAATTAGTAAACCCTAATCCAACCTTGATATGGTTCAAGTCTCATACATTCAACTTGTTTGTATCATCAAGCATGATACAAACATGTACACTTGCATATATCACATATAAACAATGTACACTTTCAAGTGAGAAAATCAATCTTAAGTGAACCAATACTAGTTAATGTAAAGTAATATATCAAATATATAATTATACATTAAATCATTAAATCAACACTTGATTTAACGATCCGGTCATATCGCATATAACCGACTAATATCAATAGTAACAACTTATCGAATCAACACTTGATCCGATAACCCGGCTATATCGCATACAACCGATCAATGTCACAAATCGCGAGAATAGAATACAGTATCACATACTGGTATTATCCTCGGTCCCGCACATATCTCATATGCGCTCCTATTTCGTTTCGCTTGAGCCAGGAAACCCCTGTGTAGGACTCTAAAGACTCGTCAATACGCCGGCAGCAGGTGATGATCATATCAAACACCCACAAGCCGCAAGCGGTCTGCTAAACGTAACGGCCACCCGGGTATTGAGCGATCAGAAGATCAACGAGCAAGCCTGCTCATACTCCAGTGAATCCAACGAGTAACACTACCGTACAGTCCGGTCTGTTCGTCTGATATGTTGTATATCTTGTCTAGGAGTGGTAAACGTCAGACCCCAATGACTCGATAAGTCGTGTCGATATGAGGCTCATAACGGGTCGAGAAACTACTGGTAACACTTACCAGTAAATCCCAAAAGCTGCCTTGGCCAAGGACTTCCTGTTATAGCCAATCGAGCACTGCGCAACATCAACTCCCTATACCGGGAGAGACGAAACCCCTCCTATCGCTCATTGCCTCCATGTGATTCAGGACTGTACCCAAAAGCCACCTTTTTGCATGCCCTCTTGGACGTGGTATGATGGAAATCAAAGCACAGTGGGAATCACACAAGACTCTATGACGATCTCGGGTCTACAGACTAACATGTACCAGTGTCACCAGAGAACTTCCATCTGACGTAAGGTATAATTCCATCTGGGAGTTCTCGGCGAGTCCGTCCAGTGTACCCAGTCTCTACTGAGCACCCGTATATCATCTCTGATGTCAAACACCAATGGATATAGGATCATCCATTGCCCATCTGTATGGGTCGAGAAGCTACACGCTAGTCTACTCTGGCATATCGATGCCCCGTCTCGATACACTCACGACTAGGGACTTTGAAGGATGTACTTATGGACTACCATGTCCCCACTAGTATGATCTGCATCATAGTCCAGGTAGTCAAGTACACATCCTAAGGGCTTTACCAACATGTAACAGAGAGACAATCAGTGTACACGTTAAGGTAAAGAGTAACCAGATAGCATACTATCATATCAAGCAAGAAAGTCATCCCTATATATGTCCAAGCATCCACTACAATATACATCCTATGTACAGTAATGGCCTCTAAGGCATACATATAACTAACATATATGTAGTGCGTGTCATGGCAATTACCGACGGTGTGTGTGTAGCATACAATTTGTGCTCGTGCAACATGAACCGTAAGTAATAGTGTTGTGTCCAATAGGTACCAAGTCTAGGCACAACAGGTAATAATAAGCAATGATGCTCATGCGTAATCAACTCATATGCGTATAAATATGCATCTATAAATCATATCCAGCCCTGACGCATAACGCTATACGGGTGATTTCCCCGTAGATGTTAAATCTACTCACCGATGATCTCGAGCTAAGAAAATCCGACCACCTGCTTCCCTTTCTTCGCAGCGTCCGAAGTCCCCGCTTGCGATCCTAAAATTTCACAAACACAATACATAAGGCTAAATATCCTGTGCCGACACAAAGACAACAAAACGCAAGGATAACGTCCACAAGATAAACACAATGTGCACCTAGTGCACAGAACATGAATGACAACGGCACAACCTTAGCTAGGATGGCACAACCTTAGCTAGGATGACACAACCACCAAGCCTAGACCTCGATCGTACCGATCGCGCATTCACAACAAAATATATATCGCGGAAGATAATATATATATAACATTGCAACGTCAATTGAAACCCATGCCTAATTTAACCGAAAACCTAGTAAGTATTTTTAATCATTTTAACTCAAGTCTAGAAGTTTAACAATTATAGCGATCACAATCATCGCAAAGTAGCTTAACTAAGTCACACAAACCATTACTACATTTTTAATCTCACCCATAAAAGATTTAGTAAAAGTTAGTTTTCTATTAAGATTAATTAGACGATGAGGGAAATAACAAATAATATTCTCACAACTAGCTTAAGTTTTTTCCAAGTCTACACTTCTCCATTAACCATTTTAAACAATCCAAACCCTAACTTGATCTTCACAACTTTTTCTAGAATTTATAAAATATGCTAATTCAAGCTTTAATTAAACAACTAATAACTAGATTAAGGTATTTAAACAAGAACTAAAGTTTAGGGTTAGGATTTTATACCTTCACTAGATACACAAACTAGCAACTAAACTCCAAATTAGCCTCCAAAATGATAACTTTCATGAAGATCCAAGATTGTTTAGGCTTAAGGAAAAATGGGTAGGGATTTATATTTGAGTTTGTGGGATTATTTGATGATTTTTGATAATTTATTTGAGCTTGAAGAAGTGAAAATGAGGTGAGAAAAGAGAGAGGGCAGCAAGGGGGAGGGTTCGGCCATTGCAAGGAAAATGGGGATATTTGTGGATGAATGTGGAAATATCTAGTTAAAAACTTATATTAAAGGTTAATAAAACAATTACTTATGCCACCTCTTATTCTTTATTTAAACATTTTCTTTAATTCCTACAATATCTAGATATTTCTTCAAGATATTTTGTTAGGATGGTTTAATACTTAATCTTGTGATTAAGTTAGCATAGATTCACTTTAGCATAATTAACCCAAACAAAATTGTAATTACCATTAATTAAGTGCATAATTAAAAGCTTATAATAATATTTTAATTAAGGAAAAATATTAAAGTGAACTAAAAAGTGACAACTAAAATCCGCAAACTAGCAATTTCCTAGTTAAACTAGGTGCAGTTAAGTCTAAACTGAAAAAATGATCACTTCAGGGTTTTTACGGAAAAATACCGCCTATTTAACCTTTTAACGAAAAATTCGCCTAAACGATTTCTAAAGCGTTACATTCCCGATCCAGTAGAAGGAAGGTGTGAGTTGGAACATTCCATTGTTCCAAAAAGGCTTTGACCCACCATACAGGAGGCGTGGAATACTGGAAGAGAGAAGCATAAATAGCAGGGTATAGCCCAAGCTTCAGCAGCTGCGATTTCTTGGCCGACAAGATGTACCGGGACCACTGCAAATATCTGGCTGAGTGGCGGGAAGTCAAACCTATCATATATGGCTGCCCCCACAGGCGCGACTCACCTTGACATATACGCCGCCCCAAGATATCCAAAGCCATCGGCGACTGTACGGGTATCGCGGCCATGGAAGGTTGAAGGCAACCCTCCAAAGTCCAATTGACCTCCTCTACAGCATAGTTCACTGGGGGTTGGTGGGCATAGTGAATGGCGGAGATCACCTCCGAAGGTGCTGCACAAGAAAAGCTGTGTCGGCCCTTGATGATTTGATTGTACCACGTCCCCCATAAATGAAGATTCTTTTGCTCCGGATCGTGATCTTTGATCAACGCGAAGACTTCCCTGTCTACAGGTGCTTCAAGTGTCACGACCCGAAATTGGCACGTGACGGCCCTAATACTACGCAACGTCTACAGGCGTAACGCAGTAAAAGAAAGCCAAAACCCAGAAATCTAAACCAGTAAAAGACAAGAAAAGATAAGAAACATTGTTTAAAAGTCTTTGAAATCACAACCCAAATTCTTTAAAAGCCCAACTTTATTTCCTTTAAAATTTGGCAGCACCTCATTTGTAAAAGCTAGCCCCAAAAATGGGTACAACATAAATATAAAGTAAAGCATCCCCAAACGGGAGAAAATACACGCACAAAGGCGGAAAACAACCTCCACAGCAAATATACGACGCCGTAGCGAAAAAATAAAAGACGATAGAAAGGAAACTGTATAAAAGACAACAAGTCACAACATAATATACAATATCGTCCTCACCAAGTCTCTAAATCAATATGAAAATAGTAGATGGAGAGTACATGGATACAACGAATATACAATACAACGAATAACTACAAAACCCACCTAAGCAAACTGCACACTGTGAGCTGATGCGGTGTCCGTAGCAAAAGATGATAAGATGTGTGATAATAGCCTGCCTCTGACTATCCTGAGGAACACCTGCAAACACTGTGGCACAACGGGGATGAGTTGCCAACTCGTGAATAGTAAATAACATATGCAGGTAATCGCGAGTATGCACGTACAGTGTGAATCTAACATGTGCAATTAATAGCAATAAAAAGTCATATGAATGCAATAATCATGAAAGGTACACTAGCAGGTACAACTAATACATGAAGCAATGCATATAAATAAAGGTATGTAAATGCAACAGTCATGAAAGGTACTCTAACAGGTATTACTAATACATGAAGCAGTGCATAAACAATAAATGTGAAGTATGGAATGAAATATGTCATTTCCACGGAATCCTGACATCGTGGTAGGATCACAATCCATCAAGACAAATCCAAATCCCAATTCCTCAAATCAGCCCCAAATTGGCTCTCATATCATATAAGTCTCATAAATCCTGAATGTACAATATCGAATAAATCTCATATATCCTGAATGTACAAATCAGCAATCTCATAAATATCCTGTATCCAATATCAAATGAATCACCTATATCCCAAATCAAATTATCAAGTAAAAATCTAACATCCTAAATATATTTGCATGAATAAATATGATGATGTATATAATTTAATGTCAATACACATATCTTAGCGTCCCATTCCACTAATATTGGTGTAAGGGCATATATAACAGCGGCCTAATCCCCTGTTATATATACAAAGGAATAAAAAGAAATATCATGAAACCAATGTATTAAGTATCAACACAGAAATGCAGGTCTATCAGGTGCTGTCACCACGACTGGCACCCTGATAGGTACGTACCATACGCTATCCCGAAAGCTCGAGTGCCTAGCTCTGACCCTCGCCTCTCGACGTATCTATACGTACATGACTACCATCGGTATCCACATGATAACCGCCGAGTCATTGGTAATGTCACCGGTAGGTACTTGCCCACCTTCCAGGCTCAATCGTCAAGGTCCATCGATCATCTTGCCGAGGGGAACCGTACCGGGCCCTACCATGTACCCTCATACGGCACCCACTCCTCGTATGGAGTATATAATCAGAACCGATAAATCTCATGGTGGATGCTGAAATACCATACCAAGGGAAACCGGGTTTTTCAAATAATGCATAATTTCATGAACTCCAACGGTCCCCAAATCCAGAAAACATCATGAAAAATCCATATCATAATGCGAAAATCCATGAATATAATATATGCAACATAAACGGAAATGTAAGCATATAAAGGAAAAGCCGCAAATTAACTGCAACAAGTTAATATAAATATCATGCGGTTCCTAATTTTCTCCAATTCTAAAATAACATCAGTAAAGGTAAACATGTAGCTATAACCATATGTATGTGAAAACATAAAGGTATAGCAAGATATATGTATCTACCTATAAGTAATGATGTAGTATACCCCCTGGGTATAAGCGAAATAGGTGTGCAAGGTATACCTGTAGCTATGTCATAAAGTGTGCATGTACCTTTCACTAATGGTACAATACTCTATAGGTATACAGGTAACTAGCCTGTAAGTATGTCAGAGCATATGTGTAAGCATGTAGGTATACAGGTATGTTATAAGTCAATGTGTAAAGAAATATGAATCAAAGTCTCAATGTCCCTAACCAAGCAATATCATATCTATAAGTGGGTTGTGCTTGACATGGCAATTATTGACGGTGTGTGTAGCATACAATCAGTGCTTGTGCAACATGAATCGTCAATAATATGTGCAGTGTCCTAAGGATACTAGTCCAAGCACAACAATATCTAAGTAATAGGGTAAATGCGCAATTCTAAATATGACATAGAATATGCGACAGAAATAACATCTCTAGCCCAGACGCATAACGCTATGCGGGCGATTCCCCTGTAGATGTTAAATCTACTCACCAACGCTCCTGGCTAAGTGAAGACTACCACCTGTTTTCCTTTGTCGTAGCGTCCGAAGTCCCCGCTTGCGAACCTAAAATTTCACAAACACATCACATAAGCAAAAATCCTACTTCGACGAAAATACATCGAAACGCAAGAATAACGCCCTGAAAATTGTACTGCGCACTTAGCGCATCTATCGCGCACGACATCGGCCAAAAACCCTAATTGGGGTCGCTAAACTACAAAACACTAAGTCTAGACCCCGATCGTCCTGATCGCGCAACAAAATACAAAAATTATGAGGAATACAATAGATATAATCTCGCAACGACCAATCGAACCCACGTCGGAAAAACCCCGAAACCTAGTAAGCAACCTATCGCAATATTTCACACTAGATTCAAGCTAACGCATATCTAGCGATTACAAACACATTAAAATAGCTTAACTAAGCTATCTAAACCATTTATAAATTTGTAACACTTGCTAAATAAATTTTAGGAAAAACCTAGTAAGCAAAATTGCATAATTAAACAAAGTATTCATTAACAATAATTATCATTTTCTACTAGGTCAAGATTTTCCTAATCACAAATTAACACTTCAATAAAACATCAAACACATAAATCAAGTTTTACCCTAACTAGATTATCATAAAAATCAAGTTTTGAATTTCAAACATGAAATTATAAGCTTAAATAAACAATTAATTTGCTAATTAGAAATTTAGAAACAACAAAATGGATTAGGGTTAGGGTTTTATACCTCCAAAAAAGATCGAAACCAAGAAACCAAACTCATCATCTTTTCCTCCAAAATGATGTTTTGAATGAAGATCCAAGCTACTTTTGTGGAGAAGAATGAAGGTTTTGGATTTTATTTGAATTTCTATGAATTTATTTGGATTTTTCATGATTTATTTGATGCAAAATGAGTTGAAAAGGGGTGGAAATGATGGAGGGAAGCAAGGGGAAGAGAAGAGCCGGCCAAGGGGGTGAGGGGGTATTTTTGTGAATTTTTTGTGAAGAAATTGCTAGGAAAAAGAGTAATAAATGCTAATAAATACACTTTGCCACCTTTACACATTTTCTTTTCTTTTTAAAATAAAACCTTTTGTACTCAAAAAAATATCTAGATATTTAAAAAGAAGTTTCCAAAATATTCTAGTGACAAAAAATAAATTTATTCTCAAAAGAAAAAATTTCCCGATTTACGTGCACCAAATACCGCTTAAAATAATATTTTATTTGGGAAAAATTCTATCTGAACCAAAACCTCCCAAATACCCCTAAAGCTCGCGCACAAGCTTTATTTTAGCTAAAAAAGGTGCCGGTAAGCTTATACGGACGTTTGATCGAAATCGGGTTAAAACGGAAAATACCGACAATTTTGCCCTAAAACGGGAAAATTCGCAAAACGATTTCTGAAATGTTACATCAAGGAATCCGCTTTCCGAACGAACGAACGGTAAAAAAGTGTCGAAAGACATAGTACCTGCGCGAAAAACAACAAGAATTAGCCGTCAATGCTACAGTTCATGTTTTGGTACTGGGTACTTTAAATTTGTAACTCACTGCAATGCAGTGGAAGGAGACCAAAGGGGACTGTTCATATCATAATTTTGCATTATTATATTCCCCATTCTTAATAATTTTACAAATAAATAGGTTCTTTTGATCCATATCTGTTGAATAGTTGTAGGTTACAGGTTCTCGGAACAAAACAGTGAAAATGATGAAAAGACGTTACAAAAGTGAGACTACGACCAACAAATAGAAGAATCTTTATCATGCCTACAGTTTGAAGTGTAAGTCTACGCTAGCGCCCCGGCCGTCTACAGACGCCAAATGCGGAACAAAAACTTTTAACTTGGCGCTATCGTATACTTTAACCCGGATCTGCCATTATTGCTAAACTAACAAACTGTAAAGAGTGTAGGAAAGTTATACCGAACGATCCGAGTCCTTCGTTCTTCAACCATCATCCCACGCTCCGTTGCGGCTGCTCCGATCTCGTCGATCTCCGATCTCCTCGTCGAGGTGGCACCACATGATCGGTTCTTTAAACGGGCTCCCGCCTCTGACTCGAGGCAACTCGATCGTCAAGTTTGCTAAAAGAGACGACCAAGATTGATGTAGAGAATGAGTAGATGACTTTGTCTCTCTTCGTCCAAGTCCGTGGACGATCGGTTAATGAAGTTGCCGAGGGAATCGGGTGATGGAATGAAATGAGCTGTGAATTCCATACACCCAAAAAAATCTATCGTAATCTTTTCAAGAATGAATCAAGTTAGAGTGTGTGAGAGAGAGAGGAGGCTTATCATATATATAGAATGAGGAGGGTGAGTGTAGGAGCAAAGGTGGTGACTATAAGAGAAAAGCTTCTCACAAAAGATCTTAAGCCAAAACAAAAATGCATTAATGAAAATGGATGAGTCATTTAGAAACATTGAACTAAAAACCCTAGTCACCAAAAGCTTTAATGACACCATTAATGCCTAATGAGTCATGAAGCCAAGTCATCGCCCTAGTCACCAAATCTAGAAACTTCTAGAAGCACGACTCATCATATCTGAAGAAAAGATAAATCCGTCTTCAACAGAATGTTAAAAGACGGCTGATAGAAAACTGGAAACTGGCAACTTCCAAAAGTGATCCTGAAACAACTTTCAGGATAACCCCAAAACTGTATAAATATACCCGCATTTGTATTACAACCGAATACAAATGCAACTGAGACAAAGATATTATACCTACTCAATATAATACTCGGATCCGGCTTAAACCAAAGCCGACCAGTATCATCTGTCCGAAAATCGACACGTGCGTAAACGCACGTGCATTTTCCGAACCCTGCCATAAAACCATACGGCCTCTACAACGTTTCGCCCGAACTTGGAAAACTGTCTGTGGGGGACTCTAATGACTCGTCAGTACCCTGGCAGTGGGTTTAACCACAAACCGTCAGCGGCACTAGCTATGCATAACGGCTGCCCATGGACTGACCTCAAGGGTGGCCGAGGAGCGAACTCAAGGGAGACCGATGAGCGAACTCCTCCGAAAACCCTACTGAGCCTAACAGTGACAATGTATATACAGTCCGGTCCGTTCGTCAATGAGTATCGCATATCTGCCTAGGGGGCTAGCAACGTCAGACCCCCAATAGCAGTATAAGTCGTGTCGGAGTGAAGCCCAATAACACCCTGAGATACTACTGGAGTACCTACCAGTAAATCTCCTGCCATGGCCATGGACTTTGTGTAATGGCTCTCCTAGACACAGCACGACCTCGCCCCCAATACCGGGAGAGACGAATCCCCTGCCGATCCGCTCACGTGCCTCCATATGGCTCGGGACTGTACCCAAAAGCTACCTGTTTGCACGACTCCTTTGAGCCGTGGTAGGGTAGAAATCAAAGCACAGTGGGAACTCATACGAGACAAATGACGACCTCAGGTCGATGAACTAACCTGTACACATGTCACCAGGGAACTGCTATCTGACGATAGATATAATACTAACTAGCAGATTCCCGGCGAGTCCTGTCCGGTGTACTCATAACCCAATGAGCACCTGTATACATCTTAGGTGATCCAACTGACACCAGTGGCTTGTGAGACCGGCCACCGCCCCTCGTCGGGGTCTCGACTGTACACACTAGTCTACTCCGGAGTATCGATGCCCTGTCTCGAAACTCCCACGACTAGGGACCACAATTAAGGATATGCATATAAACTACCCAACTCTCACGTATATGATCGCCATCATACTGTTGGTAGTAAAGCAAGATCCTAAGGGCTCTATCAAAGTGTAACATGCAATCAGTCACCTGAACATGTACACGACTGATAAAGGCAAGCCAGATAGCATACTATCATCTCGAGTAAGACTGTCCTACCGGGATAGGTCCTCCGCAATCATTGCAATCACGTACCTGCGATCCAATAATTGACTATGAGGGCACTATCTCCAACATGAAGAACAAACGAAGATCAATAAACAATTTCACAAAGTACAAAGGCAGCGCATGATTCAAGACTTCAATACGAAGTGAACGGTAAAAGTCCACAACATTCCGCACTGTGGAAATCTGAAAGAAGTTAGAAGACATTCTGAAGAACCAAGTGAAGAAAATAGAAGGAAAAAGAAAAAGAATGAAGCCCTGAAGAAATTATGCATCAAGACCACCATATGGCCGCGGAACCGCGGCCAAACCATGCTTATGGCCGCGGATCCGCGGCCGTGCTGTGCACGTGCGGTGCGTGTCGGTACGTCGGTGCATTGACTCGGTTTTCTTAAGGGTATTTTTGTAATTATAGATATGGATCAGATGTAAACCCTAGGGTTTCTATTTTCTATAAATAGGAACCCTACAGCTCTTTTTGGAGCGGGCCTCTTTTTGGGTGCCTCTTTTGAGATGCCTCTTTTAATTTCTAGATCTTAGATTTTCAATTCCATGTAATCTGTCGAAGAGTGCATCAATAAAGAAGTAAGTTTTTTTTATCTTGAATTTGTTTTCTGCCGTAGTTATAAATTTCTTATCTGCCTTAGTTGTTAAATTAAAACCATAAAAAAATGAACTCGTTTATCAATTCCCTAATGAGTGAGTAGTTCCTCACTTGTTAGGGTTAGGAATGGAAAATGTTTGAGAGATGAAAATCTCTCACCCCTTTCTTACCCGTTATACATTTTTATAGGACTCTATGCATACATACACACGCCGCTCACTACGGCACCCTATCCCAAGAGGTAGCGGTGATACCATAGTTAAAGACCGGCTGTGTATGTTTTCCATGGAGGTTAGGATAAGAGTTAAGAATGGACGGACTAGGAACTAGAGGACGAAACCTAGTTTCGTCCCGATCATGCTAATCCCCTTTGTTAATTATTACCTTAATACCTAAATAGTTCTTAATTAGGGCATAGAAAGCGGTGAGAATAATTGATTTTCCAAACTAACCTAATCTTAACCCTAGCAAGCTTTTTATAAACTTTTATCTCATTCTTAGATCTTAAAATAAAACCACCAATCTTTTGGATTTAACTCGTAAGAACATAAAGAAAAGGAATCCATCTCCCTGTGGACCGACCCGTACTCAACCGTCTAGCTACCAAGCTATACAATTCTTGATTGCGGTTAACTATTTTTTGATTTATCATTTAAAAGCGCACGCATAAAATCTCGTTCAATCAAATGGCGTCGTTGCCGGGGAGACGGTAGTCTCTTTCTTTGTGTAATTTCGGGTTAATAAAAAAAAATTTAAAAAAAAAATTGAAATTTTTTAATTTTTTTTTAATCCAATAAAAATAAAATTCATCTTGTTCTTTTTGAGAGGTATTGTGTGAATTGTGCAGGAAAAGAAGGCGGACAGATTCAGATCTGGAAAAATCCAGCGAACAAAACAGTAAACAAAAGATCTGAACAGACGGAGGAGAATCAAAACAGCAAACAAAAAATTTATGGGGATCTGAACCGACCGATAGACCACGGAACCGCCGCAATATCCCTCTTTTGACTGCGGAACCGCGGCTAGTAGGTGACGTCAGCAGGTGGAATCTTCTCTGTAAGCATTCTTTTCCTCCCCTCTGCCCTCTGTAGTCCTTTGAAAAATTTTCCTGCAGGGTTCTTTGCGCAAAAATTCTTCTCCCTCTCCAATAAATTGTTTTTGTGCAGGATTCTTTGCGCTGCAAAATAAAAAATTTTTTGGAAGTGTTTTAGATTTTTGTGTGTTTACTTCTTTGCATTTTTAAAAGCGGACTTTTAAGGGGTTATAACACCAATCCATATTGGGTGGCGATTTTATTACCCTTTCTAGGACCCCAAAAATCATAAAAAACATTTTGCATCAACCCTTGAGTTAATTAAAAAAATATTAGACTCAGCCAATAAGGACTGTCGTGCTCATCAGGACAAAGGAAAGGTTGTAGGCATCGGTCGTTTATCTAAACCTGATTTTGTGGTGCCTAGGCTAGACAAGTAGGAAAGGTAATCTTAAAAGGCCCGTCTCACGGTGATTCGTGAGCGGATCCCTCCTTTCTTTACTTGTACTTACCTAGCCACAATTGACGGTGAAGAGGCGATTTGAGAATCTCACAACTTGCCTTTTGGAACAGTTAGGAGAACTCTAGTTGACTTAGGAGACCCTAGCTCTAGGCTTGATTGTGCATATATAAATTGTGATTGTGCCGTAGTTCCGTACAAATTTTTGCAAAACTATTTCTAAAAAAAACACTTTCAAAAATTCCAAAACTCCAAAAACAAACAATTTTTTTAAATAAATAAAAAAAATTAAAAAAATTAAAAAAATCATCACATTCTTTTTCTTCTTCTTTCTCACATCATGGGTACCCCACCTCCCAAAACTTTTGTCGAACTTTGGTACCATGAACCAAATTTTGCTTCCTACGCAAATTGTTTTGGTCGAATTACGGACGACCCATCCATGCCCAAAATTTCTTTGAAAGATCGAATAGAAGCGTCTAGGAGAAATAGTTGGACTCCGCAATCCACTGTGTATCAACCATTTCAACTTTCACCACTTTCTTACGTTGATACTCCTTTTTCGAGTCCTGTTGTAACTCTGAAACCCATGTCTATTGCTGAACATATTGAACAATCTCGTAACCGATCTTTCACTCCTTTCAACACTTCCTGTTCTTGGGATCAACAGGTTCATTCACCTTTTTATCCAAATGTTTATCCTACTCCTGTCCAACTATTCAATTCCTACCTGTCCTACCCGATTTTCGCACCTTCCCTAGACATTGCTTCTACACAGCCATTTGGGAGTTTCCAGAATCCAAACAATTTTGAATCTTTTACTGAAACCCCTTCACAACCCATGTTTAGTCTGGAACAGTCGTTGGAAGCTTATATTGTAGCGACAAACTAATGGATGAGGAATTTGAATGCGTCCATTGCCGCCCTTAATTCATCAAGACAACCTAGTGAACAGGTAGCTAGTTTCCAACTAGCTCCAAATTCTCCAATGTATGATGAGGCGGTTGGACAGAGTGAGAATTTGAGTGGTGAGAGTGAGTTCTACACACTTCCAAACCAAACCTACCCATCCCCAATTGAATCCCACAATTCCGATTTTCAAACAAGTGTCCCAAATAATTCACCAGTTAAAGATAAAACGTGTAATGAGTTGTGCGACTTTGTAGTGTTTGATTTACCTGATTGTGAAGAGCCCTTTTTGAGTGAACCCAAACCTAATCCTTTTGAACTTTACACTTCCAATCTAGAACCTGAATTGACAAATTTCCATGCTTTTGATGAGGTGTTTGAAAAAATTGATTTTCACTTGATTGAGGATATTGACGCCGAGAATATTTTGGATGATGAACCCGCAGATTTGACTGAATTTTTCTCTCCAATTCATCATCCCGAGTCATTAAATGTTTTTCCCGAACTTTATATGCGTATTGATTTTGATGAGAATGGCATGGATAAGATGAATTTTGAGGAGAATATTGAGGAAATTATTGAGTATAAACCAGTTTTGTTTGATGAGTCGGATTTTCCAATTAATCCTGTCCCTTCCACTGATTGTGTACACCCTCCTGAATCTTTAACCGATACCTTTCCTCACTCACTTCCCTCCATCATCGTTCCGACCACGCAAGAGACCGTATCGCTTTCATTTCCAATGTCTGGTTTTCCAAGTTCGACGTACTCATGTTTGCTCACGAATCTTGAGGGATTTGACCTCATTTTTCAGTGGGTTGATAGATTAGCACAATCTCTTTTTATACATCGGTCATTACAAAATGTGCTAATTTATACACTCCATTTCCACACTCAAGTTCGTATTCCACTTCTTTCTCCCACTTTCTTTGGTTCTTCTTTTAATCTTCCTTTAATGATAGCGAGTGTTAATGAATTACAATCCGATATTTTGAGTTCAATAATTCTAGAAAAACGACTTGATTTAAACTCTTTTGAAAATGAGGTAGATGAGCCTCACGAGTCTCCTACCTCCGTAATTTTTGAAAAATCAAGTGTGTTGAATTCTGGCGTGATACTTATTGACATTGAAACGTTCAATCAAACCTTCGATGAAAGTTTCGAAGATATTTTCGTCGACGAACTCGCATTCTTAAACGACACGGATTTTGTAATTAATCAACCTCCACTTGAAGAAGTCGAACCACCACCATTTCTTTCTCTCTTCCGCCATTCTTCTCCTAATATACCGAGACCATATTCCACCT
The DNA here is from genome assembly GCA_030015575.1 of Agapanthus africanus. NCBI lineage: Eukaryota > Viridiplantae > Streptophyta > Magnoliopsida > Asparagales > Amaryllidaceae > Agapanthus > Agapanthus africanus. Next base: position 569,575,777 of record JASDDO010000031.1, read on the forward strand.
TTCTTCCCATACGGTCTCGTGTTTTTCTCATTTCTTTTCTCTACACTCCATTCTTTCACCAACCACACCATTATAACGATAAATTTTTTGAATGGTTGGTGCTAACCTTTGGCCTGTGTAAGGCCTTGTATAGCTTGATATTGTGTTTTTTCTCCCCCCTAACTCTGAACTTTAACGATTAAACAGTGGAAACACTGTTTCACTTAAGTTTGGGGGGAACCTTTGTGTATATATTTTTTGTTTTCTTTTTCTGTTAAATATATATATATATATATATATATATATATATATAAAACAGGGGAGTGCCGACAATTTTGACTCTCTTGGTGTAGCCTGACAGTGAGGACACTCTCAAGTTTAAGTTTGGGGGTGTGCTCGGTAAGCTTTCTTCCTTCGCATTCATGTGTATATTTTTACATTTGCATACTTATTTTAAAATACATAAAAATTGAAAATTTTTAAAAAATTATGAAAATTTTTAAAAAATTATAAAAATTGAAAAGTTCAATTTTGGCCATATTTGACTTAATTTCAACAAGACGGTTAACTAGCTAGGAAAAACTAGATCCTAGACTTAGTAGATTAAAAACCCTAAAAATAACCTTTCTTAAAATTTAACTGTAGAAAATATATGTTCTTGTAGTTTATTTAGAAATAGGCAAATTTTGAGTTCAGTTCTTGGGCAAAGTCAAAATAAGGGAAGAGTATTGAATTTTTATTAAAGTGTAAGTCTGAAAAATAATTCTTAAGTTTAAATCTAAATTCTGAACATATATACCCTACAACTTGCAAAAACACGAACCTTGAAACTTGGAATAGTAGAGAATACCTTGAAATGCTCTTGTCTAAAATTCTTAGTATGAAGGAAAATAAAATTATATGTGTGAATAAAGAGATATAAAAAAATGAACACTGGTTTTGTAATTACTTAAGGCTGCGTAAAATAAAAAATATAGCGAGGGCGCTTTATCACCTAGTGCCTTAGACCAAGTGGTTTGGGAGTCACTGCTAAAGCCTTAGGTGTTACAAGACGAGGACTTATGCTTAAATGCGCGAACACATTTTGTAATTGGTCGTTAGTACCTCAAGAAGTATTAATGGTCGCATGAAGGATGTGTGAGCAATTTCATCTAAAATTCACCAACTAAAAGTACTTTGGATGATGGACAAGAGTATGATAGCTTGAATTGAATTTCCAAGTGTAGGGGTGATACACACACACACATAGGGGTATATGATTGGGGTTTGGATGAGAGATAGGAATGAAAGATATGGCTTATACCTTCAGTAGAGATGATAAAAATTCCTAAGTTGAGATGGAACCTTAGAAGGAAAATTCAAAAGATGCTGAAAGCTTAACAAATTTGCAGAACATATACGATCTTAAGTTAAATGATAAGTGAGTGTGAAAAATATGGGTTGATGATTTCTAAGTTGAAGATAATAGAATTTCTTGCTAGAACACCGAATTTAAGAATGAAAGCCAACAAGCCAAATTGATCGAATTTTGTGGGTAGTATCCGCTGAAAACCCTCAGGAGACAACACTCCTCCTACTAGGGACACCTAGAGGTTTAACGGCTTGTTGCACGAGCTCAGTGCAATCGCGTTTCCCTGCGAAAGTGAGGTTAGGCTTTTTTCGAGAATAAAACTAGTTTTGCTCGAGGTCGAGCAAAAGATTAGTTTGGGGGTATTTGTTCATATCATAATTTTGCATTATTATATTCCCCATTCTTAATCATTTTACAAATAAATAGGTGCTTTTGATCCATTTCTGTTGAATAGTTGCAGGTTACAGGTTCTCGGAACAAAACAGTGAAAATGATGAAAAGACGTTACAAAAGTGAGACTACGACCAACAAATAGAAGAATCTTTATCATGCCTACAGTTTGAAGAACAAACGAAGATCAATGAACAATTTCACAAAGTACAAAGGCAGCGCAAGATTCAAGACTTCAACACGAAGTGAACGGTAAATGTCCACAACATTCTGCACTGTGGAAATCTGGAAGAAACTAGAAGACATTCTGAAGAACCAAGTGAAAAAAATAGAAGGAAAAAGCAACAGAATAAAGCCCTGAAGAAATTATGCATCAAGACCACCTTATGGCAGCAGAACCGCGGCCAAACCATGCTTATGGCCGCTGATCCGCGGTCGTGCTGTGCACGTGCGGTGCGTGTCGGTGCGTCGGTGCATTGACTCGGTTTTCTTAAGCGTATTTTTGTAATTCTAGATATGGATCAGATGTAAACCCTAGGGTTTCTATTTTCTATAAATAGGAACCCTACAGCTCTTTTTGGAGCGGGCCTCTTTTTGGGTGCCTTTTTTGAGTTGCCTCTTTTAATTTCTAGATCTTAGATTTTCAATTCCATGTAATCTGTCGAAGAGTGCATCAATAAAGAAGTAAGTTTTTTTATCTTGAATTTCTTTTCTGCCGTTGTTTTAAATTTCTTATCTGCCGTAGTTATAAATTTTTTATCTTCCTTAGTTGTTAAATTAAAACCATAGAAAAATGAACTCGTTTATCAATTCCCTAATGAGTGAGTAGTTCCTCACTTGTTAGGGTTCGGAATGGGGAATGTTTGGAAGATGAAAATCTCTCACCCCTTTCTTACCCGTTATACATTTTTATAGGACTCTATGCATATATACACACACCGCTCACTACGGCACCCTATCCCAAGAGGTAGCGGTGATATCATAGTTAAAGACCGGTTGTGTATGTTTTCTATGGAGGTTAGGGTAAAAGTTAAGAAAGGACGGACTAGGACCTAGAGAAAGAAACCTAGTTTCTTCCCGATCGTGCTAATCCCCTTTGTTAATTAGTACCATAATACCTAAATAATTCTTAATTAGGGCATAGAAAGCGGTGAGAATAATTGATTTTCCAAACTAACCTAATCATAACCCTAGCAATCTTTTTATAAACTTTTATCTCATTCTTAGATCTTAAAATAAAACCATCAATCTTTTGGATTTAACTCGTAAGAACATAAAGAAAAGGAATCCATCTCCCTGTGGACCGACCCGTACTCAACCGGCTAGATACCAAGTGACACCGTTCTTGATTGCGGTTAACTATTCTTTAATTTATCTTTTAAAAGCACACGCATAAAATCTCGTTCAATCAGGGACCCGCAAAATCTAGATGACAGCTTATCATTGATGAGACTGTCTCATCATTAATGAGATAGATTCTCATTAAGTAAGAAATCCTAAAAGGATTCTCATTTAATGAGAGGTCCCTCGGGCCAAGGAGTTAATCTCCTTTGAGAGCAGCGCTCTACAACAGAGTGACATCTGTCCACTCTAATCATGAGAGGAATAATATTCCTTAATCTTTTTTTATAAAAAAGAGCCATGCTCTGTGGAGATGATGGAGTCACCCATAAAAATCCCTAAAAAGCAAAGCTTTTAATGAATTGAAAATTCCAAGATCTTCAAGTTCTATGAGCAAACTCTAGGAGTTCTTTATGGAAGATGAACAGATCTATGATCTGAGAAGAGCAAAACTCTGTTAATGTGTAAAACCCTAAAACATCTTTTAGATCTATGATCTGAAAAGAGCACGGCTCTGTTAATGGGTAAAACCCTAAAATTTTTTTTTAAGATCTGTGATCTAAGAAGATCAAAGCTCTATTAATAAGTTTAATTCTTACCAAAGTTGGGCAGAGTTTTGACTCTTAAGAAGTTTCTTAAGGCAGAGAGCTTGGCTCTGAAGGAGAATTAATTCTCAAGAGAAAACAAGAAGATGGACAGAGGTCATCTCAAAGGGGCCAAAGATCCTATTTATAGACGGTGGAAGTCGATCCAACTTCCAAGACAATCTAACGGTGGAGAGGCCGCCACCGCTGCACTCACGTGTAAGCCACGTGAGCGCACCGGTGGGGAGGCATTTGTTTCCCCCAATAAGAGCAAAGCTCTGTTGAAATTTTGAAATTTGAAATGAAGCAGCGCTTCATAAAAGCACTTGCGCTAGCAGCGCCAGCGCTAAGAGTCAAATTCTTTGAGGCAACGCTTACGTGCAAGGCACGAGAGCACTGGTGCCAAGAACGCCAGTGCTAGAAGTCAAAGACTCTAATGCAGCGCTCACGTGCAAAGCACGAGAGCGCTAGCGCTAAGTGCGCTAGCACCAAGAGTCAAACACTCTGATGCAGCGCTCACATGCAAAGCACGAGAGCGCTAGCGATGGACTCAAATGTTCGCCACCTTTGGATCAAAGATCCAACAAAGATGATTAAAAATCATCAAATTACCAGAAAGAAAGTTCTGTTGAGGAAATACTCCTCAAATCTTTCCAAGAAGGAAAGATTGTCCTCTGAAAATCAGAGCACCGTTGGATCAAAAGATCCAATGGTGATTAAGAATCACCAAGATACAGAAAAAGTTCTGTATGGGAAAATATTTTCCCAATCTTGTTAAGTAACAAGAAAGATGTCTTCTGTAAAACAGAAAGCCCTAGGATCAAAGATCCAATGGTGGGAAACATCCCTAAATAAATTAGAGAAAATATCTCCCTAACTGATTCAATAAATTAGCCTCCCCTATATAAATGACCCAAGACTTTAAGTTGAAAAAAAAGAACCCCCCATAAGTTTCAAGTTCTCAGAAAAGAAAAAAAGAAGAGTAAGCTCTGAAAAGAAGAATTTCTTCAAGGTAAATAAAACAGAGAGATCAAAGAATCTCATCAAAAAATAAGAACTTAGTTCTTTTTCTAGATTATAGATCTACAAAGACAGAAGTCTTTCATAAGAGTAGAAAAGATTGGAGCATCTCATCATAAAAAAGGAGGGAGGGAAAAGAACTTAGTTCTCTTTAGATCACAGATCTATAAGTCAAAGACAAAGTCTTTCATAAAAAAAAATGAAGAGATCATAGCATCTCCTATTAAAATAAGAACTTAGTTCTTGGATCCACGAGACAAAGTCTCTTAATTCCCCGAGCACAAAATTGATCAGGAGCGCTTTGCACTCATTGGCTAGCGCTCAGCGCCAAGCACGCCACATGCTCCTTATATGGACGCTACTTAATAAAGAGCGCTCTGCACTCATTGGCTGGCGCTCAGTGCCAAGCACGCCACGTGCTCCTCATGCGTGCGCCATTTTCATAAGAAGCGCCTTAGCGCTCCAAGTCTGGCGCTCAGCACCAAGCGCGCCACGTGCTCCTCACGTGTGTGCTATTTCATAAGAAGCGCCTTAGCGCTCCTTGTCTGGTGCTCAGCACCAAGCGCGCCACGTGCTCCTCACGTGTGCGCTATTTCATAAGAAGTGCCTTAGCGCTTCTTGTCTGGCGCTCAGCACCAAGCGCGCCACATGCTCCTCACGTGTGCGCTATTTTATAAGAAGCGCCTCAGCGCTCCAGGTCTGGCTCTCAGCGCCAAGTGCTCTGTACATAAAGGCTCTGTACATAAACCGCTCTGCGCTACAAAGAGTGTTCAACACTCAATAAAAGACAAAAGAAAAAGGGGTGTCAGAACCTAAATTAATGCTCAGCATTATTGAACAAAAGAGGTTAAGCCCAAACAATTATTTAACACCCAAACAAATGTTCAACATCAAAATAAATGTTCAACGGTTTAATCAGAACTGAATGGGCTGAGCCCAAGTTGGCCACAAGATCCTAGCTCAGACCAGCTGAGCCCATATGCTCATAATTGGTCTTGGTCCCAAGTCTGACTACAGATCTCCCAACCAACCTTGGTTCAAGGGTACCTCTCTTCATTCCTCTGATATGTGTCGTTTTAATTCTTCAACGTCTTCACAGAGGTGATGGGTCCTGACAACCAGACACTCCATGGACTATGATGTCCTTAAAAATGTGGACTGCAACGTCCCTAAGATAAACTCTATAGACTATGACGTCTTTAAACTATGGACTATGATGTCCTTAAACTCTATGGACTATGATGTCCTTAAACTTATGGACCGCAACGTCCCTAAACTAAACTCTATAGACTATGACGTCTTTAAACTATGGACTATGATGTCTTTAAACTCTACGGACTATGATGTCCTTAAACTTATGGACTGCAACGTCCCTAAACTAAAACGATAGAGCCCAAATGCCCTGTTATCGGATCTAAATGATTCCAAACCCCCGTTGAGTAGATCTTAGTCTAAAATTAGACTAACGTATCCTTAACAAACGTTTAAGTTGATCTTAATCTCAATGAGATTAACGATTCTTAAACCCAACCCAAACCCAAATCTAAGAAAATACGGATTTGGACTAATCCACGTCCTACGGGCGACAACATAAATTAGTCTCCGTATACAATCTACGGGCAACCAAAAATAAAATAAACACACACGACACGAAGTGACCATCTGGAGAAGGAGAAAGTTATTACCATGATGCAGTAGCGTAATTAACTGCAGGGGCTTGCGCCTGCAGGGAAGAGCGTCCCCACAATCAAAAACCCCTCAAATGAGGGAGAATCTGACGAAGTCTGCTACAACGGCCGCATCTGTCTAAACCTCCGATACACGGTGCCATAAATCAATTTGGCATATTCAGAGAGGTAGACGGATAAAACCAAATAGCATCTGCCCCCAAATTCAGGCAAGACGAACCTACGCGGTTCTGTCTCTGTATTCGGCGGCGAACATTACTGATAAGAGTTATCAGTAGTTTCTGGAACCGTTAGGGCCAGACATCGGCATGACTTATCACATTATTGGGGGCTGACGTTTACCACTCCTAGACATGATATGCGACATATCAGACGAAGAGACCGGATTGTACGGTAGTGTTACTGATAGGCTTCATGGAGAGTATGGACAGGCTTGCTTGTTGATCTTCATATCGCTCAATACCCTGGTAGCCGTTACATCCATCTAGTACCGCTGACGGCTTATAGGTGACTGATGTGATCATCACCTACTGCTGGCGTATTGACGAGTCTTTAGAGTCCCACACAGAAGTTTCCTGGTTCAAGTGAAACAAAGTAGGGAACATATGTGATATGTATGTGGGCCTGATTAAAAAGTATTGAGGTAGATGGACAAGAGTATGATAGCTTGAATTGAATTCTCCGAGTGTAGGGATGTCTTTTACATACACGTAGGGGTATATGATCGATATTTGGAAGAAAGGTAGGAATGAAGAATAAAGACAATTTTTTATTGAGGGATGATGTGATTTCTAACATCTTTTCATGACTATTAAGATAGGGCTCATGACAACCGAAAAGCTAGTATAGTTGGAAACTCTAATTTTCAAAGTCTTTCTTTTACAATTCTTATCTTTAAATGTAACTTTCACGGTCTTACTTTTATTATGGGATTTTGTGGGTGCAATCCGCTGAAAACCCTCATGAGACAACAATCCTCCTACTAGGGACACCTAGAGGTTTAAAGGCTTATTGCACGTGCTCAGTGCAATCTTGTTGCCTACGAAAGTGTGCTAGTTAGTTTTTCTTTTTCTTATATTTTCTCCTTCTCTTTCTAATAAAACAAGTTTGTTCGAGACAACTAAAATTAAGTTTGGGGGAATTTGATCAGTCGAAAATATTGCATTTTTAACACATCAATTTCCCTACTCTTTGCAATCATCTAAAGGTGTTTGGTATAAATATAGCACATATTAGCAATTTTTCTGCAAAATACCAAATAACATGTGTTATACATTATAACCGGCATTTTTAGGGAAATTGAGTGTTTATTATTGCACACATGATCTTTTGTGAATCAACACTTGTCTCGAGATTTTGTGCAGGAAATTCCAGGAAAAAGAGCCGGAACTGCTTAAAAGTGCTGATAAAAATACACCAAGTCCAAGACTTGTGATCTGGCAGTAAACAAGAAAGATTTATAAAATTCCAGAGATCAGAAAAGTAACATGAGGCCAACACAAATTCAGCACAAGAAAATTCATGCACCAAGCTCCTCAAACGGCCGTGGATCCACGGCCGATCCGCCGCGGATCCGCGGCCGAGCCAACTCGTCGGAGGTTGGATTCCTTCCCGAGGCTTATCCTTTTACGGCCAAGATTTTTTAAAGTCCCTAGAAATCTTCAGAAGCTTCAGTTCAACAGCAAGTCTTCTCATGCAAGCTAGCTAACTACCTTAATCTAGAAGCTTCCTATAACCACCTAGCTTTCTATGCAAGCCTCATAACAACCAAGCTTCTCTTGTAAGCTAAATAAATCTAGAAGTTTCTTCTTAACTACCAACCTTACAAGGGAAGCTAAACTTAGCTTAGCTTCTAAAGGAAGTTAAACTTAGCTTCTATAGGAAGCTTAAGGAAATCACTATAAAAAGGGACCCAAGGCTTCATTAAAGAGGTTGTTCGGTAGTTGATTAGTTGTAGCAAGATCCAAATCAAAATCCACACAAATTGAGTGACACAATTTGATCCAAATCAAGATTCATCGAGTACCGATTCAAGCAAGCATTCAACGAGCCTTTTTGAAGCAACGCTGATCTTCATCCGAGCAAGTGATCCACGACGATCCGCGACTCAAGAAGACGATGCGAAGCTAGTTCAATGATTTAGTTCTCTCCTCAATTCTTGTAGTCTTTGAGTGAATTGTAACGAAACATCGATTTATAAAAGGTGAAAATTCTTGATTTTGCTTTTCTTTACATTCGATGCATTATGAAGAGTTATCAATTCTTGATTGTTTTCTTTTTCATGTTGTTTGAGTGAAAACTCCGCTTGTGGAGGAATCGAGAAAATAGATAGATGATGATGATTAAATTCTTGAACGATTCTTAAGTCTTATGAGTTTTATAAACTTTAGAAAATTGAATCAACGACGACCTAGTTTTGAGCGAGATGCTTTCTTGAATGTTTTCGCTCCAAATTAGAGATCAACGATTGATGATTGAATTTCCTAGAGGCTAGAATTTGAATGCTAATCAACGAAAGGACAAGGGATGATGATGAAGAAACCCTAGTTTCTTCAATAGATTCCTAATTCTCGTTGATCGTCATCGATCTAGCAACAAATCATCAATAGATAAGAATTTGTAATCATAATTCTTCATCATCACTATCGATTGGATCGATTCCTATGAGCCACTTTACAAATCTTGATAATTCATTCGATTTGGACAATTCTTGATTCTTGATCTTTATTTTCTTGATGATTCTTGCAACTAAATTTCATAAATCTTGAATCAATTTTCTTTTATCTTTTAATTTTCGACTCAACTAAAACAATAGCGAGAAAATCTCACTTTCTCAGTGGACGATCCATTCTCATTGACGAAACTATAATAGACGCCGTCAATTGATTGCGGTATAAATTTCTTTGGTTGTGAAACATTCTAAACACGACACGGAAATGATCAATCAACATCTTAGATTCAAAACTCTGGTGCTGCTTCATTGTGACACATGGAGATTTAGTTGATATATGGAATCTTCATATCTTTTCTGATTCTCTGCCAGTATTAATTCTTTCATTTTATTTAACTTTATCGGCAGACTTTTGATTACCAACATCTCAACATCTCGATCTCCTAACCTGAGTTAAAGCTTGCACAATATCTCAATGAATCATGTTAGTAATATTTGGTATTTTTTAGATATTATCCTAACCATTTGATATGATATTATATTTTAAGAATATTGATTAAGGATATTTGATATGATATGCATATTTAAATTATCAAAATATTATATAAATATTATATGCATACATTTTCCTTCATAATATTAATTATAATATAAACATATGGTAAATAGTATTTTGCAGATAAACCCCAAATATGTTTTATATTTATAATAAACACCTTCTATTATTTAAGAATAGTAAGGAAAATGTTATATCAAAAGTGCAGTTTTATCGACTGAACATGACCTAACTATCATTGTGTGATAATTTTGACGGAAGCCGACCAAAATTACCACACTTTAGAAGGTATGCAGAAACTTGGCAAGTTTTTGCCCCAAGCGTCTTATGACCTTGACAGATGCCAACAAATCATAAGTCACAAATCAAGTTCTACACGTCATTATCATGATTAATTTAGACCCATCGGTACTTGCCCTTGACGGATGCCAATAAGGCTGTACGACTGTCCTAGATTAATGTATTTCTATACTACAGAAAAGTAACACATAGCTACTGCACACTATATCTTGACGAATGCCAACAAACATAGTTCGAATACTAGGCGCTACTGATTAGAATGGATTTCGCGTGTCGTATTAAATTTTAAAGTACTGCAATCAAAATGGGGTCGTGTGTAGTGAGCCAAAATGAATACGGGGCGTCCGCAGAGAGATGGTAGGATTTTAGTCTTATATTAACGAATTAAGTTCGTAAAATGGAGTTGGTTATTATACTAAGTGTTGTAAACGATATGTTCAAAGAAAATTGACTTGTTAAGAGTAGGTTTATGTTAGTTTAAGTTAGGATAATGTTTACTGTTCTCCGCCGAAAACCAGGAAGACTGGCGTCTTGCCTGAATTTGGGGGCAGATGCTATTTGGTGCTATCCGTCCACCTCTTATGACACCATGTATCGAAGATTTAGACGTATGCGGCCGATGTAGCAGATTTCGTCAGATTCCCCCTCATTGAGGGGTTTTTGATTGTGAGGACGCTCTTCCCTGCAGGCGCAAGCCCCTGCAGTTAATTAAGCTACCGCATTGCGGTAACCACTTTCTCCTTCTCCAGATGGTCACTTCGTTTCGTGTGTATTTGTTTTGTTTTTGGTTGCCCGTGGATTGTATACTGAGACTAATTTATGTTGTCGCCCGTAGGGCGTGGATTAGTCCAAATCCGTATTTTCTTAGATTTGGGTTTGGGTTGGGTTTAAGGATACGTTAGTCTCATTTGAGACTAAGATCAACTTAAACGTTTGTTAAGGATATGCTACACTAATTTTTAGACTAAGATCAACTTAACGGGATCGTTTAGATCCAACAAAAGAGCATTTGAGCTCTATTTTTAGTTTAAGGACATTATGGTCCATAATTAGTTTAAGGACATTACGGTCCAAGGTTAAGAACATCATAGTCCAAGGGTTTAAGGACCCCACAGTCCAAGGTTAAGGACATCATAGTCCATGGGTTTAAGGACCCCACAGTCTATGGAATATTTGGTTATCGGGACCCGTCACCTCTCTGAAGACGTTGAAGGATTACAACGACAAATATCAATGGAGTGAAGAGATGTACCCTTGAACCAAGTTTGGTTAGGGGATCTGTAGTCTAATTGGGACTAAGATCTGAGATTTATGAGCATATGGGCTCAACTAGTCTGAGTGAGGGATTTATGGCCAACTTGGGCTCGGCCCACTCAATCAAATGTTAAACATTTGACAATGCTGAGCATTGATTTGGGTTCTGACAGCCTTTCTGTCTTTTATTGAATGCTGAGCATTCATCATAGCTATAGGTCTTTACTTATAAAACAATTTATGTTCTTTCAGTGCACACATGAGAAGCACGTGGCGCGCTTGGCGCCAATCAAAGAGCGCATAGCGCTTCTGCTGGGTAGTACACACGTGAGGAGCACGTAGCGTGCTTGGCTCTATGCGCCAGTCCAAAGAGCGCAAAGCGCTTCTGTTCAAGTAGCGCACACGTGGGAAGCACATGGCGCGCTTGGCGCTGAGCGCCAGTCCATGAGCGCAAAGCGCTAGTTTATGAGCGCAAAACGCTATTTGTTCAGTGGCGCACACGTGACAAGCACGTGGTGCGCTTGGCGCTGAGCGCCAGCCCAAGAGCGCAAAGCGCTATTTGATCAGCGTTATGATCTGAGAAATAAATTCTCGTTTATAAGAGACTTTGACTCAAGATTCTAAGAACAAAAGTTCTTATTTTATAGGAGATGTTTTAATCTCTTATTTTGATGAAAGGCTTTGCCTTTATGGATCTGTGATCCTAAGAGAATTGAATTATTCTCCCCCCTCTTTTATAATGTGATGTTCATGATCTCTTTTTGTAAAAGACCTTAGTCTTATATATCTATGATTTGTGAGAAGAATTATGTTCTTCTTCTTATTTTTTTATGATGAGATTCTTTGATCTCTTTGTGAAAGACCTTGGTTTTATAGATCAATGATCTTAGAAAAGAAGTAAACTCTTCTTTTTATATGAGACGATTTCGTCTTTCTGTTCTTTTTACTTTGAAGAAAAGTTCTTCTTCTTCCGAGGGCTTGCCTTTCTTTCTGAGATTTCTCGAAGTTTTTAGGGGGGTTCCTCTCTCTGTTTTTCTATCTGTTTCTGTATCTCTCCTTGAGACTTGAAGTCTTAGGTTCTTTATATAGGGCAAGCTGATTTGTTCAATTAGTTAAGAAGATCTTTTCTCCAATTGATTTGGGGATTTCCTCACCGTTGGATTTTTGATCCAAGGGCTTCTGATTTACAGAAGGCAATCTTCTTGTTTTTAACAAGATTGGGAAATTTTTCCATACAGAATTTATTCTGTATTTTGGTGATTTTTAATCGCCTTTGGATCATTGATCCAACGGTTCTCTGATTTACAGAGCACAATCTTCTTGTTTGGAAAGATTTTGAGGAATCTTTCCTTAACAGAATTTTATTCTGGTTAATTGATGATTTATCATCTTTATTGGATCTTTGATCTGACGGTGGGGAGCTTTTAGTTCCAACGCTAGCTCACTCGTGCTTTACACGTAGTGCGCTGCTTAGAGTGCATCGCACTTAGCGCTAGAGCACATGTGCTTTCCATGTGGTGCGCTGCTTTGAGTGCAGCGCTCTTAGCACTAGCGCACACGTGCTTTGCACATGGTGCGCTACTTGGGGTGCAGCGCACCTGGCGCTGGTATGAAGTGCTGCTTCATTTCAAAATTTGAAATTTGAACAGAGGTTTGCTCCGATTGGGGGAAACAAATGCCCCCCACCATTGCGCTTACGTGGCCCACACGTGAGTGCAGCGGTGGCAGCATCTGCACCCTTGGATCAACTCAGAAGTTGAAACGGCATCTCAGTGCCTATAAATAGGACCCTTGGCCCTTGAGATGATTTCTGTTCATCTTCTTTCTTTCTGAGAATTTTAATTCTCCTTTAGAGCATAGCTCTTTGTCTTAAGAATTTTTCTAAGGACAGAACACTATCAAAATTTAGGTAAAGATTAAATCTTTTAAAGAATTATTTAATAATCTAGGGTTTCACCCATTAACAGAGTTTTGCTCTTCATAGATCTTCGATCTAAAGAAAACCTTTTTAGGGGTTTATTAACAGAGCTTTGCTCTCTTGAAATCATAGATCTGAAGAGATCTTTCTTAGGGTTTCTTAACCCATTAACAGAGCTTTGCTCTTTTCAAATCATAAAGATTTGTTAATCTCTTATGAAGAACTCTTAAAGTTTGTTCATGGATCTTGAAGATCATGGAATTTTATATAAAAATTTTATTTTAAGTTTTCTGATGGGTTATTCCATCACTTTTACAGAGCAAGGCTTTTAGAATTTTCTTGAGGAATTTTATTCCTTTCATCATCAGAGCTGACAGATGTCACTCTGGTGAAGAGCACAGCTCTCAATGAGAGATTTACTCCTTGGCCCGAGGGCCCTCATTAAATGAGAATCTTTTGAGGATTTCCTCGTTTAATGACAGTCTCATCAAATGATGAGATTGTTTTATTACTGATGAACTATCATCTAGATTATGTGGGTCCCCTTTGGTCCTTTTTCACTGTATTGCAGTGCGGTACGGATTTAAAGTACTTAGTGATGGAACATAATCTGTAGCATTGGCGGATGAAAATTTATTCTTTTCCGCGCAGGTACTATGTCTTTCGACACTTCCTTCCCGTTCGTCCGTTCGGAAGACTGATTCCCCGCAGCACCAGTGGACCGAGAAGTTTTTGCACTGATCAAAGACCATGATCCGGAGCATAAGAATCTTCATCTATGGGGAACATGGTACAACCAAATCATCAGGGGTCGATGGAGCTTTTCTTGCGCGGTACCCTCAGAGCCCATTTTGGCAATCTCTTACGCTGACCCACCCCCGGTGAATTATGCAGTGGAGGAGATTAATTGGACTTCATATGGTCTCCTTCAGCAATCTATGGCTGCGATAGCCGTACAGCCTCCAATGGCGTTGGATATCCTAGGAATGCGTATATGCCAGGGTGAGTCGTGCCCTTGAGGACAGCCATACAACATAGGCTTAACTCCCCATCACCCAGCCGGATATTTGCAGTGGGCCCGGTACATTCTGTCCGCCAAGAGGTTGCAGTTGCTGAGGCTTGGGTTGTATCCCGCTGTTTACGTTTCTCTTTTTCAGTTCTCCACGCCTCCTGCATTGTGGGTAAAAGCCTTTTTTGGAATAATGGAACATTCCAACTCACACCTTCCTTTTGTTGGATCGGGAAGTCTCCATCTCTTTAGAGGAGTTAACGGAGATTTCTGGCTTGCCTGTTAGAGGGGAGCATTATAAGGAACTACTTCCTCATGATGAGTACGTCTTTGCCGCCAAGTCGGTGATGATGGGCCTTACCCCAGACAACGCCATTCAACATCAATCACCAAGTTTGATTAAGGTGTTGAATATATACGGGGGCTTATTTCTCGAGTTTGGGAGCCGTGAGGTTAATTTTACGGATTTTATCGCTCGTTTTCTCCGCTCGGAAGTACTGTCGAAGGAAGCCGCGAAGTTCGCCAAACTTGACGATCCTTTTGTCTTAGGTTTGGGCAACCTGCCGACGGCGGAGGCGGATCAGAAGAGTTTCTTTCTTCCCGACACCCCGGTTGTCCCTTTTGCAGAGCTTACAGCTACTGGGATCGACGAAGAAACATTCTTTTTGGGGTTTCTCGGGCTATGGCTAAGCTGGTTTGCGCTTCCGATGCACCCTCGCCGTATGAGGCCGTCCGTCTTCTACCCAGCGCATCGAATGGTTATTGGGGTAAAAGTGTCCATCGGGGTCGCTGGGTTAGCCCATTTGTATCACGACCTTAGCCTAGTGGCAGATACTACTCAACCGGGGGTGCAGCCCGTGAATGTCTCAATGCATTACTTCACCTCGTAGCTCGAGTTGCATGTGCTTGGCGCCTTTGGAATTCATAAAAGGCGCTTTTTTTATGAAAGATATAACTTTCCTCGACTGCTGCGGCTGGTTAACGCTTCTATTTTGGAACCGACTCCATGAGGGGCTCGGGGTTTACTCCTTCGCCCGCGTACCGTCGGGGATGGCATGACTTTTGTTGACATGGTTTTAATTATCGGCAAAGAATCCGCGAAGGCGGTGCAACCGCTGCGGAACACCTTTAAAGATGGCACCTCTACTTTGGAAGCTCAGGAGATTCTCCACCTATATTCGATCAGGCTGGGCTTTCTGGTGTTTAGGCAGAATGATGCGGCGTTGTTTATGAGATACAACCCGCATAGTTTTGCCCAACAATCTAGCTACAATCGGGGTGTTCCACTTGAAGCCTTTCTAGCTTAGCCGCCCGCCACAGAAGAAGGCATCCGCAGCGCGCTACACCATTTCATGAGGCTCAACACCGGTTCTAACTTTTTTATCAGTGAGCCAACTGCGTCCCAAAGGTGTTGAACGTGTACGTGGCATGGTACCAGCATGCGATGGGTGCTGTCATCAGGGAGGAAAAGAAGTTGTTGCTTGATTGTAAGGGTGCAGCTCCTGCTGGTAATCCAGCTATTCCTTTGAAGCAACGGACCGTCGTTTGTCCTCCTTTGAGAGAGGTTGCTGCAGTTGTGGTCCCGCGCATTATGCCTGAGCTGCCGCTACCCCATGCTCCCATTGAAGTGGAAGTTATGGCTTCCCCTAAGTCCGGATTAGGTGCAGAGATTGGGACTCGCCGCCCGAAGTTGCCCGCTAAGCGCAAGCTCGTGTTACCGGCGACCGGTACTCGCTCGCAGAAGAAGAAAAAGTCGATTCTTTCTGTAGTCGTTTTACTCGGCCAGGAGCCTCATGCTCCTTATAGCGAGGGCCTAAGCGAATATGGGACAAACGAAGGCTTATTCATGGCACCGGATGATACCGACCTCGAGGCTGCTATTGCAGCTTCCGAGCGATTAGCTAGCCACCAAGCAGGACTGGTCATCCTTGCGCAGTCAGGTAGACTTCAGTCGTATCTTTTCGCTGTTATGTTTTTTTTATTACCATGTTTTGGCTGACACTTCTTCATCCACAGGCATCTCCACTGAAGAGGCTCTCGCAGCTTCTCTCAAGACTTTTAAGGAGGAGGAAAGGCTTCGTGCTTCCTTAGGCATTGGTACATTTCAGCTCACCGCACCTCCATTCCTGTTTTTATGGGGAAAATAACTCTTCTTTTCCATCTTTTTGCAGGGACTACCTTGACTCAGGTTATCCCGAGTGCAGTGCCAACTTCGCAGGGCGGTGCGGAGACGCTTCCAAGGCCGGCTTCCGAAGTCCCAGCTCCGTCAGTATTGCCAAAAGAAACTTCACTTAAGCAACTGATGACGGATGCCATAATGGCTCCAGAGGTAGCTCCTGGCTTGCACGATGACGTCTCCTTGACGGAGGTCTTAAGAAGATCAGCTCTCACGGCCCAGGTAGAATGGAAGCGCAAGAGGCGTGCAGCGAGAGAACGTAATGCCGCCCTAACTGTAGGTGCAGGCATGAGTGTTGCTTCCCCTGTCCCTGTTTCTTCAGAGGGTGCTCCGGTCACCCTGTCTACCACTCATAGACAGGCGGCACACGCGGCTCGGGTAGCAATTGAAAAGATGATCTAAGGTAACGTAACATTGGGTCATTTTATTAGAGTTTTAATCTTCAGATTCTCATATATCATACCCTGCAAGGCCAAGTTCGAGTGAGGAGGTGGCAGGCGAGATGACGGCAACTACTGAGCCCGAAGCGGCTACTCTATCTCAGGAGTCCGGGACTGCTCCGATTGCCACTCTTTCCACTTGTAGTTCCCTGCCATCGCCTGGCATTGCGAGTGTCACGACGGCCCTCGTGGAATCAGGGGACGAAGCCATGGGAGGTGAAACCATCCCCGCGAATGAGATCGAAGAAGTCATGATGCTCGGCGATGCTTCCGTCACCGTTTTGGCTGATGACCTGTCTGGTAGGTCTTGGGTCGCTGCATTCTTTTCATTTTTTAATCCTTTCTGATGACATTTTGTTCCTTTCAAATGTAGGTGTAGTGAGCGCTGAGGTTGCGACACCCGAAGAAGCACCACCAGCTACCGCTCTGACGGTTGATGCCCCTTCGTCTCCTCTTATATCTTCTCGAATGTTGGAAGGTATGGGTTTGTGATTAGTTTAAATTAGGGATATCATTTTCCGTGTACTGACCATGTATCATCGTGATCTTGCAGGAGTTCTTTTTGATCACCTGTATCAGGTGCTGAACCCGCATTTCTCCTTCCAGTCGGAGATTAGTTTGCCTGCTGGTGCCGGTGAGTATCTTTTCTAACCGATGTCTTTTCTTTTCTTTAATGGGAAACCATGTCATTGCTAATTCTTCTTTGCACTACTTGTAGCCTTACAAATTGAAGGAGGTGACGTGGGTATCGTCACGCCACCGGTACTCCCAGCGCTGCCCCCTGTTGCAGCCGGTATAGTAGACTCTATTGTTTGTGTATTTTTTCTTTATTTCTTGAGCCGACTTCTGATTATGATTTTTTTTGCAGCGGTCACACCGACTCCATCTCCGTTCGAGTCTCGCATCATAATGCCGGCAGGGCCTTTTTCTAGACGTCCATTTTCAAAAGGCACTGTGACCAGTCTGCGTATGTTGAGTGACTACATCGAGGAGCTTGACGAGGAGGCCCCTACATTCGCTACAGATTTTGCTGCCGAGGTTAATCCAATGTTGGCGACGCTTGTGAACTTCTATAACGAGGGCTTAGTTGGGTCTTGGGTTAACCACTGCAGGAAGATTGAGGCCTGCCTGCATGAGCTTGAGCTTAGGCGTCCTGCTCCTAAGATTCTGGTTTTGAACTCCCAGCGGGCTGTATGGGTTGAGCAGAGCGTGTCCTTCCTCCGCCATTTCGAACAAGAAGCGAACTTGAGGCGGAAGGAACGTAAGGAGGCTTCAGGTGAATCTTCCTGGCTGCGCGCCCAAGTTGAAGCGAATGCTGCCCAACTGAGAGCCTTCTTTGAAAATTTGCAGCGATGCATTTCGGACGTACTGGCATTGAGGTGGAAGCTCAACTCCATTGAGCGGATTATGCAGAGTCGCAAAACTGCCCAGCGGGAAATCGATGAGAAGGTTTCATCATGTTTGCAGCAAAGGGCTCAAGTCGAAGCGGAGCTGGCCGCAACGGCTGACCATGAAAAGGAATTAAAAGGAGTGCACGAGCAACTTGCTGACTTCTTGAAAATGCTTCCTTCTTAATAGCTGTTTTGCATAGATTGAACGCTTATAATGTTTGAATAACATGTATCCATTTTTTTTCTTCTTTCATATGATTCAACTTGTAATCCATTGAATTCATGAATAAAAGATATACATTTTTTGTTCTACCGTTGCTTTCTTCTCTTTGCCCTGTCATTGCCATGTGATTTTAGCAAGTGTGGCCTGTAGATAGTAAGTGACGGTCCATCTTGGACTCTTTGCAGGGTAACGATGGCTTAAGAAATAGGTTCAGGTCTGCTGCCTAAGACTTTTCAATTTTATGAGCCGTGTGGGTCTCATAAAGACTTTTCTCCCTACGATTCGAGAGGATCTCGCAAATGTCTTTTCTCCTTAGGAATCATGTGTATTCCTAAGTGCGTTTTCTATTGAGAGTCGTAAGGATCTCACAAGAGAATTTTCTCCTTACAAGTCGAAAGGACTCGTAAGTGATTGATGAGTTGACCTGCTCCCGAGTCAAAGCATTGCTTTGGCAGGGAGTTCGAGGGTTTACTCTGGCTGTTTCCCACGGAGTCAGGATTGACTTTGGCCGTGTTCGACGGGGCCAGGAGGGGTTGACTTTATCTGCATTTCAAGATGTCAGGGGTTGACTTTATCCGCATTTCACGGTGTCATGGGTTGACTTTATCCGCATTTCACGGTGTCAGGGGTTGACTTTATCCGTATTTCACGGTGTCACGGGTTGCACTGGCCGTTTCCCACGGGGTCATGATTTATCTTAACCGTGTTATACGAGACCAGTAGGTGCTCTGGTTGTTTCCCACCGGGTCAGGATTGACTTTAGCCGTGTTCTACGGGGCCAGGATTTTCTGTGGGCATTTCCTACGGGATCAGGATTGACATTATCCATATTCTACGAGGCCAGGATTTGCTCTGGGTGTTTCCCACGGGATCAGGATTGACATTAGCCATGTTCTACGGGACCAGGAGGTGCTCTGGACGTTTCCCACGGGGTCAGGATTGACATTAGCAGTGTTCTACGAGACCAGGATTTGCTCTCTCTCGGTTGTCTGTGAACCATCGAGGTTTGGAACAGGGACTTTGCCATGGCTCCAAGGTTTATTGTCGCGTATGAATCCTGTTGGAATGAGGATGAATGCTATTGGTGATTTCTAGGCTGTCTGTGAACCGTCGAGATTTGGAACAGGGACTTTGCCATGGCTCCAAGATTGATTGTCGCGTCTGAATCCTATTGGAATGAGGAGGAACGCTATTGGTGATCTCTAAGCTGTCTGTGAACCATCGAGATTTGGAACAGGGACTTTGCCATGGCTCCAAGGTTGATTGTCGTGTTTGAATCCTACTGGAATGAGGAAGAATGCTGTTGGTGATCTCTAGGCTGTCAGTGAACCGTCGAGATTTGGAATAGGGACTTTGTCATGGCTCCAAGGTTGATTGTTGCGTCTGAATCCTGCTGGAATGAGCAAGAACGCTGTTGGTGAGATCTCGGCTGTCTGTGAACCGTCGAGATTTGGCTTCTTTTTCTGATGGAGCCTAGTAAGAAGGTATGGTTCTCTCTTTGTTTGTGCCCCTGGATTGTATACAAGGATTGATATGATCTCACCTGCAGGGAAAAAAGTTTCATTTTATATATTTTTCTTTCCGCAATGCTCTATCATTTCAGCTTTTATATCGCGAAAGTCGTGATTGCCCAATCATTTTGGATATTTTTCGCGGTGCTCAATCATTTTGGCTATTTGTTTTATTGACTCGCTGATTTTTATTGCGAGTTACCCAACCATTTCGGCTATTTTGTATGCATATATTTTACTTGCTAATTTTGTTGCAAGTTGCCCTATCATTTCGGCTATTTCATATGCATTTGTGTCTCGCTGGCTTTTCGCCGTAAGTTTGGGATTTGACACCGATTTAGGCATCGACATCGCTGCAACTGGGATATTGCCAAGAGTGAATCATCGTTTGCCTCTGTCAATGTCGAACAAAGGTGGCTTAGCGAACAGGGTTAGGATCCTGTCGACTAAGGCTTTTAACTTCATGAGCCGTATGGGTCTCATGAAGGTATTTCTCTCTACGAGTCATGAGGATCCCGTAAGTGCGTTTTCTCCTTGAAAATCGTGAGGATTCCCAAGTGTATGGTTTCTCGTAAGTCGTAAGGGTCTTACGAGAGTGTTTTCTTCTTTTAAGTCGAGAGGACTTACAAGTGTCGTTCACCGTGTGAGCAAATCCCTAGTCGCGGGTGGGACTCTGTTAGGGAAATGTTTATTCGTGCTATTGGATTGTATACAAGGGTCAATATTGAACCGCTTGTAGGGCAGCATTGGAAATTGTGATGGCTTAAGAACAGGTTCAGATTCCTGTAGCTTAAGTCTTTTGAACCCTGTGAGCCGTGAGGGTCTCAAAGGGGAATTCTCCTTACGAGTCGTGAGGATCTCGTAAGTGTAATTTCTCCTTAGGAATCGTTGGGATCCCTAAGTGTGTTGCTCCCTTGTGAGTCGTAAGGATCTCACACAGGTATTTTCTCCTCACAAGGTCGAGAGGACCTTGCAAGTGCCTTTTAACGAGATTGCGCCATTTCGGGTTTTCACAAACTCACTGGCAGTCCTGTTGTTTTTACTCACGGAGCCCTTTCGAGTTTTCATCTGTTCCCATTTCGCTTGTGGACGTACCCCTTTTTTTAACATGTCTTCCTGGGGACGGCGCGGTTTGGTAGTAGTTTAACGACGTTTCGGTAAATAGCCAGTTTTAGGACATAGTAGTCCATCGTTAGTTTAAGGACGTTTTGGTCCGTAGATAGTTTTATGACATAGTGGTCCATTGTTAGTTTAAGCACGTTTCGGTCCGTTGTTAGTTTAGGAACGTTTCGGTCCGTCGTTAGTTTAAGGACGTTTCGGCCCGTTTGCCGGCTACTACTTATAGAGTTTGGGTTTAGGAAGATAGCGAGCGGACATAGGCGTCGTCATCTATCGTTGACCTAGGCCGTGACTCGTCAGGCGTAGTATTTTTTTAGGAAGCGACCGTTTATTGTCCTGAAAGGTCTTTCACCATGCATGTCCATGAGTAGATAGGCTCCACCCTTGTAAACTTTGTCTTTGATATACGGGCCTTCATAGTTCGGCTCGAATTTCCCCCGCTTGGCACGATTGGGGATCATGGGTCTTTTGACCACTAGCACGAGTTCGCCTTGGCGGAATGTTCTTGGCCTAGTCAATCTCTCGTATGAGCGTGTCATCTTTGCTTTATAAGCCTCCAGGTTTTGTTGCGCCATGAGCCGGGTTTCATCAAGGGCGTCGAGCTCCTCAAACCGAAGGTGAGCATTTTCTTTGTCTGTTAGCTTGTAATGAACCGCCACTCGTAGGGAGGACAGCTCTATCTCCAAGGGGAGTACCGCTTCAGTGCCGAATACCAATGAATACGGCGTTGTGTTTGTGGCCATTTTGAATGTGGTTCGATACGCCCAGAGAGTTTCATGCAGTCTCTCGTGCCAGTCCCTCTTATTTCTGGACATCGTCTTCTTTACGATCTTCATCAAGGTCTTGTTGAAAGCCTCAGCTAGACCGTTAGCTCGAGAATTATAGACCGAAGAGTATCTCCAGTTTATGTTATACTGTTGTGCGAAGCGGCTGATTTTATGGCTTCTGTAGGACGGCCCGTTATCGGAGATAATCCGTCGCGGAGTGCCGAACCGATAGATGACATGTGTCTTGAAAAAATGGAGAATATTCTCCGTCTTCACTTCCCTTAGCGGTACTGCTTCTGCCAATTTAGAGAAGTAATCAGTTGTCGCCAAAATGAATCGATGTCCTTTGGACGATGCTGATTCGATGTGCCCGACTATGTCGGTTCCCCACATTTCGAACGGCCAGCTAGCCACCGTTGGATGTAGTGGATTTGGATGCTGGTGGATAAAGTCCCCGTGAATTTGGCACAAGTGGCATTGCTTCCCGTATTCAAGGCAGTGTTGGATCATCGTGGGCCAATAGTAGCCCATCCTTTTGATCTTCAGGTTCATCTTTGGCCCGGCTTGATGAAAACCGCAGAGTCCATCATGAGTTTCTCGGATGACTCTCTTTGGTTCTTCCGGCCCCAGGCATCTTAGCCATAGAGAGTCGAACGATCTCTTGTACAGAGTATCATTGACGAAGGCGAAAGACAGAGCTCATTTCACGAGCGATGTCTTGAGGACGCATCTTCAGGCATTCGACGGGATTTGAAGTAGTCTATAAAGACTTCTCTCCAATCCTTGACCTTTTCCTAGTCCTCTATCTGTAGGGCTGCTTGCTTGGTCGCTTCTTTTTCTTCAAACGACTCCGAAGATATTTCTGTTGGTGCAAGAACCCGACGGCTTTGTACCACGATCCTTACATTATCGAGGTTTTCGTCAGCCAGTTCTTTAGCGAGTTTGGCTAACGCGTCTGCTTTCCTATTTTCCGCACGCGGTATGCTTTCCAGGACGTAGGTGGGAATTTGAGCCAGCAATTTTTGCACTTTCTCACCGTACTTTACCAACTCTGGTTTGCACGTTTGATAGTCACCGTTTACTTGACTAACGACCAGTTGGGAGTCTCCGTATATGACGAGGTTTTCGATTCCCATGTCGACAGCGATCTCAAGACCTGCTATCAAAACTTCGTATTCGACTTTGTTCTTTGTCCTCGGTTCTGTTAAGGAAAAGTCAAAGCGTATTATCCCTCCTTGTGGGGTCACGAAGATGAGGCCTACCCCAGATTTGATTATGGGGGTTCTTTGTTTGCGCTTCTTCAAGGAGGATGCTCCATCGAAGTAAAGTTCCCACCGGGTATCATTCTCTCTTCTCTCCCCATCGATCGTGTCAAACGTGTGCTCGTCGGGCAATTCACAGTTCAAAGGAGAGTCGGCAGGTATCGGATGCTCAGCGAGGAAGTCGGCGATGGCCTGGCCTTTCACTGCCTTGAAGGATCAGTATATCACTGAGAATTCCATTAAGAGTAGGGCCCATTTAGCGAGCCGTCTCGTCAATATGGCCTTTGACATCAAATACTTGAGAGGATCCACTTTTAATATGAGGTGGACCTCATGCACCAAAGCATAGTGTCTAAGCTTCGTTATAGCGAAGATTAACGCCAGGCAATGTTTTTCGATTGGGGAGTAATTGTTTTCTGCCCCCAGGAGAACTTGGCTCAAGTAGTAGAGGGCTCTCTCCTTCCCTTGGTCGTTTTCTTGTGCCCACAGCGCGCCTAAGGAACCTTCGAGGGCTGTTGTATACAGGATGAGGGGCTTTTCCTTGACCGGGGCGGTCAGTACCGGCGGATTCTGCAGGTATTGCTTAATTTCGTCCAGTGCGCTTTGGCATTTGCGATCCCAGACGAACGGAGTTCCCTTCTTCATTAGGTGACTGTAAGGACGACACTTGTCGGAAAATTGGCTATGAATAGCCGGATATACACGATCTTTCCTTGAAGAGACCGCAGCTGCTTTAGAGTTCTTGGCGGAGGCATTTCCAGCTTCTCTTTTATAGCGTTATCCATTGGTGGAGAAGATCTTTCCAGCACAGCAGTCGGCGAATTCCTGCGCACCCTGTTAAGTTGTTCAAAGCTGTTCCTGGTTGGAACAACAGCATCAACTTCCACCATTGGAGCTGGCGGAGTCAGTCCAGAAAGGGAATTGCCCCCAGCTTTCCTCACTCGGGACCAGTGGCGACGTCGAGCATGTCGTGCGGCCGGGATCACCTCTACTGTTGGACCTGCTTTTCCATGCCCCCTGTTCTGATGAGAGTCTGTTTTTGGCACTAGCCTGTCAAAGATAGATGCTCGTTGAGAGGGAATGGTCAACCTGTCAAAAGACGACCTTCGAGTAGGGGGAGCAGCTTGGAAGACCTCCACTGTAGCAGGAGTTGGAGTGTCCTTCTCTGGTATTGCGAGCCTCTTTGCGAGCCCACCTGAGTTTTGACCCAGCCTGTCGAAGACTGAGTCATAGGAGTTGGACGACCCGCTGAGAGGGGCCGTGGTAGTTGCAAGTCGATCAAAGACCGACTTCTTATTAGCTTCTTGAGATGGCATAGGAGCGCTGAAGCTCATTGGAGGGATCATGGTCCCAAAGAATAGCCCAGTGGTGGCTTGGGTCACTTGTTCCACCAGCATTGTGAAAAGGGAGGCCGCTTGGGGCCCGTAGGTTACTTCTCTAGATGAGGCGGAACGGGAATTGCAGTTGGAACAGTTAGAGGCTATTGATGTTCTTTTATCTGAACGGGAGCAGAACCAAATCTTAGTACCTCGTACCTAAGGGCAACCATATTAAACCGCGATTCATTCGCGAGTACGACACACGAAGTGTGGAGTGGAAAGAGGAAAAGGTCCCACCGGGCATGCCAGAATCTGTTCTTCGCCGAAAACCGGGAAGACTGACGTCTTGCCTGAATTTGGGGGCATATGCTATTTAGTGCTATCCATCTACCTTTCCAAAGATGCCAAGTTGATTTATGACACTATGTATCGAAGGTTCAGACAGATGCGGCCGATGTAGCAGACTTCGTCAGATTCCCCCTCATTGAGGGGTTTTTGATTGTGGGGACGCACTTCCCTGCAGGCGCAAGCCCCTGCAATTAATTACGCTACCACATTGCGGTAACCACTTTCTCCTTCTCCAAATGGTCACTTCGTGTCGTGTGTGTTTGTTTTGTTTTTGGTTGCCTGTGGATTTTATACGGAGACTAATTTATGTTGTCGCCCGTAGGGCGTGGATTAGTCCAAATCCGTATTTTCTTAGATTTGGGTTCGGGTTGGATTTAAGGATACGTTAGTCTCATTTGAGATTAAGATCATCTTAAACGTTTGTTAAGGATACGTTAGTCTAATTTTTAGACTAACATCAACTTAACGGGATCGTTTAGATCCAACAAAAGAGCATTTTGGCTCTTTTGTTTAGTTTAGGGACATTGCGGTCCATAATTAGTTTAAGGACATTACGGTCCAAGGTTAAGGACATCATAGTCCATGGGTTTAAGGACCCCACAGTCCAAGGTTAAGGACATCATAGTCAATGGGTTTAAGGACCCCACGGTCCATGGAATGTTTGGTTATCGGGACCCTTCACCTCTCTGAAGACGTTGAAGGATTACAATGACAAATATCAAAGGAGTGAAGAGATGTACCCTTGAACCAATTTTGGTTAGGGGATCTGTAGTCCAATTGGGACTAAGATATGAGATTTATGAGCACATGGGCTCAATTAGTCCGAGTGAGGGATATATGGCCAACTTGGGCTCAGCCCACTCAATCAAATGTTAAACCTTTGACAATGCTGAGCATTGATTTGGGTTCTGACAGCCTTTCTGTCTTTTATTGAATGCTGAGCATTCATCATAGCTCTAGGGATTTACTTATGAAACAATTTATGTTCTTTCACCGCACACGTAAGGAGCACGTGGCGCGCTTGGAGCCAGTCAAAGAGCGCATAGCGCTTCTGCTGGGTAGTGCACATGTGAGGAGCAGGTGGCACGCTTGGCGCTGCACGCCAGTTTAAAGAGCGCAAAGCGCTTCTGTTCAAGTAGCGCACACGTGGGAAGCACATAGCGTGCTTGGAGCTGAGCGCCAGTTTATGAGCGCAAAGCGCTAGTTTATGAGCGCAAAACGCTATTTGTTCAGTGGCGCACACATGAGGAGCACGTGGTGTGCTTGGCGCTGAGCGCCAGCCCAAGAGCGTAAAGCGCTATTTGATCAGCGTTATGATCTGAGAAATAAATTCTCGTTTATAAGAGACTTTGTCTCAAGATTCTAAGAACAAAAGTTCTTATTTTATAGGAGATATTTCAATCTCTTATTTTGATGAAAGGCTTTGCCTTTATGGATTTGTGATCCTGAGAGAAATTCTCCCTCTCTTTTATAATGGTTCATGATCTCTTTTTGTAAAAGACCTTAGTCTTATAGATCTATGATCTGTGAGAAGAATTATGTTCTTCTTCTTATTTTTTTATGATGAGATCCTTTGATCACTTTGTGAAAGACCTTGGTCTTATAGATCTATCATCTTAGAAAGAAGTAAACTCTTATTTTTATATGAGACGATTTCGTCTTTCTGTTCTTTTTACCTTGAAGAAAAGTTCTTCTTCTTCCGAGGGCCTGCCCTTCTTTATGAGATTTCTCAAAGTTTTTAGGGGGGTTCCTCTCTCTGTTTTTCTATCTGTTTCTGTATCTCTCCTTGGGACTTGAAGTCTTAAGTCATTTATATATGGCAAGCTGATTTGTTCAATCAGTTAAGGAGATCTTTTCTCCAATTGATTTGGGGATTTCCCCACCGTTGGATTTTTGATCTAAGGGCTTCTGATTTACAGAAGGCAATCTTCTTATTTTTAACAAGATTGGGAAATTTTCCCATACAGAATTTATCTGTATTTTGGTGATTTTTAATCACCTTTGGATCATTGATCCAACGATGCTATGATTTATAGAGCACAATCTTCTTGTTTGTAAAGATTTTGAGGAATCTTTCCTTAACAGAATTTTATTCTGGTTAATTGATGATTTATCATCTTTATTGGATCTTTGATCTGATGGTGGGGAACTTTTAGTTCCAGCGCTAGCGCACTCGTGCTTTGCATGTGGTGCGCTGCTTAGAGTGCAGCGCTCTTAGCGCTAGCGCACACGTGCTTTGCAATTGGTGCGCTGCTTAGAGTGCGGCGCACCTAGCGCTGCTATGAAGCGCTGCTTAATTTCAAAATTTGAAATTTGAACAGACCTTTGCTGATTGGGGAAAACATTTACCACTTCCTTGTGAACATAACTTGATGTTTAATGCTAAGGTAATCGACAACAACGTAGATTAGGGAGCTTAAGTACGGTATTTACGATTGTGCGCTAAATCCGTATTTCTTGGCCTTTATCCTTCCGTTCTTGTCTCTTAACCCTCACCTCCGGCAAACTAATCGCAACCGGTCACAATTAAGAATCACCGCTATCGTGGTAGGATAAGGAGCCTAACGGAGCGGATTGTGAGTCGTTTGGTCGGAGTTCAAACTTCTAGTTATCGGTTTTATAGGAAGTGAGCAAAACACTTCTCCTAGTCAAAATACCCCTCTCCTACTCTTAACAAGTGATTAAACTACTCACATATATTCATAAAAACAAAGAAAACAAAAAAGAGAGAAGAGTACATAATGGAAATATCAAGAAAAATAATACAAAAGATAAGGAATACTAGGAACCAATATGTGCAAAATGAAGTCTTCAATGATTCTTGGAGTCCAAATACAAATGTGAAATCAAAAACTAAACTTTAAACTTGGAAGCTCACTTTAGAGGTTGCTAGATCAAAGAAAAGCAAAAAATCTCAATCTAATCAAAAGTGAAGGCAAGCATGACATGAAAATTGTGCAAAAAGAACTTTGCATTGAATTGTGAATGGAAATACAAACTAATGAGCTCTATAACCACCCCTTAAATTTGCAAGCTCAAGAACTGAGGTTTCAAGATCAAGAGGTAGCAAAGAACTCAAGATTAACTAAATGTAAAGTATATAATAATATCTAACTACAAACTTGGTCTAAAAATTAGACCCTTGGATTAAAATCTGATCTACTATTTATAGCCAATACAAGTACAAAAATTGTCACGCCCCGCTTCCCAAGATACGTAAACATGGCATGTGACAGAGCCAACCATGCTACTTGTGTCTTGGAAGTATCTCTCCACAGTCACATTAAGGCTGTCAAGCAGATATCAAGAACAGAAAAACTACTAAATCTATCTATTACATGTCCATCTGCTACAATAAATAAAATCAAGAAATAAATATAGCGGAAACGGATCAAGATCCAATAAAACAATAGCATCTGAATCACGTACCAATATGGGCTCACATCAATAGAAATAAAACTGCAGAAATAAATAAACTAAGTGTCTCTAAACTAAATAGCTAGCTCCTCATTGCTCGGCTTGATTGCTAAAGTACTCTTGATCTGCCTGCGATAAAAGTAGAGGAACTGGGCCATGCAAAACCCAGACATCAGTGCGTCATAATATCAAAATTAATAGTAGTAACTAGGATATGATGCGATGATTAAACATGAATATAAATAGTAATCACAGGTATAAAACAGTGATTTGTATGTATTTGATGTGTATACTAAAGTCTGTGCCTCTAGCTAATCTATTCTAGAAGTGTTTGAAATCAATTTAATGTAATCGTCGATATAACTCAATAGTATCCCATGCGTACCCGGGACCACGGTCAAGAATCTCGGGCTGAATCCGAGACGTACCGCTAAGCAGTAAACATGTAACATGTATAGATGCATGATGTCAGCAGCATCATTCCGGGGCTGGCCGAGCCTGTAAAGACTGATCAGTATAATTATCGAACTGTTGAGTTACAAGTCAGGTTTCATTATTGATTTCCACTTACCCCCAATGTTATGTGTTCAAGTCAGGTATTTATGATATGAATCTAATGCCAACACAGGATCAAGCAAGTACAGATCTTGTCTATATAGACAATAAGTCATGTCCGTCAGGACAACAAGTCAGGATTGTTGGCATTAGCAATAAGATCTAAGTAACAAGTCTGGTAGGGTGTCGTGAACATGTCATGTAATATATATTAACCCAATAGATGCCAAATGTAAAACCGTAATCGATATAGAAATACTATTAATGCCAGGATGTATATGTATCTATCAGTAATAGCCATTACACGTCTATTCCCATGTATGATGTAGTCTAGATAACGTATTGAACTAATATAGTAGTATGATAACGTTGTGACATTCCGGCATGCAACTAGATAAACTATTATCAGTATGGATACAGACGGATAAGGTAAAACCGTAAATCGATAAATTCTGCTGTATAATAAAACACATGCACTATCATTTATTAAATAAATATTGATATAATAACATATCATGTTGCAAGTTTTAAAACTTGCCTGATTAGATCTCACGTCAAGATATGGATGCTACGTTCCGATGTCGGAATACGTCACAATGCAACTTACGCGCATAGAACTGGACCTGGCTGAGCAGTGACGTGATGTGGTGACTGGGCTGGACAACGCAGGTGGCTGGGTCATCTGGATCGTCGGCGACGTGCGCAACTCCGACGCCGGCAAATCAAGAAAAGAAAGGAAAGAAAGAAGAAGAAGAAGAAAAGAGTAGTTGCTAGGGTTTCTGGTAAGTAGGGATGGACAGAGGGATGGTGGCGAGGTGACGAGGTTGACGACGATGAAGTGTTACCGTCGGTGAGGTGGCTGTGAAGGTGATCGGGACTTGGTGTGGAGGTTGGTGGTGGTGGTCTGGGGTGTTCATGGTACTGGAAGGGCGAGGAGGTGAGGACGAGAGAGACAGCGATGATGATAGGCGGCGACGACGAGGGCTCCGGCGATAGGGTGTGGGTTTCTTGGGTTAGGTCGAGGATGTTGCATGGTGTACTTGGGATGAGGAGAAGGAGGAGAGGTCTCAGGGGTAATGAGGAGAACATGGAGGTGGCGGTGATGACGACGGCAAGGTGAACGGTGGCGAGGGATGGTAGCGAACGTGGGTTAGGGTTTTCTCACGGTGGGGAAGAAGAACGGGGAGGAGAAAGAGAGGGATGTATGGGTTTTAGTAATAATAATTTATGATATATTATATATGTGTATATAGAGAGATAGATAGAGAGTGTGGGGACGGTTTAAGAGAGAGATTAGATAGAGAGACAGAACGAGAGGGAGAAATAGAGAGAGAGATTAATTAGTTAATATATATATATATATATTTAACAGTGATATATATTATAAGTTATAATATATATATATATATATATATATATATATATATATATTATAAGTTTTTACAGATAATATCATATTTCTCTGAATATTACCCGTAAGCATCTAAAAATCTAGTTTTCCAATATGGAGAATATACGTAAAAATTTAAACCATAATATGATATCCAGTCAATAAAAATGTATACCCCCAAGTACGGATATACGTAAATATACGTAGCGATCAAAACGAGTCTGTTCTAACAATTAGGGTATGAACATGATACATGGGTGCAACCACACGCTATGGGGTATGATAACATGCAAGGCTAGATATTAAAATATATTATATGTGTATCATATCTAGATTTGCATGGATATTTTGTAATAGCAAATATTTGACGTAATCTTGAACCATAATGGGTATCAAACATGCGGGTCGGGTCGGATAATAACCACAACTGCTAAATGCACTATCCGCAAGCCAAACAACGATAATAATAAAGAAATTTGTCGCAAGATTTGAAATACCCCAAAATAAATATAGTATAAATGCACCAGGGTGTTACATTATATCCAACTACAAAAGAATTTCGTCCCCGAAATTCTCGGAACAAGAAAAGACAAGAAAACACGGATCTAAGAAAAGAGGTATGGAAACTTCTGTCGGATCTCGTCTTCTTGTTCCCAAGTAGACTCTCCACGCGAACGACCCCCCACGAAACGAGTACTAGTGGGATGACTTTATTCTTGAGTACCTTTTCTAGTCGATCCACAATCTCCATTGGTCGCTCTTCATATGTTAAATCTTCTCTTACTGTCAGTTCCGAGTGATTGAGGACGTGCGTCTCATCTCAAATGTACTTGTGGAGTTGAGATACATGAAACACGTTATGAACACCCGCCAAGGATGGTGGTAAAGCCAATCGATAAGCTACCTCTCCAACACGCTCGATAATACCGAAAGGCCCCATGAATCGAGGACTAAACTTGCCTCGACTACCAAATCGGATCACTCCTCTGGTTGGTGATATCTTCAAGAATATAATATCGCCAACTGCAAACTCCAGAGATCTTCGTCCAGTATCAGCCCAACTTTTCTGTCGATCTTGTGCTACTTTCATATGATTTCGGATCACGTTAACTTTCTCCACCATTTGCACAATAAGATCCGGTCCCAATAATCTTCTTTCTCCAACATCGTCCTAACAGACAGGCAAGCGACACTTACAACCGTATAATACTTCAAATGGAGCCATCTGTATAGTCACCTGAAAACTGTTATTATAAGAAAACTCCACCAAGTGGAATGATCCTCCCATGAACCCTTGAAGTCTAACATGCATGCTCTCAACATATCTTCAAGAGTTTGGATCGTTTTTTCGGACTGGCCATCTGTCTGTGAATGATAGGCTATGCTAAATTTCAAGCGAGTTCCTAAATTTTCCTGTAGACTCCTCCAAAAGTGGGATAGAAATCGAGTATCACGATTGGAAATGATGCTCACGGATACTCCATGCAATCTTAGAATCTTCTACATGTACCGCTCTGCCAAAGAATCCGTCGACTAACCAACACAAAATGGTATAAAATGAGCTGCCTTAGTCAATCGATCGACAATCACCCAAACTGCATTATTACCCTTCGGACTCCGTGGTAATACTGTCAGGAAATCCATGGCTATATGTTTCCACTTCCATTGAGAAATCAGAAGTGGTTGCAACAAACCGGCTACCCTTTGGTGTTCAGCCTAAACTTGCTGACACACAAACCACTTCGATACATAGTGAGCAATCTCCATTTTCATGCCTTCCTACCAGAAATGTTGTCGCAGATCTTTGTACATCTTTGTACCTCCCGGATGTACGAAATATACGGAACTATGAGCCTCCTTCATGACTTCTTCAAGAACGTCTCCTTTAGGTACCCATAAATAACTCGCATATCGTAATGAGCTATCTTCATGAATTACCAAGTCTATTCGAAATCCCGCCTCTACTTGTTCTTGAAACTTCTGCAATCTCGGATCATGCGATTGTGCTTCTTTAATGTTATCGATCAAGGATGACTGTATTTTCAACTGCATCAATTGTCTTGAAGAATTTGGTAGTACAATTTCCAAATTGAATCATTGAAAATCAGCTATAATCATCTTTTGTGCAGTCAACATCCATATTGCTGGCAACCGACTTAGAGCATCTGGCACTACATTAACTTGTTTCGGATCGTATTTTAGATCAAGATTATAGTCAGCCATCAGCTCTAACCATCTACGCCGCCTCATGTTGAGCTCTTTCTGTGTGAACACATACTTTAGGCTTTTGTGATCGGTAAATACTTCTACCCTTTCACCCAATAAATAGTGTCTCCAAATCATCAAAACGAAAATCACTGCTGCTAACTCCAGATCATGAGTTGGGTAGTTCTTTTCATGAGTCTTCAATTTTCTCGACACATAATCTATGACCATCCTATGTTGCATTAGCATACATCCTAAGCCTTTCCCACATATGTCACTGTGAATAACTAACCTTCCGGAACCGTCTGGCACTATCAGAATAGGAGCGGTGGTCAATTTTTGCTTCAACGCTTCAAACGCTGACGCACATTTCTCGGTCCATACGAATGGTGCCTCCTTTCATGTTAGCTTGGTCAATGGTTCTGCTATTCGAGCGAAGTTCTCCATAAACCTTCTATAGTATCCGGCAAGCCCAAGAAAACTTCTGATCTTCTTTACGTTCTTTGGAATTGACCAATAATGAGCAACTGCAATCTTTTCGGGGTCAATGGTAATTCCATCTCCGGATATAACATAACCCAAGAACTTCACTTCTTCGAGCCAAAACTTGCAATTGCTCATCTTAGAATATAACTTTTCTCGTCTCAACGTTTGCAGTACGATTCTTAAGTGTTCTGCATGCTCTTCTTTGCTCCTCGAATAGACCCGAATATCATCAATAAACACTACTACGAACTGGTCCAGGTACGGTGAAATGATTAGGTTCATCAAGTCCATAAATATTGCCGGTGTGTTACTAACTCCAAACGGCATTACTAAGTACTCATAATGCCCATATCGAGTTCGGGACGCTGTTTTGCAAATATCTTCTGATTTCACCCAAACTTGATGATATCTGGATAGCAAATCCAGCTTCGAGAAGACCCTCGTGCCACTGAGTTGATCGAATTATTCATCGATGCGAGGGATTGGGTACTTGTTCTTAATAGTCACCCGATTTAATTCTCGATAATCGATGCACATCTGTCGTGTGCCATTCTTCTTCTTGAATAGAAGAACTGGAGCTCCCCATGGTGAATTGCTGCTGCGAATCCAACCCTTCTTTAGTAATTCGACAACTTGTTTCTTTACATCTTCTAGTTCCACCGGCGTCATTAGATAATAAGCCTTTGAAATCGGCGCTGCTCCAGGAATAAGATCAATCGCAAACTCCTCATCTCGTTTTAGCGGTAAACCTGAAATCGGCGCTGCTCCAGGAAAAAGACGGTAGAGTTCAGTGCCAAAGACGTGGGAAGTTAGACCCATATCTCGCGGCTACACCGCGACGGATCAAGACAGAGCCAACGGTCTACTTTAAAAATCTGGAGCAGATACAGTAAGCAAAACAAGATTCAGGAAATCCAGACAAGAAGAGAACAACCAGGGAAGGACCTACAAGAATTTGGAAGCTCCAACTCCACATTCAAACCGCGGATCCGCGGCATAAGGGGTTGTTTGGCCGCGGAACCGCGGTTCCTTGCTGGCATCGTCATCACAAAATTTTTGTGAGTGTTCCTAACTTCTTCCCCACTCTTCTGAACTCCACTGAACTGTGTTTTCTGCAGCATTCTTTGTGCAAATTCTCTTCCCCCTTCGAATAAATTGTTTTTGTGCAGGATTCTTTGCGCCGCGCTAAAATAAAAATTATTTGCAGTTGATTGTTACTGCTTTGCATATATTAATACGGACTTTAAGGGGCTTGAAACCAATCCAGATTGGGTGGGGATTTCATCACCCTTCCCAGGACCCCAGAAATCACAAAAAGCATATGCATTGACCATTGTTTAATTAAAAAATACTAGACTCGGCGCTAAGGACTTCGCGCTCAATAGGACAGAGGACTAGTTACAAGCATCGGACGTTTATCCTATCCTGACTTTTACGGTGTCTAGGCAAGTGTGTCCAAGGCAAGTGGTTACTTAATTAGGACCACTACTTACGTAGTGGGGAGCTTCCCACTTACCTGGCACTTACCTGGCCGAAATTGTTGGAGAAGAGGCGGTTTGAAGTCCTTTTTCTAGCCCTTTGGAACAGTTAGGAGCTGTTTAGCTGACCTAGGTGACCCTAGATCTAGGTGTGATTTTGCATATCTTGTTTGTGATTGTTTGAAGTAATAAGTCCGTACATATTTCTATAAAGCTCTTTCTAAAAAAAAAGACACAAAACCAAAAACTTTTATAAAAACTTGCCCTTTGTCGCCAAAATCCCATTTTTTCACCCACCTCCTATCGTATTTCTCCATTGACATTTTCTTACCCTCACCTTCTCCGCTTTGACTATACTAAACTCGTTTAGTGTATGTCCGCTTGGACTCGGGACACTAGCGCCCGTCTAGTCCGCGTTACGTTAGTCGCTACCGACTACGCGATCGACTCAGACGTCGAAACTCCGTCCACGCCTCTTTCACCCTTACCTTTGCCGGCCAACTCCGACGTTGACCGGAATTCTGTTCATACATCCTCACCTTCTCCATCACCAACCTCTTCTTCCGCGATGTCAGGATTTAATCCAAACAACTCTTTGACTCCCTCGGGATTGAGTCCACCTCCTATGGAGGCGAATAACCCACCACCACCGTCTGTTGTAGCGCCGCAGCGAATCGCGCTCCAGGATCGTTTCTATCCCACCCGTTCTGCACTTCCCACCTGTCTTTCCCTTCCACCGGCCAATGGGGATAATTTTGAAATTAAGCCCCATTTCATTAACATGCTTCCGAAATTTCATAGGCTTGAATCTGAAGATGCCTATATCTTCATTAACAAGATCCAAAATGTTTGTGCCATGATGAAAACTACCCAGCTGTCGGACGATGCTATACGGCTACGGGTCATTCCATTCACTTTATGCGATCTTGCTGAAAAATGGCTGTATAGCACCGCTTCCCACTCCATAACCAGTTGGGACGAGTTTGTGAAAGCGTTTCTTAAGAAATTCTATCCGAATCATAAAACCGCAAGGATCCGTAACGAAATCAACCAATTCTCTCATCTTCCTACTGAACCGTTCTGGAAGTGCTTTGACCGGTATAAAGATCTTCTTGTTCAGTGCCCTCACTATGGTATCGAGAAATGGCAACTTTGCCAAACCTTATACGAGGGCCCGAATCCAGCAACCAAGCAGTTGTTGGAAACCATTTGTCAGGGCCACTTCCTATCGAAATCTGACGAGGAAGCGTGGCAATTCTTCGACGACCTTGCGGAACAAACGCTTCAATGGGAGAGCACTAGACTAACTACTTCTTCTTCTTCCTCCACTTCTACTGGTCAGTCTAGGGTAGGAATTCACCAACTCAATGTCTCTATTGAGATGAAAGCTGAAATGGCTGCAATAACGAGAAAACTTGAAGCGATAGAGAGCAAATTTTCATCTCCTGCTCCTGCCCCTGTTCTTCCCCTTCGTACCATTTGTGCTTGTTGTTCTGATCCTTCTCACTTAACCGAAGAGTGTCCTTACAATCCACCATCTCAAGGACATGATCAGGTTAATGCTGCATTTCAGCAAAGACCGAGGAATGATCCATACTCTTCCACCTACAATCCCGGTTGGAGGAACCACCCTAATTTCTCCTGGAATCAGAATTAGCAACAATTCCAAGGCAACAATTTCCAGAGGCCCCCTCCTCCGCAACAACAAGCGCAACAACAAACTTAACATCAGTTTCAGCAGCCCTTCCAACCCCAACCTTTTCAAAATCAGACGAACAACTTTGCACCCAACAATTCTTTTCCTCAAAACAACTTTGTTCCGTCAAACAACAATAAGGTTTCCTCGCTAGAACGATGTCTAGAGGCGTTCGTTAAACAATCGACACAATCCACCGCCAACATCCAGTCGTCTATTCAGTCTTTGGTGCAACACACTGCTGCACACGGGCAAAGCATCAAGACCATCGAAGCCCAGACTGCACAGCTGAATACGGCGTTAAGCGAGCGAGAAAAGGGGAAGCTTCCATCTCAACCACTCCCAAATCCCGGTCACCCACATAATGTACATGTTGCTCTTGAACAACAGAACCATAAGGTGAGTGCCGTGACTACATTGAGATCGGGAAGGATGCTGCACAACAACATCGGCACAGCAATTGAGGATAATGACACCCCGGCCGCTTCATCTTCTTCTTCTTCTTCTTCTTCTTCGTCTTCTGAGCCTATTCTCTATTCTTCAAAAGGCTCTTCTTCTTCTTCTTCTGCTCTTAACGGACCCACTTCTCACTAGCTCTGGGATCCGTTCCAGCTCCACAATCTCCTCCACAAGCATTGGACTCAACCAATTTTAAAAACGTTCCATTTCCAAACCGGTTGAGGTCCAATAAACAAAATCCACAAATGGAGAAGATTCTAGAGTTGTTTAAGTAGGTTAACATCAACATTCCCCTTTTAGATGATGTCCAACAAGTCCCGTCCTACGCGAAAATCTTAAAGGACTTGTGCACGAAAAAGAGGAAGTCTCAGGTACCCAAGAAAGTTTTCTTGGCTAGTTCTGTGAGTGATGCTCTTATCCAATCTTTACCGCAAAAACGGAAGGACCCTGGCTGTCTTACGATTTCTATTACCATTGGGGATAAGAACATCAACCGCGCACTATTAGAGCTTGGTGCCAGTGTTAACCCGCTTCCGTACTCAGTATATGAGCAACTAGGTGTAGGAGAGCTGAAACCCACACAATGCACTCTCCAAATGGCCGACCGATCGATCATCCATCCTAGGGGTGAGCTAGAGGATGTGTTAATCAAGGTTGGGGACTTCATATTCCCCGTTGACTTCATCGTATTAGACACACAGCCTGTAGCTAACCCCCGGAATCAAATTCCGGTGATACTCGGTCGGCCATTCCTTGCAACCTCAAATGCTGTGATCAATTGTCGTCGAAATGGTTCGATGAACCTATCTTTTGGAAACATGACAATTGAACTCAACATTTTTAGGTTGGGGAATCAGCCCTCCGAACCTAATGCTCATATACTAGACGTTTGCTCAATCCAGGAGATCACCCCTGAAGAGTGTGAATTCGAGGAGTTTTGTTCGATCACGATAACCTTAACGCCACTAGTGCGTTCCTCTTAGAACCTGCTGTTGTTTCTGCGCTCGAAAATGACTACGGGTGTTTCACTTTTTTGAACGATCTTAGCCACTCACCACCCGAGTTTGAATCCTTCGAATTTCCGGATGAGTTACCTGAACCATCCAACTCGGTCGCTTACACTCGTTTTGAACCTTTGCTGGAATCCTTTGAGTTCGAGACGTTTTCACCAATCTTTCCTTCAATCGTTTCACCTCCAACGCTCGAACTCAAGCATTTGCCGTCTCACCTTAAGTACGCTTACTTGGGTGAGAACGAGACCCTCCCTGTTATCATCTCGGCTTCTCTAGGTCCAGAGCAAGAGAAAGCCCTTCTTGCGGTCTTGCACAGCAATAGGCAAGCTTTTGGCTGGTCCATGGCGGACATCAAGGGGATTAGTCCCCTGATCGTTGAACATCACATTCATCTGATGGATGATGCCAAACCAGCCAGGGATCCACAAAGGCGACTAAACCCAGTCATGAAGTAGGCTGTGAAAAAGGAAATCGTGAAGTGTCTGGATAGTGGTATCATTTACCCTATCTCTGATAGCCAGTGGGTTAGCCCTATTCACGTTGTCCCCAAGAAATCAGGCATAACGGTCATTACTAACGAGGCGAATGAGTTAATCCCTACTCGCACCCAGACTGGGTGGCGAGTATGCATAGATTACAGAAAACTCAACACCGCAACCCGGAAAGACCACTTTCCGCTACCTTTCATTGACCAAATGCTTGAACGATTAGCCGGACACTAGTACTACTGCTTTCTTGATGGCTACTCCGGCTATAATCAGATTCCCATCGCCGAAAAAGACCAGGACAAGACCACATTCACTTGTCCTTTCGGCACGTTCGCATATCATCGCATGCCCTTTGGGTTATGCAATGCGCCCGCTACCTTCCAGCGGTGTATGATGGGAATCTTCTCGGACATGGTGGAGAAATTCCTGGAGATCTTCATGGATGATTTCTCCATCTTCGGTGATTCCTTCAACGATTGTTTGCTGCATCTTGACGCTGTCCTTACCCG
Organism: Agapanthus africanus; assembly: GCA_030015575.1. Classification (NCBI taxonomy): domain Eukaryota; kingdom Viridiplantae; phylum Streptophyta; class Magnoliopsida; order Asparagales; family Amaryllidaceae; genus Agapanthus; species Agapanthus africanus. The sequence continues at coordinate 569,614,090 of JASDDO010000031.1, forward strand.
ATGTAAGGACAAGAACCTCACTTTGAATTGGGAGAAATGCCACTTCATGGTGTGCGAAGGTATTATCTTAGGACATATAATCTCGCAAAATGGCATAGAGGTTGACAAAGCGAAGATTGAGGTCATTTCCAATCTCCCTCCTCCCAGATGCGTCAGAGACATCCGAGCCTTCCTTGGCCATGCCGGTTTCTATAGACGGTTCATCAAGGACTTTAGCAAGATTGCTAGGCCCTTGACTCTTCTACTGGCCAAGGACACGCCATTCGACTTCAACTCGAGCTGTGTGACTGTGTTCGGGTCATTAAAAAGCTCACTCACTTCTGCTCCCATTCTTTCTTCACCTGACTGGACGCACCCATTTGAGATTATGTGCGATGCATCCGACTTTGCCATTGGTGCTGTCCTTGGACAACACATCAACAAGATGCCGCACGTAATCTATTATGCTAGCTGAACCCTGAACGACGCCCAACTTAATTATACAACAACTGAGAAAGAATTCTTAGCTGTTGTATTTGCTTTAGAAAAGTTCAGGCCCTACCTCATCGGCTCTCCAGTCATTGTCTATACTGACCATTCTGCTCTGCGCCATCTTTTTTGCGAAGAAAGATGTAAAATCTCGGCTATTACGTTGGATCCTCTTGCTTCAAGAGTTTGACCTTGTCATCAAGGACAAAAGAGGATGTGAAAACGTAGTCGCCGACCATCTCTCACGACTTCCTTCTTCGCCGTCGCCTCAACTTCCGATCAACGACGTTTTTCCGGATGAACAACTCTTGACAGTATCTCGCGAACCCTGGTTCGCGGATATTATGAATTATTTGGCCACAGGGTTATTACCGACTGAATGGTCAAGTCAGGACAGACTTCGATTCTTATCCCAAGTAAAACACTTTTACTGGGATGAACCCTATCTGTTCAAGTACTGTCCCGACCAGATTATTCGTCGGTGTGTCCCTGACGATGAATTCAAGAGTGTGCTGTCATTTTGCCACGATCAAGCATGTGGCGTGCATTTTGGCCCCAGAAAGACAGCTGAGAAGATCTTGCATTGTGGTTTCTACTGGCCACAACTCTTCAAAGACGCTCATGGCTATTGCAAGACTTGATCCCGGTGCCAACACTTGGGCCGGATATCCCGGAGGAACGAGATGTCGCTCCAACCAATCTTGGTTGTGGAGATTTTCGACGTTTGGGGGATAGATTTCATGGGGCCGTTTCCCAGGTCTTTTGGGAACTTGTACATCCTTCTCGCTGTTGATTACGTCTCTAAGTGGTTCGAGGCTGTGCCCAGCCGGACTAACGACAACAAGGTTGTCGTTAGGTTTCTTAAAGAAAACATTTTCTCCCGGTTTGGGCACCCCCGAGCGATCATTAGCGACAATGGAACTCATTTCTGCAATAAGACTTTCGAGGCCTTGATGTTGAAATATTCCATTAATCATAAGCTATCTATGCCCTACCACCTCCAAACCTGTGGGCAAGCCGAAGTTTCAAATTGGCAAATCAAGCAGATACTGGAGAAGTCGGTTTCCAAGAACCGAAAGGATTGGTCGTTGAAACTCACTGATGCCCTTTGGGCATTTCGAACGGCTTATAAGACCGATCTTGGCATGTCTCCCTATCGGCTTGTCTACGGAAAGGCTTGCCACCTCCCTGTCGAAATAGAGCATCGCGCATTTTGGGCGATAAAAGAACTTAATCTGTCTCTCGAAGATGCGGGCAACCATCGGAAGCTACAGTTGAACGAATTGAGCGAGCTTTGGGATGAGGCTTACGATAACGCGGTTGTCGTTAAGAACCGAACGAAGGTGTTTCACGATAAACACCTTTTGCGCAAAACCTTCGTACCTGGTCAGCAGGTACTGCTTTACGACACCCGGCTACACTTCCATCCAGGAAAGCTCTGATCTCGCTGGAAAGGGCCGTATTATGTGCGGAATGTGTATCCGCAGGGCGCTGTGGATTTGGAGAATCCAAAGGACGGTTCATTTTTCAAAGTGAACGGATACCGACTAAAACCGTACCTTAGCGCCGAACCAACAGAGGAGCTCCTGGTCTTACAGGAGCCGGTTTACCCTGCCTAATCTTCCTCTGCCTACCACCAAACTTCGGTTATCCAGCAAAGAATAGTGGACACTGTTCCAAATAAGTTTGGGGGTATGTATATACCATTTTGTATTTATTTATGAATATTCTTTTCCATTTTTATTCTTTTAAAACATTATAAAAAAAAATTTTGTATATCTAACCGACAATTTTGACCCTTCAACTGATCTCTTCTTGCAATGTCAGTGAGGACACTGTCCAGTTTAAGTTTGGGGGTACGCTCGGTACGCATTTCTAACCTTCGCATTCATATGTATATTTTGCATCTGCATATTAAAATCTATAAAATCCGTAAAAATCAGAAAATTTTCTTAAAACATAAAAACTTTTCTGTCAAGTTAGCTAGTGGGAGAACTCTGATTCAACATTTCGACGGTTTTGTTTGATAAGATAAGAATAACTAAATCTTATTTTTAGATTTTGAAAACCTGAAATATAACTCTCCTTTGAAGTTAACTATAGCTGATATACGTCTTTACATTACACTACACGTGTCGTGAGTTTGGAAATTAGATGACATGTCTTTTATGTCTAAAAAAACTTTTAAATGGATAAATGATTTTCTGAGGATCAAATAGGTTTGTTCTGAAATAAGTAATATCAAGAATAGTTTATGAAGTGAAGTGAATATGAAGGAATGTTATTGATACCTTAATTGGAACTAAGTCTAAAAAATAACCCATCTGGAACTTGATTGGAATGATTACACACCGAACCCACTAAACACGTCTTTTATCCAAAAAAATAATTGAACTGCCGGTTATATCTCCGTTCGCATTGAATCATCATGATTTTCATGCTAAATTGTCTTTTGTTTTTTGGCCTAGGTTATTTGAGTAATTAAGTCTGCTGGGGTGTCTCTACACCTAATGCCCTAAAGCCAACTGGTTTGGGTGCATTGGCCCAAAGCTCGTTAAGAAGCCTAGAAAGTCCAGATTAAAACAAAATCAAGCAAGTGTTCTCTCCGAGTTAAAATTCCTAACGGTTCTTTGTGTGAGAATAATCTTGACAAAAGACAGGTTTTTATAAAAAATATTTCTAGCGGAGATATGAAGGTTTTATTCTATGATAAAGACTATTGCACGTTCACAGAGGTGTGTATAAAATGAAAACAAGAAAAATGTGGAGTGAAAAATAAGACCTAGTTTCCTGTTAGGGATGATAGAAATTCTGAAGTTGAAACTTTACTGGAAAACGAAACATGAAAAATACTTAACTCTTTATAAAACTTATGTGATCCTTTTAAAATTGTTATCTGGGCTTTATTGTGTGACATGATGACTTTAATCGATTCTTCTGGAACTTAACGACACTATTTACACTGCACGTATAGACATATAAAATCTTAAGTTAAATAAGAAGCGAGGTGTGAAAAATAAGGGTTCGATAGTCTAGACTTAAGATCATAGAATTGTTATTTTCTGAAACAAAACTTTAGGAGTTTGAATCATAGTAATTTTGCAAAACTAGCTTGACCGGATTTTGTGGGTAGTATCCGCTGAAAACCCTCAGGAGACAACACTCCTCCTACTAGGGACACCTAGAGGTTTAACGGCTTGTTGCACATGCTCAGTGCAATCACGTCCCCTGCGAAAGTGAGGTTAGGAACTTTTATGAATAAATTGGCTTTGCTCGGGACGAGCAAATGATAAGTTTGGGTGTATTTGTTCGTATCAGATTTTTGCATTTTTATACTGCCCAATTTTTATCACATTGCTTATCGGTAGGTACTCTTGAGCCGTGTTTGCTAGTCAATTGCAGGATATAGGTTCTCAGCTCTAAACAGTGAAATTCATGGAAAAGTATGACAAATTCCGGATTACTGCCAACAACAGATAAAACACGGGTCTCCGCTCTCTATCTGTGTGTTGCCACACACCAGTTTAAGGGACAAAATGGCAAATCAATGTCATTTTCATGCACAAAGCTCAATGGAAACACAAGATCCAACATATCTACGCGGAGCTCGAGGAAATCATGACAAAAAGATCCACATCAAATCACCTTTTGGTCTGCTGGAATTCTGGAAAAATTGTGAAGAGTTTCTGAGAAAAAACATATGCCAAACTACAGACAAGAGAAGACCAGGGAAGCATACAAAACCCGAGGGGCCAACTCCTCCATAGGGCCGCGGATCCGCGTCCAATAGGGGGTCTAGGCCGCGGATCCGCGGCCGTACGGGCTCCGCTGTTGATGGGGTTTTAAGGGCAGTTTGGTCATTTTATGTGGAGCCAGATTGTTGCCCTAGGTTTCCAGTTCCCTGCCTATAAATAGTCTGGAACTTGCCAAAGCCAAGGGTCCATATTCTTGTATTTAGATTTTAGAATACATGTGTTGTTCTTCTTCCTCTTCTCATCTCTTCTCCATTAAAATCTTGTAGTGAGCTTTTGTGAGTGAAGAATGAATAAAAGAGTTCTCTTTGTTATCATGCTTGTCTTGTTCTTTTGATTAATTATAATTGCTTGTAATTTTCAATTGCTAATCTAGTTGTTGTTATTTGTTGTTTGTTTCTTTCTTGTTCTCTTTTTCTTTATCCTTAAACAACTATGATGCTTAAGCTTGATCCTTGCCAAGGTGAGGTCTCAAATAGCTAGCTGTAATCTTCTAATCTCTTTCTATCTTCCTCCTTTGTTTTATTTTCTTTTCCTTATAATGGGTGAGTAGTTTTCATACTTGTTAGGGTAGGATAAGGAAAGTTTGAGAGAAGGAAATCTCTCTCACTCTTTTCTTGCCCAACATCTTAATTCGGACTCCCATTAATTGAACCACAATCAGCTCCCTACGGCACCCTATCCTACATGATAGCGGTGATTCCTTAGTGAGACCGGTTGTGGTTGAATTAACCAGAGGTTAATGCTAAAAGCCATGAACGGACGGACAAGCACCAAAAGGAAGAACTTATGCGTTGGAAATCCTAGTTTATACTCGCAAGTTCCTTCCTAGTCGTGCTAATCCCCGTTGTTGCCGATTACCGTAACACCGACATTAAGAGTGGCAACGAAAGAAGTGAGCGACTCCTAACTCAAACTAACCTAATCCTAACCCTAACAAGCTTTCTATATATATCATTTTAGCACATAGTTAATCTAAAAAAACAAATCTGGACATTTGGACTTAACTCGTTAAAGCACATAGAAAAAGATTCCCATCTCCCTGCGGACGACCCGTACTCAACCGGCTAGCTACAAGCGAAACCGTCTTGATTGCGGTAACAAACTTAGCACGCAAAAACTCTACCAATCACCGGCGTATTGACGAGTCTTTAGAGTCCTACACAGAGGTTTCCTGGTTCATGCGAAACGGAGTAGGTGCACATATGTAATATGTGCGGGACCGAGATTAATGCGTGTATGTGATACCGCATTCTATTCTCGCGATATGTGATATCGGGCAGTTATATGTGATATAGTCGGGTTATCGGATCAAGTGTTGATTCGATGAAATGATATATATATATATATTATATGCTCACTTAAGTATTTATTATTCTCACTTATGATACATTTAACATATATGTGATATATGTTTAATGTATTGTTTTCTTTATGCACAAAATATATATGTGATATATATTGTTGTGACATGCTAGGTTACACATGCAACATGGATGTATGAGACTCACACCATGCTAGGGTTAATGTTAGGATTTAATATTTATTATTAAGTAATTACAAATTAGTGGAGATATTTTAATGGTTGGAAGCTTGGAGAAGCTTGAAGATAACCATAGACTTATTCCACTCTTTTGTTATTCTTACGATATTTATCAACCCAACCATTCGCCATACACAATGCTTAACTCTTTACATGAGTTAGTATATGGTCGATATACTCACTCATGGTTGCATTTTGAACCATATGATTTATTCTTTCATCACTTGAGCTTCATCTTCTTCTTCCTCATTTTAAGCTTTCTAGCTTTTGTGAAAGTAATGATAGATTGTAAGAAATTGAAATCTAAAGTGAGCCTACATCGTACTTCATCATCCTCTACTATTACCCATTTAGTTTAGGGTGTTTGCTTCACTAATTTCACACATTAGTGAAGAGATAGCATGAGCTTGAGTCTCTTCGACGTAGATCATCTTTGGCCTCGAAAATATCGAGCAAGTTTGCATCTTTCACCTTATGGAGCCTATCAAGAGTTCGGGAGATTCTTACTCACAGCGAAGGGAATTCTACACAGAGCATTTGAAGTGAAGTACCGGTCTACAAAAGTTGTATTCCGCATTCAGTTAGTTTGCAAAGTTGTTTGCATGTTGTTTTGTTTAAAACTCTAGTTAAGATTCTAGGTTAGGCTTCTTTAGAAAGGAAAAAATTTGAAAACGGCATGGACGATGCCTCCTGAAACCTTGCTGCCTTGCTAAGTAACCTGACAGTGGTATAAGAGCCAAGATAGAGTTTTAAATGATGTTTGTTAGATTACGAAACCGAAACAAATCCTAAACTTGAAACAATATCACCTAGTTTCTGTCGAATTTTTAAAGGTCTCTAAAATTTTTTTAAACAAGTATAGAATGTTTTATGAGCTATGACATGAACACCATGAAAATTTGAAGGGGATTTGTGAAAATATGGCCGGCCACATAGGCTAAAAATCCGGTGAGCTCGGCCCAATTTGGGTGTTTTGGCTTCAAATTTTCAGGGTGTTCCCGTCTCTGGGTTTTGGTGTTTCAGGTGTTGTTTGTTTTTGCTAAATTTGCATGTGATGTCAACTTTCTGCAAATGCAACTCGGAGTGTTTCGTAGTCGTAATCCTAACATGTATTCGGGTTATTTAGACAATGTTAAAAAGTTTGAACGGATATCAATAACCCAATTTTTCCCCGCTAGAAATTTTCCAAGTGTTGGAATTTTTCCAAGTTTAAAATCTTCAGAAAATCATGCAAGTGATTCAGTGAACCCTCTAGAAGAACGATACCCAAACTCGACTTTTTGGATCGCGGAACCGCGGTGATACCATAGGGTTTGCCGCAGTTCCGTGGCGACATGAGTGAGGCATGGGTCGGCCCTTCTATCGATGGTTCATAGGAGCCGTGGCACGTTCTGGGTACTTTTTGAACTCCGCTCAAGTTTTGAGATTGTTGGGAAATTTTGGGTGCTTGCTTATTTAATCGAAAAGTTTAACTTCGTCTAGCTATCTGTGATTGTGATACAATATTTGGAATCCACACAATTATTTATGAGATAACTAGTTTGAATTTTATAAATCTAGCAATTTAGTCTCATTTGATCGGTTGCCACAAGATTTTGATGTTGATCAAAAGTCCGTCGCAATTACGTAGTGTACGCGGATACTCGCCGGGTAACCTTACTAGATAGCCACGTCCGAAAGCCCCGACCAAGTGACTGTAGGAGAATCCGGTCGCCAAAAGCATCCGTTCGGTTGCTCACGGCAGCGGTGTTGCCCTAGTGCACTTCGTCGATGGCATCGGGGGGGGGGGAGGGTGGTGCGGCCGTCTAATAATGTTTCCGACGAGCATTTGATCTAGTTATCGGGAATCTTGTTGAATTACCCGAAAGGTTATTGGAAAGTGTTTTCAATATCGAGACTAAAAGGCAGGGTTTATAATTATTAGGCATGTGATGTCTAAGGAATTCATTCTGTTGGGCATGAAATCCAAAGTATATGATACATTGGGTTTATGATGTCTAAGATGGTTGCGGATTCCAATTGTTGTAGTTTTTCACTTTCTTTTCTGCGACCGTAAGTGTAATATGTGGTGTATCGCCGGTTTCGGTGCTATATGTCAATGACAATTGGGATATGCATATTTACTTACGTTGATGACATGTGTTGTTATGTGTTACTATGATATGATATATTGGATCGTCGTAATAGAATGGCCGGTTTTTTTGTGAGATGAGAGTTTTTCATTTTCATTCATGTAAAAGCTTGTATGTAATAATCTTTTATTGGGGAACTTCCAGGTTGAGGATGATATCACCATTGATGTATATTATTTACTTTTCCGCATTAGGATAGACCCAAGGCGGGGAGCACAAGTAACCCGGTTCTAGGGTGGAGACCATCTCAAGGAGTCGAGACCGGGTCTCCTAACTCTAAAATTGGTAGGGTTGCTTGCCGCTCTCGTAGGGGTCTAGAGATGTGGGTTTGGCTATTCATCACGACCGTGGAATCCGTGTTTTATACAGGCTTAATTTAAAACACAGAATTTCTAGTATATCCAATATTTCATATATGTTCTTCTGCTGCTGATATTCTATGATGTGATCACTTGATATGTTCTGAAACGAATGCCTATATTATATATATGAGATATAATTAATATTGTTGCTTTCGTTTCTTATGTGATACTTAGGAAGAATAATTGATAGGAATTTATTAATGAGATTAATGAAATAAAAGAAACCTAAAGATGTTGTAGAAACTTGTTTAAAAACTGATTGCTCTAGTTCTAGCTTTGCATAGAGGTATTCCTTGTAGAATATCCAGCACCTTATTCGATAAGGAAAGAGCCGAGATCCCTTCACTAGGAGTGACTTCTTTAGCGAAACAAGCAGATGCTACAACCCACTCGGTTTGTCTTTTGATTGCTTCTATAGTTTTTGCTTTGCATAGTGGTATTTGTGAAATATCCTACACCTCATTCGATAAGGAAAGAGCCGAGATCCTTTCACCGGGAGTGACCTCTTTAGCAAAACTAGTAAAAGCCTCAGAAACACTCCTTTTCAAAATCACTTGATTCTACAATGATATCAGGTTAATTACGCAAAGGTTTTTCTTAAAAACCTGTTGTAGCCCTCCGTCATTTCAGATGAGTACTACTTAGTATTCGTGCTACGTTTGTTGACCTCCGTCAAGGCATAGTGTGCGGTAGCTGATTAGTGCTTTTCTGCTGCATACGATGCGACTGGATTAGGGTAGTCGTGCGGCCTTGTTGACCTCCGTCAAGGGTCGTGCGGGTGGGTTTAATTCAATCATGAAATGTACAGGTAGAACTTGACTAACAGCCTATGGTTTGTTGACCTCCGTCAAGGTCGTAGGACACAAGGGGTAAAATATTATCGGGAATATCAAGTGTTGAAATTTGCAATGAGATTGCATACCTTCTATAAAATAGTTGGATCTCGATACCCACTGCGAGTAAGAGTTACTCCTGGGAGAGTTTTACACATTACAATTAGTCAATCAAGTAGGTGTCTAGAAAGGTGTTAACAGGGTTATGCCCCTGGGAAAACGAGGTTTATTTTAATTAGGTCCGTGTGAAAGCACGGGGAACCTCACTCAAAGTACCGACACTGGCCTGGCCGAAAGAATGGCGAACTTGTAAGGTGTCATTAATCCCGGCTAGTCTTACCTTTTAAGGTTTGAAGGTAGATTTGATTAAAACAATGGGCGCTATCCTGATTAGATAAAATAATAACCAATCTAATCTTGCAAAAGCACACGCAGAGTGTTTTCTTCTCTCTCTCACTCCTGGTAGCGACTATGTCACGCCTTAATCAAGATAATAATATGGATGCATTGACCGAACCTGCTTATTATACTGTGATAAGGAACATTGGTTCCGTTCTTTCTTATAATTGTTATAAGACGGAGCAGGAAATAGGGGAATATCCGGATTCCCATGCTACCCAATCGAAGAAAGTACATGTTGATGCATCTTCTTCGGGTGTGTTCATTACCGAGAACCGTTTCTTAGTATCCTCTACATCCTGGGTATGTGATACCGGATCAGGATCCCGCATATGAAATATGTTACATGGGCTACTGAAAGGTAGAGAACTGAGAATGGGTGATATATCTCTAAGAGTTAGAGAACGGTGCAATCGTTGCAGCCAAATCAGTTAGCAAATAGCACATTGTATTAATACATTGATTCTGAATGAATGTTATTACATACCGAACCTGATATACAACATTACATCAGATTCTTTATTAAGTTAAAGAAGGATATAATTCTGTATAAGGATAATGTTGTGAACATTTTCCTGAATCAAAAGTTTATTCGATCAGGCACGTTATATAATAGCATAAACATTCTAAATCAAACTACAGTTCAAAGTATGTAGAACACACACAAGAGAAGTAGTTCAGAAATGAACTAATCCTTCTTGTGGCATTGTAGACTAGGTCATATCAATGCGACACGACCAGCTAAGTTACATAAGGATGAATATGAGAATCTGTTTGAATTTTCATCTTATCCTACTTTCCAGTCTTGTCTCAAAGGTAAAATGACCAATACTCCGTTTACTGGAAACAGAGAAAGAGTTAGTGAACTCTTGGGACAGATACATGATGATGTATACGGTCCTATGTCTACAAATTCCAAGGTTGGTTCTTCATACTTCATTATATTCACTGACCATCTCTCAAGATTCAAACATATGTTCCTATTGAAACACAAGTCTGAAACTTTTGAGAAATTCAAGGAATATAAGGTTGAAGTTAAAGAACCAGACGGGTAGAAGTATTAAGTCCTTCGATGTGATCGGAGAAGAAAATACTTGTGCATGGAGTTCCTGGATTATTTAAAGGAGAATGCGATTCTCTCTCAGCTTACTCCTTCGTATACACCACAGCACAACGGTGTATCGGTGTGGAGGTATCGTACCCTATGAGATATGGCGCGCTCTATGATGAGTACTGCTGAGTTGCCTGTTTTCTTTTGGTGTTATACACTTGAGAAGCTGCATACCTATTGAATGGGGTTCCATCCAAATCAATGCCTACCACTCTATATGAGATATGGAATGGGAAGAGACCATGTCTTAAACGAGTTAAGATATAGGGTTGTCCGACCTATGTTGAAAGGAAGAATCCGGACAAGCTCGAGGCAAGGTCAGTTCTGTGTAAGTTTGTTAGGATATCCTAAACATTTGCGAGGGTATATCTTCTACCTAACTAAGGATCAAAAGTTGTTTTGTTTCACAGCATGCCACCTTTTTAGAAAAGAAATTTCCTGTGAAGAAATTTGTGGTCATGAGGTAGAACTGGAAGGAGTTCCAGCTAGACAAACTAACAACTGATGATTTGGTAAAACCAAAGAATTCAATAGTTTCCAACGAATCTCAGACTCTCCGCGAATCTGGTGGGGTTCCTCATCCACTCGAGATATACTACGGTCTTCTCGGTGACAGTGGGAGCAAGGAATGCATCATGGTAGACGATGGCCCAACCAGGTTCAGGCAGGCTATCACGAGTGGCGATTCTGTGAAATGGTTGGATGCTATGCGATCAGAAGATAGAATCCATGTACACCAACAAAGTATGACTTTTCATGTTGCACCTGAAGGGGTAAAACCCATTGGGAGCAAATGGATCTTGTGAAGATTCTTGGTATAGATGGAAAAGTTGAGACTTTCAAAACTATGCTTAAGTCCATCAGGATCAATACAAGCATCGCGGAGATGGAACATCTGTTTTGAAGTGACAGTCAAAGAGTTTGACTTCATCAAAATGGTAGATGAATCATGTATTTACAATAAGGTTGCAGAGAGTAAGGTTTTCTTCCACGTATTGTACGTAGATGACATGCTCTTGATAGAAAATGGTTTCCTATACTACTTGGTCAAGCTCCTCTTATCATGAGGATTCTCAATCTAAGATCTGGATGATACCTACTACATCTTGTGGATTATGATCTATGATGATAGATCTAAGTGGATATTAGGAGTGTCCCAAATACAGGTATATTAACAGCATACTAAAAGGGTTTAGAATAGAGGATTCTAAGCGTGGTAGTTCGCCCACATGCTGAGGAATCACTCTCTCCAAAAAGATGTCTTACAAGACATTTGGAGAGAGCTCGCGTGCAAGGAATACCCCATGCTTCGGCAGTAGGATCTATCAAAGTATGCGATGTTATGTACCAGACTAGATGTAGATGACTCACTAGGCGTAGTGATCAGGAATCAATCGAATCTTGGGAGAATCATTGGACAGTTGTGGAAGACATTCTTAAGTACTTGAGAAGCACTAAAATAAAGTTCTTGGTTCCAGCTTCCAGAGTGATAAGTTCGAGTGAGAGTCAGTCACAGGCATTGTCTTTACCCTCAATGGAGGGATGGTATGTTGGAAGAGTTCCAAGCTAGATACCGTGACATACTAGACGATAAAGGCTGAATATATTGCTACCAACGATACTGCCAAAGTGGTTGTCTGGACAAATTTTGTTTTCATAAGATGAACAATGTTCCTACCATTGAGCGTCTAATAATTTTTATTGTGACAACAATGGAGTTGTGGTTTTGTCCTAGGAACACCAGTACCATCAGCGATCCAGAGATATTCTGAGGACAGTATCACCTGATCAAGGAGATGGTTGATCTCCAAGGGATCGAGGATAGGAGAGTAGACTTTGAGGTTAACACGGTGGATCCACTCACCGAGACCTGCTTCCCAAAATACTATTTGAGAGATTTTGGGATGGTTGAGTATGGGATACTACAACCACTGCTACATGTTGGGTATTGGATACTACAACATATGGCCTTAGTGCAAGTGGGAGATTGTTAGTTAAATGTATGTCCTAGAGGCCATTACTGTATATAGGATGTATATTGTAGTGGATGCTTGGACATATATAGGGAGGAATTTCTTGCTCGATATGATAATATGCTATATGGTTGCACTTTATCTTAAAATGTACACTTATTGTCTCTGTCTCACATGTTGATAAAGCCCTTAGGAGTGTACTTGACTACCAGGACTATGATAGAGATCATACTAGTGGGGCCAAGGGTAGTCCACAAGTACACCCTATAACAGTTCCTAGTCGAGGGAGTATCGAGACAGGGCATCGATACTACAAAGTAGACTAGCGTATAAGCTTCTCGACCCATATGATGGGCGATGGATGATCCCATATCCATTGGTGTTTGACATCAGAGAAGGTATACGGGTGCTCAGTGGAGATTGGGTATACTGGACGGACTCGCCGAGAACTCCTAGATGGTATATACCTATCGTCGGATAGCAGTTCTCTGGTGACACTGGTACAGGTTAGTCTGTAGACCCGAGATCGTCATAGAGTCTTGTGTGATTCCCACTGTGCTTTGATTTCCACCATACCACGGTCAAGAGATCATGCAAAAAGGTGGTTTTTAGGTACAGTCCCGAGTCACATCGAGGCAATGAGCGATAGGAGGGGTTTCGTCTCTCCCGGTATTGGGAGTTGATGTTGCGCTCTGCTCGATTGGCCATAACAGGAAATCCCTGGCCAGGGTTACTGATATTTACCGGTAAGTGTTATCGGTAGTTTCTCGAACCGTTATGGACCTTGCATCGGCATGACTTATCAGACTATTAGGGTCTGACGTTATACCAACCCCAGGCTGTTGATATGCGACATATCAGACGAAGAGACCGGACTGTATAGTAGAGTTACTGATTGGATTCGCAGGAGTGTGAGCAGGCTTGCTTGTTGATCTTCTGATCGCTCAATACCCGGGTGGCCGTTACGTTTAGCAGACCGCTTGCGGCTTGTGGGTGTTTGATATGATCATCACCTACTGCCGGCGTATTAACAATTCTTTAGAATCCTACACAGAGGTTTCCTGGTTCATGCGAAACGGAGTAGGTGCACATATGTAATATGTGCGGGACTGAGATTAATGCGCGTATGTGATACCGCATTCTATTCTCGCGATATGTGATATCGGCCGGTTATATGTGATATAGCCGGGTTATCGGATCAAGTGTTGATTCGATGAAATGATATATATATATATATATATATATATATTATATGCTCACTTAAGTATTTATTATTCTCACTTATGATACATTTAACATATATGTGATATATAGTTAATGTATTGTTTTCTTTATGCACAAAATATATATGTGATATATATTGTTGTGACATGCTAGGTTACACATGCAACATGGATGTATGAGACTCAGACCATGCTAGGGTTTAATATTTATTCTTAAGTAATTAAAAATTAGTGGAGATATTTTGATGGTTGGAAGCTTGGAGAAGCTTGAAGATAACCATTGACTAAGTCCACTCTTTTGTTTTTCTTAAGATATTTATCAACCAAACCATTAACCATACACAATGATTAACTCTCTACATGAGTTAGTATATGGTTGATATACTCACTCATGGTTGCATTTTGAACCATATGATTTATTCTTTCATCACTTGAGCTTCATCTTCTTCTTCCTCATTTTAAGCTTTCTAGCTTTTGTGAAAGTGATGATAGATTGTGAGAAATTGAAATCTAAAGTGAGCCCACTTCCTACTTCATCATCCTCTACTATTAGACATTTAGTTTAGGGTGTTTGCTTCACTAATTTCACACATTAGTGAAGAGGTAGCATGAGCTTGAATCTCCTCGACGTAGATCATCTTCGTCCTCGAAGACATCGAGCAAGTTTGCATCTTTCACCTTGTGGAGCCTCTCAAGAGTTTGGGAGATTCTTACTCGCTGCGAAGGGACTTCTACACGGAGCATTTGAAGAGAAAGACCGGTCTTCAAACGTTGTATTCCGCATTACTTAGTTTGCAAAGTTTTTTGCATGTTGTTTTGTTTAAAACTCTAGTTAAGATTCTATGTTAGGGTTCTTTAGAAAGGCAAAAATTTGAAAACGGCATAGATGATGCCTCCCGAAACCTTGCTGCCTTGCTAACTAACCCGACATCATCCACTGAATTTAATTAGTATCCTGCGCCATGCCTTCCACAGTATCCGCTTGGACCACCTATCCAACATACTGCCCGTCAAAAAAGGGAAAACTATAATTCTGATAGCCACTCTGTCATCCAAGTCACCTTAGAACCCTGAAATGATAACCGTGTCCTGAAGGAGGATGCCGTTACCATACACCAAGAACATCCACTTATGTTCATAACTTCTTCCTAATATTTCTCCAGGATTGGATTAATATATACTTATTGCAGCATGTGCAAAATCAATATCTGGTATTGTACTTGACATCTCATGATTGACTCAATTGCCTAAGCAAGTGATATGCCAATCATGCAAATCTCTCTCCTTATCAGTCTAAAAGACATATTTTTAGAGAGGGTGACTCCATCACCTGCGGGTACACCACCACACCAGGAGTCATCCATTCTAACACATTTTAGAATAATGTAAAAGTACCCGAATTGGGACACTTCCCAAATCTAGATCTAAAACCATAGATCTAGTCACCAGAATCCCTGATATTATATCCATATCCTATTTAGAGAAACCATCTTGTGACAACCACAGTATAACCGATCGTAGTATAGGAAGATCTCTTCCTATTAAGTGCATTTCATCCAATTACCAGGACATTACTCTCTACTACCTTCTTACTAGATCCATCTCTTATTCTGATGAAGTCAAACTCTATGACTGTCACATCAAAAATAGATGATCTATCTCCATTATACCTACTTTAGTCTATAAATAGGTATAAGCTACTTGCCCACTATGCTTCCGCTGTTCCCACTGACTACAACACCCCTCTAGCAGAGTCATATACACGTGCACTTCTAAAGCTAATTTAGAACGACGTTATATTCATCTTCCTGCCAGGTCTCATAATCTAAAATAGCAATAGTGGCAAGTTTGGGTAATCATAAACTTTCCTGTCACCGTCTCTGAGGAAACCGAAGTACCACTTGGGTGCTTGAGGTTACCTACTAAATTTGTGGAGTGGCTAATGGATTGTTGAAACCATTTGAATGTTTAGGTTCTACTAAATTTTCAGTAATCCTTTGTGATTCTGGAATCACTTCCAGTTCTACCATATTTCCACTAATATTTTCTGAAAAGAATTCATTTTACTAAAACTGGTGGCGAGTCAAGAACAATATAACTATTGATCTTCCAGATGGTAGAAAGTTAACACTCGACTAAGCCCGGGATAACCCACAAACTGCCATTACTGAAACGTGCCTTGAGTTTGTCAAGGTTCTGGTTTTAAGCATCCGTCGGAAAACTCCATATACCTTAACATCGTTAAGATATGAATCCATTCTATATATCCAATATAGAAACAAGGGCACTAATTTAATTAGAACCAGATTCAAAAATCATGCAGCTGTTTCCAGTGCATATCAACTAAATGGAAGGAGGCCAAGCAACATTACTCATCAAGGAATGCTCCCACGTATGAGTAGCCTGAAAGAGAAACTAGTTCTCAAAACTATTACTTACAACGGAATACCATGTTAGGGATATGTATGCCCTAGAGGCCATTATTGTACATTGATGTATATTATAGTGGATGCTTGGACGTATATATAGAGGACTTTCTTGCTCGACATGATAGTATACTATCTGGTTACTCTTTATCTTAACATGCACACTTAGTATTATTATACTGTCTCTCAGATACATATTGATAAAGCCTTTACGGTGTAGGCTTGACTACCAGGACTATGATGCGGATTATAATACTGGGACTTGGGTAGTCCACAAGCACATCCTTTAATTGTTCCTAGTCGAGGGTATATCAAGACAGGGCATCGATACACCAGAGTAGACTAGTGTGTACGTTTCTTGACCCTGTATGGAGCGAGGGTTGATCCCATATCCATTGGTGTTTAACATCAAAGATTGTACACAGTTGCTCATTAGAGAATGGGTACACCGAACAGGACTCGCCGAGAACTCCTAGTTGGTACTATACTTATCGTAAGATAGCAATTCTCTGGTGACACTGATACAGGTTAGTCTGTAGACTCGAGATCGTCATAGAGTCTTGTGTGGCTCTCACTGTGCTTTGATTTCCTCCCTACCATGGCTCAAAGGAGTCGTGCAAACAGGTGGATTTTGGGTACAGTCCCGAGTCACAAGAAGGCAATGAGAGATAGGAGGGGTTTCGTCTCTCCCGGTATTGGGAGTTGATGTTGCACTATGCTCGATTTTCTATAACAGGAAGTCTCTGGTCAGGGCTGTTGATGAGATTTACTAGTAAGTGTTATCAGTAGATTGTCAAACCGTTATGGGCGATACATCGGCATGACTTATCAAGTTACTGGGGTTTGACAATTCCACCCTTAGACTCGATATGCGACATATCAGATGAAAAGACCGGACTGTACGATAAGTGTTACTTATAGGCTTCATGAGATTTTGGACAACCTTGCTTGCTGATCTTCTAATCGCTCAATACCTGGGCAGTCGTTACGTCCAGCTAGTACCGCTGACGGCTAGTAGGTGACTGATGTGATCATCACCTACTGCTGGCGTATTGATG
Source organism: Agapanthus africanus (assembly GCA_030015575.1). NCBI lineage: Eukaryota > Viridiplantae > Streptophyta > Magnoliopsida > Asparagales > Amaryllidaceae > Agapanthus > Agapanthus africanus. The sequence continues at coordinate 569,631,370 of JASDDO010000031.1, forward strand.
AGTCTTTAGAGTCCCACACAGAAGTTTCCTGGTTCAAGAAAAACGAATTAGGGTGCATATGTTGATATGTGCGGAGGCCTGATTAAACATGAGTATGTGATACCGTATTCTAATCTGGCGGTTATTTGTTATCAGGTTATATTTGATATAACCGGATTATCGAATCAAGTGTTGATTTGATAATGTGATATACAGATAAATGATATTAGTCGGTTATCTGTGATATAACCGGATTATTAAATCAAGTGTTGATTTAATAATATGATATATATATATATATATATATTTGATATAATTATATATTAACTAATATTATTAGCTCACTAATTATTTTCTTTTCTTTATATATATTTGTGTGTGTTTGTGTGTGTGTATGTAAATCAAGCATGGTTGATTTTCTATTTTTAGAAAATAGAATAAAAGGTGGGAAAATGGGGAGTTATTTTGAGTATGGTGTGAAGCATGGGCTTTATCATTTTTTATTACTCTTGACTCACTATTCAAGAATGGATGCAATTTATTATTGCAAATAATTCCATTCTTGAATAAGTGAGCTCAAGGGAGAGCTATTTTTCACTTCATTCTACACTTAGTCATTTTCTTGACTTGAGCTCATTTTGCTCTCTAGCTTCTTACATCTCCATCTTCTTCCACCTCAAAGCCCTAACCCTCACATGTGATGTGAACCATTGGACTTTGCATCAACCTAGTGAGCCAAACATCCCTACTTCTCCATCCTACACTTGATTAGCAATCAAGTGTAGTGTGTTTCCTTTACTAAAAATAGTTTAGTGAAGTGATAGCTTGAGCCAGAGGAGCTTCGGGTGGATCATCTTCGGCACGAAGGTCATTAGAGGAAGCTTGCACCTTTTTCAAGTGGAGCCTAGTGGAGTCGCGTGGACTACAACCCGGAGCATTTGAAGAGAAGGACACAATCTACAAAGGTTGTAGTTTCATTCTCTTAGTGTAGTTTTGTTTATACCATAGTTAAACCCTAATCATCTAATTTAAGATCTTGGTTAGTGTTGATTAGCACCACTAATTTTTAAAAAATGGCATGCTTGATGCTAGTAAAACCCAGTGGTGGAGCTAATATACACTTTCATGGTATCAAAGCGAAAGCTAGAAGATTATACGATGTATATAGAATCACGAAACCGAAATAACTCCGAAACTGCAACCCGAAACCCCAAATCTCTGTTGTTTTTAAAATGGACTCTGAATTTTTTTTAAATAGCTGTAGAATGTTATATGTGATATAACTAAAACACTGAACAAAAACGAGACCAAAATTCCTAAGTCGACTCGGCGAGATTGGACATTTCACCGGCATCACCAGCACCCCATGCTCTATTTTGGCTCGTGTTTGTTTGGTGTTCTGGTCTGTAAATTTTGGGGTTTCTGGTCATGTTTGATTAGTCCAAAATTGCATGTGATGTTAATTTTGTTAAGGGGCTAATTCAGAGTGTTTCGTAGTCGTAATTTTAATATTGTTTCGGGTTTAAATTTGATATGTGATATAGTAGTTGGAATCCACATTAAATTAATTTTGTGAAAACTAGTTTGTTTGTAAATCTAGCAAGTTAGTCTCTATTGATCGATTGCCCCGATGTTTCGATTCGGATTGAAACTCCGTCGAAATCGCGTATCGTACGTGAATACTTGCCAAATAACTTTACTAAGTAGTCATGTAAGGCCACGCCAGTGCCTCAGCCGTCAATCCGAGGCCAAACGCGGAACAAAAACTTTTGGAAACCGGCGCTAACATAACCCTAAATATGGATCGTGCCATTAACCCTATACTAGTATACTATAAAAGTGTTTGGAGAGATTATACCGATCGATCCGTGTCCTTTGGTCTTCAATCTCTGCGCCAAGCTCCTCGCGGCTGCCCCCGAACAAGTTCGCTCTTCGGTCTCTCTCGTCAAAGACGATCCACATCGAGGATTAATAATACGGGCTCCCGCTTCAAACCGAAGCAACTCGAACAACTAGTTTGCTAACCTAGGTGCTCAAGATGAAGTAGAGATAGTGTGTGATTATTTTGTCTCAATACACTATAGGATTCTCAACACATGAGAGGGATAGAGTGGAGGTTGAAGAAGATGCTCATGGTGGAAATTGTGAAGCTCAAGAAAAGAAAACAAGTGAGCAAAAAACCAACACCCAAAACAAATGAGATGGCTACCCCAATTTAAGCGAGTGAGTGTTTTGATATATTGTTGTGTGTAAATGAGCCTCACACATTCACAAAATATCTCTTCACTCACACTCTCACATAAATATCTAAGCTCACCCAAAAAATATCTTAGTCATGACAAAAGTCATGCCATGCCAAGAATGAATCACATTAACCATCATTAAACATTTAAACTAAAATGTTTAATCAAGAAAAAGAAAATGGCATCATCTAATGTTATTTTGTAACGAATTACAAGAATACCCCTCATCCGTATATACATACACGCATTCATATTCCGACTGAATACGAATAATATGAGACGAAAGTAATCCAACAATCTAATACGAGGATCCGGCTTAAACCAAAGCCAACTAGTATGATCCGTCCGATCATGATCCGTACACGAGTGGACGTATATGAACGAACCCTGCCATAAAACCATACGGTCTCTACAACGTTTCGCCCGAACAAGGGAAACCTCCTATGTGGGATCTAAAGACACGTCAATACACTGGCAGTGGGTTTAACCACAAGCACGTTAGTGGTACTAGCTGTACGTAACGGCTATCCAGGTATTGAGCGAAAGGGAGGCCGATGAGCGAACTCATCTTGAAACCCTACTGAGCCTGACAGTGACAATATCTGTACAATCCGGTCCATTCGTCTATAAATATCGCATATCGGGCCTAGGGGGATGGTAAACGTCAGACCCCTAATAGCGGTATAAGTCGTGTTGGAAAGTTGCCCAGAACACCCTGAGAAACTACTGGAACACCTACCAGTAGATCTCACTTGCCTTGGCCAAGGTCTTTGTGTAATGGCTCTCCAGACACAACGCGATATCACCCCCAATACCAGGAGAGACGAATTCTATGCTGATCCGCTCACTGCCTCCATGTAGTTCGGGACTGTACTCAACTAAAACCTGTTTGCACGACTCATTTCAGCCGTAGTAGGGTAGTAATCAAAGCACAGTGGGAACTCACACAAGACAAATGACGATCTCAGGTCGATAGACTAACCTGTACACATGTCACCAGGGAACTGCTATCTGACGACAGGTATAATACCAACTAGCATATTCCCGGCGAGTCCGTCCGGTGTACTCATAACCCAATAAGCACCTGTATACATCTTAGGTGAACCAACTGACACCAATGGCCTGTGAGACCGGCCACCGCCCCTCGTCGGGGTCTCGATATGTATACACTAGTCTACTCTTGGAGTATCGATGCCCAGTCTCGAAACCCCCACGACTAGGGACACTTTAAGGATGTGCTTATAGACTACCCAACTCTCACGTATATGATCTCCATCATGCTGCTGATAGTCAAGTAAGAATCCTATAGGCTCTATCAACATGTAATAGTGATCTCTAATGTCACCTGAAGCATGTACACGATGATAAAGACAAACCACATAGCATACTATCATCTCTAGTAAGACTATTCTACCGGTATAGATCCTCCATCAATCATTGCAATCATGTGCCTGCGATCCAATAATTGAATTGAGGGCATTATATCCAACAATCTCCCACTTGCACTTAAGGCTAATTATTGCGGTGTCGCAAACTCACAGCCCGTGTGATACTGAACACCCAACTTCTCTACTAATCAGCTTTATAAAGCTCGTTTGTAAAACTATTGCTTTCGAGAAATAACCTCAGTGAGTGGATCCGCTCTGATGTTTATTTCTATGTCTCTCTTTATCTCAAGTTCTCGGAGAAAGCCATCTTCCGAAATGAGCAATACCTGTCTTAGAATATGTCTAGATATCTGATGGGACCCAGTTCACAAATGAACTCAAAATCCAGCAAACTTCTAAGACCGTATCGTCAACTGAATTTAATCAGTATCCTATGCCATGCCACCCTCAGTATCCGCTTGGACCACCCTTCCAAACTACTGCCCCTCGTCAGAGGGAAAACTGTAACGCCGATAGTCACTCTGTCATCCAGGTCACCTTGGAAGCCAGGAATGATAACCGTCTCCCGAAGGAGACTGCCGTTATCAAATCCCTATAACATCCACATATGTTCATAAGCTGCTTCCGAACGTTTCTCCAGGATTGGATTAATATATACTTATCGCATCTAGTGCAGAAACAACATCTGGTGTGGTACTTGACATCTCATGATTGGCTCAATTGCCTAAGCAAGTGATATGCCAATCATGCACATCCCTCTCCCATTTAGTCTGTAAGACACCTTTAGAGAGGGTGACTCCATCACCTGCAGGTTTACCACCATACCAGGAGTCGTCCATTCTAAAACACCTTTAGAATACTGTCTAAGTACCTGGATTGGGAAACTATCCAAATCTAGATTTAAAACCATAGATCTAGTAACCAGAATGCTTGATATAATATCCATATTCTATATGGAGAAACCACTGTGTGACAACCACAGTATAACTGATCTTAGTATAGGAATTTCACTTCCTAAAACATGCATGTCATCCAAATATCAGGACATCACACCATACTACCCTCTTAACAGATCCATCTCCTATTCTGATGAAGTTAAAGCCTATGACTGTCACATCAAAAATAGATGATCTATCTCCGCTATATGTTCTTTAGTCTATAATTAGACATAAGCTACTTGTCCACTATGCTTCCGCTGCTCCCACTGACGACGACAACCCTCTGGTAGAGTCATATATACGTGCACTTCTAAAGCTAGTTTAGAACGACGCTATACCCATCCTCCTGCCGGGTCTCATAGTCTAGAACAGCAGTAATGGCAAGTCTGGGTAAACAAGAACCTCCCTGTCACCGTTCTTGATGATACCGGAGTACCTCTCGGGTGCCTGAAGTTACCCACCATATCTGCGGAGTGGCTAATGGAATGTCAAACCTGATTGAATCTTTAGGACCTATTAAATTTTCATTAATCGTTTGCGGTTCTGGAATCACTTCCAGTTCTACCATACTCCCACTACTATTTTTTAAAAAGTCCATTTTACTAAAACTGTGGCGAGTCAAGAACAATATCACTATTGATCTTCCAGATGGTAGAAAACTAACCCTCGTCATAACCTGGGTTAACCCACAAACAGCCATTATAGAAACATACCTTGAGTTATCCAAAGTCTGGTTTTAAGTATAAGCCGGACAACTCCATATACCTTAACATCGTTAAGATATGAACCATTCTATATTCAATATAGAAACAGAGGCACTGATTTAATTGGAACCAGATTCAAATCATGCAGCTGTTTCCAGTGCATGTCAACTAAATGGAGAAACGCCGATCAATATTACTCAATTTAGGAGTGCATCCAAATATGAGTAACCTGAAAGAGAAACAAGTTTCTCAAAACCATTACTATCAACTGAATACCAAACACAAGTATCTACAACTTCGATCACCTTGAAGAATCCCGATACTTGCGACACCTGGTTCTCTACTTTATTTTTGTACCTATAACTTCTCAAAACTTAGACTTTGTATTTCTACGAAACACATGTCTAAAACTGGAGAAGTTACAAGTAAACCGATTATAGTACGAGGACCAACCCCTCTGTCCTAATGAACACTGGACAACATACAATACTTTGTATAAGTTCCCTGATTTTAATAACTCATACCCTGTGCGTCGTAGGATAAAAACTGTACTTATGGTTAAGAAGAATCACACCACTGTTTAATGCTTCTTATCTAATCATCAACCGATATAGGTAAATGTCTTGGACATAATTTCAAAAAGTTATATCTCACTTTATGAAATAAACGTACAGATATATCAGTTTGAAATTGGTGCATAACAACGGATATTCAAAACCAAATATTTGCCGTCCGACAAAAACCTAGGCGATTTCCTCAAATATCACCAATTACAACGAATTCCCATATAATGAGGATGATCACCTAATTCCCAATAACTTACTCCTACTCATCATTTGTAAAACCATACAGATGTGAGAATCAAACCTGGTAAATACATACCTAAGAGTAATGATCTAATTGGGAAATCAGTTTTCAATTAACAATGCATAGTGAAACTGAAACATGAAAATGTTTCGAAGGGGTATCCGGGTATTCCTAGTAATACCTCTTCCATTATCAGATTTACGACTGTAACCATATATTTCGTTGCCATCACTCTAAATCCCTTTATTTGTCTTTACTCATTACCTTCTGTACACTATCCTTAGGCTAAATGGTTTTCTTCCTTCCCTATCGTTCGACACCAGCCTATGGTTTGGAAGAAGACTATTCAATAAACGTAATAGGTGTACTCTCCTAATCTTAGAAGCCCTCTCAACCTGAGAGAAGGTAAAGATAAAAGACAACTGAATAATCCTTATTCTATTTCTCCTGAACCAGAATCCATCTTCGAACTGGAACAAGTTCCTTCGAGTTCGTATATAACGATACGATGGATTATCCAATAACCGTGGATCTTCATAGTGATACGGGGTGTTCTGGAGATATTCAAAAGTGAAGTAAGAGTGGCGATGAAATACGTGGTTTGGTCATAAATGATTGCAGTCGCAATTTACTTTGCCCTCTTTCTAATCCTTTTATCTGTCTTTACTTATTACCTCCTATACAGCACACTTAGGCTAATTGGTTTTCTTCTTTCTCTACCTTTCGGCACCTGCCTATGGTTTGGAAGAAGACTATCCAATAAGTGCAATAGGTATACTGTCTCCTAATCCTAGGAGCCCTCATAACCTGAGAGAAGGTAAAAGCAAAAGACAACTGAATAGTCCTATTCGTTTTCTCCAGGAACGGAAACCATCCTCGAATCTGAAATAAGTTTCTTCGAGTTCGTATGTAACGATACGATGGTCATATCCAATGAAAAATGGGATCTTCGTAGTGATACAGAATGTTCCGGAGAAAAGCAAAGGGTTAAAGTAGGAGGGGCAATGAGGTATGCAACTCAAACAATCCAAAAGCCAGCGTTTTAAGAAAGTTCGGTTAACTTGGTCACTAAGTTATAGTCTAGGGTCGGGCCATGGTCGTTGCCAAAGAGAGAGAGAAAAGAAAAACTCTGCGTGTACACTAACCTAGATTAGAATGTTTAATCATTTTATCTAATCAGGATGTCCCCCACTGTATCCTCAAATTCTTCTCCAAACCTGAAAGAAGAATTAGTCGGGATCATCTAAAATCACCCGAGGAGTAAACCAACTCATCAGTAGGTATCGGGATCCAACTATCATCGGATGATAACCTGATGGAATCCACTCAAGTTATCACACTCCAGAAGGTATGCGCATGCGTGGAAAGTTTCCTGTATGTTTGAAACTCCCGATATGATTTTTACCCCATGCTCTTATGACCTTGACGAAGGTCAACAAATCATAAGCCACAAGTCAAGTTCTACCCATCATTGTCCTGGTTAATTTGAACCCACCCGTACTCGCCCTTGACGTAGGTCAACAAGGCTATACGACTGTCCCAAACCAATGCATGTATCTATGCAATAGAAAAGTAAAAAATAGCTACCATATACTATGTCTTGACGAAGGCCAACATACATAGCATGAATACTACGTACTACCCATCTGAAATGACGGAGGGCTACGAATGGTTTTTGGCAAAAAACCTTTAACGTAATGAACTTGATATCATTGAAGGAATCGGATAGCTGTTTACAAATATATAGTGGCGAAAACCTTTGCTAAAGAGGTCACTACAGGTGAAGGAATCTCGGCTCTTTCCCTGTAGAATGAGGTGCAGAATATTCCAACTCGAATACCGCGATGCAAAGCAAAAAGTAATCGACTATAGTGAAGTTATTACCCTGATGCAAACTTCTGCCCAAGGGGTCACTCCCGATGAAAGGATCTCGGCCCTTGCCTCGTCGAATGAGGTGCTGAATATTCATAACCGAATACCACTGTGCAAAACAAAAGAGAACGTCCTTATAATAACAGCTTTTTGAAAATTGATCCAACAACATCGAATAGGTTTGTTTTCCTTGCGTTGATCAGAATCAATGCAGTCCTATCAATTAATCACACCAGAAAAGAACGAAAATATGATGTTTGTAAATGCCATCCGCATTCGCCACTGGGTCCCATCATCACCCGTTAGGTTACTTAACTAACGACAGAGCGGGGACTGGACTAGCGCGGGTGTACAACATATACAATATCTACTAGTATATATATATAGCAATATACAATAATTGCTCCAGGCGTGATAAATGCAACATCACAGAAAAGTAATAAGCATCACAGAACAATACAGATAATTGAGAGCCCCGGGTTTCCATTGAGCTACAAGTGAAACCCGACGTTCCCTTGGTCGTGTGGATAGCCTGTGCAATGATAACCTAGACCCCTACGAGCGCGACAAGTTACCCACAAAAACCAGAAGCGAGGCAGCCCTTTCAGCAAAGTGAATGGACTACCCAGCATTTCACGGAATCCGGTAACTTGAGCACCCCTTCTTGGGTCAACCTATACCCCTGCGAGTGCGGCGAATAGCCCGCCAATTCTAGAGTGAGGCCCCCTCCTTCTCAACGCCATGAGATGGGGACCCGTTGCCCTCCAGAATCCGGCTATCCGACCACTCCATCGGGGGGTAATCCTAGTACAGGAAAGAAAATATGTACAACGGTGACATCGACTTCAACCCGGTCGTGCCCCAAAAGAATAATATACAAACAGGCAGTTACGGCAATCCACATGTCGGACGCTCTCCCCGCGATATCAAATATACAAATAAATCCAAACTGTACTATCATTGCACGCAAGCTATCCACTACGACGAATCCACAACAACACAGCACAGCACAACACAGAATATCAACGTGAATGTCACATTCGCAAACCCGTCTAAAAGAACTATAGCAATTAAACTAGTTGTACCGATCAAATGACATTCACGGTCGCAGATAGTAATGTAAGTACTGCAAACTTTAAACAATGTTAGAAAATATCGACTTTGAAATAATCCCCGAATAGCCCCAAACAACAAGATAAAACCATATCAAAACTGGGCTAAATAAACAATACCACTGAACCAACATTCCAGAGACCAAACCACACTGCAAATTTCAAACCCTGAAGCCCTAAAAAAACTAGCCTCCTTGGTTTTTATCGGTGTCTGGCCGGCCAAATTTTGCAGTATGCGAGTTCGTGTTTGCAGTGTGTTCTAGTGGTCATCTAAGTAGTCTTCTGCAGTTGTTTAAATAATTTTAGAAGACACTTTGAAATTCGACAGAAACTGCAATGTATAGGGTATTGTTTTGTGGTTGTATCGGTTTCGATACTTTAACATTGTCTAAACCAACTAGTATGCGTTTAATGGTTTGGCTCTGATACCATGTAAGGCTACGCCAGCGCCCCGGCCGTCAATCTGATACCAAACGCGGAACAAAAACTTTTGGAAACCGGCACAAACGTAACCCTAAATCCGGATCGTGCCATTAACCCTATACTAGTATACTGTAAAAGAATCTAGAGAGATTATACCAATCGATCTGTGTCCTTCGGTCTTCAATCTCTGCGCCAAGCTCCTCGCGGCTGCCCCCGAACAAGTTTGCTCTTCGGTATCTCTCGTCGAAGACGATCCACATCGAGTAATACGGGCTCCCGCTTCAAACCGAAGCAACTCGAATAACTAGTTTGCTAACCTAGGTTCTCAAGATGAAGTAGAGATAGTGTGTGATTACTTTGTCTCAATACACTTGATTGGTAGAGTTTTTCTGTGTTTGAATTTACTGCAATCAACACGGTGTCGCTTGGTAGCTAGCCGGTTGAGTACGAGTCAATCAACAGGGAAATGGTGTCCTTTTTTTTAAGTTCTAACGAGTTAAGTCCTAACTTTGGTAGGTTTGGTTTTAAGATCTAAGAATGAGAATAAATTGATATAATGGCTTGCTAGGGTTAGGATTATGTTAGTTTGAAATAGGGATTCTTCTCACTTCTTTCAATGCCCTAGTTAAGAATATAGGTGTTAGGGTAATAGTCAACAATGGGGATTAGCACGACTGGGAAGAAACTTAGTTTCTTCCTTTTGGTCCTTGTCCGTCCGTTCTTGGCTCTTAGCCCTAACCTCTGGTTAATTCAACCACAACCGGTCTAACTAGGGAATCACCGCTATCATGTAGGATAGGGTGCCGTAGTGAGCGGATTATGGTTGATTTAAAGAGAGTCCTTAATTAAAATTATTTGGGCAAAGAAAGGAATGAAAGATTTCCTTCTCTCAAACCTTTCCTCTCCTATCCCTAACAAGTGAGGAATTACTCAATCATTAGGAAGATAACAATAAAATTCATTTTTTTTTTATTTTAATAAATGAACTAAATTGCAGATAATAAAAGAACAGATAAAAAATTGCTGCAATTAAAATTCAGATAAAAAGAATGCGAGATAAAAAAAATAAAACTTACTTTATTGATGACCTCTCAACAATGCATTACAATTGGAATTAAAATTTTGATCTAAGAATTAAAAAGAGGCATAAAAATAAAGTGAGGCCTCCTCCAAAAGATGCACACCTAATTTGGCTTTGAACCCTCCTATTTATAGATAGGAAACCTTAGGTTTCGTTCTGATCCAATCACTAATTTACAAAACTACCCCAACAGAGCCGAGTCAAAGCGCCGACACTTCTACCGACACGTGCATTGCACGACCGCGGAACTGCGGCAGAAGTGCCTGTTTGGCCGCGGCTCCGCGCCCATATGATGGAATATTGGGTCCATATTTTCAGGTATTCTACTAGTTGCTTTTATCTTCTGTTTGGTACACTTGGTTTCTCAAAAACTCTTTTGTTCTCTTCCAGATATTCAGCAGTGGACTTTTGCCTTGAACTCCGCTTGAACTAGTATGCGGCATAATGCGGATCAGTATTCATCTGTTATTGGTCGTAGTCCCACATTTGTTGCGACTTTTCACGAATCTCACTGTAAAGAGCTGAGAACCTGTAACCTGCAACTATTTAGCAGACATGGATCAAAAGTACCTATTTATATGCAATGTGATTAAGAATGGGCGATATAAAAATGTAAAACTCTGATATGAACAAATACCCCTAGAATTATCTTTTGCTCGTCCCGAGCAAATCCAATTTTATTCTAAAAAAAATCCTAACCTCACTTTCGCAGGGAACGCGATTGCATTGAGCTCGTCCAGCAAGCCGTTAAATCTCTAGGTGTCCCTAGTAGGAGGAGTGTTGTCTCCTGAGGTTTTTCAGTGGATTACACCCACAAAATCTGATCAATTTGGCCGTTGACTATAATTTTTCAATTCAGTATTCTAGCAAGAAAATCTATCATCTTCAACTTAGAAATCATCAACCCATATTTTTCATACTTCCTTTTCATTTAACTTAAGATCATATATGTTTTGCAAGTTTATAAAGCTTTCAGCATCTCCTAAATTGTCCTTCTAAGGTGCAATCTTAACTCAGGAATTTTTATCAACTCTACTGAAGATATAAGCCCTATCTTTTATTTCTATCTATCCTCCAAACTTCAATTATATACTCCTACGTATGTGTAATTATCACCCCTACACTTGGAAATTCAATTCAAGCTATCATACTCTTGTCCATCTTCCAAAATACTTTTAGTTGGTGAATTTTAGATGAAATTGCTCACACATCCTTCATGCGACCGTTAATACTTCTTGAGGTACTAAACGACCGATTAAAAAATGTGCTTGCGCATTTAGGCGTAATTCCTCGTCTTACAATATCTAAGACTTAGCAGTGACTCCCAAACCAGTTGGTCTAAGGCACTAGGTGATAAAGCACCCTCGCTATATTTTTTATTTATACTGCCTTAAGTAATTACAAAACCAGTGTTCATTTTTTATCTCTTTATTCACCACTTATACTTTTATTTTATTTTCCTTCATACTAAGGATTTTAGACAAGAGCATTTCAAGGTATCCTCTACTATCCCAAGTTTCAAGATGTGTGTAAGTGCGTATAATAGGGTATATATTTTCAGAATTTGGACTTAAGTTTCAGAATTATTTTTCAGACCTATACTTCAAATAGAGCTTTCAATACTCTTCCCTTATTTCGATTTAGCCTAAGAACCGAACTCAAAATCTGCTATTTCTAAATAAATTACAAGGACGTATATTTTCTACAGTTAAACTTTAAGAAAGGTTATTTTTTTTAGGGTTTTTAATTTACTAAATTTAGGATCTAGTTTTTCCTAACTAGTCAATCGTCATGTTGAACTTAAGTCAAATATAGCCAAATTCAATTTTGATAATTTTTAAAATTTTACTTTTCAATTTTTATAATTTTTAAATTTTTTGATTTGTATGGATTTTAAAATAAGTATGCAAATGCAAAAAATATACACATGAATGCGAAGGAAGAAAGCTTACCGAGCACACCCCCAAACTTAAACTTGACAGTGCCCTCACTGTCAGGCTACACCAAGAGTGTCAAAATTGTCGGCACTCCACTTTTTTTATTTTTTATTTTTACTATTATTAACAGAAAAAGAAAAAAAATATATATATACACAAAAAAGTCTTCCCAAACTTAAGTGAAATAGTGTTTCCATTGTTTAAGCGTTAAAGTTCAGAGTTAGGGGGAGAAAAACACAGTATCAAGCTATACAAGGCCTTACACATGCCAAAATTTAGCACCAACCGTTCAAAAATTTTATCTCTATAATGGTGTGGTTGGTGAAAGAACATGTTGTATGGAGCCAGGAAGAAGTGGGGAAGAGATAAGTGGTGTAAAAGAAAAGGTTTATGTCTCGATTTATAGAGAGGAAACAATAATGGTGAACGGAAACGAGAATGTGGATGATTAGGAATGGGAAAAATGGTCACATTCTCGTATGGGATAAGAAGAAATGGTGGTGGTTTGACTTCTTCAGGTGGAGGTTGATTAATCACAAAATCCGTGTCGTTTAGGAATGCGAGTTTGTCGGCGAAAATATCTTTGAAACTTTTATCGATGGTCCGATTGAACGTTTCAATGTCAATAAGTATCGCGCCAGAATTCAACACACTTGATTTTTCAAAAATTACGGAGGTAGGAGACTCCTAAGGCTCATCTACCTTATTCTCAAAAGAGACTAAATCAAGTTGTTTTTCTTGAATTATCGAACTCAAAATATCGGATTGTTATTCATTAACACTCGCTAACATTAAAGGAAGATTAGAAGAAGAACTAGAGAAAGTGGGAGAAAGAAGTTGAATACGAACTTGAGGGTGGAGATGGAGTGTATAAATTACCACAATTTGTAATGACCGATGTGTAAAAAGCGATTGTGCTAATCTATTAACCCACTGAGAAATGAGGTCAAATCCCTCAAGAGTCATGAGAAAATATGGGTACGTCGAACTTGGTAAACCAGACATTGAAAATGAAAGTGTAACGGTTTCATGCAAGGTCGGAGCGAGGATGGAGGGAAGTGAGTGAGGAAGGGTATCAGTTAAAGATTCAGGAGGGTGTGCGCAGTCAATCAAAGGGATAGAATGAATTGGAAAATCCGACTCCTCAAGTAAAACTGCTTCATCCTCAATAATTTCCTCAATACTCTCCATGCAATTCTCATCAAAATCAAGACGCATAAGAAGTTCGGGAGAAACATTTAATGACTCGGGATGATGAATTGGAGAGAAAAATTCAGTTAAATCTGCGGGTTCATCATCCAAAATATTCCCAGCGTTGATATCTTCAATCAAGTGAAAATCAATTTTCTTAGACACCTCATCAAAAGCATGGATATTAATCAAATCAGGTTCTAGAGTTGAGGTGTAGCGGTCAAAAGGATTGGTGATGGTTTCACTCGAAAGGGACCCTTCACAATTAGGTAAATCAAACACTACAAAGTCGCACAACTCATTAAACGTTCTATCTTCAACTAGTGAATCATTTGGGACACTTGATAGACATTCAAAACCGGAGTTGTGGGATTCAATTAGGGATGGGTAGGTTTGATTTGGAAGGGTGCACAACTCACTCTCTCCACTCAAATTATCAATCTGTCCAACCGTCTCATCATACATTAGAAAATTTAGAGCTAGTTGGAAACCAGCTACCGGGTCACTAGGTTGTATGAGGGCGGCCATGGACGCATTCAGATCCATTATCTGTTGGCATGACGCTACCCTAAAGTCTTCCAACGACTGTTCTAGATTAGACATGTGTTGTGAAGGAGTTTCAGTAAAAGATTCAAATTTGTTTGGATACTGAAAACTCCCAAATGACTGCGTAGAAGCAATGTCCAGGGAAGGTGTAAAAGTTGGGTAGGATGGATAGGAATAGAATGGTTGGACAGGGATAAGATCAAAATACGGATAAGAAGGTGAATGGAATTGTTGATTCAACGAATTCGCACTGGTGAAAGGAGTGAAAGATCGGTTATGAGATTATTCAATATGTTCAGCAATAGACATGGGTTTCGGAGTTACAACAGCACTCGAAAAAGGAGTATCAACATAAGAAGGTGGTGAGTGTTGAAATGGTTGATACAAGGTGGATTGCGGAGTCCAATTGGTTGTCCTAGACGCGTCTATCCGATCTTTCAAAGAAATTTTTGGCATGGAGGGGTCGTTCGAAATTCGACCAAAACAAGAACCGTAGGAAGTAATGTCTGGTTGTGGGTACTAAAGTTCAGCAAGAGTTTTGCGAGGTGGGGTACCCATGATGTAATAAGAGAAAGGAGAAGAAAAAGAATGTGATTTTTTAAAAAAAAAATTTGTAAAAAAATTGTTTGTTTCTGGCGTTTAGAAATTTTTGAAAGAGCTTTGCAAGAATGTATACAGATTTACTTCAAACAATCACAGTTAAAACATGCACAATCAAATCTAGAGCTATGGTCTTCTAAGTCCACTAGACTGCTCCTAATTGTTCCAAAGTGGCAAGTTGTGAGATATCCCTCAAATCGTCTCTTCACTGCCAATTGTGGCCAGGTAAGCACAAATGAAGAAAGGAGGGTTCCACTCATGAATCATCGTGAGACGGGCCTTTTAAAGTTACCTTTCTCACTTGTCTAGCCTAGACACCACAAAGTCAAGTTTAAATAAACGATTGAATGCCCACAACCTTTCTCTGTCCTAATGAGCACGACAGTCCTTAGTTGACTGAGTTTAGATATTTTTTAATTAACTCAAGGGTGATGCATATGCTTTTAGTGATTTTTGGGGTCTTAGGAAGGGTAATGAAATCCTCACCCAATCTTAATTGGTGTTATAGCCCCATAAATTCCGTATTAATTATGCAAAGCAGTAAACACACCAAAAATCTGTAAGTCTACGGTAGCGCCCCGGCCGTCTTTCAGACGCCAAATGCGGAACAAAAAACATTTGATAACTGGCGCTATCGCATACTATATCCCGGATCTGCCATTAACGCTAAACTAACAAACTACAAAGTGGGTAGAAAGGCTATACCGAATGATCCGAGTCCTTCGGTCTTTAACCATCATCCCACGCTCCGTTGCGGCTGCTCCGATCTCCTGGCTCCTCGTCGAGGTGGCACCACATCTACGGATCTTTAAACGGGCTCCCGCCGCTATACCGAGGCAACTCGGTCATCAAGTCTGCTAAAAGAGATGACCAAGATGAAGTAGAGAACGAGTAGAATAATTTGTCTCGTTACATCCAAAACCATGGATGAACGGTTAATGAAGTTGCCTTTTGAATGGAATGAAATGAGAAATGAGCATATCAAATTTCCATGAACCAAAGTCTATCATCTATATTTTTCCAACCATCATCTAACCACCAAAACCATGGCCGACCACTTAAAAGAGAGGAGGGGGTGAGTGTAGGAGGAAGTGGTGACCATAAGCAATAAATGAAATGAATGAGTCATTTTACACTTTGCAAAAAACATTAATTGAACTAAGCCACCTCACTTAAACAATTAATGCAAATGGTGACACATAAACCTAGTCACATCTTCAAGAAGCTTCCACACACATGACTCACCCTTATGACTCGCCTACAAGCAAAAGATAAATCCGCATTAAACCGAATGTTTAAGACGGATGATAGAAAACTGGCAACTTCCAAAAGTGATCCTGAAACGAATTTCAGGATAACCCCGTAACAGTATAAACATACCCGCATTTGTATTACGACCGAATATAAATGCAACTGAGACAAAGATATTATATCTACACAGTATAATACATGGATCCGGCTTAAACCAAAGCCCACCAGTATTATCTGCCCAAAATATGACACGTGCGTAAACACACGTGCATTTTCCGAACCCTGCCATAAAACCATACGGCCTCTACAATGTTTCGCCCGAACTTAGAAAACTATCTGTGGGGGACTCTAATGACTCGTAAGTACCCTAGCAGTGGGTCTAACCACAAGCCGTCAACGGCACTAGCTGTGCGTAACGGCTGCCCATGTACTGACCTCAAGGGAAGCCGATGAGCGAACTCATCCTGGAACCCTACTGAGCCTAACAGTGACAATATACATACAGTCCGGTCCGTTCGTCTATGAGTATCGCATATCGGGCCTAGGGGGCTGGTAACGTCAGACCCCCAATAGCGGTATAAGTCGTGTCAGAGTGTAGCACAGAACACCGTGAGATACTACTGGAGTACCTACCAGTAAATCTCCTGCCTCGGCTGAGGGATTTGTGTAATGGCTCTCCTAGACACAGCGCGATCTCACCCCAATACTGGGAGAGACGAATCCTCTGCCGACCGCTCACTTGCCTCCATGTGGCTCGGGACTGTACCCAAAAAATACCTGTTTGCACGACTCCTTTGAGCCGTGGTAGGGTTGAAATCAAAGCACAGTGGAAACTCACACGAGACAAATGACGACCTCAAGTCGATGAACTAACCTGTACACATGTCACCAGGAAACTGCTATATGACGCTAGGTATAAATACCAACTAGCAGGTTCCCGGCGAGTCCTGTCCGGTGTACTCATAACCCAATGAGCACCTGTATACATCTTAGGTGATCCAACTTACACCAGTGGCTTGTGAGACCGGCCACCGTCCCTCATCGGGGTCTCGACTGTATACACTAGTCTACTCCGGATTATCGATGCCCTGTCTCGAAAACTCCCACGACTATGGACCACAATTAAAGATTTGCTTATAGACTACCCAACTCTCACGTATATGATCGCCATCATACTGTTGGTAGTCAAGCAAGATCCTAAGGGCTCTATCAACGTGCAATAGTGATCAGTCACCTGAACCTATACACGAC
Organism: Agapanthus africanus; assembly: GCA_030015575.1. NCBI lineage: Eukaryota > Viridiplantae > Streptophyta > Magnoliopsida > Asparagales > Amaryllidaceae > Agapanthus > Agapanthus africanus. The sequence continues at coordinate 569,648,693 of JASDDO010000031.1, forward strand.
TGATTAAGGCAAACCGGATAGCATACTATCATCTTGAGTAAGACTGTGCTACCGGTATAGGTCCTCCTCAATCATTGCAATCACGTACCGGCGATCCAATAATTGACTTTGAGGGCACTATATCTAACAATCTCCCACTTGCACTTAAGGCTAATTATTGCGATGTCGCATGCTCACAGCCCGTGTGATACCGAACACCCAACTCCTCTACTAATCAGTTTCACAAAGCTCGTTTGTAAAACTCTTGTATTCTAGAAATAGCCTCAGTGAGTGGATCTGCCCTGATGTTTCTTTCTATGTCTTTCTTAATCTCAAGTTCACGGAGAAAGCCATCTCCCGAATTGAGTTATACCTGTCTTAGAATATGTCTGGATATCTGATGGGACCTAGTTCATAAATGAACTCCAAATCCAAACTTCTTAGACTGTATCGATCACTGAAACTAATCAGTGTCCAGCACCATGCCTCCCACAGTATCCTTTTGGACCACCTGTCCATAATATTGCCCCCTTCGTCAGAGGGAAAACTATAACTCTGACAATCACTCTGTCATCCATGTCACTTTGAAGCTTGGAATGATAACCGTCTCCCGAAGGAAGCTGCCGTCATCAAATCCATAGAACATTCACTTATGTTCTAAAACTGATTCCTTATGTTTCTCCACGATTGGATTAATACAAACTTATTGCATCTAGTGCAAAAACAACATCTGGTGTGGTACTTGACATCTCACGATTGAGTCAATTGCCTAAGCAAGTGATATGCCAATTATGCACATCTCTCTCCCCTTTAGTCTGTAAGACACCTTTAGAGAGGGTGACTCCATCACCTGCAGGTACACCACCATGCCAGGAGTCATCTATTCTAAAATACTATTAGAATATTGTCAAAGTACCTACATTGGGAAACTACCAAAATCTAGATCTAAAACCATAGATCTAGTAACCAGAATGTCTGATATTATATCCATATCCTGTCTTGAGAAACAACTGTGTGAAGACCACAGTATAACCGATCGTAGTATAGGAATTTTACTTCCTATTCTGTGTATGTCATCCAAATACCAGGACATCACACCCTACTACCTTCTTAACAGATCCATCCCCTATTCTGATGAAGTCAAAGCCATGACTTTTACATCAAATTAAATGATCTATCTCCGCTATATCTGCTCTAGTCTATAAATAGACATAAGTGACTTACCCTCTATGCTTCCGCTGCTCCCTCTGTCCACAACAACCCTCTGGCAGAATAATATATACGTGCACTTCTAAAGCTAGTTTTAGAACGACGCTATACTTTACCTCCTGCAGGGTCTCATAGCCTGGAACAACAGTAGTGTTAAATCTGGGTAAATAAGAACCTCCCTGTCACCGTCCTTGAGGCTACCGGAGTACCTCTCGGGTGCCTGAGGTTACCCACCATATCTGCGGAGTGGCTAATGGAATGTCAAACCTGATTGAATCTTTAGGTCCTATTAAATTTTCCGTAATCGTTTGCGGTTCTGGAATCTCTTCCAGTTCTACCATACTCCCACTTCTGTTTTCTGAAAAAATCCATTTTACTAAAACTGTGGCGAGTCAAGAACAATATCACTATTGATCTTCCAGATGGTAGAAAGTCAACCCTCGTCATAGCCAGGGTCAACCCGCAAACTGCCATTACAGAAACATGCCTTGAGTTATCCAGAGTCTGGTTTTAAGCATAAGCCGGACAACTCCCTGTACCTTAACATCGTTAAGATATGAACCATTCTATATCCAATATAGAAACTTTGGCACTTATTTAATTGGAACCTGATTCTAATCATGCAGCTGTCTCCAGTGCATATCAACTAAATGGAGAGAGGCTAATCAGCATTACTCAACTTAGGAATATATCCAATCATGAGTAATCTGAAAAAGAAACAAGTTTCTCAAAACCATTACTATCAACTGAATACCAATCATAAGTATCTACATTTTCGATCTCTTTGAAGAATCCCGATACTTGCGACATCTGGTTCTCTACTTTATTCCTATACCCACAACTTCTCAAAACTTAGATCTTGTATTTCTACGAAACACTTGTCTAAAAACTAGAGAAGTCATAAGTAAACAGAACATAGTACGAGGACCAACCCCTTTGTCCTGATGGACACTGGACAACATACAATACTCTGTATAAGTCCGCTGAGTTGAATAACTCAAAACATGTGCATCGTAGGTTGAAAACTGTACTTATGGTTAAGAACTACTCCGTTGTTCAATGCTCCTTACCCAATCGTCAACTGATATAGGTAAATATCACGAACATAATTTCAAAAAGTTATATCTCACATTATAAAAATAAACGTACAGATATATCAATTTGAAATTGGTGCACAACAACGGATACTCAAAACCAAATACATGCCGTTCGGCAAAAACCCAGGCGACTTCCTCAAATATCACCAATTACAACGAATTCCGATATAATGAGGATGATCACCTTATTCCCAATAACTTACTCCCACTCATCATCTGTAAAACCATACAGATATGAAAATCATACCTGGTAAATACATACCCTGGAGTAAGTATCTAATCGGGAAATCAGTTTTCCTTTAACAATGCACAGTGAAACTGAAACATGAAAATGTTTCGTAGGGGTATCCTGGTATTCCTAGTAATGCATCTTCCATAATTCAATTCATGACTGTAACCGTATATTTCTTTGCCATCTATACAAATCCCTTTATTTGTCTTTATTCATTACCTTCTGTACACCCCATTAGGCTAAGTGGTTTTCTTTCTTCCCTACCGTTCGGCACCAGCCTATGGTTTGGAAGAAGATTATCCAGTAAGCATAATAGGTGTACTCTCCTAAACCAAGGAGTACTCGCAACTTGGGAGAAGGTGATGATAAAAGACAACTGAATAATACTTTATTCTATTTCTCCCGAACTGGGGAAAAAAGCAAAGGTGAAATAGGAGCGGCGATGAAGTACGCGGTTTGGTCGTGAATGATAGCAGTCGCAATTTACTTTGCCCTCTTTCTAATCCCTTTATTTTGTCTTTATTTATTTCCTTCTGTACATCCTTCTTAGGCTAATTGGTTTTCTTCATTCCCTACCTTTCGGCACCTGCCTATGGTTTGGAAGAAGACTATCCAATAAGCGTAATAGGTGTACTCTCCTAAACTAAGGAGCCCTCGCAACCTGAGAGAAGGTGATAATAAAAGACAACTGAATAAACCAATTCTATTTCTCCTGAACCTGGATCCATCCTCAAAGAAGTCCCTTCGAGTTCGTATATAACCATACGATGGATCTATCCAATGGAAGTGGATGTCCGTAGTAATACGGGGTGTTCTGAGAAATGTAAAGGGTAAAAGAAGGAGTGGCAATGACTTATGCAACTTAGACAATCCAAAAGCCAGTATTTTAAGAAGGTTCGGTCAACTTGGTCACTGAGTCATAGTCTAGGGTCGGTCAAAGGCCGCTACCAAAGAGAGAGAGAAAAGAAACACTCTGCGTGCACTCTAACCTAGATCAGAATGGTTATCACTTTATCTAATCAGGAAACCTTCCACTGTACTGTCAAATTCTCCTCCAAACCTGAAAGAAGAATCAATCGGGATCACCCGAAGAGTAAACTAACTCATCAGTGGGAATCGGGATCCAACTCTCAGCGCATGATAACGTGAAGGAATCCACTCATGTTATCACACTCCAGAAGGTATGCGCATACTTGGCAAGTTTCAGTTTCTTTAGAAACTCCCGATATGATTTTTGCCTCATGCTCTTATGACCTTGATGTTGGCCAAAATGCCATAAGTCACATGCCAAGTTCTACCAATCATTATCTTGTCAATTTGAACCCACCCGCACATGCCCCTGACGTTGGACAAATGGCAGAACGACTGTCCCAAACCAACTCATCTATCTATGCAACAAATGAATACTCAGCAATTACCAAACACCATGCATTGCGTTGATCAAAATACATAGCTTGAATACTACTGAATACCCAAAAGAAATGACGGAGGGCTATGGCTGGTTTTTGGCAAAAAACTTTTAACGTAATGAACTTGATTTCGCTGAAGAAACCTGATAACTTTTTATAAAAATATAGTGGCGAAAACCTTTGCTAAAGAGGTCACTCCCGGTGAAGGGATCTCGGTTCTTTCCTCGTGGAATGAGGTGCAGGATATTCCAACTGAATACTGTGATGCAAAGCAACATGTAATCGACTATAGTGAAGTTATTACCCTAACGCAAACTTCTACCCAAAGGGTCACTCCCGGTGAAGGGATCTCGGCCCTTGCCTCGTCGAATGAGGTGCAGGATATTCCAACCGAATACCACTGTGCAAAACAAAAGAAAACGTCTTTGTAATAACAATTTTTAAAATTGTTCCAACAACATCCAAACAGGTTTGTTTTCCTTTCTATTGATCAAAATCAACGCAGTCCCATCAATTAATCACACCAGAAAAGAATGAAAATATAATGTACGTATATGCCATCCGCATTCGCCACTGGTCCCGTCATCACCCGTTAGGTTACTTAACTAACGACAGAGCGGGGACTGGACTAGCGCGGGTGTAAAACGTATACAACATCTACTAGTATATATACCAATATACAATAATCGCTCCAGGCGTGATAATATGCAACATTACAGAAAAGTAATAAGCATCACAGAACAATACAGATAATCTGGGATCCCCGGGTTTCACAGAGCCGCTGCTGAAACCCGACGTTCCCCTGGTCGTGTGGATAGCCTGTGCAATGAAACCTAGACCCCTACGAGTGCGGCAAGTTACCCGCCAAAACCTGAAGCGAGGCAGCCCCCTACAGCAAAGTGAATGGACCACCCTGCACTTCACGGAATCCGGTAACTTGAGCACCCCTCCTTGGGTCAACCTGTACCCTATACGAGTGCGGCGAATAGTCTGCCAATTCTAGAGTGAGGCCCCTCTGCCTCTCAAAGCCATGAGATGCGGACCCGTTTCCCCCCAGAACCCGACTATCCGTGCACTCTGTCGCGGAGTAAAAACTAGTACAGAAATGAAAAATATGTACAACGGGTACATCGACCTCAGCCCGGTCGTGCCCCAAAAGAATATTATACAAACAGGCAGAGACGGCAGTCCACATGTTGGACGCTCGCCCCATAATATCAAATGTACAAATAAATCCAAACTTCTCAACCTTTGCACACTGCTATCCACCACGACAAATCCGCAATATCACAGCACAACACAGAACATCAACGCGAATGTCACGTTTGCAAACCCGTCTAAAAGGACTATAGCAATTAGACGTAATTTACCGCTCGAATGACATTCACGGTCGGAGATATAATGTAAGTACTGTAAACTAACACGTTTAAAATTTCGATCGACAAAACTTTCCGAAGTGGGCCCCACGTACATTTGCTGTGCAGTAACAAAATCTGGGCCCAAAATAACCATTCCAGAAACCACAATTCCCTATATAGAAGCCCCAGAAGAAATTTGGCCCACTTAACCACCAAGACGGCCGTGGATCCGCGGCCACAACTATGCATATGCAGCGGTTCCGCGGCCGTACGGTCGAATTAGGGGATCAAATTTCTACTGTGTTCTTAAAACATCCTGCACGATTTTCTGAGATGCTCAAAATAATTTTTAGACCATTTTTTAAAATCGACAGAAACAGTGTACAGAAAATTGTAGTTTTCGAAATTCCGTTCGATCGATATTTTAAACGCGTTAGCACAATTTAGTAAAGCATAATGGCGTGGCTCTGATACCATGTAAGTCTACGGTAGTGCCCCGGCCGTCTTTCAGACGCCAAATGCGGAACAAAAAACTTTTATAACTGGCGCTATCGCATACTATAACTCGGATCTGCCATTAACGCTAAACTAACAAACTACAAAGTGGGTAGAAAGGCTATACCGAACGATCCGAGTCCTTCGGTCTTTAACCATCATCCCAAGCTCCGTTGCGGCTGCTCCGATCTCCTGGCTCCTCGTCGATGTTGCACCACATCTACAGATCTTTAAACGGGCTCCCGCCTCTATACCGAGGCAACTCGGTCATCAAGTCTGCTAAAAGAGATGATCAAGATGAAGTAGAGAACGAGTAGAATACTTTGTCTTGTTACATCCAAAACCATGGATGAACGGTTAATGAAGTTGCCTTTTGAATGGAATGAAATAAGAAATGAGCAAATCAATTTTCCATGAACCAAAATCTATCATCTATATTTTTCCAACCATCATTTAGCCACCAAAACCATGGCCGACCACTTAAAAGAGAGGAGGGGGTGAGTGTAGGAGGAAGTGGTGACCATAATCAATAAATGAAATGAATGAGTCATTTTACACCTTGCAAAAAACATTAATTGAACTAAGCTACCTCACTTAAACAATTAATGCAAATGGTGACACATAAACCCAGTCACCTCTTCAAGAAGCTTCCACACACATGACTCACCCTCATGACTCACCCACAAGCAAAAGATAAATCCGCATTAAACCGAATGTTTAAGACGGGTGATAGAAAACTGGCAACTTCCAAAAGTGATCCTGAAACGAATTTCAGGATAACCCTGTAACAGTATAAACATACCCGCATTTGTATTACGACCGAATACAAATACAACTGAGACAAAGATATTATATCTACATAGTATAATACATGGATCCGGCTTAAACCAAAGCTCACCAGTATTATCTGCCCGAAATATGACACGTGCATAAACACACGTGCATTTTCCGAACCCTGCCATAAAACCATACGGCCTCTACAACGTTTCGCCCGAACTTGGGAAACTATCTGTGGGGGACTCTAATGACTCGTCAGTACCCTGGCAGTGGGTTTAACCATAAGCCGTCAGCGGCACTAGCTATGCGTAACGGCTGCCCATGTACTGACCTCAAGGGAAGCCGATGAGCGAACTCATCCTGGAACCCTACTGAGCCTAACAGTGACAATATACATACAGTCCGGTCCGTTCGTCTATGAGTATCGCATATCGGGCCTAGGGGGCTGGTAATGTCAGACCCCCAATAGTGGTATAAGTCGTGTCAGAGTGTAGCACAGAACACCCTGAGATACTACTGGAGTACCTACCGGTAAATCTCCTGCCTCGGCCGAGGGCTTTGTGTAATGGCTCTCCTAGACACAGCGCGATCTCACCCCCAATACCGGGAGAGATGAATCCACTGCCGATCCGCTCACTTGCCTCCATGTGGCTCGGGACTGTACCCAAAAAAGACCTGTTTGCAGGACTCCTTTGAGCCGTGGTAGGGTAGAAATCAAAGCATAGTGGGAACTCACACGAGATAAATGACGACCTCAGGTCTATGAACTAACCTGTACACATGTCATCAGGGAACTGCTATCTGACGCTAGGTATAAATACCAACTAGCAGGTTCCCGGCGAGTCCTGTCCGGTGTACTCATAACCCAATGAGCACCTGTATACATCTTAGGTGATCCAACTGACACCAGTGGCTTGTGAGACCGGCCACCGCCCCTCGTCGAGGTCTCGACTGTATACACTAGTCTACTCCGAAGTATCGATGCCCTGTCTCGAAAACTCCCACGACTAGGGACCACAATTAAGGATGTGCTTATAGACTACCCAACTCTCACGTATATGATCGCTATCATACTGTTGGTAGTCAAGCAAGATCCTAAGGGCTCTATCAACGTGTAATTGTGATCAGTCACCTGAACCTATACACGACTGATAAAGGCAAACCAGATAGCATACTATCATCTCGAGTAAGACTGTGCTACCGGTATAGGTCCTCCTCAATCATTGCAATCACGTACCTGCGATCCAATAATTGACTTTGAGGGCACTATATCCAACAAAATCTAAAACACTTGCAAATTTTTTTTTTATTTGGCAGCACAAAGAATCCTGCACAAAAACAATTTATTGGATAGGAGAAATAGAATCTGTGAAAAGAAACCTGCAGGAAAATTTTTTCAGTGGAGTGCAGAGGAGAATAGATGAGAAATAAGATACTCAAAGAGATTTTTGGGTTGCTGATGCCACCCTTTGACGCGCTTCTGCCGCGTTTCCGCGGCGGATCAGTGAGTTTAGATTTTCAGAATTTTTCTCTGTGCTGAGTTGGTTCTCCTCTATCTATTTAGATCCCATGTTTCTGGATTTATTCACTGAGTTTGCTCTAGATCTGAAGCATAGTTTCCTCCAAGCCTGCACACTTGCACAAAAACCTTTCAAAAATAACAAGATGATTTTTATTTTTATTTTTGTTTTTAAAATTTTTCAATTTTTTATAATTTTTAAAATCCTTTTTTTATTAACCCGAAATTACACAAAGAAAGAGACTACCGTCTCCACGGCAACGGCGCCATTTGATTGGTAGAGTTTTTCTGTGTTTAAATTTACCGCAATCAAGACGGTGTCGCTTGGTAGCTAGCCGGTTGAGTACGAGTCGATCCACAGGGAAATGGTGTCATTTTCTTTAAGTTCTAACGAGTTAAGTCCAAATATTGGTAGGTTTGGTTTTAAGATCTAAGAATGAGAATAAATTGATATAAAGGCTTGCTAGGGTTAGGATTAGGTTAGATCGAAATAGAGATTCTTCTCACTTCTTTCAATGTCCTAGTTAAGAATATAGGTGTTAGGGTAATAGTCAACAACGGGGATTAGCACGACTGGGAAGAAACTTAGTTTCTTTCTTTTGGTCTTTGTCCGTCCGTTCTTGGTACTTAGCCCTAACCTCTGGTTAATTCAACCACAACCGGTCTAACTAGAGAATCACCGCTATCATGTAGGATAGGGTCCCGTTGTGAGCGGATTATGGTTGATTTAAAGAGAGTTCTTAATTAAAATTATTTGGGCAAACAAAGGAGTGAGAGAGATTTCTTTCTCTCAAACCTTCCCTCTCCTATCCCTAACAAGTGAGGAATTACTCACTCATTAGGAAGATAACAATAAAATTTATTTTTTTTATTTTAATAGATGAACTAAATTGCAGATAATAAAAGAACAGAAAAAAAATTGCAGGAATTAAAATTCAGATAAAAAGGATGCGAGATAAAAAAATAAAACTTACTTTATTGATGACCTCTCAACAATGCATTACAATTGGAATTAAAGTTTAGATCTAAGAATTAAAAAGAGGCATAAAAATAAAGAGAGGCCTCCTCCAAAAGATGCACACCTAATTTGGCTTTGAACCCTCCTATTTATAGATAGGAAACCCTAGGTTTACATTCTGATCCAATCACTAATTTACAAAACTACCCTAAGAGAGCCGAGTCAAAGAACCGACATTGCCACTGACACGTGCATTGCACGGCCGCGGAACCGCGGCAGATGTTCCTGTTTGACCGCGGTTCCGCGGCCATATGATGGAATCTTGGGTCCATCTTTTCAGGTATTCTACCAGTTGTTTTTATCTTCTGTTTGGTACACTTGGTTTCTCAAAATCTCTTTTGTTCTCTTCCAGATATTCAGCAGTGGACTTTTTCCTTGAACTCCGCTTGAACTGTTATGCGGCATAATGCGGATCAGTATTCATCTGTTATTGGTCTTAGTCCCACATTTGTTGCGACTTTTCATGAATCTCACTGTAAAGAGCTGAGAACCTGTAACCTGCAACTATTTAGCAGACATGGATCAAAAGCATCTATTTATATGCAATGTGATTAAGAATGAGTAATATAAAAGTGCAAAAATCTGATATGAACAATACTCTAGGATTCTCAACACATAAGAGGGATAGAGAGGAGGCAGAAGAAGATGCCCATGGTGGAAATTGTGAAGCTCAAGAAAAGAAAACAAGGGAGCAAAAAACCAACACCTAAAACAAATGAGATGGCTGCCTCAATTTAAGTGATTGAGTGTTTTGATATATTGTTGTGTGAAATGAGCTTCACACACTCACAAAATTTCTCTACACCCAAACACTCACATAAATATCTAAGCTCACCCAAAAAATATCTTAGTCATGCCAAAAACCATGCCATGCCAAGAATGAGTCACATTAATCACCATTAAACATTTAAACTAAAATGTTTAATCAAGAAAAAGAAAATGGCATCATCTAATGTTATCTTGTAACGAATTACAAGAATACCCCTCTTCCATATATACATACCCGCATCCGTATTCCGACTGAATATGAATACTCTCTCAATCATTGCAATCACGTTCCTGCGATGCAATATTAACTTGAGGGCGATATAGCCACCAAGCCACGCCCCATAGCCCCGACCAAGTGACTTTAGCAGAACCCCGTTGCCAAAAGCATCCACTCGGGTGCTCGCGACCACGGTATTCCGCCTAACTGCACTTGGTCGACGACATTAGGGTTGCGGCCATCTACTAAACTTCCCGACGAGTATTCGATTTGGTAGTCGGGAATCTTGTTGAATTTCCCGACTAAGTTATTGAAAATTGTTTTCGATATGAGACTAAAATGCGGGGTTTATATTGTTAGGCATGAAATTTGGAATATGTGATATTCCGGGTTTATGATGTCTTAGAAAATGCAGATTCTAATTATTGTAATTTTTCATTTCTTTTCTGCGACCGTAAGTGTAATATGTGGGGTATCCCAAATCTCGTTGCTATGTGACAACGGAATTTGGGATACACGTATTTACTTACGATGATGACATGTGATGTTATTTGTTTCTGTGATATGTTATATTGGATCGTCGTGAATGAATAGCCGGGGGTTTTTTATGTGAGATGAGAATTTTACAATTTTCATTGATGTAAAATTTGTATGTAATAATCTTTTATTGGGACACTTCCAGATTGAGGATGATACCAACATTGATGTATATTATTTACTTTTCCGCATTAGGATAGACCCAATGTAACGTTTTAAAAATCGTTTAGGTAATTTTCCGATAATCGGTAAGTAACTGGTATTTTCCGTAAAATATAATTATAACTATTTTTTAACATATGCATAATTATACTTATTTTAGGCATATAATTGCTAGTATTTGGTAAATGATTAGTCACTTATAAATTGCTAGTTATTTAAATATTTTTCCTTAATTAATTATTTTAAATATTATTTTTAAGCTTTTAAATATACATTAAATTAATGATAAATACAAATTTGAATGGGTCAATTACACACATATGAACCATGACAACTAAAATCTAGTTCGTAACATAATTTTTTTATCAAGTTATTCCAAGTTCTAGTTTTTTCTAGGGCCAAAGGAAAAATAAAATAAAATAAATTAAAACTAGTAAAGGAGGTAACTTGCATTTTTGAAACTTGAGGGGTTTTATTGCCATTGAAAATGCTACACTCACACACACAAACCCAATTTCCCCTAATGGGCCGAAACATGCAGGAAATCCCCCCCCCCAATTTCCCCACTTGATTAGAAAAAGAAAACTTTAAAAAGGGGGTTTAATGAAAAATTGGTGTGAATGCATTTAATGAGACTTGGGGGTTTTATTTCCATGGAAATTTCTACACACTCTTTTACATCCTCACCTTATCCATTGTGGCCGAGCCTCCTCCTACAATGAACTCCCATTTCTCCATCTCCTTTCTACTCTAAAATCATCATAATTTCATCACAAAAATCCACATTTAATTTCACAAAATCATAACTTACTCTTCACTCACTTCTCCTTAGCCTATTCTAACTTGGATCTTGGATCAAGAAGCTATTTTGAGAGGTCAAGTTGCAAACTAGACCTATTAAGTTTGAGGTATAATCTTAACCCCATAATTACTTTGTTAGTTAATTACATTAATCTAAATTATTCAAGTGTTAATTTGGTTATAATTGCTAGTTTAAAATTTTCTAGAAAAGGGTTTGATTTTGAGTTAGGGTTTCAAGCATCACAAATAGGTTAATCAAGTGTAGTTGCTTTCTAGTTAGCTTAGTTTGGATGTTTGCTTGTGATTTTGATCACTAGATCGCTAATCCACGTTGTTTGCATCAAATTCCCAATTTGGGTGCTTACTAGGTATTTGTTAAAATTAGATATTGATTAAATTTAACTTTGTGAATACACACATAAGATCTCCTATGATAATTAGGGTGTTGCGAATGCGAAATTGGTATGATCGGGTTCTAGGTTGGATGGTTGTTCCGAATAACGATTCTAGTTAAGGTTGTAGCGATGCCGTTTGCGTTTTGTGCACCAAGTGCATAATGTGCCTAACTTTTGAACGTTTATCCTTTCATTACGTGTCTTTGCATCATTTCAGGACATGTAGTCTTATGTTTTGTGTTGTGCAATTCTAGGATCGGTTGCGGAAGCATCGGACGCGGTGCGGAAAGGCAAAGCTTTGATCGGATCTGATTAGCCGAGACGTCCGGATGAGTAGATGTGCACATCTATGGGGGAATCGTCTGGATGGCGTGAGGCGCCCCATAGCTTAGGATTAATTGTAGTATTTGCATTCTATATGCGTAGTTATCTAGTTAAACACATCATTGCATCGTACCATCTCATACATATGCTAATATGCGACATCATCTTATAGGACACTTGCACCGTTACTATTGGTTCATGCTGCACGTGCACTATTCATGCGAACACACACGCCATTGGTAACTGCTATGTCACGAACACTATAGAATTTTCTTAGAACCGGTATCCATGCATTTGCATCATATATGATATGTAATTATGTAGTTGTATATTCATTCATCGAGATTGATATATATATAAGATGGTTAGTCTCATATGCATACATCATAGCACCATACCTCATAAATAGTTTTTGGTTCATACGTTGCATAGTACATGCTATCATATTATAGACATCCATCATCATTGATATGCTTACACTTTGTGATTTCTTCTTGAGGATTCAGTACTTATGAGATTTCTGGTTTTTGGGGAAAGCCGCAAGAATTTATAACTTATTATTTTTTTTAAAAATATACAAATTGCGGTTTTCTCGTGAAGTATTTGTCGTCCACCATGAGTTTTCCTGATTTCTATTGGTTTTCGAGACCCGATTCGAGGAGTGGAGGAACCGTCTAGGGTACATGATGGGCCCGATATGGTACCCCAGGGCGAGATAGTTTTCGTGGGGATGACGATGAGCCTAGAAGGGGCACGGACTACGTACCGGTGATGTCTGGCGTGGCGGATATCCAGAGGATACTGACCGTAGTCGTGAGATCTGATGATATGGGCCGATCCGGACTGACGGAGCCCGAGATATTGATATATTGACATATTAAGACATCGAGATATTGAGACATTGATATATTGCGATATTGAGACATTGAGACATATGTATATCCGTATTTTGTGTAGATTGCTTGACACGGTTTTCTGATGATTTGATTGATGACACCTCAGTTATTTTACAGAAGTTTTCAAGATAGAAAACCGATTTTCTCGTATCTAACATATAGAGATTTCATGATTGATTATGCAATCCTGTTCATGCATATTAGTGCATCGCATCATGTCGGGATATATAGGCTGAGACGCACTTGCGTACATTCTTACGATAGCCTTATTAGATGTTACTTACTACTCACGTGCTGGCAACTCACCCCCGTTGTGCCACAGTATCTTGCAGGTCGGACCCATCAGCATTGTAGCGGCGGACGTGCTTTTCTTGGTTCTTTTGCTCAGACTTGCGACATTGCTTGTAGGTAGGTTGCGAGGACACTTTTGTCTCCATTTTTTTCTATTATTGTATCTAGTATTCTCCATCTACCACTTCTTCTATTGTATATGGTACCTAATGATGAGACCGTGAGATTTGTGTATATGTTGCTTCTCTAGGGTCGAGCTTACTTGAGCCGACGTTATGCTTTCTTACTTTTGTGTTTCTTTTGTTGGAGATAGTGCCCTCAGAGTCAATTATTGGATCACAGGCACGTGATTGCAATGATTGAGGGAGGACCTATCCCGGTAGGACAGTCTTACTCGAGATGATAGTATGCTATCTGGTTTACCTTTATCATCGTGTACTGCTTTAGGTGATCGGACATGTCGCTATTGCACGTTGATAGAGCCCCTAGGATTCTTGCTTGACTACCGGCAGTATGAGGGCGATCATATACGTGAGAGCTGGTAGTCTATAAGCACATCCTTAAAAGGTCCCTAGTCGTAGGAGTTTCGAGACAGGGCATCGATACTCCAGAGTAGACTAGTGTATACAGTCGAGACCCCGACGAGGGGCGGTGGCCGGTCTCACAAGCCATTGGTGTCAGTTGGATCACCTAAGATGTATACAGGTGCTCATTGGGTTATGAGTACACCGGACAGGACTCGCCGGGAACATGCTAGTTGGTCTTATACCTGACGTCAGATAGCAGTTCCCAGGTGACATGTGTACAGGTTAGTTCATCGACCTGGGGATCGTCATTTGTCTCGTGTGAGTTCCCACTGTACTTTGATTACTACCCTACCACGGCTCAAAGGAGTCGTGCAAACAGGTTTTAGTTGGGTACAGTCCCGAGCCACATGGAGGCAGTGAGCGGATCTTCGGGGGTTTCGTCTCTCCCGGTATTGGGGGTGAGGTCGCGCTGTGTCTAGGAGAGCCATTACACAAAGACCTTGGCCAAGGCAGGAGATTTACTGGTAGGTATTCCAGTAGGATCTCAGGGTGTTCTGGGCTACACTCCGACACGACTTGTACCGCTTTTGGGGGTCTGACTTTTACCAACCCCCTAGGCCCGCCATGCGATGCTCATAGACGAACGGACCGGACTGTACGGATATTGTCACTGACAGGCTCAGTTGGGTGTCGGGGTGAGCTTCCTCATCGACATCCCTTTTAGTCAATAGCTGGTGGCCCGTCACGTATTGGCTTATACCTCTGACGTGCTAGTGGTTAAATCCACAGCCATAGTATTGACGAGTCTTTAGAGTCCACCACACTTACAGTTACTCAAGCTTTCGGGCGAAACGCTGTAGAGGCCGTATGGAGATATGGCAGGGTCCGATCAGATACGTGCGGTATTGCACGGATCAGGATCGGACGGGTTTGTACTAGCGGCCGTATAGTTATATGGCAGCGTTCGATCAGATACGTGCGGTATTGCACGCATCAGGATCGGACGGATATTACTAGCCGGCTTTGGCTTAAGCCGGTCCTAGTTTAGTACAGTGTAGATTTTGTCTCATTGCATTTGTATCCGGACGGAATACAAATTCGGGTGTGTATGCACAGTGTGGGGTTTTCCTGTAATTTATTACGGGACCTGTTTTCTAGAGTTGCCATTTTGCTTTCCGTTCCGGCCGGTTTTCCTTTGTTCTTTCCCGGCCGGACTTTTCCGATGGAGGGGGTTATTTGCAGTTTTGCAAATAACACATTGTGGAGGTTTTTCTTGCAAAAGTATTTATTATGAGAGCATCTTTTCTTTTCAACCATCACTTGATTTGCATTAATGAGATTAGGATGGATTTGAGGTTGATGTAAAGTTTAGTGATGATTATGTTTGGATGTGGTCACCCTCCTCCTTTTACTACACTCACCTCCCTCTTGCTTCATATTATTATCCTCCACCATTTCTAAATGAGAGAGAGATTATTATCATGGTTGAAAAAGAAAAGAGAGAAGAAGAAAAAGAAAAGAGAGAAAGAAAATGAGAGGTTCATCTTGAGAGTTCATTCTTGATCTCATTTTCTTGCTAGAAAAATGCAAGCACCATTTTTCTATTCTTTGATTCCTCCATCATGGCAACTACAAACCCCATTGAGACAAAGCGCATTCTACACTACATTCTACAGCATATCTTGAGCATGTCGAGTAGCCGGCTTCATGCGCGAGTTGCCTCGGTATTGAGGTGGGAGCCCGTAAAAGTACCCGGCTTCGTGGTGCCCTTTCCGACGAGGAGGAGACGGACGGAGATCCCGCGAGGAGATCGGAGTGGAGATGAAGACCGGAGGACTCGGATCGTCGGTATATCTCTTCCCTTTTCTTGTTAGTTAGCTTAGACTAGTTTAATGGCACGATCCGGGGTTTAGTGCGCGGTGGTGCCGGTTTGCTAAGTCCGCAAAATTTAAAGTTTATCACCGTTTCCGCGTTTGGCCGTCGGGTTGACGGCCGGGGCGCCGCCGTGCACCTACAGTGGTATCAGAGCCTCGCCATTAACATAGTCTAGCTTGGTGTAATGTGTTTTTCTGTTTCGATCGATCGAATGTTCCAAAACTGCATTTTAGTTCGAATCAGTTTCTGTTGAAAATTTTTGGTCTCGAAAAATTTTTCTGGTTGTAAAATATTGATGTTCTGGGAAATCTAAGGGTTCTGTAAAAATTTGACGATGTAACTCCACAGTTGGAGCGCGGATCCGCCGCGAAACCCCACCTCGTGCGGCCCTTCCGCCGCGCACTATTCACGTCACATCACCAAATTTTTCCAGAGGCCTTCTGGGCTTAAAATATGGGTTTTGGAATATTAAAATTGGGCCCAGGATTTCTGTGAGTGCTACAGTTTTTGATTGAGGGCCCACTTGTTAATTTTTGATCGATCGGAAAATTTTAAACACATTTTTCACAGTATTTACATTATATCTGCGACCGTGAATGTCACTCGATCGGTAAATCCGGTCTAACTGCTATAGCCCGGTTAGACGGATTTGCGAACGTGACTTTCACGTTGATGTTCTATGTTTATGCTGTGATGTTGCGGATCGGTCGTGGGGGATAGCCTGGATGCAATGCTAGTACTGTATTGTTGTATTATGTACATTTGATTTTGCGGGGCGAGCGTCCGACATGTGGACTGCCGTCACTGCCTGATTTATTATTCTTTTGGGGCACGACCTGGTTGCGGTCGATGTACCCGGTGTATGTATATTTTACATTCTGTACTAGGATTACCCCGCGGTGGGGTGCACGGATAGCCGGGTTCTAGAGGGCAACAAGCCCGCATCTCATGGCATTGGGACGGAGGGGGCTTCACTCTAGGATTGGCGGGCTATTCGCCGCACTCGTAGGGGGTACAGGTTGACCCAGGAGGGGTGCCCAAGTTACCGGATTCCGTGAAGTGCTGGGTGGTCCATTCACGGCGCTGAAGGGGGCTGCCTCGCTTCAGGTTTTGGCGGGTGACTTGCCGCGCCCGTAGGGGTCTAGGATTTCATTGCACAGGCTATCCACACGACCAGGGGAACATCGGGTTTCAGTAGTGGCTCTGTGAAACCCGGGGATCCCAGATATCTGTATTGTTCTGTGATGCTGTACATTTCTGTGATGTTGCATTTCTTTTCACGCCTTGAGCGAAATATAATATATTGGTATATATATTAGTAGATGTTGTATATGTTTTACATCCGCGCTAGTCCAGTCCCCGCTCTGTCGTTAGTTAGCTAACCTAACGGGTAATGACGGGACCCAGTGGCGAATGCGGATGGCATATACGTACGTCAGTATATTTTCGTTCTTTGTGGTGTGATTAATTGATGGGACTGCATTGATTCGGATCAATGCAAGTTAAAAACAAACCTAATCTGATGTTGTTGGAACACTTTTCAAAAAGCTGTTATTGCAAGGACGTTCACTTTTGTCTTGCACCGTGGTATTCAGTTGGAATATCCTGCTCCTCAGTCGACGAGGCAAGGGCCGAGATCCCTTCACCGGGAGTGACCCCTTGGACAAAAGTTTGCGTCAGGGCAATGATTTCACTATAGCCGATTACTTTTGCTTTGCATCGCGGTATTCATTTGGAATATCCTGCACCCCATTCTACGGGGAAAGAGCCGAGATCCCTTCACCGGGAGTGACCTCTTTAGCAACGGTTTTCGTCACTATATTTTTAAAAGCTATCCGTTCCTTCGACGATATCAAGTTCATTACGTTAAAGGTTTTCGCCAGAAACCATTCGTAGCCCTCCGTCATTTCAGTTAAATATTCGGTAGTATTCAAGCTATGTATTTTGACCTCACGCCAAGGCATAGTGATTGGTAGCTGCCGGGTATTTATCTGTTGCATAGATAGATGCGTTGGTTTGGGACAGTCGTACTACTATTTTGGCCTACGTCAAGGGTATGTACGGGTGGATTCAAATTAACCTGGATAATGACGGGTAGAACTTGACATGTGACTTATGATATTTTGACCTCACGCCAAGGTCATAAGAGCATGGGGCAGAAATCCACATCGGGAGTTTCAAAAGAACTGAAACTTGCCAGATATGCGCATACCTTCTGGAGTGTGATACCGTGAGCGGATTCCGTCACGTTATCATGCGATGAGAGTTGGATCCCGATTCCCACTGATGAGTTGGTTTACTCCTCGGGTGACCCCGACTAATTCTTCTTTCAGGTTTGGAGGAGAATTTGAGGTACAGTGGGAGGTTTCCAGATTAGATAAATTGGTAACCATTCTGATCTAGGTTAGAGTGCACGCTGAGTGTTTCTTTTCTCTCTCTCTTTGGCAGCGACCATTGACCCGACCCTAAGACTATGATTCAGTGACCAAGTTGACCGAACCTTCTTGACACTGGCTTTTGGATTGTCAGAGTTGCAAACCTCATTGCCACTCCTGCTTTTACCCTTTTCTCCAGGACACCCCGTTTTACTACGAACTTCCACTTCCATTGGACAAAACCATCGTATGGTTAGATACGAACTCGAAGGGATTTATTCGAGGATGGTTTCCGGTTCTGGAGAAAACGGATAGGACTATTCAGTTGTCTTTTCTTTTCACCCTCTCTCAGGTTGCGAGTACTCCTTGGTTTAGGAGTAGTACACCTATTACGCAAATTGGATAGTCTTCTTCCAAACCATAGGCTGGTGCCGACCGGTAGGGAAGGAAGAAAGCCAATTAGCCTAAACGGTGTACAGAAGGTATTAAGTTAAGACAAAGTAAGGGATTAGTAAGAGGGCAAAGTAAATTGCAACAGATATTCACGACCAAACCATGTATTCCTTCGCCAATCCTAAATCACCTTTGTATTTCTCCAGGACACTCCGTATCATTACGAAGATCCCATTTTATTGGATAATCCATCGTATGGTTATATACGAACTCGAAAGGAACTCGTTCCAGTTCGGGGATGGATCCTGGTTCAGGAGAAATAGGAATAAAGTACATTCAGGTGTCTTTTATCTTCACCTTCTCTCGCGATGCGAGTGCTCCTAGGATTAGGACAGTACACCCTTTATGCTTTTTGGATAGTCTTCTTCCAAACCATAGGCTGGTGCCGAACGGTAGGGAAGGAAGAAAACCATTTGGCCTAAAGGGGTGTGCAGAAGGTAATGACTAAAGACATATAAAGGGATTTGGAGAGGTGGCAAAGAATTATACGGTTATAGTTGTGAATCTGGTTAATGGTAGAGGCATTACTAAGAATACCAGGATACCCCATCGAAACATTTCAATGTTTCAGTTCCACTGTGTACTGTTAAAAGAAAACTGATTTCCCGATTAGATACTTACTCCAGGGTATGTATTTACCAAGTATGATTCTCACATCTGTATGGTTTTACAGATGATGAGTGGGAGTAGGTTATTGGGAATTGGGTGATCATCCTCTTTATATCGGGATTCGTTGGAATCAGTGATATTTGAGGAAATCACCTGGGCTGTTTGCCGGTCGGCAAATATTTGGTTTTGAATATCCGTTGATGTGCACCAATTTCAAATTGATATATCTGTACGTCTATTTTCATAGAGTGAGATATACCTTTTGATATTATGTCGATGACATTTACCTATATCAGTGGATGGTTAGGTAAGGAGCATTAAACAGCGGTGTAATTCTTCTTAACCATAAGTACAGTTTTCAACCTACAACACACAGTGAAAGAGTTGTTAGACTCAGCGGACTTATACAGAGTATTGTATGTTGTCCAGTGTCCATTAGGACAGAGGGGTTGGTCCTCATACTATATTCTGTTTACTTTTGACTTCTCTAGTTCTTAGACATGTGTTTCGTAGAAACACAGGGTCTAAGTTTTGAGGAGTTATAGGTATTTGAATAAAGTAGAGAACCAGGTGTTGCAAGTATCGGGATTCTTCAAAGTGATCGAAGATGTAGATACTTGTGTATGGTATTCAGTTGATAGTAATGATAAAGAGAAATTACTTCTCTTTCAGGTTACTCATAATTGGAAGCATTCCTAAGTTGAGTAACGCTGATCGGCCTCCTTCCATTTAGTTGACATGCACTGGAGATAGCTGTATGATTTGAATCTGGTTCAATTAAATCAGTGCCTCTGGTTCTATATTGGATGTAGAAAAGTTCATATCTTAACGTTGTTAAGGTACGGGGAGTTGTCCGGCTTATGCTTAAAACCAGACACTGGACAACTCAAGGCACGTTTCTGTAATGGCTGTTTGTGGGTTGACCCAGGCTATGACGCGGGTTGATTTTCTACCATCTGGATGAACAATAGCAATATTGTTCTAGACTCGCCACAGTTTTATTAAAAATGGATTTTTTCAAAAACAGCAGTGGGAGTATGGTAGAACTGGAAGTGATTCCAGAACCACAAACGATTACTGAAGATTTGATAAGGAACCTAAAGATTCAATCTGATTTGACATTCCATTGGCCACTCCGCAAATAAGGTGGGTAACTTCAGGCACCCGAGAGGTACTCCGGTAGCCTTAAGGACGGTGACAGGGAAGTTCTTGTTTACCCATACTTGCCATTGTTGTTGTTCTAGGCTGCGAGACCCGGCAGGAGGATGAGTATAGCGTCGTTCTGAACTAGCTTCAGAAGTGTACGTGTATATGACTCTGCCAGAGGGTTGTCGTAGTCAGTGGGAGCAGCGGAAGCATTGGTGGACATCAGGCTTATGTCTATTTATAGACTAAAGCAGATGTAGCGGAGATAGATCATCTGTTTCTGATGTGACAGTCATAGGTTTGACGTCATCAGAATAGGGGATGGATCTGTTGAGAAGGTAGTAGCAAAGGAAACTCCTATACTATGATCGGTTATACTTTGGTCGTCACACAGTGGTTTCTCCACAAAGGACTTGGACATTATATCAGACATTCTGGTTACTAGATCTATGGTTTTAGATCTAGATTTGGGTGGTTTCCCAATCTGGGTACCTGGACAGCATTCTATGAGTATTTAGAATGGACGACTCCTGGCACGGTAGTATACCTGCAGGTGATGGAGTCACCCTCTCTGAAAGTGTCTTTTAGACTAGAGTAGAGAGGGATGTGCATGATTGGCAGATCACTTGCTTAGGCAATTGAGTCAATCATGAGATGTCAAGTACCACACCAGATGTTGTTCTTGCACTAGATGTAATAAGTTGATATTGATCCAATCCTGGAGAAACAGTCGGAAGCAGTTTTAGAACATAAGTGACTGTTCTAGGGATATGATAACGGCTGCCTCTTTTAGGAGACGGTTATCATTCCAGGCTTCCAAGGTGACCTGGACGACAAGGAGGTTGTCAGAGTTATAGTTTTTCCCTCTGACGAGGGGCAGTATTTTGGACAGGTGGTCCAAGGCAATACTGAGGGTGGCATGGCGCAGGATACTGATTAAGTTCAGTTGACAATACAGTCTAAGAAGTTTGGATTTGGAGTTCATTTATGAGCTACGTCCCATCAGACATCCAGACATTCTAAGGCAGGTATTGCTCATTTCGGGAGATGGCTTTCTCCGCGAACTTGAGATATAGAGAGACATAGAAAGAAACTTCTAGGCGGATCCACTCACTGAGGCTATTCCTCGACCGCAATAGTTTCACAAACGGGTTTTGTGAAAATGACTAGTAGGGGAGTTGGGTGTTCGGTATCACACGGGCTGTGAGTATGCGACATCGCAATAATTAGCCTTGAGTGCAAGTGGGAGATTGTTGGAGATAGTGCCCTCAGAGTCAATTATTGGATCACAGGCACGTGATTGCAATGATTGAGGGAGGACCTATCCCGGTAGGACAGTCTTACTCGAGATGATAGTATGCTATCTGGTTTACCTTTATCATCGTGTACTGCTTTAGGTGATCGGACATGTCGCTATTGCACGTTGATAGAGCCCCTAGGATTCTTGCTTGACTACCGGCAGTATGAGGGCGATCATATACGTGAGAGCTGGTAGTCTATAAGCACATCCTTAAAAGGTCCCTAGTCGTAGGAGTTTCGAGACAGGGCATCGATACTCCAGAGTAGACTAGTGTATACAGTCGAGACCCCGACGAGGGGCGGTGGCCGGTCTCACAAGCCATTGGTGTCAGTTGGATCACCTAAGATGTATACAGGTGCTCATTGGGTTATGAGTACACCGGACAGGACTCGCCGGGAACATGCTAGTTGGTCTTATACCTGACGTCAGATAGCAGTTCCCAGGTGACATGTGTACAGGTTAGTTCATCGACCTGGGGATCGTCATTTGTCTCGTGTGAGTTCCCACTGTACTTTGATTACTACCCTACCACGGCTCAAAGGAGTCGTGCAAACAGGTTTTAGTTGGGTACAGTCCCGAGCCACATGGAGGCAGTGAGCGGATCTTCGGGGGTTTCGTCTCTCCCGGTATTGGGGGTGAGGTCGCGCTGTGTCTAGGAGAGCCATTACACAAAGACCTTGGCCAAGGCAGGAGATTTACTGGTAGGTATTCCAGTAGGATCTCAGGGTGTTCTGGGCTACACTCCGACACGACTTGTACCGCTTTTGGGGATCTGACTTTTACCAACCCCCTAGGCCCGCCATGCGATGCTCATAGACGAACGGACCGGACTGTACGGATATTGTCACTGACAGGCTCAGTTGGGTGTCGGGGTGAGCTTCCTCATCGACATCCCTTTTAGTCAATAGCTGGTGGCCCGTCACGTATTGGCTTATACCTCTGACGTGCTAGTGGTTAAATCCACAGCCATAGTATTGACGAGTCTTTAGAGTCCACCACACTTACAGTTACTCAAGCTTTCGGGCGAAACGCTGTAGAGGCCGTATGGAGATATGGCAGGGTCCGATCAGATACGTGCGGTATTGCACGGATCAGGATCGGACGGGTTTGTACTAGCGGCCGTATAGTTATATGGCAGCGTTCGATCAGATACGTGCGGTATTGCACGCATCAGGATCGGACGGATATTACTAGCCGGCTTTGGCTTAAGCCGGTCCTAGTTTAGTACAGTGTAGATTTTGTCTCATTGCATTTGTATCCGGACGGAATACAAATGCGGGTGTGTATACACAGTGTGGGGTTTTCCTGTAATTTATTACGGGACCTGTTTTCTAGAGTTGCCATTTTGCTTTCCGTTCCGGCCGGTTTTCCTTTGTTCTTTCCCGGCCGGACTTTTCCGATGGAGGGGGTTATTTGCAGTTTTGCAAATAACACATTGTGGAGGTTTTTCTTGCAAAAGTATTTATTATGAGAGCATCTTTTCTTTTCAACCATCACTTGATTTGCATTAATGAGATTAGGATGGATTTGAGGTTGATGTAAAGTTTAGTGATGATTATGTTTGGATGTGGTCACCCTCCTCCTTTTACTACACTCACCTCCCTCTTGCTTCATATTATTATCCTCCACCATTTCTAAATGAGAGAGAGATTATTATCATGGTTGAAAAAGAAAAGAGAGAAGAAGAAAAAGAAAAGAGAGAAAGAAAATGAGAGGTTCATCTTGAGAGTTCATTCTTGATCTCATTTTCTTGCTAGAAAAATGCAAGCACCATTTTTCTATTCTTTGATTCCTCCATCATGGCAACTACAAACCCCATTGAGACAAAGCGCATTCTACACTACATTCTACAGCATATCTTGAGCATGTCGAGTAGCCGGCTTCATGCGCGAGTTGCCTCTGTATTGAGGTGGGAGCCCGTAAAAGTACCCGGCTTCGTGGTGCCCTTTCCGACGAGGAGGAGACGGACGGAGATCCCGCGAGGAGATCGGAGTGGAGATGAAGACCGGAGGACTCGGATCGTCGGTATATCTCTTCCCTTTTCTTGTTAGTTAGCTTAGACTAGTTTAATGGCACGATCCGGGGTTTAGTGCGCGGTGGTGCCGGTTTGCTAAGTCCGCAAAATTTAAAGTTTATCACCGTTTCCGCGTTTGGCCGTCGGGTTGACGGCCGGGGCGCCGCCGTGCACTTACATCTTTATGCTCATTTGCTTGATGTTATATATATATATATATATATATATATATATTTATATATATATATATATATATATTTATATATATATATATATATAGCGTGTGGTTGTGAGTTCGCCTTTGGTGAAGAGCTAGCTCCCGCTTGGGGATGCCATTATTCATTACAGGTTTATATATTCTTGTTGTTTCCTTTTGGGGACAGTATTTACAAAGGAGACTCTGCCGAAATTTTCGGAAAAATCTTAAGGTTTTAAAACGCTTTAATGAAACTTCAATTTATTTTACATCTCTTTTTATGAATGGTTTATCCTTCACTCTATTTGTAAATGGTTTAGATTTTCTGGGTTTTGGCTGACTTAGGTTACGTTACGCCTTGAGACGTTTCGTAAATCTAAGCGCCAGTCACGTTCCGTACCTTCGGGTCGTGACAAAGTTGGTATCAGAGCTGGTCCCTCAAAAGTTGGTCTGTGGTTCGAGGACGAACCATTGTTCTAAGGGGGAGGGAATATAATACCCCAGGTGGAGTTAGGGCTAAATACCACCTACCCCATGAGAAGTGAGATGTTATCCGGTTTCAAGGTGGGGATGTAACCGATACGGATGCACACGGGGACCCACCAGAACAATGGGGAGTATCGAATTCCATTCCGAAAGAGGGTACGATCTGAACTATAAATGGAATGATACCACACTTATAATACAGAGGCGCCTTTTGGATGAAACGGAACTCCGGAGTTTGAAAAACTCCATAGTTAAGCGTGCTTGAGCCAGCGAAATTCTGGGATGGGTGACCTACTGGGAAGTAGCTCCGGGTTCATTCAAAGGGATAAAACCGTGCGGCTTCGGCCAGAGCGGACAATACCATCTGTGTTTGGGGGTGGGTCGTGACAATACCATCTGTGTTTAGGCGTGGAACATCTCAGATTGATCTGCCTTCTCCAGGCCATGTTGCCAGACTAGAGGCCGGTTTGCAAGAGTTGCGTCAGATGATGGGATCTTTAGTTGAGGCCAGTCGGGCACAGAGATCTGATCAGTCGAAAATATTGCATTTTTAACACGTCAATTTCCCTACCATTTGCACTCATCTAGAGGTGTTCGGTATTAATATAGCACATATTAGCAAAACAGTCATAAAATACCTAATAACATGTGTTGTATACTAAAACCGGCAATTCTGAGGGAAATTGAGTGTTTATCATGGCATCGCATCCTCTTTGTATAGTGCAACACTTGTTTCGAGAATCTGTGCAGGAAATTCCAGGAACAGAGCCAAAATTATCAAAAGTACTGAGAAAAATACGCCAACTCTAAGACTTGGGATCTGGCAGTGAACTAAAGAGAATTATGAAATTCAACACATCAGAAAATAATCCCAAAGTCAGCCGAAGAATTACCATGGATTTTCTATGGAAAAATACCACCAATGGGCCGCGGATCCGCGGCCGTAAGACCCCATTGGCGGCGGATCCGCGGCCAGAAGAAGGCATCATCAGAATTTCTCTGTGTCAAGTTTCTGATCTCAAGGTGTACACTCATTTCATCCACTCAAAACTCCAGAGATCTCCAGAATCTTCTGCCAGATCAGCAAAACTCCTTGTTTAAGCTAATCATGTTCAAGCTTCTCAAGCAAGCTTCCCACTTACTTACCTTAAAACCTAGAAGCTTCTCCCTAACCTCCAAGCTTACAAAGGAAGATAAGCCTAACTAACTACCTCTAGAAGCTTCTACCTAACTACCTAGCTTACAAGGGAAGCTAACCTAAACCTAGCTTCTAAAGGAAGCCAAAACTAGAGAAGGCTATAAAAGGAACGCTAAAGCTTCTTCTCAAAGGTGGTTCGGTTGTTGATTCCTACATCCATTCCCCAATACAAGTTGAGTGACACGACTTGTAAACCCTAATCCCCAATTCAAAATCCAAAGCCAAAATCAAGAACTTCGAGTACCAAATCAAGCATGAAGCCTTCGATCCTTTAGAAAGCGACGCCGGACTTTATCGGAGCAAGTGATCCAAGGAGATCCGCGACTCAAGAAGACGAGCGAAGACGAAATCAACGATCGAGTTCTTTTCTCTTGTAGATCTTGAGAGAATTGTAACAAAATAGTTGATAAATAAAAGTGAAATTTCTATATCTTGCTTTCTTTACAATACTGCATCATGATTCGATCTCAATTTGTGATTGTATTTCTAGTTATGATGTTTGAGTAAAAACTCCACTCGTGGAGGAATCGAGACGATCAATAGATGATGATGTTACAAATCTTGAAACAATTCTTAATTCCTATAAGTTTTGTAAACTCGTGTAAATTGAAGAATCGGCAACCTAGTTTCGAGCGATGCTTTCTTGATTGTGTTCGCTCTTAATTAGTGATCCACGATCGATTCTTGAATTTACTCGAGGCTAGAATTTGAATAAGATTCATCGAAAGGACAAAGGATGAGATGAAGAAACCCTAGTTTCTTTAAAAGATCCTTAAACCTCGATAAATCGTCATCGATCTAGTTTCAAATCATTAATGGATAAGAATACGTAATCAATAGATTTCATCACGTCTATAGATTCGATCGATTCCTACGAGCCTCATTTCGATTCTTGATTATTGGCTTGGAAATCATCAATTCTTGATTCTTGATTTTAATGTTTTCTTGATTTTAGATTTAGATCTAGTTAATTCTTGAACTTCAACTTTAAAATCTTGAATTGAATTGTCTTTTCTTTTTTCTTTAATTTTCAATTCATCTAATTTGAAATACGAACGGATTACACTATCCCAGTGGACGATCCGCACTCGCTAACGCGCTACAATCGACACCGTTATTGATTGCGGACAAAATATTTTTGGTTGTGATTTCTATATACATTTTTCTACCTACACACCGGAAAAATCATTCAATCAAATGGCGCCGCTGCCGGGGATAGTGCACTAATTTGTTCGTTTTTTGAAATTTGAGTTGAAAAGTTTTTTCCATCAAAATTTTGAGATCAAATTCGCATAAACCCTAAACGATTCGTTGTAATTTGTTGCAAGGAAATCTGGAGTCTTCTGTGCAATTGGAAAAATATTTGGAATATTCTAGAGAGCTGAGAAATTGAACAGGGGCTGCTGCAAGAATTTTTGTGCAGGTATCTTGCTACCAGACCGTGGAACCGCGGCCTAAGCGTGCTCCCGCGGCGGAATCGCGGCGGCCTTGACTCTTCGCTGCACGAAACTTTCTCGGTGAAATCCTATCTTTCTTATCTCCTCCTCTGTCTGCTCCATTGACAATTTTCTGCAGGTTTCTTTGCAAATAATTCGTAGTGCCGCAAAAAAAAAAGCAATAAAAAAATTGTGCGTGTTTTTGATTCTTGGTTGTTTGCATATTAATACGGAATTTAAGGGGCACGGTCAAATCCAGATTAGGTGGGGAGTTCATTACCCTTCCTAAGCCCCGAAAATCACAAACTTGCATTCGCATTACCCTCATTAACTAAAAGAAATCTAGACATGACTCTAAGGACCGTCGCGCTCACTTAGGACAGAAGAAGGCTCTGGGCAATCCATTGTTTATACGCGTTTCTTTTGTGATGTCTAAGGCAAGTGTGTCTAAGGCAAGTGGTTACTTAATTAGGCCCACTACTTACGTAGTGGAGAACCTCCCACTTATCTGGCACTTACCTGGCCATAGGAGAGACAAAGAGGCAGAGGAGGATTGATCGTGCGACTTGTCTTTTGGCAGTTAGGAGCGGTCTAGAGCCTTGACCTAGGTGACCACTAGACTTAGGGTTGCTTGTTGTATTTGTTGTGATTTGCATCATTTTTTTTTCAAAAATCCGTATATTTTTCAAAACAAACACAACATTCATTCATTTCCCCTAATTATATCAACGCTGCCACTTGTACTAAACCCTTTAGTGCAAGATAGGCTGGACACGGGATTCTTGTGCCCGTTTAGTCCGCGTTTCCCCGATCGACTCCGAAGTCGGTATTTCTACATTTACTTCTTCTTTACCCACCACCACACCCACATCGATGGATCCTTCTCCATCGAACTTCTTTACCACTAATCTTCCGCCGTCCGTTGGTTCGCAGAATCCACCCCGCATCTCTCTCCAAGAGAGGTGCTATCCTACACGAGGTCCTCTTTCGACCTGTCTCTCCATTCCACCAGCCAACGGGGACAATTTTCAGATTAAACCCCAATACATCAACCTTCTACCCAAATATCACGGTCTCGAGTCTGAAGACGCATATGTCTTTATCACCAAATTTGAAAATGTATGCGCAATGATGGTTACTTCACAGCTTTCTGTGGATCCTATGCATCTTCTTCTTCTCCCATTTACCTTGTGCGATATAGCCAAGAAGTGGTTGTATAACACAACCGCACATTCCATTTCAAATTGGGAAGAATTCGTCAAAGCATTCCCTAAGAAATTCTACCCAAATCATAAGACAGCTCGAGTCCGTAGCGAAATCAATCAATTCACCCAGCTTCCAAATAAAACATTCTCAAAATATCTTGAACGCTTTAAGGATCTGTTAGTTCAATGTCCACATCACGGAATCCCAAGATGGGATCTGTGCCGAATCATTTATGAGGGCATTAATCCTAACACAAAACAGACCCTTGAATTAATGTGTCAAGGCAACTTCATGACCAAAGATGATGGGGAGCCTGGAAATTTTTAGAAGATTTCGCTGAAAAATCTTTACAGTGGGAGGGTGTGAGTCAATCTTCTAGGGGTGGCAATAACCAATCGGAAGTTTCCATAGGAGTTAGAGCTGACATTTCAGCTATGCAAAAGAAACTCGAGACTGTGGAAAACAAATTTTTAGCCGCCGCCCTAAATAAAATGTCACACTCCAAAACTGTATGTGGATGCTGTTCTGATCCTTCTCATCTCACGGAAGAATGTCCACTAAATTCTCTGTTTCAAGGTCACGAGCATACCAATGCTGCTTTTCAAAGACCTAGAAACGATCCATTTTCTTCCACATATAATCAGGGTTGGAGGAATCACCCTAACTTTGCTTGGAACCAACAATAAAATCAAAATACGGTTCCAACCCAAAACAATTTCCAAAGGGTCCTCCCACCACAACAGCAACCACTTCAATTGAGTCAACACCCCTACCAAGCACAAAACTTCCAAAATCTGGCTAACACTTTTGCACCACATGAAAACTTTTTGCAATTAGTCGGTACTGATAATTCCTCTGCACTAGAACAAACCTTGGATACTTTCATGAAATAATCCATCCAAGGGACGGCAAAAATGCAATCTTCCTTCGATAATGTGATGAAGATCATTGTCTCTCAAAATGAGAATATTAAATCTTTGGAAGAACAAATTGCACAATTAAAAGCCGAAATGAGTGCAAGAGAGAAAGGGAAACTTTCAGCCCAACCTTTGCCCAATCCTGGCTATTCACATCATGTGAATGCAATCACGTTGAGATCTGGAAGAGTGCTTGACAATCACGTTGGGGAAGAGATTGATGAAACTGAAAAATCTATCAATGATACCCCGGCTGAGACTTTTCTTTCCACTTCTTCTTCTAATTCTGACCCCAGTTCTTCTACCCCACCACCTTCTTCTGAGCCTATTCTCCATTTTCCCCAAGGCTCGACACCTCAGCCCATACCGAAAACGATCCCCACTCCTATTCTTAGATCGTTTCCACCCACACGATCTTCTCCAATGTTGGACCCCGACCTTATTGCCCAAGCTCCTTACCCGAATCGGTTGAGGGGAAACACACTGAGTCCAAAAATGGAGAAGATCACTGAAATGTTTAAACAGGTTAACATCAACATCCCTCTTCTAGATGCTATCCAACAAGTCCCCGCATATGCGAAAGTTCTTAAAGACTTGTGCACTAGAAAGAGGAAGACTCAAGTGCCCAAGAAGATATTCATGGCAAAGACTGTAGAAACGGCCTTTCCCCAACAATTACCGAGGAAACGTAAGGATCCTGGCTATCATACTATTTCCATTTCTATCGGGGACAAACACATTAACCGTGCTCAACTTGACCTTGGCTCAAGTGTTAACCTGCTTCCCTTCTCAGTCTATGAGCAGTTCAGGATCGGAGAGTTGAAACCAGCCCATTGCACTCTCCAGATGGCTGACCGATCAAGCACAAAACTTAGGGGTGAACTGGAGGATGTGTTAATAAAAATCGGGGAATTTGTATTCCCTGTGGACTTTATTGTTATTGATATACAGCCTGTAGCGAACCCACGGAATCAAATTCCAGTGATTTTAGGTCGCCCCTTTTTGGCCACTTACAATGTTATCATCAACTGTCGTAATGGCTCTATGACCCTATCCTTCGGGAATAGGTCAATTGAGCTGAACATTTACAAGTTGGGAAGTGTACCCTCCGAACCTACTGCTCAGGTCTGTTATGTCAAATTAATGGATGTCGACAGCAACGAATTTGATGATGCTCATTATACTGATCGTGACTCTTTTCATATGTTGTTGTTTGACCCAACTATGTATCATACATATACGGACTCTTCCACTGAGATGTCCGGGTCAACAACTAACACTGATTATGAACTGCTTTTAGAGTCTCAAGATCATCCCGCACTTTGTGATGACATTATTCTTCCGGGGTATTGATGAGACTTTTAAGGAGATCTTCGCTGATGAACTCGTATTTTTGAATGACACGGGTGTTGAGATGAATCCACATCAAAACATTGAAATTGAACCTCCACCCCTTCTTCTGGATTGTAAAAAGAATGCGAGTAATCCATCACATTCACTGCATCGTCTCTCCAAAATGAGATGCACACACATTCTATTCCACCACTTACCCTTTCCCCAGTTCTTCTTCTACCAATCTGAGCACTGCATTGATAAAATCTTCGAATGGTTGGTGTTAACTTTCGATCTTTGCAAAGCTTGGCATCGACCAATGATTCTTGACCCCCTCATATGATTTTCAAAGATTAACATTGCTTAACTCAAGTTTGAGGGGGGGTATATTTTCTGGCTCTTGAAAAGAAAATTTTTTACTGAAAAAGATGAGCCAAAAATAAGTTTGGGGGAGGATCTTCACTTAAATATTTTGCCCTCATTAATAAATTTCCTCCCATGCTTACATGTTTTTCGAGATTTAGCATATGGCAACAGTGAGGACACTGTTGAAAACAAGTTTGGGGGAGGTTTGTGCTTATTTTTGCATCATTTGCATATCACTTTGCATAAGCACAAAACATTTCTTTGAAAACCTATAAAAATTTAAAAATTTTCAAAAATATAAAAATATTTTGTACATAAATAAGATAATAAAATATTAGATAGTGAAAAATTACATCCAAAAGATTGGAAAAATTTAAGAAAACCAAGAAAATTAGAAGTTTTCTTAAACGAACTAGTAATAAGTAGTTATGAGCCGTTGTCCCAAGGGTTAGTAAGATGAAGGAAGTCACTAATATGAGAATAAAAATAAGTCTGAAAAATAGTTCCTATTCTGAAAGCCAAACATTTTGAACGTTGATACCCTACTATACGCACTTACACACGTCTTGAAGCTCGGGATAGTAGAGGATACCTTGAAATGCTCTTGTCTAAAAGCCAAAGTATGAAGGTAATAAAGAATGAATAAAATATAAAAATGGTGAAGAAAAATGAACACTGGTTTTGTTATCGCCAAGGCAGCAATAAAAAAATATAGCGAGGGTGCCTCTTCACCTAGTGCCTTAGACCAACTGGTCGGGGAGTCACTGCTAAGCCTTAGGTGGTGCAAGACGAGGAAAAACACCGTATAAGCAAGCACATGAGTAATCGGTCGTTTAGTACCTCAAGAAGTATTAACGGTCGCATGAAAATATGTGAGCAAATCTAAATATTCATTAATTAAAAAGTACTGAGGCAGATGGACAAGAGTATGATAGCTTGAATTGAATTCTCTGGGTGTAGGGATGTCTTTTACACACACGTAAGGTTATATGATCGGTGTTTGGAAGAAAGATAGGAATGAAGAATAAAGACGATGTTTTATTGAGAGATGATGTGATTTCTGACATCTTTTCATGACTATTAAGATAGGGCTCATGACAACCGAAAAGCTAGCATAGTTGGAAACCCTAATTTTCAAAGTCTTTCTTTTACAATTCTTATCTTTATATGTAACATTCACTGTCTTCCTTTTATTATTGGATTTTGTGGGTGCAATCCGCTGAAAACCCTCAGGAGACAACACTCCTCCTACTAGGGACACCTAGAGGTTTAAAGGCTTGTTGCACGAGCTTAGTTCAATCGTGTTGCCTACGAAAGTGTGCTAATTAGTTTTTCTCTTTCTTTATTTTCTCCTTCTCTTTTTAATAAAACAGTTCGCTCGAGACGATCGAAAATAAGTTTGGGGGAATTTGATCAGTCGAAAATATTGCATTTTTAACACGTCAATTTTCCTACCATTTGCACTCATCTAGAGGTGTTCGGTATTACTATAGAACATATTAGCAAAACAATCGTAAAATACCTAATAACATGTGTTGTATACTAAAACCGGAAATTCTGAGGGAAATTGAGTGTTTATCATGGCATCGCATCATCTTTGTATAGCGCAACACTTGTTTCGAGAATCTGTGCAGGAAATTCCAGGAACAGAGCCAAAATTGTCAGAAGTGCTGAGAAAAATACGCCAACTCCAAGACTTGGGATCTAGCAGTGAACTAAAGAGAATTATGAAATTCAACACATCAGAAAATAATCCCAAAGTCAGCCCAAGAATTACCATGGATTTTCTATGGAAAAATACAACCAATGGGCCGCGGATCCGCGGCCGTAAGGCCCCATTGGCGGCGGATCCGCGGCCAGAAGAAGGCATCATCAGAATTTCTCTGTGTCAGGTTTCTGATCTCAAGGTGTACACTCATTTCAGCCACTCAAAACTCCAGAGAACTCCAGAATCTTCTGCCAGATCAGCAAAACTCCTTGTTTAAGCTAATTATGTTCAAGCTTCTCAAGCAAGCTTCCCACTTACTTACCTTAAAACCTAGAAGCTTCTCCCTAACCTCCAAGCTTACAAAGAAAGCTAAGCCTAACTAACTACCTCTAGAAGCTTCTACCTAACTACCTAGCTTACAAGGAAAGCTAACGTAAACCTAGCTTCTAAAGGAAGCCAAAGCTAGAGAAGGATATAGAAGGAACCCTAAAGCTTCTTCTCAAAGGTGGTTCGGTTGTTGATTCCTACATCCATTCCCCAACACAAGTTGAGTGACACGACTTGTAAACCCTAATCCCCAATTCAAAATCCAAAGCCAAAATCAAGAACTTCGAGTACCAAATCAAGCATGAAGCCTTCGATCCTTTAGAAAGCGACGCCAGACTTCATCGGAGCAAGTGATCCAAGGAGATCCGCGACTCTAGAAGACGAGCGAAGCCGAAATCAACGATCGAGTTCTTTCCTCTTGTAGATCTTGAGAGAATTGTAACAAAATAGTTGATAAATAAAGGTGATATTTCTATATCATGCTTTCTTTACAATCTTGCATCATGATTCGATCTCAATTTCTGATTGTGTTTCTTGTTATGATGTTTGAGTAAATGTTAGTTGTATGTATGCCCTAGAGGCCAGTATTGTACAGATGATGTATATTATATTGGATGCTTGGACATATATAGAGAGGACTTTCTTGATCGATATGATAGTATGCTATCTGGTTGCACTTTACTTTAACATGTATACTTATCTCTTTATACTGTCTTATAGTTACATGTTGGTAAAGCCCTTAGGATGTGTACTTTACTACCTGGACTATGATGCGGATCATACTAGTGGGGACATGGTAGTCCATAAGTATATCCTTCAAGGTCCTTAGTCGTGGGTGTATCGAGACGGGGCATCGATATACCAGTGTAGACTAGCGTATACGCTTCTCGACCCATGAGATGGGCGATGGATGATCCCATATCCATTGGTGTTTGACATCAGAGATGGTATACGGGTGCTCAGTGGAGACTGGGTACACTGGACGGACTCGCCGAGAACTCCCAGATGGTATTATACCTCACGTCAGATGGCAGTTCTCTGGTGACACTTGTGCAGGTTAGTCTGTAGACCCGAGATCGTCATAGAGTCTTGTGTGATTCCCACTGTGCTTTGATTTCCACCTTACTACGTCCATGAGTGCGTGCAAAACGGTGGTTTTTGGGTACAGTCCCGAGTCACATGGAGGCAATAAGCGATAGGAGGGGTTTTGTCTCTCCCGGTATTGGGGGTTGATGTTGCGCTGTGCTCGATTGGCCGTAACAGGGAAGTCCCTGGCAAGGGCTGATTCAGAGATTTGCTGGTAAGTGTTACCAGTAGTTTCTCGACCCATTGTGAGCCTCACATCGGCACTACTTATCGGTTATTGGGGTCTGACGTTTACCACCCCTAGACTTGATATGCGACATATCAGACGAGGAGACCGGACTGTACGGGAAGTGTTACCGGCAGGCTTTTACAGGAGTTGGAGCGGGCTTGCTTGCTGATCTTCTGATCGCTCAATACCCGGGTATCCGTTACGTCCAGCTAGTACCGCTGACGGCTTGTGGGTGCTTGATGTGATCATCACCTACTGCCGGCGTATTGACGAGTCTTCAGAGTCCTACAAAGAGGTTTTACTGGCTCAGGCAAAACGAAATAGGAGCGCATATGTGATATGTACAGGACCGAGAATAATGCGTGTATGTGATACCGTATTTTATTCTCATGACTTTTTGTATCGATCGGTTGTATATGATATAGCCGGGTTATCGAATCAAGTGTTGATTCGATAAGTCGATACATTGGATGTTAGTCGGTTATATGTGATATGACCGGATTATTAAGTCAAGTGTTGATTTAATAATTTATTGTATAATTGTATATTTGATATACTAGTTTACATTAACTAACACTTTTTCACTTTAGGGTTTTTCTCACATGAGCACAATTTTAATGTATATATGATATATATTAAAATGTGTTTTCTTTTTGTGTCATGGTTGTTGATACACTAGACATGGGTGTGTAAGACTTACACCATTCTATATTTAAATGGTGGTTAATAATTATTTAAGGTAATTACAAATTAGTGGAAATTTTGTCAGAAGCATGAAGCTTGTGGAAGCTTGTGGATACTTTGACAAAGTCCACTAAATTTGTTTTACCTTAGATTTTTATTAACCTAACCATTTAAACTTAGCCTTGGTAATGTCTCTACATGAGTTAGTATATGATACTCACTCACCATGGTTAGCATTCTCACTTGATCATTATCCTCATCTCTTTCTTTTCTTCTTCTTCTTCTTCATTTGCAAAGAAAGAAAAAGCTTGCTAGGGTTTGATCCAAAGTGAGAACTAAAGTGAGAAATAAAAATCCAAAGAGAACCCACTTCCTATTTCTCCATCCTCTACTAGACTAGCACTTTTGTATAGGGTATTTGCTTCACTAATTCTCAAATTAGTGAAGTAGTAGCTTGAGTCGGAATTCCCTCGACGTAGATCATCTTCGGCCTCGGAGACTTCAAGCAAGGTCGTATCTTTCGCCTCGTGAAGCCATGCAAGAGCCCAGAGCCCTGGAGAACCTTGATCGCAGCGAAGGGACTTCAACCAGGAGCTATAGAAGTGAAGGACCGATCTACAAAGGTTGTATTTCGTATTCACTTAGTGTAAATGTGATTTACTAGCATATGAAACCCTAATTTTCTAGCAAACGATCTTGTTAAGAGTTATTCGGCATGGATAAAATTTTAATCCGGCATGGTTGATGCTTTGTAGAACCTCATTAGAGTTCCTAGTAACCCTACAGTGGTATCAGAGCTTAGCTAGAGCATTAGGCGATGTGTTAAGGAATTTAAAACCCCGATCGAACCCGAAAACGTCAAAACGACCCCCTTTGTGGACTTTTTTCAAAATCTGTGATTTTTCAGTATTAAAAATATCTAAAAAATTCAGTAGGGTTTTCTAAGCATTAGTGTGCAAAACGAGTGCCTTAATCGTACGGACGACCGCGGTTCCGCGGCAAATCCCTCCTTGGGCCGCGGAACCGCGGAAGTAGAGTGACATTGGGATTATGGTTTTGTACAGTAATATTCAATTCTGCTGTTGGATTTTTATGGGTATTTTATATTTGACTCAAGTGTTGAGTATTCAGGGGTTTATTTTGTAATCGTCGATTCGATCTGGAATTTTAAATTCGTTATTGTTTTCCGGATAATTTAGAAAGTATTAAAATGTTCGAACGGATATCATTAACTCAATTTTTCCCGGCAGGAAAAACATTCAAGTGTTGAATTTTTCTCGGGTTTAAATATTTCGGAAATACGTGCATGTGACGCGATGGACCCTCTAGAAGACAACAAACCTTAACTCGATTATGTGACCGTCTTGAACTGCCCTTTGAACCTTAGGGTTTGGGGCAGTACGGCGTGCCACATGTGAGGCGTTGGCTTGACCCTTCTACGGCTGGACCGTTGCTGCTGTGACGTATTCTGGAATTTTTGAACTCCGCTCAAGTGTTGAGCTATTATGGAATCTTGGGTATTTGATTATTCGATCGGAAAGTTTAATACTGTCTATTTATCTGGAATGTGATACAATATGTGGAATTCATACAGTTAGGCATGAAATGCGAAATATGTGATATTTCGGATTTACGATGTCTAAAGAGATTGTGGATTCCAAATGTTGTAGTTTTACACTTTCTTTTTTGCGACCGTAAGTGTAATATGTGATATCGCCGGTTTCGTTGCTATATATGAACGATAATTGGGATGCGCATATTTACTTACATTGATGACTTGTGATGTTATGTGTTGCTGGATATGTTATATTGGATCGTCGCATTCCGAATAGCCGGGATTTTTTTATGAGATGAGAGTTTTTATTTTCATTCATGTAAAATTAAATGTATGTAATATTCTTTTATTGGGGCACTTCCGGGATGAGGTTGATGTCACCTTTTGTATATTATTTACTTTTCCGCACTAGGATAGACCCAAGGAGGAGAGCACAAGTAACCGGGTTCTGGAGTCCAGTGGGAGACCAACTCGAGGAGTCGAGTCCGGGTCTCCTAACTCTAGAATTGGTGGGGTTGCTTGCCGCTCTCGTAGGGGTCTAGGGGTGTGGGTTTGGATATTCATCACGACCGTGGAATCCGTGTTTTATACAGGCTCAAAATAAAACACGGACGTCCTAGTATATCCAATGTTTCATATATTTCTTCTGCTGCGATATCTGTGATGTGATCATTTGATGTTCTGTGATAAATACTGTATATAGTATATATGATATATTATATAGGCGTTACTTATGTTTTACACCCGCGCTAGCCCTGCCCTGCTCTGCCGTTAGTTACCTAACCTAACGGTGCACGAGGGGACATCGAGGCGAATGCGGATGGCATAAGTGTACGTCGTATTTAACTGTGATGTTTAGGTGACTTAAATGATAGGACTTCATTAATGTGATTAATGAAAGAAAAGAAACCTAAAAGATGTTGTAGAATCAAATTTTAATAAAAAAGGGTAGCTACAGTTTTGCTTTGTATAACGATATATATGATATATCCCGCACCTTATTCGATGTGGAAAGAGCCGAGATCCCTTCACCGGGAGTGACCTCTTTAGCAAAACTGGCAGATGCTACAACACTTGGTTTGCTTTTGACTGCTTTTGGAGTTTTGCTTTGCATAGTGATGTATATGATATATCCTGCACCTTATTCCATAAGGAAAGAGCCGAGATCCCTTCACCGGGAGTGACCACTTTAGGAAAACTAATAAAAGCCTCAAAATCACTCCATTTCAAAATTCACTCGATTCTACAACGATATCAAGTTCATTACGCAATAGGTTTTCAGAAAAACCTGTCATAGCCATCCGTCATTTCAGATAAGTCCTACTTAGTATTCGTGCTACGTTTGTTGACCTCCGTCAAGGCGTAGTGTGCGGAAGCTAACTAGTATTTATCTGCTTATGCATATGATGCAGATTGGATTAGGGTAGTCGTACGACCTTGTTGACCTCCGTCAAGGATCGTGCGGGTGGGTTTGATTCAATCAAGAAATGACGGGTTGAACTTGACTTGCACCCTATGGTTTGTTGACCTCCGTCAAGGTCATGGGATGCTTGGGGCAAAATATTATCGGGAATTTCAAGTGTTGAGATTTACAATGAGATTGCATACCTTCTATGAGATAGTTGGATCCCGATACCCTCTGCGAGTAATTGTTACTCCTGGGAGAGTTTTACACAGGACAATTAGCCGATCAAGTAGGTGTCTAGAAAGGTGTCAACGGGGTTACGCCTCTGGGAAAATGAGGTTTACTTTAATTAGGTCCGTGCGAAAGCACGGGAAACCTCCCTCAAAGTACCGACACTGGCCTGGCTGAAAGATTGGCGAAGTTGTAGGGTGTAATTAATCCCGGCTAGTCTTTTATTTTAGGGTTTGAAGGAAGATTTGATAAAAACAGTGGGAGCCATCCTGATTAGATAAAATAATAACCAATCTGATCTTGCAAGAGCATACGCTAAAGTGTTTTCTTCTCTCTCTCTCCAGGTAGCGACCATATCATGCCTTAATCAAGATAATAATATGGATGTATTGACCGAACCCGCATGTTATACTGTGCTGGGGAACGTTGGTTTCGTTCTTTCTTATAAGAGTTATAAAACTGAACAGGATATAGGGGAATACCAGGATTCCCATGCCACCCAAATGAAGAAAGTACATGTTGATGCATTTTCTTCGGGTGTGTTCGTTACAGAGAACTGTTTCTCCATTTGCTCTACGTCCTGGGTATTAGATACCGGATCAGGATCCCATATATGTAATCAGTTACATGGGCTTAGGAAAGGTAGAGAACTT
Source organism: Agapanthus africanus (assembly GCA_030015575.1). Classification (NCBI taxonomy): domain Eukaryota; kingdom Viridiplantae; phylum Streptophyta; class Magnoliopsida; order Asparagales; family Amaryllidaceae; genus Agapanthus; species Agapanthus africanus. The sequence goes on from JASDDO010000031.1 coordinate 569,687,491, forward strand.
GGAGAAGGTGATAAAGACATAAGGGTTGGAAATGGTGCAATTGTTGCAGCTAAAACCGTCGGGGAATATCACCTTGTATTGCCAAATGGTAATACATTGATTCTGAACGAATGTTATTTCATGCCGAACCTGATATGCAACATTATATCGGTTTCTTTGTTGAGTAAAGAGAGATATAATTTTGTATTACAGGATAATGTTATGAACATTTTCCTTTACCAAAAGTTGGTTGGATCAGGCATGTTGTGCAATGGCATTTATGTTCTAAATCAATCAACAGTTCTGAGCATAACAAACACACACAAGAGGAAGAGTTCAGAAATGAACGAATCCTTCTTGTGGCATTGTAGACTGGGTCACATCAATGCGACACGACTAGATAAGTTGCATAAGGATGGATATTTAAATCCGTTTGATTTTTCATCTTATGACACTTGCCAGTCATGTCTCAAAGGCAAGATGACCAAAACTCCGTTTACGGGACACGGAGAGAGAGTTACCAAACTCTTGGGACTGATACATAGTGATGTATGCGGTCCAATGTCTACACATGCCAGGGATGGTTTTTCGTACTTCATTACATTCACTGACGATCTCTCTAGATTCGGATATGTGTTCCTGATGAAACACAAATCAGAAGCTTTTGAGAAATTTAGAGAATATAAACAAGAAGTCGAGAACCAAACCGGGAAAAGTATTAAAATCCTTCGATCTGATCGAGGAGGTGAATACTTGAGCAATGAATTCCTGGACTTCCTAAAAGAGAATGGGATTCTCTCTCAGCTAACTCTTCCATATACACCACAGCACAACGGTGTATCGGAACGGAGAAACCGCACCCTATTAGATATGGTGCACTCTATGATGAGTATAGCTGAGTTACCTATTTTCTTCTGGGGATATGCACTGGAGACAGCAGCATACCTACTGAATAGGGTTCCTACCAAATCTGTGCCTACCACCCCATATGAGATATGGGAGGGGAAAAGACCATATCTTAATTTTATTAAGATATGGGGTTGCCCGGCCTATGTCAAAAGACAAAAATCGGACAAACTCGAGGCAAGGTCTGTTTTGTGTAAGTTTGTTGGATATCCCAAGCATTCGCGAGCGTATATCTTCTACCACAGTGAGGAACAAAGGGTGTTTTTTGCTCAACACGCCACCTTTTTAGAAAAGGAATTTCTTGCTAAAGAGATTAGTGGCTCTGAGGTAGAACTGGAAGAGGTTCCAGCTGTACAAACCACAACAGAAGATTTGGTAGAACCAGAAGATTCGGTAGTTCCCGATGAACCCCAGCCACTCCGCCGATCCAGTAGGGTTCCTCACCCACCCGGGAGACACTACGGTTTTATCATGGACGGTGGGAGCGAGGATTGCATCTTGGTTGATGATGACCCAACTAGCTTCGAGCAGGCCATCACGAGTGGGGACTCAGTGAAATGGCTGGATGCAATGCGGTCCGAGATGGAATCCATGTACACCAACAAAGTATGGACTTTGGAAGTTGCTCCTGAAGGGGTAAAACCCATTGGGAGCAAGTGGATCTTCAAGAAAAAACTTGGTGTAGATGGGAAAGTGGAGACTTTCAAAGCTAGACTTGTTGCAAAAGGTTTTCGTCAAAGACCAGGTGTGGACTATGACGAAACCTTTTCTCCAGTGGCTATGCTTAAATCCATCCGGATCATGCTTGCCATCGCTGCATATCATGACTACGAAATCTGGCAAATGGATGTTAAGACCGCCTTTCTAAACGGTGATTTAGAAGAGTTCATGTACATGACTCAGCCAGTGGGCTTCGTAGATAGTGGGAGCAGTGGAAAGGTGCCACCTTTGGAACATCTGCTTTGACGTCGTTATCAAAGAGTTTGATTTCGTCAAAAATGTAAATGAACCTTGTATCTACAAGAAGGTGGCAGAGAGTAAGGTTGTCTTCCTCGTATTGTACGTGGACGACATACTCTTGATCGGAAATGACATTCCTATGCTGCAATCGGTCAAGCTCTTCTTATCACAAAGATTCTCAATGAAAGATCTTGGTGATGCCTCCTGCATATTGGGAATTATGATCTATAGAGATAGATCTAAAAGGATATTGGGATTGTCCCAATCTAGGTACATTGACACCATGCTAAAGAGGTTTAGTATGGAAGAGTCCAAACGTAGGTTTTTACCCACAATCTCAGGACTCACTCTCTCCAAAAAGATGGAGAGAGCTCGCATGCAAGGGATACCCTATGCTTCGGCAGTAGGCTCTATCATGTACGCGATGCTATGTACCAGACCCGATGTAGCATACTCACTAAGTGTAGTAAGTAGGTATCAAGCTGATCCAGGAGAGAGTCACTGAACAGCTGTGAAGAGCATTCTCAAGTACTTACGAAGGACTAAAGAGATGCTCTTGGTGTATGGTAACGGAGAACTCCAAGTGGAGTCCTTTACCGATTCAAGCTTCCAGAGTGATAAGGATGACTCTAAGTCGCAGTCGGGATTTGTCTTTACCCTTTACGGAGGGGCGGTTAGCTGGAAGAGTTCCATGCAGGAAACCGTGGCAGACTCGACGATGGAGGCTGAATACATCGCTGCCAACGATGCTGCCAAAGAGGCTGTCTGGATCAAGAAGTTCATTACTGAACTTGGAGTGGTTCCATCCATTGAGCATCCAATACCTTTGTATTGCGATAACAATGGAGCGGTGGCTTTGGCCAAGGAACCCAGGTCCCATCAGCGATCCAGGCATATTCTGAGGCGGTATCACCTGATCTGGGAGATAGTTGATCGCCGGGAGATCGAGGTCAGGAGGGTTGACACGAAGAACAACACAGCGGATCCACTCACGAAGGCCATTCCCCAGATACAGTTTGAGAGACTCTTCGGGATGCTTGGTATGCGAAACTACAGCAGCTAGCCCTAGTGCAAGTGGGAGATTGTTAGTTGTATGTATGCCCTAGAGGCCAGTATTGTACAGATGATGTATATTATATTGGATGCTTGGACATATAGAGAGAGGACTTTCTTGCTCGATATGATAGTATACTATCTGGTTGCACTTTACTTTAACATGTATACTTGTCTCTTTATACTGTCTTATAGTTACATGTTGGTAAAGCCTTTAGGATGTGTACTTGACTACCTGGACTATGATGCGGATCATACTAGTGGGGACATGGTAGTCCATAAGTACATCCTTCAAGGTCCCTAGTCGTGGGTGTATCGAGACGGGGCATCGATATACCAGTGTAGACTAGCGTATACGCTTCTCGACCCATGAGATGGGCGATGGATGATCCCATATCCATTGGTGTTTGACATCAGAGATGGTATACGGGTGCTCAGTGGAGACTGGGTACACTGGACGGACTCGCCGAGAACTCCCAGATGGTATTATACCTCACGTCAAATGGCAGTTCTCTGGTGACACTTGTGCTGGTTAGTCTGTAAACCCGAGATCGTCATAGAGTCTTGTGTGATTCCCACTGTGCTTTGATTTCCACCTTACCACGTCCATGAGAGCGTGCAAAACGGTGGTTTTTGGGTACAGTCCCGAGTCACATGGAGGCAATGAGCTATAGGAGGGGTTTCGTCTCTCCCGGTATTGGGGGTTGATGTTGCGCTGTACTCGATTGGCCGTAACAGGGAAGTTCCTGGTCTGGGCTGATTCAGAGATTTGCTGGTAAGTGTTACCAGTAGTTTCTCGACCCGTTATGAGCCTCACATCGGCACGACTTATCGGTTATTGGGGTCTGACGTTTACAATCCCTAGACTTGATATGCGACATATCAGACGAGGAGACCGGACTGTACGGGAAGTGTTACCGGCAGGCTTTTACAGGAGTTGGAGCGGGCTTGCTTGCTGATCTTCTGATCGCTCAATACCCGGGTATCCGTTACGTCCAGCTAGTACCGCTGACGGCTTGTTGGTGCTTGATGTGATCATCACCTACTGCCGGCGTATTAACGAGTCTTTAGAGTCCTACATAGAGATTTTACTGGCTCAGGCAAAACGAAATAGGAGCGCATATGCGATATGTGCAGGACCGAGAATAATGCGTGTATGTGATACCGTATTTTATTCTCATGACTTTTTGTATCGATCGGTTGTATATGATATAGCCGGGTTATCGAATCAATGATATAGCCGGGTTATCGAATCAAGTGTTGATTCGATAAGTCGATACATTGGATGTTAGTCGGTTATATGTGATATGAACGGATTATTAAGTCAAGTGTTGATTTAATAATTTATTGTATAATTGTATATTTGATATACTAGTTTACATTAACTAACACTTGTTCACTTTAGGGTTTTTCTCACATGAGCATAATTTTAATGTATATATGATATATATTAAAATGTGTTTTCTTTTTTGTATCATGGTTGTTGATACACTAGACATGGGTGTGTAAGACTTACACCATTCTATATTTAAATGGTGGTTAATAATTATTTAAGATAATTACAAATTAATGGACATTTTGTCATAAGCATGAAGCTTGTGGAAGCTTGTGGATACTTAGACAAAGTCCACTAAATTTGTTTTACCTTAGATTTTTATTAACCTAACCATTTAAACTTAACCATGGTAATGTCTCTACATGAGTTAGTATATGATACTCACTCACCATGGTTAGCATTCTCACTTGATCATTATCCTCATCTCTTTCTTTTCTTCTTCTTCTTCATTTGCAAAGAAAGAAAAAGCTTGCTAGGGTTTGATCCAAAGTGAGAACTAAAGTGAGAAATAAAAATCCAAAGAGAACCCACTTCCTATTTCTCCATCCTCTACTAGACTAACAGTTTAGTATAGGGTGTTTGCTTCACTAATTCTCAAATTAGTGAAGTAGTAGCTTGAGTCGGAATTCCCTCGACGTAGATCATCTTCGGCCTCGGAGACTTCAAGCAAGGTCGTATCTTTTGCCTCGTGAAGCCATGCAAGAGACCAGGAGAACCTTGATCGCACCGAAGGGACTTCAACCAGGAGCTATATAAGTGAAGGACCGATCTACAAAGATTGTATTTCGTATTCACTTAGTGTAAATGTGATTTACTAGCATATGAAACCCTAATTTTCTAGCAAACGATCTTGTTAAGAGTTATTCGGCATGGCTAAAATTTTAATCCGGCATGGTTGATGCTTTGTAGAACCTCATTAGAGTGCCTAATAACCCTACTGTAAAAACTCCACTCGTGGAGGAATCGAGACGATCAATAGACGATGATGTTATAAATCTTGAAACAATTCTTAATTCCTATAAGTTTTGTAAACTCATGTAAATTGAAGAATCGGAAACCTAGTTTCGAGCGATGCTTTCTTGATTGTATTCGCTCTTAATTAGTGATCCACGATCGATTCTTGAATTTACTCGAGGCTAGAATTTGAATAAGATTCATCGAAAGGACAAAGGATGAGATGAAGAAACCCTGGTTTCTTTAAAAGATCTTTAAACCTCGATAAATCGTCATCGATCTAGTATCAAATCATTAATGGATAAGAATGCGTAATCGATAGATTTCATCACGTCTATATATTCGATCGATTCCTACGAGCCTCATTTCGATTCTTGATTATTGGCTTGGAAATCATCAATTCTTGATTCTTGATTTTAATGTTTTCTTGATTTTAGATTTAGATCTAGTTAATTCTTGAACTTCAACTTTAAAATCTTGAATTGAATTGTCTTTTCTCTTTTCTTTAATTTTCAAGTCATCTAATTCGAAATACGAACGGATTACACCTTCCCTGTGGACGATCCGCACTCGCTAACGCGCTACAATCGACACCGTTATTGATTGCGGTCAAAATATTTTTGGTTGTGATTTCTAAATACATTTTTCTACCTACACACCGGAAAAATCATTCAATCAAGATCTGAGGATGTTCCTTCCACCGCACAGACCACTATTGTACCTACTGCCCAGACAGTTGTTCCTGCTACTACCACGACTATTTCCGTATCATTACAGGAGTTTATGAGGCTGAGGCCTCCAGTCTTTACTGGCATAGATGCAGCAGAGGACCCGCAGACATTTCTTGATAGAATGGCCAGGATTTGCCATTCGCTGAGATGTTCTGATGATAGATGGGTGGAGTTTGCTAGTTTTCTTCTGGAGGGCCTTGCTCAGACGTGATACAAGTCAGTAGAGAGAGGCCGAGCTGCAGGTCTACCACCTATGACTTGGGATGAGTTCACAGTCGCATTTCTTGCCTGTTTCCTTTTGGAAAGCGTCCGGGATGCTCGATCCTATAGTTTTGAGGTTTTGCGCAAGACTCCTGGGATGACAGTGTCCGAGTATGACATTCAGTTTACTCAATTGTCCTGATATACGCCTTACTTGGTAGACACTGATGAAAAGATGATAAAGAAGTTCGTACGGGGACTTGACACAAAGTTATTTCTTGCCATCGGCGCCTAGCACTTTGACACCTATGCAGCTGCTATGGATGCGGCTTTACTGTTGGAGGAGCGCATTTCAGTGACTTCGGTCATTCACGGACCGAAACGGATTCGTACCGATGTATCATCCCTAAGGCAGATAGATAGATGCCACGGCAGGCCCCCTCAAGGCCGTGGTGATGGCGGAGGCTCGAGACCAGGGCAGTTACACAGTACTTATCCACAGGGACAACGGCCGTCATTGGGATGTTTTCGATGTGGGAGCCTACATCACCGTGTTAGAGACTGTACTGTGAGGCGCCAGGGCATGGTGGCAGTTCTACATGTGACATTTCTACCTTCACCACCTCTTTATAGAGCTCTACTTCCTACCCCTGATGATGTTCCACGCCAGGAAGATGCTTCTAGAGGCCGTGGGCATGGCGGTCCTATTCAGAGAGGACGAGGCGACAGATGCAGAGGTAGAGGACAGCTAGCTATTAGTGGGGGACAGGCCCGAGTGTTCGCTTTGACTCCTCAGGATGCGCAGGCATCCAATGCCGTTGTGACAGGTACTTTTCCAGTATGTTCTTTCGACGCGCGGGTATTATTCGACCCAGGTTCCACACATTCTTTTGTATCTACACACTTTGCACCGATGTTGGGCTGAGGGTCATCTTCGTTAGATCAGCCGCTTATCGTTATTACTCCGGTAGGTGAGTCATTTGTTGCTCGTTTTGTATACCGATCGTATCCCGTTTGTATCGGGGAGAGGGGTTCTTTGGTTGATTTAATTCTCCTCGATATGCTAGACTTTGACGTTCTTCTGGGCATGGACTGGCTAGCCATCTGTTATGCATCCATAGACTGCCGTGAGAAGGAAGTCAGATTTAGATTCACAGGTGAGCCAGTTCTTGTTATTCAGGGAGACCGTAGCGTCACCCTTCCCAGCTTGATTTCTTCTCTTCGCATGGGTCAGCTCTTGAGGAAAGGATGTCAGGGATTCTTAGCGTATGTCTATGATACTAGAGCTGCAGAGCTCATGTTGGACCAGGTCCCAGTTGTGAGAGAGTTCCAGATGTCTTTCCTGACGAGCTGCCTGGTTTACCGCCTGAACGTGATATTGAGTTCTGTATCGACTTGATCCCCGGCACGGGGCCTATTTCTATACCGCCTTATTGGATGGCCCCGACTGAGCTTAGAGAGCTGAAGGATCGGTTGCAAGAATTGCTAGATAAAGGGCTTATTCGACCGAGTGTGTCCCCTTGGGGTGCTCCATTTCTACTCATCAAGAAGAAGGATGGAAGTATGCGCTTATGCATCGATTATTGTCAGCTGAACCGGGTTACAGTGCGGAACAAATATCCCTTATCTCGTATTGATGATTTGTTCAACCAGCTCCAGGGTGCGGGACATTTCTCGAAGATTGACTTGCGATAAGGATACCATCAGTTGCGGGTTCGGCAGGATGATATTCCGAAGACCTCTTTTCGTACACATTACGGGCATTACGAGTTCTTGGTGATGTCGTTCGGGCTCACCAATGCCCAAGCAGCATTTATGGACTTGATGAACCGCATTTTCAGGCCGTATCTTGATCAGTCGTATTCATTGATGACATCTTAGTATATTCCCGGAGCTGAGAGGAGCACGAGCAGCACTTGCGGATCACATTGCAGACTTTGAGGGAGCACCAGCTGTTCAAAAAATTTTCCTAGTGCGCATTCTGGCTTGAAAGTGTCGACTTCTTGGGTCGCGTGGTTATGAGAGATGGTATATGTGTAGACCCGAAGAAGATAGAGGCCATTCAGTATTGGCCCAGACCGGTATCAGTTACAGAGGTTCGCAGCTTCTTAGGTCTGGCCGGCTACTATCGATGTTTCGTTCAGGATTTCTCCTGTATTGTTGCACCGTTGACCGGGTTGATTCGGAAAGGGGTTCCTTTTGATTAGACCAAGGCATGCGAGCATAGCTTCCAGCAGTTGAAGACTCGTCTGACTACTGCGCCAGTGTTATTATTGCCTTCGGGATCGAGCGGTTTTTTTGTTTATTGTGATGCTTCTTGAGTAGGGCTAGGCTGTGTGTTGATGCAGCACGGTAGGGTCGTCGTTTATTCTTCTGGGAAGCTGAAAAAACACGAACAGAACTATCCTACTCATGATTTATAGATGGACGCAGTGGTTTTTGCTCTCAAGATCTGGAGACATTTCATATATGGAGAGTCATGCCAGATATTCACGAACCACAAGAGCTTGAAGTATATCTTTCAGCTGCGAGACCTAAATCTGAGACAGCGCTGTTGGATGAAGCTAGTGAAAGACTATGACTGCGAGATTCTGTATCATCCGGGTAGGGCGAATGTCGTGGCAGATGCTTTGATTCGGAGGCCCGGAGGTAGCTTGTCATGTTTGAGCGCAGTTCAGAGGCAGTCGACGGCAGATTGGCAGGTTCTATGCGACCACCGAGTGCAGTTCGAGTTTACTTCGACAGGAGGACAGCTGGCCCATATTCGTGCACGCCCACAGTTACTTGATCGTATCCGCGAGGCACAGCCCGGCGATGCCCGTATTTCAGAGATTATGGTGCAGGTTAGACAGGGCAGAGATTCCGAGTTCATGATCGATGATCTAGGGATACTTCGATTTGGGACTCGACAATGCATACCAGTTTCTGAGGGACTGAGGCATGATATTCTTGAGAAGGTACATCGATCGGTGTACAGTGTTCATCAAGGTTCCACCAAGATGTACAATGATTTGAGAGATGTTTACTGGTGGGAAGGGATGAAAAGAGATGTTACGGACTTCGTATCGATATTCCTGACTTGTTAGCAAGTCAAGGCCGAGCACCAGAGGCCAGCCGGAGAGCTACAGCCCTTGTCCATTCCGGAGTGGAAGTGGGAGTAGATTTCAATGGACTTCATTGTAGGTCTACCCAGGACCAGTCGAGGGTATGACTCTATTTGGGTGATCGTGGATCGATTGACGAAAGAGGCTCACTTTCTGCCAGTGAAGACCATTTTTGGATTTGCTCAGTATGCCCAATTATATATTGATGAGATTGTACGATTGGATGGCATCCCGTGTCCGACCGAGGCACTCAGTTCACCAGCCGACTATGGCAGAGACTTCAGGAGAATTTGGGCTCCCGATTGAGTTTCAGCACAGCATTCCATCCGCAGACCGACGGCCAGACAGAGTGGACTATTCAGACTCTTGAGGACATGCTCCGAGCATGCATTTTAGATTTTGGTGGTAGCTGGGATCATCATTTGCCTTTGATAGAGTTCTCCTATAACAATAGCTTCCATCAGACGATTCGGATGGCACCTTTTGAGACTTTAAATGGGAGGAGATGTTGGTCGCACGTCTGTTGGACAGAGCTCAGTGAGAGCAGTATTTTGGGGCCACAGATCGTACAGGAGACGACCGAAAAGATCCAGTTGATTCGAGATAGGATGAGGGCAGCTCAGAGCAGGCAGAAATCTTATGCTGACAGACGCCGTCGCAGACTCGAGTTCGACATTGGCGATCATGATTTGTTGAGGGTCTCTCTAAAGAAGGGCGTGATGAGGTTTGGGAGGAAAGGTAATCTTAGTCCTAGATATGTTGGTCTCTTCAAGATCCTCGAGCGTGTCGGTACGGTGGCTTATCGGTTAGCTCTTCCGCCCAGCTTCACAGATGTTCACCCCGTGTTCCATGTGTCAATGCTCCGCAATTAACTTCATGACCCTTCTCACGCAATTCAGCACCGGACGATCCAGCTGGAGCACGATCTTTCATTCACCGAGCAGCCGGTGGTTATTCTGGATCGGCAGGTGAAGAAATTGAGGTAAAAGGTTATACCGTCCGTAAAGGTTCTGTGGCGTGGCCCGAACAGCGAAGAGGTCACCTGGGAGACCGAGGACGAGATGAGGAAGAAATATCCTCATCTCTTCGAAGGTACGCGTAGATAATTTTAAAATCGGGGACCGAATTTCTTTAAAGGGGAAGATTGTAACGTTTTAAAAATCGTTTAGGTAATTTTCCGATAATCGGAAAATAACTGGTATTTTCCGTAGAATATAATTATAACTATTTTTCAACATAGGACTAGTTATACTTATTTTAGGGATGTAATTGCTAGTATTTGGTAAATGATTAGTCACTTATAAATTGCTAGTTATTTAAATATTTTCCTTAATTAATTATTTTAAATATTATTTTTAAACTTTTAAATATACATTAAATTAATGATAAATACAAATTTGAATGGGTCAATTACACACATATGAACCATGACAACTAAAATCTAGTTTGTAACATAATTTTTTTATCAAGTTATTCCAACTTCTAGTTGTTTCTAGGGTCAAAGGAAAAATAAAATAAAATAAAATAAAACAAAACTAGTAAAGGATGTAACTTGCATTTTTGAAACTTGAGGGGTTTTATTGCCATTGAAAATGCTACACTCACACACACAAACCCAATTTCCCCTAATGGGACGAAACATGCAGGAAATCCCCCCCCCCCCAATTTCCCCACATGATTAGAAAAAGAAAACTTTAAAAAGGGGGTTTAGTGAAAAATTGATGTGAATGCATTTAATGAGGCTTGGGGTTTTTATTTCCATGGAAATTTCTACACACGCTTTTACATCCTCACCTTATCCATTGTGGCCGAGCCCCCTCCTGCAATGAACTCCCATTTCTCCATCTCCTTTCTACTTCAAAATCATCACAATTTCATCATAAAAATCCACATTTAATTTCACAAAATCATAGCTTACTCTTCACTCACTTCTCCTTAGCCTATTCTAACTTGGATCTTGGATCAAGAAGCTATTTTGAGAGGCCAAGTTGCAAACTAGATCTATTAAGTTTGAGGTATAAGCTTAACCCCATAATTACTTTGTTAGTTAATTATATTAATCTAAATTATTCAAGTGTTAATTTGGTTATAATTGCTAGTTTAAGATTTTCTAGAAAATGTTTGATTTTGAGTTAGGGTTTTAAGCATCACAACTAGGTTAATCAAGTGTAGTTGCTTTCTAGTTAGCTTAGTTTGGATGTTTACTTGTGATTTTGATCACTAGATCGCTAATCCATGATGTTTGCATCAAATTCCCAATTTGGGTGCTTACTAGGTTTTTGTTGAAATTAGGTATTGATTAAATTTGACTTTGTGAATACACACATAATATCTCCTATGATAATTAGGGCGTTGCGAATGCGAAATTGGTATGATCGGGTTCTAGGTTGGGTGGTTGTTCCGAATAACGATCCTAGTTAAGGTTGTAGCGATGTCGTTTGCGTTTTGTGCACCAAGTGCACAATATGCCTAACTTGTGAACGTTTATCTTTTCATTATGTGTCTTTGCATCATTTCAGGATATGTAGTCTTATGTTTTGTGTTGTGAAATTTTAGGATCGGTTACGGAAGTATCGGACGCGGTGCGGAAAGGCAAAGCTTTGATCGGATCTGATTAGCCGAGACGTCCGGATGAGTAGATGTGCACATCTATGGGGGAATCGTCTGGATGGCGCGAAGCGCCCCATAGCTTAGGTTTAATTGTAGTATTTGCATTCTATATGAATAGTTATCTAGTTAAACACATCATTGCATCGTACCATCTCATACATATGCTAATATGCGACATCATCTTATAGGACACTTGCACCGTTACCATTGGTTCATGTTGTACGTGCACTATTCATGCGAACACACACGCCATTGGTAACTGCTATGTCATGAACACAATAGAATTTTCTTAGAATCGGTATCCATGCATTTGCATGATATATGATATGTAATTGTGTAGTTGTATATTCATTAATCGAGATTGATATCTATATATATATATATATATATATATATATATATATATAAGATGGTTGGTCTCATATGCATACATCATAGCACCATACCTCATAAATAGTTTTTGGTTCGTACGTTGCATAGTACATGCAATCATATTATATACATCCATCATCATTGATATGCTTACACTTTGCGATTTCTTCTTGAGGATTCAATACTTATGAGATTTCTGGTTTTTGGGGAAAGCTGCAAGAATTTATAACTTATTATTCTTTTTTTTAAAATATACAAATTGCGGTTTTCTCGTGAAGTATGTGTCGTCCACCATGAGTTTTCCTGATTTCTGTTGGTTTTCAAGACCCGATTCGAGAAGTGGAAGAACCATCTCGGGTACATGGTGGGCCCGGTATGGTATCCCGGGGCGAGATAGTTTTCGTGAGGGTAACGATGAGCCTGGAAGGGGCACGGACTACCTACCGGTAATGTCTGGCGCGGCGGATATCCAGAGGATACCGACCGTAGTCATGAGATTTGATGATATGGGCCGATCCGAACTGACGGAGTCCGAGATATTGAGATATTCACATATTAAGACATCGAGATATTGAGACATTGATATATTGTGATATTGAGACATATGTATATCCGTATTTTGTGTCGATTGGTTGACACTGTTTTCTAATGATTTCATTGATGACACCTCAGCTATTTTACAGAAGTTTTCAAGATAGAACACTGATTTTCTCGTATCTAACATATAGAGATTTCATGATTGATTATGCAATCCTGTGCATGCATATTAGTGCATCGCATCATGTCGAGATATGTAGGCTAAGAAGCATTTGCGTACATTCTTATGATAGCCTTATTAGATGTTACTTACTACTCACGAGCTGGCAACTCACCCCCGTTGTGCCAAAGTATCTTGCAGGTCAGACCCGTCAGCATTGTAGCGACGGACATGCTTTTCTTGGTTCTTTTACTCAGACTCGCGACATTGTTCGTAGGTGGGTTGCGAGGACACTTTTGTCTCTATTTTGTACTATTACTGTATCTAGTATTCTCCATCTACCACTTCTTCTATTGTATATGCGACCTAGTGATGAGACCATGAGATTTGTGTATATGTTGCTTCTCTGGGGTTGAGCTCACTTCAGCAGACGTTATACTTTCTTACTTTTATGTTTCTTTATGATCATTTTCTTGATGTTATATATATATTACGTGTGGTTGTGAGTCCGCCTTTGGCGAAGAGCTAGCTCCCGTTTGGGGATGCCATTATTCATTACAGATTTATATATTCTTGTTGTACCCGTTTGGGGGCCAGTATTTACAAAGGAGACTCTGCCGAAATTTTCGGAAAAATCTTAAGATTTTAAAACGCTTTAATGAAACATCAATTTATTTTACATCTCTTTTTATGAATGGTTTATCCTTCACTCTATTTTTAAATGGTTTAGATTTTCTGGGCTTTGGCTGACTTAGGTTACGTTACGCCTTGAAACGTTTTGTAAATCTAAGCGCCAGTCACGTTCCGTACCTTCGGGTCGTGACACCCAAGGAGGGGAGCATAAGTGACCGGGTTCTGGAGTCCAGTAGGAGACCATCTCGAGGAGTCAAGACCGGGTCTTCTAACTTTAGAATTGGTAGGGTTTCTTGCCGCTCTCGTAGGGGTCTAGGGATGTGGGATTGGCTATTCATCACGACCATGGAATCCGTGTTTTTCATTATTGGCTTAATTTAAAACACGGACCTCCCAGTGTATCCAATATTTCATATGTTGACTTCTTCTGCTTGGTTTTGTAATGTGATCATATAACTGCGTGAGACGAATACTATATATATGATATATATAATAAACGTTGCTTATGTTTTGCACCCGTGCTAGTCCAGCCCCTGCTCTGCCGTTAGTTAAATAACCTAACGGTGCATAACGGGGCCCAGTAGCGAATGCGGATGGTATAAGCGTACGTTCTATTTTCGTTTCATTTTTTGTGATGTTTAGGAAACATTAAATGATGAGACTTCATTAATGAGATTAATAAAAAGAAAAGAAACCTAAAGATGTTGTAGAATCAAAATTTTAAAAAAGGGTAGCTCTAGTTCTTGCTTTGCATAGTAGTATTTCTTGTTGAATATCCATCACCTCATTCGATGAGGAAAGAGCCGAGATCTCTTCACCGGGAGTGACCTCTTTAGCAAAACTAGCAAATGCTACAATCCACTTGGTTTTATTTTAATAGCGTCTCTAGTTATTGCTTTATATAGTGGTATTCCTTAATGAATATCCAGCACCTCATTCGATGAGAAAAGAGCCAAGATCCCTTCACCGGGAGTGAACTCTTTAGCGAAACAAGCAAAAGCTACAAAAACACTCAATTTTCAAATCGCTAGATTCTACAACGATATCAAGTTCATTACATTAAAGGTTTTCTTCAAAACCAGCCGTAGCCCTCCGTCATGTCAGATAAGTGCTATTTAGTATTAATTCGACGTTTGTTGACTATGTTAAGGCGTACTGTGTGGTAGCTAATCAGTGCTTATCTGCAACCATATGATGTGATTGGATTAGGGTAGTCATACGGCTTTGTTGACTATGTTAAGGGTCGTATGGGTGGGTTTAATTCAATCAAGAAATGACGGGTTGAACTTGGCTAGCGCTTATGATTTGTTGACCTTGTTAAGGTCATAAGTGGCCAGGGGTAAAAACAATTATCGGGAATTTCAAGTGTTGGAATTTGCAATGAGATTGCATACCTTCTATATGATAGTTGGATCCCGATACCCACTCCGAGTAAAAAGTTACTCCTAGGAGTATTTTGCACTTTCCAATTAGCCGATCCATTAGGTGTCTAAAAAAGGTGTTAACGGGGTGATGCCCTTGCGGAAACGAGATTATTTAATTAGTTCCATACGAAAGTATGGGGAGACTCCCTCGGAGTACCAATACCTTCCTGGCCGAATGATTAGCGAACTCGTAGGGTGTAATTAATCCCGACTAATCTTACCTTTTATGGTTTGAAGGAAGATTTAATAAAACCGGTTGGAGCCATCCCGATTAGATAAGATAATAACCAATTTAATCTTTCAAAGCGCGCACGCTAATGCGTTTCCTTCTCTCTCTCTCTATACGCAGCGACCAATGACACGCCTTAATCAAGATAATAATATGGATTTATTTACCGAACCCGCTTATTATACTGGGCTAGGTTCCGCTCAATCTTATGACTGTCATAAGTCTGAGCAAGGAATAGGAGAATACCCGGATTCCCACGTCACCCGAACGAAAAAGGAGCATACTGATGCATCTTCTTCGGGTGTGTTCGTTACCGGGAACTGTTTCTCAATTTGCTCTACATTCTGGGTATTGGATACAGGATCAGGATCCCACGTATGTAATTTGTTATATGGGCTAAAGAGAGGTAGAGAACTGGGAAAGGGTGATAAATCTCTAGTAGTAGGGAATGGTGCAATTGTTGCAGCCAAAACAGTTGGAGAATATCACCTAGTGTTACCAACTATTAATACATTGATTTTGAACGACTGTTACTACGTACCAAAGATGATGTGCATCATTATATCAGTTTCTTTGCTGACTAAAGAAGGATATAATTTCATATTAGAGAACAATGTTATGAACATTTTTCTAAATCAAGTGTTGATTGGGTTTGGTACGTTATGTAATGGTATATACGTTCTAAATCAAACAACAGTTCTAAACGTACAGAACACATACAAGAGGAAGAGTTCAGAAATGAACGAAGCCTACTTGTGGCATTGTAGACTAGGTCATATCAATGCGACAAGACTAGCTAAGTTACATAAAGATGGATATTTGAACCCCTTCGAATTTACATCTTATGAAACTTGCGAGTCATGTCTCAAAGGTAAAATGACCAAAACTCCGTTTACTGGACACGGAGAAAGAGCTACTGAACTCTTAGGACTGATATATAGTGATGTATGCGGTCCTATATCTACTCATGCCAGGAATGGTTCATTGTACTTTATTGTATTCACCGATGATCTCTCAAGATTCGGAAATGTGTTCTTGTTGAAACACATGTCTGAAGCTTTTGAGAAATTCAAGAAATATAAGAACGAAGTAGAGAACCAGAAGGCTAAAAGTATTAAAATCCTTCGATCTGATCGGGAAGAAGAATACATGAGAACGGAGTTCCTGGATTATTTAAAAGAGAATAAGATTCTCTCTCAGCTTACTCCTCCGTATATACCACAGCACAATGGAGTATCGGAGTAGAGGAATCGCACCCTATAAGATTGTGCGCTCTATGATGAGTACTGCTGAGTTACCTATTTCTTTTTGGGGTTATGCGCTTGAGACAGCCACATACCTATTGAATCAAGTTCCATAAAAATCTGTGCCTAAAACACCATATGAGATATGCAGTGGAAAGAGACCGTATCTTAAACGGGTTAAGATATGGGGTTGTCCGGCCTATGTAAAAAAGCAAAATCCGGACAAGCTCGAGGCAAGGTCAGTTCTATGTAAGTTTGTAGGATATCCAAAGAATTCACAAGGATATATCTTCTACCACACTGTGGAACAAAAGGTGTTTGTTTCTTAATATGCCACCTTTTTAGAAAAAGAATTTCTTGTAAAAGAAATTAGTGATAATGAGGTAGAACTGGAAGAAGTTCCAGTTAAACAAACTATAACTAACAATTTGATAGACCGGAGGATTCAATAGTCCCCGACAAAGCCCAGCTACTCTGCAGATCTAGTAGGGTTCCTCATCTATCTGAGAGATACTAAAGTTTTCTCATAGACGATGGGAGCGAGGATTGCATCATGGAAGATGATGACCTAACTAGTTTCGAGCAGGCCATCACAAGTGGGGACTCTGTAAAATGGCTGGATGCTATGAGATCCGAGATGGATTCCGTGTACACCAAAAAAGTATGGACTTTAGAAGTTACTCCTGAAGGGGTAAAACCCATCGAGAGAAAGTGGATCTTTAAGAAGAAAATTAGTGTAGATGGAAAAGTTGAGACTTTCAAAGCTAGACTTGTTGCAAAAGATTTCGTCAATGACCTAGTGTCGATTATGATGAAACCTTTTCTCCAGTGGCTATACTTAAGTCCATCAGGATCTTGCTTGCCATTGCTGCATACCATGACTATGAAATCTGGCAAATGGATATCAAGACCGCTTTTCTAAATGGTGATTTAGAAGAGAGCGTGTACATGACACAACCAGAGGACTTCATAAATAGTGGGAGCAGCGGAAGCGTGTGCAAGCTATTTAAATCAATCTACGGATTAAAGCAGGAATCGCGGAGCTGGAACATCTATTTCGATGAAGCAATCAAAGAGTTTGACTTCATCAAAAACATAGATGAACCTTTTATATACAAGAAGGTTGTAAAGAGTAAGGTTTTCTTCATTGTATTGTACGTGGATGACATACTCTTGATAGGAAATTGTTGGATATATGTATCCCCTAGAGGCCATTATATGATAGTGGATGTATCAGTATGTGTGTATATATATTCAGAGGACATTCTTGCTCGACATGATAATATGCTATCTTGTTGTATTTTATCTTGACATGTTCATTTGATCATGCATCTTACTCTTTTGGTACATGTTGATAAAACCCTAAGGATATTTGCTTAACTACTAGGACTATGATGCAGATCATACTAGTGGGACATGTGTAGTTTATAAGCATATCCTTGAAATGTTCCTAGTCGTAGGTGTATCGAGACGGGGCATCAATATTCTAGAGTAGACTAGCGTATACCATTCTTGTCCCATATGATGGGAGATGGATGATCCCATATCCATTTGGTGTGATGACACCAAAGATTGTATACGGGTGCTCAGTGGAGACTGGGTACACTGAACGGACTCGCCGAGAACTCCTATGTGGTATTATATCTATCATCGGATAGCAGTTCTCAGGTGACACTGGTACAGATTAGTCTGTAGACCTGAGATCGTCATAGAGTCTTATGTGTCCTCCCACTGTACTTTGATCTCCACCGTACCACGACTCTACTGAGTAATGTAAACAGGTGGATTTTGGGTACAGTCTCGAGGCACATGGAGGCAATGAGCGATAGAAAGGGTTTCGTATCTCCCGGTATTGGGGATTGATGTTGCGCTATGCTTGATTGGCTATAACAGGAAGTCCATGGCCAGAGCTGTTGAGATTTACTGATATGTGTTATCAGTAGTTTCTCGATCTGTTATGAGCCATACACCAGCATGACTTATTGAGTTATTGGGGTCGATGATACCATCCCTAGACTCGATATGCAGCATATCCGACGAAGAGACCGGACTGTACGGTGAGTGTTGCCAGTTGGCTCGACGGGAGTTCTGACAGGTTCGCTTGTTTTTCTTCTGATCGTTCTATACCTGGGAACCGTTACGTACAGCTAGTGCCGCTGACGGTTTATGGGTATGTGATATGATCACTGCCTACTTCTAGCATATTGACCAGTCTTAGAGTCCCACAGAGGGGTCTCCTAATTCAGGAGAAATGATGTGAGGTGCATATGTGATATGCGCGGGAGCTCGATTAAATGCGTGTATATGATACCGTATTTTAAATCGGGAATTTTCTATTGGTCGGGTCGTATGTGATATGACCGGATTATTAAATCATGTGTTGGTTTAATATTGACTTTTAGCTTATTTATTCAAAACCTTTTCTTATTGGATGTATGCATGAATGTGTGTATGTATATATGTTAATATGAATGCACACATGCTTGCATACATGTGTCATGGTTGTTCATACATTGGAGATGGCAATGAAAGACTCACATGGTGTGTGTGTATATATATATATACACACACACACACACACACACACACACACATACATACATATATTTGTTGTTGAGAAAAAGAAAATGATTAAATCATGGTTGAATATTCTTCTACACTCTTCTTTACTTGACCTAAGTTTGACCATGGTTTAATTCTCATTTGTTCTTTAACTCGTTGACAAAATATGTAGATATTTATTAACCATGGTTCTATGTGAGTGTGACTCATATATTTATATTTTCTTTTCACATTTATATTGAGAATTATCACAAACAAAAGAGCTCAAGCTTAGCCATCTCCTTCATCTTCCTCCTTCATGCTCTCTACCCATTTCAAGTGAGTGAAGGAAACAAAAAGGAAAGGTTTTTAAGTGAGATCCAAACCCACATCACCAATCTATATTAGTCTAGCCCACTTGTGTAGATTGTTTTCTCCACTTCTTCAAAGATCAAGTGAAGCTAGGAGCTTGAGCAAAGGGACTTCGTGGTGGATCGTCGTGGACTTGGAAGGATTCAAGCAAACCGTTTCAAACCCTAGTTGATCTAAGGAGTCAAGGAGGGATGTCTACAAAGGTTGTATTACTCACCTCTTAGTGTTAAAATACTTCTAGTATATGATATTAGTTGCTTGTTACCCTAGATTTCTAGTTCGATTCATTGATAGTATTACTTAGCACCCCCTAAATTTTTAGTATAGCATGTGTGATGCAACCCAAACTCTAGGCATGGTGCTAAGAAATCCCTACAGTAGTATCAGAGACAAGCTAGAAACTTAGAAGATGTTATAAATATTACGAAACCGAAACAACTCCGAAAAAACGTTATTCTAAAACCCTAGGATGTGCTCTCTGTCGATTTTAAAATGGTCACCAAAAATTATTTTAGCAACTGCAGAAGCTTGCATGCAATGCATATAGAACACAGATGAAAAATGAGGTCGTTCCACCAGATTTCACCGGAGCACAAGGCCTATAATTCCGTCCTGGCCGGCCTATTTCCCTCCATTATGCCTTGTTTTTCATGGGTGCTCTGGTCTGTATATTTTGGGGTTTCAGGTATTGTTAGTTTCGCCCAAAATTTCATGTGATGTTAATTTTGGTTGGGGGCTAATTCGTAGTATTTCATAGTCGTAAATTTAACGTTGTTTTGGTAACTTGAACGACGTTTAACAGTTCGAACGAATATCACACACCACCTCATTACTCTCGCTGGAAATTTTCAAGTGTTGGAATTTCCCATGTTTAACATATTCGGAAGATCGTGCAAGTATCCCTATAGACCCTCTAAAAGAACGTAACCCTAACTCGATTCTATGACCATGGAACCGCGGCCAAACCTTAGGGTTTTTCGTAGTTCCGTAGTGCTATAGGTGAGGCAAGGGTCGACCCTTCTACGGTTGGTCCATAGACCCTATGGCATGTTTTGGGTATTTTAACTTTGCTTAAGTGTTAAGCATTCCGGGTAATTTTTGGGTGTTTGTTGATTCGATCGAAATGTTTAACATCGTCTAGATATATGTAAAAGTGATGATTCCAATTTTTGTTGTTTTTCACTTTCTTTTCTGCGACCGTAAGTGTAGTATGTGGTGTATCGCCGGTTTCCTTCCAATACATTAACGACAATTGGGGTACGCATACTTACTTACGTTGATAACATGTGATGTTATGTGTTGCTGAGATATGATATACATGATCGTCGTGATTGAATAGCCGGGGTTTATTTATGTGAGATGAGAGTTTTTATTTTCATTCATGTAAAATTAATTGTATGTAATATTATTTTATTTGGGGCACTTCCGGGTTGAGGATGATGTCACTATTGTTGTATATTATTTACTTTTCCGCATTAGGATAGACCTAAGGAGGTGAGCACAAGAGACCGGGTTCTAGGGTTCAGTGGGAGGCCATCTCGAGGAGTCGAGACCGGGTCTCTTAAACTCTAGAATTGGTAAGTTCACTTGCCGCTCTCGTAGGGGTCTAGGGGTGTGGGCTTGGCTATTCATCGCGACCGTGGAATCCGTATTTTCTATTGTTGGCTAAATACAAAATACGTACCTCCTAGTATATCCTATATTTTCATATATGTGCTTCTACTGTTGATATTCTGTGATATGATCACTTTATATGATGAGACGAATGGTGTATTATATATATGATATAATAAACGTTGCTTATGTTTTGCATCAGCGCTAGTCCCGTCCCGCTATGCCGTTAGTTAAGTAACCTAACGGTACATAACGGGACATTGTGGCGAATGCGGATGGCATAAGCGTACGTTCTATTTTCGTTTCTTTTCTATGATGGCTTAAGGACTTAAATGATGGGACTGCATTATTGAGATTAATGTAAAGAAAAATGAACCTAAAAGATGTTGTAGAATCGGATTTGAAACCTACTCGGCTTTAATGAAAAAGCAAGTTTTCAAAGTGCAGAGCTTAAGCCACTCCTTTTAAAACCATTAGATTCTACAAAAATATCAAGTTCAAAGCGTTAAAGGTTTTCTTAAAAACTATTCGCAGCCCTCCGTCATTTTAGGAAGTATAGTACTTAGTATTCGTGCTACGTATGTTGACTGTAACCAAGGCGTAGTGTACGGTAGCTAAGTGATGTCTTCCTACACACCATATGAAGCGATTAATTAGGACAGTCATATGATTATGTTGATTATAGCCAAGGGTCATGTGGGTGGGTCTAATTAATGATGAAATGACGGGTAGAACTTGACTAGTGCATATAATATGTTGACCATAGCCAAGGTCATGAGTGCTAGGGGTAAAAACCATATCGAGAGTTTCAAGAGTTGAAATTTGCAATAAGATTGCATACCTTCTATGTTATAGTAGGATCCCGATCCCACTGTGAGCAAGAGTTGCTCCCGAGAGAGTTTTGCACTTTACAATTAGCTAACCCATTAGGTATCTAGAAAAGTGTCAATGGGGCTACGCCTCTGGGAAAACGGGGTTTATTCTAATTAGGTCCGTGCGAAAGCATGGGGAACCTTCCTCAAAGTACCGGCACTGGCCTGGCTGAACGGTTAGCGAAGTTGTAGAATGTAATTAATTCCGGCTAGTTTTCTTTCTAAGATTTGAAGGAATATTTGATAAAAGTAGTGGGAGATATCGATTAGATAAGATAATGACCTATCTGATCTTTGCAAGAGCTTTCGCTGAGTGTATTCTTTTCTCTCTCCTAATGGAAGATTACCATGACTGGACTTAAGCTACTGTTAGAGAAAAATAAGCTAACTGGGCCGAACTATAAAGACTGGCTGAGGAACATTAACATTGATATCACATATGATAAAGTATCATATGTCCTCACTGCCTCAGCCCCACCCAGCCCAGGCCCTGAATATTCAGTTGCGGATAAGGAGATCCGCAAAACATAGGATATTGATTGTGCTACTGCCAAATGCCTCGCGCTTGCATCGATGGACAATACACATCAAAAGCAGCAGGAGCAGATGGATGTTCAATTCATCTTTCTCCATACAAAAGAGTTGTATGGGGAGCAATCTCGGATCCTGAGATACGAAGCATCTCAAAAGTTGTTTCAGATGCGGATGGCTCCTAGCACACCAGTAGGTGATCACGTTTTGAAGATGATAGCTCTTATTGAAGAGCTTGAGGACCTCGGATGGACAATGGAGAACGAACATTATATTGATATTGTTCTTCAGTCTCTTCCCCCAGCCTTTGCTCAATTCATAGTGAACTTCAACATGCATAATATGGAGAAGTCACTACCCTAACTTCTCAATATGTTGAGAAGTGTGGAGAGCACGCTTAAAGCAAAGTCTCCCTCTCTGATTGTTGGACAATCTTCTTCTTCCGTCCCAAAAGCCAATGCCAAGGGAAGGAATAAGAAGAAATCCATCAAACTGAGAGGTGGAATCAAGAAGGCACAAGGAAGAGACAAATCCAAGGTTGAGAAGTCAGGAAAAGGAGAATGCTTTCACTTCAAGAAGACGAAGCACTGGAAGCGGAACTGTATTGAATACCTTGATCTCAAGAAAAGGAAGCATGGTGATGCTTCAGCTTCAGGTATGTTCGTAACTGAAAACTATTTTTCTATAAACTCTGCTTCCTGGGTATTGGATACCGGTTCGGGTTCTCATATCTGCAATTCTGTGCAGGCGTTGAGAAATAGCAGAGTTATGAAGACCGATGATCATACTCTCCGAGTTGGAAATGGTTCCAATGTACATGCAGTTTCAGTGGGAGAGTATCACCTAGGGTTGCGGTCGGGTTGTATATTGGTTTTGAACCCATGTTATTTTGTACCAAGCATGCTTTGTAATATAATATCTGTTTCTTTGGTAGACAATGAAGGATATCATTTTGTATTGCAGCACAATGTTATGAACATTAAACTGAATCAAGAGTTGATTGGTTGTGGTACACTTAATAACGGGATATATGTCCTTAATCAACACACAGTTTTCAACATACAACACACAAATAAAAGAAAATTTTCAGATATAAATGAAGCTTTTCTTTAACATTGTAGACTTGGTCATATTAATGAAACAAAACTAAACAAGCTTCATGAAGATGGATATTTAAATCCTTTTGAGTATAAATCTTATGCGACTTGTCAGTCTTGTATCAAAGGGAAAATGACCAAAACTCCGTTTTCTGGACACGGAGAAAGAGCTACAGAGCTCTTAGGCCTCATACATAGTGATGTATGTGGTCCAATGTCTACACATGCGAGATGCGGTTTTTCTTACTTCATAACTTTTACTGATGATTTCTCAAGATTCGGTCATGTGTTTTTATTAAAGCGTATGTCTGAAGCTTTCGAGAAATTCAAGGAGTACAAACTTGAAGTAGAAAAACAAACAGGAATGAGCATCAAAATTCTTCGATCAGATCGAGGTGGAGAGTATCTTAGTACAGAGTTTTCGAACTTCCTAAAAGAGAATGGGATTCTCTCTCAGCTCACTTCCCCTTACACACCACAGCACAACGGTGTGTCAGAGCGGCGGAATCATACCCTATGATCCATGATGAGTGATACTGAGTTACCTCTCTTCTTTTGGAGGCATTCATTGGAGACTGCAACTTTTCTGTTGAACAAAGCTCCAATCAAGACCGTTTTTCTACCACTCTATATGAGATATGGTATGGGAAGAGACCATCTCTTAAACGAGTTAAGATTTGGGGTTGTCCGGCTTTTGTCAAAAAGCAGAATCCAGACAAAATCGATACACGATCGGTCAAATGTATATTTGTGGGATATACAAAACATTTGTTTGGATATCTTTTCTACTACAAGGAGGAACAAAAGGTGTTTGTTTCTCAACATGCCACATTTTTATAAAATGAGATTTTTCTAAATGATACTGATAGCAATGTGGTAGATCTAGAAGGGGTTCTAGAGACACAAGTTACAAATGACGACTTGGTTGAACCTGATATTGCAACAGAATCTTATGAATCTCAGCCACTCCGTAGATCTGGTAGGACTTCTCGCCTACTGGAGAGATACTATGGTTTTCTCATTGAGTGTGATAGAGAAGATTGCATCATGGATGATGATTACCCTACCAGTTTTCAGCAAGCTATCAAGAGTGGTGACTCTGTGAAGTGGCTGGATGCCATAAGATCCGAAATGGAGTCTATGTACACCATCAAAGTATGGACTTTGGATGTTATACCCTCTGGGGTAAAACTCGTAGGGTGTAAATGGATCTTTAAGAGAATGATCGGTGTAGAAGGGCAGGTGGAGACCTATAAGGCAAGGCTTGTGGCGAAAGGATTTCGTCAAAGACCAGGTCTAGACTATAACGAAACTTTTTCTCCTATAGCCATGCTTAAATCCATTCGGATCCTACTTGCTATTGCTGCTCACTACGACTATGAAATCTGGCAGATGGATGTTAAAACGGCTTTTCTAATGGTGATTTAGAAGAATGCGTTTATATGGATCAGCCAGAGGGCTTCATTGATAGTGGGAGCAGCGGGAAAGTATGTAGGTTGCCTAAATCCATTTATGGATTAAAGCAGGCATCACGGAGTTGGAACATCTGTTTTGATGATGTTATCAAAGAGTTTGATTTCGTTAAAAATCCAGATAAATCTTGTGTTTATAAGAAGATTGTAGGAAGTAATGTCGCATTCCTCGTATTGTACGTGGATGACATTCTTCTGATAGGAAACGATGTTCCTATGCTACAATCGTTCAAACTGTTCTTATCACAAAGGTTCTCCATGAAGGACCTGGGTGATGCCTCATACATACTCGGCATGAAGATCTATAGTGATAGATTTAAACGGCTGTTGGGATTGTCCCAAACCAGGTACATTAACACCATCCTAAAGAGATTTAGTATGGAAGAATCCAAGGGGGGTGCCTTACCCTCTAGTCAGGGAGTCACTCTCTCCAAGGACTTTTTCCCAAAGACTGATGAAGAGAGAGCTCCATGAGCATTATACCCTATGCTTCAGCCGTAAGATCTATAATGTTTGAGATGTTATGCACATGCCCTGATGTAGCTTATGCACTGGGTGTAGTAAGCAGGTATCAATCCAACCCAGGGATGAATCACTGGACAGCTGTGAAGAACATTCTTAAGTACCTACGAAGGACTAAGGAAATGTTCTTGGTGTATGGTAATGGGGATCTCCAAATGGAGGCCTTTACCGATTCGAGCTTTCACAGTGATAAGGATTACAACATATCTATCTCAGGATTTGTATTTACCCTCAATGGAGGGACGGTATGTTGGAAGAGTTCCAAAAAAGATACCGTTGTAGACTCAATGATGGAAGCTGAGTATATTGCTGCAAATGATGCTTCCAAGGAAGCCATCAGGATGAGGAAGTTCATCTCGGAGCTATTAGTAGTTCCAACCATTATTGATCCAATACCATTGTATTGTGATAATAATGGGGCTATGGCGTTGGCCAAAGAGCCCGGGTCCCATCAGCGATCCAGACATATCCTGAGGCGATATCATTTGATCCGGGAGATAGTTGATCGACGCGAGATCGAGATTCGAAGAGTAGACACAAAGAATAACACCGTGGATCCACTCACCAAGGCCCTCCTTCTGCCATAGCATGAGCGACTTTTTGAGATGTTGGGTATGAGATACGCCAATAATTGGCCTTAGTGCAAGTAGGAGATTGTTGGATATATGTATGTCCTAGAGGCCATTATATGATAGTGGACGTATCGGTATGTGTGTGTGTTCAGAGGACATTCTTGCTCGACATGAAAGTATGCTATCTGGTTGTACTTTATCTTGACATGTTCATTTAATCATGCATCTTACTCTTTTGGTACATGTTGATAAAGCCTTTAGGATATTTGCTTAACATACTGGGACTATGATGCAGATCATACTAGTGGGACATGTGTAGTTTATAAACATATCCTTGAAATGTTCCTAGTTGTAGGTGTATCGAGATGGGGCATCGATATTCTTCAGTAGACTAGCGTATACCATTCTTGTCCCATATGATGGGTGATGGATGATCCCATATCCATTTGGTGTGATGACACCAAAGATTGTATACGGGTGCTCAGTGGAGACTGGGTACACTGAAAGGACTCGCCGAAAACTCCTATGTAGTATTATATTTATCGCCCGATAGCAGTTCTCAGGTGACACTGGTATAGGTTAGTCTGTAGACCCGAGATCGTCATAGAGTCTTGTGTGTCCTCCCACTCTACTTTGATCTCCACCCTACCACGGCTCTACTGAGTCGTACAAATAGGTGGATTTTGGATACAGTCTCGTGGCACATGGAGGAAATGAGCGAAAGGAGGGGTTTCGTCTCTCCCGGTATTGGGGGTTGATGTTGCACTATGCTCGATTGGCTATAACAGGAAGTCCCTGGCCAGGGCTATTGAGATTTACTGATAAGTGTTATCAGTAGTTTCTCGATCTGTTATGAGCTATACACCGGCATGACTTATTGAGTTATTGGGGTCGACGATACCATTCCCAGACTCGATATGCAGCATATCAGACGAAGAGACCGGACTGTACGGTGAGTGTTGCCAGTTGGCTCGACGGGAGTTCTGACAGGTTCACTTGTTTTTCTTCTGATCGCTCAATACATGGGAGCCGTTATGTACAGCTAGTGTCGCCGACGGTTTGTGGGTATGTGATATGATCACTGCCTACTGCTAGCGTATTGACGAGTCTTAAAGTCCCACAGAGGGGTTTCCTAGCTCAGGCGAAATGATGTGGGGTGCATATTGTTAGTTATATGTATGCCCTAGAGGCCATTACTGTACATTGGATGTATATTGTAGTGGATGCTGGGACATATATAGGGAGGACTTTCTTGCTCGACATGATAGTATGCTATCTGATTACTCTTTACCTTAACGTGTATACTGATTGTCTCTCTGTTACATGTTGGTAAAGCCCTTAGGATGTGTACTTGACTACCTGGACTATGATGCGGATCATACTAGTGGGGACATGGTAGTCCATGAGTACATCCTTGAAAGTCCCTAGTCGTGGGTGTATCGAGATGGGGCATCGATATACCAGAGTAGACTAGCGTATACCTTTTCGACCCATACAGATGGGAGATGGATGATCCCATATCCATTGGTGTTTGACATCAGAGATGATATACGGGTGCTCAGTAGAGACTGGGTACACTGGACGGACTCGCCGAGAACTCCCAGATGGTATTATACCTCACGTCAGATAGCAGTTCTCAGGTGACACTGGTACGGAGTAGTCTGTTGACCCGAGATCGTCATAGAGTCTTGTATGGTTCCCACTGTGCTTTGATTTCCATCTTACCACATCCAAGAGGGCGTGCAAAACGGTGGTTTATGGGTACAGTCCCGAGTCACATGGAGGCAATGAGCGATAGGAGGGGATTCGTCTCTCCCGGTATAGGGAGTTGATGTTGCGCTGTGTTCGATTTGCTATAACAGGAAATCCCTGGCCAGGGTTGCTGAGATTTACTGGTAAGTGTTACCAGTAGTTTCTCGAAATGTTATAGACCTCATATCGACACGACTTATCGAGCTATTGGGGTCTGACGTTTACCACCCCTAGGCAAGATATGCGACATATCAGACGATCAGACCGGACTGTACGGTAGTGTTACTGGTTGGATTTACTGGAGTGTGAGCTGGCTTGCTCGTCGATCTTCTGATCGCTCAATACCCGGGTGGCCGTTACGTTTAGCGGACCGCTTGCGGCTTGTGGATGTTTGATATGATCATCATCCGCTGCCGGCGTATTGACGAGTCTTTAGAGTCCTACACAGAGGTTTCCTGGCTCAAGCGAAACGAAATAGGGGCGCATATGAGATATGTGCGGGACCGAGAATGATACCAGTATATGATACTGTATTCGATTCTCGCGATTTGTGACATTGATCGGTTATATACGATATAGCCGGGTTATCGGATCAAGTGTTGATTCGATAAGTTGTTACTGTTGATATTAGTCGGTTATATGCGATATGACCGGATCATTAAATCAAGTGTTGATTTAATGATTTAATGCATAATTATATATTTGATATATTACTTTGCATTAACTAGTATCGGTTCACTTTAAATGGATTTTCTCGCTCAGATGTGCACATTGTATATGTGATATACTTTTTGTGCACTTGATTGTATCATGTTTGATGATACATGCTCTTTAGGGTTTGTGTAAAGATTAAACCATGGTTGTGTATTGGTTAGGGTTTTCTTTTTCATTTATTTATTTCATTTGTTTTATTTTGGAAAAGAAATGGCAAAAGAAAAGAAAATGGTTGCTAGTTTTGTTTTACATTGAAAGTTCATGAAGCTTTGACTTAGTGACCATTTTGTCTTCATGCTTAACCCTAACCACTCCTTCAAACCATGATTTATTCTCTACACTTGACCATGGTTACCACATGATAAGGGTTCAATTTATTTTCTATTTTGAATAAACTTATCATAAGATTTATCATCATCTTCTTCTTCTTCTTCTAGAAGAAAGCTTGCTTCAAAAATGGCAACTTGAGCAAATGAGTGAGAAATCCAAATCTAAAGAGAACCCACTTCCTATTTCTTCATCCTCTACCTCTTGCTAAGTAGTAGAGTGTGTTTTCTTCACAAGTTTCATGACTTGGTGAAGTGAGAGCTTGATCTTGCCATGCTTCGACGTAGATCATCTTCGGCATGGACATCGACGACCTAGCTCGCCATTTCTCCGACGAAGCCGACGCTAGAGCCCGGGAATTCATTTGGACAGCGAGGGGACTTCGTTGTGGAGCTATGGAGGTGGAGCACCGGATCTAAAAAGGTTGTATTTCCGTATTCTTTTAGTTAAGTGTTAACTAGATTTAATTTTCGCCTAGTTTTCTAGCCAACGATCCGTAGTTGGGTTTCTCGGCACCTAGATTTTTTGAAACCGGCATGGTTGATGCCTTGTGAGACCTCCTTGGGGTGCCTAGGAACCCTACAGTGGTATCAGAGCCTAGCTAGAGCCTTAGGCGAAGTCTAGACGGAGTTTGAAGTCCGATCGACCCGAAACCCAAACCTTAACCATGCTCTCTGGACTTTTTCTAATTTCGGGGATTTTTCCACATTAAAAATATGCAGAATAATCAGCAGGGTAATATAAGAGTTACTGTGAATTTCGATGGAGTAATTCCATCAATGAGCCGCGGATCCGCGGCACTAGCATGGCTCGTGCGGCGGTTCCGCGGCCTCTTTGTCGTTTTGTGTATTTATAGTTTCGCAGTAATTCTCAGTTTTCTGTGCTGGTTTTCCTGGGAATTTTTAATATTTATTCAAGAGTTGAATTTTCTGGGGTTGTTTTGGGGATTCGGTGTTTCGATCGGAGTATCAAATTTTGTCTGTGTGGCTTTCCGGATAAATTTTAGAATATGTTAAAAAAGTTCGACCAGATAAAAATACCCAATTTTTCCCCTGTCGGGAAATTTCCAAATGTTGGATTTTTCCGTAGTTTAACGACGTTCTAAGTAGTGCAAGTAACGAAATGGACCCTCTAGAAGACAACAAACCTTAACTCGATTATGTGACCGTCTTGAACTGCCCTTTGAACCTTCGGGTTTGGGGCAGTACGGCGTGCCACATGTGAGGCGTTGGCTTGGCCCTTCTAAGGCTGGAACGTTGGTACTGAGGCACGAACTGAATGTTGTTAGACTTATTTCATGTGTTGATCTATTTCGGGAAAACTTGGGTGTTCGATTGTTCGATCGGAAAGTTTGACATTTTCTATTTATCCGGAATGGGATACAATAATTGGAATTCACAAGAAGTTATGAGATAACTAAATGAATGTTATAAACATAGCAGTTTAGTCTCACTTGATCGGTTGCCACGGAATTTTGATGTGATCAAAAGTCCGTCGCAATCATGTAGCGTACGCGGATACTCGCCGGGTAAACTTAATAGACAGCCTCACTCCATAGCCCCGACCAAGTGACTGTAGGAGAACCCCGTCGCCGAAAGCATCCGTCCGGGTGCTCACGGCAGCGGTGTTCCGCCTTGGTGCACTTCGTCGACGGTATCGGGGGTGCGGCCGTCTACTGAAGTTTGCGACGAGCATTCGATCAGGATGTCGGAAATCCTGTTGAATTGCCCGACTTGATATTGAAAAGTGTTTTCGATTTTGAGACTAAAATGCGGGGTTTATAATTGTTAGGCATGCGATGTCTAAGTAATTCATTTGGTCAGGCATGCGATGTCTGAGGTGGTTGCGGATTCCAACTGTTGTAGTTTTACACTTTCTTTTCTGTGACCGTAAGTGTAATATGTGATATCGCCGTTTTCGTTGGTATATGTCAACGACAATTGGGATGCGCATATTTACTTACGTTGATGACATATGAAGTTATGTGTTGCTGGATATGTTATATTGGATCGTCGTGTTTGAATAGCCGGGGGGTTTTTATGTGAGATGAGTGTTTTTCATTTTCATTCATGTAAAAACTTGTATGTAATATTCTTTTATTGTGGCACTTCCAGGTTGCGGAAGTGGTCACCCTTTGTATATTATTTACTTTTCCGCACTAAGATAGACCCAAGGAGGAGGGCACAAGTAACCGGGTTCTGGAGTCCAGAGGGAGACCAACTCGAGGAGTCGAGTCCGGTCTCCTAACTCCAGAATTGGTAGGGTTGCTTGCCGCTCTCGTAAGGGTCTAGGGGTGTGGGTTTGGCTATTCATCGCGACCGTGGAATCCGTGTTTTATACTGGCTCGTATTGAAAACACGGACGTCCTAGTATATCCAATATTTCATATGTTTCTTCTGCTGCGATATCTGTGATGTGATCATGTGATGTTCTGTGATAGATACAGTATATAGTATATATGATATATTATATAGGCGTTACTTATGTTTTACACCCGCGCTAGCCCTGCCCCGCTCTGCCGTTAGTTACCTAACCTAACGGTGCACGAGGGGACATCAAGGCGAATGCGGATGGCATAAGTGTACGTCGTATTTATCTGTGATGATTAGGTACTTAAATGATGGGACTTCATTAATGTGATTAATGAAATAAAAGAAACCTAAGATGTTGTAGAATCGAATTTCAAAATAAAACAGGTAGCTACAGTTCTTGCTTTGCACAGCGGTATATGTGATATATCCTGCACCTTATTCGATAGGGAAAGGACCGAGATCCCTTCACCGGGAGTGACTCCTTTAGCAATAACTGGCAGATGCTACACCCCTCGGTTTGTCTTTTGATTGCTTTTAAGTGTTTTTGCTTTGCACAGTGATATATATGATATATCCCGCACCTCATTCGACGAGGAAAGGATCGACGATCCCTTCACCGGGAGTGACTCCTTTAGCAAAACTAGAAGAGCCTCAAAAGCACTCCATTTTTAAAATTATTTGATTCTACAACGATATCGAGTTCATTACGCAATAGGTTTTCAGAAAAACCTGTCTTAGCCCTCCGTCATTTCAGATAAGTGGTAGTTAGTATTCGTGCTACGTTTGTTGGCCTGCATCATGGCGTAGTGTGCGGTAGCTAACTAGTATTTATCTGCTTATGCATATGATGCAGATTGGATTAGGGTAGTCATGCGACTTTGTTGGCCTGCGTCAAGGGTCGTGCGGGTGGGTTTAATTCAATCAGGAAATGACGGGGTGAACTTGACTAGCGGACTATGGTTTGTTGGCCTGCGTCAAGGTCATAGGACGCTAGGGGCAAAATATTATCGGGAATTTCAAGTGTTGAAATTTGCAATGAGATTGCATACCTTCTATGAGATAGTTGGATCCCGATACCCGCTGCGAGTAAGAGTTACTCCTGGGAGAGTTTTATACATTACAATTAGCCGATCAAGTAGGTGTCTAGAAAGGTGTCAACGGGGTTACGCCTC
Organism: Agapanthus africanus; assembly: GCA_030015575.1. Classification (NCBI taxonomy): domain Eukaryota; kingdom Viridiplantae; phylum Streptophyta; class Magnoliopsida; order Asparagales; family Amaryllidaceae; genus Agapanthus; species Agapanthus africanus. Next base: position 569,719,794 of record JASDDO010000031.1, read on the forward strand.
TGGGAAAACGAGGTTTACATTAATTAGGTTCGTGCGAAAGCACGGGGGACCTCCCTCAACGTACCGACACTGGCCTGGCTGAAAGATTGGCGAACTTGTAGTGTGTAATTAATCCCGGCTAGTCTTTCCTTTTAGGGTTTGAAGGAAGATTTGATAAAAAGCAGCGGGAGCCATCCTGATTAGATAAAATAATAACCAATCTATTCTTGCAAGAGCGCACGCTGAGTGTTTTCTTCTCTCTCTCTCCCGGTAGCGACCATATCACGCCTTAATCAAGATAATAATACGGAATATTGACCGAACCCGCTTGTTATACTGAGCCGGGATGACGTTTCATGCTCCAACTTATAATTGTTATAAGACAGAAAAAGGTAATTGGGGAATACCAGATTTCCCGTGCCGCCCAAACGAAGAAAGTGCATATGATGCATCATCTTCGGGTGTATTCATTACAAAGAACTGTTTCTCAGTATCTTCCGCATCCTGGGTATATGATACCGGATCAGGATCCCAGATATGTAATCTGTTTCATAGGGCTACAAAAGGGTAGAAAAACTGAGAACGGGAGATAAGTTTCATGAGTCAGAAAACGGGGCAAGTGTTGCAGCCAAGTCTGTCGGTCACTGTCACCCTGTATTACCAATACATTGATTCTGAACGAATGTTATTAGATACCGAACCTGATATACAAAATTATATCGGTCTCTTTATTAGTAAAGAAACGATAAAATTTTGTATTGTTGGATAATGTTTTGAACATTTCCTATATCAAAAGTTGATCGGTTCAGGCACATTATCTAAAAACATTAATGTTCTAAATCGAACTACAGTTCTTAGTATACAGAACACACACAAGAGGAAGAGTTCAAAAATGAACGAATTCTTCTTGAGGTATTGTAGACTAGGTCAGATCAATGTGACCTGATTAGCTAAAGTTACATAAAGATGCATATTTAAATTAGTTTGAATTTACATCTTGTGAAACTCGCCAGTCATGTCACAAAGATAAGATGACCATAGCTCCGTTTACTGAAAACAGAGAAAGAGTTAATGAACTCTTGGGACTGATACATGATGATGTATGTAAGGTCTCCTGTCTACACATGCCAGGACTGATTCTTTATACTTCATTATATTCTCTGATAATCTCTCAAGATTCAGTCATATGTTCCTGTTGAAACTTAAGTCCGAACCTTTTGAGATATTCACAGAATATGATTTAGAAGTAGAGAACCGATATACGGGTATAAGTATTATGTCTTTTGATGTGATCGAGGAGGAGAATACTTGAGCACGGAAATTCTGGACTATTCATAAGGAGAATAAGATTCTCTCTCAGCATTACTCCTCCGTATACACCATAGCACGATGGTATATCGGGGCGGAGCAGAAACACCCTATATGATAAGGTGTGTTCTATGATGAGTACTACTGAGTTACCTATTTCCTTTTGGGAGTTATGCACTTATGAAGCTGCATACCTATTGAATTAGGGTTCGAATCAAATCAAAGCCTACCATTTCATATGTGATATGGAAAGGGAAGAGCCTATGTCTTAAGTTCCTTAAGATTTGGGTTTGTCCGGCCAATGTCTAAAAGCAAAATCCGGACAAGCTCGAGACAACGTCTGTTATGTACAACTGGAAATGTTCCAGCTATACAAACTACAGCTGATGATTTGACAGAACCAAAGAATTCAGTAGATTCCAATGAACCTCAGCCTCTCCGCCGATCTAGTAGGGTTCCTCACCCACCTGAGAGATACTTCAGTTTCTCTATGACAGTGGGAGCGAGGATTGCATCATGAGATGATGACCCAACTAGCTTCGAGCTGGCCATCAGGAGTAAGACTCTGTAAGAATGGCTGGATGCTTATCGATCTGAGATGGAATCCTTATATACCAACAAAGTATGGACTTTGGTTGCTATATCTGAAGGGTTAAATCCCCATCAGGAGCAAGTATATCTTGAGAAGATTACTTGGTGTACATGGAAAGGTTGAGATTTTCAAAGCTTGACTTGTTAAAGGTTTTCGTCATCAACCAGGCGTGGATAATGATGAAACCTTTTCCAGTGCCTATGCTTAAGTCCATTCGGATCCTACTTGCCATGGCTACATACCATGACTACGATATCTGGCGGTTGGGTGCCATGACTGCTTTTCTTAATGATGATTTAGAAGAGTGCGTCTGTAAGTACACAGCTAGAGGGCTTCGTAAACAGTGGGAGCAGCGGAAACGTGTACAAGATGTTTTATCTGATAAAGCAGGCATCGCGGAGTTGGAACATCTGTTTTGATGGATTAGTCAAAGAGTTTGACATCATCAAAATGGTAGATGAACCTTGAATAAACAAAAAGGTAGTAGGGAGTATGGTGGCGATTCACGTAGAGTATGTGGATGACATACTCTTGATAGGGAAGTAGTTTCCTATGCTACGCTCGATCAATCTCCGATTATCACAAAGATTCTCGAAATAGGATCAAAGTGATACCTACTAAATCTTGGATTTTGGATCTATGAGATAGATCTAATTGGATGTTAGGAATCTCACTAGCTGTAGTGAGATGGTATCAGTTGATCCTGGGGAGAATCACTGGAAGTGTTCCAGGGTGATAAAGACGACTGAATGTCAGTCGCAAGCATTGTCTTTACCCTCAATCGAGGGACGGTATGTTGGAAGAGTTCCAAGCTAGATACCGTGACATACTAGACGATAAAGGCAGGATACATCGCTACTTAAGATGCTACCAAAGAGGCTGTTTGGATGTATAATGGTTCATGAGATGAACTTAGTTCCTACCATTGTGTGACAATGGAGTTGTGGCTTATGCCAGGAACCCCCGTCCCATCAGTGATCCAGACAAATTCTAAGGCAGTATCACTTGATCATGGAGATGGTTGATCTTTAAGGGATCGAGGTTAGGAGAGTAGACTCAGAGGACAACAGGGCGGATCCACTCACGAACGCCTATTCCCAGATAGAGACTTTTATGGGATGGTTGAGTATGAGATACTACAACCACTGCTACAGATGGCCCTAGTGCAAGTGGGAGATTGTTAGTTATATGTATGCCCTAGAGGCCATTACTGTACATTGGATGTATATTGTAGTGGATGCTGGGACATATATAGGGAGGACTTTCTTGCTCGACATGATAGTATGCTATCTGGTTACTCTTTACCTTAACGTGTATACTGATTGTCTCTCTGTTACATGTTGGTAAAGCCCTTAGGATGTGTACTTGACTACCTGGACTATGATGCGGATCATACTAGTGGGGACATGGTAGTCCATGAGTACATCCTTGAAAGTCCCTAGTCGTGGGTGTATCGAGATGGGGCATCGATATACCAGAGTAGACTAGCGTATACCTTTTCGACCCATACAGATGGGCGATGGATGATCCCATATCCATTGGTGTTTGACATCAGAGATGATATACGGGTGCTCAGTAGAGACTGGGTACACTGGACGGACTCGCCGAGAACTCCCAGATGGTATTATACCTCACATCAGATGGCAGTTCTCAGGTGACACTGGTACAGAGTAGTCTGTTGACCCGAGATCGTCATAGAGTCTTGTGTGGTTCCCACTGTGCTTTGAATTCCATCTTACCACGTCCAAGAGGGCGTGCAAAACGGTGGTTTTTGGGTACAGTCCCGAGTCACATGGAGGCAATGAGCGATAGGAGGGGATTCGTCTCTCCCGGTATATGGAGTTGATGTTGCGCTGTGTTCGATTGGCTATAACAGGAAATCCCTGGCCAGGGTTGCTGAGATTTACTGGTAAGTGTTACCAGTAGTTTCTCGAAATGTTATAGACCTCATATCGACACGACTTATCGAGCTATTGGGGTCTGACGTTTACCACCCCTAGACAAGATATGCGACATATCAGACGATCAGACCGGACTGTACGGTAGTGTTACTGGTTGGATTCACTGGAGTGTGAGCGGGCTTGCTCGTCGATCTTCTGATCGCTCAATACCCGGGTGGCCGTTACATTTAGCAGACCGCTTGCGGCTTGTGGATGTTTGATATGATCATCATCCGCTGCCGGCGTATTGACGAGTCTTTAGAGTCTTACACAGAGGTTTCCTGGCTCCAGCGAAACGAAATAGGGGCGCATATGAGATATGTGCGGGACCGAGAATGATACCAGTATATGATACTGTATTCGATTCTCGCGATTTGTGACATTGATCGGTTATATACGATATAGCCGGGTTATCGGATCAAGTGTTGATTCGATAAATTGTTACTGTTGATATTAGTCGGTTATATGCGATATGACCGGATCATTAAATCAAGTGTTGATTTAATGATTTAATGCATAATTATATATTTGATATATTACTTTACATTAACTAGTATCGGTTCACTTTAAATGGATTTTCTCGCTCAGATGTGCACATTGTATATGTGATATACTTTTTGTGCACTTGATTGTATCATGTTTGATGATACATGCTCTTTAGGGTTTGTGTAAAGATTAAACCATGGTTGTGTATTGGTTAGGGTTTTCTTTTTCATTTATTTATTTCATTTGTTTTATTTTGGAAAAGAAATGGCAAAAGAAAAGAAAATGGTTGCTAGTTTTGTTTTACATTGAAAGTTCATGAAGCTTTGACTTAATGACCATTTTGTCTTCATGCTTAACCCTAACCACTCCTTCTAACCATGATTTATTCTCTACACTTGACCATGGTTGCCACATGATAAGGGTTCAATTTATTTTCTATTTTGAATAAACTTATCATAAGATTTATCATCTTCTTCTTCTTCTTCTTCAAGAAGAAAGCTTGCTTCAAAAATGGCAACTTGAGCAAATGAGTGAGAAATCCAAATCTAAAGAGAACCCACTTCCTATTTCTTCATCCTCTACCTCTTGCCAAGTAGTAGAGTGTGTTTTCTTCACAAGTTTCATGACTTGGTGAAGTGAGAGCTTGATCTTGCGATGCTTCGACGTAGATCATCTTCGTCATGGACATCGACGACCTAGCTCGCCATTTCTCCGACGAAGCCGACGCTAGAGCCCGGGAATTCATTTGGACAGCGAGGGGACTTTGTTGCGGAGCTATGGAGGTGGAGCACCGGATCTACAAAGGTTGTATTTCCGTATTCTTTTAGTTAAGTGTTAACTAGATTTAATTTTCGCCTAGTTTTCTAGCCAACGATCCGTAGTCGGGTTTCTCGGCACCTAGATTTTTTGAAACGGGCATGGTTGATGCTTTGTGAGACCTCCTTGGGGTGCCTAGGAACCCTACACATATGTGATATGCGCGGGAGCTCGATTAAATGCGTGTATATGATACCGTATTTTAAATCGGACGTTTTCTATTGGTCAGGTCGTATGTGATATGATCGGGTTATTAAATCAAGTGTTGGTTTAATATTGACTTTTAGCTCATTTATTCAAAACCTTTTCTTATTGGATGTATGCATGAATGTGTGTATGCATATATGTTGATATGAATGCACACATACATGCATACATGTGTCATGGTTGTTGATATATTGGAGATGGCAATAGAAGACTCACATGGTATACATACATATATATACATATATATATATATATATATATATGTATGTATGTATATGTATATATTTATGCATGTATGTATGTATGTATACACGCACACACACATATTTGTTATTGAGAAAAAGAAAATGATTAAATCATGGTTGAATATTCTTCTACACACTTCTTCACTTGACCATGGTTTAATTCTCATTTGTTCTTTGACTCATTAACAAAATATCTAGATATTTATTAACCATGGTTCTATGTGAGTGTGACTTATATATTTATATTTTCTTTTCTTAGTTATTTTGAGAATTATCACAAACAAAAGAGCTCAAGCTTAGCCATCTCCTTCATCTTCCTCCTTCATGCTCTCTACCCATTTCAAGTGAGTGAAGGAAACAAAAAGGAAAGGTTTTTAAGTGAGATCCAAACCCACATCACCAATCTATATTAGTCTAGCCCACTTGTGTAGATTGTTTGCTCCACTTCTTCAAAAATCAAGTGAAGCTAGGAGCTTGAGCAAGAGGACTTTGTGGTGTATCGTCGTGGACTTGGAAGGATTCAAGCAAACCGTTTCAAACCCTAGTTGATCCAAGGAGTCAAGGAGGGAGATCTATAAAGCTTGTATTACTCACCGCTTAGTGTTAAAATACTTCTAGTATGTGATATTAGTTGCTTGTTACCCTAGATTTCTAGTTCGATTTGGATGGTATTACTTAGCACCCCCTAAATTTTTAATATAACATGTGTGATGAAACCCAAACCGTATGCATGGTGCTAAGAAATCCCTACAAAAATGATATTCCTATGCTACATCCGGTCAAGCTCTTCTTATCGCACAAGTTCTCTATGAAACATCTTGGTGATGCCTCCTACATCCTGGGGATAAAGATCTATAGAGATGGATCTAAACGGATGTTGGGATTGTCCCAATCCATGTACATAGAAACCATACTAAAGAGATTTAGTATGGAAGATTCTAAGCGTGGTAATTTACCCACTTGCTCAGGAATCACTCTCCAAAGAGATGTCTTCCAAGACTAATTTGGAGATGGCTCGCATGCAAGGGATACCCTATGCTTCGGCAGTCGGGTCAATCATATATGTGATTTTATGTACCAGACCGGATGTAGCCTACTCACTAGGTGTAGTGAGTAGGTATCAATCAGATACTGGGGAAAATCGCTGGATAGCTGTGAAGAACATTCTTAAGTACTTGAGAAGGACTAAAGAAATGTTCTTCTTATATGGTAACGGTGAACTCTAGGTGGAGTCCTTTATCGATTCGAGCTTCCAAGGTGATAAGGACGACAGTAAGCCGGTCTCGGGTTTTGTCTTTACCCTCAACGGAGGGGCGGTATGTTGGAAGAGTTCCATGTAAGATACCGTAGCAGTCTCGACGATGGAGGCTGAATACACCGCTACTAACGATGCTGCCAAGGAGGCTGTCTGGATGAAGAAGTTCATAGCTGAACTTGGTGTGGTTCTATCCATTGAGCATCCAATACCTGTGTATTGTGATAACAATGGATCTGTGTCCTTGGCCAAGGAACCCCAGTCCCATCAGAGATCCAGACATATTCTTAGGCAGTATCACCTGATCTGGGAGATAGTTGATCGCCGGGAGATCGAGGTCAGGAGAGCTGACATGAAGGAAAACGTAGCGGATCCACTCACAAAGGCCATCCCCTAGACGCAATTTGAGAGACTATTTGGGATGTTGGGTATGAGATACTACAGCAACTGGCCTTAGTGCAAATGGGAGATTGTTAGGGACATGTATGCCCTAGAGGCTATTATTTTACATTGATTTATATTATAGTGGATGCTTGGACATTTATATAGAGGACTTTCTTGGTCAATATGATAGTATGATGTCTTGTTACTCTTATCTTAACATGTACACTTAGTATTATTATACTGTCTCTCAGATACATGTTGATAAAGCCCTCAGGGTGTAAGCTTGACTACTTGGACTATGATGCAGATCATACTACTGGGACCAGGGTAGTCTACAAGCACATCCTTTAATTGTTCATAGTCGAGGGTATATCGAAACAGGGCATCGATACACCAGAGTAGAGTAGTGTGTACATTTCGTGACCCTGTATGGGGTGATGGTTGATCCTATATCCATTGGTGTTTGATTCAAAGATTGTACACATGTGCTCATTAGAGAATGGGTACACCGAACAGGACTCGCCGAGAACTCCTAGTTGGTACTATACTTATCGTCAGATAGCAGTTCTCTGGTGACACTGGTACAGGTTAGTCTGTAGATCCGAGATCGTCTTAGAGTCTTGTGTGGCTCCCACTGTGCTTTGATTTCCTCCCTACCACGGCTCAAAGGATTCATGCAAACAGTTGGATTTTAGGTTTAGTCCCGAGTCACATGGAGGCAATGAGCGATAGGAGGGGTTTCGTATCTCCCGGTATTGGGAGTTGATGTTGCGCTATGCTCGATTGGCTATAACAGGAAGTCCCTGGCCAGGGTTGTTGATGAGATTTACTGGTAAGTGCTATCGGTTGTTTCTCGAACCGTTATGAGCCATAGATCGGCATGACTTATCATGTTACTGGGTCTGACGATTCCACCCCTAGACTCGATATGCAACATATCAGACGAAGAGACCGGACTGTACGGTAAGTGTTACTTATAGGCTTCATGAGATTTTGGACAAGCTTGCTTGCTGATCTTCTAATCGCTCAATACCTGGGTAGTCATTACGTCCAGCTAGTACCACTGACGGCTTGTAGGTGGCTGATGTGATCACCACCTACTGCTGGCGTATTGACGAGTCTTTAAAGTCCCATATAGAGGTTTTCTGGTTCAAGCGAAACGAAGTAGGGCGCATATGTTGATATGTGCGGGGGGCCTGATTAAATACGAGTATGTGATACCGTATTCTAATCTGGCAGTTATTTGTTATCAGGTTATATGTGATATAACCGGATTATCGAATCAAGTGTTGATTTGATAATGTGATATACAGATAAATGATATTAGTCGGTTATATGTGATATAACCGGATTATTAAATCAAGTGTTGATTTAATAATATGATATATATATATATATATATATATATATATTTATATTTGATATAATTATAAATTAACTAATATTATTAGCTCACTAATTATTTTCTTTTCTTTATATATATTTATGTATTTATATATGATATATATTTATGTATATATATATATATAAATCAAGCATGGTTGATTTTCTATTTTTATAAAATAGAATAAAAGGTGGAAAATTGGGGAGATATTTTGAGTATGGTGTGAAGCATGGGCTTTATTATTTTTTATTAGTCTTGACTCACTATTCTAATATGGTTGCAATTTATTATTGCAAATAATTCCATACTTGAATAAGTGAGCTCAAGAGAGAACTATTCTTCACTTCATTCTACACTTAGTCATTATCTTGACTTGAGGTCATTTTGCTCTCTAGCTTCTTACATCTCCATCTTCTTCCACGAAGAAGCCCTAACTCTCACATGTGATGTGAACCATAGGGCTTAGCATCAACCTAATGAGCTAAACACCCCTACTTCACAATCCTACACTTGATTAGCAATCAAGTGTAGTGTGTTTCCTTTACTAAAGATAGTTTAGTGAAGAGATAGCTTGATCTAGAGGAGCTTCTGGTAGATCATCTTCGGCACGAAGGTCATCGAAGGAAGCTTGCATCTTTTTCAAGTAGAGTCTAGTGGAGTCGCGTGGACTACAACCCGGAGCATTTGAAGAGAAGGACATGATATACAAAGGTTGTAGTTTCATTCTCTTAGTATAGTTTTGTTTATATCATAGTTAAACCCTAATCATCTAGTTTAAGATCTTGGTTAGTGTAGATTAGCACCACTAAGTTTTAAAAAACGGCATGCTTGATGCTAGTAAAATCCAGCGGTGGAGCTAACGATCAGTTTCATACCAAACACAAGTATCTACATCTTCGATCACCTTGAAGAATACTGATACTTGCAACATATGGTTCTCTACTTTATTCTTATAACTATATCTTCTCCATATCTGGACCTTGTATTTCAACGAAATACTTGTCTAGAACTGGAGAAGTTATGAGTAAACAGAATATAGTACGAGTACCAACCCTTTTGTTCTAACGGACATTGGACAACATACAATATTTTGTATAAGTCCACTGAGTTTAATAACTCAAACCATGTGCGTCGTAGGTTGAAAACTGTACTATGGTTAAGAAGAATTACACCGTTGTTGAATTCACCTTACCTAACCATCAACTTATATAGGTAAATGTCATAGACATAATTTCAAAAAGTTATATCTCACTTTATTAAATAAACGTACATATATATCAGTTTGAAATTGGTGCAAAACAACGGATATTCAAAATCAAATATTTGCCGTCAAGCAAAACCCATGTGATTTCTTCAAATATCACCGATTACAATGAATTTCGATATTTAAAGGATCTAATCACGCAATTCCCAATATCTTACTCACACTCACCATCTGTAACGTCATACAGATGTGAGAATCAAATCTGGTAAATACATACCTTGGAGTTAGAATCTAACTGGGAAAATAGTTTTCATTTCACACCGTACAGTAAAACTGAAACATGAAAATGTTTCGAGGGGGTAAGCGGGTATTCCTAGTAATGCCTCTTCCACTATCCAGATTCATGACTGTAACCGTATATTTCCTTTCCATCACTCCAATCCCTTTATATGTCTTTACTTATTACCTTCTGTACACCGCACTTAGGCTAATTGATTTCTTCCTTCCCTACCTTTGGGCACCAGCCTAAGGTTTGAAAGAAGACTATCCAATAAGCGCAATAGGTGTACTCTCCTAATACCAGGAGCCCTCTCAACCTGAGAGAAGGTACAGAAAAAAGACAACTGAATAATCCTATTCTATTTCTCCAGAACCAGAATCCATCCTCGAATTTGAACAAGTTCCATCTAGTTCGTATGTAACTATACGGTGGCATACCCAAACAATATGGATATTCGTGGTGATACGGAGTGTTTCGGAGAAATGCAAAGGTGATATAGGAGTGGCAGGGGTATACGCTGTCGTGAATGATAGCAGTCGCAATTTCCTTTGCCTTTTATCTAATCTATTTAAATGTCTTTACTTATTACCTTCTGTACACCACACTTAGGCTAATTAGTTTTCTTCCTTCCTTATCTTTCGGCACCTACCTATGGTTTGGAAGAAGACTATCCAATAAGCGCAATAGGTGTACTCTCCTAATACCAAGAGCCCTCGCAACCTAAGAGAAGGTAAAGGGAAAAGACAACCGAATAATCCTATTCAATTTCTTCAGAACCATAATCCATCCTCGAACTGGAACAAGTTCCATCAAGTTCGTATGTAACTATACGATGGAATATCCAAGCTATATGGGTTTTCGTAGTGATACGAAGTGTTCTGGAGAAATGCAAAAAGGGATGTAGGATTGGCAATGATATATGCGACTCCATGACAATCCAAAAGCCAAAGTGTTTTAAGAAGGTTCGGTTAACATAGTTCATGAGTTTTTAAGGTCAGGTTATGGTCGCTACCAAAGAGAGAGAGAAAAGAAACACTCAGCGTGCACTCTAACCTAGATTAGATTGGTTAATCACTTTATCTAATCAGGATGGATCCCACCAATTCCTCGAATTCTCCTTCAAACCTAAAAAGAGAATTAGTCGGGATCATCTAAAATCACCCGAAGAGTAACACCTACTCATCAGTGGGAATCAGGATCCAACTATCATCTCATAATAACTTGATGGAATCTATTCAAGTCACCACACTCCAGAAGGTATGCGCATTCCTGGCAAGTTTCCTGTATGTTTGAAAATCCCGATGTGGTTTTTACCCCTAGGACCCAAGTGACCTTGACTGAGCCATCATATCAAAGGATCCTAGTCAAGTTCAACCCGTCATTATCTTGATTGCATTAGACCTACCCGCACGAGTCCTCGACTGAGCCAAAATGACCGTACGACTGTCCTAACCAATCGCATATCCATGTGACAGAAAAGCACTACATAGCTACCGAACACTACGCCTCGGCTGAGCACGACATACGTAGCACGAATACTAAGCAATACTAATCTAAAATGCTGGAGGGCTATGTTAGTGTATATGCCCTAGAGGCCATTACTGTATCATACTAGTTTGTATATTACATAATGGAAGCTTGGGATATTCACCTTGTATTGACATTCTTGCTCAAAATAGTAGTATGCTACTTGGTTTGTTTCTACTTTAATGTGTGCATGTGTTTCTTATAGCATATCGCCTTTGCACATTAGTGGAGCCCTTAGGATCTTTGCTTGATTACCAGCGTTGTGATGGCAGTCACACTTGTGGGGGCTGGGTAATCCACAAGCACATCCTTATGCAGGTCCCTAGTCGTAGGACTATCGAGACAGGGCATCGATACTCCGGAGTAGACTAGCGTATGCGCTTCTCATCCCAGCTTGGGAGACGGTCTGTCCCACAGCCGTCAGTACGTCGTACTTGAGACAGTATGCGGGTGCTCGTTAGGTTACGAGTACACTGGACAGGACTCGTCGGGAACTGTTGGTTGGTATTATACGTATCGTCAGTTATCAGTTCCCAGGTGACATGAGTACAGCTTAGTCCGTTGACTTGACACTGTCACTTCGCCTCGAGTGTGTTCCCACTGTTCTTAGATTGCTACCCTACCACGGCTCAAAGGAGTCGTGCAAACAGGTAGCAGTTGGGTGCAGTCCCGAAGCACTTGGAGGCAGTGACGGTTAGACAAGATTCGTCTCTTCCGGTATTGGGGGTTGATATCGCGCTGTGTCTAGGAGAGACATTACACAAAGTCCCTGGCCAGGGCAAGCGAGATATACTGGTAGGTTTCCAGTGTTATCTCAGGGTGTTCTGGGCTACACTCCGACACGACTTGTACCGCTATTAGGGGACTGACGTTTACCGCCCCCTAGGCCCGCCATGCGATACTCTTAGACGAACAGACTAGACTGTACGGAGACTGTCACATTCAGGCTCAGTAGGAGTTCAGATGGGTTTACCTCGTCAGTCTTCTTATCGGCATCTACCTGGGGACCGTTACGTACAGCTAGTGCCGCTTGCGGTCTGTGGTTAAACCCACTGCCAGCGTAGTGTCAAGTCTTTAGAGTCCCACACAGAGGGTTATTCGCCTTTAGGAAAAACGAGTAGAGGTCGCATGGTTTTGCGACGGGGTTCGTTCACATCCTCGCACTTGTGCACGTTTGGTGTCCGGACAGATTATACTAGCGGGTTTTGGTTTAAGCCAGATCCTAGTATATGTTTCGGGATTGGTTTTATCTCATTGTATTCGTGTTCCTCGGAACACGGATACGGGTGTGTATGCACAGTTGACTGAGACAGAGGCAGAGGACTTTCATTAGGGTTGATGACCATTGTCTTTTTCTTAACCCTAATGTTTATGTGTGAAATATGATTATTAATATTAATTAATTTTAATTGTGTTATGGTTAAGGTTGTTGACCATTTGACTATGGTTGACTTGTTGACCCATGTTGACATATTGACCATCATCATTTCATATGAAAGATGCTCTTTGATTCTTGCAAAAGTAATTAATGTGAAATGATAATGGTCATTTCAAGTTAACCATCACAATTATCTTTAGCTAATTTTTAATTATCATAATTCACACATATATGTGAGAGGGTTGTCATTATCTTCTCATTCTATCATTCTCATTCTCTCTCATCCTCTTCCTCTCTCTCAAAGCTCTCCCCTCTCATGAGTTGAGAACCATTGAGCTTGAGATAAAACCTTCAAAATTACTCTCTACTCTTTCTTAGGTTCTAGGTTTAGCATACCAACCACCTTAGTTACTTCTAGTTTGAGGTAGGAGCCAAAGGTAGGGGCCTTCGGGTGGATCTTTCTTCGGCAAGAGAAGGCGAAGAGGACAACCCGTTCATCCCACTCCAAGGAGTAAGAAGAGAAGGACTTCAAGACTTAGGTATAACCCCTTAACCGAGTAGCAAACTCTTTTAGCTTGGCAGTTAGTTTATGTTTAGCAAAGATCCTCCTTTTGTTAGTCCATGTTGCCTAGAGTTGTAAAAATCCGTTTTTTTACCGTTTCCGCCTCCCCGTAAGCCCCGGGGTGGGCAACGTGGACTTACAGTGGTATCTGAGCCTCGCTAAACACAAACTAGTAAGTTAGCAAAGTATCTAGAACTTCGATCGGACAAAAAACCGCAAAACACCCCGTAAAATTTAAGTTTCTGCCAATTTTTATTTCTGTTCAAAAATTAATAAATCATGTACTAAAAAATCAACTCAGGCTTTTTATAGAACAGGCAAGAAAAACGATCCAGTGAGTCGACCAACTCACCGCGGATCCGCGGCTGAGTTGACTCGGCCGTGGATCGTTTCTCCTGCAGTTTTCTTCTGCTGGTGTTTTATGATTTTTGAGATGGTTTGTTTCTTCCAAGAATTTCCAGAGAACAAGTTATTTTTTGGGGCGGTTACAAATCCGTATTTTGATCGAACTTCTTTACACTTTGGCTAATGTGTTATATCTGTGATGTGATATATGTATTGAACGTCTGCTAATCGATATACGTCGATTAGTGGGGGTTATACATATCTGTGATCTGTAATGTTGATGGTCTGTGTATATGAATTCGTTGGATTGTCGTGGATGAATAGCCGGGGGTTGTGAGATGAGAGTTTTCTTATTCTTTCAATTCATGTAATATGTAAATTGATGTAATATTATTTATATGGCCGCACAACCGGGATGGGGTTGTAGCCGTCATTGTATAATTTCTTTTACTGTTTTTGCTCCAAGGATAGACCCAAGGTGGGGTGCACAAACTACCGGGTATCTCAAAGTGCCGAGTGGCCTACTCACGGTGTTGAGGGAGGTTGCTTCGCTTCGGGTACTTGGCAGGTAGTTTGCCGCACCCGTAGGGGTCTAGGGTGGGGTTTGGCTATTCATCGTGACCGTGTAATCCGCTCTTCGTTACAGGCTCGTACGAAATGCGGATTCCTAATATATCCAATGTGTTCATCTGTGATCTGGAATGGCTATCATTGCATGTGACGAATGTATATATCTATATATGATATCTATTTAGGCGTTGCTTATGTTTTGCATCCGCGCTAGTCCTGCCCCCGCTCTGTCGTTAGTTAAGTAACCTAACGGGTGATGACGGGACCCCGTGGCGAATGCGGATGGTATAAGCGTACGTCATATTTTCGTTGTTTTCTGCAATGGTAGTATTAATTGAAGGGACGCATTAAAATTAATGCAAGAAAAATAAACCAAGTAAAAGTCGTTGGAACACTTTCAAAACCACTCGGTTCTTTTCAAAACCAACTTTTAAATGCGGAGCTTGAACCACTCCTTTTGAAAGCTATCTCGTTCCTTCGATTATATCAAGTTCACTACGTTCACGGTTTCGCCAAAACCATTCGTAGCCCTCTGTCATTTCACATGGATGGTCACTAAGTATTCAAGCTATGTTTGTTGGCCAAAGTCAAGGCATAGTGATTGGTAGCTATTGGGTATTCATGTGCAGCATAGATAGATGTGTTGGTTTGGGACAGTCGTACTTCCTTGTTGGCCAAAGTCAAGGGTATATGCGGGTGGGTTCAAATTAATCTGGAGAATGACGGGTAGAACTTGACATGTGACTTATGATTTGTTGGTCAAAGTCAAGGTCATAAGAGCATGGGGCAAAAATCCACATCGGGAGTTTCAAAAGAAACTAAAACTTGCTAGCGCTGCATACCATTTGGAGTGTGATGATTCTGGTAGGATTCCTTCAGTTTTGTCACGCAATGATATTTGGATCCCGATCCTACTGTGAGTATATGCTACTCCTTCGGAACTTTCTCACTTAACGATCAATGCTATAAACCAAGTAGGTGTCTAGAAAGGTGTTAGCGGGGCTACGCCCACAGGGAAAAGAGGTTATTTAATTAAGGAACTTCGCGAAAGAGTTAGAAAACCTCCCTCGAAGTACCGAAACTGGCCTGGCTGAACGGTTAAGCAAGAATTGTACGGTGAGATTGATCCCGACTAATTCTTCCTTTATGGTTTGAGGAGGGATTCGAGAGACAGTGGGAGCCATCCTGTTTAGATAAATTAAAAACCACTCTAAACTTGCAAGAGCATCATGCTAAAGTGTTTCTTCTCTCTCTCGTAATTGCAGCGACCAAACATCATGACTGGACTTAAGTTACTACTAGATAAAAACATACTGACAGGGCTAAACTACAAAGATTGGCTCAGGAATGTCAAAATGGCAATCACTTATGACAAGTTGGGGTATCTCCTTACCACTAAAGCTCCCCCTGTTCCAGGTCCCAAATCCAGCGTCGCGGATAAGGAAATCTGTAAGACCTGGGAAATCGACTGCGTGAAGGCCAAGTGCCTCGTGCTTGCCTCTATGGACAATGAACATCAGAGGAGGCATGAGAATATGGACTTCGAATCCATATTTCTCCATACAAAAGAACTGTATGGAGAGCAATCCCGTATCGCCAGATACGAAGTCTCGAAAAAGATTTTTTCGGAGAGATTGGCCGTCGGATCATCGGTAGCGTAACACGTGCTTAAGATGATTGGCTACATAGAGGAGCTCGCGGACCTTGGGACCATGTTGGAGAATGAGCTTTATACAGACTTGATTCTCCAGTCCCTTCCTTCCACTTACGCACAGTTTATCGTTAACTTCAACTTGCAAGAAAAGTAAGTTGAACTTTCAGAACTGCTCAACATACTGAGGAGTGCAGAGGGCACCTTACAGAAAGGTAGGAAAACATCCGCTTTGTTTGTAAGAGGATCTTCCTCTTCTAGGTCCAAGGAGAAAGCCAAGGGAAAGAAGAAGAAAGCCCCCGCCAAACCAAGGTGCGGTGTTAGTAAAGTGGATACGAAGGGAAAGGCAAAGACAACAAAGGTAGCGGGAAAGATGGTGGGGAAGGAAGAGTGCTTTTAGTGTCACAAGAGTGGACACTTGAAGAAAGATTGCAGGGCTTGGAAGTCCAGAAACAAGGATCTGAAGCAAGTTACGGCTTCAGCTTCAGGTGTGTATGTTATTGAAAACTGTCTATCAATAAACTCTACTTCCTGGGTATTAGATACCGGGTCAGGATCTCATATCTGTAATTCTTTTCCGGCATTGAGAAATCATAGGTTTTTGAAGGCAGGTGATATGACCCTCAAAGTTGCAAACGGAGCTAGCATGGATGCTGAGGCCGTGGGGGACTATCACCTGGGAATGTCAGATGGAAATGTTTTGGTTTTACGTAATTGTTATTTTGTACCCAATGCAACTTGTAATATCATTTTTGTATCTTTAATATCTAGATAAGGTTATGAATTTGCATTTGTAAGTAATGTTGTAAACATTCAACTTAATCAAGTTCTGATTGGGTCAGGTACATTAAGCAATGGTATATACGTATTAAACCAACCACAGATTTTCAATGTCCAGAATACACATAAAAGAAAGTCTCCGGAAACAAATCAGGCATTCTTATGGCATTGTAGACTGGGTCACATCAATGAGAGAAGGTTGACGAAGTTACACACAGAAGGATATTTGGATCCGTTCGAATATCAATCATATGCAACTTGTCAATCCTGTCTCAAAGGAAAGATGACAAAGACTCCGTTCACTGGACACGGAGTAAGAGCGAGCGAGCTCTTGGGACTCGTACACAGCGACGTATGCGGTCCAATATCTACGCATGCACGAAGCGGTTATTCTTACTTCATTACTTTTACGGATGACTTTTCAAGGTACGGATATGTCTTCTTAATGAAACATAAATCCGAAGCCTTTGGAAAATTCCAGGAATATAAGAATGAAGTAGAAAAACAAACAGGCAAAAGTATCAAGACACTGAGATCTGATCGAGGTGGTGAATACTTGAGTGCCGAGTTCCTGGATTACCTAAAAGAGAATGGAATTCTCTCTCAGCTTACTCCTCCATACACTCCGCAACATAACGGTGTATCGAAGAGACGGAACCGAACCCTATTGGATATGGTACGGTCCATGATGAGTAATGCTGAGTTACCGCGATCATTCTGGGGATATGCACTAGAATCAGCTGCATACCTTTTGAACTGAGTTCCAACTAAGACTGTGCCTACTACACCATATCAGATGTGGTGTGGGAAGAAACCTTATCTTAATCACATTAAGACATGGGGATGTCCAGCTTTTGTCAAAAAGCAGCATGCGGACAAACTCGAGGCACGCTCAGTACAGTGCAAGTTTGTAGGTTATCCAAAGAACTCCAAGGGATATTTATTCTATTGCGAAGAGGAACAAAAGGTTTTTGTTTCTCGTCATGCCCACTTATTGGAAACTGAGTTTTTGGAAAATCAGATAAATAGGAGCGCAATAGAACTGGAAGAAATTCCAGAACCACGAGCTATTACTGAAAGCTTAGTAGAACCAGAGGGTTCAAAAGATCAGGACATTCCTGCGCCGCTCCGCAGAAGTAGTAGGCAGTCTCATCCGCCCAAGAGATACTACGGTTTTCTCATAGACGGGGATAGAAAGGATTGCATCATTGATAGTGATGAGCCGACTAGCTTCCAGCAGGCCATTCAGAGCGTTGACTCGGTAAAAAGGCTGGATGAAATGCGGACCGAAATGGAGTCCATGTACACCAACAAAGTATGGACGTTGCTTCAGATGGGGTAAAACCCGTAGGATGCAAGTGGATCTTCAAAAAGAAGATTAGTGTAGATGGACAGGTTGAGACCTATAAGGCTAAACTTGTTGCAAAAGGTTTTCGTCAAAGACCTGGTTTGGACTATGACGAAACCTTTTCTCCAGTGGCTATGCTGAAATCCATTCGGATCCTTCTTTCCATTGTTGCCTTCCACAATTATGAGATTTGGCAGATGGACGTAAAGACCGCTTTTCTAAATGGAAATTTAGAGGAGTGTGTCTGTATGGACCAACCAGAGGGTTTCATTCAGAGTGGGAGCAGCGGAAACGTTTGCAAGCTGCTTAAGTCCATTTATGGACTAAAGTAGGCATCGCGGAGTTGGAACATCTGTTTTGATGAGATGGTCAAAGAATTTTGCTTTATCAAAAATCCAGATGAACCATGCATCTATAGTAGATTTGTAGCAAGAACTGTAGTATTCCACGTTTTATACGTGGATGACATTCTCTTGATAAGAAATGACATTCCTATGCTACAATCTGTCAAAGGGTTCTTGTCACACAGATTCTCCATGAAAGACCTCGGTGATGCCTCTTACATTCTGGGGATCCGAATCTATCATGACAGATCCAAGAGGATATTAGGACTTTCACAGTCCAGGTACATCGACACCATACTGAAAAGATTCGCTATGGAAGATTCCAAGCGCGGTAATCTACCGGCTTGTCACGGGATCACCCTCTCCAAAGAGATGTCTCCCAAGACTGATTTGGAAAGGAATCGCATGTCCATTATACCCTACGCTTCTGCGGTAGGCTCTATAATGTATGCGATGTTGTGTACCAGACCGGATGTAGCTTATGCACTGAGTGTGGTAATCCGGTATCAGTCAAACCCTGAGGAGAAACACTGGAGAGCGGTAAAGAACATTCTCAAGTACCTGAGAAGGACTAAGGAGATGTTCTTGGTGAATGGCGGAAAGACCTCCAGATCGAGGCCTTTGCTGACTCCAGCTTCAAGAGTGACAAGGATGATTCCAAGTCCATGTCGGGTTATGTCTTTACCCTCTATGGAGGGGCGGTGTGTTGGAAGAGTTCTAAACAGGAAACCGTTGCTGACTCGAAGATGGAAGCGGAATATATCGCTGCTGCTGATGCCGCAAAAGAAGCCATCTGGATAAGGAAGTTCTTGACAGAACTTCAGGTGGTTCCGTCCATTGTTGATCCAATACCTCTGTATTGCGACAACAACGGGGCTATAGATTTAGCGAAGGAACCCAGGTCCCATCAGAAGTCCAGACACATCTTGAGGCGGTATCACCTGATCAGGGAGATCGTGGGTCGCCAGGAGATCGAGGTTCGGAGAGTTGCTACGGAAGATAACACTGCTGATCCATTCACGAAGGCCTTACCCCAGACTCAGTTCGAGCGGCTGATCGAGATGATAGGTCTTCGATACGCCAGTACATGGCCTTAGTGCAAGTGGGAGATTGTTAGTGTATATGCCCTAGAGGCCATTACTGTATCATACTAGTTTTATATTGCTTAATGGAAGCTTGGGATATTCACCTTGTATTAACATTCTTGCTCAAAATAGTAGTATGCTACTTGGTTTGTTTCTACTTTAATGTGTGCATGTGTTTCTTATAGCATATCGCCTTTGCACATTAGTGGAGCCCTTAGGATCTTTGCTTGATTACCAGCGTTGTGATGGCAGTCACACTCGTGGGGGTTGGGTAATCCACAAGCACATCCTTATGCAGGTCCCTAGTCGTAGGACTATCGAGACAGGGCATCGATACTCCGGAGTAGACTAGCGTATGCGCTTCTCATCCTAGCTTGGGAGACGGTCTGTCCCACAGCCGTCAGTACGTCGTACTTGAGATAGTATGCGGGTGCTCATTAGGTTACGAGTACACTGGACATGACTCGTCGGGAACTGTTGGTTGGTATTATACCTATCCTCAGTTATCAGTTCCCAGGTGACATGAGTACAGCTTAGTCCGTTGACTTGACACTGTCACTTCACCTCGAGTGTGTTCCCACTGTTCTTAGATTGCTACCCTACCACGGCTCATAGGAGTCGTACAAACAGGTAGCAGTTGGGTGCAGTCCCGAAGCACTTAGAGGCAGTGACGGTTAGACAGGATTCGTCTCTCCCGGTATTGGGGGTTGATATCGCGCTGTGTCTAGGAGAGCCATTACACAAAGTCCCTGGCCAGGGCAAGCGAGATATACTGGTAGGTTTCCAGTGTTATCTCAGGGTGTTCTGGGCTACACTCCGACACGACTTGTACCGCTATTAGAGGACTGACGTTTACCGCCCCCTAGGTCCGCCATGCGATACTCTTAGACGAACAGACCGGACTGTACGGAGACTGTCACATTCAGGCTCAGTAGGAGTTCAGATGGGTTTGCCTCGTCAGTCTTCTTATCGGCATCTACCTGGGGACTGTTACGTACAGCTAGTGCCGCTTGCGGTCTGTGGTTAAACCCACTGCCAGCGTAGTGTCGAGTCTTTAGAGTCCCACACAGAGGGTTATTCGCCTTTAGGCAAAACGAGTAGAGGTCGCATGGTTTTGCGACGGGGTTCGTTCACATCCGCGCACTTGTGCACGTTTGGTGTCCGGACAGATTATACTAGCGGGCTTTGGTTTAAGCCAGATCCTAGTATATGTTTCGGGATTGGTTTTATCTCATTGTATTCGTGTTCCTCGTAATACGGATACGGGTGTGTATGCACTGTTGACTGAGGCAGAGGCAGAGGACTTTTATTAGGGTTGATGACCATTGTCTTTTTCTTAACCCTAATGTTTATGTGTGAAATATGATTATTAATATTAGTTAATTATAATTGTGTTATGGTTAAGGTTGTTGACCATTTGACTATGGTTGACTTGTTGACCCATGTTGACATATTGACCATTATCATTTCATATGAAAGATGCTCTTTGATTCTTGCAAAAGTAATTAATGTGAAATGATAATGGTCATTTCAAGTTAACCATCACAATTATCTTTAGCTAATTTTTAATTATCATAATTCACACATATATGTGAGAAGGTTGTCATTATCTTCTCATTCTATCATTCTCATTCTCTCTCATCCTCTTCCTCTCTCCCAAAGCTCTCCCCTCTCATGAGTTGAGAACCATTGAGCTTGAGATAAAACCTTCAAAATTACTCTCTACTCTTTCTAAGGTTCTAGGTTTAGCATACCAACCACCTTAGTTACTTCTAGTTTGAGGTAGGAGCCAAAGGTAGAGGCCCTCGGGTGGATCTTTCTTCGGCTAGAGAAGGCGACGAGGACAACCCGTTCATCCCACTCCAAGGAGCAAGAAGAGAAGGACTTCAAGACTTAGGTATAACCCCTTAACCGAGTAGCTAACTCTTTTAGCTTGGTAGTTAGTTTATGTTTAGCAAAGATCCTCCTTTTGTTAGTCCATGTTGCCTAGAGTTGTAAAAATCCGTTTTTTATACCATTTCCGCCTCCCCGTAAGCATCGGGGTGGGCAACGTGGACTTACAGGCTACGGATGGTTTTTGGTGAAAAACCTTTAACATAATGAACTTGATATCATTGAAGGAACCGAGTGGTTTTACAAATATATAGTGGCGCAAACTTTTGCTAAAGAGGTCACTCCCTGTGAAGAGATCTCGGCTCTTTCCTCGTCGAATGAGGTGCAGGATATTCCAAACCGAATACCACGATGCAAAGCAAAAGAATCGACTATAGTAAAGTTATTACGATGACGCAAACTTTTGCTCAAGAGGTTACTCCCGATAAAGGGATCTCGGCTCTTGCCTCATCGAATGAGGTGTTGGATATTCATAACCGAATACCACTGTGCAAAGCAAAAAGAAACGTCTGTAATGTCTGTTTTTAAAAACTTGGTTTCAACATCATCATATATAGGTTTTTTTTCTTGCATTGATCAGAATCAATGCAGTCCCATCAATTAATCCATATCACACCAGAAAAGAACGAAAATAAAATGTATGTATATACCATTTGCATTCGCTACGGAGTCCCGTCATGCACCGTTAGGTTACTTAATTAACGGCAGAGCAAGGGCTAGACTAGCGCGGATGCAAAACATATACAGCATCTACTAGTATATATATAAATATATATAACATTCGTCCCAGGCATGATATAAGCAAAATCACAGAATCTCAACAAGAAACACAAAATGGTGGATAATCTTGGAGCCTCGGCTTTTATTTGAGACGCAAATGAGACCCGACGTTCTCTGTCATGTGGATAGCCTGTGCAATGAAAACCTGGAACACTACGAGCGCGGCAAGTTACCCGCCAATCCCAGAAGTGAGGCAACCCCAATCAACAAAGTAAATGGGCCACCCAGCACTTCAAGAAATCCGGTAACTTGAGCACCCCTTCGTGGGTCATCCTTTACCCCTACGAGTGCAATGAATAGCCTACCAATTCTAAAGTGAGGCCCCCTCCGTCTCAACGCCATGAGATGCGGTCCCGTTGCCTTATAGATCTGGGCTATTCGAGCACTCCTCCGTATGGTAATCCTAGTATAGAAAATGAAAATATATATACAAGGGTGACATTGACCTCAACCCGGTCGTGCCCCAAACAAAAAAATATACAAACTGGCAGATATGACAGTCCACATGTCGGACGCTCACCCCGCAATATCAAATGTTCAAATGAATCTGAACTGTACAACTATCATTGTACCACTGGCTATCCAACATGACAATCTAACCACAAGCTTAGTACAACCAGTCTAAAAGAACATATAACAGTTAGATGAGTTATACCGCTCTAATGGCATTCACGGTCGTAGATAATAATGTATGTACTGAAAACTTTTAAACGGTGTTAAAAATAGCGACTTCGAAATACTCCGTATTGCCCCCAAACCAAAGATAACACAATATGTAATCTGGGCAAAAACAAAAAATACCAAAAACCCAATAGTCAAGATCCCAGAACACACCAAAAAATCCAAAACCCAACTCCACAGTTCCATAGGCGGAGCCGGAAAAAAGTCCGATCTCGCCGTCCAACATAAAGAATTTTGGGCCCATTTTTAAAATGTGTTCTAGTGGTCACAAGAATGGTCTTCCACAATTGTTTAAAAAAATTTAGAAGACAAAAAAATTATGATAGAAACTAGAATATTGTGCGTATTGTTTCTGAGTTGTTTCAGTTTCATTATGTTAAACATCGTTTAAACTACTAGTTTAGGGTTTATGGGTTGACTCTGATACCATGTTGGATTATTCCAGCGCCGTGGCCATCTACCGTGACTGAACGCGGAACAAAAATTTTATAAAACTAGTGCTAGAATAACCCCATAATACGAATCGACCTTTAACCTTAAGCTAGCAAACATATAGAGGAGTTTAGAAAGGTTATACCGAATGATCCATGTCCTTCAGTCTTTATGTTGGCCATAGTGCCCTAAAGGAAATTATCGTAGTCGCAGGCATGTGATTATGAAGATTGAGGGAGGACCTATACTGGTAGAACAGTCTTACTCGATATGATAGTATGCTATCTGGTTTGTCTTTATTATGACTATTACATGTTGATAGAGCTCATAGGATTCTTGCTTGACTACCAGTATTATGATGGCGATTATATACGTAGGAGCTGGGGGTCTATAAGCACATCTTTAAATGTCCCTAGTCGTGGGAGTATCGAGACTGGGCATCGATACTCCAGTGTAGACTGGTGTATACTGATCGAGAACCTGACGAGGGGCGGTGGCCAGGTCTCACAAGCCATTGGTGTTTGTTTGTTCACCTAAGATAGTATAAAGGTGCTCATTCGATTATGAGTACACTGGACGGACTCGCCGGGAACATGCTAGTTGGTATTATACCTATTGTCAGATAGCAGTTCCCTGGTGACATGTGTACAGTTTAGTCTGTCGACCTGAGATCGTCATTTGTCTCGTGTGAGTTCCCACTGTGCTTTGATTACTATCCTACCACGGCTCAAAGAAGTCATGCAAACAGGTTATAGTTGGGTACAGTCCCGAGCCACATAGAGGCAGTGGACGGATAGTCGGGGATTCGTCTCTCACAGTATTATGGGTTGATGTCGCGCTGTGCATGGGTGGCCATCACCAGAAATCCTCGGCCGGGGTATACGAGAATTACCGATCCAGGATCTATAGTTTCTCAGGTGGTGATGGGTTTCATGCCGACACAAATTATTGCATTATTAGGGGTCTGACTTTATCCACCCCCGTAAACTCGATATGCGATACTATTAGACGAACAGACCGGACAGTACGGATAATGTCACTGTCAGGCTCAATAGGGGTTTGGATGAGTTTGCTCGTCGTCCTTTCTTTCGCTCAATACCTGGGTAGCCGTTACGTACAGCTAGTGCCGCTGACATACTTGTGGTTAAACCCACTGCTAGCGTATTGACGAGTCTTTAGAGTCCCATACAGAGGGTTTTCACGGTTCAGGCGATATGGTGTAGATGACGTATGTTTGTACATACAGGTGTCCAGTTAAATATGTGTACAGTCTGCACAGACTTTAATCGGATGGTTGATAATACTGTCGGCTTAGGATTAAGCCGGATTATAAAATCATGTTTTTATTTAATAATTTATATATGTGTATTTATATATATGTATTCTAGTATTATTGTTCACTATTTTTTCTCTCTTGGCTATTCATATTTTTGTACGAATACACGTATATGTATTTCGATACATGTACCGAGTTGTATTCCGTATTTATATGGAATAGCTTCTAGAAGTGGAAACTGATCGCACGCCAAAAGCGTGTCGGATGTTCAAAGAATTAAAGTATAACCGCGATCAGGACGGTGTCGCTATGCAGCTAGCCGGTTGAGCACGGGTCGATCCACAGGGAGATGGTTGTATGTCCGTTCTTGTTTTAGACGAGTCAATAAAGAATTTGTATGAGGTTTGTTCAAGACTATCCTATGTGTATTATTTGCAAGTATAAAGTTGTTAAGAAAAAGATACGAGATTGTAAGCTAAAGAAATCCGTACTCAAAACCTTTGAGCCGAGTCTTAACCAATTGAAGCTAGAGCAATCGGCAACAACGTGGATTAGGGGATTTAAGCGCGGTATTCGTGGAATCCGGCTTATTTACCCTTGTCCTTCCGTTCTTGTCTCTTGCTTTCGCCTCCGGCCAAACCGAACGCAACCGGTCGCGGTTAGGAATCACCGTTACCTTGTTAGGGTAGGGTGCCTAACGGAGCGCTTGCGTAACGTTTGGGCGGAGTTCAAATGGAAAATAACGGGAAAAGGAAATGAGGAAAGAAGTGTTAACTTACAATACCGTATTAATTCTTAACAACGACGATAATTACAACATTCACAAAATGAACAACAAAGAGCAAAAGAAAAGAACAAAGAAAAGAAAAGATTACAAGTAATTAAAGTGCATGGAATATAAGTGCATGAAAGTAAAGCAAGGTAATAAAAAGCAAGTAATAAAAAGCAATAAAAAGAACAAGAAAGTAATTATAAGAACATAGAACTCAAGACATGCATGTGATCAATAGCCAACCCTTAAACTTGCAAGCTCAATTAAGAGGTTGCAAGATCAAGAGAAGGGTAGAGAACGCATGTGAAGTGAAGAACTAGTCCCGTGAGAAAATACGACCCTTGAGATCAATAACTAACCCTTAACCATTCAAACTCAATGAAGAGGTTGAATGATCAAGAGAAAGCAAGAATCTCAAGGGGAAGAAGAAACAAAAGAGAATGATACAAAAAGCCCTCATCTTCATTGATCTCCCACTCAAAAAGCTCTCACTACAATTTTCATGGAAAAAGAATGAAGAAGAAGAAGAAAAAAGACTAAATCCTAACAAAAAGAGGAACAAAAGAATGACCCTTGGCTTGACTCAGTTCTGCTGTATTTATAGGAGGGGAACTGGAAACCTAGGGCAACCATCTGCCCATAAATAAAATGACCAAACAGACCCCGAAACACGACAAAAAGAGGAGACAACATGGCCGCGGATCCGCGGCCAATACCCCCTATTGGCCGCGGATCCGCGGCCCTTTAGTGGAATTGGGTTGTGGGCTTTTGTGGCATTCCCTGGTTTTGTGTTGTCTGCTGTTTGGTATGGTTCTTTTCTCAGAATCTCTTCACAATATTTCCAGAATTCTAGCACAACAAAAAGGTGATGTGATGTGGATCTTTTGCCATGATTGTCTCAAGCTCCGCGTAGATTTCTTAGATCTTGTGTTGACCTAGAGCTTTGTGCATGACATGACAATCGATTTGTCATCTTGTCCCTTAAACTGGTATGTGGCAACACACGGATAGAGAGCGGAGACCCGTGTTTTATCAGTTGTTGGCAGTAATCCAGAATTTGCCGTACTTTTCATGGATTTCACTGTTCAGAGCCGAGAACCTGTATTCTGCAAATATGTAGCAAACACTGATAAAAAGCACCTGCCTATAAACAAACGAGCGTAAGAATGGGTGGTATAAAATGCAATATTCTGGTATGAACAAATACCCCCAAACTTAACGTTTGCTCGTCCCGAGCAAAACCAATTATTCACAAAAATAAAATCATAACCGCACTTTCGCAGGGAACGCGATTGCACTGAGCGCGTGCAACAAGCCGTTAAATCTCTAGGTGTCCCTAGTAGGAGGAGTGTTTTCTCCTGAGGGTTTTCAGCGGATTACACCCACAAAATCCCGTCAAGCTAGTGTCATAAGTTAACATCGATTCTATTCCTACAGTTTAGTATTTACGTTAGAAATTCTATCATCCTAAATTAGAAATATTCAACCCTTATTTTTCACATCTCCTATCTATTTAACCTTAGATTATATACGTTCCAAAAAAGTTTAGAAAGATGTCGGTTCTCCTGAGTTTTCCTTCTAAAGCGTGGCCTCAAATCAGGGATTTTTATCAACTTTACAGAAAACACAAGTCTTATTCTTCATTTCTATCTCTTATTCAAATATCGATTGTATACCCCTACGTGTGTGTATATTTGCACCCCTACGCTCAAGAATTCAATTCAAGCTATAATACCCTTGCCCTAATACCTAATACTACTTTTTTTCATTAAGGATGGACGGATTTGCTCACACACCTTTCATGCGACTATTAATGCTTCTTGAGGCACTAACGGCCGATTACTGAATGTATGAGCTTTAAAGCATAAATAGCAGTTCCAGGTCTTGACTTTATTCTGTTTTTCTTTTTATTTTTCTTTTTCTTTTTCAAGACCGGATATATTTTTCAATATGCTCTTTTGGTGTTTAGCTTTAAATACCGTTTTTTCTTTCATACTAGGTTTTCAGGCAAGAGTATTTCTAGGTATCCTCTACTATCCCAAGTTTCAAGGTGCGTGTAAGTGCAGTTTGTAGGGTATATACTCTCTAAATTTGAACTCAAGAAAAAAAAACTATTTTTCAGACTTATCCTCCGGTAAAGCTTCAATACTTTCCCTTCTTCTTGACTTAACTCAAAAAACTGAACTCAAGATTACCTATTTCTCAAAAAAAACTGTAAGGACGTATACTTACCAAAGTTAGACAGAATGAGGGTTATTTTTAGGGTTTTCAATTCCTAATCCTAGAATTTAGTTATTTCTAATATATCAACTAAACTTTCAGAATAAAAATCTAAGTTACCCTATTAGCTAACTTGACGACAAAGTTTTTATATTTTTTTGGAAAATTTTCGATTTTTATGGATTTTATGGATTTTAATATGCAGATGCAAAATATACAAATGAATGCGAAGGAAGAAAGCTTACCGAGCACACCCCCAAACTTAAACTTGACAGTGCCCTCACTGTCAGGCTATACCAAGAGGGTCAAAATTGCCGGCGCTCCCTACAACAAATTATATACAAAAAAGGAAAACAAAAATATGTACAAAAAAAGTGTCCCCCCCCCAAACTTAAGTAAAACAGTGTTTCCACTGTTAAGCGTTGAAGTTCAGGATTAGGGGGGAAGGAGAACAGTATCAAGCTATACAAGGCCTTACACAGGCCAAAAGTGAGCACCAACCATTCAAAGATTTTATCATGATAAAGCAGTGGCCGGTGAAAGAATGCTGAGAGGTAAGAAATGGAGACTACGCGAGACCGTATGGAGAGAGGAGTGGGATACGGTCTCGGTATATGAGAAGACTGGCGGATGGGAGAAAGAAGTGGAGTACGAACTTGAGGGTGCAAATGGAGTGAATAGATTAGCACAATTTGTGATGAGTGATGTGTAAACAACGATTGTGCTAATCTATTAACCCGGCGAGAGATTGGGTCAAATCCCTCAAGATTCGTAAGAAACCATGGGTACGCCGAACTTGGTAAACCAGATATACCAAGTGAAAATGATATGGGTTCTTGCAAGGTCAGAACGATGGAAAGAATGGAGGGAAGTGGTTAAGGAAGGTTCTCGGTTAAAGGTTCAGGAGGGTGTACACAGTCAGTGGAAGGAACAAGATGAATTGGAAAATCCGACTCATCAAGCAAAACTGGTTCATCCTCAAAACTATCCTCAATATTCTCCTCAAAATTTAGCACATCCATGCTCTTCTCTTCAAAGTCCAGACGCATATGGGGTTCGGAAAAAACATTTAATGACTCGGGATGATGATTTGAAGAGACCAACTCAGCCAAATCTACGGGTTCATCATCCAAAATATCCCCAGCGTCAATATCCTCAATTAAGTGAAAATCAAAATTCTCCGACACCTCATCAAAAGCATGGATATTAATCGATTCTGGTTCTAAGATATAGGTGTAGAGGTCAAAAGGATTAGGTATGGTTTCACTTGGAAGGGACCCTTCACAATCGGACAAATCAAACACTACGAAGTCGTACAACTCATTCATCATTCTATCTTCAATTGATAAATCATGTGGGATACTCGATAGACTTTCAAAAAGGGAGTTGTGGGATTCAATTTGGGACGGGTAGGTTTGATTTGGAAGGGGGTACAGCTCACTCTCTCCACTCAAATTCACAGCCTGTCCTACCGCCTCATCATACATTGGAAAATTTGGAGCTAGCTGGAAACTAGCTACCGGATCAGTAGGTTGTATGAGAGCGGCCATGGACGCGTTCAAATCCATCATCTGTTGGCTTGACGCTACCCTAAAGTCTTCCAACGACTGTTCTAGACTAGACATTGGTTGTGAAGGGGTTTCAGTAAAAGATTCAAAGTTGTTTGGATACTGAAAACTCCCAAATGGCGGTTCTGATGCAATGTCTAGGGAAGGTGCAAAAGTAGAGTAGGATTGGTAGGAATTGAATGGCTGGACAGGAGCAGGATCAACATTTGGATAAGAAGGTGAATGGAATTGTTGATCCCAAGAATTTGAAGTGGTGAAAGGAGTGAAAGATCGGCTACGGGATTGCTCAATACGTTCAACGATGGACAAAGGACGGCTTGCGAAGGGGGTATCAACATAAGTGGGTGTGGGAGGTTGAAAAGGTTGATACAAAGTGGAATGAGGAGTGCAAGTGTTTGTCCTAGCCGCTGCTATGCGATCTTTCAGTGAAACTTTGGGCATGGAGGGGTCGTTCGAAGTTCGACCAAAACAAGAACCGTAAGAAGTAATGTCTGGTTGTGGGTACCAAAGTTCGGCAAGAGTTTTGCGAGGTGGAGTACCCATGATATGAAGAGAGAAAGAGAGAAAGGCAGAGAAAAGGAGGGGAAAAAGAATGTGATAATTTTTTTTTAGTTATATATTAACAAAAGAATGAAGTATACACACAAAAAGAATATTGACAAAAATAATCACGACACGAAAATACCACACACCTAATCGTTCTAGGGTTCACCTAGGTCAACTAGACCTGCTCCAGAACTTGATTGTCGAAGTAAAACTGTGTCGAGAAACAGGCTCAAGATACACTGATCACGAGGCCAGGTAAGTGCAGAGATAAGGGGAGGTTTTCCAACGCTTTCGCGAAGTTCCTTAATTAAATAACCCTTTCTCTTTTGGCGGTTTCGCCGTTAACACTTTCCTAGACACCTCGTAAACAATATACCGTTAAGCAAGGTTCTAAACACAGTTAACTTTTCCTAGTGAGCGCGAAGTCCTTAAGGCTTAAAGTCTAGTTTCTTTTAAATTTTGTGTGGGTAAACGTTATGCTCAAGTTCGTGATTTGTGGGCCACGGAAAAGGTGATGAAATCCTTTACCGTATGTTGTGGGGTTTGCTTGCCCTTAAGTCCGTATTAATGTATGCAATGCGCAATTCAATAAAAATTCTATAAAGAATCAAACAATCGTTTTTTAGTTTAAGCGCGGCACTGCAACAAATATGGGTTAGTCAATTTTTAGCGTTTACTAGCGAACTTGCAAAGAATCCTGCAAAGAATAGTATATTGGAAGCGTCGGATTTGAGAAGAAGGTGTTAGTAAAGTACGTACCGTTAAGTTTTGGGTTAGGAAACCCCCGTTGAATCAAATCCGGTAAGCTTGAAAGGTTCGCTTGCGCGGGTCAAACTACCCGGATCTTTGGCACTGTACTTCGTAATCACCTTTGTCTTGAATGCACATTTTGCTCCCCACAATCGCAGTTTGCAAATACGCAAAAATCTGCACACTTGCCCACAAGAATTATCAAAAAAAACAAAAAGATTATTATTATTTTTTTTATATTTTTTTTAAAATATATACAAAAAGAATATTAACCCGAATAACAAGAAAGAAAATACGCTACCGTCTCCCCGGCAACGGCGCCATTTGATTGGAAGAATTAAAGTTAACCGCAATCAAGACGGTGTCGCTATGCAGCTAGCCGGTTGAGCACGGGTCGATCCACAGGGAGATGAATGTATGTCCTTTCTTGTTTTAGACGAGTCAATAAATAATTTGTATGAGGTTTGTTCAAGACTATCCAATGTGTATTATTTGCAAGTATAAAGTTGTTAAGAAAAAGATACGAGATTGTAAGCTAAAGAAATCCGTACTCAAAACCTTTGAGCCGAGTCTTGACCAATTGAAGCTAGAGCAATCGGCAACAACGTGGATTAGGGGATTTAAGCGCGGTATTCGTGGAATCCGACTTATTTACCCTTGTCCTTCCGTTCTTGTCTCTTGCTTTCGCCTCCGGCCAAACCGAACGCAACCGGTCGCGGTTAGGAATCACCGTTACCTTGTTAGGGTAGGGTGCCTAACGGAGCGCTTGCGTAACGTTTGGGCGGAGTTCAAATGGAAAATAACGGGAAAAGGAATTGAGGAAAGAAGTGTTAACTTACAATACCGTATTAATTCTTAACAACGACGATAATTACAACATTCACAAAATGAACAACAAAGAGCAAAAGAAAAGAACAAAGAAAAGAAAAGATTACAAGTAATTAAAGTGCATGGAATATAAGTGCATGAAAGTAAAGCAAGGTAATAAAAAGCAAGTAATAAAACGCAATAAAAAGAACAAGAAAGTAATTACAAGAACATAGAACTCAAGACAAGCATGTGATCAATAGCCAACCCTTAAACTTGCAAGCTCAATTAAGAGGTTGCAAGATCAAGAGAAGGGTAGAGAACGCATGTGAAGTGAAGAACTAGTCCCGTGAGAAAATACGACCCTTGAGATCAATAACTAACCCTTAACCATTCAAGCTCAATGAAGAGGTTGAATGATCAAGAGAAAGCAAGAATCTCAAGGGGAAGAAGAAACAAAAGAGAATGATACAAAAAGCCCTCATCTTCATTGATCTCCCACTCAAAAAGCTCTCACTACAATTTTCATGGAAAAAGAATGAAGAAGAAGAATAAAAAAGACTAAATCCTAACAAAAAGAGGAACAAAAGAATGACCCTTGGCTTGGCTCAGTTCTGCTGTATTTATAGGAGGGGAACTGGAAACTTAGGGCAACCATCTGCCCATAAATAAAATGACCAAATAGCCCCCGAAACACGACAAAAAGAGGAGACAACATGGCCGCGGATCCGCGGCCAATACCCCCTATTGGCCGCGGATCCGCGGCCCTTTAGTGGAATTGGGTTGTGGGCTTTTGTGGCATTCCCTGGTTTTGTGTTGTCTGCTGTTTGGTATGGTTCTTTTCTCAGAATCTCTTCACAATATTTCCAGAATTCTAGCACAACAAAAAGGTGATGTGATGTGGATCTTTTGCCATGATTGTCTCGAGTTCCGCGTAGATTTCTTGGATCTTGTGTTGACCTAGAGCTTTGTGCATGACATGACAATCGATTTGTCATCTTGTCCCTTAAACTGGTATGTGGCAACACACGGATAGAGAGCGGAGACCCGTGTTTTATCAGTTGTTGGCAGTAATCCAGAATTTGTCGTACTTTTCATGGATTTCATTGTTCAGAGCCAAGAACCTGTATTCTGCAAATATGTAGCAAACACTGATAAAAAGCACCTGCCTATAAACAAACGAGCGTAAGAATGGGCGGTATAAAATGCAATATTCTGGTATGAACAGACACCTCATTTGTATGATTTTCCTTTTTGAAAATTCATTTGTTTTATAAATGAGGTGGAGGAGTGAGGTAGCATGAACATGGCTTGAGGCATGTAGAGAGGTATGGGCATTGTTTTGTTTATTTTAAAAAAGAGATGAGATATTTTTTGGATGAGAGAGAGAGAGTGAGGGGGCAGCCACTTGATTCTAGTATGGATTGCTCATTTTCATTTTTTCTTCACTTGCTTCAACACTTGCTCATTCTCTCATTCTCACTCACTTGGAGACTTAGCCATTTTCTTTAGTTGGTCATGCCACATGTTTCCTCACCACCTCTTCATCTTCTTGAGTTGCTCATGTAGCATTTGTGATGAGAGAAAAATCATAGTGACACATTCTTACACCTCCACTCTCCATTACTAGCAACCATGGAGCGTCGGTTGCCTTGCTTGGCGAGGCTGAAGCTTGCGTCGTTTTCCTCAGGTGGATCATCGTAGATGAAGGAAGACCGGCAACCAAACTCGACCCGCAACCTCTAGGAGCTTGGGATGATGGTTGAAGACCGAAGGACACGGATCAACTCTGTATAACCTTTCTAACTTCTTTATATATGCTTGCTAGTATAGGGTTTAGGGTAGATCCGGCCATCGGGTAATGGTAGCACCGGTTTTTGTAAATTTTTCTTCCGCATTTGGCCACGGTTTGATGGCCGGGGCACTGCTGTAACCCAATATGGTATCAGAGCCAACCCTTAAACTCTTAGCTAGCTTATTTAGACAATGTTAAAGTATCGAAATCAAAACAACCCCGAAACAGTACACTAGATATTCCAGGTTCTGTCGAAATTTCAGAGTCTTCAGAAAAAATTTTAAGCAACCGCAGAAGACTATTTGAGTGACCACTAGAACACACCACAAATATGAGCCCAAACCGTCGGATTTGACCCGGTGAGATAGCCTAAAAACGGGTGTGGTCGGTCCAAATTTAGAGTTTGGGCTTGGGATTTTTGGTGTGCATTAGTCTCTGGAATATTGGTTTAGTGGTATTGCTTATTTTACCCATTTTGGAAATTTTGTTATCTATTATTAAGGGGCAATTCGGGGTGTTTCGAAGTTGATAATTTAACACTGTTTTAATGTTTATAGTACATGCATTACTATCTGCGACCGTGAATGTCATTCGAGCGGTACAACTCGTCTAATTGCTATATGTTCTTTTAGACGAGTTTGCGAACGTGACATTCACGTTGATATTCTGTTGTGCTAAAATGTGGTTGGATCGTCGTGGTGGATAGCTTGGGTGCAATATTAGTACAGTTTAGTCTCATTTGTAAATTTGATATTGCAGGGCGAGCGTCCGTCATGTGGACTGTCGTCACTGTCAGTTTGTATATTATTTGTTTGGGAAACGACCGGGTTGAGGTCGATGTCACCTGTGTATGTTATTTTCTTTTCTATACTAGGATTACACCGCGGTGGAGTGCACGAATAGCCGAGTTCTAGAGGGCAACGGGTCCGCATCTCATGGCGTTGGGATAGAGGGGACCTTACTGTAGAATTGGCGGGCTATTCGCCGCACTCGTAGGGGGGTATAGGTTGACCCACGAAAGGGTTCCTAAGTTACCGGATTCCATGAAGTGCTGGGTGGCCCATTCACGTTGTTGAAGGGGGTTGCCTCACTTCTGGTTTTGGCGGGTAAATTGTCGCGCTCGTAGGGGTCTAGGTTTCATTGCACAGGCTATCCACACGACTGGGAACGTCGGGTCTCATTTGCGGCTCAATTGAAACCCGGGGCTCCAAGATTATCCACCATTTTTTGTTTCTTCTGTGATGCTTCTATGATGTTGCTTTATATCATGCTTGGGACGATTGTTGTATTTATTTATATATGTACTAGTAGATGTTGTATATGTTTTGCACCTGCGCTAGTCCATCCCTCGCTCTGTCGTTAGTTAAGTAACCTAACGGGTGATGACGGGACCCAGTGGCGAATGCGGATGGCATATACGTACATCATATATTTTTGTTCTTTTTCTGGTGTGATTAATTGATGGGACTGCATTCATTCTGATCAATGCAAGGATAAAAACAAACCTATTTAATTTTGTTGGAACCAATTTTAAAACTGACATTACAGACGTTCTCTTTTGCTTTGCACAGTGGTATTCGGTTATGAATATCCAGCACCTCATTCGAGGAGGCAAGGGCCGAGATCTCTTCATCGGGAGTGACCCCTTGAGTAAAAGTTTGCGTCAACGTAATAACTTTACTATAGTCGATTATTTTTTCTTTGCATCGTGGTATTCAATTTGGAATATCCCGCACCTCATTCGATGAGGAAAGAGCTGAGATCCCTTCACCGCGAGTGACCTCTTTAGCAAAGGTTTTCGCAACTATATATTTATAAAAGCTATCAGGTTCTTTCAACGATATCAAGTTCATTACGTTAAAGGTTTTTCGCCAAAAACCATTCATAGTCCTTCGTCATTTTAGACGGATAGCACTTAATATTCATATTATGTTTGTTGGCCTACGTCAAGGCATAGTGTATGGTAGCTATTTGTTACTTTTCTATTGCATAGATAGATGCGTTGGTTTGGGACAATCGTACTACTTTGTTAGCCTACGTCAAGGGTATGTACGGGTAGGTTCAAATTAATCTGGACAATGACGGGTAGAACTTGACATGTGACTTATTATTTGTTGGCCTACGTCAAGGTCATAAGAGCATGTGATAAAAATCACATCCGGAGTTTCAAACAAACAGGAAACTTGCCAGGCATGCGCATACCTCCTGGAGTATGATAACTTGAGTGGCTTCCATCAAGTTATCATGCGATGATAGTTAGATCCCGATTCTCACTGATGAGTAGGATTACTTCTCGGGTGATTTTAGATGATCCCGACTAATTCTCCTTTTGGGTTTGGAGGAGAATTCAAGGAAACAGTGGGAGCCATCCAAATTAGATAAAGTGATTAACCATTTTGATCTAGGTTAGAGTACACGCTGAGTGTTTCTTTTCTCTCTCTCTCTCTTTAGCACACTAGTAAAATAGGGGGTTGCCCCTACGGATAGTTTAATCCGTAGTGGCAGAAATAACTTGGACCTACGGATATATCCGTAGGGCTAAAAGGTCGCCCCTACGGGCAAAGACGTCCAAGAATAAAAATATTAATTCTTAATTAGGTGTTTGCCCCTACGGAGCCGCAAACAAAGGACCTACGGATATATCCGTAGGGGCAAGTAAATATCGATTTAATAAAATCCCAGATCTCGATCGCCTACGCTCATTTCCCTCTCTCTCTCGATCGGGCGCGAAAATATGCCCCCAATGCGCCACGCCGTCGCCGCCAAGGTTGTTCTCCTCGTGGCCACCGCCGGTTTCGTCGCCACTGGAGTTCTCGTCGCCACCGCGGTTAAGGTCGTCGCCACCGCCGTTCAGATCGTCGCCCCTGCCCCAGCAGCCGTTCAGGTGAGTAAATCTCGAGGTAAGTTAAAGAATTTATTGCATTATTTTGGGCTTAAGGTTCATGGCGCGCGAGTTGGGGTTGGGCTGGGGTCGCGGTCGCAGTCGGGGTCGGGTTAGGGTTAGGGCAGGGGCTGGGCTGCGGGGTCGGGTTCGGGTTCGGGGTCGGGGTAGGGTTAGGGTCGGGGTAGGGGAAGGGGAAGGGTCAATTTATCAATTTTTTTGTTGGGGGTGCGGCTGGGGCTGCGGGCTGGGGCTAGGGCTGGGGAAGGGGAAGGTCAATTTATCAAATTTTTAACAAGATTTGTATTAGTTTGCAAGAACACTTAAGTTTATCACAAAATATTGTTTGGGTTTTCCATTTATATCTTTTAGCGGTATGTATCCGTTGTCCCAAATTTTGAATTATCTTATACTAGTATTTATGCATGTGCAGATCTTCTTTATCCTGACAAAAGATCCATATCCATTATCTTAACTTAAAATCCTTTAGAGGGTGCTAATCCTAAATAACAACAAAATGATGTTAAATATTTCATCTGATTTTCACAAGATCATACTTGAAAAAAATGCAACTACTTTCACAATTTCACAATCCTAACCAACTCCCAATTTATTATGGTATTCGATCATAACTTGAGAACAAATTCTCTTTTCTATTGCCATCCCATATCAAACCCTAGAATCGTGGGCCATTTCAAATTACACCAAATTGAGGCAAGAATAGGATGAAACCAACATAACCAACAATAAAGAGCTTTATTTGGTAATATATATTGATGAACAATGGTTGCTGTATTAAATCCAACCCTCACATCACATGCATATCAATAAAGGAGAGGACTGACCAAAATGCTGAATTTTAACAATTGTGAAAGTTCTTCGGTCAGGATGTAACAGAAATAAGGAAAAAAAACCTAAAATATTTCTCACAAAAAAGAAAAAGCAAGCTTCTCTCCCATATCATTAACAAAGCTTATCACTTTTGATTCTTGAAATTATTTTACATTATATTTTCATTCAAAACGTTTTGCTAGTTTGCTCACCAGCCGTTTGATAAAATTCCAAAACTATTTTTACTTTCCTTGCTCACAATTGCTCTTGACTACGTAAAAATCTTGAAAACCCATTAACGCTCTTGCAATAATATGCAAAATCACATGAGGATTCACATTCATCACCACCACCTAAGGCTAGGGTTTGGGCTGGGGTTGCGGCTAGGGCTGTGCGTCCTCAAGAGGGCGATCATAGGATCGGTGAAGTGAGGTGGCTGGATATGAGATACGATGGATTTCCATGTGTTCAATGGAATGCTGAGGGTCAGAGTCGGTTATTCATATATCTCCCAAAAAAGAATGAGTTTGTTATCAAAGGTGTATTGATTTCTACATCAAGGAATATCAGTTATATGTCATTCAGTGACTAAGTCTGTTTCTGGCCCAACCATATTTATGAATCGTTTCTTCTTTTTCCTTCTTACGTATATTTACTAGTTCAGACTGTATGCACCTCTGCAATCAACGCCGAGAACTTATACATTATAGGTTAATAGACATATGCTATGAAATCACGGTGCATATCGAATTCATGATATGTTATAGTCCCTCATTATTTTTACTGTGGTGAGAAAGCAGTCGCTGGTGGCCACAAGCCATAGAATTGGCAGTTGTCCTACCTGCGATAACATCTTACAAATCATCAGTAGACATCTCTGTTATATTAATCTTTTAATGTCAGCTTGCATGCATGTTTATTTGCATATTTCCTCTGCTAATTATATTCTTCTAGATCATGTTTGCCTAATCTATCCGAGGCTTAGCATAATCTAGTGGCGATAAACAATTCCATCTTCTGCTACTATGGTGGCACTGAGAAACTTCCATTTAGAAATGACAACACGTATTTTGTGGAAGTACTGTACATAATAAGAAGGAGAAGACAGTAATGTGGCAGAAGAAGAAGGAGAAGACAGTAATGTGGCAGAAGAAGAAGGAGAAGACAATATGCATGTATATACATTTGAAATTTAAGTAAAAACAACCCTACACTTAAGCGAAATCATAAATCGAAACACACATATATAGAATACAACTCATATATGGGTATCCTCAAATCTAACTTTCATTGAATTTGCACGCGCACTTAAAATAACAACCTTTATACTAAAAAATTATGTATGCCATTACTTAGTAGTTTATGGTTTTTAGACCCAAAAGCCATTTGAGAAATACTTTTCCAACCCACTATTAATCCATATTCTCAATATAGTCATTGAATTTGCACGCGCACATAATAAGAAGGAGAAGACAATAATGTGGCAGAAGAAGAAGGAGAAGACAGTAATGTGGCAGAAGAAGAAAAAAATGACATTCCTCGTTCTCTGTTTCAGCATCAATCTTCTGATATGAACTAATGATGGCTTTCACATAGGCTTTTCCCTTTAGAGACTTCTTAGTGTCCAATGGAAAGCATACATCAGATTTGTGCAGGTCGGGTTCTTCTATGAATTTCAAGAGTCTCAACTGATTCTGTAAATTACACTCTAGTTGGGTGGTACTTTTACCACTTCTCACTGCAGGTGCGCTCTCTAATATCCATTTTGAATGTAATATTATCGATATTCAAAATGGATATTAGAGAGCGCACCTGCAGTGAGAAGTGGTAAAAGTATCACCCAACTAGGGTGTAATTTACAGAATCAGTTGAGACTCTTAAAAGTCATAGAAGAACCCGACCTGCGCAAATCTGATGTATGCTTTCCATTGGACACTAAGAAGTCTCTAAAGGGAAAAGCCTATGTGAAAGCCATCATTAGTTCATATCAGAAGATTGATGCTGAAACAGAGAACGAGGAATGTCATTTTTTTCTTCTTCCGCCACATTACTGTCTTCTCCTTCTGCCACATTACTGTCTTCTCCTTCTTATTATGTGCGCGTGCAAATTCAATGACTATATTGAGAATATGGATTAATAGTGGGTAGGAAAAGTATTTCTCAAATGGCTTTTGCGTCTTAAAACCATAAACTACTAAGTAATGGCATACATAATTTTTTTAGTATAAAGGTTGTTATTTTAAGTTTTCCCTTATAGAGATATGATCTAACTGCATCTATCAACTATAAGTGTGCAGAAAATTATGATAAGAAATCATAAGAAAGGGTCGTAGCCATGCATAACCTTGAATCTACATACCAAATCATGCAAAAGCATGCACTTATTGTCACCTTGCCTTGGAATATAAAATATCTATTTAAATCTTGATAGCTTTTGACTTCAACATATATTTTTCTCAAGTACCATGAAATATACTTGCTCCGTATAAACCGTTTTCAGGAATATGGATTAATAATGACAAATTATCCATTGTGGCTCACTAGGTTAGTATTTTCTCTTCTATTGACAATCTTTCTAATCTGCTTGGTAAATTTATTCGGAACCGGCTGCGAATCATTAAAAGACATGCATAAGAAAGAAAGCTAAAATACAGATATATAGCATACCGATACATCGAAACTTCATAGTTGCGATGGCAATCCAGAGATATTTATTTCTACACACGTGGTGCGCGTGCGAATGCGTCAGGCATCATGGACAAATATTTCAGAACATGGAAAGTATTATTCGTATAAAGTAATTAAAACTTTTAAACACCTTGGGTAGATATTTTCTTAGTTGATGCAATCATATCATGAGGACTAAATTTAAGCTATTATGCATATGCTTATGTATTTTTCTAACCTAATATATCACACACACACAGAGAGAGAGAGAGAGAGAATACCAGGTAGATAGAGAAATCAGGTAGCAGGATCCTGAAGAAATGGAGTCCATAGCATTGCTCATCATCATCATCCGTGATCCCTTTGAAAAAATATTATCAAAGGGATCATGGATGATGATGATGAGCAATGCTATGGACTCCATTTCTTCAGGATCCTGCTACCTGATTTCTTTACCTACCAGGTGTTCTCTCTCTCTCTCTCTCTGTGTGTGTGTGTGTGATATATTAGGTTAGAAAAATACATATGCATATGTATAATAGCTTAAATTTAGTCCTCATGATATGATTGCATCAACTAAGAAAGTATCTACCCAAGGTGTTTAAAAGTTTTAATTACTTTATACGAATAATACTTTCCATGTTCTGAAATATTTGTCCATGATGCCTGACGCATTCGCACGCACACCACGTGTGTAGAAATAAATATCTCTGGATTACCATCGCAACTATGAAGTTTCGATGTATCGGTATGCTATATATCTGTATTTTAGCTTTCTTTCTTATGCATGTCTTTTAATGATTCGCAGCCGGTTCCGAATAAATTTACCAAGCAGATTAGAAAGATGGTCAATAGAAGAGAAAATACTAACCTAGTGAGCCACAATGGATAATTTGTCATTATTAATCCATCTTCCTAAAAACGGTTTATACGGAGCAAGTATATTTCATGGTACTTGAGAAAAATATATGTTGAAGTCAAAAGCTATCAAGATTTAAATGCTCGCTTATAGTCTTCCAAGATATTTTATATTCCAAGGCAAGGTGACAATAAGTGCATGCTTTTGCATGATTTGGTATGTAGATTCAAGGTTATGCATGGCTACGACCCTTTCTTATGATTTCTTATCATAATTTTCTGCACACTTATAGTTGATAGATGCAGTTAGATCATATCTCTATAAGGGAAAACTTAAAATAACAACCTTTATACTAAAAAAATTATGTATGCCATTACTTAGTAGTTTATGGTTTTAAGACGCAAAAGCCATTTGAGAAATACTTTTCCTACCCACTATTAATCCATATTCTCAATATAGTCATTGAATTTGCACGCGCACATAATAAGAAGGAGAAGACAGTAATGTGGCAGAAGAAGAAGACAGTAATGTGGCGGAAGAAGAAAAAATGACATTCCTCGTTCTCTGTTTCAGCATCAATCTTCTGATATGAACTAATGATGGCTTTTACATAGGCTTTTCCCTTTAGAGACTTCTTAGTGTCCAATGGAAAGCATACATCAGATTTGTGCAGGTCGGGTTCTTCTATGACTTTTAAGAGTCTCAACTGATTCTGTAAATTACACTCTTGTTGGGTGATACTTTTATCACTTCTCATTGCAGGTGCGCTCTCTAATATTCATTTTGAATGTAATATTATAGATATCCATGCCTCTTTATGTCAAAATTACTTATATTGTCAATATTTGATTGTCTAGTTGTTGGTGATGTGTCCATATCAGGGACAGAGGCCACTCCCGTTCCTCCAGGTATGTTTATATATTATATAGGGCATGTATATTGATTTAGAATGCTATATCATAAATATACACATATTCCTTTTGC
Source organism: Agapanthus africanus (assembly GCA_030015575.1). Classification (NCBI taxonomy): domain Eukaryota; kingdom Viridiplantae; phylum Streptophyta; class Magnoliopsida; order Asparagales; family Amaryllidaceae; genus Agapanthus; species Agapanthus africanus. Next base: position 569,761,206 of record JASDDO010000031.1, read on the forward strand.
TCTTAGTCGTCCAACTCATTATCATGGGCTGCTTGATGAGATTAGATTTGCGCCTGATGATCTACAAGAGCTTGTTCACTCCCTGTCATATGTGTAAACAGCGCTATATGCGAGTTTACCTTGTTAGTATGTATGTACTGAAATTAATTAATATTATTCAAATTTTGATACATGCAGATACCAGAGGAGCACATCTTCTATCTCTGTAGGTAAGGCTTTGAATTTGTTGATTTTGGTATTTCTTGTCAATTTAATAGACCAGTATGTGCTAAATATAATGTTCTGACAGTTGCTAGGGGGAAGGCAACATTCGAGGCTGCTGACCCCAGTCCTGGACGCCGCACACGGACGGCACCACGGAGGTTGGGAGAGAGGCCGAGGACTGGGCTCTAGCAGGGCCCATATGAGGTTGGACTCCACCCCGGTGGTTACTTCCTTCGTCTCCAGTGAGCGACGTATCCAGCAGGAACAGGAGAGCTTGAAGGCCACCGTTCAGGAGTTGAATAAGATGCTGGTATGTATACTACTTAATAGTAAAATATAATGTCATATTATAGATATCAACATATCCAATATCAGTACATAGCCTGAGCTTATTTGGTTGTAGACTTATGTTTTATTAATCATACATACATATGTAATTGAAATAAACAACGCTTTTCCAAACTAGATATCCAAACAGGGTTTCGAAATAACTTAATAATGATACGAATTCGAATAATAAACAGTTCTTACACGCTTCTTACACACGTTATATCCAGACGCGACAGGGTAGATCGGCCGAGCCTCCACACGCATCTCCTTCGGCTGCGGCTCCGCAAGCCACTACATCGGCTGCGGTTCCGCAGACAACTCCTGTAGCTCCACCGCCCACTCAGACTCCCGCTCGCGACGAATTGCAGAGTTTATTGACCGAGGAGCAGGCGCGCGTTATTCTATCGTTATTCAGAGGTGGAGCTGGACCGAGCTAGGGTAGATTTTTGGTTCCTTTTTTTTGAAACATGTATTTATTTATATCATACACATTGTACTACATTTTGAAACGATATTGATAATGGTTTGTATTTATATCATATTCAGTTTTTGTGTTTCTTTTGTATATTATATATATGCGTGAGATGTGATTATGAATACTGCAATATATGATTTGATCGATGTATACATTATTGTGCACAGGGCGGGAAAAAATGAAGCAGCCCATTTTTTAAAAAAAATTACAGACAATATGTACCTACGGCTTAATCCGTAGGCACACATTTTACCCTTACGGATATATCCGTAGGGGCTAAATATCAGCAGTAACTGATATTTCCCCCAGATGTCAGTGCCAGGTGGTTGGGAATGCCCCTACGGATATATCCGTAGGGGCCACTGACTCTCCCCTACGGCGTTATCCGTAGGGGCAAAATATCAGGAATCCTGAATTTGTGCCCCTACGGAAAAGTACCTACGAATATATCCGTAGGGGGTAGTACATGCCCCTACGGCTATATCCGTAGGGCCAAGCAATTTATTAAAATAAACCGTAAATCATATAAAATCTTATACCCTACGGCTTAATCCGTAGGGGAAAATGGACCTACACATATATCCGTAGGGGCAAAAATTTAACCGTAGGGGCAAGTTCAGGGCCTCAACTTGCACCTGCGGCCTTTGCACCTACGGGGTATTTTTTCGCCCCTACGTATATAACCGTAGGGGCAGTGGGTTGCACCTACGGATAAATCCGTAGGGGCAACCCTTCTTTGTAGTAGTGGCAGCGACTAGGACCCGTCCTAAACTAAAACTCATGAACCCAGTTTACCGAACCTTCTTAAAACACTTTGGCTTTTGGAATGTCACGGTGTCGCATATCTCCTTGCCACTTCTATATCACCATTGCATTTCTTCATAACACCCCGTATCACTACGAACATCCACTCCTATTGGATAAATCCATCGTATAGTTACATACGAACTCGAAGGAACTTTTTCCAAATTCGAGGATGGATTCTGGTTCTGGAGAGATTGAATAGGATTATTCGGTTATTTTTTCCCTTTACCTTCTCTCAGGTTGTGAGGGCTCCTACGATTAGGAGAGGGTACACCTATTGAGCTTATTGGATAGTCTTCTTCCAAACCATAGGCAGGTGCCGAAAGGTTGGGAAGGAAGAAAACCAATTAAGCCTAAGTATGGTGTACATAAAGTAATAAGTAAAGTCATATAAAAGGATTAGATTAAGGGCAAAAAAAATTGTGACTACCATCATTCACGACAAAACCGTGTATACCCCTGCCACTTCCACATCTATTTTGGATTTCTCCAGAACACTTCATATCACTAAGAACGTCCATAATGCTTGGACATGCCATCATATAATTACATACGAGCTCGAAGGAATTCGTTCTAGATTCGAGGATGGTTTCCGGTGCAGGAAAAATAGAATATGATTATTCTGATGTCTTTTCCCATTACCTCCTCTCAGGTTGCGAGGGCTCCTCGCATAAGGAGTGTACACCTATTACGCTTATTGGATAGTCTTTTTCCAAACCTTAGGCTGGTGCTGAAGGGTAGGGAAGGAAGAAAACCAATTAACCTAAAGAAGGTGTACAGAAGGTAATAAGTAAAGACATAATAAAGGGATTGAAGTGACGGCAGGTAAGTATATTGTTATTGTCATGAATCAGGATAGTGGAAGTGGCGTTACTAGGAATACCAGGTTAACCCCTTTAGAAATATTTTCATGTTTTAGTTTCTCTATGCGATGTTAATTGAAAACTGTTTTCTCGATTGGAATCTAACTCCAGGATATGTATTTACCAGATTTGTTTCTCACATCTGTATAGTGTTACAGATAATGAGTGGGAGTAAGATATTGGGAATTGGGTGATTAGATCCTCATTATATCGGAATTCGTTGTAATTGGTGATATTTGAGGAAATCATCTGGTTTTTGCCAACGGCAAATTTTTGGTTTTAAATATCCGTAGTTATGCACCGTTTTCAAACTGATATATTTGTACGTTTATTTTATAAAGTGAGATATAAATTTTTGAAATTATGTCTGTGACATTTACCTGTACCAGTTGATGGTTAGATAAGGTGCATTCAACAACGGTGTAATTCTTCTTAATCATAGTACAGTTTTCAACCTACGACGCACGGGATTTGAGTCGTTAAACTCATTGAATTTCTACAAAGTATTGTATGTTGTCAAGTATCAATTAGGACAAAGGGGTTGGTACTCGTATTATATTCTGTTTACTTATGACTTCTCCAGTTCTGGACAAGTATTTCTTTGAAATGCAAGGTCCAGATATTGAGAAGTTATTGCTATAAGAATTAAGTAGAGAACCATTTGTTGGAAGTATCAGGATTCTTCGAGGCAGTCGAATATATAAATACTTGTGTTTGGTATTCCGTTGATAGTAATGGTTTTGAGAACTTGCTTCTCTTTCAGGTTACTCATATATGGATGCACTCCTAGATGAGTAATGTTGATTGTCCTTTTTCCATTTGGTTGATATGCACTAGAGACAGCTGCATGATTTTGAATATGGTTCCAATTAAATTAGTTCTTTTGTTTCTATATTAGATATATATAGAATCAATTTATATTTTAACGATGTTAAGGTATAGGGAGTTGTTCGGCTAATGCTTAAAACTAGAATCCGGATAAACTCGAGGCACGTTTCAGTAATGGAAGTTTGTGGGTTATCCCGGGCTTTGACGGGGGATAACTTTCTACCATCAGAAAGATCAATAGTGATATTGTTTTTGACTCGCTACCGTTTTAGTAAAAATGGATTTTTCAGAAAACAGAAGTGGGAGTATGGTAGAACTGGAAGTGATTCTAGAACCACAACGAATACTGAAAATTTAATAGAACCTAAAAATTCAATTGGATTCGACATTCCATTAGCCACTCCACAGATTTGGTGGGTAACCTCAGGCACCCAAGAGGAACTTCGGTCTTCTCAGAGACGGTGACAGGGAGGTTCTTGTTTACCCAGACTTTCCATTGCTACTGTTCTAGACTATAAGACTCAGCAGGAGGATGAGTATAGCGTCGTTCTAAACAAGCTTTAGAAGTGCACGTGTATATGACTCAGCCAGAGGGTTGTTGTAGTCAGAGTGAGCAGCGGAAGTATAGTGGGCAAGTAGCTTATGTCTATTTATAGACTAAAGCAGGTATAGCGGAAATAGATCATCTATTTTTGATGTGACAGTCATAGGTCTTGACCTCATCAGAATAGGAGATGGATCTGGTAAGAAGGTAGTAGAGAGTGATGTCCAGGTATTTGGGATGACATGCACTGGATAAGAAGGGATATTCCTATACTACGATCGGTTATACTGTAGTTGTCACACAGTGGTTTCTCCACATAAGACATGGATATAATATCGGGATTTCTGGTTACTAGATCTATAGTTTTAGATCTAGATTTGGGAAGTGTCCCAATTTGGGTACTTGACACTATTCTAAAGTATTTTAGAATGGACGACTCCTGAGATGGTGGTGAACCTGCAGGTGATGGAGTCACCCTCTCTAAAGGACGTCTTACGGACTGAAGGGGAGAGGGATTTGCATGATTGGCATATCACTTGCTTATCTAATTGAGTCAATCATGCGATGTCAAGTACCACACCAGATGTTGTTTTTGCACTAGCTGCAATAAACATATATTAATCCAATTCTGGAGAAATGTAGGGAAGCAGTTTATGAACATAAATGGATGTTCTAGGGATATGGTAACGGCAGCCTCCTTCGGGAGACAGTTATCATTTTAGGCTTCCAAGGTGACCTGGATGACAGGGTGGCTGTCTGAGTTATAGTTTTTCCTTCTTCTGAGGGACAATAGGTTGGACAGGTGGTCCAAGCGAATACTGAGGAAGGCATGGCGCAGTATACTGATTAAATTCAGTGGATGATACAGTCTAAGAAGTTTTCTGGATTTGGAGTTCATTTGTGAATTGGGTGCCATCAGATATCCAGACATATTCTAAGACGGGTACTGCTCATTTCGGGAGATAGCTTTCTCCGCGAAATTGAGATTAGAGTGATACAGAAAGAAACACTGGAGCAGATCCACTCACTGAAGCTATTTCTCGAACGCAATAGTTTCGCAAATGGGCTTTACGAAACTGATTAGTAGAGAAGTTAGGTGTTCGGTATCACACGGGTTGTGAGTATGCGACACCGTATTAATTGGCCTTAAGTGCAAGTGGGAGATTGTTGGCTATAGTTCCCTCAAGGCAATTATCGTAGTCGTAGGTAGGTGATTATGATGATTGAGGGAGGACCTATACCGGTAGAACGGTCTTACTCGAGATGACAGTATGTTATCTGGTTTGTCTTTATCATCACTATTACATGTTGATAGAGCCCATATGATTCTTGATTAACTACCAGCATTATGATGGCAATCATATACGTGGGAGCTGGGGGGACTATAAGCACATCCTTAAATGTCCCTATTCATGGGAGTATCGAGTCTGGGCATCGATAATCCAGTGTAAATTGGTGTATACTGATCGAGACCCCGCCGAAGAGCGGTGGCCAGGTCTCACAAGCCATTGGTGTTAGTTTGTTCACCTAAGATAGTATACCGGTGCTCATTCGGTTATGGGTACACTAGACGGACTCGCTGGGAATATGCTAGTTGGTATTATACCTATTGTCAGATAGCAGTTCCTTAGTGACATGTGTACAGGTTAGTCCGTCGACCTGAGATCGTCATTTGTCTCGTGTGAGTTCCCACTGTGCTTTGATTACTACCCTACCATAGCTCAAAGGAGTCGTGCAAACAGGTTATAGTTGGGTACAGTCCCGAGCCATATGGAGGCGGTGAGAAGATCGTCGGGGGTTCATCTTTCCCGTTATTGGGGGTTGATGTCGCGCTCGCACGGGTGGCCATCACCAGAAATCCTCGGCCGGGGTATACGAGAATTACCGATCCAGGATCTATAGTTTCTCAGGTGGTGATGGGTTTCATGCCGACACAAATTATTGCATTATTAGGGGTCTGACTTTATCCACCCCCGTAGACTCGATATGCGATACTCTTAGACGAACAGACCGGACTGTACGGATATTATCACTGTCAGGCTCAGTAGGGGTTTGGATAAGCTTGCTTGTCGACCTTCCTTTCACTCAATACCCTGGTAGCCATTACGTACAGCTAGTGCTGCTAACGTGCTTATGGTTAAACCCACTGCCAGCGTATGGACGAGTCTTTAGAGCCCCACACAGAGGGTTTTCACGGTTCAGGTGATATGGTATAGATGACGTATGTTGGTACATACAGCTTTCCAATTAAATATGTGTACAGGCTCTACAGATCTTAATCGGACGGTTGATAATACTAGCTGCTTAGGATTAAGCCGGATTATTAAATCAGGTTTTGATTTAATAATTTATATATATATATGTGTGTGTGTGTGTGTGTGTGTGTGTGTGTGTATTTATATATATGTATTCTAGTATTATTGTTCACTATTCATTTTCTGTCTTGGCTATTCAAATTTTTGTACGAATACGCGTATATGTATTTCGATACATGTACCGGGTTGTATTCCGTATTTATACGGAATAGCTTCTAGAAGTGGACAACTCATTTGTATGATTTTCGTTTTTGGAAATTCATTTTTTTTACAAATGAGGTGGAGGAGTGAGGTGGCATGAACATGGCTTGAGGCATGTAGTGAGGTATGGGCATTGTTTTGTTTATTTTGAAAAAGTGATGAGATATTTTTTGGATGAGAGAGAGTGAGGGGGCAGCCACTTAATTCTAGTATGGATTTCTCATTTTCATTTTCTCCTCACTTGCTTCAACACTTACTCACTCTCTCATTCTCACTCACTTAGACACTTAGCCATTTTCTTTAGTTGGTCATGCCACGTGTTTCATCACCTTCTCTTCATCTTCTTGAGTTGCTCATGTAGCAATTGTGATGAGAGAAAAATCATAGTGACACATTCCTACACCTCCACTCTCCATTGCTAGCAACCTTGGAGCGTCGGTTGCCTTGCTTGGCGAGGCTGAAGCTTGCGTCGTTTCTCTCAGGTGGATCATCGTAGATGAAGGAAGACCGGCAACCAAACTCGATCCGCAACCTCTAGGACTTTGGGATGATGGTTGAAGACCGAAGGACACGGATCAACTCAGTATAACCATTCTAACTTCTTTATATATGCTTGCTAGTATAGGGTTTAGGGTAGATCCGGGCATCGGGTAATGGTAGCCCCAGTTTTTGTAAATTTTTGTTCCACATTTGGCCACGGTTTGATGGCCGAGGCGTTGCCGTAACCCAACACTTTAACCATCATCCCAAGCTCCTAGAGGCCTCCATAATCAAGCTTGATCTCCGGTCTTCCTCCATCGAAGATGATTCACCTGAGGATTTGTATTCCGAGCTCCTACCTCATAGCCGAGGTAACTAGGGTACCTAGTTCGCTAAACTAGATAGCCTAGAAGATGTAGAGTCTAATGATAGATTGATTTGTCTCTAAACACCCTAGGTTTCTTAACACATGAGACATTTAGGGTGGAGGTAGAAGAAAAAGAAGCATGAGAAGATGAGAGTGTGAAGCATGAAGCAACTCAAGAGAAAATGGCTAAGTGTTGTGAACAAATGAAATGAATCATCCCTCTCACAAAATATCTCACAACAATAAATATCAAGCATGCCTAAATAGTGAACCATGAGTCACCCGATGATCCATGCTTCCATAAATGCCAAGCACACCTCATCCTCCACCTCATTTAACCATTTAACAAAACGGTTAAAACAAAAATGAGTTGGCATCTTCTAGAAGTATCTAGTAATGAATTACAAGAATGCCCCCCATCCGTATATACATACCCGTATCCGTATTCCGAAAAATTTGAATACATAGAGATGAAAATAATCCAATAATATAATACTAGAATCCGGCTTAAACAAAGCCCACTAGTATTATCCGTCTGAATCATGATACGTGCACAAGTGCACGTATATGATCGAACCCTGCCGTAAAACCATACGGCCTCTACATCGTTTAGCCCGAAGCAGGGAATGCCTCTGTGTGGGACTCTAAAGACTCGTCAATACGTTTGCAATGGGTTTAACCACAAGAACATCAGCGGCACTAGCTGTACGTAACGGCTACCCAGGTATTGAGCGAAAGGAAGGCCGACGAGCAAACCCATCTGAACCCCTACTGAGCTTGTCCATGAAAATCTCCATACAGTCCGGTCTGTTCATCTAAGAGTATCGCATATCGAGTCTAGGGGGTGGATAAAGTCAAACCCTTAATAACATAATAATTTGTGTCGATATGAAGCCCATCACCAACTGAGAAACTGCTGATCCAAATCAGTAATTCTCGACTAGCTTGGCCAAGGATTTCTAGTGATGGCCACCCGTGCACTACACGACATCAACCCCCAATACCGATAGAGATGAATTCCTGACGATCCGCTGACTGCCTCCATGTGGCTCGGGACTGTACCCAACTAAAACCTGTTTGCACGACTCTTTTGAGCCGTGGTAGGATAATAATCAAAGCGCAGTTGGAACTCACACAACACAAATGACGATCTCAGGTCGACAGACTAACCTATACATATGTCACCTAGGAACTGCTATATGACAATAGGTATAATACCAACTAGCATGTTCCCGGCGAGTCCGTCCAATGTACTCATAACTCAATGAGTACCTGTATACTACCTTAGGTGACTGACTAACACCAATGGCTTGTGAGACCGGCCACCGCCCCTTGTCGGGGTCTCGATAAGTATACACTAGTATACTCTGGAGTATCAATGCCTAGTCTCGATACTCCCTCGACTAGGGACATTTAAGGATGTCCTTATAGACCACCTAGCTCCCACGTATATGATCGCCATCATAATGCTGGCAGTCAAGCAAGAATCCTATGGGCTCTTTCAACATGTAATAACGATCTTTAATACCACATAATGCATGTACATGATGATAAAGAAAAACCGGATAGCATACTATCATTTTGAGTAAGACTATTCTACCCATATAGGCCCTCCCTCAATCATCATAATCACCTGCCTGTGATTATAATAATTTCCTTGAGGACGCTATAGCCAACAAGGAGAAGGCCCGAGCTTGATTAGGCCTCCGAGTGATCAGCTTCTGTGGTGGTTTCTGAATATCGTCCCTCAGTCGTAGCTTTGAAAGGCAAGCATTTATGGCATGGTTAGCCGATCCACAAACAAGACAGAGTCCAAGCCTCCTTCGACATTCCTTCTGTAGGTGTCCGGGTAGATGGAAAAAGTCACAAATCACACTTCTTTTCTGATCGGATACGACGGGCTTCTTCATGGGTACAATGCCTCACTTGTTTACCGGAATGCTTCTGCGTATAGGAGTTCGGTTTGGCGTAAACGCTGGCTTTCACACTACAACTGCATGATGTTGAGTGCCCTTTGCTCTCACCAATAAACTCTGTTGCTCTCTAGCCGCCATGAGAACTTAAGAGAAGGTGGTCAATCTCAGAAATATGATATGTCTCTGAATCTCCACATCCAAGCTACGCATAAACCGCCTTAACCTATCTTCCTCGTTGGCAACCAAGGGCCTCGCAAATCGATTGAGCCGGGTCCACTCAGCCGCATATATATCAACGGATTCGCCATTCTGCTTCATGCTAATGAACTTCTCTTCCATTTTCTCCCCGCGGAAAGAACTTCTCCAAGAAACTTCGCGAAAACATTTCCCAACTGATCGGCTTGGTCAGACGGGTCTCCTCTACGAGCCACCATTCGCGAGCGTAGTCTATTAATTGGATGCGTACTATATCCACCATTTTCTCATCTGGAATTTGCGCGGCGATGAGCAGGTTCTCTGTATCAACTAGCACTGCTCCGCTAGAAATGGCTCCTCCAACCCTGTAAATGTGCACGGACCAAGCTTTCTAAAGTCTGCCACGGTGCCCTCATGCTGTGCTGGCCTGGGTGTCGCTGCAACTACGGACTGCTGGACCATCCGTAGACCCTCCTGGAAAGCCTCGCCCTACCGCTGATTAAGCTCAGTTTGCCGTTTCTGGTTTTCAAGCATACCACGTATAACTCCAAGCAATGCGGCATCATCAACACGCCTCTGGTATGACCGCAAATCTCTATCTGTCATGATTCTGAAGCCAAGACACTGAAGAGAATTAGTAACGGTAAACAGGATTCAATAAACATGATATTGATAACTATGAATTTAAGACTAGCAAGATAGTAATGTGGCAGGACATGTTCCTAATTCTGGGTTTTCTGATTAGTGTATTGGGTTTAATACCCAACTACAAAAGAACTAAACCCGACTAACCTTAAATCTTATGGCTCTCATACCAAACAAACACGGTCACGCCCCGCTTCTCAAGATACATAAACACAGCACGTGACAGAGCCAACCATGCTACCTGTGGCTAGGAATCATCCCTCTACAGTCACATTACAGGTGTCAAGTGGATATCAAGAACAGTAAAACTACTAAATCTATCTATCGCATGTCTATCTACAACAATAAATAAAATTAAGAAATAAATGTAGCGGAAACGAATCAAGATCCAATAAAATAATAGCATCTGAATCACGTCCCAATATGGGCTTACATCAATAGAAATAAAACTGCTCAAATAAATAAACTAAGCGTCTCTGAACCAAATAGCTAGCTCATCATTGCTCGGCTTTATTGCTAAAGTACTCTTGATTTGTCTGCGATAAAGGTAGAGGAACTGGGCCATGCAAACCCCAGACGTCAGTGCATCATAATATCAAAATTAATAGTAGTAACCAGGATATGATGCTATGATTAAACCTGAATATAAATAGTAAACACAGGTATAAAACAGTGAGCTGTATGTATGTGATGTGTATCCTAAAGTCTGTGTCTCTAGGTTATTTATTCTTGAAGTCTTTGAAATCAATTTAATGGAATCGTCGATGTAACTCAATAGTATCCAGTGCATGCCCGGGACCACGATCAAGACTCTCGGGCTGAATCCGAGACGTGCCGCTAAGCAGTAAACAGGTAACATGTACAGAAAAATGATGTCAGCAACATCATTCCGGGGCTGGCCGAGCCCATAAAGACTGATAAGTATAAGTATCGAACTGTTGAGTTACAAGTCAGGCTTCATTATTGATTTCCTCTTACCCCAAAGGTTATGTGTTCAAGTCAGGTATTTATGATATGAATCTAATGCCAACACAGGATCAATCAAGTACAGGTCTTGTCTATGTAGACAACAAGTCACGACCGTCAGGACAACAAGTCAGGATTGTTGGCATTAGCAATAAGATCCAGGTAACAAATCTGGTAGGGTGTCGCGAACATGTCATGTAATATATATTAACCCAATAGATGCCAAATGTAAAACTGTAATCAATATCAAAATACTATTAATGCCAGGATGTATATGTATCTATCTGTAATATCCATTACACGTATATTCCCATGTATGATGCAGTCTAAACAATGTATTGAACTAATATAGTAGTATGATAACGTTGTGACGTTCCGGCATGCAACTAGATAAGCTATTATCAGTACGGATACATACAGATACGGTAAAATTGTAAATCAATAAATTCTGTTGTATAATAAAACACATACACTATCATTTATTAAATAAATATTGATATAATAACATAGTATGTTGCAAGTTTAAAAACTTGCCTGATCGGATCTCACATCGAGATACGGATGCCGCGTTCCGATATCGGAATACGTCACGATGCAATTTACGCGCACGGAACTGGACCTGGTTGAGCAGTTATATGACGTGGTGGCTGGGCTGGACGACGACGGTGGCTGGGTCGTCTGGATCATCAGCGACGTGCGCAACTCCGACGAGACGGCCGACAAATCAAGAAAAGAAAGAAGAAAGAAGAAGAAGAGAGTAGTTGCTGGGCTTTCTGGTAAGTGGGGATGGACAGAGGGATGGTGACGAGGTTGACGACGATGAGGTGCTGCCATCAGTGAGGTGGCTGTAAAGCTGACTGGGACATGGCGCGGAGGTTGGTAGTCGTGGTCTGGGGTGTTCTTGGTGCTGGGTGGGCGAGGAGGTGAGGGCGAGGGAGACGGTGATGGGCGGCGGCGACGAGGGCTCCGGCAATGGGGTGTGGGTTTCTTGGGTTTGGTCGGAGATGTTGCAGGGTGTGCTCGGGAAGAGGAGAAGGAGGAAAGGAGGTCTCGGGGGTGATGAGGAGAAGATGGAGGTGGCGGTGATGATGAGGGCGAGGTGAACGGCGGCAAGGGATGGTGGAGAACGTGGGTTAGGGTTTTCTCATGGTAGGAAAGAAGAACGGGAAAGAGAGAGAGGGGGGATGTATAAGTTTTAATAATAATAATTTATTATATATTATATATATGTATATATAGAGATAAAGAAAGAGTGTGGGGACGGTTTAAGAGAGGGAGGGATTAGAAAGAGAGAGAGAGAGAGAACGAGAGAGAAAGATAGAGAGAGAGATTAATTAGTTAATTAATATATATATATATATATTAATTTAACAGTGATATATATTATAAGTTATAATATTATATATATTTATATATATATTAAAGGTTTTTACAGATAATATCAGATTGCTCCTAATATTACCCGTAACCATCCAAAAATCTAGTTTTTCAATATGGAGAATATACGTAAAATTTTAAACTATAATGTGATATACAATCAATAAAAATGTATACCCCTAAGTACGGATCTACGTAAATATACATAGCGATCAAAATGAGTATGTTCTAACAATTAGTGTAATACCTTAGAATGCGATTAGTGGTTAATTAAGCGATAATGCGGGTTTTTAGTAAAAAGTTTACCAAATTGGTTTTCAAATATTTTATAAAAATAAATGGATATTTTATTAGAATTTAATTTGGGCTTGCACAAACATGTGCATGTAAACCTAGGGCTAATTTTGGGGTTAAACTATATTTATGTAGCCATGGTGTGTTAACCATTTCCATTAGGGTAGTATGTAGTTAATTAGGTAAATTAGTTTTCAAAATTCAAAAAATTTTAAAATAAATGATTTTTCTTTTGGGGTTGACTTGAGGAGAGAGGGAATGATGGTCTAGGAGGCATGGGGGACAAAATATGACAAGCATTTATGAAGGAGAGAGAGGGGCATGGTTGACTCTCACACTCATCTCACTCTCTCTCTATTCTTTTTGAAATCCATTTTCTTTCCCTCATAATTTTTGCTCATCTCTCTCTCCCTAAGCTGAGCATTTCTGCCTCCTTCACGAAACCCTCACCCCAAATCACCAAGATCCCCACTACTCCTCATCAAAACTCACCACTTCTTTCACAAAAATTGATCGTACACCCCAAGTAAAACCATGGAGCTAGGAAAGCTTGGATTTTGGAGCAAGTTGGTATAGGTATAAACCCTTAACTGATAATTAGCTAGTTATTGTGTAGTGTTACATGGTAGTTTCTGTTCTAGAACTTTAAGTTGTAGTTTTGGTGCCGATATCGTGTTTTAGTGTCGTTTTTGTGTTACTGTGACCTGCTGTTAACCCGAGACTTTTCTATGAAACCAAACATTGTAGAAGTATAGACCTAGTTACCCTGAGTGTTCAACTGGAGTTCGAGACCAACCTGAGGGGTTGTGGCCGGCGACGAGGGAGACTTTTTCGGCGAGCTCGGCCTTGTGGTGAGCTGAGGGCTTGGAAATTTTTGTGTAGCTGTATGGTGTGGTTTATGTGTATTTGGTTCTGTTAGAATTTTTAGAAATGACTGTGGGTAAAATCTGGGATCGTATAGGTAGTTTTTAGTGTTACGTCGACGCACGATACGGTGTCCGTTTCAGTTCTGCGCTTCGTACGAATTCTATACGCAGGATCTGTTGTTTTTGTGTCACATACCCCTTTAGCCATTAACGAACACTTAGGTGGTTGTGGGAATCGTTGTGTCGTTTTAAGTTTAATTGTGTCTATTGGTCGATTTCTAAGTTTTGCTTTACTTTTTATTAAGTGCTTTTAGTGCTATTTTAACCAAGCTTTTATTTCAGTTTACATTAAAATACCTTTTGTACCAAATTAGTGTTTTTAAACTTCTACACTAAAAGCCTTTGTTTTGAAAACATTTTTTTAATCAAGTTATAGGATACAGTGTATCTGCTGTATCAGTGATTATTTTCTTGTTTAGCAAACATATAAAGATTTATGTGCAGGCTTTTTAGTGTATTGTATAGGTTTTTGAGCCTGTTACCCACCCTAAAATCCGGCGAGACCCCTCCCTTATCCGAGCTCACCGGCCTCCTGATGGATTTGGGGGTTGGTGCTGTGCAGGGAGGTGTCTGTGTATGTGTTTGGTGTTGTTTATTTTCTTAGTTTTGTTCGAGGTAAAAACCTGGGACTAATTACCCTTAATTAGTGTTTTGTGACTTAAGCGACACGTACGATATGTGAATGGGTTTGGTGGTTGCTGTGTGTCACAGCGTGTCAGGGTAGTTTCAGCCCTTGTGCACACGTTATGGTGCGTTTAGCTTGCGACGCGAGTTTCTCATTTGGTCTTGATATCGCATTTTTGCAAGATTTTAGCCTTATGTGTGCTGTTTTGTGTAAATTCTAGGTTCACAGGTGGGGACTTCGGACGCTGAAAAGAAGGGAAAGCAGGTGGTCGGATACGCTTAGCTCGAGATCACCTGTGAGTAGATTTAACATCTACGGGGAAATCGCCCGTATGGCGTTATGCGTCAGGGCTTGATAAGATGTTGTAGCCACATGTTATATTCATATATTTATAGGTTGTGCATATGTACCATAGCTGCATACCCCTCTCTTGTTGCATATGGACATAGTAGTTATGAGACACCGCACTGTTACTAACGGTTTATGCTGCACGAGCACTAATTGTATGTTACACACACACCGTTAGTAATTGCCATGACACTCGCACTATAGAATTACTATGAACCATACATCGTTTAGCTTACCTCTTCCTTGATGATTAGATATGATTCTGTTCCTTTATGTGCATACATATTGTACACTCATGCTTGCGTATATACCACTTGTACATCCATATTGACACATATACATATTGTACACCCATGCTTGCGTATATACCACTTGCGTATATACCATTTGTACATCCATATTGGCACATATACATATTGTACACTCATACTTGCGTATATACCACTTGTACATCCATATTGGCACAGTACACTCATACTTGCGTATATACCACTTGTACATCCATATTGGTGTATATACATATTGTACACTCATAGTTGTGTATATACCACCTGTACATTCATATTGGTACATAAACATATTGTACACTCATGCTTGCATATATACCACTTGTACATCCATATTGGCACATATACATATTGTACACTCATGCTTGCGTATATACCACTTGTACATCCATATTGGTACATAAACATATTGTACACTCATGCTTGCGAATATACCACTTGTGCATCCATACCTACATACATACTCATTGCACATGCATAGATGATGCTGGCTTTGGTTTTGGAGGATTGGGGACGGCATGAGATATCTTCAAAACTGGATCGCTTTAAAAGAGCGGTTTTCCCTTAATATGTCATATCACTGTTCCATGTTGCATGATCTTCGGATATGCTTACATTTTTATCATACGTCGCATACATCATGCTTTATGATTTTACGCATTGAGATATGCTGTTTCCATGTGATTTCTGGATTTGAAAACCGTGGCTATTTCAAAAGAAAGCAAGTACTGTTTTAAAAAACACCCGGTTTCTCTTGATATGATATTTCAGTATGTCCACCATGCGTTTTCTCGGTTCTGAGACGTGTGACATGTGAAACCCGATTCAAGGAGCTGGATGAGGCCGATTGCGGGTACATGGTGGACCCGGTATGATACCCGGGGGCGAGAACGGATTGTTGTGTTATAGACGATGAGCCTGGCAGAAGGACTACTACCTACCGGTGATTGGTTGGACCTGGCGGTTATCCGGAGGATACTGACCAGAGTCGAGAGATGGATATGGGCTGACCTGTACTGCCGGGGCCCGATGGCCAATTCCGCAGACGGAGCCAGTGGGCCGATCCGGATTGACGGAGCCTGATACATGAGGATTTGCGTGTCGATGTTAGACACGGGTATTTCATGATATTTCCGAGTGTCTATGTTGGGTAGTCATGTTTCCACGAGATTTATAGGATTTAAGGGCCGATTAGATTGACGGCGCCTGCATTTTGGGATTTAGGGTGTATTTGGTAAACACCGGGTTTTTCCACGACTGAGGATTCGTGTAGATGATATTCTATCCCATGCTCAGCATTCAATGATATACATTGCATCCTGTAGTTGTAGTACTTGATAGAGCACTGTTCATGATTATTACATACCCAGATTATCATATTGATGTTATCAGATTGCACATGTTATGCATGATTATTGCATACCCAGATTATCATATTGATGTTATCAGATTGCACATGTTATGTATGATTATTGCATACTCAGTTCATCATATAGATGTTATCAGATTGCACATGTTAGAGTATCGCAGTACGTGCATACTCGCGATTACCTTTATATGTTATTACTATTCATGAGTTGGCAACTCACCCCCGTTGTACCACAGTGTTTGCAGGTCAACCCTTAGAGTAGTTGCGGCAGGGCTACCTCCTTGTATCTTTTTGCTATGGATACCACTGCAGTTGGCGGGTGAGCCGTTTGCTTATAGGTGGGTTTTTCGGTATCCGTTTATTTTCCATTTGTACACTCTATTGTATCTAGTACTCTCCATCTACCATTTCATGTATTGACTTAGAGACCAGTTGTAAGGACGATGTTGTATATTATTTTGTATTCTGGATGTCGAGCTCATGTGAGCCGACTTTATTATGCAGTTTTATTTTTTATACTGTTTTTCACTTATATTGCTCATTTCTTCGCTACGGCGTCGTATATTATTCTTGTGGTGATTGTTTCCGCTGTTGGGCATGATTGCTCCCTTTTAGGGATGCCTTATCTATATTATATGTCATTTTACTTATATCATGTGTTGTACCCGTTTCGGGGCTAGTTTTTACAAAGGAGGTGCTGTCGAAATTTTTAAGAAAATAACTTAAACTTTAAAGATTGTAACTCGAGTTTTCTAAATATTTAAACTAATGCTTTCATCACTCACTACTTTTAATGGTTTTGATTTCTGGGTTTCGGCTTACTTAATCGCGTTATGCCTGTAGACATTACGTGGTCAAGTGCCGGTCACTGGCCGAATTCGGGGTCGTGACAATTAGGGTATGAACATGATACATGGGTGCAACCATATGCTATGGGGTACGATAACATGCAAGGCTAGATATTAAAATTTATTACATGTGTATCATATCTAGATTTGCATAGATATTCTGTACTAGCAAATATTTGACATAATCTTGAACCATGAAAACATGCAGGTTGGGTCGAATAATAATCACGGGTGCTAAATGTACTATCTGCAATCCAAACAACAACAATAATAAAGAAATTTGTCGTAAGATTCGAAATACCCCAAAATAAATATAGTATAAATGCACTAGGGTGTTACAAAAATAGAGTATAAAAATGTGATAACATGACACGGTGGAGCCCACAGAAGAAAAATGAGCCAGCTTGACGGCTGCAAATTGCGGCCATCCTGAATAAATTTGCAGCATTGTTTGGAGTGGTAGGCCTCATATTGATGTGATGATTTTCTATCTTCAATATCATCTCCTTATATTTGCACTTTCTTTTAATTATCATCTGAGTGATATCTGGAGTATTGGAGGGAAAATGCAACCTTTGAATCCATCGCATCACAACTTTATAAATCACTCATTACATAAGATCCACTTGCATGCCCACTTGCTCCACTAGGTTCAGTGCTCACATCATAGACCATGACTAGTTCATGCATCTAAAAATGAGTTCATACTTGACACTTGCATCATGTTGGACCATTCTTGCTACAAAATGTTGTGCACTTTTGACTTGTTGCAAAAAAATCTTTTGTGTCTTGATCGGTTTTCTGTTCCGATTTCCGTATCGGCTCACAAATGTCGTATCCGTGTATTTTGAGTGTGTTTCCAGTGTTCCTGTCATGAATATATGTATATTGTAGTTATTGAGCAGATACGCGCTAATAACACTGATATTTACAAAAATGATAACGAATGAGCAGTATTAAAATGCAGTTTTTCGTGATGAAAAGTTATCTATGTGAAATAACGGAAGGCTAAGGCTGGTTTTTGGCGAAAAATCTTTAACGTAATGAACTTGATATCGTTGAAGTAACTCGAACAGTTTTGAAAAGGAGTGGTTTAGGCTCCACAATTTTAAAACGGGTGGTTTTGTTGAAAACCGATGGTTTTGAAGAAAACCGAGTAGTTTATGATCACGTAAATTTTTACTAAAGAGGTCACTCCCTATGAAGGTATCTAGGCTCTTTTCTCATCGAATGAGGTGAAGGATATTCCTAACTGAATATCTCGATGCAAAGCAAAAAGTAAATGCCTATAGTTTTCAAAAATTGGTTCCAACAACATCATTTAGATTTGTTTTCCTTACATTAATTGGAATTAATGCAGTCTCTTCAATTAAACATATTAAGCCAGAAAGAAATGAAAATTGGCATGCACATATATGCCATCCGCATTCGCTACCAGGTCCTGGGTCTTCACCGTAAGGTTACTTAATTTACGGCAGGGCGGGGACAGGACTAGTGCGGATGCAAAACATATATAGCATGTGTGTGTGTGTGTGTAATATAGCACCATTCGTCTCACGCATGATATCAAGTAACATCACAGAATCACAGTGGAAGAAAACACAATATGGAAATGCGGATAATCTAGGAAAAGTACATTTCAATGGAGCTAAATATGAAATGCAATTTTCCAGTTGTGTGGATAGCCCATAATATCGGATCCTAAACCCCTACATGTGCGGAAAGCCACCCGCTAATTCCAGAAGCTAGGCAATCTCAATCAACGAAGTAAGTGGGCCACCCAGCACTTCCAAAATCCAGTGACTTGGCCACCCTTTTGGGTCAATCCTATACCCCCTATGAGTGCGGCAAATAGCCCGCCAATTCTAGAGTAAGGCACTCCGGTCTCAACGCCATGATATGGAAGTCCGCTGCCCTCTAGAACCCGGCTACTCAAGCACTCTGTCACAGGGTAATCCTAGTGCATGTAATGAAAACCTGAATATACAACGGTGACTATGTCCACAACCAGGACGCGCCCCAAAGAATAATACAAGCAGCGATGACGGCAGTCCACATGTCGGACGCTCGTCACACAATAATGAATATACATTACATCACAGAGAATTACATCTAATAATACATACACCGGGCTATCTATCGCGACAAATCCAACATAATCATAAGCAAAAAGCAATATCCATCACAGAACATGCAAACTTGCGAGTATCAATTTTGTAACCCCGTCTAATTGGTACATATAGAAATTAGATGACGTTTTATCAAACGTTATGATAGACTCCACCATCACAAGTCTACGACAATCGAATACCGCACACTAATAGCGAACACTTCAATTTTCCAAAACAATGAAAATCAAGTGTGCTAAAAAACAGGAAAAATTTCGTGCTAAAAACCAGCAAAAATTTCATGCTAAAATCCACTCCGGGAGTCTGAAATGAGCTCAGATTGATCCAAAAGTTTGCAGAGGGACCCAAAATAAAATTAACGTCGACTCGGAGGCACCTTAGGGGTACCCACCCCCTAGGCCACCCTAAGTTGGCCTTTGGGGTGAGCAGACCCAAGCCTACCCAATTGGGGCAGAGCTCAGGTCCCCACCCCCCAAGGCCACCTTAGGATGGTCTTGGGGTGTGGGTCTTCCCTAGTTCCCTTCGGGACATATTCCCAGGGTCCCCTCGCACCTTCCCGTGGCTTCTCGATCCAAACCGAGAGCCCGCGGGGAGTCAAAATATCAAAATAGCGTGAAAAACGTTACTGGTTTTGCAGCAGTTTTTGCGCGGGAAAAACAGGCGGAATTCAGAAGTCGTATTTATTTAGTTTATGGTATTTGGGTGGCTCTGATACCTTTGAAAGTTCAATTAGCGCAGCGGAAACTAGCCGTGGCGCCTATAGGTATCTGAGCATCTACTTTTTACATAGTCTCCTCGCGACATACTATAACTGTAACATCCCTAAACTTTCTGTACAAATTTATTTCAATAATACAGAAAGGGGTACTTGATCCTGTGCACAAGTTATAAGTTTGATTTCCTTTTGAACAGCAAGAAAGAGCTTGTAGCTCATTGGTAAGGCCTTGCAAAAAAGCATCAGAGTTCAAATCCCATTAGCCACATTATTTTTAATTAGTTTTATTTTAAATTTTTAGAAGCCCAAGAGTCTACACGTGCATAACTCGTAAAAACCAAAAGTCACATATAAAACAAACTGACCCGGGTGGAAGACCATGAAACAAGGAACACATGGCCCCCAGACCCGGCCTAGCTCGACCGGATCAGGCCGGCGGCGAGGCTGACTCGGCCGGCGCCGCCGGCCGAACTCGGCCAAAACCCGAGTTGGTATTCATGGAAGTTGTGTCTCTTTGCCTTCTTTAAACCCCTGTAAAATTAAAAAACCCTGCATTATTACAGACGATTAAAAATCAAATAAAAACTCTTTTTAATGCAAAAATTAAATACATTTTTTCACACCCTTTCACCTACCCTAACCCTAATCTTTTCCTATAAATAACACTCCAAATCACACCCTCCTCACTCTAAAACTCTGTCCAAACTCTCAAGAAAAATCTCTAAACTTTTGTGTACACGTGGAGTTAGCGAAGGGCGAAGCTCCAGCGAACTTCCGACAACGACCCTAGAAGCTCCCGGAGACGAAACGACGCACCGGAACCTACTTCCACTGCCCCTTCCTCTTTTCTAATCTAAATTCCAGTAAGTCCCTCCTCCCTCTTCTCCTTTCTATTCATAAAACTCGTATTTCTAAAACCCGACGGAAGCGGAGTTAATCCGACTACCGATTCGGTTTTCTTTAAAAAGTTCCAATTTTCTTAAATACAACATACCAAACCCTCACATCTTGACTACTAAATATTAAAAAATATCATGAACAAGTTTCATAGCAAAATTTTTCATATTGCAATTTTTATCGTACTTTTTCCGTAAAATACCATATAGTTTAATTTTGACATTAAACATCATATTTCTTACTATACCTTTAAATAGATCACGAGGTAATGACCTACCTCCGCACAACACTCATATGCAACATAGCACGATGCCTATCGGGAATATAGAATACGGGAAAATGCAATTTTACACATAAATAACTTTTACTATTAAAACCTTTTTCTATAAGATTATGTATTTTAAAAAAATCTTTGCAAAGCACCGCTAGAACCCATTTTGGGGAACCCGTTCGGGATGGTGCGGATTATCGCACATCATCTGGCCTAGTAGTGCGAGATGCAGACCTCCACAAGGAGCATTCGGTCTCGAAAGATTTAAAAATACAAACATCTTAAGAAAATGAGATTTCTAGAAAAATTAATAAATTAAATTATTTTTATAAATATATATATATATATATATATATGTATCATCAAAATATCTATTTTTGATATAGTATAAATATTCCAACTTCTCTAAATAAAAAATAATCACTTTACATGAAAATACTATGCAATTCTATACAAGTTTAATACTTTACAATTAAATACCATATATTATGAAAAATAGGTTTTAATCACTAGAAATGTCACAATGATAAAATATACATCAATGAAAACTTTAAAGACGATAATAAAATACTTGAAGTGTATTTTGAAAACTATAAAAAAAATTACATAAAACCCCCTCAAGTTTTATAAATTACAATAAGGACCGTAGTAAATATAGGTTTAAGCGGGACCAGTCTCTTGAGCCTCAGGGAGCCGGAGATATGGGTGATTGCCTATTTAAGGTAGACAACTTAACAAACGGTGTTATCAACACGGTAATCGTCATTGAAAAAGACACAAATCCTGCCGCCCATGTGCAGCGGTTACTGATAATATCAAAACCTAATTCAGGACTTCAATTTCTTTTCTAATTGTTCTGACTCAGACTGAGTATCATTATAAATAATCTGACTTGAATATGATTCAAGTATAAACTACAATTCAACATGAATCCATGAATCTATATAATCAATATGTTCAATCTATTCAATCTGTATTGACTGAACCGAACCATGGATATACCTCCATCTACATGATTCTCCAGTTACATACATTTACTGATATTATGGTTTCGGCAAGTCATCCATCTATACAATTCAAATTACAAGACAATACAATACAAACAAGATATCGCGGGGTTTAAGGGGTAGATTGGTACGGAAGGTGTTAGAAGTGGCACGAGACTGCAAGATTTAAGACACATAACCTGTATTCCGTTGTTGTTGTACCGTGGCATAAACGGTTCCTTGTACATTCCGTTCATCTTAGTCTCTGGTCTACTGAGACTCCTCTCGTATACACTGGCATCCTTCAGTACCAAGCTAAAAACAACAGCGTTAACCATATAATACAACTTTAAATGCTACATTCTCTCTCTGTCTATTCTATTTCTCCCTTATCTTTGGGACTTACCGAGCGATTGTTCGCTGACGACATTCCTTCTCTTTCTTCTTTGGAATGTTGTCAGGTGATTCGGACCTTCAGGAGATCGAGCCTACCAGCGAGGATTTAGATCAGCTAGCCTACGACCCAGAGTTTTAGATTCATTGTACATATTTAATTTCAGTACTTTCCATTTCTGTTCTGCCACTGTTTAGGCATTGCTTTCATTCAGATGTATTTACTGTTCCATGCATTGTACAAAAGAATGTTAATAAATAAAGTTGATGTTCATTACATTTGTCTCTTGTGTATATTTCTTTTATATTGCTTAGTTACGCTTAGCGTATTTACTTCTGAGTAAATACGTAGCGGCCTCATCGCGTCCCCTTCGCCGTACACCGAGAAGCGGAGCGTGACAATAACCCGCTAGACCATATAACCGCATGGGACACCCTGGGGGTAAGACTTGTGCTTCACCACTACTATCACAAGTGAGAACCTCTCATAGGTCGGCATTCCTACTTAGTTGCTCTGATACCATTGAAAGTTCCTAGTGCCCTCGCCGCTAACCCGAGGCCAATGCGGAATCCAAAACAAAATTTTTGATGGCATTAGAAATCTAAACCCAAGAATCTACTCCAAACACTAAAACTAGAAAAACAATAAGATAGAAATCATAACCTTTGTAGCGTATTCATTTGGTCCAATTGAGTTGGACTCTAGCATGCTCTCAAGAGCTCTGGATCGTGCTTGCAAGCCGTCTTCCTTCGCCGAAGATGATCTACTGAAGGGAATCAAGTTCAAGCTTCAACTTCATCAATGAAGTAACTAAGGATCCTAGGTTGCTAATCTAGGATGCTTAGTGATGTGTGTGAGTGTTCTAATATTTTTCTTTCTCTTTTATCTTCATGATTCTCAACGCATGAGAAGGTTGAAGATAATGAAGAAGAAGGAGGGGGAGACATGGAAGAGAGAGAAGCAAAATGGTAGAATGAATATCATCCACACAAATTCAAGCATGCCTCTTTTTCTTTTGTTAAAATAATTTTTCCATTTTAAAATTACAACCATACTTGAATAGAATGAGCAAATGAATTCACAATTCATTTGCAAATTACCTCCACCATTTCTCTCTTCCACCTCAATTCATAATTTCTTTAAAAAGAAATTCCTAGAAATGAGGTGTCCTCCTTCTAGAAGTATTCTTGTATAAATACAATAATACGTTCCCGTAAATACATGCCTGTATTCGTATCAAAATAAGAATGCCCAAAAGAAGAAAAATACAATAATTATAATACTAGAATATACATATCGAAATATATTTATGTAAATTATTAAATCAAAACTTGATTTAATAATCCGGTTTAATTCTAAGCCGGCCGGTTTTATCATCCGCCCGATTAAAGTCTGTGTAACCAGTACACATACTTAATCGGAACCCTGCACATATCACAATACAACCACTGCATCATTTTTCCTGAACTGGTAAAACCCTCTGTGTGGGACTCTAAAGACTCGTCAATACACTGGCAGTGAGTTTAATCATGTTAGTGTATATGCTCTAGAGGCCATTACTGTATCATACTAGCTTGTATATTACTTAATGGATGCTTGGGATATTCACAGTTGTATTGACAGTCTTGCTCAAAATGGTAGTATGCTACTTGGTTTGTTTCTACTTCAATATGTGCATGTGTTTCTTTTAGCATATTGCTTATACATATTAGTGGAGCCCTTAGGATCTTTGCTTGATTACCAGCGTTGTGATGGCAGTCACACTAGTGGGGGCTGGGTAATCTACAAGCACATCCTTATACAGGTCCCTAGTCGTAGGATTATCGAAATGGGGCATCGATATTCCAAAGTAGACTAGTGTATATGCTTCTCATCCCAGCAGGGGATATGGTCTGTCCCGCAGCCATTAATACGTCGTACTGGAGATAGTATGTAGGTGCTCATTAGGTTACGAGTACACCAGATAGGACTCGTCGGGAACTACTGGTTGGTACTATACCTATCATCAGATAGCAGTTCTCATGTGACATGAGTACATCTTAGTCCGTCAACTTGACACTGCTACTTCGCCTCGAGTGTGTTCCCGCTGTACTTTGATTACTACCCTACTACGGCTCAAAGGAGTCGTACAAACAGGTAGCAGTTGGGTGCAGTCCCGAAGCACTTGGAGGCAGTGGCAGTTAGACAGGATTCGTCTCTCCCGGTTTTGAGGCTTGATATCACGCTGTGTCTGGAGAGCCGTTACACAAAGTCCCTGGCCAGGGCAACCAAGATTTACTGGTAGGTGTTCCAGTAGTTTCTCAGGGTGTTTTGGGCTACGCTCCGACATGACTTATACTGCTATTAGGTGTCTGACGTTTACTGCCCTCTGAAGGGTTACCTACGACGGCAGCAAGGTTTCGGGAGGCATCGTCTATGCCAAATTAAAATTTTGCCATTTTAGCTAACCCTAAACTAGATCGTTAACTAGAAATAATACGGGATATGAATGCAAACACTTTGCAATATGTAGTGAGCGAGGAATACAACCTTTGTAGACCGGTCCTTCACTTCAGATAGCTCCGTGTAGTAGTCCCCTCCACTGCAATCTCAAGCTCCAGACTCTAGAGAGGCTCCGTATAAGAAACGAACGTGCTTGCTTCGAAGACTTCGAGGCCAAAGATGATCTACATCGGGGAGACACTAAATCAAGCTATTTCTTCATTAGGTCATGAACTTTGTGAAGAGAACACCCTATACTAAATGGAAAGTAGTAGAGGATGATGAAGTAGGAAGTGGGCTCACTTTAGAATTGATTTTCTCACACTTTTTCTCATAGCACCATTAGAGCTAGAAAGCTTTTTCATGGAGCTTGAAGAAGAAGAAGAAGTCTCATGAATAATTCATCATATGAATTATTGTGACCATGGGTGAGTTAAAGCTATCATGCTTAACTAATGTAGAGAATAAACCCTAGGCTAGAGTTAAGGTTTAGGTTAAGGAAAATATCCTAAGGAATGACAAAAGAGTGGACTTTGTCAAAGTTTCTACAAGCTTCTCGAAGCTTGTCAACTTTGAAAAAATCTTCTCTCTTTTTTTAAACCTTATGAAATAAACCAAACCCTAATTTAACCCTAAAATGGTATAACTCTCATACACCCACCTTGTATGTATCATCAAGCATGATAGAAACATGTACACTTCCATATATCACATATAAACAATGTGCACAATCTAGTGAGAAAATAAATCATATGTGAGCTAATACTAGTTAATATAATGTAATATATCAAATATATAATTATACATTAAATTATTAAATCAACTTTTGATTTAATAATCCGGCTATAACCGACTAATATCATGTGTAACAACTTATCGAATCAACACTTGATCTGATAACCCGGCTATATCGCATACAACCGATCAATGTTACAAATCGCGAGAATAGAATACGGTATCTCATATCGTATCAACTCGGTGCCGCACATATCATATATGTGCTCCTACTCTATTTCGCTTGAACCAGGAAACCCCTGTGTAGGACTCTAAACACTCGTCAATACGCCGGCAGTAGGTGATGATCATATCAAACACCCACAAGCCGCAAGCGGTCTGCTAAACGTAACGGCCACCCGGGTATTGAGTGATCAGAAGATCAACAAGCAAGCCTGCACACACTCCTGGGAATCCAGTCAGTAACACTACCATACAGTCCGGTCTCTTCGTCTAATATGTCGCATATCTCGTCTAGGGGTGGTAAACGCCAGACCCCGGTAACTCGATAAGTCGTGTAGATATGAGGCTTATAACGGGTCCAGAAACTACTGATAACACTTACCAGTATATCTTTGAAGTTGCCTTCGCCAAGGACTTCCAGTTATAGCCAATCGAACATAGCGCAACATCAACTCCATATACCGGGTGAGACGAAACGCCTCATATCGCTCATTGCCTCCATGTGACTCGGGACTGTACCCAAAAGCCACCGTTTTGAACGCTTTCTTGGATGCGGTGTGATGGAAATCAAAGCACAGTGGGAATCATACAAGACTCTATGACGATCTCGGGTCTACAGACTAACCTGTACCAGTGTCACCAAAGAACTGCCATCTGACGTGAGGTATAATACCATCTAGGAGTTCTCGGCGAGTCCGTCCAGTGTACCCAGTCTCCACTGAGCACCCGTATACTATCTCTGATGTCAAACACCAATGGATATGGGATCATCCATCGCCCATCTGTATGAGTTGAGAAGCTATACGCTAGTCTACTCTGGTATATCGATGCCCTGTCTCGATACACCTACGACTAGGAACATTTGAAGGATGTACTTAGCGACTACACTGTCCCCATTAGTATGATCTCCATCATAGTCCTGGTAGTCAAGTACTTATCCTAAGGGCTTTATCAACATGTAACATAAAGACAATCAGAGTACATGTTAAGATAAAGTGCAACCAGATAGCATACTATCATGTCGAGCAAGAAAGTCCTCCCTATATATGTCCAAGCATTCACTACAATATATATCGTATGTACAGTAATGGCCTCTAGGGCATACATATAACTAACAATCTCCCACTTGCACTAGGGCCATCTGTTATAGTATCTCATACCCAACAATCAGCAGTGGTTGAAGTATCTCACACTCAACCATCCCATAAAAGTCTCTCCTGAGAATAGGCCTTTATGAGTGGATCCGCCCTTTTCTCCTCTGTATCTACTCTACTAACCTCGATCTCCCTGGAGATCAACCATCTCCACTGATCAGGTGATACTGCCTAAGAATATGTCTGGATCACAGATGTGACGGGGGTTCCTAGGCCAAAACCACAACTCCATTGTCACACAATGTTAGGAACGAAGTTCATCTCATGAAATAATATACATCCAGACCGACTCTTTGGTATCATCTTAGATAGCAATGTATTAGTCTTTATCGTGTAGTATGGCACGGTATCTAGCTTGGAACTTTTCCAACATACCGTCCCTCCAACGAGGGAAAAGACAATGCCTGTGACTGACATTCAGTTGACCTTACCACCCTGGATCCTATCCAGTGATTCTCCCCAGGATCGATTGATACCATCCCATTACACCTAGTGAGAATACTAACATCTAATGAGATCTATCTCACAGATCCAAAACCCAGGATTTAGGAGGTATCACCTTGATCCTATATGGAGAATCCTTGTGATAAGAGGAGATTGACCGAGCGTAGCATAGGAAACTCCTTTCCTATCAAGAGCATGTCATCCGCGTACAATACGAGGATCACCACCAAACTCCCTACTACCTTTTTGTATATACAAGGTTCATCTACCAGTTTGATGAAGTCAAACTCTTTGACTACCACATCAAAACAGATGTTCCAACTCCGCGATCCCTGCTTTAACCCTTAAAGCAACTTGCACACGTTTCCGCTGCTCCCACTGTTTACGAAGCCCTCTGGCTGTGTACTTATAGACGCTCTCTTCTAAATCATTATTTAGAGAAGCAGTCATGACACCCAACCGCCAGATATCGTATTCATGGTATGTAACAATGGCAAGTAGGATCTGGATGGACTTAAGCATAGTTTTGAAAGTCTCAGCTTATCCATGTACACCAAGTAATCTTCTCAAGATATACTTGCTCCTGATGGGGATTTAACCCTTCAGATAAAGCAACCAAAGTCCATACTTTGTTGGTGCATATGGATTCCATCTCAGATCGCTTAGCATCCAGCCATTCTCACAGAGTCCCCACTCCTGATGGCTTGCTCGAAACTAGTTGGGTCATCATCTCATGATGCAATCCTCGCTCCCACTGTCATAGAGAAACCGAAGTATCTCTCAGGTGGGTGAGGAACCCTACCAGATCGGTGGAGAGGCTGAGGTTCGTCGGAAGCTATTGAATCCTCCGGGTTTACCAAATCATCAGTTATAGTTTGTATAGCTGGAACTTCTTCCAGTTCTACCTCATGACCACTAATTTCTTCACAATAAATTCCTTTTCTCAAAGGTGGCATGCTGAGAAACAAAACACCTTTTACTCCTCAGTGTGGTAGAAGATATTCCTTGCGAATGCTTGGGATATCCAACAAACTTCCACAGAACTGACCTTGCCTCAAGCTTCTCCGGATTTTGCTTTTAGACATAGGCCGGACAACCCCAAATCTTAAACATTCTTAAGAGATGGGCTCTTCCCATACCATATCTCATATGGAGTGGTAGGCACCTGATTTGATTGGAACCCTATTCAATAGATATGCAGCTTCACAAGTGCATAACCCCAAAAAGGAAATAGGTAACTCAGTAGTACTCATCATAGAGCACACCATATCACATATGGTGCGATTGCTCCGCCCTGATACACCGACGTGCTATGGTGTATACGGAGGAGTAATGCTGAGAGAGAATCTCATTCTCCTTTAGAATAATCCAGGAATTCCGTGCTCAAGTATTCTCCTCCCTGATCTCATCATAGGACATAATACATATACCCATTTTGGTTCTCTACTTCTAACTTATATTCTGTGAATATCTCAAAAGTTTCAGACTTGTGTTTCAACAGGAACATATGTCCGAATCTTGAGAGATGATCAGTGAATGTAATGAAGTATAAAGAACCGGTACTGGCATGTGTAGACTGGGGACTTTCATACATCAGCATGTATCAATCCCAAGAGTTCACTAACTCTTTCTCTGTTTCTAATAAACTGAGCTATGGTCATCTTATCTTTGTCACATGACTGGAAAGTTTCACAAGATGTAAATTCAAACTGATTTAAATATGCATCTTTATGTAACTTAGCTAGTCGGGTCGCATTGATATGACCTAGTCTACAATGCCTCAAGAAGGATTCGTTCATTCCATACTTTGTAGACCGGTCCTTCACTTCAGATAGCTCCGTGTAGTAGTCCTCTTCGCTGCGATCTCAAGCTCCGGACTCTAGAGAGGCTCCGTAGAAGAAACGAATGTGCTTGCTTCGAAGACTTCGAGGCCGAAGATGATCTATGTCAGGGAGACACTAACTCAAGCTATTCGTTCACTAGGTCATGAACTTTTTGAAGAGAACACCTTATACTACATGGCAAGTAGTAGAGGATGATGAAGTAGGAAGTGGGCTCACTTTAGAATTGATTTTCTCACACTTTTTCTCATAGCACCATTAAAGCTAGAAAGATTTTTCATGGAGCTTGAAAAAGAAGAAGAAGTCTCATGAATAATTCATCATATGAATTATTGTGACCATGGGTGAGTTAAAGCTATCATGTTTAACTCATGTAGAGAATAAACCCTAGGCTAGAGTTATGGTTTGGGTTAAGGAAAATATCCTAAGGAATGACAAAAGAGTGGACTTTGTCAAAGTTTCTACAAGCTTCTCCAAGCTTGTCAACTTTGACAAAGTCTTCTCTCTTTTGTTAAACCTTAAGAAATAAACCAAACCCTAATTTAACCCTAAAATGGTATAACTCTCATACACCCACCTTGTATGTATCATCAAGCATGATACAAACATGTACACTTGTATATATCACATATAAACAATGTGCACAATCTAGTGAGAAAATAAATCATAAGTGAGCTAATACTAGTTAATATAATGTAATATATCAAATATATAATTATACATTAAATTATTAAATCAACTCTTGATTTAATAATCCGGCTATAACCGACTAATATCATGTGTAACAACTTATCGAATTAACACTTGATCCGATAACCCGGTTATATCGCATACAACTGATCAATGTTACAAATCGCGAGAATAGAATACGGTATCTCATATCGTATCAATCTCGGTCCCGCACATATCATATATGTGCTCCTACTCCGTTTCGCTTAAGACAGGAAACACCTGTGTAGACTCTAAAGACTTGTCAATACGCCAGCAGTAGGTGATGATCATATCAAACACCCACAAGCCGCAAGCGGTCTACTAAACGTAACAGCCACCCGGGTATTGAGCGATTAGAAGATCTACAAGCAAGCCTTCTTACACTCCTGTGAATCCAGTCAGTAACACTACCGTACAGTCCGGTCTCTTCGTCTGATATGTCGCATATCTCGTTTAGGGGTGGTAAACGCCAGACCCCAGTAACTCGATAAGTCGTGTTGATATGAGGCTCATAACGGGTCGAGATACTACTGATGACACTTACCAGTATATCTTTGAAGCTGCCTTGGCCAAGGACTTCCTGTTATAGCCAATCGAACACAGCGCAACATCAACTCCCTATACCGGGAGAGACGAAACCCCTCCTATCGCTCATTGCCTCCATGTTACTCGGGACTGTACCCAAAAGCCACCATTTTGCATGCCCTCTTGGACGTGGTATGATGGAAATCAAAGCACAGTGGGAATCACACAATACTCTATGACGATCTCGGGTCTACAGACTAACCTGTACCAGTGTCACCAGAGAACTGCCATCTGACGTGAGGTATAATACCATCTAGGAGTTCTCGACGAATCCGTCCAGTGTACCCAGTCTCCACTGAGCACCCGTATACTGTCTCTGATGTCAAACACTAATGGATATGGGATCATCCATCGCCCATCTGTATGGGTCGAGAAGCTATACGCTAGTCTACTCTGGTATATCGTTGCCCTGTCTCGATACACCTACGACTAGGAACATTTGAAGGATGTACTTAGCGACTATATTGTCCCCACTAGTATGATCTCCATCATAGTCCTGGTAGTCAAGTACTCATCCTAAGGGCTTTATCAACATGTAACATAGAGACAATCAGAGTACATGTTAAGATAAAGTGCAACCAGATAACATACTATCATGTCGAGCAAGA
Source organism: Agapanthus africanus (assembly GCA_030015575.1). Taxonomy (NCBI): domain Eukaryota; kingdom Viridiplantae; phylum Streptophyta; class Magnoliopsida; order Asparagales; family Amaryllidaceae; genus Agapanthus; species Agapanthus africanus. Next base: position 569,792,586 of record JASDDO010000031.1, read on the forward strand.
AATACCTCCCTATATATGTCCAAGCATCCACTATAATATACATCGTATGTACAGTAATGGCCTCTAGGGCATACATATAACTAACACCCCCTAGGCCCGATATGCGATACTCTTAGACGAAAAGACCGGACTGTACGGAGATTGTCATATTCAGGCTCAGTAGGAGTTCGGATGGGTTTTCCTCATCGGCCTTCTTATCGACATCTACCTGGGGACCGTTACGTACAGCTAGTACCGCTTGCGGCCTGTGGTTAATCCTACTACCAGCGTAGTGTCGAGTCTTTAGAGTCTGACACAGAGAGTTTCCCTACACTGGGCAAAAGGTGTAGAGGCCGTATGGTTTTACGGAAGGGGTACGATCACTTACGTGCACTTATGCGCGTATGATGTTCGGACGGATAATATTAGTGGGCTTTGGTTTAATCCGGATCCTAGTATTACATTGATGGATTAATTTTGTCTCTTATTATTCATATTCTTCGGAATTCGGATGCGGGTGTGTATGCACGGTTGTGAGGAGCAAAGAAGGAGATGTCTCATTAGGGTTTTGACCATTGACTTGATTAAAACCATTATGAGGTAGAGGATTTTGTTTACTAATATTTTATTAACAATAATTGTGTCATGGCTAATTGGGTTTGACCATTTGACCTTGTTGATTTTTGTTGACTTAGATATTTTTCTTAAGCACTAAATATTTTGGCTTAGCATTTATTGTGACATAATAATGGTCAAATCAATTTATCCATCTCAATTATCATGATAAAAGATTAGTTTTCTTTTAGAAAAGGGATCATTATCTCATTTGCTTTCTCTCTCTTCATGAGAGATCCCATGTTTGCTATCTTTCTTCTTCCTCACTAAAAATTCTTAATGGTCTCATGTGTTGAGCAAATTAGGTTTTAAATAAACAAACAAATCCATCTTTTAACTTTACATCACCTAGGACATCAAGCTTAGCAAACTTGTTGCCCTAGTTACCTCGGTTTGGAGGTGGTGCTCGGACTATAGACTCTCGGGTGGATCGTCTTCGACTCAAGGAGGCCGTGGAGGTGACTACGATCCGGATCGATCCTCGGAGCCCACATAGACGAGGAGGACAGCGGAGAAGACCCGAAGGACAGGTATCATGAGGTATAATCTTCAAGCAGAGTAGATAGAACCTCTTTGTTTGTTTGTTAGAAATGGTTTAGCAAAGATGCTCAAGCATAGTCTATGTTACTAAGTAAGAAAATTTTGATCTTTACCTATTCCTCCTCCCCGTAAACTACCGGGGTGTGTAAGATAGACTTACAGTGGTATCAGAGACTAGCTAAACCATTACTAACATGTTAGCAAAGTGTTAGAAATTCGATCACCGGAAAAATCACAAAACAACGTCAAAAAGGCACGTTTTCTGTCGATTTTTAAAACTGGTCCAAAAATTTTTCCAAGGACCTTAAAAATACGTGCAGGCTTTTTTATGAGCACCCAAGAAAAACGAGGAAGTGAATCTGTCAGACCACCGTGGAACCGCGGCAGAACCAAGTGTTCCGCCTCATATCCGCTGCCGAGTCGACGCCGAGTCGAATCGTTTTTCCTGCAGTGTGTCTATCTTGGCGTTTTGTGATTTCTCTGATATTTTGTTTCTGCCTAGATTTTTTGAGTACTGTGTTGCACTTAGGGTAGATTCAAATCTAGTAATCGATCGAAATTCTAAATACTTTAGCTAATCGGATCTTCTGTGATGTGATATATGTGTTGAACGTCCACTAATCGCTATACGTCGATTAGTGGGGGTTGTACATATCTGTGATCTGTGATGTTGGATTGTGTATATGAACTTGTTGGATCGTCGTGGATGAATAGCCGGGAATATGAGATGAGCGTTTTATCTTTCATTTGATGTAAAATTGTAAATTGATGTAATATTATTTTATGGTCGCACATCCGGGTTGAGGTTGTAGCCACCATTGTATATTATTTCTTTTACTGTTTTCTGCTCCTAGGATAGACCCAAGGTGGGGTGCACAAACTACCGGGTACTTTGAAGTGCCGAGTGGCTTACTCACCATGTTGAGGGAGGTTCCTTCACTTCGGGTATTTGGCGGGTAATTTTCCGCACCCGTAGGGGGTTTAGGGCGGGGTTTGGCTATTCATCATGACCGTGTAATCCGTCTTTCGTTGCAGGCTCAAACGAAACATGGATTCCTGGCATATCCAATGTGTTCATCTGTGATCTGGAATGGCTATCATTGCATCTTATGAATGTATCTATATATGATATCTAGTAGACGTTGCCTATGTTTTACATCCGCGCTAGTCCAGCCCCCGCTCTATCGTTAGTTAAGTAACCTAACGGGTGATGGCGAGGCCCCGTGGCGAATGCGGATGGAATAAGCATACGTTATATTTTCGTCGTTTTCTGCAATGGTAGGATTAATTGATGGGACGCATTATATTAATGCAAAGAAAACAAACCAAAGCTGAATCGTTGGAACAATTTCAAAACCACTCGGTTTTTTCAAAACAGCAAAAACTTTTAAAATGCTGAGCTTAAACCACTCCTTTTAAAAGCTATCAGGTTCCTTCGATTATATCAAGTTCACTACGTTCACAGTTTCGCCAAAACCATTTGTAGCCCTTTGTCATTTCATATGAATATTTTATAGTATTCAAGCTATGTTTGTTGACCTTCGTCAAGGCAAAGTGATTGGTAGCTGTTGGATGTTCATATGTAGCATAGATAGATGCGTTGGTTTGGGACAGTCGTATTACCTTGTTGGCCTTCGTCAAGGGTATATACGGGTGGGTTCAAATTAACCTGGACAATGATGGGTAGAACTTGACATGTGACTTATGATTTGTTGACCTTCGTCAAGGTCATAAGAGCATGAGGAAAAAATCCACATCGGGAGTTTCTAATGAAATTGAAATTTGCTGGTGTTGCATACCATTTGTAGTTTGATAATGTTGGTAGGATTCCTTCAGCATTATCATACAATGATATTTGGATCCCAGTCCTACTGTGAGTATCTGCTACTCCTCGAGAGATTTTTTCACTTAACGATCAATGCTATAAACTAAGTAGGTGTCTAGAACAGTGTTAGCGGGGCTACGCCTCTAGGGAAAAGAGGTTATTTAATTAAGGAACTTCGCGAAAGCGCCGTAAAACCTCCCTCGAAGTACCGACACTAGCCTGGCTGAATGGTTAAGCAAGTATTGTACGGTGAAATTAATCCTAACTAATTCTTCTTTTATGGTTTGAGGAAGGATTCGAGAAACAGTGGGAGTCATCTTGTTTAGATAAACTAAAAACCAATCTAAACTTGCAAGAGCATCATGCTAAGTGTTTTCTTCTCTCTCTCTTAATTGCAGCGACCAAGTGAATAGACATAGGTTACATCTAGATAATAAAATGACTGAATCTGACTATAATGACTAGAAAAAGTCTGTCCATATGTCCATTACCCATGACAATCTGGGACACCTTTTCACTACTCAAAACCCTTCCGTCTCAGGTCCAGTTTCCACCGTCATGGATGACGATATCCGTAAGACATCGGAAAAGGACTGTGTGAATGCCAAGTGCCTCGTGTTGGCCTCAGTTGATGGTGCAAACCAGAGGCAGTATGAGAAGATGGACTTAGCTTCCATCTTCCTCCATAACAAAAATTTATATGGAGAACAATCTCGTATCGCAAGATATGAGACCTCGAAAGAATTACTTCAAGCGAGGTTGGCTGTTGGGTCATCTGTAGGGGACAACGTCCTTACAGTGACTAGCTGTATTGATCAGCTCACAAAGCTGAAGACCACGATGGGAAACATGCCATATGCTGACTTGTTTCTACAGTCCCTACCCTCTACTTGCACCCTGAAGGAAACTAGGGAGGTAGAAAGAAAGGGAAGGGAAAAAATTTCGGGACTAGATGTAGGGAAGGAGGGACGTCCCTATTGTTGTGGGAAAGGACATTGGCAGAAGGATTATAGGGCTTGCAAAGCCAGTAGCCAAGATTCGAAGCATGTTGTGGCTTCGGCTTCGGGTGTGTTTGTAATAGAAAACTGTATGTCAATTAACCCAACTTCCTGGGTACTAGATACCGGATCAGGATCTCATATCTGTAATTCATTACAGGCTTTGAGAAGCCGTAGAGTTATCAGGTTAGGTGATATAACTCTCAGAGCTGCGAACGGAATGAGCGTGGACGCTGAATCCGTAGGGGAATATCATCTAGGATTGATAAGTGGGCAGAAATTGATTCTACGTAACTGTTTGTATGTACCTAGTATGGCTTGTAATATCATATCTATATCCTTACTTTCTAAGGAAGGATATGATTTTACATTTGTAAGCGATGTGGTCCACATCCACATAAATCAAGCTCTGATTAGGTCAGGTACATTAGATAACGGTATATACGTACTAAATCAAGCTCAGGTTTTCAGTATCCAGAACACACTTAAAAGAAAGTCTCCAGAATTAAATCAGGCTTTCTTATGGCATTGTAGACTGGGTCATGTTCATATCAGAATATTGCATTTTATACCGCCCATTCTTACGCTCGTGTGTTTATAGGTAGGTGCTTTTAATCCGTGTTTGTTACATGTTTACAGAATACATGTTTCCAGTACAAATATTGCAAATCAGGATAAAATCTCCACAGTTACGCCAAATGCAGAACATCTGTCGACAGCAGATAAAAGCCGGGTTCCGGTCATCCATATCCGTCTAGTGCCGAGTACCGGTTCCCGATACAAGATATGTGACAGTAGTCATTCGTGTCTGGGACAAGCACAGAGCACGAGGGTGCTGCACAAGAATCAATGGGTGCGCGGAGCTCGAGGGAGATAAAGTCAAAAGTAAACAAAGATAATGCAATCTTGGACTTGGAAATCTGGAGATGTTCTGAAGACTTTTGCGCATTTTAAAGTTGGCAAACACGAGGAAACAGAAAACCAGGGCAGGCCACAAAAGTTGACAACCTGAATCCACTGTACGGCCGCGCATGCGCGGCCAATAGGGGGTATTGGCCGTGCATGCGCGGCTAGATGGGGCCCTCTCACTGCCGAATTTCAGGGGTATTTTGGGGACTTCATTTCTTGTCTGGTGGATGCCCTAGAATTCCATTCTCCAGCCTATAAATACAGCAGATCTGAGCCAAACCAAGGGAGCTTTTCTTTAGCCTCTTTTTTGTAGTTTTGTTCTTCTTTCTTCTTCTTCTTCATTCTTCCTCCATGAAATTGTAGTGAGAGCTTTTGAGTGGATGTTAATGAAGATGAGGGTTTTTTATCTTTCTTGTTAGTTTGCTCCCCCTTGAGATTTTTGCTTTCTCTTGCTCATTCAACCTCTTCATTGAGCTTGAATGGTTAAGGGTTAGTTATTGATCTCAAGGGTCGTATTTTCTCACGGGACTAGCACTTCATTTCACATGCGTTCTCTACCCTTCCCTTGATCTTGCAACCTCTTCATTGAGCTTGCAAGTTTAAGGGTTGGCTATTGATCACATGCTTGTCTTGAGTCCTAGTTTCGTATTCTTTTTATCGCTTTTTATTACTTGCTTTTTATTACCTTGTCTTTAATTACTTGCATTTTATTCCATGTACTTTAATTACTTGTATCTTTTCTTTTCTTTGTTCTTTTCTTTTTGTTCTCTTTTGTTCATTTTTGTGAATGTTGTAATTATTATTGTTAAGAAGAAATACGGTATTATAAGTTAACATTTCTTTGCCAATTCCTTTTCCCGTTATTTTCCATTTGAACTTCGCCCAAACCATATGCAAGCGCTCCGTTAGGCACCCTACCCTGACAAAGTAACGGTGATTCCTAACCGCGACCGGTTGCGTTCGGTTTGGCCGGAGGCGAAAGCAAGAGACAAGAACGGAAGGACAAGGGTAAATAGGCCGGATTCCACGAATACCGCGCTTAAATCCCCTAATCCACGTTGTTGCCAATTGCTTAGCTTCAATTGGTCAAGACTCGGCTCAAAGGTTTTGAGTACGGATTTCTTTAGCTTATAATCTCGTATCTTTTCTTAACAACTTTATACTTGCAAATAAACACATAGGTTAGATCAAACAACATACAGATTCTTTATTGACTCGTCTAAAACAAGAAAGGTAAGATACCACCATCTCCCTGTGGACCGACCCGTGCTCAACCGGCTAGCTGCAAAGCGACACCGTCCTGATCGCGGTTACACTTAAATTCTTTGAACATCCGACACGCCAAAAGCGTGCGATCAAATGGCGCCGTTGCCGGGGAGACGGTAGCGTATTTTCTTTCTTGTTATTCGGGTTGATATTCTTTTTGTATATATAAAAAAAAAATATTCTTTTTGTTCTTTTTGGATAATTCTTGTGGGCAAGAGTGCAGATTTTTGCAAGTTTGCAAACTGCGATTGTGGGGAGCAAAGTGTGCATTCAAGGCAAGGGTGATTTACGAAGTACAGTGCCAAAGATCCGGGTAGTTTGACCCGCGCAAGCGAACCTTTCAAGCTTACCGGATTTGATTCAACGGGGGTTTCCTAACCCAAAAACTTAACGGTACGTACTTTCCTAACACCTTCTTCTCAAATCTGACGCTTCCAATATACTATTCTTTGCAGGATTCTTTGCAAGTTCGCTAGCAACCGCTAAAAATTGACTAACCCGTATTTGTTGCAGTGCCGCGCTTAAACTAAAAAACGATTGTTTTATTCTTTATAGAATTTTTATTGAATTGCGCATTGCATACATTAATACGGACTTAAGGGTAAGCGAACCCCACAATATACGGTAAAGGATTTCATCACCTTTTTCGTGGCCCACAAATCACGAACTTGAGCATAACGTTTACCCGCACAAATTTAAAAGAAACTAGACTTTAAGCCTTAAGGACTTCGCGCTCACTAGGAGAAGTTAACTGTGTTTAGAACCTTGCTTAACGGTATATTGTTTACGGGGTGTCTAGGAAAGTGTTAACGGCGAAACCGCCAAAAGAGAAAGGGTTATTTAATTAAGGAACTTCGCGAAAGCGTTGGAAAACCTCCCCTTATCTCTGCACTTACCTGGCCTCGTGATCAGTGTATCTTGAGCCTGTTTCTCGACACAGTTTTACTTCGACAATCAAGTTCTCGAGCAGGTCTAGTTGACCTAGGTGAACCCTAGAACGATTACGTGTGTGGTATTTTTGTGTCGTGATTATTTTTGTCCATATTTTTTTTGTGTATATTTCATTCTTCTGCTAACAACTAATAAAAATAAAAAATAAAAAATATCACATTCTTTTTCCCCTCCTTTTCTCTGCCTTTCTTTCTCTCTCTTTATATCATGGGTACCCCACCTCGAAAAACTCTTGCCGAACTTTGGTACCCACAACCAGACATTACATCTTACGGTTCTTGCTTTGGCCGAACTTCGAACGACCCCTCCATGCCCAAAATTTCGTTGAGAGATCGGATAGACGCGTCTAGGACAAACAATTTGACTCCGCAATCCACTTCGTATCAACCATTTCATACATTCACCCCTTCTTACGTTGATACCCCTTCTTCGAGTCATGTTGCAATTCCAAGACCTATGTCTATTGCAGAACGTATTGAACAATCTCGTAGCCGATCTTTCACTCCTTTCACCACTTCAAATTCTTGGGATCAACAATGCCATTCACCTTCATATCCAAATGTTGATCCTGCTCCTGTCCAGCCATTCAACTCCTACCAATCCTACCCTACTTTTGCACCTTCCCTAGACATTGCATCAGAACAGCCATTTGGGAGTTTTCAGTATCCAAGCAACTTTGAATCTTTTACTGAAACCCCTTCACAACCAATGTCTAGTCTAGAACAGTCCTTGGAAGACTTTAGGGTAGCGTCAAGCTAACAGATGATAGAATTGAATGCGTCCATGGCCGCTCTCATACAACCAACTGACCCGGTAGCTAGTTTCCAGCTAGCTCCAAATTTTCCAATGTATGATGAGGCGGTAGGACAGGCTGTGAATTTGAGTGGAGAGAGTGAGTTGTATACCCTTCCAAATCAAACCTACCCGTCTCAAATTGAATCCCACAACTCCTATGTTGAAAGTCTATCAAGTGTCCCAAATGAATTATCAGTTGAAGATAGAATGTTTAATGAGTTGTGCGACTTCGTAGTGTTTGATTTGCCCGATTGTGAAGGGACTCTTCCAAGTGAAACCGATCCCAAACCTTCTGACCTCTACACCTCCACTCTAGAACCTGAATTGATTGAAATCCATGCTTTTGATGAGGTGTCTGAGAATATTGATTTTCACTTGATCAAGAATATTGACGCTGGGAACATTTTGGATGATGAACCAGTAGATTTGGCTAAGGTTGTCTCTTCAAATCATCATCCCGAGTCTTTAACTGTTTTTCCCGAACTTCATATGCGTCTTGATATTAATGATAAAGGCATGGATGAGATAAATTTTGAGGAGAATATTGAGGATAGTTTTGAGGATGAAACAGTTTTAATTGATGAGTCGGATTTTCCAATTCATCCTGTTCCTTTCATTGACTGTGTGCACCCTCCCGAAACCCTAACCGATGCCCCTCCTCGATCACTTCCCTCCATCCTTTCCATCGTTCCGACCTTGCAAGAACCCGTCTCACTTACATTTCATATGTCTGGTTTACCAAGTTCGGCGTACCCATGGTTTCTTACGAATCTTGAGGGATTCGACCCAATTTCTCGACGAGTAAATATATTAGCACTATCACTTTTCACACATCGCTCATCACAAATTGTGCTAATCTATTTACTCCATTTGCACCCTCAAGTTCGTATTCCACTTCTTTTTCCCTTCCGCCATTCTTCTTCCTCTCATATACCGAGACCATATCCCGCTTCTCTCCGCATATGGTCTCGCGTATTCTCCATCTCTTTTCTCTACGCCTTCTTCCACCAACCGGTACATTATAGCGATAAAATCTATGAATGGTTGGTGTTAACTTTTGGCCTGTGTAAGGTCTTGTATAAATGGATACTGTTCTCTTTCCCCCCTAATCCTGAATTTCAACGCTTAACAGTGGAAACACTGTTTTACTTAAGTTTGGGGGGACACCTTTTTTGTATATATCTTTTTGGTTTTTGTTGTATATAATTTGTTTTTAGGGAGCGCTGGCAATTTTGACCCTCTTGGTATAGCCTGACAGTGAGGGCACTGTCAAGTTTAAGTTTGGGGGTGTGCTCGGTTAGCTTTCTTCCTTCGCATTCATTTGTATACTTTGCATTTGCATACCTTATTAAAAACCCACAAAAATCGAAAAATTTCCAAAAATTATAAAAACTTTTTGTCAAGTTAGATTGTGGAAGAACTCTGATTCAACATTCGACGGTTTTTGTTTGAAAAGATAGGAATAACTAAATCCTATGTTTGGATTTTGAAAACCTGAAAGATAACTCTCCTTTGAAGTTAACTATAGCTGATATACGTCTTTACATTACACTACACGTGTTGTGAGTCTTGGAAATTAGATGACAAGTCTTTTATGTTTAAAAAAACTTTTAAATAGATAAATGATTTTCTAAGGATCAAATAGGTTTGTTCTGAAATAAGTAATATATCAAGAATAGTTTATGAAGTAAGTGAATATGAAGGAATGTTATTGATGCCTTAATTGGAACTAAGTCTGAAAAATAACCCATCTGAAACTTGATTGGAATGATTACACACCGAACCCACTAAACATGTCTTTTGTCCAAAAAAAAATAATTGAACTACCGGTTATATCTCCGTTCGTATTGAATCATCATGTTTTTCACGCCAAACTGTCTTTTGTTTTTGGACCTAGGTAACTTGAGTAATTAAGTCCGCTGGGGTGTTTCTACACCTAATGCCCTAAAACCAACTGGTTTGGGTGCATTGGCCCAAAGCTCGCTAAGAAGCCTAGAAAGTCCAATTTAAAACAAAGTCAAGCAAGTGTTCTCTCCGAGTTAAAATTCCTAACGGTTCTTTGTGTGAGAATAATCTTGATAAAAGACAGGATTTTATAAAAAAAAAATTTTAACGGAGATATGAAGGTTTTATTCTATGATAAAGACTATTGCACGTTCACAGAGGTGTGTATGAAATGAAAACAAGAAAAAGGTGGAGTGAAGAATAAAACCTAGTTTCCTGTTAGGGAAGATAGAAATTCTGAAGTTGAAACTTTACTGGAAAACGAAACTTGAAAAATACTTAACTCTTTATAAAACTTATGTGATCCTTTTAAAATTGTTATCTGGGCTTTATTGTGTGACATAATGACTTTATTCGACCTTTCTGGAACTTAACGGCACTATTTGCACTACACGTAAAGACATATAAAACCTGTAGTTAAATAAGAAGCGAGGTGTGAAAAATAAAGGTTCGATGGTCTAGACTTAGGATTATAGAATTGTTATTTTCTAAAAAACTTTAGGGTTTGAATCATAGTCATTTTACAAACTAGCTTGACGGGATTTTGTGGGTGTAATCCACTGAAAACCCTCAGGAGACAACACTCCTCCTACTAGGGACACCTAGAGGTTTAACGGCTTGTTGCACGCGCTCAGTGCAATCGCATTCCCTTCAAAAGTGCGGTTATCATTTTATTTTTGTGAATAATTGGTTTTGCTCGGGACAAGCAAAAGTTAAGTTTGGGGGTATTTGTTCATATCAGAATATTGCATTTTATACCGCCCATTCTTACGCTCGTGTGTTTATAGGTAGGTGCTTTTAATCCGTGTTTGTTACATGATTACAGAATACAGGTTTCCAGTACAAATATTGCAAATCAGGATAAAATCTCCACAGTTACGCCAAATGCAGAACATCTGTCGACAGCAGATAAAAGCCGGGTTCCGGTCATCCATATCCGTCTAGTGCCGAGTACCGGTTCCCGATACAAGACATGTGACAGTAGTCATTCGTGTCTGGGACAAGCACAGAGCACGAGGGGGCTGCACAAGAATCAATGGGTGAGCGGAGCTCGAGGGAGATAAAGTCAAAAGTAAACAAAGATAATGCAATCTTGGACTTGGAAATCTGGAGATGTTCTGAAGACTTTTGCGCATTTTAAAGTTGGCAAACACGAGGAAACAGAAAACCAGGGCAGGCCACAAAAGTTGACAACCTGAATCCACTGTACGGCCGCGCATGCGCGGCCAATAGGGGGTATTGGCCGCGCATGCGCGGCTAGATGGGGCCCTCTCACTGCCGAATTTCAGGGGTATTTTGGGGACTTCATTTCTTGTCTGGTGGATGCCCTAGAATTCCATTCTCCAGCCTATAAATACAGCAGATCTGAGCCAAACCAAGGGAGCTTTTCTTTAGCCTCTTTTTTGTAGTTTTGTTCTTCTTTCTTCTTCTTCTTCATTCTTCCTCCATGAAATTGTAGTGAGAGCTTTTGAGTGGATGTTAATGAAGATGAGGGTTTTTTATCTTTCTTGTTAGTTTGCTCCCCCTTGAGATTTTTGCTTTCTCTTGCTCATTCAACCTCTTCATTGAGCTTGAATGGTTAAGGGTTAGTTATTGATCTCAAGGGTCGTATTTTCTCACGGGACTAGCACTTCATTTCACATGCGTTCTCTACCCTTCCCTTGATCTTGCAACCTCTTCATTGAGCTTGTAAGTTTAAGGGTTGGCTATTGATCACATGCTTGTCTTGAGTCCTAGTTTCGTATTCTTTTTATCGCTTTTTATTACTTGCTTTTATTACCTTGTCTTTAATTACTTGCATTTTATTCCATGTACTTTAATTACTTGTATCTTTTCTTTTCTTTGTTCTTTTCTTTTTGTTCTCTTTTGTTCATTTTTGTGAATGTTGTAATTATTATTGTTAAGAAGAAATACGGTATTATAAGTTAACATTTCTTTGCCAATTCCTTTTCCCGTTATTTTCTATTTGAACTTCGCCCAAACCATATGCAAGCGCTCCGTTAGGCACCCTACCCTGACAAAGTAACGGTGATTCCTAACCGCGACCGGTTGCGTTCGGTTTGGCCGGAGGCGAAAGCAAGAGACAAGAACGGAAGGACAAGGGTAAATAGGCCGGATTCCACGAATACCGCGCTTAAATCCCCTAATCCACGTTGTTTCCAATTGCTTAGCTTCAATTGGTCAAGACTCGGCTCAAAGGTTTTGAGTACGGATTTCTTTAGCTTATAATCTCGTATCTTTTCTTAACAACTTTATACTTGCAAATAAACACATAGGTTAGATCAAACAACATACAGATTCTTTATTGACTCGTCTAAAACAAGAAAGGTAAGATACCACCATCTCCCTATGGACCGACCCGTGCTCAACCGGTTAGCTGCAAAGCGACACCGTCCTGATCGCGGTTACACTTAAATTCTTTGAACATCCGACACGCCAAAAGCGTGCGATCAGGTCACATCAATGAAACACGATTGACGAAGTTACATAGAGAGGGATATTTGAATCCATTCGAATACCAGTCTTATGCTACTTGTGAATCTTGTCTTATAGGAAAGATGACAAAGACTCCGTTTACTGGACACAGGGTGAGAGCGAGCGAGCTCTCGGGACTCATACACAGTGATGTGTGTGGTCCAATGTCTACACATGCGCGAGGTGGTTATTCCTATTTCATTACTTTTACGGATGATTTCTCTAGGTATGGACATGTCTTCTTGATGAAGCATAAATCCGAGGCCTTTGAGAAATTCCGGGAATATAAGAATGAAGTGGAAAAACAAACAGACAAATGTATCAAGACACTTAGATCTGATCGAGGTGGTGAATACTTAAGTGCCGAGATCCTGGGATACTTAAAAGAGAATGGAATTCTCTCTCAGCTTACTCCTCCATCTCAGCATACTCCTCCATACACACCACAACACAACGGTGTATCGGAAAGGCGGAATCGAACACCATTGGATATGGTTCATTCCATGATGAGTAAGGCTGAGTTACCGCGATCCTTCTGGGGTTATACACTAGAATCAGCTGCATATCTTTTGAGCAAGGTTCTAACCAAGACTGTGCCTACCACACCATATCAGATGTGGAGTGGGAAGAAACCCTGTCTTAAGTACCTTAAGACATGGGGATGTCCAGCTTTTGTAAAAAAGCAGCACGCTTAGTACTGTGTAAGTTTATGGGATACCCTAACAACTCCAAGGGGGTATCTTTTCTATTACACAGAGGAACAAAAGGTTTTTGTTTCTCAGCATCCCCACTTCTTGGAAGCTGAATTTTTAGAAAATCTGAAAAGTGGGAGCGTAGTAGAACTGGAAGAAATTCCAGAATCACAAGCTATTACTGAAAGCTTGGTAGAACCAGAAGTTTCAGAAGAACCGGACATCCCAGCACCACTCCGCAGGAGTAGTAGGCAGCCTCATCCGCCCGAGAGATATTACGATTTTCTCATAGACAGGGATCGAGAGGATTGCATCATTAACAATGATAAGCCTACTAGCTTCCAGCAAGCCATTCAGAACAGTGACTCGGTAAAATGGCTGGATGCAATGCGGACCGAGATGGAGTCCATGTACACTAACAAAGTATGGACTTTGGACATTGCTCCAGAAGAGGTAAAACACGTAGGATGCAAATGGATCTTCAGAAAGAAGATTGGTGTAGATGGGCAGGTTGAAACCTATAAAGCTAGACTTGTTGCAAAGGGTTTTCGTCAAAGACCTGGTTTGGACTATGACGAAACCTTTTCTCCAGTGGGTATGCTCAAATCCATTCGGATCCTTCTTGCCATTGCTGCCTTCCACGATTATGTGATCTGGAAGATAGACGTAAAAACGGCTCTTCTAAATGGAAATTTAGAAGAGTGCGTCTATATGGATCAGCCGGAGGGTTTCATTCAGAGTGGGAGCAGCGGTAAAGTGTGCAAGTTGCTTATGTCCATTTATGGACTAAAGCAGGCGTCGCGGAGTTGGAACATCTTCTTTGATGACACTGTCAAAGAATTAGACTTTATCAAAAATCCAGATGAACCATGCATTTATAGTAAGATTGTAGGGAGAACTGTGGTATTCCTCGTCTTGTACGTGGATGACATTCTCTTAATAGGAAATGACATTCTTATGCTACAGTCAGTCAAAGGATTCTTATCACAGAGGTTCTCTATGAAGGACCTAGGTGATGCCTCCTACATTCTGGGGATCCAAATCTATCATGATAGATCTAAGAGGATGTTGGGACTTTCACAGTCCAGGTACATCGACACCATACTGAAAAGATTCAGTATGGAAGATTCAAAGAGCGGTAATCTACCGGCTTGTCACGGAATCACCCTCTCCAAAATGATGTCTCCTAAGACTGATTTGGAAAGGGCTCGCATGTCATCTATACCATACGCATCTACGGTAGGCTATATAATGTATGCGATGTTGTGTACCAGACCAGATGTATCATACGCATTGAGCGTTGTAAGCCGGTATCAGTCAAACCCAGGGGAGAAACACTGGATAGTAGTAAAGAACATTCTCAAGTACTTGAGAAGGACAAAAGAGATGTTCTTGGTGTATAGCGGAAAAGACCTCCAGATCGAGATCTTTGCTGACTCCAGCTTCCAGAGTGACAAGGATGACTCCAAGTCCATGTCGGGTTATGTCTTTACCCTCAATGGAGGGGCGGTCTGTTTGAAGCGCTCCAAACAGGAAACCGTTGCTGACTCGATGATGGAAGCGGAGTACATAGCTGCTTGCGATGCCGCAAAAGAAGCTGTCTGGATGAAGAAGTTCCTTATATAACTTCAGGTGGTTCCAACCATAGTTGATCCAATACCGCTGTATTGCAACAACAACGGCACTATAGCTTTAGCAAAGTAACCCTGGTCCCATCAGAAGTCCAGGAACATTTTGATGCGATACCACCTGATCAGGGAGATCGTAGATCGCTGGGAGATCGAGGTGAGGAGAGTAGATTCGGAGAATAACACTGCAGATCCACTCACGAAGGCCATCTCTCAGACACAATTCGATAGGCTGATCGAGATGATAGGTCTTCAATACGCCAGTACATAGCCCTAGTGAAGTGGGAGATTGTTAGTGTATATGCCCTAGAGGCTATTATTGTATCATTCTAGCTTGTATATTACTTAATGGATGCTTGGGATATTCACAGTTGTATTGACAGTCTTGCTCAAAATGGTAGTATGCTACTTGGTTTGTTTCTACTTCAATATGTGCATGTGTTTCTTTTAGCATATTGCTTATTCATATTAGTGGAGCCCTTAGGATCTTTGCTTGATTACTAGCGTTGTGATGGCAGGCACACTAGTGGAGGCTGGGTAATCTACAAGCACATCCTTATACAGGTCCCTAGTCATAGGATTATCGAGACGGGGCATCGATATTCCGGAGTAGACTAGTGTTTATGCTTCTCATCCCAGCAGGGGAGATGGTCTGTCCCGCAGCCATTAGTACGTCGTACTAGAGATAGTATCCAGGTGCTCATTAGGGTACCAGTACACCGGACAGGACTCATCGGGAACTGCTGGTTGGTACTATACCTATCGTCAGATAGCAGTTCCCAGGTGACATGAGTACAGCTTAGTCCGTCGACTTGACACCGCTACTTCGCCTCGAGTGTGTTCCCACTGTACTTTGATTACTACCCTACCACGGCTCAATGGAGTCGTGCAAACAGGTAGTAATTGGGTAGAGTCCCGAAACACTTGGAGGCAGTGGCGGTTAAACAGGATTCGTCTCTCTCGGTATTAGGGGTTGATATCGTGCTGTGTCTGGAGAGCCGTTACACAAAGTCCCTGGCCAGGGCAAGCGAGATTCACTGGTAGGTTTTACAGTAGTTTCTCAAGGTGTTTTGGACTACGCTCCGACATGACTTATACCGCTATTAGGGGTCTGACGTTTACCGCCCCTAGGCCCGATATGCAATACTCTTAGACGAACAGACAGGACTGTACGAAGATTGTCATATTCAAGCTCAGTAGGAGTTCGGATGGGTTTTCCTCATCGGCCTTCTTATCGACATCTACCTGGGGACCGTTACGTACAGCTAGTACCGCTTGCGGCCTGTGGTTAATCCCACTGCCAGCGTAGTGTCGAGTCTTTAGAGTCCCACACAGAGTGTTTCCCTTCATTGGGCAAAAGGTGTGGAGGCCGTATGGTTTTATGGTAGGGCTATGACCACTTACGTGCACTTGTGCGCGTATGATGTTCGGGCGGATAATACTAGTGGGCTTTGGTTTAAGCCAGATCCTAGTATTACATTGATGGATTAGTTTTGTCTCTTAGTATTCATATTCTTCGGAATGCGGATGCGGGTGTGTATGCACGGTTGTGAGGAGCAAAGAAGGAGATGCCTCATTAGGGTTTTGACCATTGACTTGATTAAAACCATTATGAGGTGGAGGATTATGTTTACTAATCTTTTATTAACAATAATTGTGTCATGGCTAATTGGGTTTGACCATTTGACCTTGTTGACTTTTGTTGACTTAGATATTTTTGTTAAGCACTAGATATTTTGGCTTAGCATTTATTGTGACATGATAATGGTCAAATAAATTTAGCCATCTCAATTATCATGATAAAAGATTAGTTTTCTTTTAGAAAAGGAATCATTATCTCATTTGCTTTCTCTCTCTTCATGAGAGCTTCCATGTTTTCTCTCCTTCTTCTTCCTCACTAGAAATTGCTAATGGTCTCATGTGTTGAGGAAATTAGGTTTTAAATAGACAAACAAATCCATCTTCTAACTCTGCATCACCTAGGACATCAAGCTTAGCAAACTTGTTGCCCTAGTTACCTCGATTTGGAGGTGGAGCTCGGACAATAGACTCTCGGGTGGATCGTCTTCGACTCAAGGAGGTCGTGGAGGTGACTACAATCCGGATCGATCCTCGGAGCCCACATAGACAAGGAGGACAGTGGAGAAGACCCGAAGGACCGGTATCATGAGGTATAATCTTCTAGCAGAGTAGATAGAACCTTTTTGTTAGTTTGTTAGAAATGGTTTAGCAAAGATCCTCAAGCATAGTCTATGTTACTAAGTAAGAAAATTTTGATTTTTACCTATTTCGCCTCTCCGTAAACTACCGGGTGTGTAACATGGACTTACAAATCATAAGTACGTCAGCGGCACTAGCTGTACGTAACGGCTACCTAAGATTGAACGAAAGGATGGCCGATAAGAAAACCCATCCGTACTCTTACTGAGACTGCCTGTGACAATCTCCATACAGTTCGGTCTGTTTGGTTAAGATTATCGCATACCGGGTCTAGGGGGTGGTTAAAATCAGACCCCTAATAACGCGATATTTCGTGTCAGTGTGAAACCTATCACCCACTGAGAAACAACTGATCCAAATCAGTAAATCTCGCCCACCTTGGCCATGAATTTCCAGTGATGGCCACCCGTGCACAGCGCGACAGCTACCCCTAATACCGGGAGAGATAAATCCATGACGATCCGCTCACTATCTTCACGTGGCTCGGGTTTATTCCTATCTATAACCTGTTTGCACGACTCCTTTAAGCCATGGTAGGATTGTAATCAAAGCACGGTAGGAACTCACATGAGACAAATGACGATCACAGGTCGAAAGACTAACCTATACTCATGTCACCTAAGAACTGCTGTCTGAAATAGGTATAATACCATATAGCATGTTCCCGGCAAGCCCTTCCAGTGAAACTCATAACCCAATGAGCACCTATATACTATCTTTGGTGACTAATTGACACCAATGACTGTGAGACCGGCACCGCCCCTCGTTGGGGTCATGAAACATATACACTAGTCTACTCTGAAATATCGATGCCCATTCTCAATATTCCTATAGCTAGGGACATTTAAGGATTTGCTTATAGACTACCCAGTTCTCATAAGTGTGATCGTCATAATAACCCTGGTAGTCAAGCAAGAATCCTATGGGCTTTAACAACATGTAATAATGATCTGTAATACCACATTATACATGTACATGATAATAAAGATAAACCAGATAGCATATTATCATCTCTAGTAAGAATGTTCTACCCATATAGGTCCTCCCTTAATCACCATAATCACCTGCCTGCGATTACAATAATTGCCTTAAGGGCACTATAGCCAACACTTGATACTGAATAGGTCGAATGAGCTTTTTGACATACGGGCTCGTTTCTACATTCCCCCTGGCTACACACTCCGTCTGGCCAGGGAGGGCGAACGGGCATACCAAGTTTAGGGTAATGAGATTTCCCAGTACTTGGAAACGTTCCGAGTAGGGATGCGTCTGCCCTTTTCGCCCGAGATTTGTGCAGTCCTTCATTGTTTTCAACTTGCCTCGGTCCAGCTAGCACCGAATTCATAGAGAATTCTCCTCGGATTCCTGGTCCGGCTTAAAATTTATCGGGTCCCCTTTTATCTAGGGCTTCTCTTGTCCTTCCTTTTCTATAAGAACCATCCAGGTACCCGTAAGGATAAGCCGAGTTGGGTTTACTTTTCTTTCAAGAAGCATAAGGGTAGGATGGTCGGTTAGGGGTTGTGGTTGTCCCTTCTTACATCCATGAGTGGAAGGAGAATTTCATCTTCGTCGGTACTCCAAAGGGAAAGGAGTGGTCGGTGCTCACCGAGTGGCATAGGGTAGACTGCCCGAAAGCCAAGTTGTTGAATGCCCCGGAGGCGGGGATCGTGTCCCGATGGGAGCCAATCCAGTGCGCCGATGCCTTTCTTTCCGAGCAAGCCCTGAGCTGGACAGGACTCAGTCCCGGGCACTTCATAGGTAAGTTAGATCTTAGCCGATCAATTTAGACTTGGTATGTTTTGTTGCTTCTGTTGCTAACCCTTTCTTTTGTTTCTCTTCGTAGAGCCCATGAAATGGTCAAAGATAATGGCTTCCCTAACCGCCAAGGTACAGGAAAGGAAAGGTGGCGGCGGCGGCTCGTCCAAGCCCGCATCGAGCGGGAAGCTCTTCCAAATACCCCCCCCCCCCCCCCGCAAAGACGGCCGTCCCTCTGCCTTCCTTAAGGAGTGCGGGAGTGGAGGGCAGAAACAAGCCCAGGAATAGGTTCCTTGGGCAAGGCCGGAAGCGCCTTCCTCCACCGAGTCTCCAGCCAAGAGACTCAAGAAGGTGGTTCCCCAGCCGCCTCTGGCCGAGATATGCTGGATATAGTACTCTTAAGGCAATTATTGTAATTGCAGGTACGCGATTATGATAATTGAGGCAAGACCTATACAGGTAGAACAATTTTACTCTAAATTATAGTGTGTTATCTGGTTTGTCTTTATCATTTATGTGTACACGTTTTACTTGTTATTACGTGTCGCTAATACATAATGATGAAGCCTGTAGGATTCTTGCTTGACTACCAGTATTATGGTGCCGATCATATACGTGAGAGATGGGTAGTCTATAAGAAAATTCTTAAATGTCCCTAGTCGTGGTGTTTCGAGACTGGACATCGATATTCCGAAGTAGACTAGTGTATACATTTCGAGAACCTGACGAGGGGTGGTGGTCGGTCTCATAAGCCATTGGTGTTATGTCACCTAAGATAGTATACAGGTGCTCACTTGAGGTGAGTACACTGAACGGACTCGCCGAGAACTTCTAAATGGTATTATATCTATCGTCAAATGGACGTTCTCGAGTGGCATTAGTATAAGTTATTCTTTTGACCTGAGATCGTCATTTGTCTCGTGTGAGTTCCTACTGTACTTTGATTATTACCTTACCATGGCTCATAGGAGTCATGCAAATAGCTTTTAGTTGGGTACAGCCCCGAGCTACATGGAGGTAGTAAGCGATTGTCGGGGATTCGTCTCTCCTAATATTAGGAGTCAATGTTGTACTATGATCGGTTATCTATTACCCTAAATCCGTGGCCACGGTAGATGAGATTTACGGATATGAGTTAAGTATTTTCTTGGTTGGTGATGAGCTTGACTCCGACACGACTTATTGGGTTACTAGGGGTCTGACGTTTCCACCACCTAGACCCGGTATGCGATACTCTCAAACGAAGAGACCGGACTGTATGGAGATTATCACATTCAGGGTCAGTAGGGTTCGGAAAGACTTGATTGTCGACCTCCCTTTCAACAGATACCTAGATAGCCGTTACGTACAGCTGGTGCCACTGGCATGCTTGTGGTTTTTGGATTTATCCAGTAAATCACTGCCAGCGCATTGTCGAGTCTTTAGAGTCCCACACAGAGGGTTTTCCCGGTTCAGGCGATATGATGTAGATGATGTATGTTGGTGCATATAGGGTGTCCGATTAAATACGTGTACATGCAATACGGACTTTAATCGGACGGTTGATAATACTACCGGCTTAGGATTAACCCGGATTATTAAATTAGGTTTTGATTTAACAATTTATATATATTTTTAATATGTATATTCTAGTATTATTGTTCACTATTCATTTTCTCTCTCTTGGTTATTCATATTTTTTGTACGAATACGCGTATATGTATTTCGATATGTATACCGGGTTGTATTCCGTATTTATACGGAATTTGTTCTAGAAGATGAACACATCATTTCTTGATTTTTCTTTTATAGAAAATAAAAAATGAGGTGGAGGATGAGGTGATTTGTAGCATGGTAGAGAGGTATAGGTTGATTATTATATAGTATTTTCATTTGTGAATGTTATTCTTGGATGGTTGCAAAATGATGAGCCATTATTCTTTCTACACTTGTGTTTTTCTTCACTTGAAGACTTAGCCATTTTCCATGGCTCCTCCTTCTTCACCTCCTCCTCCTTCTTCTAGGTAGCTCACTTGAGCTTAGAAAAAAGAGAAAAGGATAGTGAGAATATTCATAGATCCCTATTCTCCATTCGTAGCGAGCTTGGAGCGTCGGTCGCTTCACTAGGTGAAGCCGGAGCTTGGATCGGTTTCCCTCAGGTGGATCTTCTCCAGCAAAGAAGGTCGCCACTCAAGCATGATCCGAACAGCATAAACAGAGCTTGGAGGGGTCTTCCATGATTGGGTGGACACACGTCGAAGGTAGTATTTCATATCTTTGCATGCTTGGTTTGCTAGTTTAGGCGTTTGGATCTATTCTAGGTTCGGGGTTCCTTCGTGTTTTCTTAAAAATTTTGTTCGCCATTCGCGCCTTCGCTGTACCGCGGGCACTAGGGAACCTACATGATACACGTGTAGGAGGGTAACTTCTGCCTTGAAGTGCCGTTGGGGCTATCTATGGCCGACAGCTTGCTGGCGGATATAGATAAAGCGGCGGAGGCCAAAATACCTCGGGGCACTATGAAAGCCCAGGTCGTTGCAATAGCCCAAGAGGCCATCTGGGTTGGTAATTCTTCCGTAAATTTTCCAAGTAATTTTTCCTCTATTTAGTCCCTGGCGAATGTTGTTCGCTTTCCTTCAACACTGCGCCCTCCTGGCTGCCATGGAGGTCGAGGAAGTCGCTCCGGCAATAAAAAAAAGGCCGGGGAGATATCTTCTCAAGAGCAAGAACTCCTTGCTGGGATGAAGGTGGCCGAGGATAACGCCATCTCCCTCAAGTCGCGACTGGTCTCGGAGGGAATGAAGGCCATGAGGCTAAAGGAGTCCCACCGGACCCTGACTGAATCCAACTGGGCCCTCCAGGCCAAGGTTGGCGAAGTCAACTAGCTATTTAATGCCATGAGGAAGTAAAGGGACTCGTTAAAGGGGATGCTTAGGCGGCCAACGAGGGGGAAAAAAGGGCCGAGGAGAAGGTGGAGAAAACTGTGGATGACTACAAGATGTCCGACCAATTCTATGTCGACCTTGCTGACTTCGCGGCCGTTGGGTGGTATAACGCCCTCGACTCCATTAAAGAGATGGTGCCCGGGTTCGATGACCGGGAACTCCATGCGAGGTACCCTCTCCTGGAGGAAGAGCCAAAGGGCGGAAGTGCCGAGTAGGCGGGCGGAGACACCGAGAAGGAGGGCAGCGAAGTGACCTTGGCCGGGAAGATGAATTAAAACCGCCGCTCTTCCTGCTCCCTTTCTTTTCCTTTGTAAGCCTTCGGGGTAATTTTGTAGTGATTTTGTAAAGTTGAGGAGCTCATAATACTTTGTAGATAATTTTGAATTTAATGAAGTATTTTTGCTCTTCTGCAATATGTCTGATGGGAAAGTTCCATTTTTATTTTTATTTTCCCAAGTGTGGATAGACCGGTGTCCCACCCTCTCCCAGGAGACGAGGTAACGTGAGTCGAGTGAACACTATGTTTATTCTTCTAAATGTAGATAGACCGGTGTAACGTCTTAAAAATTGTTTAGAGTTAATTATAATTTAATTAGTGATATAATATGCGTTTCCGATAAAACTTAGTTAATAACTATTTTCTCTCTCTCTCTCTCACACACACACACATATGTCTATTTATTTATTTACTTATTTATCTATTTATTTATCAAATTATTTTAAATATTCATACACACACACACATATATATACACACTAATCTAGTGTTAACAACATATTAGTTTAGGTTAAAATATGTTTATACAACCATGACATTTAAAACACAAATTATAATTGTTTAAAAATATTTTACATAATTGGATGGTTCTAGAAAAATGGAGAAAAGGAAAATAATAATGAAAATGAGAAATATGAGTATAGTGCAATAAATGAAGGTTAAAGTGTGCCATGGTTAGAAATTTTCATTTCTCTCTAGATCTTTCTTTCTCGAATTCTTTCTTTTTCTTTCTTCTTCAACTCCTCCCTCACTTAAACCTCTCTTTACCTCCTAAATTCCCACACAAATCACTAAAAAATCCTTCACAAATCAATTCAAAAATCCAAAATTTATAAGTCTTTTTAAGAGTTCTTTTGAAGCAAGTCTTTATCAAGAGGCAACCTCTTCAAGTTAGGGACTCCTTCTATTCATTTTGAGGTATGAGCCAAGTTTAGACATGTTTTACTAATCCTTTGGTTTAAGCATTCATAATTTAGATTGAAGGTTGTGTTTTAAGTAAATTTAAAGTTTCAAGTGAGGTTTGAGCTAAGCTTGGGGTTTGTGATGACTTGTAGATTAATCACAACCTAAAATAAGTTAGTTAAGAGTACTTTAGTGCCTTATACCCTTGTTTAACTACCAAACTTTCACTAAACCACCTTAATGTTTCTAATTAATGTTAAAACTAGTTTTAGTTAGAGATTAAGGTTCCAATTAGAATCTTCTATTAAACCAGAGACTTCTGAGAAAAGTTGCAATTACTGGGAGCTAGTTATAAGACCACGAATACACCCTCAAAACCCGAGCCCCCATCTCCAACTTTTGGCTGCCAATTTATCCTTATTGGCCACAAATTGCTGCCCCTTCAGGGAGTTTGGTCTTAGGTTTTTGTTGGGAGGTCTCTGGAACTCCAATTAGGCCTTTGGAATGTGCAACTTTTTCTAATTGTACCTATATAAAAATCTGTGACCGTTTACCTTATTTTAGGCGTTATATTAACGTACGATATGGACATTACGATTCTTGTTTTAGTGATTCTTGTGATTAACAGCCTTTAGGGGTAGTCTTAGATGTTGTTGCATGCGTTTAACACGCTAAGTTCACATGCGTCAACTCGTGAGAGTTAGTTAGTTTGTGTAGTGTATGTTTGCGTGTCATATCAGATTTATAGCCTCATGTGCAAAGTTTTGTAAGATTCTAGGATCAGTTGCAGAGATTTTGGACGCGGCTAGGAAAGGAAAGGATGTGGTCAGATTCGAGTAGCCGAGGCCATTCCGGTGAGTAGATTTAACATCTATGGGGGAATCGTTCAGATGACGTAAAGCGCCCGATATTTAGAACTAAGTTACAAAACTTCATATACATATACCTATGTACATTTCCATATTGCATATGCATTATCATAAGCATTGATATCTCCACACTAGAACACTTGCACCATTACCAATGGTTCATATCTCACGTGCACTAACCTATATTTACACACACACGCCATTGGTATTTGCTATGTCACGTACACTATAGAACCCGCATGATAACTTGCATTTGCATTTCATCTTATTGATAGATGGATCTTTGGGCTATTCATCTAGCTTGCATCATATTAACACCATGTACATTTTCTATCATCGCAATATTCACATATTATGATGTTTTGTAAGATTTCTGTTTTCATGAGATTTCTCGATTTGATAAACCGCATGTACATTTTGAAAATTTATGATTGTTTTAAAAACACGGTTTCTTTTGATATGATGTGTGGCATCCACCATGAGTTTTCTCGGTTCTGAGTTATGTGTATACCCTATTCGAGGAGAGAAGAGGCACCATCTGTGGGTACATGGTAGACCCGGTACGGTACCCCGGGGCAAGAAGATCGTATAGAGAGACGTTGAGCCTGGCAGGGGAACAATACCTACCGGTGATTGTTAGGCTCGGCAGATATCCAGAGGATACTGACCGCAGTCGTGTGATCAGATGGATTTGAGGGCCGATCTGAGAGACGACGCCCAAGATATTAAGATTTTTGAGTGTCGATGCTTGACATATGATTTATATTGTTTTTATTGATGATACTTTTGGTTCTACCATATTGAAATTAATTAAGACATACTCAGTTTCTTATAGCTGCTATACCCCGGATTTTCATACCTTGCTAACTTATTCATGTTGAATTTATACTAGTACATCGCATCATAAATTCATACTTAGGATCTTTCGCTGTTATGTACATACATGCGATTGCCTCTTATGATGTTACTTACTACTCACGAGCTGGCAATTCACCCCCGTTGTGCCACAGTGTCCCGCAGGGCCGATCCGTCAGTGTCGTCGCGGCGGGGGCATACTGAAAGTGTGTCTTAGCACCACCACTAGGTTAATACCATCATAAAGTATGCAATTTTCAAATTTATGGGGTGCTAAGCTATACTAACCTAGAATCTTAACTAGAGTATTAAGGTTTAAGCAGAATAAAGCAAGTTTTACTCTAAGTGATTGAGACTACAACCTTTGTAGACCAAGTTCTTCTCTTCTAAAGCTCCGAATAGTAGTCCCTACGACTCCTCTTGGCTCCACTTGAACAAAGGATCGAGCTTACTTCGCGATCTTCGAGGCCGAAAATGATCAACCTTGAAGTTTCTCTAAATCAAGCTACCTCTTAACTAATCGAGTATTAGTGAAGGAAACAACCTAAACTAAATAGCTAATCTAGTGTAAGTTGATGAAGTAGGTGTTTTAGCTCACTTAGAATTCTCATAAGCCCTAGGGTTCACAACTCATGTGAGGGTTAGGACTTGGAGGAAGAAGAAGATGAAGAAGAAAAATGGAGAGAGCAAGCAAATGAGCTTGGGTTGCAAGCAAGTGAAAAATGGCTCGTATTATCATCTCACTTATTGAAGCATGGATTAAAAACCAATACTTTAACCCAACCATACTTCAATAGTGACGCCAAATGAATAAATAAATGTAAAAGCCATGCTTCACCTATTCCTCAAATATATCCCCATTTTCCACCTCATTTTTCTATTTTCTCAAAATAGAAAAACCATATATATATATATATCACACACATATATATAAATATATATTAAGAGAAGATTATAATTAGTAATCATTAATATTAGTTAATATATAAATATATCAAATATAAATATGTATCAAATTATTAAATCAACACTTGATTTAATAATCCGGTTATATCATATATAACCGACTAATATCATTTATCTATAAATCATATTATCAAATCAACACTTGATTCAATAATCCGTTTATATCACATATAACCTAACCGATATCAAATATCGCCAGATTAGAATACGGTATCACATACTCGTATTTAATCAGGCTCCTGCACATATCAGCATATGTGCCCTACTTCGTTTCGCTTGAACTATGAAACCTCTGTGTGGGACTCTAAAGACTCGTCAATACGCCAACAGTAGGTAATGATCACATCGGTTACCTACAAGCCGTCAGCGGTACTAGCTGGACGTAACGGTTATCCAGGTATTGAGCGAATAGAAGATCAACAAGCAAGCTTGTCCAAACTCCCATGAAGCCTATAAGCAACACTTACCGTACAGTCCGGTCTCTTCGTCTGATATATCGCATATCGAGTCTAGGGGTGGAATCGTCAGACCCCAGTAACTTGATAAGTCATGCCGATGTATGGCTCATAACGATTCGAGAAACAACTGATAATACTTACCAGTAAATCTCATCAGCCCTGGCCAGGGACTTGCTGTTATAGCCAATCGAGCATAGCGCAACATCACCTTCCTATACCAGGAAAGATAAAACCCCTCCTATCGCTCACTGCCTCCATGTGACTCGAGACTGTACCCAAAATCCACCTGTTCGCACGACTCATTTGAGCCGTGGTAGGGAGGAAATCAAAGCACAGTAGGAACCACACAAGACACTATGATGATCTCGGGTCAATAGACTAATCTGTACCAGTGTCACCATAAAACTGCTATCTGATGATAACCTGTACCAGTGTCACCATAGAACTGCTATCTGATGATAGGTATGGTACCATCTAAGAGTTCTCGGCGAGTCCTGTTCGGTGTACGCATTCTCTAATGAGCA
This sequence comes from Agapanthus africanus, assembly GCA_030015575.1. Classification (NCBI taxonomy): domain Eukaryota; kingdom Viridiplantae; phylum Streptophyta; class Magnoliopsida; order Asparagales; family Amaryllidaceae; genus Agapanthus; species Agapanthus africanus. The sequence goes on from JASDDO010000031.1 coordinate 569,819,014, forward strand.
CATGTGTACAATCTTTGATGTCAAACACTAATGGTTATAGAATCAACCATTGTCCCTTACAGGGTAAAGAAACATACACACTAGTCTACTCTGGAATCTCGATGCCCTGTCTCGATAATCCCTCGACTAGGAACAGTTAAAGGATATGCTTGTGGACAACACAAGTTCTAGTAGTATGGTCCGCATCATAGTCCTGGTAGTCAAGAAAACATCCTAAGGGCTTTATCAGCATGTATCAGAGAGACAGTATAATAATACAAGTGTACATATTAAGATAAAGAGCGGCCGGAAAGCATACTATCATGTCGAGCAAGAAAGTCCTCTATATATATGTCCAAGCATCCACTATATCATACAATAATGGCCTCTAGGGCATACATATTCCTAACAATCTCCTACTTGTACTATGGCCAGTTGTTGTATCATCTCATACCCAACTTCCCAAAAAGTCTCTCAAACTGCGTCTGGAGGAGGGCCTTCGTGAGTGGATCCGCTGTGTTGTCCTTTGTGTCAACTCTCCTGACCTCGATCTCCCGGCGATCTACTATCTCCCGGATCAAGTGATACCTCCTAAGAATATGTCTGGATCGCTGATGGGACCGGGGTTCCTTGGCCAAAGCCATAGCTCCATTGTTATCACAATACAAAGGTATTGGATGCACAATGGATGGAACTACACCAAGTTCAGCAATGAACTTCTTCATCCAGACAGCCTCTTTGGCAGCGATGTATTCAGCCTCCATCATCGAGTCTACTACGGTATCTTGCTTGGAACTTTTCCAACATACCGCCCCTCCATTGAGGGTGAAGACAAAACCCGAGGCCGACTTATTGTCGTCCTTATCACTCTGGAAGTTCGAATCGGTAAAGGACTTCACCTGGAGTTCTCCATTACCATACACCAAGAACATTTCTTTAGTCCTTCTTAAGTACTTAAGAATGTTCTTCACAGCTGTCTAGTGCTTTTCACCAGGATCTGATTGATACCTACTCACTACACCTAGTGCGTAAGCTGCATCCAGTCTTGTACATAACATCACATACATGATAGGCCCAACTGCAGAAGCATAGGGTATCACTGTCATGCGAGCCCTCTCCAAATCGGTCTTAGGAGACATCTCTTTGGAGAGAGTGATTCCTGAACAAGCGGGTAAATTACCACTCTTACAATCTTCCATACTAAACCTCTTTAGTATGGTGTCTATGTACCTGGATTGGGAAAATCACAACATTCTCTTAGATCTATCTCTATAGATCTTTATCCCCAGGATGTAGGAGGCATCACCTAGATCTTTCATGGAGAACTTTTGTGATAAGAAGAGGTTGACCGAGTGTAGCATAGGATTATCATTTCCTATCAAGAGTATGTCATCCACGTACAATATAAGAAAGACAACCTTACTCTCTACTACCATTTTGTATACACATCGTTCATCTATGTTTTTGATGAAGTCAAACTCTTTGACCACTACATCAAAACAGATGTTGCAGCTCCGCGATGCCTGCTTTAATCCGTAGATTGATTTAAGCAGCTAGCACACATTTCTGCTGCTTCCACTGTCTACGAAGCCCTCTGGTTGTGTCATGTACACGCTCTCTTCTAAATCACCATTTAGAAAAGCAGTATTGACGTCCATCTGCCACATTTCGTAGTCATGGTATGCAGCAATGGCAAGTAGGATCCTGATGGACTTAAGCAGAGCTACTGGAGAAAATGTTTCATCATAGTCGATACCTAGTCGTTGACGAAAACCTTGTTCTACAAGTCTAGATTTGAATGTCTCTACTTTTCCATCTACACCAATTTTCTCCTTAAAGATCCATTTGTTCCTGATGGGTTTTACCCCTTCAGAAGCAACTTCCAAAGTCCATACTTTGTTGGTGTACATGGATTCCATCTCAGATCGCATAGCATCCAGCCATTTCACAGAGTCCCCACTTGTGATGGCCAACTCAAAACTAGTTAGGTCATCATCTTCCATGATGCAATCCTCGCTCCCACTGTCTATGAGAAAACCGTAGTATCTCTCAGGTGGATGAGAAACCCTACTTGATCTGCAGAGTGGCTAAGGATCGTCGGGGGCTATTGAATCCTCCGGTTCTACCAAATTGTCAGTTCTAGTTTGTGTAGCTGGAAATTCTTCCAGTTCTACCTCATTACCACTAATTTCTTTCACAAGAAATTCCTTTTCTAAAACGGTGGCATGTCAAGAAACAAACACCTTTTGTTCCTCGGTGTGGTAGAAGACATACTCTCGCGAATGTTTGGGATATCCTACAAACTTGCACGGAACTGACCTTGCCTCGAGTTTGTTCGGATTTTGTGTTTTAACGTAAGACGGACAACCCTATATCTTAATAAAATTAATACATGGTCTCTTCCCTTTCCATATCTCATATGGAGTGGTAGGTACGGATTTGGTTGGAACTATATTCAATAGGTATGCAGCTGTCTCAAGTGCATAATCCCAAAAGGAAATAGGTAACTCGGCAATACTCATCATAGAGCGCACCATATCTAATAGAGTACGATTCCTCTGCTCCAATACTCCATTGTGCTGTGATGTATATGGAGGAGTAAGCTGAAAGAGAATTCTATTCTCTTTTAAATAGTCTCGGAATTCCGTTCTCAAGTATTCTCCTCACCGATCAGATCGAAGGACTTTAATACTTTTACCCGTCTAGTTCTCTACTTCGTACTTATATTCCTTGAATTTCTCAAAAGCTCCAGATTTGTGTTTCATCAGGAACACATGTCCGAATCTTGAGGGACATCGGTGAATGTACTGAAGTACGAGGAACCATTCCTGGCATGCGTTGACATAGAACCGCATACATCACTATGTATCAGTCCCAAGAGTTCAGTAGCTCTTTCTCCATGTCCAATAAATGGAGTTTTGGTCATCTAGCCTTTGAGACATGACTCGCAAGTTTTATAAGATATAAATTCAAACGGATTCAAATATCTATCTTTATGCAACTTAGCTAGTCTGGTCGCATTGATATGACCTAGTCTACAATACCATAAGAAGGCTTCATTCACTTCTGAACTTTTCCTCTTGTGTGTGTTCTGTATGTTTAGAACTGTCGTTTGATTTATAACGTATATACCGTTATACAACGTACCAAATCCAATCAACTCTTGATTTAAGAAAATGTTCATAACATTTTTCTCTAATACAAAGTTATATCCTTTTTATCCAATAAAGAAATTGATATTATATTGCACATCATTTTTGGTACAAAATAACAATCGTTCAGAATCAATGTATTACCATTTGGTAATACAAAATGATATTCACCAACTGTTTTGGCTGCAACAATTGCACCATTCCCTACTATGAGAGAGTTATCACCCTTTCCCAATTCTCTATTTCTTCTTAACCCATGTAACAAATTAAAAATGTGGGATTCTGATCCGGTATCCAATACCCCGGACGTAGAGCATAGTGAGAAACAGTTCTCGGTAACGAACACACCCAAAGAAGATACATCATCATGTTCTTTATTCGTTCGGGTTGCGTGGGAATCCTGATATTCCCTTATTCCTTGCTCTATCTTATGACAGTCATAAGATAGAGCGGAACCAACGTTCCCCAGCTCAGTATAATAAACGGTTTCGGTTAATACATTCATATTATTATCTTGATTAAGGCGTATCATGGTCGCTACCTGGAGAGAGAGAGAGAGAGAGAGAGAGAGGAAAACACTTTAGCGTGCGCTCTTTGCAAGATTAGATTGGTTATTATCTTATCTAATCAGGATAACTCCAAATGTTTTTATCAAATCCTCCTTCAAACCCTAAAAGGTAAGATTAGCTGGAATTAATTACACCCTACAAGTTCGCTAATTGGTCGGTCAGGCAGGTATTAGTACTCCGAGGGAGTCTCCCCATACTTTCTCATAGAACTAATTAAATAATCTCGTTTCCGCAGGGGCATAACCCAATTAACACCTCTCTTAGACACCTTCTGGATCGGCTAATTGTAAAGTGAAAAACTCTCCCAGGAGTTACTCTTACTCGCAGTGGGTATCGGGATCCAACTATCTCATAGAAGATATGCATCTCATTGCAAATTTCAACACTTGAAATTCCCAATATTTGTTTTTACCCCTAGCGACTTATGACCTTGGCTATGGTCAACAAATCATAAGCGCTAGCCAAGTTCAACTTGTCATTTCATGATTGAATTAAACCCACCCATACGACCCTTAACAAGGTCAACAAAGCCATACGACTACCCTAATCCAATCGCAACATATGCTGCAGATAAGCACTAATCAGTTACCGTACACTACGCCTTGACGAAGGCCAACAAACACAGCATGAATACTAAAATAGTCCTTATCTGAAATGACGGAGGGTTACGACTGGTTTTGAAGAAAACCTTTATCGTAATGAACTTGATATCGTTGTAGAATCTAGTGATTAGAAAAGGAGCGGTTTAAGCTCCGCTTTTAAAATCGAGTAGTTTTCAAAACAACCCGAGTGGGTTGTAGCATTTGCTGGTTTTACTAAAGAGCTCACTCCCGGTGAAGAAATCTAGGCTCTTTCCTCATCAAATGAGATGCTGGATATTCATGAAGGAATACTACTATGCAAAGCAAGAACTAGAGCTACCTTTTTGAAAAATTTGATTCTACAACATTTTTAGGTTTCTTATCTTTTCATTAATCTCTTTAAAGACTTCCCATCATTTATGTTTCCTAAACATCACAGAAGAAACGAAAATAGAACGTACGCTTATGCCATCCGCATTCGCCACGGGGCCCCGTCACGTCATGTACCGTTAGCTTGCTTAACTAACGGCAGAGTGGAGGCAGGACTAGCGCGGGTGCAAAACATAAGCAATGTTTATAATATATATCATATATATATATATAGCATTCGTCTCACAAAGTTATATGATCACATCAGAGAACTCAAGCGGCACAAGTCAACATATGAAATATTGTATATTCTAGGAGGTCTGTGTTTTAAATTAAGCCAGTAATGAAAAACACGGATTCCACGGTCGTGATGACTAGCTGTTCAGTCGAAAATAGTGCACTTTTAACGTGACGATTTCCTTACTTTTCTTAATCATCTAAAGGTATTTGCTATACATATAACACATATTATAAGTTTATCTGCAAAATATCATTTACCATATATTATACATTATAATCAATATTATGAAGGAAATTGTATGTTTAATATTTTTACGCATAATATTTTGTATCTCACATTCTTCATTGAGATTTTGTGGAAGATTAGCTCAAGTCAGTTATCGGGAATCAGGAATATGCCGATAAAATACAAGAAAGTCGAAGAATCAAATACTGGCAGAAATTTAGAAGAGATAAGAAGATTCCAAATATCACATAAAGACCCAGAGATCAACAGAATAAGACCACAGAAGTTTGAAGCAACGAGCTCACCAATAGGCCGAGGAACCGCAGTCGAGTCAGGCCGAGTTGCCGCAGATCCGCGGCCGATTCAGGGACTTGGGGTTCGGGAGTTCTCTGAAATCTTCTTTGTAACAATCTAGCTTGTTGAGGACGCTTCTTTGTAACAACCTAGTTATCTGGAAGCTTCTTTGGAACAACCTAGCTTGTAAGGGAAGCTTGATTAGGGCTATAAAAAGGACCTAGGGCTACATTGAAAGGATTACACAATTTTATTCCGAAATTTTTCCCCAAATTCATTCATCAAATAAAATCAAGAAAAGAGCCAACAAATTCAACAAATCCAAGATCCAAGATCAAGAATCATTGATAAATTCATCGAGCGACGTCATTCAAGACTCCTTTATATGAAGCCGATCATTATCAACGAGCACACGATCTACGATAGGAACAAGGCTCACGGTGATCAAGCGACGTGAAGATCGACGAAAAAATTACCTCTTCAAGGGAGTGATTGTTCATATCATAATATTGCAGTTTATATTCCCTAATTCTTATTCGTTTTATAATTAAACAGGTGCTTTTGACGCATGTCTGCTGCATGTTACAGGATACAGGTTTCTGGAGCGAAAACAGTGAAAAAAGACACAAGACAACAGAAAAGGGACTTTTTACCAACAAATAGAAGGATCCTAGTCAAGCCGAGACTAATCACAGTTCACATAGGTACAAAGCAACGCAAGGTCCAAACATGTCAAAGTGAAACGGTTAAAAGACTAATAGAAATTTTCACTGAAGATCTGGAGAAGAATAAGAAGCCAAACAAAGAAATAGGATGAAGAAATAACAAGCCCAGACAAGTACAATGCAGCCCAGAAAAGATGGTGAGCCAAGCCCACCAAAGGGCCGCGGAACCGCGGCCCAAGCCAACCAATGCCGCGGTTCCGCGGCCCCTTACTGCCCGTGTCGGTGCATTTTTCCCGTGTCGGTGCATCGGTGCAGGGGTTGGGATTCTTCGTGGGCATATCTGTAATTGCACATGCGCGAGACTCTGAAACCCTAATTTTCCCTGTTTACTTATAAATTGTAATCACAGATCTGTAAAACTCATGCCTCTTTTCAATACACAAATTCAGATCTGTTCTGTATTATTTCTTGGAGGGAGCCATCAATAAAATTAGTAAGTTATTTTTAATTCTTTGTTTTAATTCTCTTTTAATTAGAATGTCTTTTAATCCCCTAATGAGCGAGTAATCTCCTCGCTTGTTAGGGTTAGCCTTAGGGAAAGGTTTGAGAGATGAGATTTCTCACCCCTTTCATGCCATTCACACCTAAGAATTAGAACTCCATGCATACACGCACAACCGCTCCCTACGGCCCCCTGCCCCTCGAGATAACGGTGACACCGTAGTATAAAGGCCCGGTTGCGCGTGTTTTCCATGGAGGTTAGGGTAATTATCGATAAAGTAAGGATACGAATCTAGAGAAAGAAACATCTTCTCGAAAGACTCTAATCCACTTTATTGATAATTACCGTAACATATAATTGATCAAAAATAAGGCATTGAAAGCGGTGAGGAAATCTTTAATCTCCAAACTTCCCCTAATCCTAACCCTAGCAAGACTTTAATTTAGATTAATTTAGTTTATTTTCAGATCTAGTCTTTTTAGATTTAATAAAATCAATCCAAACAACATTTGGAATCAACTCGTAAAAGCACATTAAGAAAATTACCCATCTCTGTGGATCGACCCGTATTCACCGGCTAGCTGCAAAGCAACGCCGTTTCTGATTACGGTAAACAAGTATTTTTGGACTAATCAGTGATCGAGAGCAATTCTTCTTGTAATCTCGGATTGAAGAAGTTGTAATTTGAAATTGAATAATAAAGGTGATAATTAGCTTCAATTTCGCTTTCTTTTAATTTCAGCATTATGAATTCTTTCTCTAATCTTTCTTCGATTTTCATGATGCGCGAGTAAATCTCCGCTTGACAGGATTCGTAGGATTAGGGTAGATCGATGGATGATAAAATTGTTGGAGATAGTGCCCTCAGAGTCAATTATTGGATCACAGGCACGTGATTGCAATGATTGAGAGAGGACCTATCCTGGTAGGACAGTCTTACTCGAGATGATAGTATGCTATCTGGTTTACCTTTATCATCGTGTACTGCTTTAGGTGACCTGACATGTCGCTATTACACGTTGATAGAGCCCCTAGGATTCTTGCTTGACTACCAGCAGTATGAGGGCGATCATATACATGAGAGCTGGCAGTCTATAAGCACATCCTTAAAAGGTCCCTAGTCGTGGGAGTTTCGAGACAGGGCATCGATACTCCAGAGTAGACTAGTGTATACAGTCGAAACCCCGACGAGGGGCGGTGGCCGGTCTCACAAGCCACTGGTGTCAGTTGGTTCACCTAAGATGTATACAGGTGCTCATTGGGTTATGAGTACACCGGACAGGACCCGCCGGGAACATGCCAGTTGGTCTTATACCTGACGTCAGATAGCAGTTCCCTGGTGACATGTGTACAGGTTAGTTCCTCGACATAGGGATCGTCATTTGTCTCGTGTGAGTTCCTACTGTACTTTGATTACTACCCTACCACGCTCAAAGGAGACGTGCAAACAGGTTTTAGTTGGGTACAGTCCCGAGCCACATGGAGGCAGTGAGCGGATCTTCAGGGGTTCGTCTCTCCCGGTATTGGGGGTGAGGTCGCGCTGTGTCTAGGAGAGCCATTACACGAAGCCCTCGGCCGAGGCAGGAGATTTACTGGTAGGTATTCCAGTAGTATCTCAGGGTGTTCTGGGCTACACTCCGACACGACTTGTACCGCTTTTGGGGGTCTGGCTTTTACCAACCCCCTAGGCCCGCCATGCGATGCTCATAGACGAATGAACCGGACTGTACGGATATTGTCACTGACAGGCTCAGTAGGGTGTCAGGATGAGTTCGCTCATCGACGTCCCTTTTGGTCAAAACCTGGTAGCCCGTTACGTATTGGCTTATACTTCTGACGTATTAGTGGTTAAATCCACAACCAATGTGTTGACGAGTCTTTAGAGTCCACCACACATTCAGTTAATCAAGACTCGGGTGAAACGCAGTAGAAGCCGTATGGAGATATGGCACGGTTCGATCAGATACGTGCGGTATTGCACGGATCAGGATCGGACGGTTAGTACTAGAGGCCGTATGGAGATATGGCACGGTTCGATCTGATACGTGCGGTATTGTACGGATCAGGATCGAACGGTTAGTACTAAAGGCCGTATGGTTATATGGCAGGGTTCGATCAGATACGTACGGTATTGCACGGATCAGGATCGGACGGATAATACTAGCCGGCTTTGGTTTAAGCCGGATCCTAGTATAGTACAGTGTAGATTTTGTCTCATTGCATTTGTATTCGATTGGAATACAGATGTGGGTGTGTATACACAGTATCGGGGTCTTTCCTGTAATTTATTACGAGACCAGTTTTCTGGAGTTGCCAGTTTGCTTTCCGTTTCGGCCAATTTCCTTTGTATCGTTCATTGGCCGAAGATTGGTCGAGGAGGGCTTATTTGCATTTGTGCAAATAAGCAATTGTGGAGGGGGTCTTTGCATATTATTGTATCATGATACTTCCACCATCATTGCTTGACTTTCTTTAGTCTTCATGTTTTGACTTTTGTGTGATCATGGTTGTTGATGATGGTTGATTTGGAGTGTTGGTTTTGTGTGATGATTATTCATCATGATGAGCTTTTCTCTTTCTTGCATGATCACATACCATTCCTCTCACTCACTATCTCTCTCATTCTCTCCACTCCCATGAGATGGCCGGCCAAGCCAAGTTAGGGGCTGTCCAAATTTGGTAGGGTGGAATTCTTGCTCATTTGGCTAGGCAAAAGTCTTTTTAGCTCCTCCTCCAAAAGCTTATCTCATTTCCTCCACCATATGGCAATTCCTACAACCCCAAAATGAGAAATGAGCACTACACATTCTACAGCAAACCTTGGGCACGTCGGCTCGCCAACTTCGTGCCCGAGTTGCCTTAGTATAGAGGTGGGAGCCTGTAAAAGAAGCAGGCGACGTGGTTCCCTTCCGGCGACTTGGTGGAGACCGGAGATTCCGCGGGAGATCGGGACGATGACGAGAAGACCGGAGGACTCGGATCACTCGGTATATCTCTTTTCCCCATCTTGTAGTTAGCTAGGACTAGTTAATGGCCCGATCCGGGTTTTAGTGCGCGGTGGTGCCGGTTCAAGAAAATTAAAGTTAAACATCGCTTCCGCATTTGGCCTCGGGATGGAGGCCGGGGCGCCGCCGTGCACTTACAGTGGTATCAGAGCCTCGCCATTAACATAGTCTAGCTTTGTCTAATGTGTTTTACATTTCCGATCGAACAATTTTACAAAAACCGTAATTTTCTTCACATCAGTTTCTGTCGAAATTTTTTGAAGTCCAAAAATTTTTCAGGTTGTTTCAGAATGATGTGTAGGACAATCTAAGAGTTCTGGGAAAATTTGGTCTCGTGAACAGTCTAAACGACCGCGGAACCGCGGCTAAACCCATGCTTGGGCCGCGGTTCCGCCGCGACTTGAACTGATCAGTGTACCAAAATTTTCAAGCAAGCTCCTGGGTTGAAAATATAGGTTTTTGAATATTAATTTTGGGCCCAGATTTTCTTGATGTGCTACAGTAGTACTTGGGGCCCACTTGTTATAATTTTGATCGATCGGATATTATCAACACATTTTTCACAGTATTTACATTATATCTGCGACCGTGAATGTCACTTGATCGGTAAATCCTGTCTAACTGCTATAGCCCGGTTAGACGGATTTGCGAACGTGACATTCACGTTGATGTTCTGTGTTATGCTGTGATGTTGCGGATTGGTCGTGGGGGATAGCCTGGATGCAATGCTAGTACAGTTGTGGTTGTATTATGTACATTTGATATTGCGGGGCGAGCGTCCGACATGTGGACTGCCGTCACTGCTTGATTGTATTATTATTTTGGGGCACGACCAGGTTGCGGTCGATGTACCCGTTGTATGTATATTTTACTTTTTGTACTAGGATTACCCTAAGGTGGGGTGCACGGATAGCCGGGTTCTAGAAGGCAACGGGCCCGCATCTCATGGCATTGAGACGGAGGGGGCTTCACTCTAGGATTGGCGGGCTATTCGCCGCATACGTAGGGGGTACAGGTTGACCCAGGAGGGGTGCCCAAGTTATCGGATTCCGTGAAGTGCTGGGTGGTCCATTCACGTTGCTGAAGGGGGCTGCCTCGCTTCAGGTTTTGGCGGGTAACTTGCCGCGCCCGTAAGGGTCTAGGATTTCATTGCACAGGCTATCCACACGACCAGGGGAACGTCGGGTTTCAGTAGTGGCTCTATGAAACCCGGGGATCCCAGATATCTGTATTGTTCTGTGATGCTGTACATTTCTGTGATGTTGCATTTTATCACGCCTTGAGCGAAATATAATATATTGGTATATATATTAGTAGATGTTGTATATGTTTTACATCCGCGCTAGTCCAGTCCCCGCTCTGTCGTTAGTTAGCTAACCTAACGGGTAATGACGGGACCCAGTGGCGAATGCGGATGGCATATACGTACGTCATATTATTTTCGTTCTTTGTGGTGTGATCAATTGATGGGACTGCATTGATTCGGATCAATGCAAGTTAAAAACAAACCTTTTCTGATGTTGTTGGAACACTTTTCAAAAAGCTGTTATTGCAAGGACGTTCTCTTTTGTTTTGCATTGTGGTATTCAGTTGGAATATCCTGCTCCTCAGTCGACGAGTCAAGGGCCGAGATCCCTTCACCGGGAGTGACCCCTTGGATAGAAGTTTGCGTCAGGGCAATAACTTCACTATAGCCGATTACTTTTGCTTTGCACCGTGGTATTCAGTTGGAATATCCTGCACCTCATTCTACGGGGAAAGAGCCGAGATCCCTTCACCGGGAGTGACCTCTTTAGCAATGGTTTTCGTCACTATACTTTTAAAAGCTATCCGTTCCTTCAACGATATCAAGTTCATTACGTTAAAGGTTTTCTCCAGAAACCATTCGTAGCCCTCCGTCGTTTCATATGGGTGGTCAATAGTATTCAAGCTGTGTTTGTTGGCCAAAGTCAAGGCACAGTGTTTGTTAGCTATTGGGTATTCATATGCAGCATAGATAGATGCGTTGGTTTAGGGCAGTCGTATAGCCTTGTTGGCCAAAGTCAAGGGCTTATGCGGGTGGGCTCAAATTAACCTGGAGAATGACGGGTAGAACTTGACATGTGACTTATGATTTGTTGGCCAAAGTCAAGGTCATAAGAGCATGGGGCAAAAATCACATCGGGAGTTTCTAAAAGAAACTGAAACTTGCCAGATATGCGCATACCTTCTGGAGTGTGACACCGTGAGCGGATTCCGTCACGTTATCATGCGATGATAGTTGGATCCCGATTCCCACTGATGAGTTAGTTTACTCCTCGGGTGATCCCGACTAGTTCTTCTTTCAGGTTTGGAGGAGAATTTGAGGTGACAGTGGGAGGTTTCCAGATTAGATAAATTGGTAACCATTCTGATCTAGGTTAGAGTGTACGCTGAGTGTTTCTTTTCTCTCTCTCTTCGGCAGCGACCTTTGACCCGACCCTAAGACTATGACTCAGAGACCAAATTAACCGAACCTTCTAAAACACTGGCTTTTGGATTGTCAGAGTTGCAAACCTCATTGCCACTCCTACTTTTACCCTTTTCTCCAGGACACCCCGTATTACTACGAACGTCCACTTCCATTGGACAAAACCATCGTATGGTTAGATACGAACTCGAAGGAATTTATTCGAGCATGGTTTCCGGTTCTGGAGAAAACGGATAGGACTATTCAGTTGTCTTTTCCTTTTACCTTCTCTCAGGTTGCGAGTACTCCTTGGTTTAGGAGATAGTACACCTATTACGCAAATTGGATAGTCTTCTTCCAAACCTTAGGCTGGTGCCGACCGGTAGGGAATGAAGAAAACCAGTTAGCCTAAACGGTGTGCAGAAGGTATTGAGTTAAGACAAAGAAAGGGATTAGTAAGAGGGCAAAGTAAATTGCGACTGCTATTCACGACCAAACCAGGTATTTCATTATCACTCCCACTTCACCTTTGTATTTCTCCAGGACACTCCGTATCACTACGAAGATCCACAGTTTATTGGATACTCCATCGTATGATTATATACGAACTCGAAAGGAACTCGTTCCAGTTCGGGGATGGATTCTGGTTCAGGAGAAATAGGAATAAGGTTTATTCGGTTGTCTTTTATCTTCACCTTCTCTCGCATTGCGAGTGCTCCTAGGATTAGGACAGTACACCCATTATACATATTGGATAGTCTTCTTCCAAACCATAGGCTGGTGCCGAACGGTAGGGAAGGAAGAAAACCATTTGGCCTAAAGGGGTGTGCAGAAGGTAATGACTAAAGACATATAAAGGGATTTGGAGAGGTGGCAAAGAATTACATGGTTACAGTTGTGAATATGGATAATGGAAGAGGCATTACTAGGAATACCGGGATACCCCGTCGAAACATTTCAATGTTTCAGTTTCACTGTGTACTGTTAAAGGAAAACTGATTTCCCAGTTAGACACTTGCTCCAGGGTATGTATTTACTAGGTATGATTCTCACATCTGTATGGTTTTACAGATGATGAGTGGAAGTAAGCTATTGGGAATTGGGTGATCATCCTCATTGTATCGGGATTCGTTGTAATCGGTGATATTTGAGGAAGTCACCTGGGTTGGTTGCCGGACGGCAAATATTTGGTTTTGAATATCCGCTGTTATGCACCAATTTCAAATTGATACATCTGTACGTCTATTTTTATAGAGTGAGATATATCTTTTTGAAATTATGTCAATGACATTTACCTATATCAGTGGATGGTTAGGTAAGGAGCATTAAACAGCGGTGTAATTCTTCTTAACCATAAGTACAGTTTTCAACCTACGACACACAGTAAATGAGTTATCAGACTCAAAGGACTTATACAGAGTAGTGTATATTGTCCAGGATCCATCAGGACAGAGGGGTTGGTCCTCGTACTATATTCGGTTTACTTATGACTTCTCTAGTTTTTAGACAGGTGTTTCGTGGAAACACAGGGTCCGAATTTTGAGAAGTTATAGGTATATGAATAAAGTAGAGAACCAGGTATTGCAAGTATCGGGATTCTTCAAAGTGATCGAAGATGTAGATACTTGTGTATGGTATTCAGTTGATAGTAATGGTTGAGAGAACTTTCTTCTCTTTCAGGTTACTCATAATTGGAAGCATTCCTAAGTTGAGTAACGCTGATCGGCCTCCTTCCATTTAGTTAACATGCACTGGAGATAGCTGCATGATTTGAATCTGGTTCAATTAAATCAGTGCCTCTGGTTCTATATTGGATATAGAACAGTTCATATCTTAACGATGTTAAGGTACGGGGAGTTGTCCGGCTTATGATTAAAACCAGACACTGGACAACTCAAGGCACGTTTCTGTAATGGTTGTTTGTGGGTTGACCCAGGCTATAGCGAGGGTTGACTTTCTACCATCTGGAAGATCAATAGCGATGTTGTTCTAAACTCGCCACAGTTTTAATAAAAATGGACTTTTTCAGAAAACAGTAGTGGGAGTATGGTAGAACTGGAAGTGATTCCAGAACCACAAACGCTTACTGAAGATTTCATAGGAACCTAAAGATTCAATCTGGTTTGACATTCCATTAGCCACTCCGCAGAAAAGGTGGGTAACTTCAGGCACCCGAGAGGTACTCCGGTAGCCTCAAGGACGGTGACAAGGAAGTTCTTGTTTACCCACACTTGCCATTGCTGTTGTTCCAGGCTGCGAGACCCGGCAGGAGGATGAGTATAGCGTCGTTCTAAACTAGCTTTAGAAGTGTATGTGTATATGACTCTGCCAGAGGGTTGTCATAGTCAGTGGGAGCAGCGGAAGCATTGGTGGACAGGTGGCTTATGTCTATTTATAAACTAAAGCAGATATAGCGGAGAAAGATCATCAATTTCTGATGTGACAGTCATAGGTTTGACTTCATCAAAATAGGGGATGGATCTGTTGAGAAGGTAGTAGGGTGTGTTGTCATGGTATTTGGATGACATACACAGAGTAGGAAGTGATATTCCTATACTACGATCGGTTATACTTTGGTCGTCACACAGTGTTTCTCCACATGGGACTTGAACATTATATCAGACATTCTGGTTACTAGATCTATGGTTTTAGATCTAGATTTGGGTGGTTTCCCAATTAAGGGTACTTAGACAGTATTCTAAGAGTATTTAGAATGGAAGACTCCAGGCACGGTAGTGTACCTGCAGGTAATGGAGTCACCCTCTCTAAAGGTGTCTTATAGACTAAAGGGGAGAGGGATGTGCATGATTGGCAGATCACTTGCTCAGGCAATTGAGTCAATCATTAGATGTCAAGTACTACACCAGATGTTGTTCTTGCACTAGATGCAATAAGTTGATATTGATCCAATCCTGGAGAAACAGTCGGAAGCAGTTTTAGAACATAAGTGCATGTTCTAGGGATATGATAACGACAGCCTCATTCGGGAGACAGTTATCATTCCAGGCTTCCAAGGTGACCTGCACAACAAGGAGGTTGTCAGAGTTATAGTTTTTTCCTTCTGACGAGGGGCAGTATTTTGGACAGGTGGTCCAAGGCAATACTGAGGGAGGCATGGCGCAGGATACTGATTAAGTTCAGTTGACGATACAGTCTAAGAAGTTTGGATTTGGAGTTCATTTATGAGCTAGGTCCCATCAGACATCCAGACACATTCTAAGGCAGGTATTGCTCATTTCGGGAGATGGGTTTCTCCGCGAACTTGAGATATAGAGAGACATAGAAAGAGACATCAAGGCGGATCCACTCACTAAGGCTATTCCTCGAACGCAATAGTTTCGCAAGCGAGCTTTGTGAGACTGACCAGTAGAGGAGTTGGGTGTTCGGTATCACACGGGCTGTGAGTATGCGACATCGCAATAATTAGCCTTGAGTGCAAGTGGGAGATTGTTGGAGATAGTGCCCTCAGAGTCAATTATTGGATCACAGGCACGTGATTGCAATGATTGAGGGAGGACCTATCCCGGTAGGACAGTCTTACTCGAGATGATAGTATGCTATCTGGTTTACCTTTATCATCGTGTACTGCTTTAGGTGACCTGACATGTCGCTATTACACGTTGATAGAGCCCCTAGGATTCTTGCTTGACTACCAGCAGTATGAGGGCGATCATTTACATGAGAGCTGGCAGTCTATAAGCACATCCTTAAAAGGTCCCTAGTCGTGGGAGTTTCGAGACAGGGCATCGATACTCCAGAGTAAACTAGTGTATACAGCCGAGACCCCGACGAGGGGCGGTGGCCGGTCTCACAAGCCACTGGTGTCAGTTGGTTCACCTAAGATGTATACAGGTGCTCATTGGGTTATGAGTACACCGGACAGGACTCGCCGGGAACATGCCAGTTGGTCTTATACCTGACGTCAGATAGCAGTTCCCTGGTGACATGTGTACAGGTTAGTTCCTCGACCTGAGGATCGTTATTTGTCTTGTGTGAGTTCCCACTGTACTTTGATTACTACCCTACCATGCTCAAAGGAGACGTGCAAACAGGTTTTAGTTGGGTACAGTCCCGAGCCACATGGAGGCAGTGAGCGGATCTTCAGGGGTTCTTCTCTCCCGGTATTGGGGGTGAGGTCGCGCTGTGTCTAGGAGAGCCATTACACGAAGCCCTCGGCCGAGGCAGGAGATTTACTGGTAGGTATTCCAGTAGTATCTCAGGGTGTTCTGGGCCACACTCCGACACGACTTGTACCGCTTTTGGGGGTCTGACTTTTACCAACCCCCTAGGCCCGCCATGCGATGCTCATAGACGAACGGACCGGACTGTACGGATATTGTCACTGACAGGCTCAGTAGGGTGTCAGGATGAGTTCGCTCATCGACGTCCCTTTTGGTCAAAACCTGGTAGCCCGTTACGTATTGGCTTATACCTCTGACGTACTAGTGGTTAAATCCACAACCAAGGTGTTGACGAGTCTTTAGAGTCCACCACACATTCAGTTACTCAAGTTTCGGGCGAAACGCTGTAGAGGCCGTATGGAGATATGGCACGGTTCGATCAGATACGTGCGGTATTGCACGGATCAGGATCGGACGGTTAGTACTAGAGGCCGTATGGAGATATGGCACGGTTCGATCAGATACGTGCGGTATTGCACGGATCAGGATCGGACGGTTAGTACTAAAGGCCGTATGGTTATATGGCAGGGTTCGATCAGATACGTGCGGTATTGCACTGATCAGGATCGGACGGATAATACTAGCCGGCTTTGGTTTAAGTCGGATCCTAGTATAGTACAGTGTAGATTTTGTCTCATTGCATTTGTATTCGGTTGGAATACAGATGCGGGTGTGTATACACAGTATCGAGGTCTTTCCTGTAATTTATTACGGGACCAGTTTTCTGGAGTTGCCAGTTTGCTTTCCGTTTCGGCCAATTTCCTTTGTATCGTTCATTGGCCGAAGATTGGTGGAGGAGGGCTTATTTGCATTTATGCAAATAAGCAATTGTGGAGGGGGTCTTTGCATATTATTGTATCATGATACTTGCACCATCATTGATTGACTTTCTTTAGTCATCATGTTTTGACTTTTGTGTGATCATGGTTGTTGATGATGGTTGATTTGGAGTGTTGGTTTTGTGTGATGATTATTCATCATGATGAGCTTTTCTCTTTCTTGAATGATCACATACCATTCCTCTCACTCACTCTCTCTCTCATTCTCTCCACTCCCATGAGATGGCCGGCCAAGCCAAGTTAGGGGCTGTCCAAATTTGGTGGGGTGGAATTCTTGCTCATTTGGCTAGGCAAAAGTCTTTTTAGCTCCTCCTCCAAAAGCTTATCTCATTTCCTCCACCATATGGCAATTCCTACAACCCCAAAATGAGACATGAGCACTACACATTCTACTGCAAACCTTGGGCACGTCGGATCGCCAACTTCGTGCCCGAGTTGCCTCGGTATAGAGGTGGGAGCCCGTAAAAGAAGCAGGCGACATGGTGCCCTGTTCATATCAGATTTTTGCATTTTCATACCGGCCAATTTTTATCACATTGCATATCGGTAGGTACTCTTGAGCCGTGTTTGCTAGTCAATTGCAGGATACAGGTTCTCGGCTCTAAACGGTGAAATCCAAGGAAAAACACGACAAAATCCGGGTTCCTGCCATTCACAGATAAAACACGGATCTCCGCTCTTGCCACACACCAGTTTAGGAGACAAAATGACAAATCAATTGTCACCTTCATGCACAAAGCACAATGGAAACACCAAGTCCAAGAAATCTACGCGGAGCTCAAGAAAATCATGACAAAAGATCCATGTCCAAATCACCTTTTGATCCACTAGAATTCTGGAAGAAATGTGGAAAGATTATCAGAAAATAGATGTACCAGACAAAAGGGCACACAGAACCAGGGAAGCACAAGAAATACGATGAACCAATTCCCCTAAAGTGCCGCGGTTCCGCGGCAACAGCAGGCTTAGGCCACGGAACCGCGGCCGTACAGTGGAGACAGAGGATGGGATTTTAGGGGTATTTTGGTATTTTTATATTGAGGCAGGATTTTGCCCTAGATTTTCAGTTCACTGCCTATAAATAGCCCAGAACCTTGTGAAGCCAAGGGTGCATAATCTTGTATTTTTCTAGGCTTAGAATACTTGTTTCTTCTTCCTCTTCTCATCTCTTCTCCATTAAAAATCTTGTAGTGAGCTTTTATGAGTGAAGAATGATGAATAAAGAAGATCCTTTTACTTATCATGCTTGTCTTGTTCTTTTATAATTGCTTGTAATTTTAATTTGTTAACTTAGTTGTTGTTATTTATTGTTGTTTCTTTCTTTTCTCTTTTCCTTTATCATTAAAACAACCATGATGCTTACGCTTGATCCTTGCCAACATGAGGTCGCAAATAGCTAGTTGTTATCTTCTAATCTCCTTCTTTCTATCTTCCTCTTTTGTTTTGTTTTCTTTTCATTATGATGTGTGAGTAGTTTCATACTTGTTAGGGTAGGATAAGAGAAGTTTGAGAGAAGGAAATCTCTCTCACTCTTTCCTTGCCCAACATCTTGAATCGACTCCCATTAATTGAACCACAATCCGCTCCTTACGGCACCCTATCCTACATGATAGCGGTGATTCCGTAGTGAGACCGGTTGTGGTTGAATTAACCGGAGGTTATGGCTAAGAGCCAAGAACGGACGGACAAGCACCAAAAGGAAGAACTTATGCGTTGGAAAGCCTAGCTTATACTCGCAAGTTCCTTCCTAGTCGTGCTAATCCCCGTTGTTGCCGATTACCGTAACACCGATATTAAGAGGGGCAACGAAAGAAGTGGGAGACTCCTAACTCAAACTAACCTAATCCTAACCATAACAAGCTCTCTTTACATATCATTTTACCACTTAGATAATCACAAACAAAATCTGGGCCTTCGGACTTAACTCGTTAAAACACATAGAAAAAGATTCCCATCTCCCTGCGGACGACCCGTACTCAACCGGCTAGCTACAAGCGAAACCGTCTTGATTGCGGTAATTAACAAAACTTGAACATGCAGAATCCCTACCAATCATGCCCTTCCGGCGACTTGGTGGAGACCGGAGATTCCGCGGGAGATCGGGACGACGACGAGAAGACCGGAGGACTCGGATCACTCGGTATATCTCTCTTCCCCATCTTGTAGTTAGCTAGGACTAGTTAATACCCGATCTGGGTTTTAGTGCGCGGTGGTGCCGGTTCAAGAAAATTAAAGTTAAACATCGCTTCCGCATTTGGCCTCGGGATGGAGGCCGGGGCGCCGCCGTACACTTACAAAAATTCTATACTCTTTTTAAGTCTTATGAAGTTTACAAACTTTCACAAAAGAATCGTCAACATCCTCATCGGGCGCGATATCAAATTCTTTATAATCTTGGCCACAATTTGAGATAAGATTGACGATCCTTTTGTAAAGGGCTAGAAAATGAATGGGATCATTGAAAGAACAAAGGACGATAGTGAAGAAACCCTAGTTTCTTCCAGAAAAACCCTAATTCGCACTCATCGCCATCAATCTAGTGTTAAACTGTCAATAGATAATATTAGTCATCGTTATTAGTTATCCATGGCTACTAAATCCAATCGAATCCTACAAGCCTTCTTCATATTTTCTTGATATTTAGATCTTGAACATTTTCTTAATTTCCTTTCTTGAAAACAATTTCTTGATTTTCTTGAAACTATTACTTCAACTAAATTTTGAACCATTTCTTGAAATTCTTTACTAGTTCTTTCGACTCATCTAAAGCAAGAATTTATGAATTCCTCGAATCCCAGAGGATGACCCGTGCTCACTACGCTCGCTATATGTGACACCGTTATTGATTGTGGTTACTACTACCACCTTTTCTTTTTGAGTCAATCAAATGGGGTCGTTGCCGGGGATACGTGCGTAATTTATTCTTTCTTGCTATTTGGGTTGAAGTATTATTATTCTATCGAAATATAAATCAAGAACGCATCGTGTGCTTAACGATTAGTGTGTGAATTTTGCAAGGGAATCTGGAATCATTGTAGCAGGAAGATAAAGATTCAGAGCATTTCATCAATATCAGAGGAGCAAGTGAAGCAACTGTAGAAAAAATAAGTCCAAGAACTCTCAACATGGCGGCGGAACCGCGGCATCTTGGACGATTTAGAGTTTCGGCTCTCTGTGGTATAATTTCTATCTTCTTGTCTCTCGTCTGAAAAGTCCAATAACAATTTTTCTGCAGGATCCTTTGCAAAAATTCACCGCTTAAAAAAATTCATGTTGCGTGTTTTGTTTGTGGGTTGTTTTTGCATATTGTAATACGAAAAATTAAAGGGCAAAGACCAAATTCAGATTAGGTGGGGATTTCATTACCCTTCCTAAGGCCCACAAATCATAAAACTAGCATCCGCACCACTCTTCATTAATTAAAAAAATATCTAGACCAAGACTCTAAGGACCGTCGCGCTCAAT
This sequence comes from Agapanthus africanus, assembly GCA_030015575.1. NCBI lineage: Eukaryota > Viridiplantae > Streptophyta > Magnoliopsida > Asparagales > Amaryllidaceae > Agapanthus > Agapanthus africanus. The sequence continues at coordinate 569,839,509 of JASDDO010000031.1, forward strand.
TAGGATAGAAGAGGGCCGTGGGTAATCTACTGCTTATCCGTATTTCTTTTTTGGTGTCTAGACAAGTGTGTCTAAGACAAGTGGTTACTTAATTAGGCCCACTATTTATATAGCGGATACCTCCCACTTACCTGGCCACAAGAGGGATAAAGAGGTAGTAGAGGATTGATCCTGCGATTTGTCTTCTGAAAGTCTAGGAGCGGTCTAATGACTTGACCAAGGTGACCTTAGATCTAGGGTTGATTGTGCATTTTTGTGATTTTTCTAAATCCTTCTTTTTCAAAAACAAACAATTCTTTTAATTTACACAAACGCTGCCACTTGCGCTAAACCTGCTTAGTGCATGCTCGGCTGGATACGGGATTTTAGTGCCCGTCTTGTCCGCATTTCTTCTATCGACTCCGAAGCGTTATTTCTTCATCTTCTTTTTCCTCATCATCCACCACAATTACCAAGATGGACGGTTATCCATCAAATTTTAATAACACCACTCTGCCACCATCCGCAGGTGCGCAGAATCCACCACGTATATCTCTCCAAGAGAGATGCTACCATATACGTGGTCCCCTTCCTACTTGTCTTTCTATTCCACCAGCCAATGGGGATAATTTTGAAATCAAACCACACTTTATCAATCTTTTGCCTAAATTTCACGGTCTTGAGTTTGAATACGCATACGTTTTTATCAACAAATTCGAAAACGTGTGTGCTATGATGGGCACTTCATAACTTTCTGTGGATACTATGCGTTTACATTTTCTCCCATTTACTTTGTGCGATTTAGTCGAAAAATGGCTTTATAACACGACCGCACACTATATTTCTAATTGGGATGAATTCGTTATAGCATTCCTTAAGAAATTTTATCCTAATCATTAGACCGCCCGTCTTTGGAACGAAATCAACCAGTTTACCCAACTTCCAATTGAACCATTTTGGAAATGCTATAAACGGTTTAAGGATCTGCTTGTCCAATGTCCTCATCATGGAATCCATAGATAGGATCAGTGCCGAATTATATATGAGGGCATTAATCCAGCGACAAAGCAGATGCTTGAAACCATGTGTCAAGGCAATTTCATGTCTAAAGACGATGGTGAAGCTTGAAAATTTTTGGAAGATTTTGCTGAAAACACTTTGTAATGGGAAAGTGTTAGTCCATCATCTAGGGGTGAAATTCATCAGCTCGATGTTTCGATCGCAGTAAAAGCCGAAATGGCAGCGATGCAAAAGAAACTCGAAGCAATGGAAAAAAAAATTTATTAGCCTCTCTAAACCAGGTGACGCTCCCTAAAACCGTGTGTGTATGCTGTTCTGATCCATCACACTTGACGGAAGTATGTCCTTTGAATTCTTCATTTCAAGTTCAAGAATACACTAATGCTGCTTTTCAGCAACGACCTAGAAACGATCCTTATTCTTCCACATATAATCAAAATTGGAGGAACCACCCTATTTTTTCTTGAAACCAACACCAAACTCAAAATACGGTTCCAAACAAAAATAACTATCAAAGGCTTCCTCCACAGCAACAGCAACCACCACAGAGTCAGCACCCCTTCCGAACAAAAACTTTTCAAATCCAGCCAACAATTCTGCACCTTATAATAATTCTTTTCAAACGGCAGGTACCGAAAACCCCTCTACATTTGAACGAACCATGAATTTGTTTATGAAAAATACCATGCAAATGTCGACTGATATAAGGTCTTCTATCGACACCATAAGGAAAGACTCCACCTCCCATGGTGAGTATAAAATCGATAGAAGCACAAATTGCACAATTAAATGTCGCAATGAGTGCTAGAGAGAAAGGGAAACTTTTATCTCAACCCTTACCGAATCCTGGCCACTCACAATATCATAATTTGAATGCCATCACCACGTTAAGATCAGGAAGAGTGCTAAACAACCAAGTTAGTGAACAGGTTGATAATGATGAATCAATCAATGATACCCCAGCTTCCACTTCTGACCCTATTTCATCTTCTTCTGAGCCTATTCTCCGTTTTCCTCAAGGCTCGAACCCTCTGCCCGCCTCATTGAGTCAACCGGACATGATCCCAACTCTAATTCTGGGATCTGTTCTATCCCCACGACCTTCTCCAATGTTGGACCCATCTCTTATTGCTAAAGCTCCTTATCCAAATAGGTTAAGGGGAAACAAACCAAATCCACAAATGGAGAAAATTGTAGAAATGTTTAAACAGGTTAACATAAATATCCCTCTCCTAGATGCTATATAATAAGTTCTGGCTTATGCGAAAATACTTAAGGACTCGTGCACTAGAAAGAGGAAAACTCAAGTGCCGAAAAAAGTGTTAATGACTGTTAATGTAAGCACAGCTTTTACCCAGCAATTACCAAAGAAACGTAAGGAACCTGGCTGTCCTACAATCTCTATTTCTATTGGGGGTAAAAATATCAATTGTGCTCTACTCGACCTTGGCGCTAGTGTTAACCTGCTTCCTTACTCTGTCTACGAGCAGTTAGGTATTGGAGAGTTGAAACCTGCCCACTGCACTCTCCAAATGGAAGATCGATCTATCACCAAATCTAGGGATGAGCTTGAGGATGTGTTGATAAAAGTCGGGGAATTTATATTCCCTGTGGACTTTATTTTTTTAGATACACAACCTGTAGCGAACCCACGGAACCAAATTTCGGTGATTCTCGGTCGACCTTTCTTAGCAACTTCCAATGCTGTCATTAATTATCATAACGGTTCTATGAACCCATCCTTCAGGAAGATGACAATCGATCTTAATATTTACAAGCTAGGAAGTCAACCATCTCAACTTTCTGCTCATATACTTGGTGTCTTTTCCATCAACGAGATAGCTTCCGACAGCTGTGAAGCTGAAGCACTTTGCTATAATGATCTCGACGACACTAGTGTGTCATTGTTTGATCTGGAAAATTATTATAGTGAGGATACCTTTGATAAGTCCATCCTTGAGTTCGAACCTTTTGACTCATCACAAAAGTCAGTAGAGCTTTCCGAGTCAATATCTTATGCAGGTTATGAACTTCTTAGGGAATCCGAATATCATTCCCTTACCCCACCTTCTATTGTCTCTCCACCGACATTAGATCTCAAAATGCTACCTTCTCATCTTAAATATGCATATTTAGATGAGAATGAGTCTTTGTCCGTGATCATATCCGCTTCTCTAGCTTTAGAGCAAGAGACGCTCTTTTAAGGGTCTTGAGATCAAATTGGCAAGTATTTGGTTGGACAATGGAAGACATCAAAGGGATTAGTCCCTTAATTGTTGAACATCATATGCATTTAATGGATGAAGCCAAACCAACCCGAGACCCACAAAGACGGTTAAATCACGTCATGAAGGAAGCGGTAAAGAAAGAAATCGTCAAGTGCCTAGATAGTGGTATAATTTACCTAATTTCTGATAGCCAATAAGTAAGTCCTATTCATGTAGTCCCTAAGAAGTCTGGCATCACAGTCATAACTAATGAGACTAATGAGTTTGTCCAAACACGCACCCAAACTGGGCGGCGTGTATGTATTGATTATAGGAAACTCAATGCCGTAACGAGGAAAGATCACTTTCCTCTACCTTTCATTGACCAGATACTGAAACGATTAGCTGGACACGAATATTATTGTTTCTTGGATGGACACTCTGGCTATAACCAGGTTCCCATTACCGAAAATGATCAAGATAAAACAACATTTACTTATCCTTTCGGTACCTTTGGTTATAAACGCATACCCTTTGGGTTATGCAACACTCCCGCTACATTTCAGCGATGTATGATGGGATATTTTCAGACATGGTCGAGAATTTTCTGGAGATCTTTATGGACGATTTCTCTATATTTGGGGATTCTTTTGAGGATTGCCTATGTCATCTTGATGCAGTTCTTACCCGCTGTAAGGATAAGAACTTAACATTAAATTGGGGAAAATGCCATTTCATAGTCCAAGAAGGTATCGTGCTTGGACATATCATTTCACGAAAAGGTATTGAGGTAGACAGAGCTAAAATAGATGTCATACATAACCTTTCTCATCCTAAATGCGTCAAAGATATACGATCCTTCCTTGGTCATGCAGGATTTTATAGGAGATCCATTAAGGATTTTAGAAAAATTGCTAGATTGCAAGGCTGCTTTTGAATCACTTAAGAGATCTCTCACTACAGCCCCCATTCTATCATCTCCTGATTGGAACCACCCGTTTGAGCTAATGTGTGATACATCAAATTTTGCTATTGGTGCAATCTTAGGATAGCACATTGATAAGATGCCACATGCAATTTATTATGCAAGTAAGACCTTGAATGATGCTCAAATTAATTATACAACTACTAAGAAAGAACTCTTGGCGGTTGTATTTGCATTAGGAAAATGCAGGCCTTACTTGATTGGCTCACCTATAGTGGTTTACACCGATCACTCTGCCCTGAAACATCTTTTATCAAAGAAAGATGCTAAGGCCAGGTTAATACGTTGGATCCTATTATTACAAGAATTTGACCTTGTCATACGAGATAAGAGAGGATGTGAAAACATAGTGGCCGACCATCTTTCACGCATCTCTTCTTCACCTACTATGACCTTGCCAATAAATGATTCTTTCCCTGACGAACAGCTCTTGACCGTATCCTGCGAATCTTGGTTCGTGGATATTATGAATTATCTCACAACAGGACTTATACCTAGAGAATGGTCTAAACAAGATAATCATCGATTTCTATCCCGAGTAAAGCACTTTTACTGGGATGAACCTTATTTGTTAAGTATTGTCCTGACCAAATCATTCGCAGATGTATCCCTAATGATGAATTCAAGAGTGTTTTGCCTTTCTGTCATGATCAGGCATGTGGTGGTTACTTTGGTCCACGTAAAACGGCGGAGAAAGTTTTTCAAAGTGGTTTTTACTGGCCTACATTATTTAAAGATCCAATTGATCATTGCAAAACTTGTCCATAGTGTCAACACATGGGTCAGAGTTCTCGAAAAAATGAGATGCTACTCCAGCCTATCTTGGTTGTGGAAATTTTTAACGTTTGGGGTATTAATTTTATGGGCCTTTTTCCCAACTCTTTTGGGAATTTATATATCTTGTTAGCGGTTGATTACGTCTTAAAATGGGTGGAAGAGATACCATGTCGCACTAATGACAACTAGTTTGTTATTAAGTTCCTTAAAGAAAATATCTTTTCGCGATTTGGACACCCTCGTGCTATAATTAGCGACAACAGGACGCATTTCTGTAATCGGTCTTTTTGAGATTTTGTTGCAGAAATATTCAATCAACCATAAATTTTCTACACCCTATCATCCCCAAATGAGCGGGCAGGCTGAGATTTCCAATAGGCAGATAAAACATATTTTGGAGAAAATAGTTTCTAAAAATCGTAAAGATTGGACAACAAAATTGACGGATGCTCTTTGGGCATTCCGTACTGCTTAAAAGACTAATCTTGGTATGTCTCCTTACCGCCTAGTGTTTGGAAAGGCTTTCCACCTTCCTGTCGAGATCGGACATAAAGCAATGTGGGCTATTAAAGAGCTTAACTTCGATTTTAATCAAGCCTGCAACTTTCAAAAGCTGCAATTAAATGATCAAAGCAAACTCCACGATGAAGCTTACGATAATGCGGTTATAGTAAAGAACCGGACTAAAACATTCCACGATAAAAATATTTTTAGAAAAACTTTTACCCTGGGACAACAAGTCCTTCTTTACGATTCCCGTCTCCATCTTCATGCGGGTAAGCTAAGATCTCGTTGGAAAGGACCATTTGTGGTGCGGTATGTATACCCGCACGGGGCAAATGAAGTTGAAAATATTAAAAACGGTTATATTTTTAAATTGAATGGGCACAGATTAAAACCGTATTTTTCCACTGACCCTACGGAGGAGCTCCTGTTTTTACAGGAGCCGCTTTCTCATAACTAAATTTCCTCCTCATCACCACCATGTCTCGATAATATTGTCTCATCATAAAAATGTAGGTGAGTTAAAAAGGACTTAACTGAATATCCATATGATTTAAAATAAGTTTGGGGGAGATTTTCACTTTCATTTATTTTTGTCCCCGTTAATAACTTTTCCTCCCAAGTCTACAGGTTTTAAGATTTAAAAGATTACAACAGTGAGGACACTGCTGTAAACAGATTTGGGGGAGGTTTGTGCTTATTTACGCATTACTTTACATTACACGCTTTGCATAAGCACAAAATTTTTTCTTGGATAATGAAAGATTAGAAAGTGAAAAATTACATTTAAAAAATTGGAAAAGTTTAAGAAAAATAAGAAAGTTAGATGTTTTCTTAAACGAAACTAGTAATAAGTAGTTATGAGTCGTTGTCCCAAGGGTTAATAAGATGAAGGAAGTCACTAATCTGAGGATAAAAATAAGTCTGAAAAATAGTCCCTATTTTTGAAGCCAAACATTTGAACGTTGATACCCCACCATACGCACTTACACACGTCTTGAAACTTGGGATAGTAGAGGATACCTTGAAATGCTCTTGTCTAAAAGTAAAAAGTACGAAGAAAATAAAAATGAAAAATAAAAGTATAAAATGGTGAAGAAAAATGAACACTGGTTTTGTAATCACCAAGGAAGCATAAAAAAAATATAGCGAGGGTGCTTTATCACCTAGTGCCATAGACCGACTGGTTTGGGAGCTACTGTTAAGCCTTAGGTGTTGCAAGACGAGGAAATTGCTAATTACGCCTAATAAGCAAGCACATTTAGTAATCGGTCGGTTAGTACGTCAAGAAGTATTAACGGTCGCATGAAGAATGTGTGAGCAATTCCATCCAAAATATTCACCGACTAAAAAGTACTGAGGTAGATGGACAAGAGTATGATAGCTTGAATTGAATTCTCCGAGTGTAGGGATGTCTTTTACACACACATAGGGGTATATGATCGGTGTTCGGAAGAAAGGTAGGGAGGAAAACTAAAGGCGATATTTTATTGAGGGATGATGTGATTTCTAATATCTTTTCATAACTATTAAGATAGGGCTCATGACAACCGAAAAGCTAGTGTAGTTGAAAACTCTGATTTTCAAGTTCTTATCATTATATGTAACTTTCATAGTCTTTCTTTCATTATAGGATTTTGTGGGTGTAATCTGCTGAAAACCCTCAGAAGACATCACTCTTCCTACTAGGGACACCTAGAGGTTTAACGGCTTGTTGCATGTGCTCAGTGCAATCGTGTTGCCTACGAAAGTGTGCTAGTTAGTTTTTTCTATTTCTTTCTATTTTTTCTCCTTCTCTTGAATAAATAGTTTTCCCGGGACAATCAAAGTCAAGTTTGGGGGAATTTATTCAGTCAAAAATAGTGCACTTTTAACATGACAATTTCCTTACTTTTCTTAATTATCTAAAGGTATTTGCTATAAATATAACACATATTATAAGTTTATCTGCAAAATATCATTTACCATGTGTTATACATTATAATCAACATTACGAAGAAAAGTGTATGTTTAATATTTTTATGCATAATATTTTGTATCTCACATTCTTCATTGAGATCTTGTGCAAGATTAGCTCAGGTCAGATATTGGAAATCAGGAATCTGCCGATAAAATACAAGAAAGTCGAAGAATCAAATACTGGCAGAAATTCAGAAGAGATAAGAAGATTCCAGATATCATATAAAGACCCAGATATCAACAGAATAAGACCATAGAAGTTTGAAGCAACGAGCTCACCAATAGGCCATGAAACCGCGGCAGAGTCAGGCCGAGTCGCCGCGGATCCACTGCCGATTCAGGGACTTGGGGTTCGGGAGTTCTCTGAAAGCTTCTTTGTAACAACCTAGCTTGTTGGGGATGCTACTTTTTAACAACCTAGTTCTCTAGAAGCTTCTTTTTAACAACCTAACTTGTAAGGGAAGCTTGATTAGGGGCTATAAAAAGGACCTACGGCTACATTGAAAGTATTACACAATTTTATTCTGAAATTTTTCCCCAAATTCATTCATCAAATCAAATCAAGGAAAGTGCCAACAAATTCAACAAATCCAAGATCCAAGATCAAGAATCATTAAGAAATTCATCGAGCGCCGTCATTCAAGACTCCTTTATACGAAACCGATCATCATCAACGAGCACGCGATCCACGACAGGTCCAAGACTCACGGTGATCAAGCGACGTGAAGATCGACGGAAAAATTACCTCTTCAAAGGAGTGATCGAGAGCAATTCTTCTTGTAATCTCGAATTGAAGAAGTCGTAATTTGAAGTTGAATAATAAATGTGATAATTAGTTTCAATTTCGCTTTCTTTTAATTTGCGCATTATTAATTCTTTCTCTAATCTTTCTTCGATTCTCATGATGCATGAGTAAATCTCCGCTTGACAGGATTCGTAGGATTAAGGTAGATCGATGGATGATAAAATTCTATACTCTCTTTAAGTCTTATGAAGTTTACAAACTTTCGTAAAAGAATCGTCAACATCCTCATCGGGCGCGATATCAAATTCTTAATAATCTTGACCACGATTTGAGATAAGATTGACGATCCTTTTGTGAAGGGCTAGACAATGAATGGGATTAATGAATGGACAAGGGACGATAGTAAAGAAACCCTAGTTTCTTCCCGAAAAACCCTAATCCGCATTCATCGCCATCAATCAAGTGTTAAACTGTCAATAGATAAGATTAATCATCATCATTAGTCATCCATGGCTACTAAATCTGATCGAATCCTGTAAGACTTCTTCATATTTTCTTGATAATTAGATCTTGAATATTTTCTTGATTTCCTTTCTTAAAAACAATTTCTTGATTTTCATGAAACTATTACTTCAACTAAATTTTGAACCATTTCTTGAAATTCTTTACTAGTTCTTTCGACTCATCTAAAGCAAGAATTTACGAATTCCTCGAATCCCAGAGGACGACCCGTGCTCACTAACGCTCGCTACACGCGACACCGTTATTGATTGCGGTTACTACTACTACTACCTTTTCTTTTTGAGTCAATCAATAGCCAAACCCGCATCCTTAGACCCCTATGAGAGCGGCAAGCAACCCTGCCAATTCTAGAGTTAGGAGACCCGGTCTCGACTTCTCGAGATGGCCTCCCATTGGACTCTTGAACTCGGTTACTTGTGCTCCCCTCCCAGGGTCTATCCTAATGCGGAAAAGTAAATAATATACATCAATAGAGACATCATTCTCAACCCGGGAGTGTCCCAATAAAAGAATATTACATACAATTTTACATGAATGAAAATATAAAAACTCTCATCTCACGTAAAAAAAATACCTGGCTATTCAATCACGACGATCCAATATAACATATCACAGCAACACATAACATCACATGTCATCAATGTAAGTAAATATGTGTATCCCGAATTCCGTTGACATATAGCAACGAGATCAGAGATACCCCGCATATTACACTTACGGTCGCAGAAAAGAAATGAAAAACTATAATAATTAGAATCCGCAAATTCCTTAGACATCATAAACCCGGAATATTATATATTCTGAATTTCATGCCTAACCTATAAACCTTGCATTTTAGTCTCAAATCGAAAACACTTTTCAATAACTTAGTCGGGTAATTCAACAAGATTCTTGAATACCTGATCGAATGCTCGTCGGAAACATTAATAGATGGCCGCACCCCCGATGCCATTGATGAAGTGCACTCAGGCGGAACACCGTGACCGCGAGCATCTGAGTGGATGCTTTTGGCAACGGGGCTCTCCTACAGTCACTTGGTCGGGGCTATGGGGAGTGGCTATCTAGTAGTGTTACCCGGCGAGTGTTTGCGTACAATACGAGATTGCGACGAAGTTTTGATCCGAATCAAAACTCTGTGGTAATTGATCAAACGAGACTAAACCGCTAGATTTACAAATTATAAACTAGTTTTCACAAAACTAATTTAATGTGGATTCCAACTATTGTATCACATATCAAAATAAACCCGAAACGATATTAAAATTGCGACTACGAAACACTCCGAATTGCCCTAATAGAAAAGATAACATCACATGCAATTTGGGCAAAACAAACATAACCTAAAACCCTAAACCCAAGAGACTGGAACACCAAACAAAATCAAAGCACAAACCTTACAACAAAACCAGCCAGGCCGGTTTTTAACTATTTTCGCCGGCCAGTTTTAGCAGTTTGGGTCTCAAATTTCTCTGGTGTTCTAGTTACATCACATGTAACATTCTGCACTTGTTTAAAAAAAATTCAGGGGACTTTTTAAAATCGATAGAAAATAGGGTTTGGGTTTACAGCTTTCGGAGTTATTTCGGTTTCGTAATTCTAACACATCGTCTAATACTCTAGCTTGGTTCTGATACCATGAAAGTGTGTCTTAGCACCACCACTAGGCTAATACCATCATCAAGTATGCAATTTTCAAATTTATGGGGTGCTAAGCTACACTAACCTAGAATCTGAACTAGAGTATTAGGGTAAGCAATAATAAAGCAAGTTTTACTCTAAGTGATTGAAACTACAACCTTTGTAGACCAAATCCTTCTCTTCTAAAGCTCCGAGTAAAAGTCCCTACGACTCCTCTTGGCTCCACTTAAAGAAAGGATCGAGCTTGCTTCGCGATCTTCGAGACAGAAGATGATCCACCTTGAAGTTTCTCTAGATCAAGCTACCTCTTCACTAATCGAGTATTAATGAAGGAAACAACCTAAACTAAATGGATAATTTGGTGTAGGTTGACGAAGTAAGTGTTCTAGCTCACTTAGAATTCTCACAAGCCCTAGGGTTCACAACTCATGTGAGGGTTATGACTTGGAGGAAGAAGAAGAAGAAAAATGGAGAGAGCAAGCAAATGAGCTTGGGTTGCAAGCAAGTGAAGAATGGGTCATATTATCATCTCACTTATTGAAGCATGGAATAAAAACCAATACTTTAACCCAACCATACTTCAATAGTAATGCCAAATGAATAAATAAATGTAAAAGCCATGCTTCACCCATTCCTCAAATATCTCCCCATTTTCCACCTCATTTTTTTATTTTCTCAAAATAGAAAACCATATATATATATATATATATATATATATTAAGAGATGATTATAATTAGTGAGCATTAATATTAGTTAATATATAAATATATCAAATATAAATATATATCAAATTATTAAATCAACACTTGATTTAATAATCCGGTTATATCATATATAACCGACTAATATCATTTATTTGTATATCATCTTACCAAATCAACACTTGATTCAATAATCCAATTATATCACATATAACCTAACCGATATCAAATGTCGTCAGATTAGAATACGGTATCATATACTCGTATTTAATCAGACTCCCGCACATATCAGCATATGTGACCTACTTCGTTTCACTTGAACTATGAAACCTCAACTTTATGTTAGTTATGTATATGCTCTAGAGGCCATTATTGTAAATATGATGTATATTATAGTGGATGCTTGGATATATATAGAGAGGACTTTCTTACTTGATATGATAGTATGCTATCTGGTTTCTTTTTGTCTTAACATGTTGACTTGTATTATGTTATTGTCTTGCTCTCACATGTTGATAAAGCCCTTAGGATGTGTACTTGACTACTAGGACTATGATGGAGATCATACTAGTGGGGCCAGGTAATCCAAATGTACATCCTATAATTGTTCCTAGTCGAGGGTGTATCGAGACAGGGTATCGACACTCCAGGGTAGACTAGCGTATACGTCTCTTGACCCATATGATGGGCGATGGATGATATCGCATCCATTGGTGTTTGACATCAAAGATGGTATATGGGTGCTCAGTGGAGACTGGGTACACTCGCTGATAACTCCTAGTTGGAATTATACCTATCGTCAGATTGCAGTTCTCTGGTGACACTGGTACAGGTTAGTCTGTAGACCCGAGATCGTCATAGAGTCTTGTGTGATTCTCACTGTGCTTTGATTTCCACCTTACCATGTTCATGAGAACATGCAAAATGGTGGCTTTTGGGTACAAGCCCGAATCACATGGAGGCAATGAGCGATAGGAAGGGTTTCGTCTCTTCGAGTATTGGGGGTTGATGTTGCGCTGTGCTCGATTGCTATAACTGGAAGTCCCTGGCCAGGGCTAATATAGAGATCTACTGGCAAGTGTTATCAGTAGTTTCTCGACCCGTTATGAGCCTCACATCGACATGACTTATCGGTTACTGGGGTCTGAGGTTCACCATCCCTAGACTGGATATGCGACATATCACACGAAGAGACCGGACTGTACAGAAGTTTTACTGATTAGATTCGCAGGAGTATGTACAGGCTTTCTTGTTGATCTTCTGATCGCTCAATACCCGGATGGCCGTTACGTATGATCATCACCTACTGCCGGCGTATTGACGAGTCTTTAGAGTCCTACACAGAGATTTCCTGGCTCAGGCGAAACGGAGTAGGAGCACATATGTGATATGTGCGGGACCGAGATTAATGCGCATATGTGATACCGCATTCTATTCTCGCGACTTGTGACATTGGTCGGTTATATATGATATAGCCGGATTATCGGATCAAGTGTTGATTCAATAAGTTGTTACATTTGATATTTGTCGGTTATATGTAATATAGCCGGATTATTAAATCAAGTATTGATTTAATAATTTAATGTAGAATTATATATTTGATATATTAAATTACATTAACTAATATTAGCTCACTTAAGCATTACTTTTTCTCACTTGATGATACATTAATATATGTGTGATATATGTTAATTGTATTGTTTTATTTTGTTCACAAATTATAAATGTGTGTGATATATATCATTGTGACATGCTAGGTTACGCATGCAACATGGATGTATGTGACTTATACCATGCTAGGGTTTATATTTATAATTAAGTAATTCAAATAAAGTGGAATTCGTCATGGTTGATCTTTTGGATGAAGCTTGTAAAAGCTTGTAGGTTTCATTGATTTAGTCCACTCTTTTGTCTAGCTTAAGATATTTATTAATCCAAGCTTAACTCATAGTTATGGTTTAGTCTATACAATGGTTAGTGCATGACATAACTCACCATGGTTGAATTTCTAACCTCATAAGTTTTATTCATTCATCTCGTCTTCTTCTTCTTTCTCATGAAAGCTTGCTAGCTTTTTCCATATGATGAAATAAAGTGAGAAAAAGAAAACTAAAAAGAGCCCATTTCCTACTTCATCATTCTCTTCTATACTAGACATTTAGATTAGGGTGTTAGCTTCACTAATTTCATATTAGTGAAGAGATAGCTTGAGTTTGTGTTTCCTCGAAGTAAATCATCTTGGATTTCAAAGACTACAACCAAGCATGCATCATACACCGTGTGGAGCCTCTCAAGAGTCCGGGAGTTCAATGATCGCAGCGAAGGCACCACTACTTGGAGCTAATGAAGTGAAGGAATGGACTACAAAGGTTGTAATCCCTAATCACTTAGTTGTAATGTTATTTGCATATCATTTCGGATGATTCTCTAGTTAAACATCCTTGGTTAGAGTTCTTTAGCATGGAAATAATATTAATTTGGCATGGACGATGCCTCCCGAAATCTTGCTGTCGTGCTTAGAAACCCTACAATGGTATCAGAGCCTAGCTAGAGCATTATACGTTGTCTAGACGAAGTCAGAAGTCCGATCGAACCCCGAAAACCCAATTTTGGACCCCTCTCTGGAAATTTTTCAAAATGTTGGATTTTTCATATTAAAAATACTCTAAAAATCGTGCAGGTAATTCCATGGACCCACCTGAAGAACGAGTCCCTAACTCGTCAAAGTGACCGTGGAACCGCGACTAAAACATGGTTTTGGCGGCGGTTCCGCGGCGCCACTTGAGAGGCTTGGGACGGGCCTTCATCTGCTGGTCCATGGGCACTGTGGTATGGTTCTGGGTATTTCTAACATCGCTCGAGTGTTGAGATTTTTGGGAAATTTTGGGTGTTAGTTGATTCGATCGGAAAGTTTAAAATCGTCTAGCTGTTTGTGGAATGTGATACAATATGTGGAATTCATATAGTTAGGCATGAAATCTGAAGTATGTGATATTTCAGGTTTATGATGTCTAAAGTGATTGTGGATTCCAAATGTTGTAGTTTGACATTTTCTTTTCTGCGACCGTAAGTGTAATATGTGGTGTATCGCCGGTTTCGTTGCTATATATCAACGACAATTAGGATACGCATATTTACTTATGTTGATGACATGTGATATTATGTGTTGCTGTAATATGTTATATTGGATCGTCGTGTTTTGAATAAACCGGGGGTTTTATGTGAGATGAGATTTTTTATTTTCATTCATGTAAAATTCATTGTATGTAATATTCTTTTATTCGGGCACTTCCGGGTTGAGGATGTTGTCACCATTGTTGTATATTATTTACTTTTCCGCATTAGGATAGACTCAAGGTGGGGAGAACAAGTAACCGGGTTCTAGAGTCCAGTGAGAAACCAACTCGAGGAGTCGAGTCCGGGTCTCCTAACTTTAGAATTGGTAGGGTTGCTTGTCGCTCTTGTAGGGGACTAGGGATGTGGGTTTAGCTATTCATCGCGACCGTGGAATCCGTGTTTTATACAGGCTCAAAATAAAACATGGATCTCCTAATATATCCAATATTTTATATGTTATCTTCTGCTGCTGATATTCTGTGATGTGATCACTTTATATGCGTGAGACGAATGCTTTATTATTGTATATATGATATATAATAAATGTTGCTTATGTTTTGCACCCGCGCTAGTCCCGCCATGGTATGCCATTAGTTAAGTAAACTAATGGTGCATAACGGGACACTGTGGCGAATGCGGATGGTATAAGCGTGCGTTGTATTTTCGTTTCTTCTGTGATGCTTGGGAAGCATAAATGATGGGACGTCATTAATGAGATTAATGAAATAAACGAAACCTAAAAGATGTTGTAGAATTAAATTTTCAAAATGGGTAGCTATAGTTCTTTCTTTGCATAGCGGTATTTCTTGTAGAATATCCAGCATCTTATTCGATAAGGAAAGAATTGAGATCCCTTCACCGGGAGTGGCCTCTTTAGCGAAACTAGCAGATGCTACAACTCACTCGGTTTTGTTTTTGATTGCTCCTATAGTTCTTGCTTTGCATAGCGGTATTCCTTGTAGAATATCCAGCACCTTATTAAATAAGGAAAGAGTTGAGATCCCTTCACCGGGAGTGACCTCTTTAGTGAAACTAGTAAAAGCCTCAAAAACACTCCTTTTCAAAATCACTTGTTTCTACAACGATATCAAGTTCATTACGCAAAAGCTTTTCATAAAAAACTGCCGTAGCCCTCCGTCATTTCAGATAAGTACTACTTAGTATTCATGCTATGTTTGTTTACTATGTTAAGGCGTAGTGTGCAGTAGCTAATTAGTGTTTATCTGCTAAAGAATGAGATGCGATTGGATTAGGGTAGTCGTACGACTTTGTTGACTATGTTAAGGGTCGTACGGGTGGGTTTAATTCAATCAGGGAATGACAGGTTGAACTTGGCTAGCGCTTATGATTTGTTGACTATGTTAAGGTCATAAGTTGCTAGGGGCAAAAGTATTATCGGGAATTTCAAGTGTTGAAATTTGCAATGAGATTGCATACCTTCTATGAGATAGTTGGATCCTGATACCCACTGCGAGTAAGAGTTACTCCTGGGAGAGTTTTACACATCACAATTAGCCGATCAAGTAGGTGTCTAGAATGGTGTTAATAGGGTTATGCCTCTGGGAAAATGAGGTTTATTCTAATTAGGTCCGTGCGAAAGCACGGGGAACCTCCCTCAAAGTACCAACACTGGCCTGGCTGAAAGATTGGCAAACTTGTAAGGTGTAATTAATCCCGACTAGTCTTACCTTTGGGTTTGAAGGAAGATTTGATAAAAACAGAGGGAGCCATCCTGATTAGATAAGATTAAAACCAATCTAATCTTGCAAGAGCATAAGCTAAAGTGTTTTCTCTCTCTCTCTCTCTCCAGGTAGTGACCATGTCAGGCCTTAATCAAGATAATAATATGGATGTATTGACTGAACCCGCTTGTTATACTGAGCAGGGGAACGTTGGTTCCGTTCTTTCTTATAATTGTTATAAGACTGAGCAAGAAATAGGGACATATCCGGATTCCCACACCGCCCAAACGAAGAATAAGTATATTGATGCATCTTCTTCGGGTGTGTTAGTTATTGAGAACTGTTTCTCAGTTCACTCTACGTCCTGGATATTAGATACCGGATCGGGATCCCACATATGTAATATGTTACATGGGCTAAAGAAAGGTAGAGAACTGGGAGAGGGTGATCATTCCGTAAGAGTAGGGAATGGTGCAAATGTTACAGCCAAAGAAGTTGGCGAATATCACCTTGTGTTGCCAAATGTTAATACATTAATTCTGGACGAATGCTATTACATTCCGACCCTGATATGCAATCTTATATCGGTTTCTTTATTGAGTAAAGAAGGATATAATTTTGTAGTGCACGATAATATTATGAACATCTTCCTGAATCAAAAGTTAATTGGATCAGGCTCGTTAAATAATGGCACATACGTTCTAAATCAAACCGCAGTTCTTAATGTACAAAACACACACAAGAGGAAGAGTTCAGAAATGAATGAATCCTTCTTATGGCATTATAGATTAGGTCATATCAATGTGACACGACTAGCTAAGTTGCATAAGGATGGATATTTGAATCCGTTCGAATTTTTATCTTATGACACTTGTCAGTCATGTCTCAAAGGCAAAATGACCAAAACTCCATTTAGTGGACACGGAGAAAGAGTTACGGAACTCTTGGGACTGATACATAGTGATGTATGCAGTCCCATATCTACACATGCCTGGAATGATTCCTCGTACTTCATTACATTCACTGACGATCTCTCAAGATACGGACATGTGTTCCCGTTGAAACACAAATCTAAAGCTTTTGAGAAATTCAAAGAATATAAGCACGAAGTCGAGAACCAAACGGGTAAAAGTATTATAATCCTACGATCTGATCGGGGAGGAGAATACTTGAGCAATGAGTTCCTAAACTATCTAAAAGAGAATGGGATTCTCTCTCAGCTTACTCCTCCGTATACACCACAGCACAACGGTGTATCGGAGCGGAGTAATCGCACCCTATTAGATATGGTGCGCTCTATGATGAGCACCGCTGAGTTACCTATTTCCTTTTAGGGTTATGCGCTTGAGACAGCAGCATACCTATTGAATCAAGTTCCATCTAAATCTGTACCTACCACACCATATGAGATATGGAGTGGGAAGAGACCATATCTTAAACGTGTTAAGATATAGGGTTGTCCGGCCTACGTCAAAAGGCAAAATCCGGACAAACTCGAGGCACGATCAGTTTTATGCAAGTTTGTGGGATATCCAAAGAATTCACAAGGATATATTTTCTAGGCCGGATTGATAGGCTGGAGGCTAGTATCCATGATTTGCGCCAGATGGTTGCATCTTTGGTCAAGGCCAGCCGAGCACAGAGATCTGATGATGTTCCGCCTACTACGGGGACCGTGATAGTGCCTACTGCTCAGACAGTTGTAGCTGCCGCTATCAAGACTATCACAGTATCACTATAGGAGTTTATGAGGCTGAAGCCTCTGGTTTTCACTAGTACGGACGCAGCAGAGGATCCACGGTCATTCCTCGAAAGGATGGCCAGGATTTGTCGTTCCCTGAGGTGTTTTGATGTGAGATCGGTTGAGCTTACTAGTTTTTTTCTGGAGGGTCTTGCCCAGACTTAGTGTGAGTCCGTTGAGAGATACCGAGCTGCCGGTCTTCCTCCTATGACATGGGACGAGTTTTCGATGGTCTTTCTTGCTCGTTTCCTGTCACGCCCCGCTTCCCAGAGTGCGCTAAGATAGGCACGTGATAGAGCCAACCATGCTGCCTGTGGATAGGAAACATCCCTCCACAGTCACATTACGGCTGTCTAGAGATATCAAGAACAGTGGAAATAAAATAAACTATCTAGCAACTAACATGATCTTCACCGCTCGACTTGTTGGTCAAAATACTCCTGAACTGCCTGCAACAGAAATAGAGGATCTGGGCCATGCAAAACCCAGACGTCAATGCATCATGATATCAACCAATAATATATGAACAGGGTACATGAGATATGCATGTATAAATCATAAACATTAACATGAATGTAATAAGTAAACACGGATATAGAACAATGAAGTGTATCAATATATGTGGCGTGCAGTGATCAGTCTAAACTGTACTACTGGGTTATCTATTCTAAAGTTTGTTTGAAATCAATTAATGTAATCCTCCATGTAACTCAAAGGATATGTCTCGTTATCCCCCGGGACCACGGATCAAGTAGTGGGAGTCATGAATGACTCTGTCCCGTTATCCCCCGGGGCCACGGATCAAGTAAGAATCACGAATAATTCTGTCCCGTTATCCTCCGGGACCACGGATCAAGTAATACCCTTTTAAGCTACACTTCAGTTACACTTTTGATTTCTTGATACACCCAAGGTTATGTGTTCAAGTCAGGTATTGATAATCTGGAGCTAATTCCAACACAGGATCAAGCAGGTACAGGTTTGTCTAAATAGATAACAGGATATGTCCGTAGTGACAACAGGTCAAGATTTTCGGCATTAGTAACAGGATCAGGTATCAAGTCAAGTGATGATATATCAAGTCATGTCAAGTAGTGTACATGTATCAGGTGGATGCTCATAATAAAACTGTAGCAAGTATGGATGCACGATAAAAGCATGGATGTACAATTATTTATCAGGGGTTACATCATGACTATGTAGGATGCACATTATCAAGCATGGGGTATTATTGTTACAATATTATGAATTAATACGACATGGCAAGCAACTAGATATAAAGAATTAAAGGTATGGGTACACAATAAAACATGGATGCATAATTAACTATCAGGGTTTACAACTATAGCTCCATTACTATGTAGGATGCACATTATTAAACATGGGATGTTAATATGACAATAATATGTAATAATGTGATCTGTAGACGCAGCTACATGTATATTAAATGATATGGATACATACGGGTATCCGAAATCGGTAAAACTTTAATATGGATGTATAATGTGATAAACGGATAACATTTTACTCATATGGATGCATAATAATATACCTAGCATGTAGCAAGATGAATTAGCATGTGACTAGATATGTAAATAGTGATATGGATGCACACGGATGTCCGAAGACAGTAAAATAGTAAAATGGTAATGTGGGATGCATAATTAAATAATAAGTAATGTTATTATTCACATGTGTGCAATATATTGTAGTATAGCATGTAGCAAGATAAACTTGCATGCAACTAGATATGAAATAAATTGTATGGATGCAAACGGATGTCGTAAAACAGTAAAATGATAACAGGGGATGTACAATACACTAAATATTAAATATTATTATTAATATGGATGTAAAATATATCATAGCATGCAGCAAGATAAACTTGCCTCGATTGGATCACGCGACGGATATGTACGGCACATCCAACGTCAGTAAATCGTCGCAACACACACACGGCACGCGGGACGAGTCCAGGCAAAGCAAGAGGGTAATCACGCAAGCAAGGGATGTTCACTGGATCGCCTGGATCGGAAGCGACGACGCGAATCTGGCGAAGGCTAGGAAAAAATCAAGAATCAAGAAAAAGAAAAAGAAGAAGAGGAAGAAGAAGAGAGGGAAGTGCTCACTGGGGTTGGTGCACAGGGGTCAGGGAGACGAGGTGGTGGTGCCGGGGTCACCGGCAGTGAGGTGCCGGCGATGGAGTTTGGCAAAAGGCAGTGGGGGGCTAGGGTTTGGATGTGCAGATTGGGCTCGGGTGTTAGGGTTGCAGTGGGTGTTGGGTTGGTCGTTGGAGTGTGCAGGGAAGGAGATGAGAGTGGAAAGAAGAGGTGGTGTGAGGGAGACGAGGAGATGAGGGTCATCGGCGGTTGGGTGGAGTTGAGGAGCTAGGGTTGGTTTCTTAGGTTCTCGGGTGAGGAAAAAGAGGAAGAAGATGATGAGGATGGAGGTGGTGATGAGGTTGAGTTTTGAGGTCGAGGGCAGTGAGGCACGGGGGAGCTAGGGTTAAGGTTTCGAGAGCTATGGTGGGTTCTCTTGGCGAGCTCGGGGTTTAAATAGAGGAAGGGGAAGAAATAGAAGAGGAGGGAGGTGACGAGAACGCGGGGCGGTGAACAGAGTCGAGAAGCGAACAGTGTTCGCGAGAGGGGAGAGAGAGAGGCATTTGAAAGGAGAGAGAAAGGAAGAGAGAGTGTGTGTGAGTTGGGAAAGAGAGAGAGAGAGTGTTGCGGGAGAGAGATAGAGATAGAAAGGCAGAGAGAAGAGAGAGAAAAAGAGAGCTGTTACTTTAAAAAGATTATTTTTTGTTAGGAAAATCTTTAATATAACTGTTAAAAAATATAATAGTAGTAAAATATTTAATATTTGGCTAATACAAAAATAGTCCAAAACACGCCTGGATTGGGTCTAAAATTACGGTTTGAAAATACGAAAAATATATGTGTCGACCAAAACTAAAATTGGATATCCGAGTAACGAAAATGCATACCCCCAAGAACGGATACACGTATGTGCGCGTAGCCATCCAAACAAGTCCTTTTCACTGAACGGGATGAGAACAAGATGCGCAGATGTTACCACAGGATCAGGGGTATCATGCAGGCCATGCAATGTATTTTTAAAATATTTTATGCGACTTTAAATGTTATATTTAAAAATGCAGATGCCAGATAAATGCCAATATGCAGTATGTAAATGAAAGTTCACAAGTTCACGTATCAAGTCAGGATAAATCATAAACATGAATCAAGACTGGTTTCAAGCATGCGGGTCGGGTCGGATGCAAATACCAATTACACTATTCGCACCCAAGACACAATAAATCAAGAAACTACTATAATAAAGAAATACTTGAACTTGAACTGGTATAAATGAACTAGAGTGTTACATTTCCTTCCGCGGAGCGTCAAGGATGCTCGAGCTCGCAGTTTTGAGTATTTGCGCAAAACTCCTGGTATGACTGTAGCCGAGTATGATATCCATTTCATCCAGCTATCCAGATATGCGCCTTAATTTGTGGACACCGAAAAGAAGCGCATCATGAGATTTGTGCGAGGTCTTGACACGCAGATGTTTCTTTCCATTGGCACCCCGCACTTTGATATCTATGGAGCAGCGATGGACGTAGCCATGCTAGTGGAGGAGCGTATTACAAAGACTACGACTATTCCGGAACTGAAGCGGGTTCGCACTGGTGTACCAGTTTCCGGGCCGATTGGTAGAGGTATGGCAGGCAGAGGGCGCGGCGGATTCCTTCTAGGCGGTGGCGGCGGCAGAGGCTTAATACGGGGCCAGTTGTTTAGTTCTTACTTACCGAGTGAGCAGCCGTCGCCAGGATGTTTTCGGTGTGGGAATCCGCATCACCGCATCAGACATTGTCCTGAGAGACGCCAGGGAAGGGTAGCAGTTCCACAGGTCACCCTACCCCCTTCACCTCCTCCTCCGAGAGCATTGACTCCTATGCCCGTCGTTACTCCACGCCAGACCGATGCTCAGAGAGGCCGTAGCTATGGCGGTCCTATTCAGAAAGGACGAGGAGGTAGAGGCAGTGGACAGCAGGGTACCGGTAGAGGACAGGCCTGAGGTTTTCTTTACTCCTCAGAATACGTAGGCATTAAATGTCGTTGTGATAGGTACTCTTTCCGTTTGTTCTTTCGACGTGCACATATTGTTCGACCCTGATTCCACGCACTCTTATGTATCCACACACTTCGTACCAAGGTTTAGCTGAGATTCGTCCTTGTTAGATTAGCCACTAGTTGTGATTACTCCCGTAGGAGAGTCCTTTATCGCTCGACACGTGTTCCGGTCGTGTTCCATTCGTATTGGGGATAGAGATTCTTCTGTTGATTTGATCCTTCTCGTCATGCAAGATTTCGACGTCCTACTTGGCATGGACTGGTTAGACACTTTTTATGCATTCGTGGACTGCCGTGAGAAATCGGTCAGATTTAGTTTTCCGGGAGAGCCAGTTCTTGTGGTTCAGGGGGACCGCGGTGCCACCCTTCACTGTTTGATTTTTGCCTTTGCACTAGTCGGTTTTGAGGAAAGGATGTCGGGGATTCTTGGCATATATTCGTGATGCTGGAGCCACAGAGGTTCCGTTGGACCAGGTTCCAATTGTGAGAGAGTTTCCCAATGTACTTCCTGATGAGTTACCTGGGTTGCTGCCTGTTGGAGATAGTGCCCTCAGAGTCAATTATTGGATCACAGGCACGTGATTGCAATGATTGAGGGGAGGACCTGTCCCAGTAGGACAGTCTTACTCGAGATGATAGTATGCTATCTGGTTTATCTTTATCATCGTGTACTGCTTTAGGTGACCTTTCGAGTCGCTATTACACGTTGATAAAGCCCCTTGGATTCTTGCTTGACCACCAGCAGTATGAGGGCGATCATATAAGTGGGAGCTGGGGGTCTACAAGCACATCCTTAAAAGGTCCCTAGTCGTGGGAGATTCGAGACAGGGCATCGTTTCTCCAGAGTAGACTAGTGTATACAGTCGAGACCCCGACGAGGGGCGGTGGCCGGTCTCACAAGCCACTGGTGTCAGTTGGTTCACCTAAGATGTATACAGGTGCTCATTGGGTTATGAGTACACCGGACAGGACTCGCCGGGAACCTGCTAGTTGGGATTATACCAGACGTCAGATAGCAGTTCCCTGGTGACATGTGTACAGGTTAGTTCATCGACCTGAGATCGTCATTTGTCTCGTGTGAGTTCCCACTGTACTTTGATTACTACCCTACCACGGCTCAAAGGAGTCGTGCAAACAGGTTTTAGTTGGGTACAGTCCCGAGCCACATGGAGGCAGTGAGCGGATCTTCAGGGGTTCGTCTCTCCCGGTTTTGGGGGTGAGGTCGTGCTGTGTCTAGGAGAGCCAGAACATGAAAAGTCCTTGGCCAAGGCAGGAGATTTGTTGGTAGGTATTCCAGTAGTATCTCAGGGTGTTCTGGGCTGCACTCCGACACGACTTGTACCGCTTTTGGGGGTCTGACTTTTACCAACCCCCTAGGCCCGCCATGCGATGCTCATAGACGAACGGACCGGACTGTACGGATATTGTCACCGACAGGCTCAGTAGGGTGTCAGGATGAGTTCGCTCATCGACGTCCCTTTTGGTCAATAGCTGGTGGCCCGTCACGTATGGCTAATACCTCTGACGTGCTGGTGGTTAAATCCACAGCCATAGTATTGACGAGTCTTTAGAGTCCACCACACAGACAGTTACTTAAGTTTCGGGCGAAACGCTGTAGAGGCCGTATGGAGATATGGCAGGGTTCGATCAGATACGTGCGGTATTGCACGGATCGTGATCGGACGGTTTTTACTAGCCGGTTTTGGCTTAAGCCGGATCCTAGTATTTGATAGTGTAGTTTTGTCTCTTTGAATTTGTGTTCAGTGGGAATACAAATACGGGCATGTATTTGCAGTAGCGGGGTTTTCCTGTAATTTATTATGGGATCGGTTTTCTGGGGTTGCCAGTTTGCATTCCGTTCCTGCCGGTTTTCTCTTTTTCCTTCCCGGTCGGACTTTTCGTTGGAGGGTGTTAATTGCAAGTTTGCAATTAACATTTTGTGAGGGGTTTCTTTGCATGAGTGTGACCTCTTCATCATGAGATCCTTTTCTAGTCACTTCCTTTGCATTAATTGGATGGTTGTTGATTTGGCTTTGGATTTGAAATGAATGGAAAATTGATTTGATCAATTTTTCTTTTGTTTATCCTTTTTTCTTTTTCCCACCAATTCCTTTCATGGGCCGGCCACTGTTAGGGTTAGGAGGGAGGTTTTATTTTGAGTGGAGGGAGGTTTTAATTTGTGTAAAGGAAAATTCCTTTATGTTGTTTGGTGGGCCCCCCTCATTTTGTGTGCTGGAATTGATTTGTTGTGATGAGGGATTAATTTATATATGGTTTTCAAGTGAGAGAGCTTGCTTCATATATTTTCATTTTCCAGTGAGCACACAAAAGTTGTGGCCGAGCTCATTTTCCATGTATGCTCAATTTCTCCATCAAGCATCCATGAAATTCTAGTCCACAAATTCCTCCAAAAATGGCAACCTCTTAAACCCCAAAAGAGACAAGTATTCTACACTATTCTATAGCATCTCTTGGACGCGTCGGCTGGCCAACTTCGCGCCCGAGTTGCCTCGGTCAAGAGGCGGGAGCCCGTAAAAGATTCCGGCTATGTGGTGCCCTTTTCCGACGAGCGAGGAGGTGACGGAGATTCCGCAGGAGATCGGAGTGGAGACGAAGACCGAAGGACACGGATCGCTTGGTATTGCATCTCTACTCTTTTCTAGTTTGCTAGCTAGCTAGGTTAATGTCCCGATCCGGGTAAAAAGTCCGCGGTGGTGCCGTTTTGCAAAGTTCGCAAAGTTTTTGTTTTCCGCGTTTCCGGCGTCGGATCGACGGCCGGGGCGCCCCCGCGGGCTTACATTGGTATCAGAGCCACGCCATTAACCTAGCCTAGCACGGTCTAGTGTGTTTAAAACTTGATCGAACAAAGTTCCCAAAAACCGTATTTTTCCTACATCGTGTTTCTATCGAAATTTTTTTCTGCTCTAAAAATTTTTCAGGTCACTGCAGAAACACAAGCATGGAATTCTAAGACTTCTGGTAAATTTTCATGCACTGATCTCTTAGTACGACCGCGGAAACGCGGCCAAACCCCTGGTTTGGTCGCGGTTCCGCGGTGGGAAGGTGTGATCATTGCACCAAAATTTCCCAGTAAGCTTTAGACTTGTAAATAGGGGTTTTGGGATATTATTTTTAGGCCCAGATTTTCTGTAAGTGCTACAGTACTGCTTGGGGCCCACTTTGATAAATTTGTTCGATCGGATATTTTAAACATGCCAGTTCACAGTATTTACATTATATCTGCGACCGTGAATGTCATTTGATCGGTAAATCCTGTATAACTGCTATAGCCCGGTCAGACGGATTTGCGAACGTGACATTCACGTTGATGTTCTGTGTTTTGCTGTGTTATTGCGGATCGGTCGTGGGGGATAGCCTGGTTGCAATGTTAGTACAGTTCTGTTTTATTATGTACATTTGATATTGCGGGGCGAGCGTCCGACATGTGGACTGCCGTCACTGCCTGTTTGTATTATTCTTTTGGGGCACGACCAGGTTGCGGTCGATATACCCGTTGTATGTATATTTTACTTTCTGTACTAGGATTACCCCGCGGAGGGGTGCACGGGTAGCCGGGTTCTAGAGGGCAACAAGCCCGCATCTCATGGCATTGAGACGGAGGGGGCTTCACTCTAGAATTGGTGGGCTATTCGCCGCACTCGTAGGGGGTATAGGGTTGACCCAGGAGGGGTGCCCAAGTTACCGGATTCCGTGAAGTGCTGGGTGATCCATTCACGGTGCTGAAAGGGGCTGCCTCGCTTCAGGTTTTGGCGGGTAACTTGCCGCACCCGTAGGGGTCTAGGATTTCATTGCACAGTCTATCCACACGACCAGGGGAACGTCGGGTTTCAGCGGCTCTGTGAAACCCGGGGATCCCAGATATCTGTTTTGATCTGTGTTGCTATACATTTCTGTATTGTTGCATTTTTCACGCCTTGAGCGAAAATTATATATTATATATATATTAGTAGATGTTGTATATGTTTTTCATCCGCGCTAGTCCAGTCCCCGCTCTGTCGTTAGTTAGCTAACCTAACGGGTGATGACGGGATCCAGTGGCGAATGCGGATGGCATATACGTACGTCAGTATATTTTCGTTCTTTATTGGTGTGATCAATTGATGGGACTGCATTGATTCGGATCAATGCAAGTTAAACAAACCTAATTTGATGTTGTTGGAACACTTTTTCAAAAAGCTGTTATTGCAAGGGCGTTCTCTTTTGTTTTGCACAGTGGTATTCAGTTTGAATACCCTGCTCCTCAGTCGACGAGGCAAGGGCCGAGATCCCTTCACCGGGAGTGACCCCTTGGATAAAAGTTTGCGTCAGGGCAATAACTTCACTATAGCCGATTACTTTTGCTTTGCATCGTGGTATTCAGTTGGAATATCCTGCACCTCATTCTACGGGGAAAGAGCCGAGATCCCTTCACCGGGAGTGACCTCTTTAGCAAAGGTTGTCGTCACTATATTTTTATAAAGCTATCAGTTCCTTCAACGATATCAAGTTCATTACGTTAAAGGTTTTCGCCAGAAACCATTCGTAGCCCTCCGTCGTTTCATATGAATAGTCAATAGTATTCAAGCTGTGTATGTTGGCCAAAGTCAAGGCACAGTGTTTGGTAGCTGTTGGGTATTCATATGTAGCATAGATAGATGCGTTGGTTTGGGACAGTCGTACTGCCATTTTGGTCAAAGTCAAGGGTAGGTACGGGTGGGTTCAAATTAACCAGGAAAATGACGGGTAGAACTTGACATGTGACTTATGATATGTTGGCCAAAGTCAAGGTCATAAGAGCATGGGGCAGAAATCCACATCGGGAGTTTCAAAAGAACTGAAACTTGCCAGATATGCGCATACCTTCTGGAGTGTGATAACGTGAGCGGATTCCGTCACATTATCATGCGATGATAGTTGGATCCCGATTCCCACTGATGAGTTGGTTTACTCCTCGGGTGATCCCGGCTAATTCTTCTTTCAGGTTTGGGGAAGAATTTGACGCTACAGTGGGAGGTTTCCAGATTAGATAAAGTGACAACCATTCTGATCTAGGTTAGAGTGCACGTTGAGTGTTTCTTTTCTCTCTCTCTTTGGCAGCGACCATTGACCCGACCCTAGACTATGACTCAGTGACCAAGTTGACCGAACCTACTTAACACAGGCTTTTGGATTGTCAGAGTTGCAAACCTCTTTGCCACTCCTACTTTTACCCTTTTCTCCGAGACACCCCGTATTACTACGACCGTCCACTTCCATTGGACAAAACCATCGTATGGTTATATACGAACTCGAAGGACTTCGAGGATGGTTTCTGGTTCTGGAGAAAACGAATAGGACTATTCAGTTGTCTTTACCTTTTACCTTCTCTCAGGTTGCGAGTACTCCTTGGTTTAGGAGATAGTACACCTATTACGCAAATTGGATAGTCTTTTTCCAAACCTTAGGCTGGTGCCGAACGGTGGGGAATGAAGAAAGCCAATTAGCCTAAACGGTGTACAGAAGGTATTAAGTTCAGACAAAGCAAGGGATTAGTAAGAGGGCAAAGTAAAGTGCGACTGCTATTCACGACCAAACCAAGTATTTCTTCGCCAATCCTAAATCACCTTTGTATTTCTCCAGGACACTCCGTATCACTACGAAGATCCCAGTTTATTGGATAATCCATCGTATGGTTATATACGAACTCGAAAGGAACTTGTTCCAGTTCGGGGATGAATCCTGGTTCAGGAGAAATAGGAATTAAGTACATTCAGGTGTCTTTTATCTTCACCTTCTCTCGTGTTGCGAGTGCTCCTGGGATTAGGACAGTACACCCTTTATGCTTATTGGCTAGTCTTCTTCCAAACTATAGGCTGGTGCCGAACGGTAGGGAAGGAAGAAAACCATTTGGCCTAAAGGGGTGTACAGAAGGTAATGACTAAAGACATATAAAGGGATTTGGAGAGCTGGCAAAGAATTATACAGTTATAGTTGTGAATCTGGATAATGGAAGAGGCATTACTAAGAATACCAGGATACCCCATCGAAACATTTCAATGTTTCAGGTTCACTGTGTACTGTTAAAAGAAAACTGATTTCCCAATTAGACACTTGCTCCAGGGTATGTATTTACCAGGTATGATTCTCACATCTGTATGGTTTTACAGATGATGAGTGGGAGTAAGTTATTGGGAATTATGTGACCATCCTCATTATATCGGGATTCGTTGGAATTGGTGATATTTGAGGAAGCCACCTGGGTTGTTTGCCGGTCGGCAAATATTTGGTTTTGAGTATCCGTTGTTGTGCACCAATTTCAAATTGATATATCTGTACGTCTATTTTTATAGAGTGAGACATACCTTTTTGAAATTATGTCTATGACATTTACCTATACCAGTGGATGGTTAGGTAAGGAGCATTGAACAACGGTGTGATTCTTCTTAACCAAAAGTACAGTTTTCAATCTACGACACACAGTGAATGAGTCATTCGACTCAGGGGACTTATACAGAGTATTGTATATTGTCCAGTGTCCATGAGGACAGAGGGGTTGGTCCTCGTACTGTATTCTGTTTACTTATGACTTCTCTAGTTCTTAGACAGGTGTTTCGTAGAAACACAGGGTCGAAGTTTTGAGAAGTTATAGGTATAAGAATAAAGTAGAGAACCATGTGTTGCAAGTATCGGGATTCTTCAAAGTGATCGAAGATGTAGATACTTGTACATGGTATTCAGTTGATAGTAATGGTTAAGAGAACTTGCTTCTCTTTCAGGTTACTCATAATTGGAAGCATTCTTAAGTTGAGTAACGCTGATCGGCCTCCTTCCATTTAGTTGACATGCACTGGAGACAGCTGCATGATTTGAATCTGGTTCAATTAAATCAGTGCCTCTGTTTCTTGGATATAGAACAGTTCATATCTTGACATTGTTAAGATACGGGGAGTTGTCCGGCTTATGCTTAAAACAAGACTCTGGACAACTCAAGGCACGTTTCAGTAATGGCTGTTTGTGGGGTGACCCGGGCTATGACGAGGGTTGACTTTCTACCATCTGGAAGATCAATAGTGATATTGTTCTTGACTCGCCACAGTTTTATCAAAAATGGATTTTTTCAGAAAAACAGTAGTGGGAGTATGGTAAAACTGGAAGTGATTCCAGAACCGCAAACGATTGCTGAAGATTTGATAAGAACCTAAAGATTCAATCTGGTTTGACATTCCATTGGCCACTCCGCAGATATGGTGGGTAACCTCAGGCACTCAAGAGGTACTTCGGTATGCTCAAGGATGGTGGCAGGGAGGTTCTTGTTTACCCAGACTTGCCATTGCTGTTGTTCCAGACTGTGAGACCCGGCAGGAGGATGAGTATAGTGTCGTTCTAAACTGGCTTTAGAAGTGCACGTCTATATGACTCTGCCAGAGGGTTGTCGTAGTCAGTGGGAGCAGCGGAAGCATTGGTGGACATCAGGCTTATGTCTATTTATAGACTAGAGCAGATATAGCGGAGATAGATCATCTATTTCTGATGTGACAGTCATAGGTTTGACTTCATCAGAATAGGGGATGGATCTGTTAAGAAGGTAGTAGGGTGTGATGTCCTGGTTTTTGATGACATACACAGAGTAGAAAGTAATATTCCTATACTACGATCGGTTATACTTTGGTCGTCACAATCGGAAGCAGTTTTAGAACATAAGTTGATGTTCTGGGGAATTGATAACGGCAGCCTCCTTTAGGAGACGGTTATCATTCCAGGCTTCCAAGGTGACCTGGATGGCAGAGTGGCTGTCAGAGTTATAGTTTTCCCTCTGACGAGGGGCAGTATTTTGGACAGGTGGTCCAGGTGGATACTGAGGGAAGGCATGGCGCAGGATACTGATTAAGTTCAGTTGACAATACAGTCTAAGAAGTTTGGATTTGGAGTTCACTTATGAGCTAGGTCCCATCAGACATCCAGACATTCTAAGACAGGTATTGCTCATTTCAGGAGATGGCTTTCTCCGTGAACTTGAGATACAGAGAGACATAGAAAGAAACATCAAAGCGGATCCACTCACTGAGGCTCTTCCTCGAACGCATTAGTCTCGCAAACGAGCTTTGTGAGACTGACTAGTAGAGGAGTTGGGTGTTCGGTATCACACGGGCTGTGAGTATGCGACATCACAATAATTAGCCTCGAGTGCAAGTGGGAGATTGTTGGAGATAGTGCCCTCAGAGTCAATTATTGGATCACAGGCACGTGATTGCAATGATTGAGGGGAGGACCTGTCCCAGTAGGACAGTCTTACTCGAGATGATAGTATGCTATCTGGTTTATCTTTATCATCATGTACTGCTTTAGGTGACCTTTCGAGTCGCTATTACACGTTGATAAAGCCCCTTGGATTCTTGCTTGACCACCAGCAGTATGAGGGCGATCATATAAGTGGGAGCTGGAGGTCTACAAGCACATCCTTAAAAGGTCCCTAGTCGTGGGAGATTCGAGACAGGGCATCGTTTCTCCAGAGTAGACTAGTGTATACAGTCGAGACCCCGACGAGGGGCGGTGGCCGGTCTCACAAGCCACTGGTGTCAGTTGGTTCACCTAAGATGTATACAGGTGCTCATTGGGTTATGAGTACACCGGACAGGACTCGCCGGGAACCTGCTAGTTGGGATTATACCAGACGTCAGATAGCAGTTCCCTGGTGACATGTGTACAGGTTAGTTAATCGACCTGAGATCGTCATTTGTCTCGTGTGAGTTCCCACTGTACTTTGATTACTACCCTACCACGGCTCAAAGGAGTCGTGCAAACAGGTTTTAGTTGGGTACAGTCCCGAGCCACATGGAGGCAGTGAGCGGATCTTCAGGGGTTCGTCTCTCCCGGTTTTGGGGGTGAGGTCGTGCTGTGTCTAGGAGAGCCAGAACATGAAAAGTCCTTGGCCAAGGCAGAAGATTTGCTGGTAGGTATTCCAGTAGTATCTCAGGGTGTTCTGGGCTGCACTCCGACACGACTTGTACCGCTTTTGGGGGTCTGACTTTTACCAACCCCCTAGGCCCGCCATGCGATGCTCATAGACGAACGGACCGGACTGTACGGATATTGTCACCGACAGGCTCAGTAGGGTGTCAGGATGAGTTTGCTCATCGACGTCCCTTTTGGTCAATAGCTGGTGGCCCGTCACGTATGGCTAATACCTCTGACGTGCTGGTGGTTAAATCCACAGCCATAGTATTGACGAGTCTTTAGAGTCCACCACACAGACAGTTACTCAAGTTTCGGGCGAAACGCTGTAGAGGCCGTATGGAGATATGGCAGGGTTCGATCAGATACGTACGGTATTGCACGGATCGTGATCGGACGGTTTTTACTAGCCGGTTTTGGCTTAAGCCGGATCCTAGTATTTGATAGTGTAGTTTTGTCTCTTTGAATTTGTGTTCAGTGGGAATACAAATACGGGCATGTATTTGCAGTAGCGGGGTTTTCATGTAATTTATTATGGGATCGGTTTTCTGGGGTTGCCAGTTTGCATTCCGTTCCTGCCGGTTTTCTCTTTTTCCTTCCCGGTCGGACTTTTCTTTGAAGGGTGTTAATTGCAAGTTTGCAATTAACATTTTGTGAGGGGTTTCTTTGCATGAGTGTGACCTCTTCATCATGAGATCCTTTTCTAGTCACTTCCTTTGCATTAATTGGATGGTTGTTGATTTGGCTTTGGATTTGAAATGAATGGAAAATTGATTTGATCAATTTTTCTTTTGTTTATCCTTTTTTCTTTTTCCCACCAATTCCTTTCATGGGCCGGCCACTGTTGGGGTTAGGAGGGAGGTTTTATTTTGAGTGGAGAGAGGTTTTAATTTGTGTAAAGGAAAATTCCTTTATGTTGTTTGGTGGGCCCCCCCTCATTTTGTGTGCTGGAATTGATTTGTTGTGATGAGGGATTAATTTATATATGGTTTTCAAGTGAGAGAGCTTGCTTCATATATTTTCATTTTCCAGTGAGCACACAAAAGTTGTGGCCGAGCTCATTTTCCATGTATGCTCAATTTCTCCATCAAGCATCCATGAAATTCTAGTCCACAAATTCCTCCAAAAATGGCAACCTCTTAAACCCCAAAAGAGACAAGTATTCTACACTATTCTATAGCATCTCTTGGACGCGTCGACTGGCCAACTTCGCGCCCGAGTTGCCTCGGTCAAGAGGCGGGAGCCCGTAAAAGATTCCGGCTACGTGGTGCCCTTTTCCGACGAGCGAGGAGGTGACGGAGATTCCGCAGGAGATCGGAGTGGAGACGAAGACCGAAGGACACGGATCGCTTGGTATTGCATCTCTACTCTTTTCTAGTTTGCTAGCTAGCTAGGTTAATGGCCCGATCCGGGTAAAAATTCCGCGGTGGTGCCGTTTTGCAAAGTTCGCAAAGTTTTTGTTTTCCGCGTTTCCGGCGTCGGATCGACGGCCGGGGCGCCCCCGCGGGCTTACACTGCCAGAGCGCGATATCGAGTTCTGCATCGACTTGATCCCTGGCACTGGGCCTATTTCTATATCGCCTTATCGGATGGCCTCGGCGGAGCTTAAAGAGCTTAAGGATCAGTTGCAAGATTTGATGAACAAGGGACTTATTCGACCGAGTGTGTCGCCTCGGGGAGCTCTTGTCCTGTCGTTAAAAAGAAGGATGGCAGTATGAGATTGTGCATTGATTACCATCAGCTGAACCGAGTTATGGTGCGGAATAGGTATCCTCTACCTCGCATTGACGATTTGTTCAATCAGCTCTAGGGTGTGGGATATTTTTTGAATATTGATTTGCGGTCAGGTTATCATCAGTTGCGGGTCCGGAATGATGACATTCTGAAAACTGCTTTTTGAACAAGCTACGGTCATTAAGAGTTCTTGGTGATGTCGTTCGGGCTCACCAATGCCCCAGCAGCGTTCATGGATTTGATGAACGGAATCTTCAGGCCGTTCCTCGACCCGTTTATTATTGTATTCATTGATGACATTCTGGTATACTCCAAGAGTCGAGAGGAGCATAAGCATTATTTGAGGATTACATTGCAGACATTGAGAGAGCACCAGCTGTTTGCCAAATTCTTAAAGTGTGCTTTCTGGCTTGACAGCATTGACTTCTTGGGTCATGTGGTTATGAGGGATGGTATACGAGTGGACCCGAAAAAGATCGAGGCCGTACAGCATTGGTCTAGACCTGTTTCAGTGACAGAGGTTTGCAGCTTCTTAGGCTTAGCCGGTTATTACCGTCGTTTTGTATAGGATTTCTCTTGTATCGCTGCACCGCTGACCAGGCTGACTCAGAAGGGAGTTCCATTTCTTTGGACCGAGGCATGTGAGCAAAGTTTTCAGCAGTTAAAGACTCGTTTAACGACTGCACCAGTTCTATCTTTGCCTTTTGGGTCAGGAGGTTATGTTGTTTATTGTGATACTTCTCGAGTGGGTCTAGGTTGCATGTTGATGCAGCACGACAAGGTCATCACTTATGCTTCTCGGCAGTTGAAGAAGCATGAGCAGAACTATCTTACTCATGATCTAGAGATGGCCGTGGTGGTCTTTGCACTCAAGATTTGGAGACATTACTTGTACAGCGAGTCATGTCCGATCTTTACGGACCATAAAAGCCTGAAGTACATCTTCCAGCAGCGTGATCTGAATTTGAGGCAGCGTCGTTGGATGGAGCTCGTAAAGGACTATGATTATGAAATTATTTATCATCCGAGCAAGGCAAATGTTGTAGCTGATGTTTTGAGTCGGAGGCCCGGAGGTAGTTTGTCCTATTTGAGCGCAGTTCAGAGACAGTCTTCTACAGATTGGCAGATCTTATACGACAATAGAGTACAGTTCGAGTTCACTTCCATCGGAGGACAGCTTTCTCATGTCCATGCCCGTCCACTTTTACTTGATCGCATCTGGGAGGCACAGTCCGACGATACTCATTTATCTGAGATTATGAAGTAGGTTTGGCAGGGGAGAGATTCGAAGTTTGTGATTGACGACCAGGGAGTGCTACGATTTGGGACTCGTCTTTGTGTACCAAATTCTGAGGGGTTGAGACGTGAGATCTTAAAGGAGGTACACCAGTCAGCATACAGCGTTCATCCGGGTTCCACCAAGATGTATCGTGATTTGAGGGATGTCTACTAATGGGAAGGGATGAAGAGAGATGTTTGATATTTCGTTTTGAGATGCCGGACTTGCTAGAAAGTTGATTTTGTCTCAAAGAATAATTTATAACCGCAATCAAGAACGGCATCGCTTGGTAGCTAGCCAGTGAGTACGGGTCGGTCCACAGGGATTTTATGTATTCTCGATTTGTTCTAACGAGTTAATTCTGATTGATGTCGGATTGATTAAATCTAAAAACTAAGTTAATCTAGATTAGAATCTTGCTAGGGTTAGGTTTAGGTTAAGTATGGAAAGTCAATATTCCTCACCGCTTTCTATGCCCTATTTAGGATCTATGAGGTGTTATGGTAATTATTAATAAAGTGGATTAGTACCATCGGGAAGAAACGGTGTTTCTTCCTCTAGGTTCTTGTCCTTCCTTTCTTAATCCTTACCCTAACCTCCATAGAAAACAAGCTCAACCGGTCGTTTATACTACGGTATCACCGCTACCTCGTGGGATAGGGTGCCGTAGGGAGCGGTGTGTGCATGTATGCATGGAGTCCTATAAAAACGTGTGATGGACAAGAAAGGGGTGAGAGTTCTTCATCTCTCAAGCCTTCCCCAAATCTAACCCTAACATGAGAGGAGACTACTCACTCATTAGGGAATTGAAAAACAAGATTAATCTATCTAACTAGGGCAGATAATAAAGATCTATACTAGCGCAAGAAAGAAATTACCTAGGGCATGGAAATAAAATTTAACTAGGGCAATGAAAAGAAAACTTACTCCTAATTTTTATTTGATGCTCTCTTCCTTCTTTACAGAAATTTACAGATCTGAATTTAGATAGAATGAAATGAGGCACAAGAATAGGCATAACATAAAAAAGGTTTTAGGATTTTTATTTATAGAACATAGAAAACCCTAGGGTTACAATCGCCGCACATCTGCTTTTACAATTTTACCCCCTAAGAAACCTAGTCAACGCACCGACGCGCCGCCACAAAGATTTTGCACTGACACGGGCGACACGTGGCCGCGGATCCGCGGACAATAGTCAGGTTTGGCCGCGGTTCCGCCGCCAAGTAGGGGCATCTTGGGCTGAGATTTTCAGGGCATGTTCTGGTTGAATTTGTATTCTTGTTTCTTCAGTTGGTTCTTCAGAATATCTTCTAGTTCTCTTCCAGATCTCCACAGTGAATAATATAGTGGACTTTACCGTTGCTTCGTGTCGAAGTCTTGAACCTTGCGCTGACTTTGTGCTTTGTGAAATCTTCCATTGATCTTCGTTTAGTCTTCAAACTGTAGGCATGATCAAGATCTTTCCATTTGTTGGTCGTAGTCTCACTTTTGTATCGTCTTTTCATCTTTTTCACTGTTTTTGTTCCGAGAACCTGTAACCTGCAACTATATAGCAGATATGGGTCAAAAGCACCTGTTTATTTGTAAAATGAATAAGAATGGGGAATATAATAGTGCAGAATTATGGTATAAACAAATACCCCCAAACTTATCTTTTGCTCGTCCTCGAGCAAAACTAGTTTTATTCTTGAAAAAGACCTTGCCTCACTTTCGCAGGGAAACGCGATTGCACTGAGCTCGTGCAACAAGCCGTTAAACCTTTAGGTGTCCCTAGTAGGAGGAGTGTTGTCTTCTGAGAGTTTTCAGCGGATACTACCCATAAAATCCTATCAATTTGGCTTATCGACTTTTATTCTCCAATTAGATTTTCTAACAAGAAACTCTATTATTTTCAAGTCATAAATTATCCACCCGTATTTTTCACACTTCCTTATTATTTAACTTAAGATTATATATGTTCTGTAGACCTACTTAGCTTTTAGCATCTTTTAAGTTTTCCTTCTAGGGTTCTATCTCAACTTAGGAATTTTTATCATCTCTATTAAAGATATAAGTCATATTTTTCATTCCTATCTCTCATCTAAATCCCAATCACATACCCCTACGTGTGTGTATATATTACCCCTACACTTGAAAATTCAAATCAAGCTATTATACTCTTGTCCATCATCCAAAGTACTTTTCAATTGGTGAATTTTTTAGATGAAATTTGCTCTCACATTCTTCATGCGACCGTTAATACTTCTTGAGGTACCAACGACCGATTACAAAATGTGTTTGCACATTAATGTTTAATTCCTAGTCTTGTAATACCTAAGGCTTATAGTAGTGACTCCCAAACCAGTTAGTCTAAGGCACTCGGTGATGAAG
The DNA here is from genome assembly GCA_030015575.1 of Agapanthus africanus. NCBI lineage: Eukaryota > Viridiplantae > Streptophyta > Magnoliopsida > Asparagales > Amaryllidaceae > Agapanthus > Agapanthus africanus. The sequence continues at coordinate 569,875,540 of JASDDO010000031.1, forward strand.
CACCCTTGCTAAATATTTTTTCTATTAATGCAGCCTTAAGTAATTACAAAAACCAGTGTTTATAGTAGTGACTCCCAAACCACTTGTATTTTTATTTTATTTTCCTTCATACTAAGGACTTTTAGACAAGAGCATTTCAAGGTCTCTTCTACTATTCCAAGTTTCAAGGTTCGTGTTTGTGCAATTTGTAGGGTATATATTTTCAACATTTAGACTTAAGCTTAGGAATTATTTTTCAAACTTATACTTTAATAAAAATATCAATACTTTTCCCTTATTTTAACTTAGCCCAAGAAGTCAACTCGAAATTTGCCTATTTCTAAATAAACTACAAAGACATATACTTTCTACCATTAAATTTTAAGAAATGTTATTTTTAGGGTTTTTAATTTACTAAGTCTAAGATCTAGTTATTCCTAGCTAGTGAACCTATTTGTCAAACTCAAGTCAATTGAGGCCAAAATTGAATATTTTAATTTTTATAATTTTTCAAAATTTTCAATTTTTATGGGTTTTAAAATAAGAATGCAAATGCAAAAATATACACATGAATGCAAAGGAAGAAGGCTTACCGAGCATACCCCCAAACTTAAACTTGACAGTGTCCTCACTGTCAGGCTACACCAAGAGGGTTAAAAATGTCGGCACTCCCCTGTTTATTTATTTACAAATTTTTTTATTGTTAAAAGAAAAACAAAATTATATATACAAAAAGGTCCCCCCAAACTTAAGTGAGACAGTGTTTCCACTGTTTTAAACGTTAAAGTTCAGAGTTAGGGAGGAGAAAAATCAAACTATACAAGGCCTTACACAGACCAAAGGTTAGCACCAACCATTCAAAAATTCTATCGTGGTAATGGTAGGGTTGGTGAAAGAATGGAGTGTAGAGAAAGGAGTTGAGAAACACACGAGACCGTATGGGAAGAAAGGTGGAATATGGTCTCGGTGGAGGAGAAGAATGGCGGAAAAGAGAAAGAAGTGTAGTACGATCTTGAGGGTGTAAATCGAGTGAATAAACTAGCACAATTTGTGATGACCGTTGTGTTAAAAGCGATTGTGCTAATCTATCAACCCGTCGAGAAATGGGGTCAAATCCCTCAAGATTCGCAAGAAAACATGGGTACGCCGAATTTGGTAAACCATCCATTGAAAGTGGAAACCCGATGGATTCTTGCGTGGTCGAAACGTAGGAAGGACGAAAGGGAGTGAATTAGGGATAGTCTTATTCTCACCGAAGTAATCTGTCTCGAACTCGAATGATTCTATCAATGGTTCGAAATGACTGTAAGCAACCGAGTCTGATGGTTCAACTAACTCATCTGAAAATTCAAAGGACTCAAACTCGGGAGATGAGTTTTCAACATCGTCCGAAAAAGTGAAACACTCGTAAGTGTTATCGGCTGTGAGAACTGTGTCAGATTCAAAGATGTACGCACTAGTGGTGTCCAAACTGCTGTGATCGAATAGAAATCTTTCAAGCTCGCAGTCCTCCTGTGTGATTTTTTGCGTGGTCGGAACGATGGAAAGGAGGGAGGGTGATTTAGGAAGGATTACAGTTAAAGGTCCAGGAGGATGAATTGGAAAATCCGACATATCAAACAAAAATGGTTCATCTTCAATACTATCCTCAATACTATCCTCATAATTCTCCTCAAAATTTAGCTTATCCATGCCATTATCATCAAAATCAAGACGCATATGAAGTTCGGGAGAAACATTTAATGACTTGGGATGATGAATTGGACATAAAATTTCAATCAAATCTACGGGTTCATCATCCAAAATATTCCCGGTGTCAATATCCTCAATCAAGTGAAAATCAATTTTTTCAGACACCTCATCAAAAGCATGGATATCAATTAATTTAGTCTCTAAAGTGGAGGTGTAAAGTTCAAAAGGATTAGGTATGGTTTCACTCGAAAGGGACTCTTCACAATCTGGAAAATCAAGCACTACAAAGTCGCATAACTCATTAGACGTTCGATCTTCAACTGGTGAATCATTTGGAACACTTGTTTGAAAACTGGAGTTGTGGAATTCAATTAGGTATGGATAGGTTTGATTTGGAAGGGTGCACAGCTCACTCTCACCACTCAAATTCTCACTCTGTCCAACCGCCTCCTCATACATTGGAATTTTTGGAGCTAGTTGGAAACTAGCTACCGGTTCACTAGGTTGCATAAGGGCGGCAATGGACTCATCCACATTCCTCATCATTTGGTTTGTTGCTACCATATAGGCTTCCAACGACTATTCCAAACTAGACATGGGTTGTGAAGGCGTTTCGGTAAAAGATTCAAAATTGTTTGGATTTTGGAAACTCCCAAATGGTTGTGTAAAAGCAATGTCTAGGGAAGGTGCGGAAGTCGGGTAGGACTGGTAGGAATTGGATGGTTGGACAGGAGTAGGATCAACATTTGGATAAAAAGGTGAATGGACTTGTTGATCCCTAGAACTGGATGTGTGGAGAGGAGTGAAAGATCGGCTACGAGATTGTTCAATATGCTCAGCAATAGACATAGGTTTTGGAGCTACAATAGGACTTTCAAAATGGGTATCAACGTAAGAAGGTGGTGAAAGTTGACATGGTTGATACAAAGTGGAATGCAAAGTCGAACTGTTTCTCAAGACGATACCTTCGATTCATTCTTTAATTGCGTATTAAAAGCGGTTTTCAACAAGCTCTGAAAGTCAAGACGCTTCTATTCAATCTTTCAAAGAAATTTTGGGCATGGAGGGGTCGTCCTTAAATCGACCGAAACAATTCGCGTAAGAGGCAAAGTTTGGTTCAGGGTACCAAAGTTCGGCAGGAGATTTGTAAGGTGGGGTACCCATGATGTAAAAAGGAGAAGAAAAAGAAAGTGGGGTGCACGGATTTCTTAGCGACAAAATTTTGAAAGTTTTTTTTTAAAAAAAAAATTCCTTTTTTTTTTATTTGGAACTTTTTGCAAAAAGATTTTCGATAAAGGGCTTTGACACAAATGCAATCAACCACAAATGCACAATCAGGCCTAGATCTAGGGTCACCTAGGTCAGCTAGACAGCTCCTAACTGTTCCAAAGGGCTAGAAATAGGACCTCAAACCGTCTCTTCACCGCCAATTGCGGCCAGGTAAGTGCCAGGTGAGTGGGAGGCTCTCCATTACAAGTAGTGGCCCTAATTAAGTAACCACTCGCCTTAGACACACTTTCCTAGACACCACAAAGTCAGGTTAGGATCAACGGCTGATGCCTACAACTAGTCCTCTGTCCTATTGAGCGCGAAGTCCTTAAGGCTGAGTCTAATCTTTTTTAATTAATTGAAGGTCAATGCATATGCCTTATGTGATTTCTGGGGTCCTGGGAAGGGTGATGAAATCCCCACCCAATCTGGATTGGTTTCAAGCCCCTTAAAGTCCGATTAAAAATATGCAAAGCAGTAACAATCACTTACAATCAATTTTTTTATTTTTTAGCGCGGCGCAAAGAATCCTGCACAAGAACTAGTTATTGAGAAGGGGGAGAGATTTTTTAGCGCAAAGAATCCTGCAGGAAATTTTTACAGAAGATATATCGGGATTTGCAGAGGAGGAGAAAAGAAAATTTACAGAGCAATTTTGGTTCACTGCTGACGTCGGCAGACCGCGGATGCGCGACCAAGAGCACACTCTTGCGGCGGAAACGCGGTGGAGTCAACGGTTCAGATCCCGAGAAAATTTTGGAGGTGATGTCACCAAGCAGCCGTGGATGTGCGGTCCAAACAGGGTTGGCACGGCGGAAACGCGGTGGAGTAGGCGGCGCAGTTCCCGAGATTTTTTCTGTTGTTCTGTTGTTGAAATCCTCTGCTGTTCAGATCTTCTGTTTTCTGTTTCGATTTTTGGATTTTTCCAGATCTGAACTCGATTGTAGATCCTGCAAAATTCAAACCCTTCACAAAATACAAAGATGATAAATTTTTATATTTTTTAATTTTTCAGTGTTTTATGATCTTTATGATTTATATTAACCCGAAATTACAAAAAGAAAATAGTACGCCATCCCCGGCAACGGCGTCATTTGATTTTGTCTCAAAGAATAATTTATAACCGCAATCAATAACGGCGTCGCTTGGTAGCTAGCCGGTGAGTACGGGTCGGTCCACAGGGATTTTGTGTATTCAAGATTTGTTCTAACGAGTTAATTCCGATTGGTGTCGGATTGATTAAATTTAAAAACTAAGTTAATCTAGATTAGAATCTTAGTAAGGGTAGGTTTAGGTTAAGAATGGAAAGTCAATATTCCTCACCGCTTTCTATGCCCTATTTAGGATCTATGAGGTGTTATGGTAATTATTAATAAAGTGGATTAGTACCATAGGGATGAAACGGTGTTTCTTCCTCTAGATTCTTGTCCTTCCTTTCTTAATCCTTACTCTAACCTCCATGGAAAACACGCTCAACCGGTCGTTTATACTACGGTATCACCGCTACCTCGTGGGATAGGGTGCCGTAGGGAGCGGTGTGTGCATTTATGCATGGAGTCCTATAAAAACGTGTGATGGGCAAGAAAGGGGTGAGAGATCTTCATCTCTCAAGCCTTCCCCAAATCTAACCCTAACAAGAGAGGAGACTACTCACTCATTAGGGAATTGAAAAACATGATTAATCTATCTAACTAGGGCAGATAATAAAGATCTATACTAGGACAAGAAAGAAATTACCTAGGGCATGGAAATAAAATTTAACTAGGGCAATGAAAAGAAAACTTACTCCTAATTTTTATTTGATACTCTCTTCCTTCTTTAAAGAAATTTACAGATCTGAATTTACATAGAATGAAATGAGGCACAAGAAGAGGCATAACCTAAAAAAGGTTTTAGGATTTCTATTTATAGAACATAGAAAACCCTAGGGTTACAATCGCCGCACATCTGCTTTTACAAGTTTACCCCCTAAGAAACCTAGTCAACGCACCGACACGCCGCCACAAAGATTTTGCACAGACACGGGCGACACGTGGCCACGGATCCGCGGACAATAGCCAGGTTTGGCCGCGGTTCCGCGGCCATGTAGGGGCATCTTGGGCTGAGATTTTCAGGGCATGTTCTGGTTGAATTTGTATTCTTGTTTCTTCAGTTGGTTCTTCAAAATATCTTCTAGTTCTCTTCCAGATCTCCACAGTGAATAATGTAGTGGACTTTACCGTTGCTTCGTGTCAAAGTCTTGAACCTTGTGCTGCCTTTGTGCTTTATGAAATCGTCCATTGATCTTCGTTTAGTCTTCAAACTGTAGGCATGATCAAGATCTTTCCATTTATTGGTCGTAGTCTCACTTTTGTATCGTCTTTTCATCTTTTTCACTGTTTTTGTTCCGAGAACCTGTAACCTGCAACTATATAGCAGACATGGGTCAAAAGCACATGTTTATTTGTAAAATGAATAAGAATGGGGAATATAATAATGCAGAATTATGGTATGAACACAAGTCAAGGCTGAGCACCAAAGATCGGCAGGAGAGTTACAGCCTTTGCCCATTCCGGAGTGAAAATGGGCGAAGATCTCCATGGACTTCATTGTGGATCTACCTAGGTCCAGTCGAGGGTATGACTCCATTTGAGTGATTGTGGATCGGTTGACGAAAGCGGATCACTTCCTTCCAATGAAGACCTCTTACGGGTTTGCTCAATGTGCTCAGCTCTACATTGATGAGATTGTGCGGCTGCACGACGTTCCGACATGCATTGTTTCCGACTGAGGCACTCAGTTTACTAGCCGTCTTTGGCAGAAAATTCAAGAGGCTTAAGGTATCTATTTGAGTTTCAGTACCGCTTTCCACCCGTAGACTGATGGTCAGTCATAGCGGACTATACACACTCTCGAGGATATGCTCCAAGCGTGCATACTAGATTTTGGAGGCAGTTAGGATCGTCACTTGCCCTTGATAAAGTTCTCCTACAATAACAGTTTTCAGGAGACGATTTAGATGGCACCTTTCGAAGTTTTGTATGGGAGAAAATGTCGATGCCAGTATGTTGGACCGAGCTCAGTGTGAGCAGGATTTTAGGACCGCGGTTAGTTCAGGAGAATACATAGAAGATCCAGTTGATTCAGGATAGGATGAGAGCAGCCCAGAGCAGGAAGAAGTCGTATGCCGATTGCCGTCGTCGCAGACTTGAGTTCGCCTTAGGTGATCGTGTTTTCTTACGGGTCCCGCGGATGAAAGGTGTGATGAGGTTCAGAAAAAAGAAGAAACTTAGTCCCAGATATGTGGGTCCTTTTAAGATTCTTGAGCGAGTCGGTACCGTCGCCTATCGTTTACACTTCTGCCCAGTTTTCCGGATGCATACCCCGTATTTCATGTATCGATACTTCGCAAGTACCTTCATGACCCTTCTCACACGATTCAGCACTAGATGATCCAGCTAGAGCGCGATCTTTCTTTCACCGAATAGCCGATAGTTATCCTAGACCGGCAAGTAAAGAAACTACGGTCAAAGGTATTACCGTCCGTGAAAGTTCTATGGCGTGGCCCGAAGCGAAGAGGTCACATAGGAAGCCGAGAGTGAGATGCAGAAGAAATTTCCCCATCTCTTCAAAGGTACACGTGGTTAGATTTTAAATTAACGGACCGAATTTTCTTAAGGGGAGAAGATTGTAACGTCTTAAAAATTGTTTAGGGTTAATTATAATTTAATTAGTGATATAAGATGCGTTTCCAATAAAACTTAGTTAATAACTATTTTCACACACACACACACACTTATTTATTAAATTATTTTAAATATTCATACGCACGCATATATATATACACACTAAGCTAGTGTTAACAATATATTATTTTAGGTTAAAATATGTTTATGCAACCATGACATTTAAAACACAAATTATAATTTTTTAAAAATATTTTACATAATTGGATGGTTCTAGAAAAATGGAGAAAAGGAAAATAATAATGAAAATGGGAAATATGAGTATGGTGCAATAAATGAAGGTCAAAGTGTGCCATGGTTAGAAATTTCCATCTCTCTCTAGATCTTTATTCCTCTCATTCTTTCTTTTTCTTTCTTCTTCAACTCCTCCCTCACTTAAACCTCTCTTTACCTCCTAAATTTCTACACAAATCACTACAAAATCCTTCACAAATCATTTCAAAAATCCAAAATTTATAATTCTTTTCAAGAGTTCTTTTGAAGCAAGTCTTTATCAAGAGGCAATCTCTTCAGGTTTGGGTCTCCTTCTCTTCATTTTGAGGTTTGAGCCCAGTTTTGACATGTTTTACTAATCCTTTGGTTTAATCATTCATAATCTAGATTGAAGGTTGTGTTTTAAGTAAATTTAAAGTTTCAAGTGGGGTTTGAGCTAAGCTTGGGGTTTGTGATGACTTGTAGATTAATCATAACCTAAAATAGGTTAGTGCCTTATAGCCTTGTTTAACTACCAAACTTTCACTAAACCACCTTAATGTTAAGAATATGTATTCCCTAGAGGCCATTACTGTATATTATACTGGATGGTTGGACATATATATATAATGGACTTTCTTGCTCGACATGATAGTATGCTATCTGGTTGCTCTTTATCTTAATATGTTCACTTGTTTTAGTTTACTGTCTCTTTTATACATGTTGATAAAGCCCTTAGGATGTTAGCTTGACTACCATGACTATGATGCAGATCATACTAGTGGGGCATGTGTAGTCCACAAGAACACCCTTAACAGTTCCTTGTCGAGGGAGTATCGAAACAGGGCATCGATATTCCAGAGTAGACTAGTGTATACGTTTCTTGACCCTGTATTGGGGCGATAGATGATCCCATATCCATTGGTGTTTGACATCAAAGATTGTATACAAGTGCTCATTAGAGACTGAGTACACTGAACGGAATCGTTGAGAACCCCTAGATGGTATTATACCTATCGTCAAATAGTAGTTCTCTGGTGACACTTGTACAGGTTAGTCTGTAGACCCGAGATCGTCATAGTATCTTGTGTGCTTCCTACTGTGCTTTGATTTCTACCCTACCACGGCTCTACCAAGTCCTGCGAAAAGGTGGATTTTGGGTATAGTCCCGAGACACATGGAGGCAGTGAGTGATAGGAGGGGTTTCGTCTCTCCCGGTATTGGGAGTTGATGTTGTGCTATGCGCGATTGGATATAACCGCAAGTCCCTGGCTAAGGCTAATGAGATTTACTGATAAGTGTTATCAGTAGTTTCTCGATTGGTTACAGGCCACACATCGGCATGACTTATCGAGTTATTGGGGTCTGACGATTCCACCCCACCCCCCACCCCCCATACTCGATATGCGACATATCAAACGAAATGACCGGATTTTACTGTAGGTGTTTCTTATTGGCTCTACGGGAGTTTGAACAAGTTTGCTTGTTGATCTTTTATTCGTTCAATACCTGGGTAGCCGTTACGTCCAGCTAGTACCGCTGATGAATTATGGATATCTTATATGATCATTACCTACTGCTAGAATATTGACGAGTCTTAAGAGTCCCACATAGAGGTTTCCAAGCTCAAGCGAAATGAAGTAGGGCACATATGGAGATATGCGCGGGAGATTGATTAACTATAAGTATATGATACCGTATTTTAATCTAGCGTTTTTTATATTAGTCGGGTTATATATAATATGACCGAATTATTAAATCAAGTGTTGATTTAATAATTAACTAATTACTCATTTTAATTCTTTTCTCTCTCTCTCTCTCTCTCTCTCTATATATATATATATATATATATATATATATAATTGTATCATGGTTGATGATACAAATTAACATGGCAATATAAGAATCACATTAGAAATTTGAAAATAAAAATATTGATAAATATATGAATAAAAACAAATGAAGAGATGAGTCATGGCTTCTATAAGGTTCTCAAAGACTCTAGTAACCATGACTCATTCTTTTCTATTGTTTTATTCACCCATACTTATCTCTCTCTCATTCTTATCTCCAAGGTTGATCTTTATCTTTGCCAAGTTCATCCTCTTCATCTTGATTCACTAGATATTTTTATAGGTTGAAAAGAAAAAGAAAAAGAAAGGATTTTAATGAGAAATTTCCCCACTTCATCAACTTATACTAATATGGCAAATTAGTATAGGTTGTTATCTTCACTTATTCATTGATTAGTGAAGTAAGAGTTTGAGAGTGAGAAGCTTCATGGTAGATCATCATAGACGACGAAGACTTCAAGCAATCTCGTTCCAATTTCAAGTGGAGTCATAAAGGAGCTCTAGGATTTCTACATGGAGTAATTAAAATGAAAGACCGGTCTACAATGGTTGTAGTTCCCATTCACTTAGAGTTAATCCCTTTTTTGCTTTATTTGAAACCCTAATCTCTAGTTCGATTCATGTTTAGTAAACTTAGCACCTTAGAATTTTTAAAATAACTCACATGCTTTTGTTAAAACCCTAGTAGAGATTCTAAGACACACTTACACGATATCAGAGCCAAATTAGAGGCTTAGAAGTAGTTTAGATGAAGTTAAAGTATTCGATCGACGTTTTAATTTTGAAATTTGATAGTTTCTATTCAATTTTTAAAATTTTGATATTTTCCAGAATAAAAATTATCAGAAAATTCAGCAGGCTTTTTTAAGTAGGCTCAAGAAATACGAGATCCTAAGTCCACAAAGTGACCGCGGAACTGTGGCCTAGACCATATTTTAGTCGCGGTTCTGCCGCCTACTTATAGAGTTAGGACTCCTTATTTCTTGATCTTCTTCAGTTTCAGATTTTGAGTTTCCTGGAAATTATAAATGAGGCTCAAGTGGTTGTGGTCTCGGTGAATTGTTGAAGATTAGAAAGTCGATTGAAATGTTAACATCGTCTAATGAGTTTTGGAAGTGTGATACAATGGTTAGAATCCATATTAATTAGTTTCGCAAAATCTAGTTATCAATTTACAAATCTCACATTTTAGCCTTGATTAATGGATTGCCACGGAGTTTAGATTTGGATCGAAACTCCGTCGTAATCTCGTATTGTACCTTAATACTCGCCGGAGAACAATTGTAGAGAGCCACGCCCCTTTGCCTCAACCAAGTGACTATAGGAGAACCCCATGGCCAAGAGCATCCATTTGGGTGCTCGCGGCGACGGTGTTCCGCCCAAGTCCACTTCGTTGACGCGTTCGGGGGTGCGGCCATCCACTAAAGTTCCCGACAAGCCATCAATTTTTCTGGGGATCTTGTTGAATTGCCCATCTTAATCTTGAAAAGAGTTTTCAATTCGAGGCTTAAATGTAAGGTTTAAAACATTAGGCATGAAATTTGGAATATGTGATAATTTGGGTTTATGATGTCTATAGATACGGATTCTAATTATTGTAGTTTTTCATTTCTTTTCTGCGATCGTAAGTGTAATATGTGGAATAATTCCTAATCTCATTGTTATATGTTAACGACATTAGGAATACGCATATTTACTTACGTTGATGACATGTGATGTTATTCTGTTGCTATATTGATATGTTATATAGGATCGTCGTGATTGAATAGCCGGGGGTTTTATGTGAGATGAGAGTTTTTCTTTTTCATTCATGTAAATAAATGTATGTAATATTCTTTTATTAGGACACTTCCGGGTTGAGAATGTTGTTTCCATTTGATGTATATTATTTATTTTTCCGCAATAGGATAGACTCAAGGAGGAGAGACCAAGTAACCGAGTTCTAGAGTTCAGTGGGAGGCTATCTCAAGAAGTAGAGACTGGTAGTCTAACTCTAGAATTGAAAGGGTTGCTTGTCGCTCTCGTAAGGGTCTAGGGGTGTGGTCTTGGCTATTCATAATGACTGTGGAATCCGTGTTTTTCATTAATGGCTTAATCTAAAACACGGACTTCCTAGAATATCCTATATTTCATATACATGCTTCTGATGTGCTGTGATGTGCTGTGATCATATAACTGCGTGAGACGAATGCTATTTATATATATATGATATACTAGTAGACACTATATACATTTTGCATCCACGCTAATCCTAACCCCGCCCTGCCGTAAGTTAAATAACCTTACGGTGAAGACCCGAGTCCCTGTGGCAAGTGTGGATGGCATATATGTGTGTTTTATTTTCGTTTCTTTTGTGATGATTAGGAGCTTTAATGATGGGACAACATTAATAAGATTAATGTTAATAAAAGAAACCTAAAAATGTTGTAGAATCGAATTTGAAATATACTCGGCTTTTTCATGAAAAAGAAAATATTTCAAATGCGGAGCTTAAGCCACTCCTTTACAAATTACTCGGTTCTACTACGATATCAAGTTCAATACATTAAAAGTTTTCATCAAAACCATTCGTAGCCCTCCGCCATTTTAGGAAGTAGAGTACTTAGTATTCATGCTAAGTTTGTTGACTATAGTTAAGGCGTAGTGTACAGTAGCTAAGTCATGTCTTCTTATAAAGTATATGATGCGATCGATTAGGATATCCGTACGACTTTGTTGACCATAGTTAAGGGTCATACGAATGGGTCTAAATCAATAATAAAATGACGGGTAGAACTTGACTAGCGCTTATAATTTGTTGACCGTAGTTAAGTTCATTAGTCGCTAGGGGTAAAAATTATATCAGTAATTTCAAGTGTTGAAATTTGCAATGAGATTGAATACCTTCTATTTGATAGTTGGATTCCGATCCCACTGTGAGAATAGTTACTCCCGGGGGGATTTTACACTTAACAATTAGCTAATCCAGTATGTGTCTAGAATGGTGTCAACGGGGTTATACCTCTAGGGAAAAGGGATTTATTTTAATTAGGTCCGTGCGAAAGCACGAGAACCTCCCTCAGAGTACCGACACTAGCCTAGCTGAACGGTTAGCAAACTTGTAGAATGTAACTAATCCTGGATAATTTTCTTTTTAGGGTTTGAAGAAAAATTTGATAAAAGCAGTGGGAGACATCGATTAAGTAAGATAAATAACCAATCTAATCATGCAAAAGTTTTCGCTAAGTGTTTTCTTTTCTCTCTCCTAATGGCAGATACCAATGGCGGGACTTAAGCTTCTACTAGAGAAAAACAAACTGACGGGACCAAATTAAAAAGACTGGCTGAGGAATTTGAACATTGCCCTTACCTATGATAAGCTTGCATACGTCCTCACCACTCAAGCCCCTCCCCTCCCATGCCTTGATTCCTCTGTTGCGGATAAGGAGATCCGCAAGAAATGGGATATTGACTGCGCAATAGCCAAATGCCTCACGTTAGCTTCGATGGACAACAAATATCAAAAGCAACATGAGAAGATAGATGTGCAATCTATCTTTTTCCATACAAAAGAGTTGTATGGGGAGCAATCTCGTGCTCTTCGTTACGAGGCCTCACGAAAGTTGTTTCAAATAAGGATAGTCGCTGGTACATCTGTAGAAGATCATGTCCTAAAGATGATAGGCCTTATGAAAGAGCTTGAGGACCTGGGATGGACCATGGAGAATGAACAATATATTGATATTGTTCTACATCCCCCCCTCCCCCTCCCGCCTATGCTCAATTTATAGTGAACTTCAACATGCACAACTTGGTGAAATCACTTTCTGAACTTCTCAATATGTTGAGGAGTGCAGAGAGCACGCTCAAGATGGTGAAAACTTCCGCTCTGTTTATTGTGCAATCTTCCTCTTCCGTCTCAAAAGCTAAAATTAAAGGAAAGAAGAAGAAGAAGAAGAAACCCACCAAACCGAGAGGTGGAGTTAAAAAGGCGAAGGGGAAAGACAAATCAGGGGCTGCGGGATCAAGAAAGGGAGAATGCTTCTACTGCCACAAGATAGGACATTGGAAAAGAAATTGCACTGGGTACCTCACCGATCTCAAGAAGAAGAAGCATGTTGATGCTTCCGCTTCAGGTGTGTTTGTCACCGAAAATGTTTTTCAATAAACTCTGCATCCTGGGTATTCAATACCGGTTCAGGATCTCACATATATAATTGTGTGCAGGGATTGCGAAATAGTAAAGTTTTGAAGAAAGGTGATCATACTCTCCACATAGGGAATGGTTCATGTGTTGATGCTACATTAGTGGGAGAGTATCACCTAGGGTTGCCTTCAGGGTGTATATTGATTTTGAATCCCTGTTATTTTGTACCGACTATGTTATGTAATATAATATTTGTATCTTTGTTAGATAATGAAGGATATAATTTTGTATTACAATATAATGTTATGAAAATTAACCTAAATCAACAGTTGATTGGGTATGGTACACTAAATAACGGAATCTACGTCCTGAATCAACACACGGTTTTCAACATCCAGCACACAAACAAAAGAAAGACTTAAGAAATAAATGAAGCATTCATATGTCATTGTAGACTTAGTCATATTAACAAAACAAGACTAACCAAGCTACATAAAGATGAATATTTGAATCCGTTTGAATATAAATCTTATGCGACTTGTCAGTTTTGCATCAAGGGTAAAATGACCAAAACTCTGTTTACTGAACACGGAGAGAGAGCTAATGAAATCTTAGGCCCATACATAGTGATGTATGTGGACCAATGTCTACATATGCAAGAAGAGGTTATTCATACTTCATAACCTTTACTGATAATTTCTCAAGATTCGGACACGTGTTCTTGCTGAAACATAAGTCTGAAGCTTTCAAAAAATTCAAAGAGTATAAAATTGAAGTAGAAAAACTAACTGGATTGAGTATCAAGAAACTTCGATCAGATCGAAAAGGAGAGTGCTTAAGTAAAGAGTTCCTAAATTTCCTAAAAAAGAATGGGATTCTCTCTCAGCTCACTCCTTCGTACACACTAGAACACAACAGTGTGTCAGAGCGGAGGAATCGTACCCTATTAGATATGGTACGCTCAATGATGAGTGATGCTGAGTTAACACTTTCTTTTTTAGGGTATGCATTGCAGAATGCAGTATATCTATTAAATAGGGTTCTGACCAAATCCGTGCCTGCAACTCCATATGAGATATGGTATGTGTTTATCACAAAAACTGCATTTTAATACCACTCTTTCATTATCTGTTTTGTTATATATCGGTACTACTAACCAGTGTCTGCTCAGTAAATACAGATTACAGGTATCCGTGACACAATACTGGAAACACACCCAAAATCATAGATATAATGTTTGTGAGCCGACACTGCAACCAGAACTGCAAACCGATCGATATCCAAAGAGTTGTTTTGCAACAAATAAATGTGTACACAATTTTGGTCCAAAACAATACAAGTGTACACACAACTCTTTGGTATGGACCATGGTAGGGCTTCCTTGGCACACATGGTATGATGAATTGTGCAAGTGGGGGACAAGAATGATAAATGGAAAAAGATTTGATGTGATATAAAGCATTATGTTTCCCTCCAATCTACTGAGTACAGATCAGGTTCATATAAAGAAATCAAGCAATACTAGTAGGATTGTGGAGAGAACACTAGAGCACCTCACCAACACGAGCCCATTAGCTCGGACTTGACCCGGTGACTTCCCATCAAGACCCGGCGCCGCCGATTTTTCCATGCCCATTGCTCCCCAATTTTCTGTTGTCTTTCCCTTGCGGTCATATCAACTTTATTGTATTGTCTGTTTAATCTTATTTTATGCCTATAAAAGGCAGATCAGTGAGCAAGGGAAAGAGGTCTCGTATTCTTTACACTAGAACCACTTTTACTCTTTGTTTTGTTTTTCTTGTACATAGTTAGTTCTCCTTGAGCTCTTTGCCTTCTCTTGATCTTGCAACCTCTTCATTGAGCTTGCAAGTTTAAATTTTGGTTATTGAACTCAAGATTTGTATCATCACTTGGACATAATAAAGATTTCATTTTGCACTTTGGGTTCTTAGTATTCTCTCTCTTTACTTACTTGCTATTTAATTCTTATCATTTACTTACTTGCATTTTATTACCTTACAATTTACTTACTTGTAATGTTGCTCTTTTCTTTTCTTTTATCATTTCATTTGCTCTTTCTTTTTTTTTGTTTTTATGGTTTGTGAATATTGGTGTTGTTAGGAAAAAGAATGGTTATGTAAGCTAAGGTTTTCCTCTCTCATTTCCTTTGCCCGATATTTTCCATTTGAACTCCGTCCAAACCTTACGCAAGCGCTCCGTTAGGCACCCTACCCTACCAAGGTATCGGCGATCCCTAATCGTGATCGGTTGCATTCGGTTTGGCCGGAGGCGAAAGCAAGCGACAAGAACGGACGGACAAGGTCCAATAAGCTGGATTTCACAAATACCGTGTTTAAGCACCCTAATCCACGTTGTTACCGATTGCTCTAGCTTCAATGGTCAAGCTCTGCTCAAAGGATTATGTATGGATTTCCTTAACTTACATTAACCTATATATTCATAACAACTTATTCTTTTGCATATAAACACTTATGTTAGAAATGAACCATTCCGCCACTCGCATTAACTCGTGATAACATGAACTTAAAACGCACCATCTCCCTGCAGACGACCCGTACTCATCGCAGCTAGCTACACGTGACGCCGTCCTGATTGCGATTAAACTTTAGAACTCAAAATACGAAACGCGCGAAAATGCTATTCCAATTAGTATAGGAAGAGACCATCTCTTAAGAAAGTTAGGATATGGGGTTGTCCTTCTTTTGTTAAAAAGAAGAATCCAGAAAAACTCGAGACACGATCGGTTTTGTGTAAATTTGTGAGATATCCTAAACATTCATATGGATATCTATTCTACCACCAGGAGGAATAAAGAGTATTTGTTTCTCAATATGTCATATTTTTAGAAAATGAATTTTTTACAAATGATACTATTGGCAATAAGGTAGAACTGGAAGAAATTCCAGAGCCACAAACAACTACTGACGATTTGGTTGAACCTGATGTTTCGATAGAACCCAACGAGCCTCAGTCACTCCGTAGATCTAGTAGGACTTCTCGCCCACTAGAAAGATACTATGGTTTCCTCATTGATGGTAATAGAGAAGATTGCATCATGGAAGATGATGACCCTACTAGTTTTTAGCAAGCTGTCATGAATAGTGATTCTGTGAAATGGTTGGATGCCATACGATCCGAAATGGAATCCATGCACACCAACAAAGTATGGACTTCGGAAGTTGTACCTTCTGGAGTAAAACCCGTAAGGTGCAAATGGATCTTTAAGAAAAAGATTGGTGTGGATGGACAGGTGGAGACCTATAAAGCTAGACTTGTAGCGAAAGGTTTTTGTCAAAGACCAGGATTGGACTATGATGAAACATTTTATCCAGTATCTATACTTAAATCCATTCGAATCCTACTTGCAATTGCTGCTTACTACGACTATGAAATCTGGCAGATAGATGTCAAAACTGCATTTCTAAATGGTGATTTAGAAGAATGCGTTTTTATGGATCAGCCAGAAGGCTTCATTGACAGTAGGAGCAGCGAAAAGGCATGCAAGTTGCTTAAATCCATCTATAGATTAAAGCAGGCATCACGGAGTTGGAACATCTGCTTTGATGATACAATCAAAGAGTTTGATTTTATCAAAAACGTAGATGAACCTTGCATTTATAAGAAGATTGTAGGGAGTACAGTCACATTCCTCGTATTGTACGTGGATGAAATTCTCTTGATAGAAAATGATGTTCCTATACTATAATCGGTCAAACCATTCCTATCACAAAGGTTCTCCATGAAGAATCTTGGTGATGCCTCATGCATTCTAGGCATTAAGATCTATAGAGATAGATCTAAGAGAATGTTGGGATTGTCTCAATCTAGATACATAGACACTATACTAAAGAAGTTTAGTATAGAAGATTCCAAGCGAGGTAATTTACCCGCTTGTCACAGAATCACCCTCTCCAAAGACTTCTGTCCAAAGTCTGATGAAAAGAGAGCTTGCATGAGTGTTATACCCTATGCTTCCACAGTAGGGTATACCATGTATGCGATGTTATGTACTCGCCTAAATGTAGCTTACGCACTGAGTATAATAAGCATGTATCAATCCAATCCAGGGAAGAAACACTGGACAGCTGTGAAGAACATTCTTAGGTACTTACGAAGGAATAAAGAAATGTTCTTGGTGTATGGTAATGGGGATCTCCAAATGGAGGCCTTTACTGGTTCCATCTTCCAAAGTGACAAGGATGACAGCAAGTCTATCTCGGGTTTTG
Organism: Agapanthus africanus; assembly: GCA_030015575.1. Taxonomy (NCBI): domain Eukaryota; kingdom Viridiplantae; phylum Streptophyta; class Magnoliopsida; order Asparagales; family Amaryllidaceae; genus Agapanthus; species Agapanthus africanus. Next base: position 569,892,623 of record JASDDO010000031.1, read on the forward strand.
TATTTACCCTCAATGGAGGGGCGGTTTGTTGGAAAAGTTCCAAACAGGACATCGTATCTACATCCTCGATCTAGATCTAAACCATAGATCTAGTTACCAGATTGCCTGATATTATATCCATATCCTATGTAGAGAAATCACTGTGTGACAACCACAATATAACCGACCGTAGTATAGGAATTTCACTTCCTACAAAGTGTATGTCATCCAAATATCTTGACATCACACCCTACTACCTTCTTAACAGATCCATCTCCTATTCTGATGAAGTCAAAACCTATGACTGTCACGTCAAAAATAGATGATATATCTCCGTTATACCTGTTTTAGTCTATAAATAGACATAAGCTTCTTGTCCACTATGCTTCCACTGCTTCCACTGACCACAACAACCCTCTGGCAGAGTCATATACACGTGCACTTCTAAAGCTAGTTTAGAATGACTCTATACTCATTCTCCTGCCGGGTCTCATAGTTTAGAACAACAGTGATGGCAAGTCTGGGTAAACAAGAACCTCCCCGTCACCGTCTTTGAGGATACCGGAGTACCTCTCGAGTGCCTGAGGTTACCCACCATATCTGCGGAGTGGCTAATGGAATGTCAAACCTGATTGAATTTTTAGGTTCTATTAAATTTTCAGTAATCGTTTGTGGTTCTGGAATCTCTTCCAATTCTACATACTCCCACTACTTTTTTTGAAAAATTCCATTTTACTAAAACTGTGGCGAGTCAAGAATAATATCACTATTGATCTTCCAGATGGTAGAAAGATAACCCTCGTCATAGCCCGGGATAACCCATAAACTGCCATTACAGAAACGTGCCTTGAGTTATCCAGAGTCTGGTTTTAAGCATAAGCTGGACAACTCCATAAACCTTAACATCGTTAAGATATGAACCATTCTATATACAATATAGAAACAGAGGCACTAATTTAATTGGAACCAGATTCAAATCATGCAGTTGTCTCCAGTGCATGCCACTAAATGGAAAGAGGCAAATCAGCATTACTCAACTTAGGAGTGTATCCAGATATGAGTAACCTGAAAGAGAAGCTAGTTCTCAAAACCATTACTATCAACTGAATACCAAACACAAGTATCTACATCCTCGATCACCTTGAAGAATCCCGATACTTGCAACACATGGTTATCTACTTTATTCTTGTACCTATAACTTCTCAAAACTTGGACCTTGTATTTCTATGAAATACTTGTCTAAAACTGGAGAAGTCATAAGTAAACAGAATATAGTACGAGTACCAACCCCTCTGTCCTAATGGACACTGGAAAACATACAATACTTTGTATAAGCCCCCTGAGTTGAATAACGCAAATCCTGTGAATCGTAGATTGAAAACTGTACTATGGTTAAGAAGAATTACACCACTATTAAATGCTCCTTACCCAATCATCAACTGATATAGGTAAATTTCATTAACATAATTTCAAAAAGTTATATCTCACTTTATAAAATAAACGTACAGATATATCAGTTTGAAATTTGTGCATAACAACGGATATTCAAAACCAAATATTCGCCATCAGGTAAAACGCCCGGCGATTTCCTCAAATATCACCAATTAAAACGAATTCCGATATAATGAGGATATCATCACCTAATTCCCAATAACTTACTCCCACTCATCATCTGTAAAATCATACAGATGTGAGAATCAAACCTGGTAAATACATACCCTGGAGTAAGGATCTAATTGGGAAATCAGTTTTCTATTAACAACGCAAAGTGAAACTGAAACATGAAAATGTTTCAAAGGGGTATCCGGGTATTCCTAGTAACGCCTCGTTCATTATCCAGATTCATGACTGTAACCGTATATTTTCTTGCCATCTCTCCAAATCCTTTTGTTTGTCTTTACTCATTACCTTCTGTACATCACCCTTAGGCTAAATGGTTTTCTTCCTTCCCTACTGTTCGGCACAAGCCGATGGTTTGGAAGAAGACTATCCAATAAACGTAATAGGTGTACTCTCCTAATCCTAGGAGCCCTCGCAACCTAAGAGAAGGTAAAGATAAAAGACAACTGAATAATCCTTATTTTATTTCTCCTGAACCAGAATCCATTCTCGAACTGGAACAAGTTCCTTCGAGTACTATGATTATCCAATAACTATGGATCTTCTTAGTGATACGGGGTGTTCTGAAGAAATTCAAAGGTGAAGTAGGAGTGGTGATGAAATACGCGGTTTGGTGGTGAAGGATAGCAGTCGCAATTTATTTTGCCCTCTTTCTAATCTCTTTATTTTGTCTTTACATATTACCTTCTGTACACCACACTTAGGCTAATCGGTTTTCTTCCTTCCCCACCTTTCGGCACCTGCCTATGGTTTGGAAGAAGACTATTCAATAAGCGCAATAGGTGTACCCTCTCTAATCCTAGGAGCCCTCACAACCTGAGAGAAGGAAAAAGGAAAAGACAGCTGGATAGTCCTATTCAATTTCTCCAGAACCGGAAACCATCCTCGAATCTAAAACAAGTTTTTTCGAGTTCGTATGTAACTATACGATGGTCATATCCAAAAAATGTGGATCTTCGTAATGATACGGAATGTTCCGGAGAAAAGAAAATGGTAAAAGAAGGAGTGGCAATGATGTATGCAAATCTGACAATCCAAAAGCCAGTGTATTTTAAGAAGGTTCGGTTGACTTGGTTCATGAGTTCTAGTCTAGGGTCGGGCCATGGTTGCTGCCAAAGAGAGAGAGAAAAGAAACACTCAGCATGCACTCTAACAAGATTATAATGGTTAATCAGTTTATCTAATCAGGATGTCTCCCACTGTATCCTCAAATTCTCCTCCAAACCCAAAAGAAGAATTAGTCGGGATCATCTAAAATCACCCGAGGAGTAAACTAACTCAACAATGGGAATCGGGATCCAACTATCATCGCATGATAACCTGATGGAATCCACTCAAGTTATCACACTCCAGAAGGTATGCGCATGCCTGGCAAGTTTTAGTTTCTTTAGAAACTCGCAATGTAATTTTTACCCCATGCTCTTATGACCTTGACAAAGGCCAACAAATCATAAGTCACATGTCAAGTTCTACCCGTCATTGTCCAGGTTAATTTGAACCCACCCGTACTCGCCCTTGACGAAGGCCGACAAGACTGTACGACTATCCCAAACCAACTCATCTATCTACGCAACAGAAAGGTAATAAGCAGCTACCATACATTATACCTTGACGAAGGCCAACAAACATAGCATGAATACTAACTGCTACCCGTCTGAAATGACGGAGGGCTACGAATGGTTTTTGGCGAAAAACCTTTAACGTAATGAACTTGATATCGTTAAAGGAACCGGATAGCTTTTTACAAATATATAGTGGCAAAAACCTTTGCTAAAGAGGTCACTCCCGGTGAAGGGATCTCGGCTCTTTCCTCGTCGAATGAGGTGCAGGATATTCCAACTGAATACCGCGATACAAAGAAAAAAGTAATCGACTATAGTGAAGTTATTACCCTGACGCAAACTTCTGCCCAAGGGGTCACTCCTGATGAAGGGATCTCGGCCCTTGCCTCGTCGAATGAGGTGCTGGATATTCATAACCGAATATCGCTGTGCAAAACAAAAAAAACATCCTTGTAATAACAGCTTTTTAAAATTGTTCCAACAATATCGAATATGTTTGTTTTCCTTGCATTGATCAGAATCAACGCAGTCCCATCAATTAATCACACCAGAAAAGAACGAAAATATGATGTACGTATATGCTATCCGCATTGGCCACTGGGTCCGGTCATCACCCGTTAGGTTACTTAACTAACGACAAAGCGGGGACAAGACTAGCGCGGATGAAAAACATATACAACATCTACTAGTATATATACCAATATATAATAATCGCTCCAGGCATGATAAATGCAACATCACAGATAAGCGACAAGCATTATAGAACAATACAAATAATCTGGGAGCCCCGGGTTTCCATTGAGCCACAAGTGAAAACCCGACATTCTCCGGTCGTGTGGAGAGCCTGTGCAATGAAAACCTAGACCCCTATGAGCGCGGCAAGTTACCCGTCAAAACCAGATGTGAGGCAGCCCCCTTCATCAAAGTGAATGGGTCACCCGGCACTTCACAGAATCTGGTAACTTGAGCACCCCTCCTTGGGTCAACCTGTACCCCATACGAGTGCGGCGAATAGCCCGCCAATTCTAAAGTGAGGCCCCCTCCGTCTCAACGCCATGATATGCTGGCCTGTTGCCTTTTGGAACCCAGCTATCCGTGCACTCCACCGCAGGGTAATCCTAATACAGAAAATAAAATATGTACATTGGTGACATCGACCCCAACCCGGTCGTGCCCCAAATAAATAATATACAAACAGGCAGTGATGACAGTCCACATGTCGGACGCTCGCCCTGCGATATCAAATGTATAAATAAAACTAAACTGTACTAACATTGCACCCAGGCTATCCACCACGACGATCCAGCCAACACACAACACAGAACATCAACGTGAATGTCACGTTCGCAAACCCGTCTAAAAGAACTATAGAAATTAGACAAGTTGTACCGCTCTAATGACATTCACGGTCGCAGATAGTAATGTATGTACTGTAAACTAAGACATTAAAATTTCGCAAGCAATTAGCAAACCAAACCAATTTCCAAAACCATGGAAAAAAACAGTGAGCTAAATTTCCAAAAACCGACTGTTTAAAGCCAATCCGGAAGTCCGAATCAAAACGAAACGTGCCCAAACCTTCATGGGGAGTTGGAGAACGAAATTAACTTTGATTCGGGGGGCCTAGAGGGGGTACCCCATCCATGAGGCCACCACGAGGTGGCCAGGGGGTGAGGCAGACCCGAAACTGCCCAGGGTGGGGCAGTTTCGGGTCCCCACCGCCAAGACCACCTTGTGGTGCTCTTGGGGAGTGGGCCAAGCCATTCGTTCCTACCCCGGGGATTCCCCGAGGTGCCCATGCACCACCCCGCGGCTTCTCGGTTCAAACCGTGAGCCCGTGGGGCGTGCAAACATCTCAAACTTTCAGTTTTTGGAACTGTTTTGTCGGCAGTTTTTGCACGACAAAAACGGCAGATTTCTAATGTCGCAATGAGTTAACTAAGGTTTATGGAGTGGCTCTGATACCGTGTTGGGTTACGGAAGCGCCCCGGCCATCGATCCATGACAAAATGCAGAACAAAAATTTATAAAACTTGGCGCTACCACAACAAATTACTCGGATCTACCCATAAGCCTTAGATAACAAAACATACAAAAGAGTTAGAATGGTTATACCGAATAAATCCATGTCCTTCGGTCTTCAACCATCATCCCAAGCTCCTCGTGGCTTCCTTGATCAAGCTTGATCTCCAGTCTCCCTCCATAGAAGACGATCCACCCGAGAATCTATGCAACAAGCTCCAACCTCATATCCGAGACAACTAGGGCACCTAAATCGCTACTCTAGATACGGTAGATGAAGTAGAGAGTGATGAAGGATTAGTTTTTCTCAAGAAACCCAAGGATTCTCAACTCATGGGAGGGTTTAGGTGGAGCTAGAGGAAGAAGAAGATGCCATGAGAATGAGGTGTTGAGAGCAAACTCAAGAGAGAGAGAAATAAATGAATTATGGCTTGTATTTTTGTTTGTTGTGTGAGTGTGATAAGAAATAATGGAGCCATCACATAAATGTCCATGTCTCCAAAATATCTTAGTCAACAAAAAATATCTCAAGTCAACATAATCTCACAACAAACAAAAACCCTAAGCATGCTAGAATTGTAACCATGGTACACTAATTAGCCATACCACAAAAATGCAATAAACACCTCATCCTACACCTCAATAACCTTTTAATCCAAAAAGGTCTAAACCATGATGAGGTGTAATCTTCTAAAAGTAATCTTATAATAAATTAAAAGAATACCCTGTAGGGTTGTATAGCACGACTATAAGGTTTTGGAAGGCATCACACATGCCATTTTCTAAATTTTTGGGGTGCTATGAAACCCTAACCAAGATCTTAACTAGAGTATTAGGGTTAAACTTTGCATGTAAACAACTTTACATCTAAGTGATAGGGATTACAACCTTTGTATTCCGTTCCTTCGCTTCAAAAGCTCCGAGTAGTGGTCCCTCCGCTGCGATCCATGAACTCCCGGACTCTTTAGAGGCTCCACAAGATGTACGATGCATCCTTGCTTGAAGTCTTAAAAGTCTACGATGATCTACGCCGAGGAAACACGGACTCGAGCTCTCTCTTCACTAATATGGAATTAGTGAAGCTAACACACTAATCTATATAGCTAGTATAGAAGAGGATGATGAAGTAGGAATTTTGCTCACTTTAGTATCTAATCTCTCACTTATTTTCTTCTAGATCTCAAAAGCTAGAGAGCAAATATGAGATGAGGAAGAAGAAGATGAATCAATGAGATGAGTTTAGAAATGCAACCATGGGTGAGAGTATGTCATCCACTAACTCATGTAGAGAGTTAACCATGGCTATGTGTCATGGTTGGGTTAGAAAATATCTTAAGCAAAACAAAAAGGGTGGACTTAGTCAATGGTTATCTTCAAGCTTCATGAAGCTTCACCATGACTCATTTCTACCATTTTTGAATTACTTTAGAATTTAAACCCAAACATTACATGTAGCATGGTATAATTCTCAAACATCCTTGTTGCATGTATAACCTACCATGTCACAATATTATATATCACATATATAATATTTATGTAACAATAGAAAACAATACAATAAACATATATCACATATATGTTAAACGCATCATAAGTGAGAATAATAAATAGTTAAGTGAACATATATTATTAATGTAATTTAATATATCAAATATATAATTATACATTAAATTATCGAATCAACACTTGATCCGATAATCCGGCCATATCTCATATAACCGGCTAATATATATTTTGTATCATTTCATTGAATCAACACTTGATCCGATGACCCGGCTATATCACATATAACCGGACGATATCACATATCGCGCGAGAATAGAATACGGTATCACATACACGTATTATTCTCGGTTTCGCATATATCACATATGTGCTCCTATGCCGTTTTGCCTAAGCCAGGAAACCTCTATGTAGGACTCTAAAGACTCGTCAATACGCCGGCAGTAGGTGATGATCATATCAAACACCCATAAGCTGCAAGCGGTCAGCTAAACGTAACAGCCACCCGGGTATTGAGCGATCAGAAGATCAACAAACAAGCCTGCTCACACTCCTGCAAATCCAATTAGTAACACTACCGTACAGTCCGGTGTCTTCGTCTGATATGTCGTATATCCAGTCTAGGGGTGGTAAACATCAGACCCCAGTAACCAATAAGTCATGCCGATGTGTGGCTCATAACGGGTCAAGAAACTACTGATAACACTTACCAATAGATCTCCATATCAGCCCTGGCCAGGGAATTCCAGTTATAGCCAATCGAGCACAGCGCAACATCAACCCCCAATACCGGGAGAGACGAAACCCCTCCTATCGCTCATTACCTCCATGTGATTCGGGACTGTACCTAAAAGCCACCGTTTTGCACGTTCCCGTGAATGTGGTAAGGTGGAAATCAAAACACAGTGGGAATCACATAAGACTCTATGACGATCTTGGGTCTACAGACTAACCTATACCAGTGTCACCAGAGAACTGCTATCTGACAATAGGTATAATACCATCTAGGAGTTCTCGGTGAGTCCGTTCAGTATAACCAGTCTCCACTGAGCACCCGCATACCATCTTTGATGTCAAACACCAATGGATGTGGGATCATCCACCGCCCATCATATGGGTCAAGATGCGTATACGCTAGTCTACTCTGGAGTAACATCTTTGTTAGCAAGAAGCGGTTAGCGGAACTCAATTCCACGAGCTACTTATCGATGACCTGTCTCGATACACCCTCGACTAGGAACAATTATAGGATGTACTTGTTGACTACCCTGGCCCCACTAGTATGATCTCCATCATAGTCCTCGTAGTCAAGTACATTTCCTAAGGGCTTTATCAACATGTGAGAGCAAGACAGTAAACCAATACAAGTCAACATGTTAAGATAAAGTGCAACCAGATAGCATACTATCATGTCGATCAAGAAGTCCTCTCTATATATATCCAAGCATCCACTGTAATATACATCATATGTACAATAATGGCCTCTAGGGCATAGACATAACTAACAATCTCCCATTTGCACGAAGGCCAGCTGTTGTAGTATCTAAGACCCAACAACCCGAAGAGTCTCTCAAAATGTATCCGGGGTATGACCTTCATGAGTGCATCCTCAGTGTTGTCCTTTGTGTAAACTCTCCTGATCTCGATCTCCCGGCGATCAAGTATCTCCCGGATCAGGTGATACCGCCTCAGAATATGCATGGATCTCTGATGGGACCTGGGTTCCTTGGCCAAAGCTATAGCTCCATTGTTATCATAATACAAAGGCATTGGATGCTCAATGGACAGAACCACTCCAAGTTCAATGATGAACTTCTTCATCCAAACAGCCTCTTTGGCAGCATCGTTGGCAGCGATGTATTCAGCCTCCATCGTCGAGTCTGCCACGGTTTCCTGTTTGGAACTCTTCCAACACACCGCCCCTCCATTGAGGGTAAAGACAAATCCCGAGTGCGACTTAGAGTCATCCTTATCACTTTGGAAGATCGAATCGGTAAAGGACTCCACCTGCAGTTCTCCGTTACCATACACCAAGAACATCTCTTTAGTCCTTCTCAAGTACTTGAGAATGTTCTTCATAGCTGTCCAGTGATTCTCTCCAGGATCCTCTTGATACCTACTCACTACACTTAGTGAGTATGCTACATCGGGTCTGGTACATAGCATCGCGTACATGATAGAGCCTACTGCAGAAGCATAGGGTATCTATTGCATGCGAGTTCTCTCCAAATCAGTTTTGGGAGACATCTCTTTGGAGAGAGTGAGTCCAGAGATCGTGGGTAAGTTCCCACGCTTGGATTCTTCCATACTAAACCTCTTTAGTATTGTGTCAATGTACCTGGATTGGGAAAATCCCAGTATCCGTTTGGATCTATCTCTATAGATCTTAATCCCCAAAATGCAGGAGGCATCACCTAGATCTTTCATTAAGAATCTTTGTGATAAGAAGAGCTTGACCGAGTGCAGCATAGGAACATCATTTCCTATCAAGAGTATGTCATCCACGTACAATACGGGGAAGACAACCTTACTCTTTGCCACCTTCTTGGATATACAAGGTTCATCTACGTTCTTGATGAAGTCAAACTCTTTGACTACAACATCAAAACAGATGTTCCAACTCCGCGATGCCTGCTTTAACCCGTAGATAGATTTAAGCAGCTTGCACACCTTTCCGCTGCTCCCACTGTCTACGAAGCCCTCCGGCTGAGTCATGTACACGCACTCCTCTAAACCACCATTTAGAAAGGCGGTCTTAACATCCATTTACCAGATTTCATAGTCATGGTATGCAGCAATGGCAAGTAAGATCCGGATGGACTTAAGCATAGCCACTGGAGAAAAGGTTCCGTCATAATCCACACATGGTCGTTGACGAAAACCCTTTGCAACAAGTCTAGCTTTGAAAATCTCAACTTTTCCATCTACACCAAGTTTATTCTTAAAGATCCATTTGCTCCCAATAGGTTTTACCCCTACAGGAGCAATTTCCAAAGTCCATACTTTGTTGGTGTACATGGATTCCATCTCAGATCGCATTGCATCCAGCCACTTCATAGAGTCCCCACTCGTGATGGCCTGCTCGAAGCTAGTCGGGTCATCATCTTCCATGATGCAGTCCTCGCTCCCACCATCAATGAGAAAACCGTAGTATCTCTCAGGTGGATGAGGAACCCTACTAGATCGGTGGAGCGGCTGAGGTTCATTAGGAACTACTGAATCCCTTGGTTCCACTAAATCTTCAGTTGCAGTTTGTGCTACTGGAACTTCTTCCAGCTCTACCTATTCACCACTAATTTCTTTTGCAAGAAATTCCTTTTCTAAAAAGGTGGTATGTTGAGCAACAAACACCTTTACTCCTCACTGTGGTAGAAAAATATCCATATGAATTCTTTGGATATCCCACAAACTTGCAGAGAACTGATCGTGCCTCGAGTTTGTCCGGATTTTTCCTTTTGACATAGGCCGGACAACCCCATATCTTAACTCGTTTAAGATATGGTCTCTTCCCACTCCATATCTCATATGGTGTGGCAGGTACAGATTTAGATGGGACTTGATTCAATAGGTATGCTGTTGTCTCAAGCGCATAACCCCAAAAGGAAATAGGTAACTCAGTGGTGCTCATCATAGAGTGCACCATATCTAATAGGGTGCGATTCCTCCGTTTCGATACACCGTTGTGCTGTGGTGTATAAGGAGGGGTAAGCTGAGAGAGAATCCCATTCTCTTTTAAATAGTCCAGGAACTCATTGCTCAAGTATTCTCCTCCTCGATCAGATCGAAGAATCTTAATACTTTTACCCATTTGGTTCTCGACTTCGTTCTTATATTCTTTGAATTTCTCAAAAGCTTCAGACTTGTGTTTCAACAGAAACGCATGTCCGTATCTTGAGAGATCGTCAGTGAATGTAATAAAGTACGAGGAACCATTCCTGGCATGTATAGACATGGGACCGCATACATCGCTATGTATCAGTCCCAAGAGTTCCGTAACTCTTTCTCCGTGTCCACTAAACGGAGTTTTGGTCATTTTTCCTTTGAGACATGAATGGCAAGTTTCATAAGATGATAATTCGAACGTATTCAAATATCCATCTTTATGTAATTTAGCTAGTCGTGTCGCATTGATATGACCTAGTCTACAATACCACAAGAAAGATTCGTTCATTTCTGAACTCTCCCTCTTGTGTGTGTTTTGTACAATAAAAACTGTGGTTTGATTTAGAACGTATATGCCATTATTTAACGAGCCTGATCCAATCAACTTTTGATCTAGGAAGATGTTCATAATATTATTCTGTACTACAAAATTATATCCTTCTTTACTTAATAAAGAAACTGATATAAGATTTCATATCAGGGTCGGAATGTAATAGCATTCGTTCAGAATCAATATATTACCATTTGGTAATACAAGGTGATATTCGCCAACTGCTTTGGCTGCAATATCTGCACAATTCTCTACTCTTACAGAATGATCACCCTTTCCCAGTTCTCTACCTTTCCTTAGCCTATGCAACATATTGCATATGTGGGATTCCGATCCGGTATCTAATACTCAGGAAGTAGAGTGAACTGAGAAACAGTTCTCGATAACTAACACACCCAAAGAAAATGCATCAACATGCTTATTCTTCATTTGGACGGCGTGAGAATCCGGATATGTTCATATTCCCTGTTCAGTCTTATAACATTTATAAGAAAGAACGGGACCAACGTTCCCCTGCTCAGTATAATAAGCGGGTGCGGTCAATACATCCATATTATTATCTTAATTAAGGCCTAACACGGTCGCTACCTGGAGAGAGAGAGAGAGAGAAGAAAACACTTTAGCGTGCGCTCTTGCAAGATTAGATTGGTTATTATCTTATCTAATCAGGATAGCTCCCACTGTTTTCATCAAATCTTCCTTCAAACCCTAAAAGGTAAGACTAGCCGGGATTAATTACACCTTACAAGTTCGTCAATTTTTCGGCCAGGCCAGTGTTGATACTTTGAGGGAGGTTCCCCGTGCTTTCGCATGGACCTAATTAGAATAAACCTCGTTTTCCCAGGGGGGTAACCCCATTAACACCTTTTTAGACACCTACTTGATCGGCTAATTGTCTTGTGTAAAACTCTCCCAGGAGTAACTCTTATTCGCAGTGGGTATCAGGATCCAACTATCTCATAGAAGGTGTGCAATCTCATTGTAAATTTTAACACTTGAAATTCCCGATAATGATTTGCCCCTAGCGATCTATGACCTTGACAAGGTCAACAAACCATAAATCGCAAGTCAAGTTCAACCCGTCATTTCCTGATTGAATTAAACCCACCCTCATGTCCCTTGACAAGGTCAACTAGGTCGTACAGTTACCCTAATCCAATCGCATCTCATGCTTTAGTAGATAAACACTAATTAGCTACCGTACACTACGCCTTGACAAGGTCAACAAACGCAGCACGAATACCAAGTAGGACTTATCTGAAATGACGGAGGGCTACGGCAGGTTTTTTAGAAAACCTTTTGCGTAATGAACTTGATATCGTTGTAGAAACAAGTGATTTTTGAAAATGAGTGTTTTTGAGGCTTTTACTAGTTTCGCTAAAGAGGTCACTCCCGGTGAAGAGATCTCGGCTCTTTCCTTATCGAATAAGATGCAGGATATTTCACAAATACCGCTATGCAAAGAAAAAACTATAGAAGCAATCAAAAACAAAACCGAGTGAATTATAGTATCTGCTAGTTTCGCTAAAGAGTTCACTCCTGGTGAAGGGATCTCGGCTCTTTCCTTATCGAATAAGGTGCTGGATATTCGACAAGGAATATCGCTATGCAAAACAAAAACTAGAGCTACCTTTTTTATAAATTTGATTCTACAACATCTTTTAAGTTTCTTTTTCTTTCATTAATCTCATTAATGAATTCCCATCATTTATGCTTCCTAAGCATCACAGAAGAAACGAAAATACAACGTACGCTTATGCCATCCGCATTCGCCTCAATGTTCCGTTATGCACCGTTAGGTTACTTAACTAACGGCATACCGGGACAGGACTAGCGCGGGTGTAAAACATAAGCAACATCTACTATATATCTCATATATAATATTTATCCATTCGTCTCAGAATCCACAGTGATCACATCACAGAATATCAGCAGCAGAAGATAACATATGAAATATTGGATATACTAGGAGGTCCGTGTTTTATTTTAAGCCTGTATAAAACACGGATTCCACGGTCGTGATGAATAGCCAAACCCACATCCCTAGACCCCTACGAGAGAGGCAAGTAACCCTACCAATTCTAAGGTTAGGAGACCCGAACTCGACTCCTCGAGTTGGTCTCCCACTATACCCTAAAACCCGGTTCTTTGTGCTCTCCTCCTTGGGTCTATCCTAATGTGGAAAAGTAAATAATATACAATGATGACATCATCCTCAACCCGAAAGTGCCCCAATAAAAGAATATTACATACAATGAATTTTACATGAATGAAAATGAAAAAATCTCATCTCACATAAAAACCCCGGCTATTCAAAACACGACGATCCAATATAACATATCACAGCAATACATAACATCACATGTCATCAACGTAAGTAAATATGCGTATCCCAATTGTCATTGATGTATAGCAACGAAACCGGCAATACACCACATATTACACTTATGGTCGCAGAAAAGAAAATGTAAAACTATAACATTTGGAATTCATAATCACCTTAGACATCATAACCCCGAAATATCACATATTACAGATTTCATGCCTAACCATATGAATTCCACATATTGTATCACATTAAAGAAAGCTAGACGACGTTAAACAATTTGATCGAATCAACGAATTCCCAAAATACCCAGAGAGCTCAACACTTGAGCACAGTTAAAGTTAACCAGAAACATACCACAGCACCTATGGACCTACAGCTGAAGGGCCCGACCCAAGCCTCTTAAGTTTTGGCCGCGGATCCGTCGCCAAAACCAGGTTTTGGCCATGGATCCGCGGTCACTTTGACGAGTAGAGTTTCGTTCTTCAGATGTGTCCGCATGATTTTCTGAGTATTTTTAACATGGAAAAATCCAACTTTTTGAAAATTTTCCAGAGAGGGGGTCCATTCGGGTTTTCGGAGTTCGATCGGACTTCTAACATCGTCTAGACAATGCCTAATGCTCTAGCTTGGCTCTGATACCATTGTGGGGTTGTATAGCATGACTATAAGGTTTTGGAAGGCATCACACATGCCATTTTCTAAATTTTTAGGGTTCTATGAAACCCTAACCAGGATCTTAACTAGAGTATTAGGGTTAAACTTTGCATGTAAACAACATTACATCTAAGTGATAGGGATTACAACCTTTGTAGTCCGTTCCTTCACTTCAAAAGCTCCGAGTAGTGGTCCCTCCGCTGCGATCCATGAGCTCCCAGACTCTTTAGAGGCTCCACAAGATGTACGATGCATCCTTGCTTGAAGTCTTCAAAGTCTACGATAATCTACGTCGAAGAAACACGGACTCAAGCTCTCTCTTCACTAATATGGAATTAGTGAAGCTAACATACTAATCTATATGGCTAGTATAGAAGAGGATGATGAAGTAGGAATTTTGCTCACTTTAGTATTTAATCTCTCACTTATTTTCTTCTAGATCTCAAAAGCTAGAGAGCAAATATGAGATGAGGAAGAAAAAGATGAATCAATGAGATGAGGTTAGAAATGCAACCATGGGTGAGAGTATGTCATCCACTAACTCATGTAGAGAGTTAACCATGGCTATGTGTCATGGTTGGGTTAGAAATATCTTAAGCAAAACAAAAAGGGTGGACTTAGTCAATGGTTATCTTCAAGCTTCATGAAGTTTTACCATGACTCATTTCTACCATTTTTGAATTACTTTAGAATTTAAACCCAAACATTACATGTAGCATGGTATAATTCTCATACATCCTTGTTGCATGTATAACCTAGTATGTCACAATATTATATATCACATATATAATATTTATGTAACAATAGAAAACAATACAATAAACATATATCACATATATGTTAAACGTATCATATGTGAGAATAATAAATAGTTAAGTGAATATATATTAGTTAATGTAATTTAATATATCAAATATATAATTATGCATTAAATTATCGAATCAACACTTGATCCGATAATCCGGCCATATCTCATATAACCGACTAATATATATTTTGTATCATTTCATCGAATCGACACTTGATCTGATGACCCGACTATATCACATATAACTGGCTGATATCACATATCGCGCGAGAATAGAATACGGTATCAAATACACGTATTATTCTCGATCCCGCACATATCACATATATGCTCCTACTCCATTTTGCCTGAGCCAGGAAACCTCTATGTAGGACTCTAAAGACTCGTCAATACGCCGGCAGTAGGTGATAATCATATCAAACACCCACAAGTTGCAAGCGGTTAGCTAAACGTAACAGCCACCCGAGTATTGAGCGATCAGAAGATCAACAAGAAAGCCTGCTCACACTCCTGCAAATCCAATCAGTAACACTACCGCACAGTCCGGTCTCTTCGTCTGATATGTCCCATATCCAGTCTAGGGGTGGTAAACGTCAGACCCCAGTAACCGATAAGTCGTGCCGATGTGTGGCTCATAACGGGTCGAGAAACTATTGATAACACTTACCAGTAGATCTCTATAGCAGCCCTGGCCAGGGACTTCCAGTTATAGCCAATCGAGCATAGCGCAACATCAACCCCCAATACCGGGAGAGATGAAACCCCTCTTATCGCTCATTGCCTCCATGTGATTCGGGACTATACCTAAAAGCCACCATTTTGCACGTTCTCGTGAACGTGGTAAGGTGGAAATCAAAACACAGTGGGAATCACATAAGACTCTATGACGGTCTTGGGTCTACAGACTAACCTGTACCAGTGTCATTAAAGAACTGCTATCTGACAATAGGTATAATACCATCTAGGAGTTCTCGGTGAGTCCGTTCAGTGTACCCAATCTCCACTGAGAACCCGCATACCATCATTGATGTCAAACACCAATGGATGTGGGATCATCCATCGCCCATCATATCGGTCGAGATGCGTATACGCTAGTCTACTCTGGAGTATCGATGCCCTGTCTCGATACACCCTCGACTAGGAACAATTATAGGATGTACTCGTTGACTACCCTAGCCCCACTAGTATGATCTCCATCATAGTCCTCGTAGTCAAGTACATTTTCTAAGGGCTTTATCAACATGTGAGAGCAAGACAGTAAACCAATACAAGTCAACATATTAAGATAAAGTGCAACCAGATAGCATACTATCATGTCGAGCAAGAAAGTCCTCTCTATATGTATCCAAGAATCCACTATAATATACATCATATGTACAATAATGGCCTCTAGGGCATATACATAACTAACATACCCCTCAACCGTATATACATACCCGCATCCGTATTCCGAAGAATACGAATACAAAGAGACGAAAATAATCCAACAAATATAATACTAGGATCCGGCTTAAACCAAAGCCCACTAGTATTATCCATCCAAACATCATCTGTGCACAAGTACACGTATGTGATCGAACTCTGCCATAAA
Organism: Agapanthus africanus; assembly: GCA_030015575.1. Taxonomy (NCBI): domain Eukaryota; kingdom Viridiplantae; phylum Streptophyta; class Magnoliopsida; order Asparagales; family Amaryllidaceae; genus Agapanthus; species Agapanthus africanus. The sequence continues at coordinate 569,908,904 of JASDDO010000031.1, forward strand.
ACCATATGGCCTCTACATTGTTTCGCCCGAAGCAGAGAAACGCTCTGTGTGGGACTCTAAAGACTCATCAATACGCTGGCAGTGGATTTAACCACAAGCACATCAGCAGCACTAGATGTACGTAACGGCTACCCAGGTATTGAGCGAAAGGGAGGCGGACGAGAAAACTCATCCTGAAACCCCTACTGAGCCTGACAGTGACAATATCCGTACAGTTCGGTCAGTTCGTCTATGAGTATCGCATATCGAGTCTAGGGGGTGGATAAAGCCATACCCCTAATAACGCGACATTTAGTGTCGGTATGAAGCTCATCACCACCTGAGAAACTACTGATCTGAATCAGTAATTCTCGACTACCTTGGCCAAGGATTTCTGGTGATGGCCACCCGTGCACTCCACAACATCAACCCCCAATATCGGGAGAGATGAATCCCTTGACGATCCACTCACTGCCTCCATATGGCTCGGGACTGTACCCAACTAAAAGCTATTTACACGAATCCTTTGAGCAGTAGTTGGGTAGTAATCAAAGCACAGTGGGAACTCACACGAGAAAAATGACGATCTCAGATCGATAGACTAACCTGTACACATGTCACCACGGAATTACTATCTGACAATAGGTATAATACCAACTAGCATGTTCCCGGCGCGTCCGTCCGGTGTACTCATAACCCAATGAGCACCTGTATACATCTTAGGTGAACAAACTGACACCAATGGCTTGTGAGACCGGCCACCGCCCCTCGTCGGGGTCTCGATCAGTATACACTAGACTACTCTGGAGTATCGATGCCCAGTCTCGAAACTCTCTTGACTAGGGACATTTAAGGATGTGCCTATAGACTACCCAGCTCCCATGTATATGATCGCCATCATACTGCCGGTAGTCAAGAAAGAATCCTATGGGCTCAATCAACATGTAATAGTGATCTGTAATATCACCTGAATTATGTACACGTTGATAAGACAAATCAGATAGCATACTCTCATCTTGAGTAAGACTGTTCTACCGGTATAGGTCCTCCCTCAATCATTTCAATCACGTGTCTGTGATCCAATAATTGACTTGAGGGCACTATAACCAACATGTGGTTGCTCTTTATCTTAACATGTTCACTTGTTTTAGTTTACTGTCTCTTTGATACATGTTGATAAAGCCCTTAGGATGTTAGCTTGACTACCATGACTATGATGCAGATCATACTAGTGGGGCATGTGTAGTCCACAAGCATACCCTTAACAGTTCCTAGTCGAGGGAGTATCGAGATAGGGCATCGATATTCTAGAGTAGGCTAGTGTATACATTTCTTGACCCTGTATTGGAGCGATGGATGATCCCATATCCATTGGTGTTTGACATCAAAGATTGTATAAAGGTGCTCATTAGAGACTGAGTACACTGAACGGACTCGCCGAGAACTCCCAGATGGTATTATACCTATCGTCAAATAGAAATTCTCCGGTGACACTTGTACAGGTTAGTCTATAGACCCGAGATCGTCACAGTGTCTTGTGTGCTTCCCACTGTGCTTTCATTTCTACCCTACCACGGCTCTACTGAGTCATACGAACAGGTGGATTTTGGGTACAGTCCCGAGACACATAGAGGCAGTGAGCGATAGGAGGGGTTTCGTCTCTCCCGGTATTAGGAGTTGATGTTGTGCTATGCACAATTGGCTATAACCGCAAGTCCCTAGCTAGGGCTGATGAGATTAACTCATAAGTGTTATCAATAGTTTCTCGATTGGTTACAGGTCACACATCGGCATGACTTATCGAGTTATTGGGGTCTGACGATTCCACCCCCTAGACTCGATATGCGACATATCAGACGAAGAGACCAGACTGTACCGTAAGTGTTGCTTATTGGCTCTACAGGAATTTGAACAAGTTTTCTTGTTGACCTTCTATTCGTTCAATACATAGGTAGCCGTTACGTCCAGCCAGTACCACTGACGGTTTGTAGGTATCTGATATGATCATTACCTACTGCTAGAGTATTGACGAGTCTTAAGAGTCCTAAATAGAGTTTTCCAAGCTCAAGCGAAACGAAGTAGGGCACATATGGAGATATGTCTGAGGGGTTGATTAACTACAAGTATATGATACCGTATTTTAATCTAGCGTTTTTTATATTAGTCAGGTTATATATGATATGACCGGATTATTAAATCAAGTGTTGATTTACTAATTAACTAATTACTCATTTTAATTCTTTTCTATATATATATATATATATATATATATATATATATATATATATATATATATATATATATATATATATAATTGTATCATGGTTGATGATACAAATGAATATGGCAATATAAGAATCACATTGGAAAATTGAAAATAAAGATATTGATGAATATGTGAATAAAAACAAATGAAGAGATGAGTCATGGCTTCTATGAGGTTCTTAAAGACTCTAGTAACCATGACTCATTCTTTTCTATTGTTTTATTCACCCATACTTATCTCTCTCTCTCATTCTTATCTCCAGGGTTGATCTTTATCTTTGCCAAGTTCATCATCTTCATCTTGATTCACTAGATATTTTTCTAGGTTGAAAAGAAAAAGAAATAGAAAGGATTTTAATGAGAAATTTCCCCACTTCATCAACCTACACTAATATGGAAAATTAGTATAGGTTTTTATCTTCACTTATTCATAGATTAGTGAAGTAAGAGTTTGAGAGTGAGAAGCTTCGTAGTGGATCATCATAGACTACGAAGACTTCAAGCAACCTCATTCCAATTTCAAGTGGAGTCATAGAGGAGCTCTAGGACTTCTACAAGGAGCAAATGAAGTGAAGGACCGGTCTACAAAGGTTGTAGTTTCCATTCACTTAGAGTTAATCCCTTTTTTGCTTTATTTGAAACCCTAATCTCTAGTTCGATTCATATTTAATAAACTTAGCTCTCTAGAATTTTTAAAATTGCTCACATGCTTTTGTTAAAACCCTAGTAGAGGTGCTAAGATACACTTACACTTAATGTTTCTAATTAGTATTAAAATTAGTTTTAGTTGGAGATTAAGGTTCCAATTAGAATCTCCTATTAAACCAAAGACTTCTGAAAGAAGTTGCAATTACTGGGAGCTAATTATAGGACCACGGATACACCCTCAAAACCAAAGCCCCCATCTCCAACTTTTGGCCGCCAATTTATCCTTATTGGCCGCAAATTGCAGCCCCTTCAGGGAGTTTGATCATAGGTTTTTGTTGGGAGCTCTCTGGAACTCCAATTAGGCCTTTGGAATGTGCAACCTTTTCTAATTGTACCTATATAAAAATCTTGTACCGTTTTACCTTATTTTAGGCGTTATGTTAACGTGCGATACGGACATTCCGATTCTTATTTTAGTGATTCTCGTGATTAACAGCCCTTGGAGGCAGTCTTCGACGTTGTTGCACGCGTTTAACACGCTAAGTTCACACGCGTCAACTCATGATAGTTAGTTAGTTTTTGTAGTGTATGTTTACATGTCATATCGGATTTCTAGCCTCATGTGCTTAGTTTTGTGCGATTCTAGGATCGGTTGTGGAGACTTCGGACGCTGCTAGGAAAGGAAAAGAGATGGTCGGATTCGAGTAGCCAAGGCCGTTCCGGTGAGTAGATTTAACATCTATGGGGCAATCGTTCGGATGGCGTAAAGCACCTGATGTTTAGAACTAAGTTACAAAACTTCATTTACATATACCTATGTACATTTCCATATTGCATACGCATTATCATAAGCATTGATATCTCCACACTAGGACACTTGCACTATTACCAATGGTTCATGTCTCACGTGCACTAACCTATATGTACACACACGCCATTGGTAATTGCTATGTCATGTAGACTATAGAACCCGCATGATAACTTGCATTTGCATTGCATCTTATTGTTAGATAGATCTTCACGCTATTCATCTAGCTTGTATCATATTAATACCTTGTACATTTTCTATCATCACAATATTCACATATTATGATGTTTTGTGAGATTTCTGTTTTCATGTGATTTCTAGATTTGAGAAACTGCATGTACATTTTGAAAACTTATGATTGTTTTAAAACGTGGTTTCTCTTGATATTATGTATGGCGTCCACCATGAGTTTTCTCGGTTCTGAGTTATGTATATACCTGATTCGAGGAGAGAGAAGGCACCATCTCCGGGTACATGGTAGACCCGGTACGGTACCCCGGGGCAAGAAGATTGTATAGAAAGACGTTGAGCCTGGCAGGGGAACAATACCTACTGGTGATTGTTTGGCTCGACGGATATCCGGAGGATACCGACCGGAATCGTGTGATCAGATGGATTTGAGGGCCAATCTGAGAGATGGCGCTCAAGATATTAAGATTTTTGAGTGTCGATGCTTGACACAGGATTTCTGTTGTTTTTATTGATGATACTTTTGGTTCTACCATATTGAAATTAATTAAGACATACTCAGTTTCTTATAGCTGCTATACCCGAGATTTTCATACCTCGTTAACTTATTCATGTTGAATTTATACTAGTACATCACACCATAAATTCATTCTTAGGATCTGTCGCTGTTACGTACATGCTTGCGATTATCGCTTATGATATTACTTACTACTTACGAGCTGGCAACTCACCCCCGTTGTGCCACAGTGTCTTGCAGGGCCGATCCGTCAGTGTAGTCGCGGCGGAGGCAGTGATAGGTCGGCTGGAATGTCATTACAGGAGGTTACTCCCACGTCAATCGTCTCTCCTGCAGGTACTCGTTTATGCGATCTGGAGGTCTTCCGCCGTCCTTTTTAGGACATTGTCCCAACAAGCACTGGAGGAGGCTATCAACAAGATACGCATGGCCCATGAGTTGGGCCTGACCTCGAAGAGCAGGCAAGATCGCTTGATAGATATCCTATGTCGATCTTTCCAATAGAGGTTGATCATAGCTTCATGCGCGATGGTGGGAGTCCCTGACGAAACCATAGTTGCTCAAAGGCGATTTAACACTCCTCAGACCACTCGAACTCTGGGATCTTCCTTAAGGCTCTGAAGAAAGGTAGGCACTTCTCCCCGGATCTGGACATGAATCGACTTAGAGCGGCCACCCTGCCTGTGAGTAACATGATTTCCACATTGCTCTTGGGCGTCAACATGTCAATGATAGCTTTGATTGTCTTCGTGTTTGCCTCGATTCCTCAGTGGGTAACCATAAACTCTAGGAACTTCCACCCATGATGCCGAAAGCATACTTGGCTGGATTCTGCTTCATTTTGTACTTTCACAGGAGCTCAAAGGTCTCGCTAAGGTCCGTGGTATGCCCGACTAACTTGTGGACTTCACAAGCATGTTGTCAATGTAGACTTCCATATTCTGCCCGATCTGTGGTTTGAACAGTTTTTTGACCGGCCGTTGATAAGTTGCCCCGGCATTTTTGAGACCAAAGGGCCATTACCTTGTAGTAGTAGACCCCTCAATCAGTGGTGAAAGCGGTGAGCTCTTCGTCGGCCGGGTTCATCTGAATTTGATTATAACCGGAGAAAGCATCCATGAAACTTAGCAGCCCGTGATAGGTCGAGCTATCCACTAGCTAATCTATTCAAGGGAGTGTATAGTAGTCTTTCGGGAAGGCCTTGTTCAGATCAGTAAAGTCGACACAAATGCGCCACTTTCCATTCGTTTTCTTGAACATGACTATATTGGCTAGACAAGCCGAGTAGTCCAGGTTTCTGATGAAGTCTGCTATGAGTAGACGATCCACTTCCTCCTTAATCGCCTTCTGTTTGACAGGCGTGAAGCTTCATTTCTTTTGTCGGACCGGCTGAACTTTTAAGTCAACTCCGAGCTTGTGGGATATCACCTTGGGGTCAATCCCCGGCATGTCCGCAGGAGTCCAAGCAAACACGTCGGAGTTGTTTTGGAGGAATTGGATAAGATTGTCTCGAGTTTCCCCGGTCAAGAGGGAACCGATCTGGATAGTTTGGCTGTTGTCTCCCTCTTTGAGGGGGACTTCGGACAAGGCTTCCACTGGGGAACCCCGGATCTCCTTCTTGTCATCATATGTATCCAGCGATTCTCGAGGGTCACACGGTCTGTCGGTCAGATCAACTTCTTTGTCCTCAAGCACTGTCGTGGCAAGATACACCCTAGCGATTTGCTGATCTCCGTAGGTCCGGTCTATCCCCTATCGCTCAGAGGAAACTTGAGCGCAAGGTGGTAGGTCGAGATCTGAGCTTGAAGGGTGTTTAAGGCAAGGCGACCTAAGAGGATGTTATAAGACGAAAGAACCAGGACGACGAGGAAACTCAGTGACATTGTTTGGGTTCTTCAGGCTTCCCCAATGTTGAAAGGGAGAGTGATCGTTCCCTCAACTTGGATGGAGTGGTTGGTAAACCCGGAGAGAACAAGCGAGGTAGGTTGGAGATCAGACGGTCAATCCCATATGCTGAAAGTAGTCGTAGAATAGGATGTCCGCCAACCTTCCTGAGTCAACGAGATTCTCCTGACCTCGTACCGATTTACCCGAGCCATGATCACTAGGGGATCATTGTGCGGGATAGATATTCCATGCAGGTCCTCGTCGACGAAGGTGATGGGGGCAACCTTCTTGTACTTCTTAGAGGGGGGAGCATCCAAGGTCATGACCGGCCGGATACGGTGGGTGTCTTCATTGCTCGAAGTCGAGCCAACGGAGACGACCATGATATGTCCGACCGTTAATTCTCCGGTAAGAGATTGGTCAGTTTGCTCCCTATCTGCTTAACGTTTGTCTCACAAGTACTTTGCCAAGTGACCGGAGCTGATCAGCTCCTCGATGTAATCATGTAGCTGTTTGCAGTTCTCGGTCGAATGTCTCTGCGACAAATGAAAGGCACAATATGGGCTGCAGAGTCGCTTTCCCGGCCTTTGTATCATCGGCAGGAACTTGAAAAATCTCTCTCTCTTTTCCTCCTCTAGCAGCTCGACCTGAGAGTTGTTCAGAGGGGTGTACTCATGAAACCTCGGAGAATAGGGATTAGAATGATCGTTCTTCTTCTTCTCTTCTCAGTCCCGTTTCTTTTGATCAGTCCAGTCTCCACGGGAAAGGTTAGCGTTCACCTCAGACTCAAGTTAGATTTTCCATTCAGTCCAGACTTTTACCTCGGCCATGGTCTTGGGTTGCTCTAATGCAAAAGAGCGGAGCTACACTTTGTGCCTAAGACTGGATCTCAGAGCGGTGATGACCATCTTGTCCCGGTGCTCGAGCACCTCCAGGAGAGCGTTGTAAAAGCGGGTGATATATCCCTTGAATGATTCTCTTTCCTCTCTCTTGATGGTGAACAGGTAGTTAACCAATCTCTTCTGTCGTCGGTTTCCGATGAAGTAGCTAAGGAACTGAGTACCCAGCTCGTCAAAAGTTGAGATTGAACGTGGAGTCAAACCGCGGAACCATTCATACCCATCCCAGATGATGGTGGTGGGGTAGGCTCGGCACTGAGCCGCATCTGAGTTATCTTGGAAGCTCATGCCTGCCGTGAACACGTCTATGTTGTCTTTTGGGTCAGACTTCCCTTCGAAAATGGCCACTTTGGGCGATTTGTTCCGAGTTGAGAGCCGCTCCCTCAGTAACTATTTCGTGAAGGGCTTCGTGAAAGAATCTGCGGTGTATTTTGCTGATCTGCAAGGTGAACGGGTGGCGGGCCACATGTCCTCGATTTTCTTCTCGAGGAGCTCGATTCGCTGCTGGTACCCCGAGAATTCTCCGTAATCGGAGTGCCTACTATTTCAGTTTTGGGCTTGGACGATGGAGCGGATTCGGTTTCGCTCTATCACATTCCTCAGATTCTCGGCGTGAACCCTTCGTGGCTCACCCCAACGTGCACCATGCGCATAGCCTCGATGGGTATGATGACGTCGGTCTTTCCTGGAATCAGGAGACCTGACCGACGTCGCCTTGGAGGGCGAGGGAGCGTGGCAAGCATTAAAGTGATAATTTGGTTGGTTCTGAGACCTCGGCAATAGACTGTACAACGCCCAACGAGTCATGGAATCTGTCACACCCCGCTTCCCAGTGGACGGAAGCAGTGACGTGCCAAGCCCGCAACGTACTTACTATGAAAATACGTTAAGCGTAATTAAGCAATATAACAATGTGCAAGAATGACAAGTGTAATAAAATGAAACAACAACTTTATTTACATTCAAATTTACATACAACTATCTGAAAATAAAAGATACAATAATTAAAACAAATTCCTAAACAATGGCATACTAAAAGTAAGTGCAGGAAGAAAGAAGCTAGTAGTCTGGCCGAGTAGCAAACTGGTCCAAGTCCTCCGGGCTCGGCTCTATATCCTCAGAGTCCGGTCCTCCTGACAAACATTCTAAAAAAAGAGATAGAAAGGAATGTCGTCAGCGAACTAGCGCTCGGTAAGTCCTAAAAAAAAGTAAGAGAAGATAGTATATAATTTGAATAGAAACCAAAAGAACAAAGGACATGTAAAATTGTATAAGATCATTCACAGGTATATAATAGTTATTCTAACGTGGTTATTTGTAGTCTGATAAAGAATGTATTCATGTATACGAGAGGAGTCCATCTTACCCCGTGGACTATGGTAACATATAGTACAAGGCCCCGTCATAACCCACGGGACAACGGCACGTGAATTCATGTAGGTGTCTATTAAAATGACCTCTCGTGCCACGATATACGTTCCATACTATTAGTGTATATGCCCTAGAGGCCATTATTGTATCATACTAGCTTGTATATTATTTATGGAAGCTTGGGATATTCACAGTTATATTAACAGTCTTGCTAAACATGGTAGTATGCTACTTGGTTATATCTATCTTAATATGTGTGTACGTATTGATAGAGCCCTTAGGATATTGCTTGACTACCAGCGTTGTGATGGCAGTCACACTAGTGGGGGCTGGGTAGTCTACAAGCACATCCTTTTTCAGGTCCCTAGTCATAGGATTATCGAGACAGGGCATCGATACTCCGGAGTAGACTAGTGTGTACGCTTCTCATCCCAGTTGGGGAGATGGTCTGTCCCACAGCCATCAGTACGTCGTACTGGAGATAGTATACAGGTGCTCGTTGGGTTACGGGTACACCGGACAGGACTCGCAGGGAACTGTTGGTTGGTATTATACCTGTCGTCAGTTAACAGTTCCCAGATGACATGAGTACAGCATAGTCCGCAGACTTGACACTGCTACTTCGCCTCGAGTGTGTCCCACTGTTCTTAGATTGCTACCCTACCACGGCTCAAAGGAGTCGTGCAAACAGGTAGCAGTTGGGTGCAGTCCCGAGCACTTGGGGGCAGTAGTGGTTAGACAGGATTCGTCTCTCTCGGTATTGGGAGTTGATATCGCGCTGTGTCTGAAGAGCCATTACGCAAAGTCCCTGGCCAGGGCAAGCGAGATTTACTGGTAGGTTTTCTAGTAGTTTCTCAAGGTGTAATGGGCTTCGCTCCGACACGACTTATACCGCTTTTAGGGGACTGACGCTTGCCGCCCCCTAGGCCCGATATGCGATAGTCCTAGACGAACAGACCGAACTGTACGGAGATTGTCAATCTCACATCAGGTTCAGTAGGAGTTCGGATGGGTTTCCTCATCGGCCTTCTTATCGACATCTACCTGGGGACCGTTACGTACAGCTAGTGCCGCTTGCGGTCTGTGGTTAAACCTACTGCCAGCGTAGTAGTCGAGTCTTTAGAGTCCCACACAGAGAGTTTCCCTGCTTCGGGCGAAACGATATAGAGGTCGTATGGTTTTATGACAGGGTTTGGACACGCACGTGCATTTATGCACGTACGATGTTCGGACAGTTTTTACTAGCCGGCTTTGGTTTAAGCCAGATTCTAATATCGGATTATTGGATTTATACAGTCTAAAGTTTTTCCGTGTTTTCACGGATAGGAGGGGCGTTCTCGTAATTTGGCAAGAAGCTTCTAGAAGGATGATGACTTGGGGGCTAAGGTGGCATTTGCATTTAATGATTTAGTGACTCATTTGTGTGATTCATCCATGGAGTTAATGATGCATTTAATGGCTAATGACTCATGAGATGAATCACACAAAATGAATGAATGAAGCATGGTTGATAAATCATTTGATTTATTCATTTAATAAATCATTATGCTTCATATATTCAAGATGAGATATTATTTCATTTCATTCTCACTCTTACATTCTCTCTCCTCAAGCTCTCTCTCTTTAAACCCTAATCCTAACCTCTCATGTGTTGAGATCAAGGATTAGCAAGACTAATTAATCCATAATCATACTCTATATTCCCTAGGTGACTTTGATTAGCAATTAGAGTAACCTAGTTACCTCAAGATTAGAGGCAAAGCTTGGAGTAGAAGCTCTCGGGTGGATCGTCTATTACAAAGAGGAGGCCGACGAGGAGGTGGTTAACGAGAAGAAGAAGGACTTGGTTCATTAGGTATAATCTTCTTTCATAGTGGCTAATTACTCCTATGATAGTGTTAGTTATAGTTTAGCAAAGATCCTTTCGGTTAGTCGATGTTAGTTTCAAGAAAAAGATTGTTTTTCATATTTCCACCTCTCCGCAACTCGTGGGGTGTACAACGTCGACTTACAGTGGTATCAGAGCCTCGCTAAACCATAACTAACTTGTTAGCAAAGTCGTTAGAAATTCGATCGCGAAACGAATCGGAAAAAACATCAATTTCACCAAGTTTCTGTCGATTTTAAAACAGGGTCTAAAAATTTTTCAGGGACCCTTAAGATTACAAGCAGGGAAACTTAAGAACACTGGAGAAATTTGGGGTCCTAACTCGGCGAAACTGCCGCGGAACCGCGGCCGATCCAACCGATCTGCCGCGGATCCGCCGCCGAGTTGAAGCCGAGTTGACTCAAATTTTCCCAGTAACTCTTCTGTGTTAATTTTGTTCTTTCTGGAATGTTTTGTTTCTGCTCAAGTCTCAGGTGCACAGAGAAGTTTTTGGAGTAGAATCAATTGTGTTTGCTCGATCGAAATTCTACGATGTTTGGCTAATTAGATTATATCTGTGATTTGTATAATGTGTTCGTAAACCTCCCCTAACTGCTAGTATGTCGGTTGGCAGGGGGTTGCACATTTCTGTAATGATTTTACTGTTTGTGCTTATGAACTTGATTGGATCGTTGTGATGATTAGCCGGGGTTTGAGATGGGTTTTAATATTCATTCATTCAATGTAAATTGTAATATGATGTAATATTCTTTTGCGGGGCACATCCAGGTTGTGGTTGTAGCCACCGTTGTATTATTTCATTTACTGATTTTTGCTCCTAGGATAGACCCAAGGTGGGGTGCACAAACTACCGGGTACTTTGAAGTGTTTAGTGGCCTACTCACGTTGTTGAGGGAGACCGCTTCACTTTGGGTACTTGGCGGGTAGTTTGCCGTACCCGTAGGGGTCTAGGGTGGGGTAATGGCTATTCATCACAACTGTGTAATCCGTCTTTCGTTGCAGGCTTAAAGGAAACGCGGATTGCTTGTATATCCAATAATGTTCATCTGTGATCTGGAATGCCTATTATTGTGTCTGACGAATGTACAATATCTATATATGATAGCTATTTAGACGTCACTTATGTTTTACACCCGCGCTAGCCCAGCCCCCGCTCTGTCGTTAGTTAAGTAACCTAACGGGTGATGACGGGGCCCAGTGGCGAATGCGAATGGCATAAGAGGACGTTGTATTTTCGTTGTTTTCTGCAATGATAGGTTAATTGATGGGACGTATTATATTAATGCAAAGAAAATAAACCAAAGTTGAATCGTTGGAATTGTTTAAAAGAAACCACTCGGTTATTTTAAAACAGAGGATATTTTTTAATTGCGGAGCTTTAAGCACTCCTTTTAAAAGCTATCAGGTTCCTTCGATCATATCAAGTTCACTACGTTCACGGTTTCGCCAAAACCATTCGTAGCCCTCCGTCATTTCATTTGGGTATTCAGTAGAATTCAAGCTATGTATTTTGACCTAACGCCAAGGCATAGTGTTTGGTAGCTGCTGGGTATTCATTTGTTGCATAGAATGATGAGTTAGTTTGGGACAGTCGTATTATCATTTAGCCTACGTCAGGGATATGTACGGATGAGTTCAAATTAACAAGATAATGATGGGTAGAACTTGACATGTGACTTATGACATTTTGACCTAACGCCAAAGTCATAAGAGCATGGGGCAAAAATTTATATCGGGAATTTCTAAAGAAACTGAAATTTGCAAAGAGATGCATACCATTTGGAGTGTGATGAATGTTGGTAGGATTCCTTCAGCGTTATCACACGATGATATTTGGATCCCGATCCTACTGTGAGTATATGCTACTCATCAGGAGATTCGTCACTTAACGATCAATGCTATAAACCAAGTAGGTGCCGAGAAAGGTGTCAGCGGGGTTACGCCCCCAGAGAAAAGAGGTTATTTAATTAAGGAACTTCGCGAAAGCGTTGGAAAACCTCCCTCGAAGTACCGACACCGGCCTGGCTGAACGGTTAAGCAAGTATTGTACAGTGAGAATAGTCCTGACTAGTTCTTCCTTTTTGGTTTGAGGAGGGATTCGAGAAACGGTGGGAGCCATCCAGTTTAGATAAACTAAAAACCAATCTAAACTTGCAAGAGCATCATGCTAAAGTGTTCCCTCTCTCTCTCATTACAGCGACCCAAAACATGACAGGCTTTAAGTTACTATTAGAGAAAATATACTGACATGGCCAAACTATAAAGATTGGCTGCGGAATGTCAAGATGGCTTTGACATATGAAAAATTGGGGTATGTCCTTACCACTAAGGGACCTACTTTCCCTGGTCCTAAATCCAGTAATACGGATAAGGAAATCCACAAAACCTGGGAGTTAGATTGTGCGAAGGCCAAGTGCATCGTGCTTGCCTCGATGAATAATGAACATCAGAGGAGGCACGAGGATATGGATCTTGAATCTATATTTCTCCATACAAAGGATCTGTATGGGGAGCAATCTCGTATAGCAAGATACGAGACCTCGAAGAACCTATTTCAGGCGAGGTTGGCCGTCGGATCGTCTGTAGGAGAACATGTCCAAAAGATGATTGGCTATATAGAAGAGCTCGCAGACCTGGGGACGACTTTGGAGAACGAGCTCTATACAGACTTGATTCTCCAGTCCCTTCCTTCCACCTACGCCCAGTTTATTCTGAATTTCAACATTCAAAGAAAAGAAGTTGAACTTTCAGAACTCCTTAACATGTTGAGGAGTGCAGAGGGCACCTTGCAGAAGGCAAGGGAAACACCCGCTATGTTTTTTCACGGTGCTTCTTCTTCCGGGTCCAAGGCTAGGGCCAAAGGAAGGAAGAATAAGGCCGCCACCAAACCTAGAGGAGGTGTTAGTAAGGTGGGAGTGAAGGGAAAGAAAAAGATTGCGGTGCCAGTAGTGGCAAAGGATGAGTGCTTCCATTGTCATAGAAAAGGGTACTGGAAGAAAGATTGCAAAGCTTGGAATGCCAAGAACCAGGAACCGAAGCAAGCGGTGGCTTCGACTTCAGGTGTGTTTATAATTGAGAATTGTCTATCAATCAACTCTACTTCCTGGGTATTGGATACCGGATCAGGATCTCATATATGCAATTCATTGCAGGCACTGAGAAACCGTAGAGTACTGAAGTTTAGTGATATGACCCTGAAGGTTGCTAACGGAGCTAGCGTGGGAGCTGTGTCCGTAGGGAATTATCACCTTGGATTGATGAGTGGACAGATTTTGGTTTTACATAACTGTTTTTGTGTACCTAGTTTAACGTGTAATATCATATCAGTTTCCTTGTTATCAAAAGAAGGTTATGATTTCACGTTTGTAAGCGATGTTGTTAACATCCACCTTAATCATGGTTTGATTGGGTCCAGTACATTAGATAACAGTATATATGTCTTAAACCAATTACGGATTTTCAATGTCCAGAACACACTAAAAAGAAAGTCTCCAGATTTAAATAAAGTTTTCTTATGGCATTGTAGACTGGGTCACATCAATGAGACAAGGTTAACTAAGTTACATAGAGAAGGATATTTGGATTCGTTCGAATATCAAACTTATGCCACTTGTCAATCATGTCTCAAAGGAAAGATGACAAAGACTCCATTCACTGGACATGGAGTAAGAGCGAGCGAGCTCTTAGGACTAATACACAGCGATGTATGTGGTCCAATGTCTATACATGCAAGAGGTGGTTTTTCCTATTTCATTACTTTTACGGATGATTACTCTAGGTACGGATTCATTTTCTTGATGAAACATAAATCTGAGGCTTTTGAGAAATTCCAAGAGTATAAGAATGAAGTAGAAAACCAAACCGGCAAAAGTATCAAGACACTGAGATCTGATCGAGGTGGTGAATACTTAAGTGCCGAGTTCCTAGGTTACCTAAAAGAGAAAGGAATTCTCTCTCAGCTTACTCCTCCATACCTCCATAGCATAACGGTGTATCGGAGAGACGGAATCGAACCCTATTGGATATGGTACGTTCCATGATGAGTAATGCTGAGTTACCGCGATCTTTCTGGGGTTATGCGCTAGAATCAGCGACATATCTTTTGAACCGGGTTCCTACCAAGACTGTGCCTACCACGTCATATCAGATGTGGAGTGGGAAGAAACCCTATCTTCAGTATTTAAAGATATGGGGATTTCCAGCTTTTATTAAAAAGCAGCATGCGGACAAACTCGAGGCACGATCAGTACAGTGTAAGTTTGTAGGATATCCAAAGAACTCCAAGGGGTATTACTTCTATTACGCAGAGGAACAAAAGGTTTTTGTTTCTCGTAATGCCCATTTTCTAGAACATCAGTTTTTAGAAAAGGAAACAAGTGGGAGCGAAATAGAACTGGAAGAAATTCCAGAACCACAAACTACTACTGAAAGTTTAGTAAAACCAGTAGTTCAAGAAGAACAAGACATTCCCGCACCCCTCCGCAGGAGTAGTAGGTCGTCTCATTCGCCTGAGAGATACTACGGTTTTCTCATAGATGGAGATAGAGAGGATTGCATCATTGATGATGATGAACCTACTAGCTTCCAGCAGGCCATCCAGAGCGGCGACTCGGTACGATGGATAGATGCAATGCGGACCGAAATGGAGTCCATGTACACCAACAAAGTATGGACTTTGGACTTTGCTTCAGATGGGGTAAAACCCATAGGATGCAAATGGATCTTCAAGAAAAAGATTGGTGTAGATGGACAGGTGGAAACCTATAAGGCTAGACTTGTTGCAAAGGGTTTTCGTCAAAGACCTGGTTTGGACTATGACGAAACTTTTTCTCCAGTGGCTATGCTCAAATCCATTCGGGTCCTTCTTGCTATTGCCGCCTTCCATGATTATGAAATATGGCAGATGGACGTAAAGACGGCTTTTCTAAATGGTAATTTAGAAGAGTGCGTCTATATGGATCAACCAGAAGGCTTCAATCAGAGTGGAAGCAGCGGGAAAGTGTGCAAGCTGCTTAAGTCTATTTATGGACTAAAGAAGGCATCGCGGAGTTGGAACATCTGTTTTGATGAAACGATCAAAGAATATGACTTAATCAAAAATCCAGATGAACCATGTATATATAGTAAAATTGTAGCACGAACTGTCGTATTCCTCTTCTTATACGTGGATGACATTCTATTGATAGGAAATGACATTCCTATGCTACAATCTGTCAAAGGATTCTTATCACACAGGTTCTCCATGAAAGACCTGGGTGATGCCTCTTATATTCTGGGGATCCGGATCTATCGTGATAGATCCAAGAGGATGTTGGGACTTTCGCGGTCCAGGTATATCAACACTATACTGAAAAGATTCAGTATGGAAGATTCTAAGCGCGGTAATCTACCGGCTTGTCACGGAATCACCCTATCCAAAGAGATGTCTCCCAAGACTGATTTGGAAAGGGATCGTATGTCAGTTATACCCTACGCTTCTGCGGTAGGCTCTATAATGTATGCGATGTTGTACACCAGACCAGATGTAGCTTACGCACTGAGCGTGGTAAGCAGGTATCAGTCAGAACCAGGGGAGAAGCACTGGATAGCAGTAAAGAACATTCTCAAGTACCTGAGAAGGACTAAGGAGATGTTCTTGGTTTACGGCGGAAAAGACCTCAAGATCGAGGCCTTTGCTGATTCTGGCTTCCAGAGTGATAAGGATGACTCCAAGTCCATGTCAGGTTATGTCTTTACCCTCAATGGAGGAGCGGTGTTGTCACGACCCGCAATTCGGCCCGTAACCGGCACTTAAACTACGTAACGTCTCCAGGCGTACGTAACTTAAGTAAGCCGAAAACCCAGAAATCTAAACCACCCAAGAATGGATCAACGGAGAAAACATAATTTAGAAGTATTAGTGTTGCCATTTAAAATCTCTAACTCTAGTTTTCTTTCATAAAAATTTCGGCAGCACCTCCTTTGTAAAACTGGCCCCGTAAACGGGTACAACACAGATAATATAATAAACATCCCAAGTGGGAGAAAAATCACGCCCACCGGCGGAGACAATCACCACAACAAGTATACGACGCCAAAGCGAAGAAATATCAAAGAGAACGACTATATCAAGAAGTAAACATATCCACAACAACCTGCTTCTACGAGCACGGTTCTCAAAACCAATATACAACACTGATATCTCACAAGTCGTCTCTAAGTCATATACAACAAGGGTAGATGGAGAATACTAGATCCAACCCAAAAATGATATACAATATACAACGGATAACCGCAAACCCACCTATAAAGCAACGGCCTCACTGCCAAGGTAGCGGTATCCCCAAAAGTAATGATGATAAGCTGCCCCGCCGCGACTACTCAGAGGGTAAGTCCTGCAAAACTGTGGCACAACGGGGGTGAGTTGCCAACTCGTGAATAGTAATTAACATCATACAGTAATCGCAAGTATGCACTAACATCAATGATCAATAACAAGTGAACTGATAGCATGAGTATGACAATATGAATATGCAACTATCATGATATCCATATCAAGTGAATACTGAGTGCGGAAAGTAAATAATCTCATGCGCATATCATCAGCATGAAAAACACGGTGTATCTCAACAACACCCAAATCCTAAAATACTCAGATCGGCCCTCAGATCGGCCCTCAAATCCTGTACATCTCATGAAACCCGAGTGTCAAACATCGACACCCAAAAACATAATATCCATACGTTCCTCGAAAACCAAGTATCCTACCTCGATACTTGCGTTTTCACGTATCGGTCTTTCTGATATCCATACGTTCCTCGAAACCAAGTATCCCACCTCGATACTTGCGTTTCCACGTATCGGTCTGTCAAATCCCATATATCTCTCGGAAATTAAGTGCCCAACATCGACACCTTAATTTCCCATATCGCATCTCAAATGCATAAGTCCATATAATGTATCTCGCGGATCCCAAGAATCCAAATCCAGAATACATATATATACAGCGTCCCATACCACTGATATATATGCAATACAAATCATATAAATCCAAATTCAAATACATATATATACAGCGTCCCATACCACTGATATATATGCTATAATAACTGTAATATCTACATCCAGAATACATATATACACAGCGTCCCATACCACTGATATATATGCAATACAACTGATCATATAACAATAGCAAGGTATATGTGCTAACAAGTAAAATAGCATGGTATATGTGCGAACAAGTAATGTAACATGGTATACATATGAGCATGTAGGTATACAGGTATGTTCTATGTAATATGCAATGTCGCACAAGTATAACTGTTTAATGTCGCTAACCGATAGCAAAGTATATAAATGAGCAATTGTGTTGTGCCTATCATGTCAATTATCAACAGTGTGTGTGTAGCATATCATTGGTGCTCGTGCAACATGGACTGTCGATAATAGTGCAGTGTACATCAGATATAATATCATGCACTACAAGTAACTATATGCAATGTGAATCATGCAATATCTCTACATAAGCAAATAAGCATACGGCTAATATTATATCATATCTAGCCCCGACGCGTAGCGCCATACGGGCGATTCCCCGTAGATGTTAAATCTACTCACCCTGTGGTCTCCAGCTATGAAGATCCGACCACCTGCTTCCCTTTGTTCGCAGCGTCTGAAGTCCCCGCTTGCGACGCTAAAATATCACAAACATAAGAATAAAGCGAACATCTCAGAAGCAATCATAATAACGCAAAACTACGTAATATAAAACGCATCGACGCACTAAACCACAACACGAATACACGTCTAGTGCAAACACACGAAACGATACCTAAACCCAAACTGAGTACGTCGCAGCACGACACACGACTCGTGTCGCAACACGTATCACGCGAACTCAAAACACACGATTAAAGGTAATCGATCCCAGATTTTGTATACTGCATCAACTAATAAAATCAACAGTACCAAACAACCCCAAATAACAGCAGACAACTACCCACAGGAAACCCACCCCAAAACTCACCTACTCGGCCGGCGTCGCCGGCCCCCTCTTCGAAGCTCGCCGGCCCAAACAGGCGGGGTGGTCCCCGTCTCCTGGGTGGTGTCTCAGGTTAACCTGCACATCTCTCTAAAGTTGTTGCTTTCATCACTAAAATTCCCAGGTCACAGCAGATACTCATATCTCTAAAAAGTCGCTAAAAACCCGATATCGCCTCAAACGATATAAACTACGTTCTACGCAGAATTTAACGATCAAACCCACACAAAAACTACAATTTAACAGTAGAGGGGTTATACCTAGCAACTTTGTTCTCAAGTTCCAAGCTTTCCCCTCTCCAAGTGAATCAAGATCAAGAAAAACCCAAGCTTTTGGTATTTTTGTGATAGGTTTCAGAATTTTTGAGAGTTTTGTGATAGAATGAATTAGAAATGATAAGGGAATTGATCAAGTGCAGTAGGAATGAGATATTTTCGGCCAAGGGAGTGAGGAGGTGGAGTATTGTGATGAATTTCCTAGCAATTACCTCATAAATGCAACATTTAAAGCCTTGCACACATACACACACATGCATGCATCTCTTTATCTTTTCTTTTCTTTTTCTTTTAAATCCTAACTTAAATCCTAGGCCACACATTAATCCCCTAGGTGAATGAGAAGGATTTCATAACTTAGAAGTTTTAAAGAAAAGATCGCAAACGGAAATTTTCCCAAAATTTAAATACCGCATTAAAATAATATTAAAAATTGGGAAAAAACCAAATTGAACCAAAACGTCCCATATACTCCCAAAGTTCGCGCACTAGCTTTATTTTAGCTAATCTAGGTGCTGGCAAGTATATATGGTCGTTAGTTCACCGTCGGGTAAAAACGGAAAATACCGACAAACTTACCCTAAAACGAACGAAATCGCATAACGATTTCCAAAACGTTACAATCTCCCCCCCTTATAGAAATTCGGTCCCCGAATTACAATTTCATAAAAAAAAACGTACCTTCAAAAAGATAAGGGAATCTCTCCCGCATCTCGCTCTCGATCTCCCAAGTGATCTCCTCACGAGTCGGACTACGCCACAGAACCTTTACAGAAGGCAAGTCCCTAGACCGAAGCTTCTTCACCTGCCGATCCAAAATAACTATCGGCTGCTCGGTGAAAGAAAGATCACGCTCAAGCTGAACGGCCTCGTGCTGAATCATATGGGAAGGATCATGAAGGTATCTTCGAAGCATCGACACATGAAAAACGGGGTGAACATCTGGAAAACTAGGCGGGAGCGCTAAACGATAAGCAACCGAACCTACTCGCTCAAGGATCTCGAAAGGACCTACAAATCTGGGACTGTGCTTCCCTCTCTTCCCAAATCGCATAACGCCCTTCATCGGAGAAATCTTCAGGAATACATGATCTCCCACTGCGAACTCAAGTCTGCGACGACGACGGTCGGCATAAGACTTCTGCCTGCACTGGGCTGCTCTCATCCTGTCCTGAATCAGCTGGATCTTCTCCGTAGTCTCCTGAACAAGCTGGGGTCCCAACACCAAACTCTCACTAAGCTCGGTCCAACAGACTGGCGATCGACACTTCCTACCATATAAAGCCTCAAAAGGTGCCATCTGAATAGTCTCCTGAAAGTTGTTATTATAGGAGAACTCAATCAACGGCAAGTGACGATCCCAACTGCCCCCAAAATCAAGCACACATGCACGGAGCATATCCTCCAGAGTCTGAATAGTCCGCTCCGTCTGACCATCTGTCTGCGGATGAAAAGCGGTGCTAAAACTCAATCTGGTACCCAAAGCTTCCTGAAGCTTCTGCCATAGACGGCTAGTAAACTGGGTACCTCTGTCGGATACTATGCATGTGGGAACACCGTGCAAACGCACAATCTCATCTATATAAAGCTGAGCGTACAGAGCATAGCCGAAAGTGGTCTTCACTGGAAGGAAGTGAGCCGCTTTCGTCAACCGGTCTACAACAACCCAAATGGAGTCATACCCTCTACTGGTCCTGGGTAGACCCACAATAAAGTCCATGGAAATCTGCTCCCATTTCCACTCCGGAATGGGTAAAGGTTGCAACTCTCCAGCCGGTCTCTGATGCTCAGCCTTGACTTGTTGACAAGTCAGGCACCTCGAAACGAAGTCCGAAATATCGCGCTTCATCCCTTCCCACCAGTAGTAGTCTTTCAAGTCTCGGTACATCTTGGTGGAACCTGGATGAACGCTAAAAGTCGACTGATGTGCCTGCTCTAGGATCTCGCGTCTCAACCCATCAACATCCGGTACACACAAGCGAGTCCCGCATCGTAGCACACCCTGGTCATCAATCATGAACTCCGAAACTGTACCTCGTCGAACAAGCTCAAGAATCTCAGACAAACGAGCATCACTGGGTTGCGCCTCACGAATACGATCAACAAGTAGAGGACGGGCACGGACATGAGCAAACTGTCCCCCAGTGGAGGTAAACTCGAACTGCACTCTACTTTCACACAAGAGCTGCCAATCTGCAGAAGACTGATACTGAACGGCGCTCAGCTGGGACAAGCTACCCACGGGCCTACGACTCAAAGCATCGGCTACCACATTCGCCCTGCCCGGGTGATAAAGGATCTCACAATCATAATCCTTCACTAGCTCCATCCATCGGCGCTGTCTCAGGTTCAGATCTCTCTGCTGGAAGATGTACTTCAGACTCTTGTGATCCGTGAAGATCTGACACGACTCTCCATACAAGTAGTGCCTCCAGATCTTCAACGCAAATACTACCGCAGCCATCTCCAGATCGTGAGTGGGGTAATTCTGCTCATGCTTCTTCAGCTGCCTAGAAGCATATGCAATCACCCTATCATGCTGCATCAAAACACAGCCGAGCCCCACTCGAGAAGCATCACAATACACAACGTAGCCTCCCGATCCAGAAGGTAAAGAAAGAACTGGTGCTGTCGTCAACCGAGTCTTCAACTCCAGAAAACTCTGCTCGCACGCATCAGTCCAGAGAAAAGGAACCCCCTTCCGGGTCAATCCAGTCAGCGGTGCAGCGATACTCGAAAAATCCTGCACAAAACGGCGATAATAACCAGCTAAGCCCAAAAAGCTGCGGACCTCAGTCACCGATACAGGTCTGGGCCAAAGCTGTACAGCCTCGATCTTCCTCGGGTCCACAAGAATCCCATCACTAGTCACCACATGACCCAGGAAGTCCACACGATCAAGCCAAAACGCGCACTTTGAGAATTTAGCATACAGCTGGTGCTCTCTCAATATCTGTAAAGTAATCCCCAAGTGCTGCTCATGCTCCTCTCGACTCCTAGAGTAAACCAGTATGTCATCAATAAACACGATAATGAACTGGTCGAGGAACGGCCTGAAAATCCGGTTCATCAGATCCATGAACGCTGCTGGCGCATTGGTGAGTCCGAACGACATCACCAAAAACTCATAATGCCCATAGCGTGTACGAAAAGCAGTCTTCGGAATGTCATCATCCCGAACCCGCAACTGATGATAACCCGAACGCAAATCAATCTTCGAAAAATGTTTCGCACCCTGGAGCTGATCGAATAAATCGTCAATGCGGGGTAAAGGATACCTGTTCCGCACCGTAACACGGTTCAACTGACGATAATCCACACAAAGCCTCAAACTGCCGTCCTTCTTCTTGACGAACAGAACAGGAGCTCCCCACGGCGAAACACTCGGACGCACAAGTCCCAAATCAAGCAACTCTTGCAATTGATCTTTAAGCTCTCTAAGCTCTGCCGGAGCCATCCGATAAGGCGGTATAGAAATAGGCTCCGTGCCGGGAATCAGATCAATGCAAAACTCAATATCGCGCTCTGGCGGCATCCCAGGTAACTCATCGGGAAAAACATCGGGAAACTCTCGCACGGTAGCAACCTGGTCCAACAACTCCACTGTGGCTCCAGTATCATGAATGAGCGCCAAGAATCCCCGACATCCCCTCCTCAAAAGCCGACTAGCGCACAACACAGAAATCAAGCTGTGAGGGGCGGCACTACGGTCCCCCTGCACAACCAATACCGACTCGCCGGGAAAACAAAATCTAACTGTCTTCTCGCGGCAGTCCACGGACGCATAGCAAGTAGCTAGCCAATCCATGCCCAACAAAACGTCGAAGTCCAACATCTCCAGAAGGATCAAGTCGACGGGCAGATCTCTGTCACCAATATGGACGACACAAGATCGAAACACATAACGCGCAACAAACGACTCTCCCACAGGAGTAGTCACGATCAGCGGCTGATCCAGCAAACACGACTCTCGGCCTAACCTCGGCACGAAGTGCGTAGAAACATACGAATGCGTGGATCCCGGATCAAAAAGAACATGCGCATCATAAGAACATACAAAAAGAGTACCTGAAACCACGGCATTGGACGCCTGAGCGTCCTGGTGAGTCAAGGCGAAAACCCTAGCCTGACCTCTACCGGCTACTGGCTGTCCTCTACCTCTGACACCTCGACCTCTCGGTACAAAACCTCCGCGACCACGACCTCGCTGAACAGGAGTCTGACGCGGCGCAACTACAGGAACAAGAGGCAACGCTCTCTGAGGTGGAGAAGGTGGTAAGGTAATCTGCGGTACAGCTGACTCGTTCACACGCGGCTCTATACAATCTCGAACCCGATGACCCAAACTACCACACCGGTAACATCCCAAAGTAAACTGCCGATCATCCTGAGGGTAAGAACCATAAAGTCGACCTCGTCCCGAACCGCCACTATCAGAACGGAAACTGTCTCGACGTCTAAACGTCTGCCTAGCTGCCAAATCACCTATACGAACTCTCTTCGGTCCCGGAACAACTGATAACTCAGCTAAACGCTCCTCTACCGAAAGAGCTGCATCCACCGCTGCCGCATACGTGTCACAATGCTGAACACTGATGGCTAAGAATATCTGGGTAAGTAGGCCTCGAACAAACCTCTTCACCCTCATCTCCTCAGTCGCCACCAGGTATGGAGCATATATCGACAGCTCAGTAAACACTACATCATAATCCGACACCGTCATCCCCGGCGTCTGACGTAAAGACTCAAACCTGCGCGCTCGCGCATCTCTGACGCTCGGTGGAAGAAAACGAACGAGAAAAGATGTCACAAACTCAGCCCAGGTCATAGGAGCAAGACCAGCGGCTCTGCCTCTCTCCAACGACTCACACCACTTCTGGGCCATACCCTCCAGACGAAAACTGGCAAACTCCACCCATCTCTCGTCGGAACATCGGAGTGAGCGACAAATCCTGGCCATCCGGTCGATAAACGACTGCGGATACTCGGTAACATCTGTACCCGTAAACACCGGAGGTCTCAGCCTCATGAAATCCGTCAACGACACAGCAATAACCCCCGGAGCTGCAACTGCGACTATCGGAACCGTAGGTACCACCGTAGCCTCCGCAGCGGGTGGAACAACAGCCTGCCCCTGCGCTCGGATGGTCTCTACCAAAGTCCCCACAATCTGGCGCAGATCCTGCATACCAGCTCCAATCATAGCAATATACTCCGGTACAACAGGCGTACCATCCCGGTCAGTCCTCGCCTCAGGCGAGTCAACTCTGACCTCGGCCCTCGCGGCCGCTCTCTGAGCCCTCGTAGTCTTCGGCGGCATATGGGCTATAAATTGAAACAAGATTCGATAAGGAAACGGAAATCGAATCACAAGATGTATATCAATCACGGAAGGAATATCAATCAACAAATCCTAAGGTCACTTAGGCGGAGTACCGTGTCGTAAGTATGCCGCGGAACATACACACGCTACGTCACTCTGCTTAAGCCACCTACTCCATCATACCAAGGTCATCCTAGACTCCGAAAGGTAAAACCTAACGCTTTGATACCAACTTTGTCACGACCCGCAATTCGGCCCGTAACCGGCACTTAAACTACGTAACGTCTCCAGGCGTACGTAACTTAAGTAAGCCGAAAACCCAGAAATCTAAACCACCCAAGAATGGATCAACGGAGAAAACATAATTTAGAAGTATTAGTGTTGCCATTTAAAATCTCTAACTCTAGTTTTCTTTCATAAAAATTTCGGCAGCACCTCCTTTGTAAAACTGGCCCCGTAAACGGGTACAACACAGATAATATAATAAACATCCCAAGTGGGAGAAAAATCACGCCCACCGGCGGAGACAATCACCACAACAAGTATACGACGCCAAAGCGAAGAAATATCAAAGAGAACGACTATATCAAGAAGTAAACATATCCACAACAACCTGCTTCTACGAGCATGGTTCTCAAAACCAATATACAACACTGATATCTCACAAGTCGTCTCTAAGTCATATACAACAAGGGTAGATGGAGAATACTAGATCCAACCCAAAAATGATATACAATATACAACGGATAACCGCAAACCCACCTATAAAGCAACGGCCTCACTGCCAAGGTAGCGGTATCCCCAAAAGTAATGATGATAAGCTGCCCCGCCGCGACTACTCAGAGGGTAAGTCCTGCAAAACTGTGGCACAACGGGGGTGAGTTGCCAACTCGTGAATAGTAATTAACATCATACAG
Source organism: Agapanthus africanus (assembly GCA_030015575.1). NCBI lineage: Eukaryota > Viridiplantae > Streptophyta > Magnoliopsida > Asparagales > Amaryllidaceae > Agapanthus > Agapanthus africanus. Next base: position 569,933,893 of record JASDDO010000031.1, read on the forward strand.
TAATCGCAAGTATGCACTAACATCAATGATCAATAACAAGTGAACTGATAGCATGAGTATGACAATATGAATATGCAACTATCATGATATCCATATCAAGTGAATACTGAGTGCGGAAAGTAAATAATCTCATGCGCATATCATCAGCATGAAAAACACGGTGTATCTCAACAACACCCAAATCCCAAAATACTCAGATCGGCCCTCAGATCGGCCCTCAAATCCTGTACATCTCATGAAACCCGAGTGTCAAACATCGACACCCAAAAACATAATATCCATACATTCCTCGAAAACCAAGTATCCTACCTCGATACTTGCGTTTTCACGTATCGGTCTTTCTGATATCCATACGTTCCTCGAAACCAAGTATCCCACCTCGATACTTGCGTTTCCACGTATCGGTCTGTCAAATCCCATATATCTCTCGGAAATTAAGTGCCCAACATCGACACCTTAATTTCCCATATCGCATCTCAAATGCATAAGTCCATATAATGTATCTCGCGGATCCCAAGAATCCAAATCCAGAATACATATATATACAGCGTCCCATACCACTGATATATATGCAATACAAATCATATAAATCCAAATTCAAATACATATATATACAGCGTCCCATACCACTGATATATATGATATAATAACTGTAATATCTACATCCAGAATACATATATACACAGCGTCCCATACCACTGATATATATGCAATACAACTGATCATATAACAATAGCAAGGTATATGTGCTAACAAGTAAAATAGCATGGTATATGTGCGAACAAGTAATGTAACATGGTATACATATGAGCATGTAGGTATACAGGTATGTTCTATGTAATATGCAATGTCGCACAAGTATAACTGTTTAATGTCGCTAACCGATAGCAAAGTATATAAATGAGCAATTGTGTTGTGCCTATCATGTCAATTATCAACAGTGTGTGTGTAGCATATCATTGGTGCTCGTGCAACATGGACTGTCGATAATAGTGCAGTGTACATCAGATATAATATCATGCACTACAAGTAACTATATGCAATGTGAATCATGCAATATCTCTACATAAGAAAATAAGCATACGGCTAATATTATATCATATCTAGCCCCGACGCGTAGCGCCATACGGGCGATTCCCCGTAGATGTTAAATCTACTCACCCTGTTGTCTCCAGCTATGAAGATCCGACCACCTGCTTCCCTTTATTCGCAGCGTCTGAAGTCCCCGCTTGCGACGCTAAAATATCATAAACATAAGAATAAAGCGAACATCTCAGAAGCAATCATAATAACGCAAAACTACGTAATATAAAACGCATCGACGCACTAAACCACAACACGAATACACGTCTAGTGCAAACACACGAAACGATACCTAAACCCAAACTGAGTACGTCGCAGCACGACACACGACTCGTGTCGCAACACGTATCACGCGAACTCAAAACACACGATTAAAGGTAATCGATCCCAGATTTCGTATACTGCATCAACTAATAAAATCAATAGTACCAAACAACCCCAAATAACAGCAGACAACTACCCACAGGAAACCCACCCCAAAACTCACCTACTCGGCCGGCGTCGCCGGCCCCCTCTTCGAAGCTCGCCGGCCCAAACCGGCGGGGTGGTCCCCGTCTCCTGGGTGGTGTCTCAGGTTAACCTGCACATCTCTCTAAAGTTGTTGCTTTCATCACTAAAATTCCCAGGTCACAGCAGATACTCATATCTCTAAAAAGTCGCTAAAAACCCGATATCGCCTCAAACGATATAAACTACGTTCTACGCAGAATTTAACGATCAAACCCACACAAAAACTACAATTTAACAGTAGAGGGGTTATACCTAGCAACTTTGTTCTCAAGTTCCAAGCTTTCCCCTCTCCAAGTGAATCAAGATCAAGAAAAACCCAAGCTTTTGGTATTTTTGTGATAGGTTTCAGAATTTTTGAGAGTTTTGTGATAGAATGAATTAGAAATGATAAGGGAATTGATCAAGTGCAGTAGGAATGAGATATTTTCGGCCAAGGGAGTGAGGAGGTGGAGTATTGTGATGAATTTCCTAGCAATTACCTCATAAATGCAACATTTAAAGCCTTGCACACATACACACACATGCATGCATCTCTTTATCTTTTCTTTTCTTTTTCTTTTAAATCCTAACTTAAATCCTAGGCCACACATTAATCCCCTAGGTGAATGAGAAGGATTTCATAACTTAGAAGTTTTAAAGAAAAGATCGCAAACGGAAATTTTCCCAAAATTTAAATACCGCATTAAAATAATATTAAAAATTGGGAAAAAACCAAATTAAACCAAAACGTCCCATATACTCCCAAAGTTCGCGCACTAGCTTTATTTTAGCTAATCTAGGTGCTGGCAAGTATATATGGTCGTTAGTTCACCGTCGGGTAAAAACGGAAAATACCGACAAACTTACCCTAAAACGAACGAAATCGCATAACGATTTCCAAAACGTTACAGGTGTGCTGGAAGAGCTCCAAGCAGGACACCGTTGTAGACTCGACGATGGAAGCGGAGTATATTGCTGCTTGCGATACCGCAAAAGAAGCGGTCTGGATGATGAAGTTCCTCACAGAACTTCAGGTGGTTCCTACCATTGTTGATCCAATACCTCTGTATTGCGACAACAACGGAGCTATAGCTTTAGCAAAGGAACCCAGGTCCCATCAGAAGTCCAGACACATCTTAAGGCGGTATCACCTGATCAGGGAGATCATAGATCGCCGGGAGATCGAGGTCCGGAGAGTTGCTACAGAGGAGAACACTGCTGATCCATTCACAAAGGACTTACCTCAGATTCAGTTCGAGAGGCTACTAGAGATGATCGGTCTTCGATATGCCAGTACATGGCCCTAGTGCAAGTGGGAGATTGTTAGTGTATATGCCCTAGAGGCCATTATTGTATCATACTAGCTTGTATATTACTTAATGGAAGCTTGGGATATTCACAGTTATATTAACAGTTTTGCTAAACATGGTAGTATACTACTTGGTTATATCTATCTTAATATGTGTGTACGTATTGATAGAGCCCTTAGGATCTTGCTTGACTACCAGCGTTGTAATGGCAGTCACACTAGTGGGGGCTGGGTAGTCTACAAGCACATCCTTTTTCAGGTCCCTAGTCGTAGGATTATCGAGACAGGGCATCGTTACTCCGGAGTAGACTAGTGTGTACGCTTCTCATCCCAGTTAGGGAGATGGTCTGTCCCACAGCCATCAGTACGTCGTACTGGAGATAGTATACAGGTGCTCGTTGGGTTACGGGTACACCAGACAGGACTCGCAGGGAACTGTTGGTTGGTATTATACCCGTCGTCAGTTAACAGTTCCCAGGTGACATGAGTACAGCATAGTCCGCAGACTTGACACTGCTACTTCGCCTCGAGTGTGTCCCACTGTTCTTAGATTGCTACCCTACCACGGCTCAAAGGAGTCGTGCAAACAGGTAGCAGTTGGGTGCAGTCCCGAGCACTTGGAGGAAGTAGTGGTTAGACAGGATTCGTCTCTCCCGGTATTGGGAGTTGATATCGCGCTGTGTCTGAAGAGCCATTACGCAAAGTCCCTGGCCAGGGCAAGCGAGATTTACTGGTAGGTTTTCCAGTAGTTTCTCAATGTGTAATGGGCTTCGCTCCGACACGACTTATACCGCTTTTAGGGGACTGACGCTTGCCGCCCCCTAGGCCCGATATGCGATAGTCCTAGACGAACAGACCGGACTGTACGGAGATTGCCACATCAGGCTCAGTAGGAGTTCGGATGGGTTTCCTCATCGGCCTTCTTATCGACATCTACCTGGGGACCGTTACGTACAGCTAGTGCCGCTTGCGGTCTGTGGTTAAACCCACTGCCAGCGTAGTAGTCGAGTCTTTAGAGTCCTACACAGAGAGTTTCCCTGCTCCGGGCGAAACGATATAGAGGTCGTATGGTTTTACGGCAGGGTTCGGACACTCACGTGCATTTATGCACGTACGATGTTCGGACAGTTTTTACTAGCCGGCTTTGGTTTAAGCCAGATTCTAGTATCAGATTATTGGATTTATACAGTCTAAAGTTTTTCCGTGTTTTCACGGATAGGAGGGGCGTTCTCGTAATTTGGCAAGAAGCTTCTAGAAGGATGATGACTTGGGGGCTAAGGTGGAATTTACATTTATTGATTTAGTGACTCATTTGTGTGATTCATCCATGGAGTTAATGATGCATTTAATGGCTAATGACTCATGAGATGAATCACACAAGATGAATGAATGAAGAATGGTTGATAAATCATTTGATTTATTCATTTAATAAATCATTATGCTTCATATATTCAAGATGAGATATTATTTCATTTCATTCTCACTCTCACCTTCTCTCTCCTCAAGCTCTCTCTCTCTTCAAACCCTAATCCTAACCTCTCATGTGTTGAGATCAAGGATTAGCAAGACTCATTAATCCATAATCATACTCTATATTCCCTAGGTGACTTTGATTAGCAATTAGAGTAACCTAGTTACCTCAAGATTAGAGGCAAAGCTTGGAGTAGAAGCTCTCGGGTGGATCGTCTATTACAAAGATGAGGCTGACGAGGAGGTGGTTAACGAGAAGAAGAAGGAATTGGTTCATTAGGTATAATCTTCTTTCATAGTAGCTAATTACTCCTATGATAGTGTTAGTTATAGTTTAGTAAAGATCCTTTCGGTTAGTCGATGTTAGTTTCAAGAAAAAGATTGTTTTTCATATTTCCGCCTCCCCGCAACTCGTGGGGTGTACAACGTCGACTTACACATACCAATCTACCCCTTTATCCCCACGTATTGTATTATATAAATTAAGATTACAGGTCTTGGCCAAATCCATGGATATAAAATGTAAAGGTTCATGTTCAAGATGTAATCATGTGTTCGGGTATTCATGTCAAGTTCCTGTCAAGTTATAACCATGATTCGGTCAAGTAGAGTCAAGTATTCAAATTTGAGTTTGATATTTGAATTTGAGTCAGGTTCATGATCAATTATTCAAGTTCTTCTTTGATTTTGGATTTTGCTTTGATTTTGGATTCAAGTTGAAGTCAGAATCTTATGAATGGATTTAGTTCTGGAAATTCTTAAGTTCGGGAGTAATCGACAACTGTTGCAAATGGATAGCAGGATTTGTGTTTTTTTCCAAGACAATTGTCATTGATAACTACGTTAAGTTGTCTAACCTAAATAGGCAAGCACTCACTTTCTCCGTCTCCCTGAGGCTCAAGAGAAATGATACCGCTTAAACCTATATTAATCTATAGTTCTTAAAATATTATTTGCATATTTCTATGGGTTTTATGAAAAATACTTTAATATACTTTTAAAATAAAACTCGAGGGTGATTTATAATATTTAGGGTTTTCATGAACATGTATTTCAATTGTTAGCGTGTTTTAGTGATAAAAACCCAGTTTTTAAAAATTTATGGTATTTTTATGAAAACTAGCTCTTTTGAAACTTGATGGTATTTTATTAAAATTTTATTCTTTCATTTTAAAATATAGTTTTGTAATATGTTTTTATTGAAAATACGAATTCATAGTTTTATATAATTCCTAAAATTTAGTTTTTTTATTTAGAAAACCCGTATTTCTTAAAAACCGTATTTTTATTTCCTTTCGAGACCGAATACTTCGTGAGGAGTTCTGCATCTCACTCTACTGTCTCAAGGATGTGCGATAATCCACACCATCCATTAGAAGGTCCCCTGACGAGGGTTGTAGAGGCGTATTTGCCAATAATTTAAAATATCAATTTAAAAGAAACCCGTTTTAAAAAATGTGGTATTTTAATGAAAGGCTTCTTCTTTGAATTACTCAAATGCCTAGAATACCATGCTATGAAACCATAGTGTGCGTGTGGGGTAGGTCGTTACCCAATGAATGGTCTAAAGGTTTATACTCTAGTTATTGAAAATACGGTTATATTAAACTTCATGGTATTTTAATGAAAAGTTTGTTATTCGATCATTTCACATGAAATCTTTTGTTAAACTACAAGCTAAATGATATATATAAAGTTAAGAGTGGTGTTAGGATATTAGTTTGACATATTTTGCTTTTAAAATGGATTAAAAATATTAAAAAGAAATTATATCGGAGCTAACTCCACTTTGTCAATATGAGTTTAGAAGGCAGTTTGAGACGAAAGAAATAGAGAGAAGAGGGGACTTACGCCTTTATAATGTCAAGAAAATGTAGGGTTCCTAGGCACACTCATGAGGTTCTACAAGGCATCAACCATGCCAAAATCAAATTTTTATGTGCCTAACAACCCTATGCAAGATCGTTAACTAGAGATTAGGCAAAACTAAAAGCTAGTAAACTACTTTACTAGTAAGTGAAAGGGATTACAACCTTTGTAGATCCGGTCCTTCACTTCTAAAGCTCCGTGTTGACGTCCCTTCGCTGCGATCATCGGAATCCCGGACCCTAGCGTTGGTTTCATTGGAAAAATGAGCGGGCTAGGTCGTTGACTTCGAAGTCGAAGATGATCTACGTCGGGGAGACTCAAACTCAAGCTATTCCTTCACTTGGTCAAAAACTTTATGAAGAGAACACCCTATACGACATGGCAAGTGGTAGAGAATGATGAAATAGGAAGTGGGTTCACTTTGGATTTGGATTTCTCACTCTTAATCTTCACTTGAAAATTTTCTAGCAAGGTTTCTTCTTCTTGAAGAAGAAGAAGAAGAAGAAGAGAATAAAATGAATAATCCATTAATCAAATGAATAATCAAGTGAAGTCTATCATATTGCAACCATGGGTGAATTTGACCTTTGTAGAGACTAAACTAGAGTTTAAGTTAATGGTTAGGTTAGTGAAAATGTTATGTAAAACAAAATGGTGGACTTTGTCAAAGATGCTAAGAAGCTTCATGAAGGTTTAAGCCGAAACAAGAAAAGCCACCATTTAGTTTTACCAAAACAAATAAATAAAAACTCAAACCATTAACCTAAATATGGTGTAAGTCATACACACCCAAGTTTGCATGTATCATCAATCATGATACAAACTAGTGCACAAACATATATCATATATACAACTTGTGCACAAAAAGTGAGAAAGACAATCTTAAGTGAACCAATACTAGTTAATGTAAAGTAATATATCAAATATATAATTATACATTAAATCATTAAATCAACACTTGATTTAACGATCCGGTCATATGCATATAACCGACTAATATCTAGTGTATCAATGTATCGAATCAACACTTGATTCGGTAACCCGGATATATCTCATATTACCGTCCAATGATACAAATCGCGAGAATAGAATACAGTATCACATACTGGTATTATTCTCGGTCCCGCACATATCTCATATGCGCTCCTATTTCGTTTCGCTTGAGCCAGGAAACCCCTGTGCAGGACTCTAAAGACTCGTCAATACGCCGGCAGTAGGTGATGATCATATCAAACACCCACAAGCCATAAGCGGTCTGATAAACGTAATGGCCACCCGGGTATTGAGCGATCAGAAGATCAACGAGCAAGTCTGCTCACACTCCTGTGAATCCAACCAGTAACACTACCGTACAGTCCGGTCTGTTCGTCTGATATGCCGCATATCTCGCCTAGGGGTGGTAAACGTCAGACCCCAGTAGCTCGATAAGTCGTGTCGATATGAGGTCTATAACAGTTTGAGAAACTACTGATAACACTTACCAGTAAATCTCAGCAACCCTGGCCAGGGATTTCCAGTTATAGCCAATCGAACACTGCGCAACATCAACTCCCTATACCGGGATAGACGAATCCCCTCCTATCGCTCATTGCCTCCATGTGATTCGGGACTGTACCGAAAAACCACCGTTTTGCATGCCCTCTTGGACGTGGTAAGATGGAAATCAAAGCACGGTGGGAATCACACAAGACTCTATGACGATCTCGGGTCAACAGACTAAGCTGTACCAGTGTCACCAGAGAACTGCCATCTGACGTGAGGTATAATACCATCTGGGAGTTCTCGGTGAGTCCGTCCAGTGTACCCAGTCTCCACTGAGCACCCGTACACCATCCTTGATGTCAAACACCGATGGATATGGGATCATCCATCGCCCATCATATGGGTCAAGATGCGTATACGCTAGTCTACTCTGGTGTATCGATGCCCTGTCTCGATACACCCTCGACTAGGAACAGTTATAGAATGTACTCGTCGACTACCATGGCCCCACTAGTATGATCTCATCATAGTCCCAGTAGTCGAGTACATATCCTAAGGGCTTTACCAACATGTAACTGAGAGACAATCAGTGTACACGTTAAGGTAAAGAGTAACCAGATAGCATACTATCATGTCGAGCAAGAAAGTCCTCCCTATATATGTCCAAGCATCCACTACAATATACATCTCATGTATAGTAATGGCCTCTAGGGCATACATATAACTAACAATCTCCCACTTGCACTAGGGCCATCTGATAACAGTGGTTGTAGTATCTCATACTCAACCATCCCATAATAGTCTCTCTCTGGGAAAAAGCCTTTGTGAGTGGATCCGCCGTGTTGTCCTCAGAGTCTACTCTCCTAACCTTGATCTCCCTGGAGATCAACCATCTCCATGATCAGGTGATACTGCCTAAGAATTAATCTGGATTTCTGATGGGACGGTAGTTCCTTGGCTAAAGCCACAACTCCAATGTCACACAATGGTAGGAACGAAGTTCATCTCATGAACTTTTATATATCCAGACTGCCTCTTTGGTAGCATCCTTGGTAACGATGTATCTTGCCTTTAATCGTCTAGTATGTCACGATATCTACCTTAGAACTCTTCCAACATACCGTCCCTCCACTGAGGGTAAAGACAATGCCTGCGACTGACATTCAGTCGTCCTTATCACCCTGGAACCTTTCCAGTGATTCTCCCCAGGATCGATTGATACCATCCCACTACAGCTAGTGAGTATCCTAACATCCATTTAGATCTATCTCATAGATATAAAATCTAGGATTTAGGAGGTATCACATAGATCCTATATGGAGAATCCTTATGATAAGCGGAGATTGACCGAGCGTAGCATAGGAAACTCCTTCCCTATCAAGAGTATGTCATCTACGTACTCTACGAGGATCACCACCATACTCCCTACTAACTTTTTGTATATACAAGGTTCATCTACCATTTTTATGAAGTCAAACTCTTTGACTACCACATCAAAACAGATGTTTCAACTCCGCGATGCCTGCTTTATCGTATAAAGCATCTTGCACACGTTTCCGCTGCTCCCACTGTCTACGAAGCCCTCTGGCTGTGTACTTATAGACGCTCTCTTCCAAATCAACATTTAGAAAAGCAGTCATGACACCCAACCACCAGATATCGTAGTCATGGTATGTAGCCGTGGCAAGTAGGATCTGGATGGACTTAAGCATAGCTTTGAAAGTATCAACTTTTCCTTGTACACCAAGTAATCTTCTCAAGATATACTTTCTCCTGATAGGGATTTAACCCTTCAGATAAAGCAACCAAAGTCCATACTTTGTTGGTGTATAAGGATTCCATCTCAGATCGATAAGCATCCAGCCTTTCTTACAAAGTCTCACTCCTGATAGCCTGCTCGAAAACAGTTGGGTCATCATCTCATGATGCAATCCTCGCTCCCACTGTCATAGAGAAACCGAAGTATCTATCAGGTAGATGAGGAACCCTACTAGATCGGCGGAGAGGCTGAGGTTCGTTGGAAACTATTGAATCCTTTGGTTCTACCAAATCATCAGCTGCAGTTTGTATAGCTGGAACTTTTCCAGTTCTACATAACAGACCTTGCCTCGAGCATGTCCGGATTTTGCTTTTAGACATAGTCCGGACAACCCCAAATCTTAACAAACCTAAGATATGGGCTCTTCCCTTTCCATATCATATATGAAGTGGTAGGAAACTGATTTGATTTGAACCCTATTCAATAGGTATGCAGCTTCTCAAGCGCATAACTCCCAAAAGGAAATAGGAAACTCAGTAGTACCCATCATAGAGCACACCATATCACATAGGGTGCTATTGCTCCGCCCCGATACACCGACGTGCTGTGGTGTATACGGAGGAGTAATGCTGAGAGAGAATCTCATTCTCTTTTAGAATAGTCCAGGGATCCCGTGCTCAAGTATTCTCCTCCCTGATCACATCAAAGGACATAATACTTATACCCATTTTGGTTCTCTACTTCTAACTCATATTCTGTGAATATCTCAAAAGTTTCGGACTTGTGTTTCAACAGAAACATATGTCTGAATCTTGAGAGATCATCAGAGAATGTAATGAAGTACAAAGAACCGGTCTTGGCATGTGTAGACAGGAGACTTTCATACATCAGCATGTATCAATCCCAAGAGTTCACTAATTCTTTCTCTGTTTCCAATAAACAGAGCTATGGTCATCTTATCTTTGTGACATGATTGGCAAGTTTCATAAGATGTAAATTTAAACTGATTTAAATATGCATCTAAATGTAACTTAGCTAGTCGGGTCGTATTGATATGACCTAGTCTACAATGCCTTAAGAAGAATTCGTTCATTTCTGAACTCTTCCTCTCGTGTGTGTTCTGTATACTAAGAACTATAGTTTGATTTAGAACGTCAATGCTTTTAGATAACGTGCCTGAACCGATCAACTCTTGATATAGGAAATGTTCAAAACATTATCCAACAATATAAAATTATATCCTTTCTTTACTAATAAAGAGACTGATATGATGTTGTATATCAGGTTCGGTATCTAATAACATTCGTTCAGAATCAATGTATTCTGGTAATACAGGGTGATAGTGACCAACAGACTTGGCTGCAACACTTGCACCGTTTTCTATCTCATGAAACTTATCACCCGTTCCCAGTTCTCTACCTATTTGTAGCCTATGTAACAGATTACATATGCGGGATCCTGATCCGGTATCACATACCCAGGACGTAAAGGATACTGAGAAACAGTTCTCTGTAATGAACACACCCGAAGATGATGCATCAGCATGTACTTTCTTCGTTTGGGCGGCACGGGAATTCTGGTAATCCCCAATTTCCTGCTCTGTCTTATAACAATTATAAGTTGGAGCGGGACCATCGTTCCCCAGCTCAGTATAACAAACGGGTTCGGTCAATTTATCCGTATTATTATCTTGATTAAGGCGTGATATGGTCGCTACCTGGAGAGAGAGAGAAGAAAACACTCAGCGTATGCTCTTGCAAGATCAGATTGGTTATCTAATATATTTAATCAGGATGTCTCCCACTGTTTTAATCAATCTTCCTTCAAACCCTAAAAGGAAAGACTAGCCGGGATTAATTACACGCTACAAGTTCGCCAATCTTTCAGCCAGGCCAGTGTCGGTATTTTGAGGGAGGTTCCCCGTGCTTTCGCACGGACCTAATTAAAGTAAACCTCGTTTTCCCAGAGGCGTAACCCCGTTAACACCTTTTTAGACACCTACTTGATCGGCTAATTGTAATGTGTAAAACTCTCCCAGGAATAACTCTTACTCGCAGCGGGTATCGGGATCCAACTATCTCATAAAAAGTATGCAATCTCATTGCAAATTTCCACACTTGAAATTCCCGATAATATTTTGCCCCTAACGTGCTATGACCTTGACGAAAGCCAACAAAGCATAGCCCGCTAGTCAAGTTCAACCCGTACATTTCTTGACTGAATTAAACCCACCCGCACGACCCTTGACGAAAGCCAACAAAACCGTACGACTACCCTAATCCAATCGCATCGTATGCTGCAGATAAGCAGCATATAGCTACCGCACACTACACCTTGACGAAAGCCAACAAATGTAGCACGAATACTATATACAACTTATCTGAAATGACAGAGGGCTACGACAGGTTTTTCTGAAAACCTATTGCGTAATGAACTTGATATCGTTATAGAATCAAATGATTTTAAAATGGAGTGTTTTTTAGGCTTTTCTAGTTTTGCTAAAGGGGTCACTCCCGGTGAAGGGATCGTCGGCCCTTTCCTCATCGAATAAAGTGCAGGATATATCATATATATCACTATGCAAAGAAAAAACTCCAAAAGCATTCAAAAGACAAACCGAGGGGTGTAGCATCTGCCAGTCATTGCTAAAGGGGTCACTCCCGGTGAAGGGATCTCGGCCCTTTCCTTATCGAATAAGGTGCAGGATGTTCTACAAGGAACACCGCGATGCAAAGCAAGAACCGCAGCTACCTGTTTTTGAAAATTTGATTCCACAACATCTTTTAGGTTTCTTTTCTTTCATTAATCATATTAATGAATTCTCATCATTTAAGTCACCTAAACATCACAGATAAATACGACGTACACTTATGCCATCCGCATTCGCCTCGATGTCCCCTCGTGCACCGTTAGGTTAGGTAACTAACGGCAGAGCGGGGCAGGGCTAGCGTGGGTGTAAAACATAAGTAACGTCTATATAATATATCGTATATACTATATACAGTATCTATCACAACATATCAAATGATCACATCACAGATATCGCAGCAGAAGAAACATATATGAAATATTGGATATACTAGGACGTCCGTGTTTTCAATACGAGAAAGTATAAAACACAGATTCCACGGTCGCGATGAATAGCCAAACCCACATCCCTAGACCCCTACGAGAGCGGCAAGTAACACTGCCAATTCTAGGGTTAGGAGACCCGGTCTCGACTCCTCGAGATGGTCTCCCACTGGACCCTAGAACCCGGTTACATGTGCTCCCCGCCTTGGGTCTACCTAATGCGGAAAAGTAAATAATATACAAGTGGTGACATCAACCTCATCCCGGAAGTGCCCCAATAAAAGAATATTACATACAAATGAATTTTACATGAGTGAAAAAGAAAAAACTCTCATCTCAAATAAAACCCCCGGCTATTCAAAACGCGACGATCCAATATAACATATCCAGCAACACATAACATCACATGTCATCAACGTAAGTAAATATACGCATCCCAATTGTCGTTGACATATAGCAACGAAACCGGCGATATCACATATTACACTTACGGTCGCAGAAAAGAAAGTGTAAAACTACAACAGTTGGAATCCGCAACCTCCTTAGACATCGCATGCCTAACCAAATGAAGACATCGCATGCCTAACAATTATAAACTCCGCATTTTAGTCTCCAAATCGAAAACACTTTTCAATACCAAGTCGGGCAATTCAACAAGATTCCCGACATCCTGATCGAATGCTTGTCGCAAACTTTAGTAGACGGCCGCACCCCCGAATGCCGTCGACGAAGTGCACTAAGGCGGAACACCACTGCCGCGAGCACCCGAACGGATGCTTTTGGCGACGGGGTTCTCCTACAGTCACTTGGTCGGGGCTACGGGGCATGGCTATCTATTAAGTTTACCCGGCGAGTATCCGCGTACACTACGTGATTGCAACGGACTTTTGATCACATCAAAATCCCGTGGCAACCGATCAATTGAGACTAAAGTGCTATGTTTATAATATTCAAATCAGTTATCTCATAACAATTTATGGATTCCAAATATTGTATCACATTCCAGATAAATAGACAATGTTAAAATTTCCGATCGAATAATCAAACACCCAAGTTTTTCCAAATAGTTCTCAACACTTGAGGGGAGTTTAAAAACATCCATCACATACCACAGTACCAATGGTCCAGCCGTAGAAGGGTCAAGCCAACGCCTCACATGTGGCACGCCGTACTGCCCCAAACCCTAAGGTTCAAAAGGAAGTTCAAGACGGTCACATAATCGAGTTAAGGTTCGTTGTCTTCTAGAGGGTCCATCGCGTTACTTGCACTACTTAGACGTTCTTAAACTATGGAAAAATCCAACACTTGGAAATTTTCCGGGTCGGGAAAAAGTGAGTTTTTGATATCCGGTCGAACTTTTTAACACTTTCTAAAATTACCCAGAAAAACAAAATAAACAAAGTTAAATAATCTGATCGAAACATCGAGTCCCCAAAACAACCCAGAAAACTCAACTGTTGAGTATAGATTAAAAATTCCCAGAAGAAACAGGAAACAGATACGGGAATTACTGTATGAAAAAGAATCCATAACCATTACATACGGCCGCGGAACCGCCACCACAAGCAGGGTACGGCCGCGGTTCCGCGGCGCTACAGTAGAGTTAGGGCTTCGTTTTGTACAGTTAACCTTATATTTCCCTGCTCTATTTTCTGAGCATTTTTAATTAGGAAAAATCCACAGTTTCGGAAAAATCCACAGTTTCATAAAATGTACAGAGAAGGGTTTTGATTAGGGTTTCGGGGTTCGATCGGCTTTCAAACTTCGTCTACACTTCGCCTAAAGCTCTAGCTAGGATCTGATACCACTGTAGAGTTCCTAGGCACACTCAAGAGGTTCTACAAGGCATCAACCATGCCAAAATCAAATTTTTATGTGCCTAACAACCCTATGCAAGATCGTTAACTAGAGATTAGGTGAAACTAAAAGCTAGTAAACTACTTTACTAGTAAGTGAAAGGGATTACAACCTTTGTAGATCCGGTCCTTCACTTCTAAAGCTCCGTGTTGACGTCCCTTCGCTGCGATCATCGGGATCCCGGACCCTAGCGTTGGTTTCATCAGAAAAATGAGTGGGCTAGGTCGTTGACTTCGAGGCCGAAGATGATCTACGTCGGGGAGACTCAAACTCAAGCTATTCCTTAACTTGGTCAAAAACTTTGTAAAGAGAACACCCTATACTACATGGTAAGTGGTAGATGATGAAGAAATAGGAAGTGGGTTCACTTTGGATTTGGATTTCTCACTCTTAATCTTCACTTGAAAATTTTCTAGCAAGGTTTCTTCTTCTTGAAGAAGAAGAAGAAGAAGAAGAAGAGAATAAAATGAATAATCCATTAATCAAATGAATAATCAAGTGAAGTCTATCATATTGCAACCATGGGTGAGTTTGACCTTTGTAGAGACTAAACTAGAGTTTAAGTTAATGGTTAGGTTAGTGAAAATGTTATGTAAAACAAAATGGTGGACTTTGTCAAAGATGCTAAGAAGCTTCATGAAGCTTTAAGCCAAAACAAGAAAAGCTACCATTTAGTTTTACCAAAACAAATAAATAAAAACTCAAACCATTAACCTAAATATGGTGTAAGTCATACACACCCAAGTTTGCATGTATCATCAATCATGATACAAACTAGTGCACAAACATATATCATATATACAACTTGTGCACAAAAAGTGAGAAAGACAATCTTAAGTGAACCAATACTAGTTAATGTAAAAGTAATATATCAAATATATAATTATACATTAAATCATTAAATCAACACTTGATTTAACAATCCGGTCATATGCATATAACCGACTAATATCTAGTGTATCAATGTATCGAATCAACACTTGATTCGGTAACCCTGCTATATCTCATATAACCGTCCAATGATACAAATCGCGAGAATAGAATACAGTATCACATACTGGTATTATTCTCGATCCCGCACATATCTCATATGCGCTCCTATTTCGTTTCGCTTGAGCCAGGAAACCCCTGTATAGGACTCTAAAGACTCGTCAATACGCCGGCAGTAGGTGATGATCATATCAAACACCCACAAGCCGCAAGTGGTCTGATAAACGTAACGGCCACCCGGGTATTAAGCGATTAGAAGATCAACGAGCAATCCTGCTCACACTCCTGTGAATCCAACCAGTAACACTACCGTACAGTCCGGTCTGTTCGTCTGATATGCCGCATATCTCGCCTAGGGGTGGTAAACGTCAGACCCCAGTAGCTCGATAAGTCGTGTCGATATGAGGTCTATAACAGTTTGAGAAGCTACTGATAACACTTACCAGTAAATCTCAGCAACCCTGGCCAGGGATTTCCAGTTATAGCCAATCGAACACTGCGCAACATCAACTCCCTATACCGAGATAGACGAATCCCCTCCTATCGCTCATTGCCTCCATGTGATTCGGGACTGTACCCAAAAACCACCGTTTTGCACGCCCTCTTGGACGTGGTAAGGTGGAAATCAAAGCACGGTGGGAATCACACAAGACTCTATGACGATCTCGGGTCAACAGACTAAGCTGTACCAGTGTCACCAGAGAACTGCCATCTGACGTGAGGTATAATACCATCTGGGAGTTCTCGGCGAGTCCGTCCAGTGTACCCAGTCTCCACTGAGCACCCGTACACCATCCTTGATGTCAAACACCGATGGATATGGGATCATCCATCGCCCATCATATGGGTCAAGATGCGTATACGCTAGTCTACTCTGGTGTATCGATGCCCTGTCTCGATACACCCTCGACTAGGAACAGTTATAGGATGTACTCGTCGACTACCGTGGCCCTACTAGTATGATCTCATCATAGTCCCAGTAGTCGAGTACATATCCTAAGGGCTTTACCAACATGTAACTGAGAGACAATCAGTGTACACGTTAAGGTAAAGAGTAACCAGATAGCATACTATCATGTCGAGCAAGAAAGTCCTCCCTATATATGTCCAAGCATCCACTACAATATACATCTCATGTATAGTAATGGCTTCTAGGGCATACATATAACTAACAGAAAAGAGTATGGAAGAGAGGGGGCTCCATGGCAACTTGATAGCTCCGGGATTGACTTCGATCTTCAACGAACGAGAACTTGGTTGCTGACTCCACTTAACTCCACTTGCAGTTAGAAAATTTTGAGAGAAATTTGATTGAAATTTCAGAATGGGGGAGAGCTAGGGCATGGGATGGTATTTATAGGGTAAAAATTGAAAGGTTACGCTAACGTCCTGGCCATCATCCGTGGCCGATTGCGGAACAAAATTTTTTCTAACGATGTAAACTTGGCGCTAGAATAACCCTAAACCGGATCAACCATAAACCTAACTAGCAACTAAAGAAGCTATCTACTATGAAAAGAGTTTAGACCAAGAGGCTCAAATCCTTCGGGTCTTCACTCCTATCCTTTAGCATGCTCCTAGTGGCCTCCATGATCAAGCTTGATGGACGGCTTCCTCACGTCAAAGATGGTCCACCCGAGAGTGTCTACTTTGAGTTCATACCTTTAAACTAAGGTAACTAGGTTACTTAGTATGCTAATCTAAGTAGCCTAGAGGATGTAGAGAGTGATGATGGATTAATTAGTCTTAAGATACCGTAGGTTTCTCAATACATGAGACATTTAGGGTTTTGAGGTAGAAGAAGAAAGCTTGGAGGATATGAGAGTGTTGTAGTGAGTATAATAAGAATAGAATGAAGAATGGCTAAGTCTTGTGACTAATAAATCAAGCATCCCAAAATAATAATAATAAATTATCTTCACCACAAAATTTCTAGATATTTTCCACAAAATTTCTAGATGCCACCTTACCTCAATAGTAATCCATGACTCACTAAGTGAGTCACCAAGTAGCTATGTTTCATTCAATGAATGATAACACCTCACCCTCCACCTCATTAATCATTTAACTAAATGTTTAAAACAAATAATGAGGTGTCTTCTTCTAGAAACACTCTTGTAACAAATTACAAGAATACCCATCACCGTATATACATTTTCGTATCCATATTCCGAAAAATACGAATACAAAAGAGACGAAAATAATCCAACAACATAATACTAGGATCCGGCTTAAACCAAAACCCGCTAGTATTATCCACTCGAACATCATACGTGCATAAGTACACATATGTGATCGAACCCTGCCGTAAAACCATACAACCTCTACATCGTTTCGCCCGAAGCAGGGAAACCCTCTGTGTGGGACTCTAAAGACTCGACAGTACACCGGTAGTGCGTTACTGGATAAATCCATAACCACAAGCACGTCGCGGCACTAGCTGTACTTAACGGCTACCCGGGTACCTGTCGAAAAGGAGGGCCGACGAGAAAACTTATCCGGATCCCTACAGAGCCTATCCGTGACAATATCCGTACAGTCCAGTCTCTTCGTCTAAGAGTATCGCATACCGGATCTAGTGGGTGGTAATCGTCAGACCCTAATGACCCGATAATTCATTCTGATGCGGATTAGGACCAATCCGGGAGACTACTGATCAACCTATCAGTAAATCCCAACTGCCTTGGCCAAGGTCTTATGGTCCTGACCAATCAAACATAGTGCGATATCAACTCCCAATACCTGGAGAGACAAATCCCTAGCAATCAATCACTGCCTCCAAGTGGTAGGGTAGTGATCAAAGCACAGTGGGAACTCACACGAGTCATGACGATCTCAGATCCAAAGACTAACCTGTACACATGTCACAAGAGAACCGCTATCTGACGATAGGTATAATACCATCTAGAGGTTCTCTGCAAGTCCGTCCAGTATACTTACCCCTAGTGAGCACCCGTATACAATCTTAGGTGATCACACCAATGGTTGTGGGACCAACAACCGCCCCTCGTCACGGTCTAGAAACGTACACGCAAGTCTACTCTGGAGTATCGATACCCGATCTCGATACACCTGCGACTTGGGACATTTAAGGATGTGCTTATAGACTACCCAGTGTTGGAGATAGTACCCTCAGATTCAATTATTGGATCACAGGCACGTGATTGCAATGATTGAGGGAGGATCTGTCCCAGTAAGACAATCTTACTCAAGATGATAGTATGCTATCTGGTTTATCTTTATCATCGTGTACTGCTTTAGGTGACCTTACAGGTCACTATTACGCGTTGATAGAGCCCCTAGGATTCTTGCTTGACTGCCAGCAGTATGAGGGCGATCATATACGTAGGAGCTGGTAGTCTATAAGCACATCCTTACAAGGTCCCTAGTCGTGGGAGTTTCGAGACAGGGCATCGATACTCCAGAGTAGACTAGTGTATACAGTCGAGACCCTGACGAGGGGCGGTGGCCGGTCTCACAAGCCATTGGTGTCAGTTGGTTCACCTAAGATGTATACAGGTGCTCATTGGGTTATGAGTACACCGGACAGGACTCGCCGGTAATATGCTAGTTGGTCTTATACCTTACGTCAGATAGCGGTTCCCTGGTAACATGTGTACAGGTTAGTTCATCGACATGAGATTGTCATTTGTCTCGTGTGAGTTCCCACTGTGCTTTGATTACTACCCTACCACGCTCAAAGGAGACAAGCAAACAGGTTTTAGTTGGGTGCAGTCCCGAGCCACATGGAGGCAGTGAGCGGATCTGCAAGGGTTCGTCTCTCCCGGTATTGGGGGTGAGGTCGTGCTGTGTCTAGGAGAGCCCTTACACGAAGTCCTTGGCCAAGGCAGGAGATTTACTGGTAGGTATTCCAGTAGTATCTCAGGGTGTTCTGGGCTACACTCCGACACGACTTGTACCGCTTTTGGGGGTCTGACTTTTACCAACCCCCTAGGCCTGCCATGCGATGCTCATAGACGAACAGACCGGACTGTACGGATATTGTCACTGACAGGCTCAGTAGGGTGTCAGGATGAGTTCGCTCATCGACGTCCCTTTTGGTCAATACTTGGTAGCCCGTTACGTATGGCTAATACCTCTGACGTGCTAGTGGTTAAATCCACAACCAAAGTATTGACGAGTCTATAGAGTCCCCCACAGACCGTTTTCTCAAGTTTCGGGCGAAACGCTGTAGAGACCGTATGGAGATATGGAAGGTTCGATCATGTACGTGCGGTATTGCACGGATCATGATCGGACGGTAAATACTAGCGGGCTTTGGTTTAAGCCGGATCCTAGTATTGTAAAGTGTAGATTTGTCTCATTGCATTTGTATTCAGTCGGAATACAAATGCGGGTATGTATATACAGTAGCGGTGTTTCCTGTAATTTATTACGGGATCAGTTTTATGAAGTTGCCAGTTTGCTTTCCGTTTCGGCCATTTTTCTTTGTATCTTTCATTGGCTGAAAATTGGTGGAGGAGGGCTTATTTGCAATTGTACAAATTAGCATTTTGGAGGGTTGTTTTTACAAGTAGTTGCTTCATGATAGCTCTTGTTTGACCTTGACTTCTATTTCTTCATCATTACTTGACTTTGTGATGAGATGGTTGTTGATGGAGTGTTGGGCTTTGTTTGTGATGATTTCTTCTCATGATCACACATCATTCCTTCTTGCATTATTGTTCCACTCTCTCACTCCTCTCATTCTCTCTTGGATGCTTGGCCGGCCAAAGAAGAGGGAGGGGTCATTTTTGGTGTGAAAAAGTTGTTCATCTCATATTATCTTGCACACACCAAAATTCCCTAGTTCATCTCCATAGTTCATTCCTCCACCAAAAGGAAACTTCCTCAACCCCCATGAGACATAGAGTTCCACACTATTCTACAGCACTTCTTGGGCACGTCGGCTAGCCAACTTCATGCCCGAGTTGCCTCGGTCCAAAGGTGGGAGCCCGTAAAAGAACCCGGCGATGTGGTGCCCTTCCGACGAGGAGTTGAAGACCGGAGATTCCGCGGGGAGATCGGGACGACGACGAGAAGACCGAAGGACACGGATCGCTCGCTATATCTCTCTACCCCTTTCTCTAATTAGCTGGGACTATATTAATGGCCCGATCCGGGATTTTAGTACGCGGTGGTGCCGGTTCAAAAGTTAAAGTAAATTATCGTTTCCGCATTTTGGCCTCGGATTGACGGCCGGGGCGCCGCCGTGCACTTACATGGTATCAGAGCCACGCCATTAACCTAGTCTAGCTTGGTCTAACATGTTTACAAGTTCGATCGATCGGATTTTCCAAAAACCGCGTTTTTCATGCATCGGTTTTCTGTCGATTTATTTTTGGCTCGAAAATTTTTTCAGTACATTGCAAAAACACATACAGGGAATTATAAGCATTCTGTGAAAATTTGGTCGCGTGACGTCATTGTTCCACCACGGAACCGCGGAAAAACCCACGCATTGGCCGTGGTTCCGCCGCTATCTTGACTGTTCATGGCATCAAATTTTTACAGTGGGCTTCTGGTTTGAAAATGGGGTTTCTGGAATATTCTTTTTGGGCCCAGATTTTCTTTGAGTGCTACAGTTGTGCTTGGGGCCCACTTGGGAAAATTTAGTCGATCGAAAATTTTAAACATGTTAGTTCACAGTATTTACATTATATCTGCGACCGTGAATATCACTTGATCGGTAAATCCTGTCTAACTGCTATAGCCCTTTTAGACGGATTTGCGAACGTGACATTCACGTTGATGTTCTGTGTTATGCTGTGATGTTGCGGATTGGTCGTGGGGGATAGCCTGGATGCAATGGTAGTACAGTTTGGTTGTATATGTACATTTTATATTGCTGGGCGAGCGTCCGACATGTGGACTGCCGTCACTGCCTGTTTGTATATTATTATTTTGGGGCACGACCGGGGTGAGGTCGATGCACCCGTTGTATGTATATTTTACTTTCTGTACTAGGATTACCCCAAGGTAGGGTGCACGGATAGCCGGGTTCTAGAGGGAAACGGGCCCGCATCTCATGGCGTTGAGACGGAGGGGGCCTCACTCTAGAATTAGCGGGCTATTCGCCGCACTCGTAGGGGGTGCAGGTTGACCCAGGAGGGGTACCCAAGTTACCGGATTCCATGAAGTGCTGGGTGGTCCATTCACGTTGCTGAAGGGGGCTGCCTCGCTTCAGGTTTTGGCGGGTAACTTGCCGCGCCCGTAGGGGTCTAGGATTTCATTGCACAGGGTATCCACACGACCAGGGGAACGTCGGGTTTCAGTAGCGGCTCTATGAAACCCGAGGATCCCAGATATCTGTATTGTTCTGTGATGCTTATTACATTTCTGTGATGTTGCATTTTATCACGCCTTGAGCGAATATTATATATTGATATATATACTAGTAGATGTTGTATATGTTTTGCATCCGCGCTAGTCCAGTCCCCGCTCTGTCGTTAGTTAAGTAACCTAACGGGTAATGACGGGACCCAGTGGCGAATGCGGATGGCATATACGTACATCATTATTTTCGTTCTTTATTGGTGTGATCAATTGATGGGACTGCGTTGATTCGGATCAATGCAAGCTAAACAAACCTATTCTGATGTTGTTGGAACACTTTTCAAAAATCTGTTATTGCAAGGACGTTCACTTTTGTTTTGCACAGTGGTATTCAGTTGGAATATCTTGCACCTCAGTCGACGAGGCAAGGGCCGAGATCCCTTCGCCGGGAGTGACCCCTTGGACAGAAGTTTGCGTCAGGGCAATAACTTCACTATAGTCATTTACTTTTGCGTTGCATCGTGGTATTCAGTTGGAATATCCTGCACCTCATTCTACGGGGAAAGAGCCGAGATCCCTTCACCGGGAGTGACCTCTTTAGCAAAGGTTTTCGCCACTATATTTTTATAAAGCTATCCGGTTCCTTCAACGATATCAAGTTCATTACGTTAAAGGTTTTCTCCAGAAACCATTCGTAGCCCTCCGTCGTTTCATATGGATAGTCAATAGTATTCAAGCTGTGTTTGTTGGCCAAAGTCAAGGCACAGTGTTTGGTAGCTATTGGGTATTCATATGCAGCATAGATAGATGCGTTGGTTTGGGACAGTCGTACTGCCTTGTTGGCCAAAGTCAAGGGTAAGTACGGGTGGGTTCAAATTAACCTGGAGAATGACGGGTAGAACTTGACATGTGACTTATGATTTGTTGGCCAAAGTCAAGGTCATAAGAGCATGTGGTAAAAATCACATCGGGAGTTTCTAAAGAAACTGAAACTTGCCAGATATGCGCATACCTTCTGGAGTGTAATAACGTGAGCGGATTCCGTCACGTTATCATGCGATGATAGTTGGATCCCGATTCCCACTGATGAGTTGGTTTACTCCTCGGGTGATCCCGACTAATTCTTCTTTCAGGTTTGGAAGAGAATTTGACGGTACAGTGGGAGCTTTCCAGATTAGATAAATTGGTAACCATTCTGATCTATGTTAGAGTGCATGCTGAGTGTTTCTTTTCTCTCTCTCTTTGGCAGCGACCATTGACCCGACCCTAGATTATGACTCGGTGACCAAAATTAACCGAACCTTCTTAAACACTGGCTTTTGGATTGTCAGAGTTGCATACCTCATTGCCACTCCTACTTTTACCCTTTTCTCCAGAACACCCCGTGTTACTACGAATGTCCACTTCCATTGGATAAAACCATCGTATGGTTATATACGAACTCGAAGGAATTTATTCGAGGATGGTTTCCGGTTCTGGAGAAAACGAATAGGACTATTCAGTTGTCTTTTCCTTTTACCTTCTCTCAAGTTGAGAGTACTCCTTGGTTTAGGAGATAGTACACCTATTACGCAAATTGGATAGTCTTCTTCCAAAGCTTAGGCTGGTGCCGAACGGTGGGGAATGAAGAAAACCAATTAGCATAACGATGGTGTACAGAAGGTATTAAGTAAAGACATATAAAGGGATTAGTAAGAGAGCAAAGTAAATTGCGACTGCTATTCACGACCAAACCAAGTATTTCTTCGTCAATCCTAAATCACCTTTGTATTTCTCCAGGACACTCCGTATCACTACGAAGATCCACAGTTTATTGGATACTCCATCGTATGGTTATATACGAACTCGAAAGGAACTTGTTCCAGTTCGGGGATGGATTCTGGTTCAGGAGAAATAGGAATAAGGTTTATTCGGTTGTCTTTTATCTTCACCTTCTCTCGCATTGCGAGTGCTCCTAGGATTAGGAAAGTACACCCATTATGCTTATTGGATAGTCTTCTTCCAAACTATAGGCTGGTGTCGAACGGTAGGGAAGGAAGAAAACCATTTAGCCTAAGAGGGTGTACAGAAAGTAATGACTAAAGACATATAAAGGGATTTGGAGAGATGGAAAAGAATTATACGGTTACAGTTGTGAATCCGGATAATGGTAGAGGCATTACTAGGAATACCCGGATACCCCTACGAAATATTTCAATGTTTCAGTTTCGCTGTGTACTGTTAAAAGAAAACTGATTTCCCAATCAGATCTTGCTCCAGGGTATGTATTTACCTGGTATGATTCTCACATCTGTATGGTTTTACAGATGATGAGTAGGAGTAAGTTATTGGGAATTAGGTGATCATCCTCATTATATCGGAATCCGTTGTAATTGGTGATATTTGAGGAAACCACCCGGGTTGTTTGCTAGACGGCAAATATTTGGTTTTGAATATCCGTTGTTATGCACCAATTTCAAGTTGATATATCTGTACGTCTATTTTTATAGAGTGAGATATACCTTTTTGAAATTATGTTCTTGATATTTACCTATATCAGTGGATGGTTAGGTAAGGAGCATTAAACAGCGGTGTAATTCTTCTTAACCATAAGTACAGTTTTCAACCTACGACACACAGGGATTGAGTTATCAGACTCAAGGGACTTATACAGAGTATTGTATGTTGTCTAGTGTCCATTAGGACAGAGGGGTTGGTCCTCGTACTATATTCGGTTTACTTATGACTTCTCTAGTTCTTAGATAAGTGTTTCGTAGAAACACAAGGTCTGAGTTTTGAGAAGTTATAGGTATATGAATAAAGTAGAGAACCAGGTGTTGCAAGTATCGGGATTCTTCAAGATGACCGAAGATGTAGATACTTGTGTAGGGTATTCAGTTGATAGTAATGATTAAAGAACTTGCTTCTCTTTCAGATTACTCATAATTGGAAGCACTCCTAAGTTGAGTAATGCTGATCGGCCTCTCTCTCCATTTAGTTGACATGCACTGGAGACGGCTGCATGATTTGAATCTGGTTCAATTAAATCAGTGCCTCTGGTTCTATATTGGATATAGAACAGTTCATATCTTAACGATGTTAAGGTACGGGGAGTTTTCCAGCTTATGCTTAAAACCAGACTCTGGATAACTCAAGGCACGTTTCCGTAATGGCTGTTTGTGGGTTGACCCAGGCTATGACGAGGGTTGACTTTCTACCATCTGAAAGATCAATAGTGATATTGTTCTTGACTTGCCACAGTTTTAACAAAAATGGATTTTTTCAGAAAACAGTAGTGAGAGTATGGTTGAACTGGAAGTGATTCCAGAACCGCAGACGATTACTGAAAATTTGATAAGAACCTAAAGATTCAATTTGGTTTTACATTCTATTGGCCACTCCGCAGATACGGTGGGTAACCTCAGGCACCCGAGAGGTACTCCGGTAGCCTCAAGGACGGTGACAGGGAGGTTCTTGTTTACCCAGACTTGCCATTGCTGTTGTTCCAGACTATGAGACCCGGCAGGAGGATGAGTATAGCGTCGTTCTGAACTGGCTTTAGAAGTGCACGTGTATATGACTCTGCCAAGAGGGTTGTTGTAGTCAGTGGGAGCAGCGGAAGCATTGGTGGACAAGTGGCTTATATCTATTTATAGACTAAAGCAGATATAGCGGAGATAGATCATCTATTTCTGATGTGACAGTCATAGGTTTGACTTCATCAGAATAGGGGATGGATCTGTTAAGAAGGTAGTAGGGTGTGATGTCCTGGTATTTGGATGATATACACAGAGTAGGAAGTGATATTCCTATACTACGATCGGTTATACTTTGGTTGTCACACAGTGGTTTCTCCACATAGGAATTGGGTATTATATCAGACATTCTGGTTACTGGATCTATGGTTTTAGATCTAGATTTGGGTAGTTTCCCAATCAGGGTACTTAGACAGCATTCTGAAGGTGTTTTAGAATGAACGACTCCTGGCACGGTAGTATACCTGCAGGTGATGGAGTCACCCTCTCTAAAGGTGTCTTACAGACTAAAGAGGAGAGGGATGTGCATGATTGGCAGATCACTTGCTTAGGCAATTGAGTCAATCATGAGATATCAAGTACCACACCAGATGTTGTTTTTGCAATAGATGCAATAAGTTGATATTAATCCAATCCTGGAGAAACATTAGGAAACAGTTTTAGAACATAAGTGGATGTTCTAGGGATATGATAACATCAGCCTCATTCAGGAGACGGTTATCATTCCAGGCTTCCAAGGTGACCTGGACGGCAGAATGACTGTTAGAGTTATAGTTTTCCCTCTGACGAGGGGCAGTATTTTGGACAGGTGGTCCAAGGGGATACTGAAGGAGGCATGACGCAGTATACTGATTGAGTTCAGTTGACGATACAGTCTAAGAAGTTTGGATTTGGAGTTCATTTATGAGCTAGGTCCCATCAGACATCTAGACACATTCTAAGACAGGTATTGCTCATTTTGGGAGATAACTTTCTCCGCAAACTTGAGATATAAAGAGACATAGAAAGAAACATCAAGGCAGATCCACTCACTAAGGCTATTCCTCGAACACATTAGTTTCGCAAAATGGTTTTGTGAGACTGATTAGTAGAGAAGTTGGGTGTTCGGTATCACACGGACTGTGAGTATGCGACATCGCAATAATTAGCCTTGAGTGCAAGTGGGAGATTGTTGGAGATAGTGCCCTCAGAGTCAATTATTGGATCACAGGCACGTGATTGCAATGATTGAGGGAGGACCTGTCCCAGTAGGACAGTCTTACTCAAGATGATAGTATGCTATCTGGTTTATCTTTATCATCGTGTACTGCTTTAAGTGACCTTACAGGTCACTATTGCGTGTTGATAGAGCCCCTAGGATTCTTGCTTTACTGCCAGCAGTATGAGGGCAATCATATACGTGGGAGCTGGTAGTCTATAAGCACATCTTTAAAAGGTCCCTAGTCGTGGGAGTTTCGAGACAGGGCATCGATACTCCAGAGTAGACTAGTGTATACAGTCGAGACCCCGACGAGGGGCGGTGGCCGGTCTCACAAGCCATTGGTGTCAGTTGGTTCACCTAAGATGTATACAGGTGCTCATTGGGTTATGAGTACACCGGACAGGACTCGCCGGGAACATGCTAGTTGGTCTTATACCTGACGTCAGATAGCGGTTCCCTGGTGACATGTGTACAGATTAGTTCATCGACCTGAGATCATCATTTGTCTCGTGTGAGTTCCCACTGTGCTTTGATTACTACCCTACCACGCTTAAAGGAGACGTGCAAACAGGTTTTAGTTGGGTACAGTCCCGAGCCACATGGAGGCAGTGAGCGGATCTGCAGGGTTCGTCTCTTCCGGTATTGGGGGTGAGGTTTTGCTGTGTCTAGGAGAGCCCTTACATGAAGTCCTTGGCCAAGGCAGGAGATTTACTGGTAGGTATCCAGTAGTATCTCAGGGTGTTCTGGGCTACACTCCGACACGACTTGTACCGCTTTTGGGGGTCTGACTTTTACCACCCCCTAGGCCCGCCATGCGATGCTCATAGACGAACGGACCGGACTGTACGGATATTGTCACTGACAGGCTCAGTAGGGTGTCAGGATGAGTTCGCTCATCGACGTCCCTTTTGGTCAATACCTGGTGGCCCGTTACGTATGGCTAATTCCTCTGACGTGCTAATGGTTAAATCCATAACCAAAGTATTGACGAGTCTTTAAAGTCCCCCACAGACCATTTTCTCAAGTTTCGGGCGAAACGCTGTAGAGGCCGTATGGAGATATGGCAGGGTTCGATCATGTACGTGCGGTATTGCACGGTTCATGATCGGACGGTTAATACTAGCGGGCTTTGGTTTAAGCCGGATCCTAGTATTGTAAAGTGTAGATTTGTCTCATTGCATTTGTATTCAATCGGAATACAAATGCGGGTATGTATATACAGTAGCGGGGTTTCCTGTAATTTATTACGGGATCAGTTTTATGAAGTTGCCAGTTTGCTTTCCGTTTCGGCCATTTTTCTTTGTATCTTTCATTGGCTGAAAATTAGTGGAGGAGGGCTTATTTGCAATTGTGCAAATTAGCATTTTGGAGGGTTGTTTTTACAAGTAGTTGCTTCATGATAGCTCTTGTTTGACCTTGACTTCTATTTCTTCATCATTACTTGACTTTGTGATGAGATGGTTGTTGATGGAGTGTTGGACTTTGTTTGTGATGATTTCTTCTCATGATCACACATCATTCCTTCTTGCATTATTGTTCCACTCTCTCACTCCTCTCATTCTCTCTTGGTTGCTTTGCCGACCAAAGAAGAGGGAGGGGTCATTTTTGGTGTGAAAAAGTTGTTCATCTCATATTATCTTGCACACACCAAAATTCCCTAGTTCATCTCTATAGTTCATTCCTCCACCAAAAGGCAACTTTCTCAACCCCCATGAGACATAGAGTTCCACACTATTCTACAGCACTTCTTGGACACGTCGGCCCGCCAACTTCATGCCCGAGTTCCCTCAGTCCAGAGGTGGGAGCCCGTAAAAGAACCCGGCGATGTGGTGCCCTTCCGATGAGGAGTTGAAGACCGGAGATTCCGCGGGGAGATCGGGACGACGACTAGAAGACCGAAGGACACGGATCGCTCGGTATATCTCTCTACCCCTTTCTCTAGTTAGCTAGTACTATATTAATGGCCCGATCCGGGATTTTAGTGCGCGGTGGTGCCGGTTCAAAAGTTAAAGTAAATTATCGTTTCCGTATTTTGGTCTCGGATTGACGGCCGGGGCGCCGTCGTGCACTTACACCCAGCTCCCACAAGTATGATCGCCATCATAACGCAAGTAGTCAAGCAAGATCCTACGGGTTTTATCAACATGTAACCGCAATATGTAATAACGTGTATAACATATGCCATTTTAAGATAAAGTCAAACCATAATAGTATAATACTATATCAAGTCTTTATCAATATGTGCAAGCTGGATAAACATCAATAGAAACAAATACACATATCCTGATAAAGACATGATTGATCTAAAATTTCGGATCGTGTTTTGAAATGTAATCACAACCAAAGAATTTATAACCGCAATCAATTAACGGTGTCGATGTAGCTCGTTAATGAATACGGATCGTCCACTGAGATACGAGGATTTGTTCGATCTTGCTTTAGATGAATTGAAAGAAAATATAAAAGAAAATTCAAGAAAGTAATTCGAGATTTAATTGAGTTGTCATTTCAAGAAAATCAAGAACATCTTCATGAATTAAAAATCAATAAAGTGTCCAAAATCAATTTGAATTATCAAGAATATGAAGAATAGCTTGTAGGAATCGATTGAATTAGTAGCAATGATGAATACTAAAAATTACGAATCTTATCTATTGATGAATTGTAACTAGGACGATGGTGATGAATGAAGATTAGGGATATATTGAAGAAACTAGGGTTTCTTCTTCACTATCCCTTGTCTTTTCATTGATCATCATACGGATCTAGCCTTTAGCAAAGAAAATCATCAATTGTTTAATTCCTAATTTGCAACGAAATTAGCAAGAACATGATCTCAATCCAAATTAGGTCATTGATGGTTCTTTTTCCTAAAGTTCACAATCCTCGTAAGACTTAAGATTAGTATTAGGATTTCATCATCATTAGATCTACTAATTCTCTCGATTCCTTTACAAGCGGAGATTTCACTCACGCGTCATGAAAATTAAAGAATCAAGAACGAGAAATTTCATAATGCAAGAATGTAAAGAAAGCGAGAATTACAATTATCACATTTATTAAATCTCCTTCAAATTACACCTCTCAATTCGAGTTTACAAGACTAACTCTCGATCGCTCCTTTGAAAGGGAATTTGTCGTCGATCTTTGCTCAGCTCGATCTTCGTGAGACGTGGATCAATCGCGGATCTCTTGCTCTTGATGATGATCAGCGTTGCGATAAAGGATCTTCGATTGTCACTTGATTTTGCTCTCAATGGTCTTGATTTGATTGGATTTTGATTGGATCTCAAGTTGTGTCACTCAACTTGAATTGAATTGTAATTGTAGCTCAATTGTGTAATAATGAGTAACCCCCAAAAATTAGATCTAGATCCCCTTTTATAGCCTCAAATTAAGCTTCCTTCATAAGCTTGGTAGTTATGCAGAGCTTTCCAGAAGAAGCCACGTGTATATGAAGCATCTTGAGGAAGCTAGGCGGTTATAGAGAAGGTTCTGGAGAATTTTCGACCGCCGACGACTCCACTCGGCCGTGGATCCGCGGCGGATAGGGCAGGATCGGCCGCGGTTCCGCGGCCATTTGAGGAGATCTTTGCATCATTTTCATAGGGTCTTCTGGTGTTGGTGTTTGGGTCTTCTTTTGATGTCTGGAATCATTCAATCTCTTCTAAATCTCTGCCAGATTTTAAGTCTTTGACTTGCTGCGTTTTATCGGCAAATTGGCGATTCTAGTTCTTTGAACTGAATAATTTTCTGTACAAAATCTTGATAAAAAGTATTGAGATATACAATATCATGTAAGTGCACGGCGGCGCCCCGGCCGTCAATCCGACGGCCAAACGCGGAAACGGTGATAAACTTTAATTTTGCGGAC
The DNA here is from genome assembly GCA_030015575.1 of Agapanthus africanus. Classification (NCBI taxonomy): domain Eukaryota; kingdom Viridiplantae; phylum Streptophyta; class Magnoliopsida; order Asparagales; family Amaryllidaceae; genus Agapanthus; species Agapanthus africanus. Next base: position 569,964,139 of record JASDDO010000031.1, read on the forward strand.
TTTGCAAACCGGCACCACCGCGCACTAAACACCCGGATCGTAACCATTAACAAGTCTAAGCAACTAACAAGAAAGGGAAGAGATGTACCGACTGATCCGAGTCCTCCGGTCTTTATCTCCACTCCGATCTTCTCGCGGGATCTCCGTCCGTCTCCTCCTCATCGGAAAGGGCACCACATCGCCTGTAGCTTTTACGGGCTCCCACCTCAATACCGAGGCAACTCGGGCGCGAAGCTGGCGAATCGACGCGTCCAAGATTTGCTGTAGGAAGTGTAGTGTAGAGTGCAAGTCTCACTTTGGGGTTTGTTGCCATGATGGAGGAAACAAGATGATATGAAGAGAAGTTGTGAACTTTGATACAAAAATGAGAAATGAGAATAATTTCCATACAACTAAGGAAACACCTCTCTCATTTTTTTCCTCATCTAAATGTGTGGCCGGCCATCCTCTTTTTCAAATGGTGGAGGAAAACAAACTAAATCATATGAGGGAGGTGAGTGTAGGAGAAGAAGGAGGTGACCACAACCCAAGACAAGAAAACATACAAGCATGCTTCATTTAAAACCAACCATGCTTATATCTAATCATCATTTAATGCATCATGGAGCAAAAGAAATGAAAGCTATCATAATCAATCATTATGCAAGAAAACCCCTCTACAAATGTAATTTGCAAAACTGCAAATTACCCCCTCCATCGGAAAAGTCCGGCCGGGAAAGAACAAAGGAAAACCGGCCGGAACGGAATGCAAACTGGCAACTCCAGAAAACTGGTCCCGTAATAAATTACAGGAAAACCCCCATACTGTGCATACACACCCGCATCTGTATTCCATCCGGATACAAATGCATAAAGACAAAATCTACACTGTACTAAACTAGGACCGGCTTAAACCAAAGCCGGCTAGTAATATCCGTTCGATCCTGATCCGTGCAATACCGCACGTATCTGATCGAACCCTGCCATATACCTATACGGCTACTAGTACAAACCGTCCAATCCTGATCCGTGCAATACCGCACGTATCTGATCGGACCCTGCCATATCTCCATACGGCCTCTACAGCGTTTCGCCCGAAAGCTTGAGTAACTGAAGGTGTGGTGGACTCTAAAGACTCGTCAATACTATGGCTGTGGATTTAACCACTAGCACGTCAGAGGTATAAGCCAATACGTGACGGGCTACCAGCTATTGACCAAAAGGGACGTCGATGAGGAAGCTCACCCCGACACCCAACTGAGCCTGTCAGTGACAATATCCGTACAGTCCGGTCCGTTCGTCTATGAGCATCGCATGGCGGGCCTAGGGGGTTGGTAAAAGTCAGACCCCCAAAAGCGGTACAAGTCGTGTCGGAGTGTAGCCCAGAACACCCTGAGATACTACTGGAATACCTACCAGTAAATCTCCTTGCCTTGGCCAAGGTCTTTGTGTAATGGCTCTCCTAGACACAGCGCGACCTCACCCCCAATACCGGGAGAGACGAAACCCCCGAAGATCCGCTCACTGCCTCCATGTGGCTCGGGACTGTACCCAACTAAAACCTGTTTGCACGACTCCTTTGAGCCGTGGTAAGGTAGTAATCAAAGTACAGTGGGAACTCACACGAGACAAATGACGATCCCCAGGTCGATGAACTAACCTGTACACATGTCACCTGGGAACTGCTATCTGACGTCAAGTATAATCCCAACTAGCAGGTTCCCGGCGAGTCCTGTCCGGTGTACTCATAACCCAATGAGCACCTGTATACATCTTAGGTGATCCAACTGACACCAGTGGCTTGTGAGACTGGCCACCGCCCCTCGTCGGGGTCTCGACTGTATACACTAGTCTACTCTGGAGAATCGATGCCCTGTCTCGAAACTCCCACGACTAGGGACCTATTAAGGATGTGCTTGTAGACTCCAGCTCTCACTTATATGATCGCCCTCATACTGCTGGCAGTCAAGCATGAATCCTAGGGCTCTATCAACGTGCAATAGTGATCTGTCATGTCACCTAAAGCAGTACACGATGATAAAGGTAAACCAGATAGTATACTATCATCTCGAGTAAGACTGTCCTACCGGGATAGGTCCTCCCTCAATCATTGCAATCACGTGCCTGTGATCCAATAATTGACTCTGAGGGCACTATCTCCAACAATCTCCCACTTGCACTCAAGGCTAATTATTGCGATGTCGCATACTCACAGCCCGTGTGATACCGAACACCCAACTCCTCTACTAGTCAGTCTCACAAATCCCGTTTGTGAAACTATTGCGGTCGAGGAATAGCCTCAGTGAGTGGATCCGCCTAGAAGTTTCTTTCTATGTCTCTCTATATCTCAAGTTCGCGGAGAAAGCCATCTCCCGAAATGAGCAATACCTGCCTTAGAATGTCTGGATGTCTGATGGGACGTAGCTCATAAATGAACTCCAAATCCAAACTTCTTAGACTGTATCTTCAACTGAACTTAATCAGTATCCTGCGCCATGCCACCCTCAGTATTGCCTTGGATCAGCTGTCCAAAATACTGCCCCTCTTCAGAAGGAAAAACTATAACTCTGACAACCTCCTTGTCGTCCAGGTCACCTTGGAAGCCTGGAATGATAACTGTTTCCCGAATGGGGCTTTCGTTATCATATCCCTAGAACAGCCACTTATGTTCTAAAACTGCCTCCGACTGTTTCTCCAGGATTGGATCAATATTAACTTATTGCACGTAGTGCAAGAACAACATCTGGTGTGGTACTTGACATCTCATGATTGACTCAATAGCCTAAGCAAATGATCTGCCAATCATGAATATCCCTCTCCCCTTTAGTCTGTAAGACACCTTTAGAGAGGGTGACTCCATTACCTGCAGGTACACCACCATGCCAGGAGTCGTCCATTCTAAATACTCATAGAATGCTGTCAAGGTACCCAGATTAGGAAACCACCCAAATCTAGATCTAAAACCATAGATCTAGTAACCAGAATGTCTGATATATATCCAAGTCCTGTGTGGAGAAACCACTGTGTGACGACCAAAGTCTAACCGATCGTAGTATAGGAATATCACTTCCTACTACCTTCTCAACAGATCCATCCCCTATTCTGATGACGTCAAACCTATGACTGTCACATCAGAAATAGATGATCTATCTCCGCTATATCTGCTTTAGTCTATAAATAGACATAAGCCTGATGTCCACCAATGCTTCCGCTGCTCCCACTGACTACGACAACCCTCTGGTAGAGTCATATAGACGTGCACTTCCAAAGCAAGTTTAGAACGACGCTATACTCATCCTCCTGCCGGGTCTCGCAGCCTGGAACAACAACAATGGCAGGTGTGGGTAAACAAGAACTTCCCTGTCACCGTCCTTGAGGCTACCGGAGTACCTCTCGGGTGCCTGAAGTTACCCACCTTATCTGCGGAGTGGCCAATGGAATGTCAAATCAGATTGAATCTTTAGGTTCCTTATCAAATCATCAGTAATCGTTTGCGGTTCTGGAATCACTTCCAGTTCTACCATACTCCCACTGCTGTTTTCTGAAAAAATCCATTTTTGTTAAAACTGTGGCGAGTCAAGATGGTAGAAAATCAACCCTCGTCATAGCCTGGGTCAACCCACAAACAGCCATTACAGAAACGTGCCTATGAGTTATCCAGAGTCTGGTTTTAAGCATAAGCCGGACAACTCCCCGTATCTTAACAACGTCAAGATATGAACTGTACTATATCCAATATAGAACCAGAGGCACTGATTTAATTTAACCAGATTCAAATCATGCAGCTGTCTCCAGTGCATGTAAACTAAATGGAAGGAGGCCGATCAGCGTTACTCAACTTAGGAATGCTTCCAATTATGAGTAACCTGAAAGAGAAGTAATTTCTCTTTATCATTACTATCAACTGAATACCATACACAAGTATCTACATTTTCGATTACTTTGAAGAATCCCGATACTTGCTACACCTGGTTCTCTACTCTATTCAAATACCTATAACTCCTCAAAACTTAGACCCTGTGTTTCTACGAAACACATGTCTAAGAACTAGAGAAGTTAAAAGTAAACAGAATATAGTATGAGGACCAACCCCTTTGACACTGGACAACATACAATACTCTGTATAAGTCCGCTGAGTCTAACAACTCTTTCACTGTGTTTCGTAGGTTGAAAACTGTACTTATGGTTAAGAAGAATTACACCGCTGTTTAATGCTCCTTACCTAACCATCCACTGATATAGGTAAATGTCATCGACATAATATCAAAAGGTATATCTCACTCTATGAAAATAGACGTACAGATATATCAATTTGAAATTGGTGCACAACAGCGGATATTCAAAACCAAATATTTGCCGACCGGCAAACAGCCCAGATGATCTCCTCAAATATCACCGATTACAACGAATCCCGATATAATGAGGATGATCACCCAATTCCCAATAACTTACTCCCACTCATCATCTGTAAAACCATACAGATGTGAGAATCAAACCTGGTAAATACATACCCTGGAGCAAGTGTCTAATCGGGAAATCAGTTTTCTTTTAACAGTACACAGTTGAACTGAAACATTGAAATGTTTCGATGGGGTATCCAGGTATTCCTAGTAATGCCTCTACCATTATCCAGATTCACAACTATAACCGTATAATTCTTTGCCACTTCTCCAAATCCCTTTATATGTCTTTAGTCATTACCTTCTGCACACCCGTTAGGCCAAATGGTTTTCTTCCTTCCCTACCGTTCGGCACCAGCCTATGGTTTGGAAGAAGACTATCCAATAAGCACAATGGGTGTACTGTCCTAATCCTAGGAGCACTCGCATCGCGAGAGAAGGTGAAGATAAAAGACACCTGAATGTACTTTATTCCTATTTCTCCTGAACCAGGATCCATCCCCGAACTGGAACGAGTTCCTTTCGAGTTCGTATATAACCATACGATGGATTATCCAATAAAATGGGATCTTCGTAGTGATACGGAGTGTCCTGGAGAAATACAAAGGTGATTTAGGATTGGCGAAGAAATACTTGGTTTGGTCGTGAATATCAGTCGCAATTTACTTTGCCCTCTTACTAATCCCTTGCTTTGTCTTAATCTTAATACCTTCTGCACACCGTTTAGGCTAACTGGTTTTCTTCATTCCCCACCGGTCGGCACCAGCCTATGGTTTGGAAGAAGACTATCCAATTTGCGTAATAGGTGTACTACTCCTAACCTAAGGAGTACTCGCAGCCTGAGAGAAGGTGAAAAGGAAAGACAACTGAATAATCCTATTCGTTTTCTCCAGAACCGGAAACCATCCTCGAATAAATTCCTTCGAGTTCGTATCTAACCATACGATGGTTTTGTCCAATGGAAGTGGACGTTCGCAGTAATACGGGGTGTCCTGGAGAAAAGGGTAAAAGTAGGAGTGGCAATGAGGTCTGCAACTCTGACAATCCAAAAGCCAGTGTTAAGAAGGTTCGGTTAACTTGGTCACTGAGTCATAGTCTAGGGTCGGGTCAATGGTCGCCGCCAGAGAGAGAGAGAAAAGAAACACTCAGCGTGCACTCTATCCTAGATCAGAATGGTTACCAATTTATCTAATCTGGAAACCTCCCACTGTACCTCAAATTCTCCTCCAAACCTGAAAGAAGAATTAGTCGGGGTCACCCGAGGAGTAAACCAACTCATCAGTGGGAATCGGGATCCAACTCTCATCGCATGATAACGTGACGGAATCCGCTCACGGTATCACACTCCAGAAGGTATGCGCATATCTGGCAAGTTTCAGTACTTTTGAAACTCCCGATGTGATTTCTGCCCCATGCTCTTATGACCTTGACTAAGGCCAACAAATCATAAGTCACATGTCAAGTTCTACCCGTCATTGTCCAGGTTGATTTGAATCCACCCGTACAAGCCCTTGACTAAGGCCAACAAGGCTATACGACTGTCCCAAACCAACACATCTATCTATGCAGCATATGAATACCCAATAGCTACCAAACATTGTGCCTTGACTAAGGCCAACAAACACAGCTTGAATACTATTAACTACCTATATGAAACGACGGAGGGCTACGAATGGTTTCTGGCGAAAACCTTTAACGTAGTGAACTTGATATCGTTGAAGGAACGGATAGCTTTTTAGAAAATATAGTGACGAAAACCTTTACTAAAGAGATCACTCCCGGTGAAGGGATCTCGGCTCTTTCCCCGTAGAATGGGGTGCAGGATATTCCAACTGAATACCACGGTGCAAAGCAAAAGTAATCGGCTATAGTGAAGTTAATGCCCTGACGCAAACTTCTGTCCAAGGGGTCACTCCCGGTGAAGGGATCTCGGCCCTTGCCTCGTCGACTGAGGAGCAGGATATTCCAAATGAATACCACGATGCAAAACAAAAGTGAACGTCCTTGCAATAACAGCTTTTTGAAAAGTGTTCCAACAACATCAGAATAGGTTTGTTTAACTTGCATTGATCTGAATCAATGCAGTCCCATCAATTGATCACACCAGAAAGAACGAAAATATACTGACGTACGTATATGCCATCCGCATTCGCCACTGGGTCCCGTCATCACCCGTTAGGTTAGCTAACTAACGGCAGAGCGGGGACTGGACTAGCGCGGATGAAAAACATATACAACATCTACTAATATATATACCAATATATTATATTTCGCTCAAGGCGTGAAAAGAAATGCAACATCACAGAAATGTATAGCATCACAGAACAATACAGATATCTGGGATCCCCGGGTTTCACAGAGCCACTACTGAAACCCGACGTTCCCCTGGTCGTGTGGATAGCCTGTGCAATGAAATCCTAGACCCCTACGGGCGCGGCAAGTCACCCGCCAAAACCTGAAGCGAGGCAGCCCCCTTCAGCTCCGTGAATGGACCACCCAGCACTTCACGGAATCCGGTAACTTGGGCACCCCTCCTGGGTCAACCTGAACCCCCTACGAGTGCGGCGAATAGCCCGCCAATCCCAGAGTGAAGCCCCTCCGTCTCAATGCCATGAGATGCGGGCTTGTTGCCTTCTAGAACCCGGCTATCCGTGCACCCCTCCGCGGGGTAATCCTAGTACAGAAAGTAAAATATACATACACCGGGTACATCGACCGCAACCAGGTCGTGCCCCAGAATAATACAAACTGGCAGTGAAGGCAGTCCACATGTCGGACGCTCGCCCCGCAATAACAAATGTACATAATACAACAACACAGTACTAGCATTGCATCCAGGCTATCCCCCACGACCGATCCGCAACATCACAGCATAAACATAGAACATCAACGTGAAAGTCACGTTCGCAAATCCGTCTAACCGGGCTATAGCAGTTAGACCGGATTTACCGATCGAGTGGCATTCACGGTCGCAGATATAATGTAAATACTGTGAAAAATGTGTTTAAAATTTTCCGATTGACCAAAAAATTAACAAGTGGGCCCCCAATCAAAACTGTAGCATTCACAGAAAACCTGGGCCCAATTTTAATATCCCAGAAACCACATTTCTCACTCAGGAACACACTAAAAAAATTTGGAAGTATGAACAGTTAAAACCGTCGCGGAAGCGCGGCCCAAGCAGGGGTTTGGCCGCCCTTCCGCGGCGGAATAGTGAGATCATGGTACCAATTTTTTTCAGCATGCTTAAAATTCCCTGCACATCACTCTGAGACAACCTGAAAAATTTTTAGACTCAAAAAAAAAAATTCGACAGAAACTGATGTGCTTGAAATACGTGTTTTCGGGATTTTGTTCAATCGGAAACGAAAAACACATTACACAAAAGCTAGACGAAGTTAATGGCGAGGCTCTGATACCACTGTAAGTGCACGGCGGCGCCCCGGCCGTCAATCCGACGGCCAAACGCGGAAACGGTGATAAACTTTAATTTTGCGGACTTTGCAAACCGGCACCACCGCGCACTAAACACCCGGATCGTAACCATTAACAAGTCTAAGCAACTAACAAGAAAGGGAAGAGATGTACCGACTGATCCGAGTCCTCCGGTCTTTATCTCCACTCCGATCTTCTCGCGGGATCTCCGTCCATCTCCTCCTCATCGGAAAGGGCACCACATCGCCTGTAGCTTTTACGGGCTCCCACCTCAATACCGAGGCAACTCGGGCGCGAAGCTGGCGAATCGACGCGTCCAAGATTTGCTGTAGGAAGTGTAGTGTAGAGTGCAAGTCTCACTTTGGGGTTTGTTGCCATGATGGAGGAAACAAGATGATATGAAAAGAAGTTGTGAACTTTGATACAAAAATGAGAAATGAGAATAATTTCCATACAACTAAGGAAACACCTCTCTCATTTTTTTCCTCATCTAAATGTGTGGCCGGCCATCCTCTTTTTCAAATGGTGGAGGAAAACAAACTAAATCATATGAGGGAGGTGAGTGTAGGAGAAGAAGGAGGTGACCACAACCCAAGACAAGAAAACATACAAGCATGCTTCATTTAAAACCAACCATGCTTATATCTAATCATCATTTAATGCATCATGGAGCAAAAGAAATGAAAGCTATCATAATCAATCATTATGCAAGAAAACCCCTCTACAAATGTAATTTGCAAAACTGCAAATTACCCCCTCCATCGGAAAAGTCCGGCCGGGAAAGAACAAAGGAAAACCGGCCGGAACGGAATGCAAACTGGCAACTCCAGAAAACTGGTCCCGTAATAAATTACAGGAAAACCCCCATACTGTGCATACACACCCGCATCTGTATTCCATCCGGATACAAATGCAAAAAGACAAAATCTACACTGTACTAAACTAGGACCGGCTTAAACCAAAGCCGGCTAGTAATATCCGTTCGATCCTGATCCGTGCAATACCGCACGTATCTGATCGAACCCTGCCATATACCTATACGGCTACTAGTACAAACCGTCCAATCCTGATCCGTGCAATACCGCACGTATCTGATCGGACCCTGCCATATCTCCATACGGCCTCTACAGCGTTTCGCCCGAAAGCTTGAGTAACTGAAGGTGTGGTGGACTCTAAAGACTCGTCAATACTATGGCTGTGGATTTAACCACTAGCACGTCAGAGGTATAAGCCAATACGTGACGGGCTACCAGCTATTGACCAAAAGGGACGTCGATGAGGAAGCTCACCCCGACACCCAACTGAGCCTGTCAGTGACAATATCCGTACAGTCCGGTCCGTTCGTCTATGAGCATCGCATGGCGGGCCTAGGGGGTTGGTAAAAGTCAGACCCCCAAAAGCGGTACAAGTCGTGTCGGAGTGTAGCCCAGAACACCCTGAGATACTACTGGAATACCTACCAGTAAATCTCCTTGCCTTGGCCAAGGTCTTTGTGTAATGGCTCTCCTAGACACAGCGCGACCTCACCCCCAATACCGGGAGAGACGAAACCCCCGAAGATCCGCTCACTGCCTCCATGTGGCTCGGGACTGTACCCAACTAAAACCTGTTTGCACGACTCCTTTGAGCCGTGGTAGGGTAGTAATCAAAGTACAGTGGGAACTCACACGAGACAAATGACGATCCCCAGGTCGATGAACTAACCTGTACACATGTCACCTGGGAACTGCTATCTGACGTCAAGTATAATCCCAACTAGCAGGTTCCCGGCGAGTCCTGTCCGGTGTACTCATAACCCAATGAGCACCTGTATACATCTTAGGTGATCCAACTGACACCAGTGGCTTGTGAGACCGGCCACCGCCCCTCGTCGGGGTCTCGACTGTATACACTAGTCTACTCTGGAGAATCGATGCCCTGTCTCGAAACTCCCACGACTAGGGACCTATTAAGGATGTGCTTGTAGACTCCAGCTCTCACTTATATGATCGCCCTCATACTGCTGGCAGTCAAGCATGAATCCTAGGGCTCTATCAACGTGCAATAGTGATCTGTCATGTCACCTAAAGCAGTACACGATGATAAAGGTAAACCAGATAGTATACTATCATCTCGAGTAAGACTGTCCTACCGGGATAGGTCCTCCCTCAATCATTGCAATCACATGCCTGTGATCCAATAATTGACTCTGAGGGCACTATCTCCAACATATCAGGCGTGAAGTAATAAACAAACAATTTCCCTCCAGAGTATCGATTATATATATAACACGTGGCATTTGGTATTTTCTAGATGAGTTTGTAATCCGTATTATATTTACAATAAACACCCTTGGATGATTAAGAAGAGTAGGGAAATTGATGTGTTAAGAATGCAATATTTTTGACTGAACAAGACAACTTAAATAATATACTATATAACTGAGCAAGATCGTCCTGTACATACATATACCCAGCATCCACATGTATACATATGCAATAATGGCCTCTAGGGCATACATATCCAACAATCTCCCACTTGCACTAAAGGCCAGTTATTGGCGTACCGAATACCAAATGTCTGCTCTAAGGCAAGCTGCTGGCGTACCGCATACCCAACATCTCAAAAAGTCGCTCGAACTGAGATTGAGAGAGGGCCTTTGTAAATGGATCCGCCGTGTTCTCTTTTGTATCCACTCTCCGGACCTCGATCTCCTAGCGATCTATGATCTCCCTGATCAGTTGATACTGCCTTAAGATGTGTCTTGATTTTTGATGGGACCGTGGTTCTTTTGCTAAAGCTATAGCCCCATTGTTATCGCAATACAAAGGTATTGGATCAACAATGGACAGAACTACCTGAAATTCAGCAATGAACTTCTTCATCCAGACCGCTTCTTTTGCGGCATCGCTCGCAGCAATGTATTCAGCCTCCATCGTCGAGTCTGCGATGGTATCTTGTTTGGAACTCCTCTAACACACCGCCCCTCCGTTGAGGGTAAACACAAAACCCGAGACAGACTTGTTGTCATCCTTGTCACTCTGGAAGCTTGAATCGGTTAAGGACTCAACCTTGAGGTCTCCCTTACTGAAAACCAAGAACATCTCCTTAGTCCTTCTCAGGTACTTAAGAATGTTCTTCACTATTGTCCAGTGGTTCTCACTTGGGTTCGACTGATACTGGTATTAGTGTATATGCCCTAGAGGCCATTACTGTATCATAATAGTTTGTATATTACTTAATGGAAGCTTGGGATATTCACAGTTGTATAGACAATCTTGCTCAAAATGGTAGTATGCTACTTGGTTTGTTTCTACTTTAATATGTGCATGTGTTTCTTTTAGCATATCGCCTATACATATTAGTGGAGCCCTTAGGATATTTGCTTGATTACCAGCGTTGTGATGGCAGTCACACTAGTGGGGGCTGGGTAATCTATAAGCACATCTTTATACTAGTCCCTAGTCGTACGATTATCGAAACGGGGCATCGATACTCCAGAGTAGACTAGTGTATACGCTTCTCATCCCAGGAGGGGAGATGGTCTGTCCCACAGCTATCAGTACGTCGTACTGGAGATAATATGCAGGTGCTCGTTAAGTTATGAGTACACTGGACAGGACTCGCTGGGAACTGTTGGTTGGTATTATGCCTATCGTCAGTTATCAGTTCCAAGGTGACATGAGTACAGCTTAGTCCGTTGACTTGACACTGTCACTTCGCTTCGAGTGTGTTCCCACTGTTCTTAGATTGCTATCCTACCACCGCTCAAATGAGTCGTGCAAACAGGTAGCAGTTGGGTGCAGTCCCGAAGCACTTGGAGGCAGTGACGGTTAGACAGGATTCGTCTTTCCCGGTATTGGGGGTTGATATCGCGCTGTGTCTAGGAGAGCCATTACACAAAGTCCTTGGCCAGGGCAAGCGAGATATACTGGTAGCGTTTCCAGTGTTATCTCAGGGTATTCTGGGCTACACTCTGATACGACTTGTACCGCTATTAGGGGACTGACGTTTACCGCCCCCCTAGGCCCGCCATGCGATACTCTCAGACGAACAGACCGGACTGTACGGAGATTGTCACATTCAGGCTCAGTAGGAGTTCGGATGGGTTCACCTCATCAGTCTTCTTATCGGCATCTACCTGAGGACCGTTACATACAGCTAGTACCGCTTGCGGCCTGTGGTTAAACCCACTGCCAGCGTAGTGTCGAGTTTTTAGAGTCCCACACAGAGGGTTATTCGCCTTTGGGCAAAACAGAGTAGATGTCGCATGGTTTTGCGACGAGGTTCGTTCACATCCGCGCACTTGTGCACGTTTGGTGTCCGGGCAGTTATTACTAGCGGGCTTTGGTTTAAGCCAGATCCTAGTATTTGTTTTGGGATTGGTTTTGTCTCATGTATTCGTGTTCCTTGGAACACGGATGCGGGTGTGTATGCACAGTTCACAGAGGCAGAGGAATCTCATTAGGGTTATTGACCGTTGACTTTTTATTAACCCTAATGAGAATGAGAGATATGATTAATGATATTAATTAAGGATAATTGTGCCATGGTTAGGTTGACCATTTGATTTTTGTTGACCTTTTGACTTTGGTTGATCGGTTGACCTTTGTTGACATTTTGACCATCATCATTTCATTTGAAAGATGCTTCTTGATTCTTGCAAATTTCATTTAATGTGAAATGATAATGGTCATTCCAAACCAACCATCACAATTTCTTTTAATTATTATTATTATTTCATAATTCTCTCATATGAGAGTATGGTGGAAAATTGATCCTTATTCTCTCTTGCTCTTTCTCTCTGATATTTTTGAGCTCTTCCTCTTCCTCTCAAAGATCTCATCTCTCATGTGTTGAAAACCATGAGCTTATGAGATAAAACCATCAAGACTTCTCTCTACTCATTCTAGGGTTCTAGGTTTAGCAAGCCAAGAACTCTAGTTACCTGTTGGTTGAGGTAGAAGCTCAAGGTAGAGGCCTTCGGGTGGATCTTTCTTTGACAAAGAGAAGACGACGAAGAGGAGCCGTCTACACCACTCCAAGGAGCAAGCAAGAAGGAGGACCACAAGAAGAAGAGAAGGAGTTCTAGACCTAGGTATAACCTTCTAACCGAGTATCTAAACTTGTAGTTAGTTTGTTAGTTTTTGTTTAGCAAAGATCCTCTAGTTCTAGTCCATGTTACCTTGTGTTAAAAACCATTTTTTTTTACCTATTCCGCCTCCCCGTAAGCACTGGGGTGGGTAACGTGGACTTAGAGTAGTATCAGAGCCTATCTAAACAACAACTAGTATGTTAGCAAAGTGTTTAGAACTTCGATCCGAAAAAAAATTGCAATACACGTCAAAATCTCATACTTTCTGCCGATTTTTAAAACAGCCCTAAAAATATTTCCACGGACCTTAAAAATCCGTGCAGGGTATTTTAGGAACAACCAAGAAAAACGAGCCCCTGAGTCGATCAAGCCGCCGCGGAAGCGCTGCGAAACCATGCGTTTCGCCGCGGATCCGCGGCCGGGTTGACTCGGCCGCGACTCGGATTTCCTGCAGTTTGTTCAGTATGATGTTTTGGGATTTTTAAGATGCTTTGTTTCTGCCCAGATTATCCAGAGAACAATGTTGTGTTTGGGGTAGTTACAAATTGGTATTTTGATCGAAGTTCTACAAACTTTTTCTAATTGGTTATATCTGTAATGTGATATATGCACTGAACGTCGACTAATCGTTGTACGTCGATTAGTGGGGGTTGTGCATATCTGTGATCTGTAATGTTGGATTGTGTATATGAACTTGTTGGATTGTCGCGGATGAATAGCCGAGGGTTGTGAGATGAGAGTTTCTTTATCTTTCATTTGATGTAATAAGTAAATTGATGTAATATTATTTTTATGGCCACACATCCGGGATGAGGTTATAGCCGCCATTGTATATTATTTCTTTTACTGTTTTTGCTCCTAGGATAGACCCAAGCTGGGGTGCACAAACTACCGGGTACTTTGAAGTGCCGAGTGGTCTACTTACGTTGTTGAGGGAGGTTGCTTTACTTCGGGTACTTGGCGGGTAGTTTGCCGCACCCGTAGGGGTCTAGGGTGGGGTTTGGCTATTCATCGCGACCGTGTAATCCGTCTTTCGTTGCAGGATCGAACGAAACGCGGATTCCTAGCATATCCAATGTGTTCATCTGTGATCTAGAATGGCTATCATTGCATCTGATGAATGTATATATCTATATATGATATCTAGTAGGCGTTGCTTATGTTTTGCATCCGCGCTAGTCCAGCCCCCGCTCTGTCGTTAGTTAAGTAACCTAACGGGTGATGACGGGGCCCCGTGGCAAATGCGGATGGCATAAACGTATGTCATATTTTCGTTATTTTCTGCAATGGTAGGATTAATTGATGGGATGCATTAAATTAATGCAAGAAAATAAACCAAAGTTAAATCGTTGGAACAATTTCAAAACCACTCGGTTTCTTTTCAAAACAGAAAACTTTTAAAACATGGAGCTTAAACCACTCCTTTTTAAAAGCTATCAGGTTCCTTCGATTATATCAAGTTCACTACGTTCACGGTTTCGCCAAAACCATTCGTAGCCCTCCGTCATTTCATATGGATAGTCAATAGTATTCAAGCTGTGTTTGTTGGCCAAAGTCAAGGCATGGTGATTGGTAGCTATTGGATATTCATATGTAGCATAGATAGATGCGTTGGTTTGGGACAGTCGTACTGCCTTGTTGGCCAAAGTCAAGGATAGGTACGGGTGGGTTCAAATTAACCTGGAAAATGACGGGTAGAACTTGACATGTGACTTATGATTTGTTGGCCAAAGTCAAGGTCATAAGAGCATGGGGCAAAAATCCACATCGGGAGTTTCTAAAGAAACTGAAACTTGCTAGTGCTGCATACCATTTGGAGTGTGATGATTTTGGTAGGATTCCTTCAGCTTTATCACACGATGATATTTGGATCCCGATCCTACTGTGAGTATATGCTACTCCTCGGGAAACTTTCTCACTTAACGATCAATGCTATAAACCAAGTAGGTGTCTAGAAAGATGTTAGCGGGGCTACGCCCACAAGGAAAAGAGGTTATTTAATTAAGAAACTTCGCGAAAACGTCGTAAAACCTCCCTCGAAGTACCAACACTGGCCTGGCTGAACGGTTAAGCAAGTATTGTACGGTGAGATTGATCCCGACTAATTCTTCTTTTATGGTTTGAGGAAGGATTCGAGAAACAGTGGGAGCCATCCTGTTTAGACAAACTAAAAACCACTCTAAACTTGCAAGAGCAGCATGCTAAAGTGTTTCTTCTCTCTCTCCTAATTGCAGCGACCAAACATCATGACCGGTCTTAAGTTACTACTAGATAAGAATATACTGACAGGGCCAAACTACAAAGATTGGCTCAGGAATGTCAAAATGGCAATCACTTATGACAAGTTGGGATATCTCCTTACCACCAAACCCCCCGCTGTCCCGGGTCCTCAATCCAGCGTCGCGGATAAGGAAATCCGTAAGACCTGGGATATTGACTGCGCGAAGGCCAAGTGCCTCGTGCTTGCCTCTATGGACAATGAACATCAGAGGAGGCACGAGAATATGGACCTTGAATCCATATTTCTCCATACTAAGGAACTATATGGAGAGCAATCCCGTATCGCCAGATACGAAGTCTCGAAGTCGTCGGATCATCTGTGGCGGAATACGTGCATAAGATGATTGGCTACATTTAAGAGCTCGCAGACCTCGGGACCACGTTAGAGAACGAGCTCTACACTAACTTGATTCTCCAGTCCCTTCCTTCCACTTATGCCCAGTTTATCCTGAACTTCAACATGCAAGGAAAAGAAGTTGAACTTTCAGAACTCCTCAACATGTTGAGGAGTGCAGAGGGCACCCTACAGAAAGTAAAGGAAACATCCGCTTTGTTTGTTGGAGGAGCTTCCTCTTCTAGGTCCAAGGCGAAAGCCAAAGGAAAGAAGAAGAAAGCCCCCACTAAACCAAGGGCGGTGTTAGTAAAGTGGAAGCCAAGGGAAAGGCAAAAGTAGCAAAGGTTGCGGGACAGCTTGTGGGGAAGGAAGAGTGCTTTTATTGTCATAAGAAAGGACACTGGAAGAAAGATTGCAGGGCTTGGAAGGCCAAGAACCAGGACCCGAAGCAAGTTGTGGCTTCGGCATCAGGTGTGTATGTTATTGAAAACTGTCTATCAATAAACTCTACTTTCTGGGTATTGGATACCGGATCAGGATCTCATATCTGTAATTCTTTGCAGGCACTGAGAAAGCGTAGGGTTTTGAAGGCAGGTGATATGACCCTCAGAGTTGCAAACGGAGCTGGCATGGATGCTGAGTCCGTGGGGGACTATCACTTGGGATTGTCAGATGGACATGTTTTGGTTTTGCGTGACTGTTATTTTGTACCCAGTGCGACTTGTAATATCATATCTGTATGTTTAATGTCTAAAGAAGGTTATGATTTTGCATTTGTAAGCGATGTTGTAAACATTCACCTTAATCATGTTCTGATTGGGTCGGGTACATTAAGCAACGGTATATACGTATTGAACCAACCACGGATTTTCAATGTCCAGAATACACACAAAAGAAAGTCTCCAGAAATAAATCATGCTTTCTTATGGCATTATAGACTAGGTCATATCAATGAGACAAGGTTAACTAAGTTGCATAAAGAAGGATATTTGGATCCGTTCGAATATCAATCATATGCAACTTGTCAATCATGTCTCAAAGGAAAGATGACAAAGACTCCGTTCACTGGACACGGAGTAAGAGCGAGCGAGCTCTTGGGACTCGTACACAGCGATGTATGCGGTCCAATGTCTACACATGCATGAAGTGGTTATTCTTACTTCATTAATTTCACGGATGATTTTTCGAGGTATGGACATGTCTTCTTAATGAAGCATAAATCTGAAGCCTTTGAAAAATTCCAGGAATACAAGAATGAAGTAGAAAAACAAACAGGCAAAAGTATCAAGACACTAAGATCTGATCGAGGTGGTGAATACTTGAGTGCCGAGTTCCTGGGTTACCTAAAAGAGAATGGAATTCCCTCTCAACTTACTCCTCCATACACCCCACAACATAATGGTGTATCGGAGAGACGGAACTGAACCTTATTGGATATGGTACGTTCCATGATGAGTAACGCTGAGTTGCCGCGATCATTCTGGGGATATGCACAAGAATCAGCTGCATATCTTTTGAACCGAGTTCCAACTAAGACAATGCCTACCACACCATATCAGATGTGGAGCGGGAAGAAACCCTATCTTAAACACATTAAGACATGGGGATGTCCAGCTTTTGTTAAAAAGCAGTATGCGGACAAACTCGAGGCACGCTCAGTACAGTGCAAGTTTGTGGGATATTCAAAAAACTCCAAGGGATATTTCTTCTATTACGCAGAGGAACAGAAGGTTTTTTTTTCTCGTCATGCCTGCTTCTTGGAAACTGAATTTTTGGAAAATAAGATAAGTGGGAGCGCAATAGAACTGGAAGAAATTCCAAAACCACAAGCTATTACTGAAAGCTTAGTAGAACAACAGGGTTCGAAAGAACAGGACATTCCTGCGCCACTCAGCAGGAGTAGTAGGCAGTCTCATCCGCCCGAGAGATACTACGGTTTTCTCATAGACGGGGATAGAGAGGATTGCATCATTGATAATGATGAGCCGACTAGCTTCCAGCAGGCCATTCAGAGCACTGACTCGGTAAAATGGCCGGATGCAATGCGGACCGAAATGGAGTCTATGTACACCAACAAAGTATGGACTTTGGACGTTGCTCCAGAAGGGGTAAAACCCGTAGGCTGCAAATGGATCTTCAAAAGGAAGATTGGTGTAGATGGACAGGTTGAGGCCTATAAGGCTAGACTTGTTGCAAAGGGTTTTCGTCAAAGACCTGGTTTGGACTATGACGAAACCTTTTCTCCAGTAGCTATGCTCAAATCCATTCGGATCCTTCTTGCCATTGCTGCCTTCCACGATTATGAGATTTGGCAGATGGACGTAAAGACCGCTTTTCTAAATGGAAATTTAGAGGAGTGTGTCTATATGGACCAGCCAGAGGGTTTCATTAAGAGTGGGAGCAGCGGGAAGGTGTGCAAGTTGCTTAAGTCCATTTATGGACTGAATCAGGCATCGCGGAGTTGGAACATCTGTTTTGATGAGACGGTCAAAGAATTTGGCTTTATCAAAAATCCAGATGAACCATGTATTTATATTAAAATTGTAGCACGAACTGTCGCATTCCTTGTTTTATACATGGATGACATTCTCTTGATAGGAAATGACATTCTTATGCTACAATCTGTCAAAGGGTTCTTGTCACAAAGGTTCTCCATGAATGACCTGAGTGATGCCCTTACATTCTGGGGATCCGGATCCATCGTGATAGGTCCAAGAGGATATTAGGACTTTCACAGTCCAGGTACATCGACACCATACTCAAAAGATTCAGTATGGAAGATTCCAAGTGCGGTAATTTACCGGCTTGTCACGGGATCACCCTCTCCAAAGAGATGTCTCCCAAGACTGATTTGGAAAGGGATCGCATGTCTATTATACCCTACGCCTCTACAGTAGGCTCTATAATGTATGCGATGTTGTGCACCAGACCAGATGTAGCTTATGCACTGAGTGTGGTAAGCCGGTATCAGTCAAACCCTGGGGAGAAGCACTGGATAGCGGTTAAGAACATTCTGAAGTACCTGAGAAGGACTAAGAATATGTTTTTGGTTTACAACGGAAAAGACCTCCAGAAGGAGGCTTTTGCTGACTCCAGCTTCCAGAGTGACAAGGATGACTCCAAATCCATGTCAGGTTATGTCTTTACCCTCAATGAAGGGGCGGTGTGTTGGAAGAGTTCCAAACAGGAAACCGTTGCTGACTCGACGATGGAAGCGGAATATATCGCAGCATCAGATGCCGCAAAAGAAGCAGTCTGGATGAGGAAGTTCTTGACAGAACTTCAGGTGGTTCCGTCCATTGTTGATCCAATACCTCTTTATTGTGACAACAACGGGGCTATAGCTTTAGCAAAGGAACCCAGGTCCCATCAGAAGTCCAGACACATCTTGAGGCGGTATCACCTGATCGGGGAGATCGTGGATCGCCGGGAGATCGAGGTTCAGAGGGTTTCTACAGAAGATAACACTGCAGATCCATTCACGAAGGCCATACCCCAGACTCAGTTCGATCGGCTGATCGAGATGATAGGTCTTCGATACGCCAGTACATGGCCTTAGTGCAAGTGGGAGATTGTTAGTGTATATGCCCTGGAGGCCATTACTGTATCATACTAGTTTGTATATTACTTAATGGAAGCTTGGGATATTCACAGTTATATAGACAATCTTGCTCAAAATGGTAGTATGCTACTTGGTTTGTTTCTACTTTAATATGTACATGTGTTTCTTTTAGCATATCGCCTATACATATTAGTGAAGCCCTTAGGATCTTTGCTTGATTACCAGCGTTGTGATGGCAGTCACACTAGTGGGGGCTGGGCAATCTACAAGCACATCATTATACTAGTCCCTAGTCATAGGATTATCGAGACGGGGCATCGATACTCCAGAGTAGACTAGTGTATACGCTTCTCATCCTAGAAGGGGAGATGGTCTGTCCCACAGCCATCAGTACGTCGTACTGGAGATAGTATGCAGGTGCTCGTTAGGTTACGAGTAAACTGGACAGGACTCGCTGGGAACTGTTGGTTGGTATTATGCCTATCGTCAGTTATCAGTTCCCAGGTGACATGAGTACAGCTTAGTCCGTTGACTTGACACTGTCACTTCGCTTCGAGTGTGTTCCCACTGTTCTTAGATTGCTATCCTACCACGGCTCAAATGAGTCGTGCAAACAGGTAGCAGTTGGGTGCAGTCCCGAAGCACTTGGAGGCAGTGACGGTTAGACAGGATTCGTCTTTCCCGGTATTGGGGGTTGATATCGCGCTGTGTCTAGGAGAGCCATTACACAAAGTCCTTGGCCAGGGCAAGCGAGATATACTGGTAGCGTTTCCAGTGTTATCTCAGGGTATTCTGGGCTACACTCCGATACGACTTGTACCGCTATTAGGGGACTGACGTTTACCGCCCCCCTAGGCCCGCCATGCGATACTCTCAGACGAACAGACCGGACTGTACGGAGATTGTCACATTCAGGCTCAGTAGGAGTTCGGATGGGTTCACCTCATCAGTCTTCTTATCGGCATCTACCTGAGGACCGTTACATACAGCTAGTACCGCTTGCGGCCTGTGGTTAAACCCACTGCCAGCGTAGTGTCGAGTTTTTAGAGTCCCACACAGAGGGTTATTCGCCTTTGGGCAAAACAGAGTAGATGTCGCATGGTTTTGCGACGAGGTTCGTTCACATCCGCGCACTTGTGCACGTTTGGTGTCCGGGCAGTTATTACTAGCGGGCTTTGGTTTAAGCCAGATCCTAGTATTTGTTTTGGGATTGGTTTTGTCTCATGTATTCGTGTTCCTTGGAACACGGATGCGGGTGTGTATGCACAGTTCACAGAGGCAGAGGAATCTCATTAGGGTTATTGACCGTTGACTTTTTATTAACCCTAATGAGAATGAGAGATATGATTAATGATATTAATTAAGGATAATTGTGCCATGGTTAGGTTGACCATTTGATTTTTGTTGACCTTTTGACTTTGGTTGATCGGTTGACCTTTGTTGACATTTTGACCATCATCATTTCATTTGAAAGATGCTTCTTGATTCTTGCAAATTTCATTTAATGTGAAATGATAATGGTCATTCCGAACCATACATCACAATTTCTTTTAATTTTTATTATTATTTCATAATTCTCTCATATGAGAGTATGGTGGAAAATTGATCCTTATTCTCTCTTGCTCTTTCTCTCTCATATTTTTGAGCTCTTCCTCTTCCTCTCAAACCTCTCATCTCTCATGTGTTGAGAACCATGAGCTTATGAGATAAAACCATCAAGACTTCTCTCTACTCATTCTAGGGTTCTAGGTTTAGCAAGCCAAGCACTCTAGTTACCTCTTGGTTGAGGTAGAAGCTCAAGGTAGAGGCCTTCGGGTGGATCTTTCTTCGGCAAAGAGAAGACGACGAGGAGGAGCCGTCTACACCACTCCAAGGAGCAAGCAAGAACGAGGACCATAAGAAGAAGAGAAGGAGTTCAAGACCTAGGTATAACCTTCTAACCGAGTAGTTAAACTTGTAGTTAGTTTGTTAGTTTTTTTTTAGCAAAGATCCTCTAGTTCTAGTCCATGTTACCTTGTGTTAAAAACCATTTTTTACCTATTCCGCCTTCCCGTAAGCACCGGGGTGGGTAACATGGACTTACAACTGGCTCACCATGCTTAGCACATAAGCTACATCTGGTCTTGTATATAGCATCGCATACATTATAGAACCTACCGCCGAAACGTAGGGTATAGTGCTCATGCGAACCCTTTCCTCATCAGTCTTAGGAGACATTTACTTAGAGAGGGTGATTCCGTGTAATGCGGTTATGTTACCGCGTTTGGAATCTTCCATACTAAATCTCTTTAGTACGGTCTCTTTGTACCTGGACTGCGAAAGTCCCAGTAATCTCTTGGATCTATCTTTGTAGATCCTGATCCCCAGAATGTACGAGGCATCACCTAGGTCCTTCATAGAGAACCTTTGTGACAAGAATAGCTTGACCGATTGTAGCATAGGAATATCGTTTCCTATCAAAAGAATGTCGTCCATGTACAAGACTAGGAATACGACAGTTCGTCCTACAATCTTCTTATAAATACATGGCTCATCCTCGTTTTTTATGAAGTCAAAGTTCTTGACTGTTTCATCAAAACAGATGTTCCAGCTCCGTGATACCTGCTTCAATCCATAAATGGATTTGAGCAACTTGCACACCTTCCCGCTTCTCCTACTGTCTACAAAACCTTCTGGCTGATCCATATAAACGCACTCTTCCAAACATCCGTTTAGAAAAGTCGTTTTTACGTCCATCTGCCAGATTTCATAGTCATGGAAGGTGGCGATGGCAAGTAGGATCCGAATGGATTTGAGCATAGCCACTGGAGAAAAAGTTTCGCCATAGTCCAATCCTGGTCTTTAACTAAAACCTTTTGCAACAAGTCTAGCCTTATAGGTTTCCACCTGCCCATCTACACCAATCTCCTTTTTGTAGATCTATTTGCATCCAACGGGTTTTACCCTAGGTGGAGCAATATCCAAGGTCCACACTTTATTGGTGTACATGGACTCCATTTCGGATCGCATAGCATCCAGCCACTTATCAAAGTCCCTACTGATAATGGCTTGCCTGAAACTAATAGGGTCATCTTCTTCCAAGATGCAATCCTCTCGATTCCCGTGTATGAGAAAACCGTAGTATCTTTCGGGCGGATGAGAAATCCTACCAGATCTGCGGAGTGGCTGAGGTTCGTCTGGGACTACTGAATGTAGCGGTTCTACCAAATCTTCAGTTACATTTTGTGGTTCAGGAATTTCTTCCAGTTCTATCGTACTCCCACTAGTTTCTTTTGCAAGAAACTCCCTTTCTAAAAAGGTGGCGTGGAGAGATATAAACACCTTTTGTTCCTCAGTGTAGTAGAACGGATATCCTAATGAATCTTTAGGATATCCCATAAATTTACATAGAACTGATCGTGCCTGAAGTTTGTCCGGTGTCTGTGTTTTCACATAGTCCGGACAACCCTATATCTTAATAAATTTAAGACATGATTTCTTACTACTCCATATTTCATACGGAGTCTTAGGCACGGATTTGGATGGAACTAAATTCAAAAGATATGCCGCTATTTGAAGCGCATGTTCCCAGAATGAAAGAGGCAACTCAGCACTACTCAGCATAGAGCGAACCATATCCAATAGGTTACGATTCCTCCGCTCTGATACACCATCGTGCTGTGGTGTATACAGAGGAGTATGCTGAGAAAGAATTCCATTCTCTTTTAGGTAATCAAGGAATTCCATGCTCAAGTACTCCCCTCCTCTATCAGATCTGAGGATCTTGATACTTTTGTATGTCTGGTTCTCTACTTCGTTTCTGTATTCTTTGAATTTCTCAAAATCTTCAGATTTGTGTTTCAAAAGATACACATATCTGAACCTTGAGAGATTGTCAGTGAATGTTATGAAGTAAGAGAACCCACCCCGTGCATGTATAGACATTGGACCACAGACATCACTGTGTATGAGTCCCAAGAGCTCTGCTGCTCTTTCTCCGTGTCCAGTGAACGGAGATTTGGTCATCTTTCCCTTGAGACAAGACTGACAAGTTTCATAAGATGAAAATTCGAACGTATTCAAATGTCCATACTTATGTAATTTACTCGGTATTTTCTCTCCGATATGACCAAGTCTACAATGCCACAAGTAGGATTTGTTCTCTTCTAAACTCTTCCTCTTGCATGTGCTTTGTACATTGAAAACTGTTTTTTGATTTAGAACATAGATACCATTATACAGTGTACCTTCTGCAACCAATACCTGATTAAGGTAAATGTTCATGATATTTCTATCAAGAACAAACTTATATCCATCTTTATCAAGTAAAGAAACTAATATGATGTTGCAAACCATGGAAGGTACATAGTAGCAATTGTTCAAAATTATAGTATTGCTATTTGGCAACACTAGGTGATATTCACCGACGGCAGCAGCATCAACTTGTGCTACGTTCCCTACTCTGAGAGACATATCACCGGGTCCAACTATCCTACTTTTTTTCAGTCTCTGCAATAAATTACAGATATGAGATCCTGATCCAGTATCTAGTACCCAGGAGGTAGGACTGACCGAAAAACAGTTCTCAATGACAAGAACATCTGAAAGAGATGCAATAGTATACTTCTTCTTCGTTGGGGATATTAAGGAATTCATGCAATCCTCTTTCCCTTGCTCATACTTATGACCGTCGTCATAAGTTAGAGCCAAACTGAAGTTCTCCAGCCCCGAATAAGAATTCGGATCGGTCAAGCAATACATTTTATTATCTTGATTAGGGCGTGAAATGGTTGCTACCTGGAGAGAGAGAAAAGAAACACTTAGCGTGCGCTCTTATAAGATTAGATTGGTTATTAGTTTATCTAACCAGGATGGCTCCCACTGTTTTCTCAAATTCTCCATCAAACCTTAAAAGGAGAATTAGTCGAGATTAATCGCACGTTACAATACGTGCTTAACCTTTCGGCCAGGCTAGTGTTGGTATTTCGAGGGAGGTTTTCCAACACTTTCGCGAAGTTCCTTAATTATGTAGTCTCTTTTCCTTGGAGGCGTAGCCCCGCTAATATCGTTTTAGACACCTACTTGGTTTACAGCATTGATTATTTAGTGAAATAATCTCCCAAAATTAATCCTACTCATCAGTGGGATCGGGGTCCAACTATTATTGTGTGATGACCTAGATGGAATCCACTCTAGTCACCACACTCCAGAAGGTATACTAAATCTGCAAGTTTCCTGTATATTTAAAACTCCCGATGTGGTTTTTGCCCCTAGGACCCAAGTGACCTTGACGAATAATCAATAAATCAAAAAGGTCCTAGTCAAGTTCAACCCGTCATTATCCAAGATTGCATTAGACCCACCCGCATGATCCTTGACGAATAATCAACAAAATCACGCGACTGTCCTAACCAATCACATCTATCTATGCTACAGAGAATCATTACTCAGCTACCGTTCACTGTGTCTTGACGAATAATCAACAAACACAGCACAAATACTAAGTACTAATTTTCTGAAATGGTGGAAGGCTACGGCTGGGATTTTGGCGAAAAACCCTTTAACGTATTAAATTTGATATCGTTGAAGGAACCTGATAGCTTTGAAAAGGAGTGGTTTAAGCTCTGCTTTTTTTAAACTATTGGTTTTTTAAGAAAACCGAATAATCTATAGCATAAACTTTTGCTCAAGAAGTCATTCCCTGCGAAGGGATCTCGGCTCTTGCCTCTTGGAATAAGGTGCTGGTTATTCATGACCGAATACCACTATGCCAAGCGAAAGAATATTACTACAGTTTTTCGAAATTTGTTCCAACAACATCGTTTTAGGTTTCTTTTCTTGAATTAATCAAAATTAATGCGGTCCAATCAATTAATCCTATCACACCAGAAAAGAACGAAAATACAATGTACGTATATGTCATCCGCATTCGCCATCGGGCCCCGTCATCACCTGTTAGGTTACTTAACTAACGGCAGAGCGGGGGCTGGACTAGCGCGGGTGCAAAACATATACAACATGTTAGTGTATATGCCCTAAAAGCCATTACTGTATCATACTAGTTTGTATATTACTTAATGGAAGCTTGGGATATTCACCTTGTATAGACAATCTTGCTCAAAATAGTAGTATGCTACTTGGTTTGTTTCTACTTTAATGTGTACATGTGTTTATTTTAGTATATCACCTATACACATTAGTGGAGCCCTTAAGATCTTTGCTTGATTACCAGCGTTGTGATGGCAGTCACACTCGTGGGGGCTGGGTAATCCACAAGCACATCCTTATGCAGGTCCTTAGTCGTAGGACTATCGAGACAGGGCATCGATACTCCGGAGTAGACTAGCGTATGCGCTTCTCATCCTAGTGTGGGAGGCGGTCTGTCCCACAGCCATCAGTACGTCGTACTTGAGATAGTATGCGGGTGCTCGTTAGGTTACAAGTACACTGGGCAGGACTCGTCGGGAACTGTTGGTTGGTACTATACCTATCGTCAGTTATCAGTTCCCAGGTGACATGAGTACATCTTAGTCCGCTGACTTGACACTATCACTTTGCCTCGAGTGTGTTCCCACTGTACTTAGATTACTACCCTACCACGGCTCAAAGGAGTCGTGCAAACAGGTGGTAGTTGGGTGCAGTACCGAAGCACTTGGAGGCAGTGACGGTTAGACAGGATTCGTCTCTCCCGGTATTGGGGGTTGACATCGCGCTGTGTCTAGGAGAGCCATTACACAAAGTCCCTGGCCAGGGCAAGCGAGATATACTGGTAGGTTTCCAGTGTTATCTTAGGGTGTTCTGGGCTACACTCCGACACGACTTGTACCGCTATTAGGGGACTGACGTTTACCGCCCCTCTAGGCCCGCCATGCGATGTTCTCAGATGAACAGACCGGACTGTACGCAGATTGTCACATTCAGGCTCAGTAGGAGTTCAGATCGGCTTCACCTCGTCCGTCTTCTTATCGGCATCTACCTGGGGACCGTTACGCACAGCTAGTGCCGCTTGCGGTCTGTGGTTAATGTAAGTCTACGCTAGCGCCCCGGCAGTCTACAGACGCCAAATGCGGAACAAAAACTTTTTAACTGGCGCTATCGTATACTTTAACCCGGATCTGCCATTATTGCTAAACTAACAAACTGTAAAGAGTGTAGAATGGTTATACCGAACGATCCGAGTCCTTCGTTCTTCAACCATCATCCCACGCTCCGTTGCGGCTGCTCCGATCTCGTCGATCTCCGATTCCTTCGTCGAGGTGGCACCACATGATCGGTTCTTTAAACGGGCTCCCGCCTCTGACTCGAGGCAACTCGATCGTCAAGTTTGCTAAAAGAGACGACCAAGATTGATGTAGAGAATGAGTAGATGACTTTGTCTCACTTCGTCCAAATCCGTGGACGATCGGTTAATGAAGTTGCCGAAGGAATCGGGTGATGGAATGAAATGGACTGTGAAATTCCATACACCGATAAAACCTATCATAATCTTTTCTCTCAAGTGAAAACCAACAAGTGAAGTGAGGAGAGAGAGGGCCAACCATATATAGCAAGAGGGAGGTGACCGTAGGAGAGGGGGGTGACCATAGGATAAAGCTTCTCACTTCAAAATATCCTAAGGAAAACAAAAGGTATTAATAACAAAGCATGAGTCATTAGGGTAGTCATCAAAAAACCATTAATGCACTAATGAGTCATGAACCCTAGTCATCATCTAGAAACTTCTAGAAGCACTGACTCACCATATCTGAAGAAAAGATAAATCCGTCTTTAACAGAATGTTAAAAGACGGCTGATAGAAAACTGGAAACTGGCAACTTCCAAAAGTGATCCTGAAACGACTTTCAGGATAACCCCGAAACTATATAAATATACCCGCATTTATATTACGACCGAATATAAATGCAACTGAGACAAAGATATTATACCTACTCAATATAATACTCGGATCCGGCTTAAACCAAAGCCGACCAGTATCATCTGCCCGAAAACTGACACGTGCGTAAACGCACGTGCATTTTCCGAACCCTGCCATAAAACCATACGGCCTCTACAACGTTTCGCCCGAACTTGGGAAACTGTCTGTGTGGGACTCTAATGACTCATCAGTACCCTGGCAGTGGGTTTAACCACAAACCGTCAGCGGCACTAGCTATGCGTAACGGCTGCCCATGGACTGACCTCAAGGGTGGCCGAGGAGCGAACTCAAGGGAGACCGATGAGAGAACTCCTCCGAAAAACCCTACTGAGCCTAACAGTGACAATGTATATATAGTCTGGTCCGTTCGTCAATGAGTATCGCATACCTGCCTAGGGGGCTAGTAACGTCAGACCCCCAATAGCAGTATAAGTCATGTCGGAGTGAAGCCCAATACACCCTGAGATACTACTGGAGTACCTACCAGTAAATCTCCTACCATGGCCATGGATTTGTGTAATGGCTCTCCTAGACACAGCACGACCTCGCCCCCAATACCGGGAGAGACGAATCCCCTGCCGATCCGCTCATGTGCCTCCATATGGCTCGGGACTGTACCCAAAAGCTACCTGTTTGCACAACTCCTTTGAGCCGTGGTAGGGTAGAAATCAAAGCACAGTGGGAACTCACACGAGACAAATGACGACCTCAGGTCGATGAACTAACCTGTACACATGTCACCAGGGAACTGCTATCTGACGATAGGTATAGTACTAACTAGCAGATTCCCGGCGAGTCCTGTCCGGTGTACTCATAACCCAATGAGCACCTGTATACATCTTAGGTGATCCAACTAACACCAGTGGCTTGTGAGACCGGCCACCGCCCCTCGTCGGGGTCTCGACTGTACACACTAGTCTACTCCGGAGTATCGATGCCCTGTCTCGAAACTCCCACGACTAGGGACCACAATTAAGGATATGCATATAAACTACCCAACTCTCACGTATATGATCGCCATCATACTGTTGGTAGTAAAGCAAGATCCTAAGGGCTCTATCAAAGTGTAACATGCAATCAGTCACCTGAACATGTACACGACTGATAAAGGCAAACCAGATAGCATACTATCATCTTGAGTAAGACTGTTCTACCGGGATAGGTCCTCCGCAATCATTGCAATCACGTACCTGCGATCCAATAATTGACTATGAGGGCACTATCTCCAACAATCTCCCACTTGCACTCAAGGCTAATATTGCGATGTCGACTACTCACAGCCCGTGTGAAACCGAACATCCAACTCCTCTACTAATCAGTTTCACAAAGCCCGTTTGTAAAACTATTGTGTTCGAGAAATAGCCTCGGTGAGTGGATCCGCCTAGAAGTTTCTTTCTGTATCTCTCTTAATCTCAAGTTCGCAGAGAAAGCCATCTCCCGAATTGAGTAGTACCTGTCTTAGAATATGTCTGGATATCTGATGGGACCTTAGTTCATAAATGAACTCCATATCCAAACTTCTTAGACTGAATCGATCACTGAACCTAATCAGTATCGGGCACCTTGCTTCCCACAGTATCCTCTTGGACCACCTGTCCATAATACTGTCCCTCTTCGTCAGAAGGAAAAACTAAAACTCTGACAGTCACTCTGTCATCCACGTCACCTTTGAAGCCTGGAATGATAATCGTCTCCCGAAGGAGGCTGCCGTCATCAAATCCGTAGAACATGTACTAATGTTCTAAAACTGCTTCCTTATGTTTCTCCAGGATTGGATTAATACAAACTTATTGCATCTAGTGCAAAAAAAACATTTGGTGCGGTACTTGACATCTCATGATTGACTCAATTGCCTAAGCAAGTGATCTGCCAATCATGCACATCCCTCTCCCCTTTAGTCTATACGACACATTTAGAGAGGGTGACTCCATCACCTGCAGGTACACTACCATGCTAGGAGTCAACTATTCCAAAAACCATTAGAATATCTGTCGAAGTATCCACATTGGGAAACTACCCAAATCCAGATCTAAAACCATAGATCTAGAAACCAGAATGTCAAATATTATATCCATATCATGTCTGGAGAAACAACTGTGTGACGACCACAGCACAACCGATCGTAGTATAGGAATTTTACTTCCTACTCTGTGTATGTCATCCAGATACCATGACATCACACCCTACTACCTTCTTAACTGATCCATCCCCTATTCTGATTGAAGTCAAACCCATGACTGTCACATCAAAATTAGATGATCTATCTCCGCTATAACTGCTCAAGTCTATAAATAGATATAAGCATCTTGCCCACTATTCTTCTGTTGCTCCCACTGACTACGACAACCCTCCTACCGGGTCTCATATCCTGGAACAACAGTAGTGTCAAGTCTGGGTAGATAAGAACCTCCCTGTCACCGTCCTTGAGGCTACCGAAGTACCTCTCGTGCGTCTGAGGTTACCTACCATACCTGCGAAGTGGCTATTGGAGTGTCAAACCTGATTGAATATATAGGTCCTATTAAATTTTCCGTAATCGTTCGCGGTTCTAGAATCACTTCCAGTTCTACCATACTCCCACTACTGTTTTCTGAAAAAAGATCCATTTTTACTAAAACTGTGGCGAGTCAAGAACAATATCACTATTGATCTTCCAAATGGTAGAATATCAACCCTCGTCATAGCCAGGGTCAACCCACAAACAGCCATTACAGAATCGTGCCCTGAGTTATCCAGTGTCTGGTTTTAATCATAAGCTGGACAACTCCCCGTACCTTAATATCTTTTAAGGTACGAACTATTCTATATCCAATATAGAAACTTTGGCACTAATTTAATTGGAACCATATTCAAACCATGCAGCTGTCTCCAGTGCATATCAACTTAATGGAAAAAGGCTAATCAGCATTACTCAACTTAGGAATCCATCCAATTATGAGTAACCTGAAAGAGAAACACGTTTCTCAAAACTATCACTATCATCTGAATACCAATCACAAGAATCTACATCTTCGATCTCTTTGAAGAATCCCGATACTTGTGATACCTGGTTCTCTACTTTATTCTTATACCCACAACTTCTCAAAACTTAGACCTTGTATTTCTACGAAACACTTGTCTAAATACTAGAGAAGTTATAAGTAAACAGAACATAGTACGAGGACCTACCCCTTTGTCCTGATGGACACTGGACAACATACAATACTCTGTATAAGTCCGCTGAGTTAAACAACTCATAACTTGTGTGTTGTCGGTGGAAAACTGTACCCTGGCGATTTCCTCAACTATCACCAATTACAACGAATTCCGATATAATGAGGACGATCACCTAATTCCCAATATCTTACTCCCACTCATCATCTGTAAAACCATACAGATATGAGAATGAAACCTGGTAAATACATACCCTTGGAGTAAGTGTCTAATCGGGAAAACAGTTTTTCCTTCAACAATGCACTGAAACATGAAAATGTTTCGTAGGGGTATCCTGGTATTCATAGTAATACCTCTTCCATAATCCAATTTATGACTTCAACCGTATATTTTATTGCCGTCTCTCCAAATCCCTTTATTTGTCTTTAGTCGTTACCTTCTGTACACCATCGTTAGGCTAACTGGTTTTCTTCCTTCCCTACCGTTCGGCACCAGCCTATGGTTTGGAAGAAGACTATCCAGTAAGCATAATAGGTGTACCCTCCTAGACCAAGGAGTACTCGCAACTGAGAGAAGGTGACGATAAAAGACAACTGAATAATACCTTATTCTTTTTAAAGGTGAAATGGGAGCGGCGATGAAGTACGCGGTTTTGGTCGTGAACGATATCAGTCGCAATTTACTTTGCCCTCTTTCTAATCCCTTTATTTTGTCTTTACATATTACCTTCTGCACACCCTACTTAGGCTAATTGGTTTTCTTCATTCCCTACCTTTCGGCACCAGCCTATGGTTTGGAAGAAGACTATCCAATAAGCGTAATAGGTGTACTCTGCTAAACCAAGGAGCTCTCGCAACCTGAGAGAAGGTGATAATAAAAGACAACTGAATAAACCAATTCTATTTCTCCTGAACCTGGATCCATCCCCGAAGAAGTCCCTTCGAGTTCGTATATAACCATACGATGGATCTATCCAATGGAAGTGGATATCCGTAGTAATACGGATGTTCTGAGAAATTCAAAGGGTAAAAGAAGGAGTGGCAATGACTTATGCAACTCAGACAATCCAAAAGCCAGTATTTTAAGAAGGTTCGGTCAACCTGGTCACTGAGTCATAGTCTAGGGTCGGTCAAAGGTCGCTGCCAAAGAGAGAGAGAGAAAAGAAACACTCTGCGTGCACTCTAACCTAGATCAGAATGGTCATCATTTTATCTAATCTGGAAACCTCCCACTGTCCTGTCAAACTCTCCTCCAAACCTAAAGAAGAATCAATCAGGATCACCCGAAGAGTAAACCAACTCATCAGTGGGAATCGGGATCCAACTCTCATCGCATGATAACGTGATGGAATGCATCCACGTTACTCATACTCCAGAAGGTATGCGCATACTCGGCAAGTTTCAGTTTCTTTAGAAACTCCCGATATAGTTTTTGCCCCATGCTCTTATGATCCTGACTAAGGGCCAGCAAATCATAAGTCACATGTCAAGTTCTGCCCGTCATTATCTTGTTAATTTGAACCCACCCGTACTCGCCCTTGACTAAGGGCCAACAAGGCTGTACGACTGTCCCAAACCAACTCATCTATCTATGCAACATGTGAACACCCCAGCAGCTACCAATCAAAATGTCCTAGCTAAGGGCTAGACCAACATAGCTTGAATACTACTGACCATCCATATGAAATGACGGAGGGCTACGGCTGGTTTTTGGCGAAAAACCTTTAGCGTAGTGAACTTGATATCGCTGAAGGAACCTGATAGCTTTTTAAAATATAGTGGCGAAAACCTTTTGCTAAAGAGGTCACTCCCGGTAAAGGGATCTCGGCTCTTTCCTCGTGGAATGAGGTGCAGGATATTCCACTGAATACCGCTATGAAAAGCAACTTGTAATCGACTATAGTGAAGTTATTACTCTGACGCAAACTTCTGTCCAAGGGGTCAGTCCCGGTGAAGGGATATCGGCCCTTGCCCCGTCGAATGAGGTGCAGGATATTCCACTGAATACCGCTATGCATAACAAAAGAAAACGTCTTTGCAATAACACTTTTTAAATTGTTCCAACAACTGTAAACAGGTTTGTTTTACTTTGCGTTGATCAGAATCAACGCAGTCCCATCATTCAATCACACCAGAAAAGAACGAAAATAAAATGTACGTATATGCCATCCGCATTCGTCACTGGGTCCCGTCATCACCCGTTAGGTTACTTAACTAACGACAGAGCGGGGACTGGACTAGCGCGGGTGTAAAACATATACAACATCTAATAGTATATAAACCAATATACATAATCGCTCCAGGCGTGATAATATGCAACATTACAGAAAAGTAATAAGCATTACAGAACAATACAGATATCTGGGATCCCCGAGTTTCACAGAGCCGCTGCTGAAACTCGACGTTCCCCTGTCGTGTGGATAGCCTGTGCAATGAAACCTAGACCCCTACGGGTGCGGCAAGTTACCCGCCAAAACCTGAAGCGAGGTAGTCCCCACAGCATAGTGAATGGAACACCCGGCACTTCACGGAATCCGGTAATCTTGGGCACCCCTCCTTGGGTCAACCTGTACCCCCTACGAGTGCGGCGAATAGTCTGCCAATTCTAAAGTGGGACCCCTCTGCCTCTCAAAGCCATGAGATGCGGACCCGTTGCTTCTCAGAACCCGGCTATCCGTACACTCCGTCGCGGGGCAAAACCTAGTACAGTAATGAAAAATAGTACAATAGGTACATCGACCGCAACCTGGTCGTGCCCCAAAAGAATATTATACAACAGGCAGTGACGGCAGTCCACAAGTTGGACGCTCGCCCCGCAATATCAAATGTACAAATAAACACCAACTGTACTACCATTGCACACTGCTATCCACCACGACAAATCCGCAATATCACAGCACAACACAGAACATCAACGCGAATGTCACGTTCGCAAACCCGTCTAAAAGAACTATAGCAATCAAACGCGGTTTACCGATCAAATGACATTCCCGGTCGGAGATATAATGTAAGCACTGTAAACTAACGTGTTTAAATTTCGATCGACCAAAGACCAAATATCAAAAAGTGGGCCCCACTGCTTACTGGTGAACAGTAACAAAATCTGGGCCAAAATGATATATACCAAAAACCCCAAAATCCAACACAGAACCTACTGACAAAATTTGGGAGCACGTGCTCCCCACGTGGCCGCGGTTGCGCGGCCAAACCATGGGTTTGGCCGCCCTTCCGCGGCAGCTTGGAGGGATCACGACCCCAAATTTTGTCGTGGTTCTTAAATATGCCTGCACGGATTTTTAAGATATACAGAAATGAATTTTGAGACCATTTAAAATCGACAGAAACTGTTGGCTAAGAATTTTGTAGTTTTCGATTTCCGGTTCGATCGATGTTTTAAACGCGTTAGCACAAGTTAGCATAGCAAAATGGTGAGGCTCTGATACCACTGTAAGTCTACGCTAGCGCCCCGGCAGTCTACAGACGCCAAATGCGGAACAAAAACTTTTTAACTGGCGCTATCGTATACTTTAACCCGGATCTGCCATTATTGCTAAACTAACAAACTGTAAAGAGTGTAGAATGGTTATACCGAACGATCCGAGTCCTTCGTTCTTCAACCATCATCCCACGCTCCGTTGCGGCTGCTCCGATCTCGTCGATCTCCGATTCCTTCGTCGAGGTGGCACCACATGATCGGTTCTTTAAACGGGCTCCCGCCTCTGACTCGAGGCAACTCGATCGTCAAGTTTGCTAAAAGAGACGACCAAGATTGATGTAGAGAATGAGTAGATGACTTTGTCTCACTTCGTTCAAATCCGTGGACGATCGGTTAATGAAGTTGCCGAGGGAATCGGGTGATGGAATGAAATGGACTGTGAAATTCCATACACCGATAAAACCTATCATAATCTTTTCTCTCAAGTGAAAACCAACAAGTGAAGTGAGGAGAGAGAGGGCCAACCATATATAGCAAGAGGGAGGTGACCGTAGGAGAGGGGGGTGACCATAGGATAAAGCTTCTCACTTCAAAATATCCTAAGGAAAACAAAAGGTATTAATAACAAAGCATGAGTCATTAGGGTAGTCATCAAAAAACCATTAATGCACTAATGAGTCATGAAGCCTAGTCATCATCTAGAACCTTCTAGAAACTTCTAGAAGCACTGACTCACCATATCTGAAGAAAAGATAAATCCGTCTTTAACAGAATGTTAAAAGACGGCTGATAGAAAACTGGAAACTGGCAACTTCCAAAAGTGATCCTGAAACGACTTTCAGGATAACCCCGAAACTGTATAAATATACCCGCATTTATATTACGACCGAATATAAATGCAACTGAGACAAAGATATTATACCTACTCAATATAATACTCGGATCCGGCTTAAACCAAAGCCGACCAGTATTATCTGCCCGAAAACTGACACGTGCGTAAACGCACGTGCATTTTCCGAACCCTGCCATAAAACCATACGGCCTCTACAACGTTTCGCCCGAACTTGGGAAACTGTCTGTGGGGGACTCTAATGACTCGTCAGTACCCTGGCAGTGGGTTTAACCACAAACCGTCAGCGGCACTAGCTATGCGTAACGGCTGCCCATGGACTGACCTCAAGGGTGGCCGAGGAGCGAACTCAAGTGAGACCGATGAGCGAACTCCTCCGAAAAACCCTACTGAGCCTAACAGTGACAATGTATATACAGTCTGGTCCGTTCGTCAATGAGTATCGCATACCTGCCTAGGGGGCTAGTAACGTCAGACCCCCAATAGCAGTATAAGTCATGTCGGAGTGAAGCCCAATACACCCTGAGATACTACTGGAGTACCTACCAGTAAATCTCCTACCATGGCCATGGATTTGTGTAATGGCTCTCCTAGACACAGCACGACCTCGCCCCCAATACCGGGAGAGACGAATCCCCTGCCGATCCGCTCACGTGCCTCCATATGGCTCGGGACTGTACCCAAAAGCTACCTGTTTGCACGACTCCTTTGAGCCGTGGTAGGGTAGAAATCAAAGCACAGTGGGAACTCACACGAGACAAATGACGACCTCAGGTCGATGAACTAACCTGTACACATGTCATCAGGGAACTGCTATCTGACGATAGGTATAGTACTAACTAGCAGATTCCCGGCGAGTCATGTCCGGTGTACTCATAACCCAATGAGCACCTGTATACATCTTAGGTGATCCAACTGACACCAGTGGCTTGTAAGACCGGCCACCGCCCCTCGTCGGGGTCTCGACTGTACACACTAGTCTACTCCGGAGTATCGATGCCCTCTCTCGAAACTCCCACGACTAGGGACCACAATTATGGATATGCATATAAACTACCCAACTCTCACGTATATGATCGCCATCATACTGTTGGTAGTAAAGCAAGATCCTAAGGGCTCTATCAAAGTGTAACATGCAATCAGTCACCTGAACATGTACACGACTGATAAAGGCAAACCAGATAGCATACTATCATCTTGAGTAAGACTGTTCTACCGGGATAGGTCCTCCGCAATCATTGCAATCACGTACCTGCGATCCAATAATTGACTATGAGGGCACTATCTCCAACAGTTAAACCCACTGCCAGCGTAGTGTCGAGTTTTTAGAGTCCCACACAGAGAGCTATTCGCCTTTAGGCAAAAGTGTAGAGGTCGCATGGTTTTGCGACAGGGTTCTGTCACATCCGTGCACTTGTGCACGTTTAGTGTCCGGGCAGTTAACACTAGCGGGCTTTGGTTTAAGCCAGATCCTAGTGTACATTTTGGGATTGGTTTTATCTCGTTTGTATTCGTGTTCCTCGGAACGCGGATACGGGTGTGTATGCACAGTTGACAGAGAGATAGAGGCAGAGGATTCTCATTGGGGTTGTTGACTGTTGACTATTGACTATTGCTAAACCCTAATGA
Source organism: Agapanthus africanus (assembly GCA_030015575.1). Taxonomy (NCBI): domain Eukaryota; kingdom Viridiplantae; phylum Streptophyta; class Magnoliopsida; order Asparagales; family Amaryllidaceae; genus Agapanthus; species Agapanthus africanus. Next base: position 570,000,164 of record JASDDO010000031.1, read on the forward strand.
GAATAAGAAATATGATTAATGATAATATTAATTAAGTATTATTGTGTCATGGTTGAGATGAAGGGTTGACTTTGTTGACTAGGTTGGACTAGTTGACCACCATCATTACAATGGCTATCATTTCATGGCAAAGACTTTTGCTTGCTTGTTTCTTCTTTCAAAATGAGTGCATGAAATGATATGGCCATTTTGACTTGAACCATCACATAATACTCAATTACTATTATGAGTTATCATGATTTTGGATTATGAGAGCTTGGATGGCAAAAGGGTTGCTAATTCTTTCATTTTCCTTTCTCTCTCATGCTTGAGCTCTCCCTCTTCCTCTTGCTCTCTCTCTAGTTCATGGTTCACTTGTCTCATGTGTTGAGAAGCAAAAACCATTGAGATAAAACCCAACACACTTCTCTACTCATCCTAATTCATAAGGTTTGGCAAACCAAGTGTTCTAGTTTCTTCTAGATTGAAGAGAAGCCAATGGTAGAAGCTTTCAGGTGGATCCATCTTCGACACAAAGAGACGACGAGGTGAGGCCGATCCGACCACCGCAAGAAGACCAAGAGAAGGAGTTCAAGTTAAGGTATAACCCCTAACCGAGTAGGTAAAACTCTTGTTAGGTTTGTTAGATAGTTGTTTAACAAAGATCCGTATTTTGAGTCCATATTACCACCAAAAGAAAAATCGTTTTTTATCATTTCCGCAAGCCCGTAAGTACCGGGAGAGGTAACGTGGACTTACAGTGGTATCAGAGCCTAGTTAAACACTATCTAACATGTTAGCAAAGTAACTAGAAGTTCGATCGGAGAAAAAGTCACGAAACACGCCCGAAAAATCAAGTTTCTGTCGATTCTGTATTCTGTTCAAAAAATAATAAATCTTGCACCAAAAATCGACTCAGGCTTTTTAAAATACACCCAAGAAATTTGGTCCACTGGCTCGGTCAAAGCGCCGCGGAACCGCGGTAGGAGCATGCTCCCGCCGCGGATCCGCGGCCGAGTTGACTCGGCCGTGGTGCAAATTTCCTGCAGTGTGTTTCTGGGGTTGTTTTGGGATTTTTACAATATGATTTTTCTGCCCAGATTTTCCAGAAAGAAAAATTTGTTTTTGGGGTCTAAAAATCCGTATTTTGATCGAACTTCTAAAAGACTTAAGCTAACGGGTTATATCTGTGATGTGATATATGTATTGAACGTCTGCTAATCGCTATACGTCGATTAGTGGGGGTTATACATATCTGTGATCTTTAATGTTGATGGTATGTGTATATGAATTCATTGGATTGTCGCGGATGAATAGCCGGGGGGTTGTGAGATGAGAGTTTTCTTTTTTCTTTCAATTCATGTAATTTGTAATTGATGTAATATTATTTATATGGCCGCACAACCGGGATGGGGTTGTAGTCGTCATTGTATAATTTCTTTTACTGTTTTTGCTCCTAGGATAGACCCATGGTGGGGTGCACAAACTATCGGGTATCTCGAAGTGCCGAGTGTCCTACTCACAGTGTTGAGGGAGGTTGCTTCGCTTCGGGTACTTGGCGGGTAGTTTGCCGCACCCGTAGGGGTCTAGGGTGGGGTCTTGGCTATTCATCGCGACCGTGTAATCCGCTCTTCGTTACAGGCTCGTACGGATTGCGGATTCCTAGTATATCCAATGTGTTCATCTGTGATCTGGAATGGCTATCATTGCATGTGACGAATGTGTATATCTATATATGATATCTATTTAGGCGTTGCTTATGTTTTGCATCCGCGCTAGTCCAGCGCCTGCTCTGTCGTTAGTTAAGTAACCTAACGGGTAATGACGGGGCCCCGTGGCGAATGCGGATGGTATAAGCGTACGTCATATTTTCGTTGTTTTCTGCAATGGTAGGATTAAATGATGGGACGCATTAAATTAATGCAAGAAAATAAACCAAAGTTGAGTCGTTGGAACACTTTCAAAACCACTCGGTTTCTTTTCAAAAACTTTTAAACGCGGAGCTTAAGCCACTCCTTTTAAAAGCTATCTCGTTCCATCGATTAAATCTAAGTTCACTACGTTCACGGTTTTGCCAAAACCATCCGTAGCCCTCCATTATTTCAGTTAAATATTCGGTAGTATTCAAGCTATGTATTTTGACCTCACGCCAAGGCATAGTGATTGGTAGCTGCCGGATATTTATCTGTTGCATAGATAGAATGCGTTGGTTTGAGACAGTCGTACTGCCATTTTAGCCTACGTCAAGGGTAGGTACGGGTAGGTTCAAATTAACCTGGATAATGATGGGAAGAACTTGACATGTGACTTATAACATTTTGACCTCACGCCAAGGTCATAAGAGCATGGGGCAAAAATCCACATCGGGAGTTTCAAAAGAACTGAAACTTGCTAGCGCTGCATACTATTTGAAGTGTGATGATTCTGGTAGGATTCCTTCAGTTTTGTCACGCGATGATATTTGGATCCCGATCCTACTGTGAGTATATGCTACTCCTTGGGAAATTTCTTACTTAACGATCAATGTTATAAACCAAGTAGGTGTCTAGAAAGGTGTTAGCGGGGCTACACCCCCAGGAAAAAGTGGTTATTTAATTAAGGAACTTCGCGAAAGCGTTGGAAAACCTCCCTCGAAGTACCGACACTAGCCTGGCTGAACGGTTAAGCAAGTATTGTACGGTGAAATTGATCCTGACTAATTATTCCTTTTTGGTTTGAGGAGGGATTCGAGAGACGGTGGGAGCCATCCTGTTTAGACAAATTAAAAACCACTCTAAACTTGCAAGATCATCATGCTAAAGTGTTTCTTCTCTCTCTCCTAATTGCAGCGACCAAACATCATGACGGGACTTAAGTTACTACTAGATAAAAACATACCGACAGGGCCAAACTACAAAGATTGGCTCAGGAATGTCAAAATGGCAATCACTTATGACAAGTTGGGGTATCTCCTTACCACCAAAGCTCCCCCTGTCTCAGGTCCCAAAACCAGCGTCGCGGATAGGGAAATACGTAAAACGTGGGAAATCGATTGCGCTAAGGCCAAGTGCCTCGTGCTTGCCTCTATGGACAATGAACATCAGAGGAGGCACGAGAATATGGACCTTGAATCCATATTTCTCCATACAAAAGAACTGTATAGAGAGCAATCACGTATCGCAAGATACGAAGTCTCGAAAAAGCTGTTTTCAGCAAGATTGGCCGTCGGATCATCAGTAGCGGAACACGTGCTTAAGATGATTGGCTTCATTGAGGAGCTCGCGGACCTTGGGACCACATTAGAGAACGAGCTCTATACGGACTTGATTCTCCAGTCCCTTCCTTCCACTTACGCCCAGTTTATCCTGAACTTCAACTTGTAAGAAAAAGAAGTTGAACTTTCAGAACTCCTCAACATGCTGAGGAGTGCAGAGGGCACCCTACAGAAAGGTAGGGAAACATCCACTTTGTTTGTAGTAGGATCTTCCTCTTCTAGGTCCAAGGCGAAAGCCAAGGGAAAGAAGAAGAAAGCCCCCGCCAAACCAAGGGGCGGTGTTAGTAAAGTGGATACGAAGGGAAAGACAAAAGAAACAAAGGTAGCGGGAAAGCTTGTGGGAAAGGAAGAGTGCTTTTACTGTCACACGAGTGGACACTGGAAAAAGGATTGCAGGGCTTGGAAGGCCAGAACCCAGGATCTGAAGCAAGTTGCGGCTTCAGCTTCAGGTGTGTATGTTATTGAAAACTGTCTATCAATAAACTCTACATCCTGGGTATTGGATACCGGATCAGGATCTCATATCTGTAATTCTTTACAGGCACTGAGAAGGCGTAGGGTTTTGAAGGCAGGTGATATGACCCTCAGAGTTGCAAACGGAGCTGGCATGGATGCTGAGTCCGTGGGGGACTATCACCTGGGGTTGTCAGATGGACACGTTTTGGTTTTGCGTAATTGCTATTTTGTACCCAATGCAACTTGTAATATCATTTCTGTATCTTTATTATCTAAAGAAGGTTATGAATTTGCATTTGTAAGTAATGTTGTGAACATTCACCTTAATCAAGTTTTGATTGGGTCGGGTACATTAAGCAATGGTATATACGTACTAAACCAACCACAGATTTTCAATGTCCAGAATGCACACAAAAGAAAGTCTCCGGAAACAAACCAAGCTTTCTTATGGCATTGTAGACTGGGTCACATCAATGAAAGAAGGTTGATGAAGTTACATACAGAAGGATATTTGGATCCGTTCGAATATCAATCGTACGCCACTTGTCAATCCTGTCTCAAAGGAAAGATGACAAAGACTCCGTTCACTGGACACGGAGTAAGAGCGAGCGAGCTCTTGGGACTCGTACACAGCGACGTGTGCAGTCCAATGTCTACACATGCGCGAAGCGGTTATTCTTACTTCATTACTTTTACGGATGACTTTTCAAGGTACGGATATGTCTTCTTAATGAAACATAAATCCGAAGCCTTTGGAAAATTCCAGAAATATAAGAATGAAGTAGAAAACAAACAGGCAAAAGTATCAAGACACTGAAATCTGATCGAGGTGGTGAATACTTAAGTGCTGAGTTCCTGGATTACTTAAAAGAGAATGGAATTCTCTCTCAGCTTACTCCTCCATACACTCCGCAACATAACGGTGTATCGGAGAGACAGAACCGGACCCTATTGGATATGGTACGTTCCATGATGAGTAACGCTGAGTTACTGCGATCATTCTGGGGATATGCGCTAGAATCAGCTGCATACCTTTTGAACCGAGTTCCAACTAAGATTGTGCCTACCACACCATATGAGATATGGAGTGGGAAGAAACCCTATCTTCAATATCTGAAGATCTGGGGATGTCCAGCTTTTGTCAAAAAGCAGCATGCAGACAAACTCGAGGCACGCTCAGTACTATGCAAGTTTGTGGGATACCCAAAGAACTCCAGGGGGTATCTCTTCTATTACGCAGAGGAACAAAAGATCATTGTTTCTTGTAATGCCCATTTTCTGGAACACCATTTCTTAGAAAAGGAAATTAGTGGGAGCGAAATAGAACTGGAAGAAATTCCAGAACCACGGACTATTACTGAAAACTTAGTAGAACCAGAGGGTTCAAAAGAACAGGACATTCCTACGCCGCTCCGCAGGAGTAGTAGGCAGTCTCATCCGCCCGAGAGATACTACGGTTTTCTCATAGACGGGGATAGAGAAGATTGCATCATTGATTATGATGAGCCGACTAGCTTGCAGCAGGCCATTCAGAGCGTTGACTCGGTAAAATGGCTGGATGCAATGCGGACCGAAATGGAGTCCATGTACACCAACAAAGTATGGACGTTGGACGTTGCTCCAGATGGGGTAAAACCCGTAGGATGCAAGTGGATCTTCAAAAGGAAGATTGGTGTTGATGGACAGGTTGAGACCTATAAGGCTAGACTTGTTGCAAAGGGTTTTCGTCAAAGACCTGGTCTGGACTATGACGAAACCTTTTCTCCGGTGGCTATGCTGAAATCCATTCGGATCCTTCTTGCCATTGCTGCCTTCCACGATTATGAGATTTGGCAGATGGACGTAAAGACCGCTTTTCTGAATGGATATTTAGAGCAGTGTGTCTATATGGACCAGCCAGAGGGTTTCATTCAGAGTGGGAGCAGCGGAAAGGTGTGCTGGTTGCTTAAGTCCATCTATGGACTAAAGCAGGCATCGCGGAATTGGAACATCTGTTTTGATGAGACGGTCAAAGAATTTGGCTTTATCAAAAATCCAGATGAACCATGCATCTATAGTAGATTTGTAGCAAGAACTGTCGTATTCCTCGTTTTGTACGTGGATGACATTCTTTTGATAGGAAATGACATTCCTATGATACAGTCTGTTTAAGGGGTTCTTGTCGCACAGGTTCTTCATGAAAGACCTGGGTGATGCCTCTTACATTCTGGGGATCCGGATCTATCGTGATAGATCCAAGAGGATATTAGGACTTTCACAGTCCAGGTACATCGACGCCATACTGAAAAGATTCAGTATGGAAGATTCCAAGCGCGGTAATCTACCGGCTTGTCACGGGATCACCCTCTCCAAAGAGATGTCTCCCAAGACTGATTTGGAAAGGGATCGCATGTCTATTATACCCTACGCTTCTGCGGTAGGCTCTATAATGTATGCGATGTTGTGTACCAGACCAGATGTAGCTTATGCACTGAGTGTGGTAAGCCGGTATCAGTCAAACCCTGGGGAGAAACACTGGATAGCGGTAAAGAACATTCTCAAGTACCTGAGAAAGACTAAGGAGATGTTCTTGGTGTATGGCGGAAAAGACCTCCAGATCGAGGCCTTTGCTGACTCCAGCTTCCAGAGTGACAAGGATGATTCCAAGTCCATGTCGGGTTATGTCTTTACCCTCAATGGAGGGGCGGTGTGTTGGAAGAGTTCCAAACAGGAAACCGTTGCTGACTCGACGATGGAAGCGGAATATATCGCTGCTGCAGATGCCGCAAAAGAAGCCGTCTGGATAAGGAAGTTCTTGACAGAACTTCAGGTGGTTCCGTCCATTGTTGATCCAATACCTCTGTATTGTGACAACAACGGGGCTATAGCTTTAGCGAAGGAACCCAGGTCCCATCAGAAGTCCAGACACATCTTGAGGCGGTATCACCTGATCAGGGAGATCGTGGGTCGCCAGGAGATCGAGGTTCGGAGAGTTGCTACGGAAGATAACACTGCTGATCCACTCACGAAGGCCTTACCCCAGACTCAGTTCGAGCGGCTGATCGAGATGATAGGTCTTCGATACGCCAGTACATGGCCTCAGTGCAAGTGGGAGATTGTTAGTGTATATGCCCTAGAGGCCATTACTGTATCATACTAGTTTGTATATTACTTAATGGAAGCTTGGGATATTCACCTTGTATAGAAAATCTTGCTTAAAATAGTAGTATGCTACTTGGTTTGTTTCTACTTTAATGTGTACATGTGTTTATTTTAGTATATCACCTGTACACATTAGTGGAGCCCTTAAGATCTTTGCTTGATTACCAGCGTTGTGATGGCAGTCACACTCGTGGGGGCTGGGTAATCCACAAGCACATCCTTATGCAGGTCCCTAGTCGTAGGACTATCGAGACAGGGCATCGATACTCCGGAGTAGACTAGCGTATGCGCTTCTCATCCCAGTGTGGGAGACGGTCTGTACCACAGCCGTCAGTACGCCGTACTTGAGATAGTATGCGGGTGCTCGTTAGGTTACGAGTACACTGGACAGGACTCGTCGGGAACTGTTGGTTGGTACTATACCTATCGTCAGTTATCAGTTCCCAGGTGACATGAGTACAGCTTAGTCCGCTGACTTGACACTATCACTTCGCCTCGAGTGTGTTCCCACTGTACTTAGATTACTACCCTACCACGGCTCAAAGGAGTCGTGCAAACAGGTGGTAGTTGGGTGCAGTCCGGAAGCACTTGGAGGCAGTGACGGTTAGACAGGATTCGTCTCTCCCGGTATTGGGGGTTGACATCGCGCTGTGTCTAGGAGAGCCATTACACAAAGTCCCTGGCCAGGGCAAGCGAGATATACTGGTAGGTTTCCAGTGTTATCTCAGGGTGTTCTGGGCTACACTCCGACACGACTTGTACCGCTATTAGGGGACTGACGTTTACCGCCCTCCTAGGCCCGCCATGCGATGTTCTCAGACGAACAGACCGAACTGTACGCAGATTGTCACATTCAGGCTCAGTAGGAGTTCAGATGGGTTTCACCTCGTCCGTCTTCTTATCGGCATCTACCTGGGGACCGTTACGCACAGCTAGTGCCGCTTTGCGGTCTGTAGTTAAACTCACTGCCAGCGTAGTGTCGAGTTTTTAGATTCCCACACAGAGAGTTATTCGCCTTTAGGCAAAAGAGTAGAGGTCGCATGGTTTTGCGACAGGGTTCGGTCACATCCGTGCACTTGTGCACGTTTAGTGTCCGGGCAGTTAACACTAGCGGGCTTTGGTTTAAGCCAGATACTAGTGTACGTTTTGGGATTGGTTTTATCTCGTTTGTATTCGTGTTCCTCGGAACGCGGATGCGGGTGCGTATGCACAGTTGACAGAGAGACAGAGGTAGAGGATTCTCATTGGGGTTGTTGACTATTGACTTTTGCAAAACCCTAATGAGAATAAGAAATATGATTAATTAAGTATTATTGTGTCATGGTTGAGATGAAGGGTTGACTTTGTTGACCTGTTGACCGGTTGACTAGGTTGGACTAGTTGACTACCATCATTACAATGGCTATCATTTCATGGCAAAGACTTTTGCTTGCTTGTTTCTTCTTGCAAAATGAGTGCATGAAATGATATGGCCATTTTGACTTGAACCATCACATAATACTCAATTACTATTATGAGTTATCATGATTTTGGATTATGAGAGCTTGGATGGCAAAAGGGTTGCTAATTCTTTCATTTTCCTTTCTCTCTCATGCTTGAGCTCTCCCTCTTCCTCTTGCTCTCTCTCTAGTTCATGGTTCACTTGTCTCATGTATTGAGAAGTAAGAACCATTGAGGTAAAACCCAACACACTCCTCTACCCATCCTAGTTCACAAGGTTTGGCAAACCAAGTGTTCTAGTTTCTTCTAGTTTGAAGAGAAGCCAAAGGTAGAAGCTTTCAGGTGGATCCATCTTCGGCACAAAGAGACGACGAGGTGAGGCCGATCCGACCACCGCAAGGAGACCAAGAGAAGGAGTTCAAGTTAAGGTATAACCCCTAACCGAGTAGGTAAAACACTTGTTATGTTTGTTAGATAGTTGTTTAACAAAGATCCGTATTTTGAGTTCATGTTACCACCAAAAGAAAAATCGTTTTTTATCATTTCCGCATGCCCGTAAGTACCGGGAGAGGTAACGTGGACTTACACAACATCTACTAGTATATATATAAATATATATAACATTCGTCCCATGCATGATATAATCAACATCACAAAATATCAGTAAGCAACACAGAATGGTGGATAATCTTGGAGCCTCGGGTTTCATTTGAGCCGCAAATAAATCCCGACGTTCCCGGTCGTGTGGATAGCCTGTGCAATGAAACCTGGACCCCTACAAGCGCGGCAAGTTACCCGCCAATCGCAGAAGTGAGGCAACCCCAATCAACAATGTGAATTGGCCACCCAGCACTCCATGGGATCCGGTAACTTGAGCGCCCCTCCATGGATCATCCTATACCCCCTACGAGTACAGCGAATAGCCCGCCAATTCTAGAGTGAAGTCCCCTTCCATCTCAATTCCATAAGATGCGGGCTTGTTGCCTTCTAGAACCCAGCTATTCGTGCACTCCACCGCGGGGTAATCCCGGTACATAAAATAAAAATAATATGTACAATGGTGACATCGACCTCAACCCGGTTGTGCCCCAAACAAATAATACACAACATGGCAGTGACGGCAGTCCACATGTCGGACGCTCACCCCGCAATAACAAATGTACAAACGAATCTTAACTGTACAACTATCATTGCATCATCAAGCTATCCACCACGACAATCCAACCACAACCACAGCACAAATACAAAATATCAACGTGAATGTCATGTTCGCAAAACCCATCTAAAAGAACATATAGCAGTTAGACGAGCTATACCGCTCAAATGACATTCACAGTCGCAGATAAAAGTGTATGCACTGAAAACTATTAAACATTGTTAAAAAATAACGACTTCGAAATACTCCGTATTACCCCAAACCCAAAGATAACAAAATATCCAACTTGGGCAAAAACAAACATATCCTGAAACCCTAAATTCAAGTGATACAGAGCACCAAACAAAAACGAGAATTTTTCACCATTAAAGAACTGGCCAGGCAGGCCAAAACCCAATTCTTGCCGGCCATATTTGAAAGTTATTGCCTCCTTTTTATCTGGTGTTCTAGTTGTCACATAAGTAGTCTTCTACAATTGTTTAAAAAAAATTTGAAGACTTTAAAAAATTGACAGAAACTTGAAGTTTAGGTTTCGATATTTTGGAGTTATTTCGGTTTCGTTACTTTAACATCGTTTAAATCTGCTAGTTTAGGGTTTATGGGCTGGCTCTGATACCATGAAAGGTTACGCTAACGCCCTGGCCATCATCCGTGGCCGATTGCGGAACAAAATTTTTTCTAACGATGTAAACTTGGCGCTAGAATAACCCTAAACCGGATCAACCATAAACCTAACTAGCAACTAAAGAAGCTATCTACTATGAAAAGAGTTTATACCAAGAGGCTCAAGTCCTTCGGGTCTTCACTTCTCTCCTTTAGCATGATCCTAGTGGCCTGCATGATCGAGCTTGATGGACGGCTTCCTCACGTCAAAGATGATCCACCCGAGAGTGTCTACTTTGAGCTCCTACCTTTAAACTAAGGTAACTAGGTTATTTATTATGCTAATCTAAGTAGACTAGAGAATGTAGAGAGTGATGATGGATTAATTAGTCTCAAGATACCCTAGGTTTCTCAACACATGAGACATTTAGGGTTTTGAGGTAGAAGAAGAATGTTTGGAGGAGATGAGAGTGTTGTAGTGAGCATAATAAGAATAGAATGAAGAATGGCTAAGTCTTGTGACTAATAAAACAAGCATCCCAAAATAAAAATAAAAAAGTATCTTCACCACAAAATATCTAGATATTTTGTGGTGAAGATACTTTTTTATTTTCCACAAAATATTTAGATGCCACCGTATCTCAATAGTAATCCATGACTCACTAAGTGAGTCACCAAGTAACCATGCTGCATTCAATGAATAATAACACCTCACCCTCCACCTCATTAACTATTTAATTAAATGGTTAAAACAAATAATGAAGTGTCTTCTTTTAGAAGCACTCTTGTAACAAAATATAAGAATACCCCTCACCGTATATACATACCTGTATCCGTATTCCGAAAAATGCGAATACAAAAGAGACGAAAATAATCCAATAATATAATATTAGGATCCGACTTAAACCAAAGCCCGCTAGTATTATCCGCCCGAACATCATACGTGCACAAGTACACGTATGTGATCGAACCCTGCCGTAAAACCATACGGCCTTTATATCGTTTCGCCCGAAGCAGTGAAATCTTCTATGTGGGACTCTAAAGACTCGACAGTACACCGGCAGTGCATTACTGAATAAATCCATAACTACAAGTACGTCAGCGGCACTAGCTGTACGTAACGGCTACCCGGGTACCTGTCGAAAAGGAGGGCCGACGAGCAAACTCATTCGGATCCCTACAGAGCCTATCCGTGACAATATACGTACAGTTCGGTCTCTTCATCTAAGAGTATCGCATACCGGATCTAGGGGGTGGTAATCATCAGACCCTAATAACTCGATAATTCGTGCTGATGCGGCTCAGGACCAATCCGGGAAACTACTGATCAACCTATCAGTAAATCCCAACTGCCTTGGCCAAGATCTTATGGTCCTGACCAATCGAAAACAGTGTGATATCAACTCCTAATACCTGGAGAGACGAATCCTGACAATCACTCACTGCCTCTATGTGGCTCGGGACTGTACCCAACCAAAACCTGTTTGCATGACTCAGTAGAGCCGTGGTAAGATAGTGATCAAAGCACGGTGGGAACTCACATGAGACAAATGACAATTTCAGGTCCAAAGACTAAGTTGTACACATGTCACAAGAGAACCGCTATCTGACGATGGGTATAATACTATCTAGAGGTTCTCAGCGAGTCCGTCAAGTGTACTCACCCCTGGTGAGCACCCGTATACAATCTTAGGTGATCACACCAATGGTTGTGGGACCAACCACCGCCCCTCGTCGGGGTCTATAAACGTACACCCAAGTCTACTCTGGAGTATCGATGCCCGATCTCGATACTCCTGCGACTTGGGACATTTAAGGATGTACTTATAGACCACCCAGCTCCCACAAGTATGATCGTCATCACAACGCAGGTTGTCAAGGAAGATCCTACGGGCTATATCAACGTGTAATCGCAATATGTAATAATGTGTATAACATATGCCATGTTAAGATAAAGTCAAACCATAACTATATCAAGTCTTTATCAATATGTGCAAGCTGGATAAAACATCAATATAAACAAACACACATATCCCGATAAAGACAACCGAAATAATATACTATATAACTGAGCAAGATCGTCCTGTACATACATATCCCCAGTATCCACATGTATACATATACAATAATGGCCTCTAGAGCATACATATCCAACAAAAATGAGACAATGTGTGAAATAAAATGGATTTGATGGTGTTAATTAGAGAATTGAAGAGTCTCTGTTTGATTGCAGAAAAATCAAACAGTGCAGGAGAGTTGAAGGGAGTCGAAAGGACGAGTGTGCAAAGCACGGAGTCATTTGGAGAACATCAAACCGTCGGCGGTGGGTCTTTTGGAGAAACGGGCGGTCGGATCTCGCTGGCTTGCCTCGAGATTCGTGCTACGTGACTAGTTTGGTGTTTATTCCTCTTTATACCTGTTTGATTTTTTTGAATTTTTTTGTTTCTCCGTGAATTGCACGTGCAACTCTTGGGCTTCCAAAAAATTAAAAAGAAAAATCTTTAAAAATAATTGGGACTGATCGGAATTGAACACACATGCTATGTCACAACAGTGTAGAGGAATTACCAGTGAGCTAAAAGTTATTTCTTGCTTTTATTAAACAAATTTAACTTATAACTTTACAACAAGCTGAAATACCCCTTTCTATACAATAAACAAGTAATTTATACAGGGATTTCAGAGTCGTTACAAAATCATTCCTCGTATGGGGGTCGCAACTGCCGGAATCGGCACGCCGGTGTTCCGTAGCGTCGTAGTTGGCACGAGCGAGGCCGAAGACCTGAACGCGTCCTTCTGCCGCCTTATACACGCCGCCGTTCTGGAGAGAGGGAGCGGCGGTTTGCTGCGCGTGGCTGGCAATTTGGACACGAGCGAACGCGTCCACCATCACCATCAGTCGATTGATCTATGCCGATAAGGTTTCGATGATGTTGGGCGGAGGAGTGGAACCGCCCCGCCTCCATTGCGGAGGGCGGGATGGCTCGTGTTAGGGTCTTTGTTTGCGATGATCGCTAGCCTTCGAATTGAAGGCAGAAGATTAATTTTTTTGGATGGAAAATGGTGTTCCTACATACCGCGCCAACCGATGGAGGTCGAAATCTCTCTCAGATATTGTCTTCCGTCGATTTTGCGGCCGGCGGGGCTAAACAGTTAAGATTTGTGGTGGAGATTGGGTATGGGTCTCAATTAATTGTAGATTGTTGTTGCCACCGAGCTACCTTCAAAGGAGGTCCCGAGGTGGGAAACCACCGTAGGACCCTCCGACAATCAAATAAGTACGGTGGAATAATTGGACAGAGTAGCAGCGTATTGGATTCAAATCGAGTTACTCGAATCGTCTGGAGGAGGGGATTATATAGGGGTCGCATTGGAGTGAGCCGATGTGAGATTCTCGCCTTCCGTTTCGCCCCTGCGTCACGTTTGCGTAGATGGCGGGACACGTCCATTAATGGTGAGATATGCTCATTAATGGCAAGATATGCTAGTGTGCGATGTAGGACGTGAAACGGCGGAGATCTTGTTGTGGCGTGATACATGGAACCGTTACGGGAACGCTTGTGCTCCGTTCTCCCGGCCGAACAGGGACGCTGAGCAAGCTCAGCTATAGGATAGTTCGCAGACGAGCTGTGAAGCAGAGGAAGCTCAACTCTACGATTGCTTGGAGACGGGCAATTAGCTGACCGTTAGGCAAAGAGAGAACGTACTCAGGAGAGGCCTCCAAAATGTCGTGTGCAACCTCGGAGGCTAGACACCGAGGAACGTCCCCAATACATCATATCTATTCAAGCTCCATAGCCTCCAGGAATTTAGTGGGCTTACATGGACGACACGTCACCTGCTACGTGTCGTGATCTGGATAATTCCCACTTATGAGTATCATCAAAAACCTTTTCAAATACTACCATCCGGTTTTTCGGTTTAATGATTTAAAACAAAACAGTCTATAATATTGTCTCCAACAGTAGAAGCGATGCCCTATTGGATAAAGCTACTATACTTTATATTTCGTATTTAGAGTCTAATTAACATGTCTGTATATATTTTCTATTAGGCATCAAAGCTTAACATTATCAAACTACAAAAATTGTGCATAAGACCTAGCAGCATTTATGTCCCACGGGCTTTCTATGATTTGTGTAGCGTTGAACAAGTCTTGCGAAGAAAAAGTTAATACATAAGCCATAGAATGTCCTTTGACGCTTTTGTTGAGTGTTTATCGTCTTTGTATACAAGCACGTCCAATAGCTGAGGACACACAATCATATCACTTATTATAGTAGTTATCACCATCTTATCGCTTATTAGAGTAGTTATCATGCATGACAACCATTATAATATGTGTTGCCTTACCTACCTTGCGAACAAATTTAAGATTATAAGAAATTATATTGTCAATTAATTACGGGAACTCTATACAAAAAGTCATCGAAATTAATAAGAGTCTTTTGCTTAAACCGCCCCCAAAAGCTGAGATAATTACTAAACCCTCAAAACTTGATAATTAATTATTATCCCAAAACGTTTAAGTTGCGTAATTTTACTATCCACTAGCCCTTTCACTTCATTCCGTTAGTCAATTGACAAAAGAAGTCGGTTAGGGTTATCAAACCTCTTCAACCCACTTGTATTCACAGCTTTTCTTCATCTAAAATCTCAAACTAGAGCCTCTATTCGGAATTAGGGCTTCAAATCTCCAATTTGCAATGGAATATGAGTCATCTTTCTCAACCAGAGGTTATGATATGGAATTTTAGATGAACAAAAGTGAATATGGATGGGTTGGACGGGTTTGAAAACCCTAACCCGATTTCTTTTGTTAATTGACTAACATGGTGAAATGAATGGGCTAGTGGGAGGGTAAAATGACGCAACATTAATGTTTTGGGGATAATAAGTAATTATCAAGTTTTGGGGGTTTGCAATTAGCTCACTTTTGGAGAGATTTAAGTGAAAAACCCAATTAATAATTACCTCTACTTATGCATATTAAAAACATTTATTTATTAAATAAATCAATACAAGAAAATTGCTTTTGTGCGAATATAATTAATTCTAACAGCTGCAATATGGCTTTGATGAAATAACTTTTTTCTTCTAATAAAGTTATCAAATCATATTTTGGTGGAAAAGGCTATTACTTAAAAAAAATAAGTGTTGGTAGATATTAATGTCAACGTATATAGTGAGACCAAGATATATATAGATCATGATCGAGTCTAAAATCATATTCCCTATCCTCATGAGGAGACTACTAATGCCCTTATCCATCTAGGATATACAGTAAAACCTCCGTATAGGAATACTCTATATAGGAATAACCTCCCTATAGTGATAAAAAGTCCCGGTCCCGACTCGGGACCAGTTATAAATAAGAATAACCTCCACAGTGTGATATTCCATACTTTTTCCAAGTCCCGCCTGTACTAATTTACCTCTATATAGTAATAAATTGGCATTAAATTTTAAATAATTTTTTATATATATAAAAAATACATAAAATTACTTGGCTATTACAATTGAACTTAAGATGACATAAATTACTTAACTACACAATTGAACTTAAGATGACATAAAGTACTTATTCAAAGTTGTTTGGGACAATGACTTAATTTTTTGAGTTACTACCATATCCTTTAACTTGCGAGTTCGTAGTAACTCGTCACCACAATCACCTTCTTGTTGAATCCAAAACATTTCTAACTTATCCAACATGTTTGAAGCTTCTCGACATGACACCTTTTCTATTTCCACACTATCGTCTTCCGGATTATCACCTTGCGCTTCTTGCCTTATTGCCGCCATGATTTCTTTTATATATAAAACTCTACTTAAGAATAACCCCCCTATAGTAATATTTTTCCCCGGTCCCAAGGATATTACTGTATAGAGGTTTTACTGTATATAGAACATAGTATAATTAACTGATTAATTAAATTAATCACATTGGAGAAAGCGCAATTTGTTTTGTACTAACAATTAATTAGTGTTGTTATATCATGGATGCATGTGCATTTCATGTGCCCCCGTAAGGCACGGATAACTACCTCCAACCCCTGTGTCTAGAGACCTACAAAACCCCATTCTCCTGTCAGGGCAAACATTGTTAAATGTGTGTAGTCTGAGTGATTTATTTTTAAACGTCCTGACAGGCATCCGCGGGTCCAAGACTCTTTGGTCCGAAAATCTAGACCTTTGCATAACCATGTTTCTAATTTAAATCAATTTTCATCTTATACGCATCCGATAGAAATCGAATCTAGGTTTCTTTAATGCTATGTTAAATGCTCCTTCTGCCGCACCAGTACTTTGATAAATAAGAATCACGGGATTTTATTTTTATTTGTAACAGACATTTACTTTGTTCATCACCAAACCCCAAAAGACACAGATTGTACTCTTAAATCTACAAAATAAAAAATAGAGTTAAATCTAACAATCATCAGAGTTGTTTAATCTAGAGTTGAATTTGAGCGTTTCTAAGGATTTTGCTTCATGAATACATACAGAGATCTAGTATTTTGCGATGATAAATAATCGTAAAATACAAGGTAAACTATAGAGGTTTTCTCGTGACCAAGGGGTTGGATACCGTCGCCAATGCCGTATGGGAAGCACATGAAGCGTCAACAATCACATCCATCTGTTGGGAAATCGATACTTAATCAAATGCGTCGAATGTTAGGATCGAACTAAATAAGCATATCATAGTTTTCGGAACAATATGATCAGACACATGCAAACATACAACAAAATTAACGGATTTGAGGTCCCTTCTATTGTTTCTTCCCTGAAATAGATAATTCATGCTCTTAAATCCATAGTTGAGGCCTAGAAAACTTGAGGGCTTGATTCTAAACAGAGCTAGGTTTGGGCCTAAAGCAATTAACCTAACGGGCCTAAGTGAGTTCTTAGGTATTTATTCGTTTGGCTTTCATTATTAATGGCAATATCATCGAGGTGTCAGCATAAAATCCTGTACTTACCCAATATTACCAAGTTTGATCTCCAGAATATAACATAGTTTTATATTGCATTAAACACCCTTCAAATACAGCTCATCCAAAACTTATAACCTGTTGATGATTTATCACCACCCCGCATTCCTGGAATAGGCAACAATCACGCGCCATATTTCATATTTAAAACCGACTGATGCTAATTTTGTTAAGTGTTAATAATTCAGTAGAAAGATTATAAGTACTAAATGAGTCAGAGACGAAGAACGCTATATCCAATTAAGCTTTTTAAATAACTGATATTAAAATATAGTTCGTGAATTTTTTGTTTTTTATTATTTTATCTTGATTATCCTTAGAATTTTGTGCCTCTTATTTATTTCTTTGCTACTTGGTTAATTTTAAAAGGTGACGATAATGTCTAGTTTTATTTGTCAAATATATATTTGAATTCCTTATGAGAAATTGAAAAATACATGCTTGCGAGGAAAACTCTCCAATCCAAAACAAGAGGTGGCTGATCAAATTTGTAACCAGAGTGATGAAAACGAAATTGAAATATGTTTGTTGAAAGCAAAATAAGTTTTGGGGCCATGGGCCTAAATAAAATTCAAAGCCCATCCATCTTAATCTCAAACCCTACCTCTCAAAAATTTCTTCTTCTTCTTCTTCTTCTTCGCCCTCCTCTCTCTCGAATCAGACACTCGCTCAAGTTCACTTTCAACATCATACAAGCCTCAAGGTATGCTTCTCTCTTCTCTTTGCTCGAGTTTTGAAACCCATTTCTAATACCAATCAATCACTAATTAGTAATTACTAGTATCAACACGAACGCTTAAACCCAATCAAACAATCATGTGGAGGAGAAGCTTCAAATGGTCTACTCTCCCTTCAATCTTCTCTCACCTCCATTCCGCAAACATCATTCCAACGCCTACCCATTTCCCAAAACCCAAAATTATCCAATACCTCCCCATCCCCTTTGTCTCCAAACCCTTCTCTTCTTCTCCACCCACAAACCAAGAAATCGATATCGATGACGCCGAAGATGATTTCGATGTGCCCAAAAGACTCGCCAAGAAACCAGACCCCAAACAACTCCAAAACATTGAGACCATAATGGCCTCCCTTAAAAACTTTGAGCTTGATGCTTCCCAAGCTAAACATAAGCTAGAGAATTGCAATGTGGTTGTTTCGCGCGAGTTAGCCTATGAAGTCCTTTCGAGGCTTCGGAATGATTGGGGTGCGGCCTTTACTTTCTTCCTATGGGCTAAGAATCATCCGGGTTTCTCTCATTCGATACATAATTATCATTTGATGGTGTCGATTCTTGGGAAGATGGGGCGGTTCGATACAGCTTGGTCTTTAGTTGATGAAATGAGGAAGGAGTCGTTGGTTACACCTCAGACCCTTTTGATTTTGATTAGGAAGTATTGTGCGATTCATGAGGTTGCTGAGGCTATTAACGTGTTCTATGCATTCAAGAAATATGGATTTGATCTTGGAATCGATGCATTTCACGGGCTTTTGAGTGCATTGTGTAGATACAAGAACGTTGCAGACGCTGAGAATTTGCTTATATGTAACGAAAAAACGTTTCCTTTTGAAACGAAGAGCTTTAACATCATTCTTAATGGATGGTGCAATATTTTGGTTCATGTTAGTGAAGCTAAGAGGTTTTGGATGGATATGGGGAGACGAGGAGTCGGTAAAGATGTTGTATCATATGGGAGCATGATCTCTTGCTACTCGAAAGCAAGTAATCTAAACATGGTTTTAAAACTCTTTAACCAAATGAAGCACTGCGGCTTAGTTCCGGATCTAAGAGTGTATAATGCCGTTATTTATGCTCTTGCCAAAGGAAATTGCATCAAACAAGCCAAAAACCTTATGAAAACGATGGAAGAAGAGAAAGATGTTGTTCCTAATGCTGTTACATATAATTCTTTGATAAGACCCCTATGCAAAGCAAAGCGATTAGTTGATGCACGCCTTGTGTTCGATGAAATGCTGGACAAGGGCCTGTCGCCTTCTCCAAGGACCTATCATGCATTTTTCGGCGTGTTTACCAATGTTGAAGATGTATTCGACCTGTTGAAAAGAATGACAGAAGCAGGTTGCAAGCCCGTTAGCGAAACATACATCATGCTAATTAGAAAATTAAGTCGGTGGAGGCAATTTGGGAGCGTGTTTAAGTTATGGGATGATATGCGAGGGAGTGGTGTGAGCCCAGATCGAAGTGCGTACATTGTATTGATACACGGTTTGTTTTTGAATGGGAAGTTGGAAGATGCTTATGTTTATTATGAGGAGATGAAGGTGAAGGGGTTTGCTCCTGAGCCGAAGACCGAGGAGATGATTCAAGCTTGGGTTTCGGGTAAAAAACCTTCAGTAGAATCATTGATGGAGGAGTTTGGAGGAGATAAGGATGCTTTGAATGTGAAGGGGAAGAAAACTTCAGGTGCTTCTAATACTTCAAGTAAACGTAGGGATTCTACAAAACCTGAGATGAGAAGTGTTACGAGAGAGCGAGGGTTCTCTCTTTGGTAATAGAGGGGGTTCTTATTCAAGCTGTACAAGTTCCGAAGACAAATTACCGAGGTACATTTTAGAATACAAGAACTAAATTTTAGGTGTAGCAAATCCTTTTCCTATTATGACTGATGTCTGTTTTATGATATTTTAGTCCCCCATATATTACTCAACTGAAGACTATATACTAGATAATTTCACACTTCTAATATGATATTTAGTATTTAAGGAACAATTTGTGTGCACTTTTCTTTTTATGAATGTATTTATGGTACATTATGTACTGCATAGGAAAACAGTGGTTCTCTACATCGTTCAACAGATCTTTCCAAATACCACCTTGAGTTAAAGGCGTGAGTTAGATCCTCCGAGATTACATAATCATCAAACTACACTTGCTATTTTTGAATTAGGAGCTTCAAAATGCTAGATTGAAGAAAAGGATAACAAATAATCGACAATGTTGAATAGCGGGCTTAATTGAATCATACAGAAAACGAGGGAAATATCTACATATATGTATGTGTTTCCATAAAAATTCTTAAACATCTCGACGCAAATAAAAAGCACGAAAAGTTTTAAACTTCGCAAAAATCTAGCAGTTGGGATTGTGAAGGAAAATCAAATGAGTTGGTAACGCTGACCATAATAGAGAGTAATCAAAAGATTGATGAATTAGGGTTGATATGGCTATTTATCTGTTAATAAGCTGGTCATTGTGTGGGAAAACGGGGTCATTGCCTGAAACTTGTTAATTTACAAAAGCGAAGATATTGTGAAGCCTAGTAGCCTACAACAGACTAGGAAGAGTGAAGGCCATCTTTTGCTTTTGTAGAATAGCATTGAAATTGGGTACTGATGGCAACCTTAGTGATCCTTCGCTATGCTTTACATCAATTTCCTAATGCTAAGGCATGCTTGGTTAGCAACAAAAAAGAATTGCAACATTTGTCGCATGCAACAAATGTTGCATGCGGCATTTGTCGCAAAAAATTTTTTTTGGCCAAAATCCATTGTTTGGTTATCTTCAAGTTTTGTATTTGGATTTCCAAATCCAAACCATTTTTGTGTTTGGTTAACAATAAAGGAAAGGAAATGCAACATTTATTATAAATTTGCATATGTGGCATATACAAAGCTTATGTGGCATCCTATAATAATTACCATGCTTAGCATTCCCAAAGTTGCAACTCTTGTTACAACCAAAATAAGTGCAATAAATGTTGTAAGAATTTGATGCTTTTTGCATCTCCATTTCCATTTCCAACTCAAGTTTGTTGCTAAACAAACATAGGAAATGGAGATTTTTTGCAACAAATGTTGCATGCGTCTCCATTTTCAAGCTACCAAACAGCCCCGTAGCTCAAGTAAAACAGATCAGCTGTAAATGTTCCCTCATGCATTTCTTCTTGTATTCAGGTCAACTTTACATCGTCAATCAAGTTCTTGAATCTTATAGAGTAAGATTGGCAAATAAATATGAATGTTCGGTTTAAGTTGTTTGTGGATCTTAGATTACTGCTATGGGTTAAGGTTCAATTCTACAATGCACAAATAGGTACATCTGGATGCTTTAATTGTTTGTCACAATAAGTTGGTTGGTTTTAACATTGTGTGATTATGAACAAAAATTAAATGCCAATTCAGATTGTAATTTTTTTGCTCGAAAATATATCTGATAGAATCAAGAGTATTCTGTTTTTCTATATGTTACCATGTCAACAATATGATTAGACACTTGCATTATAAGTTTCTAACAAAGAGTTGTATGTCGTTGCTGTTGACCGCAGCTAATTGGATGTGGCGCTACAACACCAAAAAGGGAACAATAGAGGTGCGTCGTAGGTTTTTAGTTGGGGCGGGACCCTATCACGCCCCGCTTCCCAAAATACGGAATGCGCGGTGTGACTAGGCCAGCCATACTTCTACGGTCAATGAATAATCCTGCCGTAGACACACTTCGGCTTCTAGTATTATATGGTAATCAGTAAACACAGCACTAGAGTAAAAGAAATCATAGTTCACAACTTTATTACATTAAAATAATAAAGTTCATGATACATTTATTTGCATGAAGAAATAACTAACCAAAGAAATAACAGCGTTCTTTTAGCAAGCAAAAGGGTGATGGCACTGATGTCGCGATCTAGACCTCCGCAATCTCGAATGGTAGGTCCTGCTCCTGAGCTGGGTCCACTTCGTCCTCTGAGCATGCACACTCAGGTCGTCAGGACGACACATATAGCAATAAATATATAATGTGTGTACAATATTATTAAACATGCAAGGTGCGACAGAAAGCAGAAACATGAGAATAATGAATATCATTTGAATATGAACAACGCGATATAAGTATCATGTCAGTAAACCAAGCAATGTGTATGTCACTACTTATCAGTCACTAAGTCAATGAAATTAATTGGTGGAAAGAATGCTTGGGTTTAACAAAGGTCTCGTGCATACCCGAGACTACGGTCCACTATTGCCCGGGACATAACCTTACAGCCATGCCATTTGGCCCACGACCTAGTGTGTAAATATATCACTAATATTGAATGATCATCCTCTAAGTCACTGTAACTCGCTGAATACGAGTTCAATTCCACCTTAATTTTTCCATTCCCTGGGTCTCACTAACTATAAGTATAGGATTAATTGTATACTAGCACATGTCAAATCACGGTCTTACTCATTTTCACTAGTCAATCACTTATCACCGGCGTGCTTGATACAACTAATCCAATACCACTCATGTTCGACAATGCAAGTCAGTCGTTAGGTCTCAATATAACGATCACTTCACACTGGGTATAAAGCAACACAAAATAAGGTAGAAATGCATTAAACAAATACTCACTAAATTATGACAGCCAACGCCCTATGACTTGCAAAATTCACCATAAATCACACGTATAGAATCGACCAAAACAATATAAAAGGTGTACGAAGTATACATGATTATTTAAGCAGTAAAATTAGTTTCATGTCAATAGAAATTCAGGTTAACGATTTATCATCATTTTAAATCAGTGATCAGTTGCTGGAATTCCAGTTTCAGAACTGGAAGTTCAACTTCACGTGCGGTTTACTAAGGATTATGTTTAGATTCAGATGTTGCTCCAATTGAATAAAATCTAGTTCTATCTGATAAGTTTCCGATGCATCAAGCGGATCAATGATTGCCTTTTCGTACTAGGAGATATGTCCTGTTTAGTGTGAAGGTGTAAAAAAAATGTCATGCAGAAGCTACAGAATACGTCGACAATCTAAAATATAAACAGAATACTAAATGACCGTGAAACTGAACGAGACCGGAACCATATGTTAGCTAACTAAATCTTCTACGCGACGATATATGATTCTGCATTTTTCAGTTCTTCGTAGGGATGTGCAGGCGTCTAAGTTCAGGTATCTTCGTGGAATGCTGCCTCGGACTACAGTCTAGAGCTGCATTCCCGGTCATTTCTCGTTGCTGTGGTCTATCGGTGTTAAAAAATAAACTATAGAGGGTTCTAGCTTATCGAGCAGGCTTCGATATAAGCCGTAGAACATTACATTCCGACATGTATCTAATTTAATATTAATTTAACACTACGACTTGTACAGTAAAACCCAGATTTGGCGTCGCTTATTTGGGGCGATGTTTCATGACGATATTCTCAACATTCTAAACTTAAATTACTGCACAATATCATTAGTCATAACAGGAACCCTTTAAATACAAGATATGAGCATTTTGGAGAGTATTCACATCGAACATTCGGGTTACACTACGGGTAATAGTCGAAATATCGGTTATATCTGTTTGATTTGACTAGGCGACGTTTAATTAAATTCTAATTGGTATGGTTACGGATTAGAAGACCGAGTCGGACTTCCGTTCCTCACAATCAATCTAAAAAGGTTCGCTAAAGGATTTGTTTACACGTTGTCGACATGATTATAATAGGTACGCACGACTACAAAGTTATTTGTTATGATTACTATTCGGTTAATTAATACAATAGCATGAATAAACAAATGATTGAATTTCACTTGCTTTTGGTCGCTGATATAAAAGCGACACCACGTGCGGGATTCGTCTTGACACATGAGACGATGCGATGCTGGACACGGTGCGTGACGCGAGCGCGATGCGCGTTGACCGGGTACTAGATGCAGCGGCGACGCGGACGTGATATGGTTGTGGGTATGGTCTTAGCTCGGTGCATGGTGCGGGAGTGGTACGGCACGATACGGTACTGGACGTGATGCTGGTGTGGGAGTGGGCACGGTGGGTGCACTGGACCTGGGCACGAGTAGAATGGAGGCGGGCGCGGTTTGTCATGGAGGCTGGCATGGCATGGCACGGAAGCAGGCACGGCGTAAGTGATGCGGTGGCACAGGGCTGTGGGTTGCAGAGGAGATCGAGGCGTTTGGAAGTAGATGGTTCAGGCACTGGAGTCAAGGAGGAGCAGGGAGGTGTCAGTGGGGGCCATCGGCAATGGGGTTTGCCAACGATGGAGCTCGATGGTGGGGTTTGGCAGTGAAGAAGGCTATGGCAGGGAGGGCTTGATGTTGTTGTGGAGGTCGAAGGTGTTGGCGGTCCAGGGGTTTAGAGGAGGGCCGTCGGGCTGCTGTGGGTTGAGATGACGTCGGCGGTGAGGTAGTGATGGAGTTAGGGTGTGGAGGTCGAAGGTGCTGCGGTTTGTATAGAGGTGGTGAGGCTCGTCGTTAAGGGGCGTGAGAGTGAGAAGAGTTCGGTGGTGTCGATACCGGAGTGCACGAGGAGTGGTTGCGGATGTGATGGCGATGGCAGAAGGTTTGGTGGAACAGAGAGGGCTTTGAGGAGGAAGCGAGGGGGTGTGAGGGAGCGAAAGATTAGAGATAGAGCGAGAGGGATCGGTTGAGAGAGATGAGGGGGCGTTGAGAGGGTCTCGGGGAGATCGTTGGAGGTAGCGACGACGACTTGGAGCGGGTCGCGAGGTGTCAGTTGCGATGAAGGAGGCGTTCGTCGTGTTGTGGAAGAGAAAACGAGAGTGAGAGGGGTGAGGATTTGGGGGAAAGGATCTCGGGGAGGATGTTGGCGTGCTGGGTCGTCGTGAGCGCGAGTTAGACGGAGGCAGCACGAGAAGAGAGGGGAGGAGCCGTTGGGTTGTGGCGGGGAAAAAAAGAGAAGGAGAAGAAGTTGGGGGTAACGGGTCGGGTTTGGGCCGGGTTGGGTTTAGATTTAGGAAAAAAATAATTAAAAAAATAATTAAAAATGCAAAATAATAGAAAAAAAATTAGGGAAAATATATACATGGAACTGGGGATTTACAGACCCGATCCCAGGAATGGGTCATGCGATCGCAGCCACGAATCTGCGGTCGACCTTAGCCCCAGTAAAATCTTTAATAAATAAATACCTATGTGAAGCTATGCGATGAATGGAACCGAATTGAACCTACAAATTAGAATGGAAACATATTGGTCTCGAATATTCCTAAGAAATTTCGTGATTAGATATAAACACATTGAAAAATCTTAAATAATTTATATGTTCTTGTTTAAAAATATCAAGTTTTTATTTCTGTCTTTATGCAAGTATTTTAGTAATATAAAATGTAATTTCAAAGCTAAGAAACCTGTCATTGCCGGTCTCAAGTCCGGATGAGAAAGGATGAGCGTTGTGGTAGGTTTGTGGCTGCCAACGTAAAACTTTGTCACATTTTATGAACCATAATAAGAATATCTTTGGGGCATCCCCTACTCAGCGACACGCTAAATCGGATTCCGGGTGTAGTGTTAAGTTTGCAAGGGTTTTTAGGTCGTCCGGAAGTGGCGTGCTAAATCAGACCCCGAATGTAGTGACAAATAAGCAAGGGTTTCATAGGATTCATTTAGATTTTTGGAACATAGGTTCACTTACGGATAAACTAACAGAATTAGTGGAGGAGATGACTAGAAATAGAGTTAGTATTATGTGTTTGCAAGAAACTAAGTGGGCAAGTGAAAAGGGTAGTCATAAAACCTTGGGTTATAAGATTTGGTATACGGGTAGAAATAAAAATCGTAATAGGATAGGCTTAATCATAGTTAGACAGTTGTTTGAGTATGCAGTTGAGATTAGGAGAAAAGGTGATATGATTTTACTGGTTAAGTGTATTCTATGTAGGGAAATCCTTAATATTATTAATGCTTATACACCACAGATAGATTTTGATGACGCTACTAAACGTCTATTTTGGAAGGATTTAGACGAGATAGTGCAAAAAATACCTGGTGGAGAGAAGTTATTTATTGGTGGTGATCTCGATGGACATGTAGATTTATATTATCCATGAAGGTTTTGGTTTTGGACAGAAGAATGAAGTAGATAGCCCGATTCTAAATTTTGCCTTGTCTTATGACTTGATCTTAGAAAACACTTTGTTTAGGAAAAGAGTCTCACCCTGTCACCTTTAGGAGCGAATCGAATGAAAGTCAAATAGACTTTTTTCTGACTAGAAGGATAGATAGAGCTTGTTACATCAATTATAGGTAGTACCAAGTGAGTGTAACCGTTCAACATTGACTTTTAGTTCGAAATATTCGATTTACAAGAGGACTTATGAAGATTAGATGCAAGATAGAGCCTAAAATTAAGCGGTGGCGACTGAAAGAAAGTAAATAAAAAGCCTTTATAGATCGTGTAGTTTAAGAGATGGATTGGCAATCTGAAGATGTTTTAGACACAATATGTAATAAAATGGTTAGTTGTATCAAGAGGGTAGCTAAATATCTACTTGGTGAGTCGAGAGGTGGTGCTCCACCATCTAAGAACAAATCATTATGGAACGAAGGAGTAAATGCTCCTATTAAAATCAAAAGGGATTCTTATAAAGATTTAAAGAAAAACATAGATGGAGACTTGAGAAGTATAAAATGACAAGAAATTTAATAAAGTTGTTCGGGAAGATAAAACTAAGATCTACAAGGAAATGTACGAGAAGTTGGATAAACATGTTGAAAATGATATATACATGATTGCTCGGATGTGAGAAAAGAAGACTAGAGACTTATGTGCGGTAAGGTGTATCAAAAATGAAGATCAGAATGATTTAGTTCGAAATGAGGATATCAAGTAAATGTGAAGAGATTATTTTGATAAATTGTTCAATAGAAGCTTTACTAAGGATTCAGATGGATTTGCCAGTCAAGTTCAAGATATAAACCATGATTTCATACGTAAAATAAGAATCCTTGAAAAAAAAGGTTTTGAAAAAATGAAATCAAGAAAAACAGTTGGTCCAGACGGGATTCTTATCGAACTTTGGAAATGCTTACGAGAGATCGGCGTTACATGGCTAACAGATCTGTTCAATAAGATTTAGCAGACCAATAAAATGCCAAATGATTAGAGGAAAAGTACTCTTTTGCTTATTTACAAGAATAAGGGTGACATTCAAAATTACTCAAATTACCGTGAAAAAAACTTATGTATCGCACCATGAAGTTTTGGGAGAGAGTAATTGAATACAGGTTAAGAAAGAATATTAAGATAACAGAGGACCAGTTTGGGTTCATGTCTGAATGATCGACGACAGAGACTATTTATTTGCTTCGTCAACTTGTCGAGCGTTTTCAAGAGAAGAGAAAAGATTTTCATATGATATTTATTGATTTAGAGAAAGCGAATGACAAGATATCCAGAGAGGTACTATGTGGGACAATGATGAAGAAGAGAGGTACTATCAAGTACATTGACATAAAGGATATGGACGATGGAGTAGTGACAAATGTCAGAACTTGCGGTGTCTAAGGAGTGACTTTTCAATTACAATTTGTTTGCATTAAGGATCTGCATTAAGTCCATTCCTGTTTACCATCGTGATGGATAAGCGTACTAGAACTATTCAGATATGTTATTCGCTGATGATATTGTTTTTGTAAATGAGACGAAAACAGGGGTACATACCAAATTGGAGTTAAGAAGGCAAACGTTGGAATCTCGGGGGTTCAGATTGAGCAGGTCCAAGACAACATATATGCAATGCAAATTTAGCAAAAGAAAAAGTCGAGACCACAGTGGATGAGCAAGAGATATCACCGAGCAATCAGTTTTGATATCTAGGTTCCATCATCCAAAAAAATGGGAGATCGATAACGATGTCAACCAAAAGATCCAAGCTGGTTGGTTGAAATGGAGGAGTGCAACATAGATTTTGTGCGATTGTAACTTTCCATTAAGATTGATAAGGATGTTTTATCGGAGCGCTATTCAGCTTGACTTATTATATGGTACAGAATGCTGCGCTCTTAAGAATTATCATATACAGAAGATGCATGAAGCGGAGATGCGCATGCTTTGTTGGATGTGTGGTAATATTAGAAAAGATAAGGTGTGAAATGATAATATTCATACAAAAGTTGGTGTAGCACCTGTGGAGGAGAAAATGCGGGAAAACCAACTAAGATGGTTTGGTCATGTGCGACGCAGACCCATGAAAGTAGCGATTCGACGAATAGATACTCTCGATATAGGCAATGTCAAAAGGACGAAAAGAAGACCGAAGAAAACATTGATGGAGGTGATACAAAAAGATATGATTGCCAAAGGCCTCAATAAAAGTATATTGTTCGATTGGAGCGAGTGGAGGCGGAGGATTCATGGGTTGGACCCGGCGTGATTCTCATGTTGGTTTATGTAGCTTACTCCATATGCTTGGGATAAAAGGCTCAATTAATTTCAAAGCCAATATGTTGGAATAGCATACGCCTACGGTAATAATGACAAGCTCCTGCTGTAAAGTGTATCAAATATATTATTTGTTGAAGCCATTATTGTTGTCACAAAATCTCTTTGCCAAAAGTTAGGTTTTAGCTAATTAGCTATAGGCTAACAATGTACATTAATCAAACTTGCTTTCCTTCATGTGAGCCGATGAGTTGTGGAAAGTAGGTTTAGGCTAACATGACTCCATATGAAAAGATGAATAAACATGGGCAAGTAAATATATTTTTAAAATGCCAACTTTGAGGTTAGATTTCTGACTAATTCAACCAAATGCTTGAGTTATAGGTTGTGCAGTAATCATGTACAAATAAGCAAACTTAACTCTCAACAGTGGCATTTGTAAAAAAAAAATTGCTGAAAAATATCACCCTACATAGTTGAAGTCACCCATATATATTTTCAGGAAAAACGAAAGGAATATTATTTTCAGAAATTTGAATGGTAGTAATATTTTTCCTCAAAATTTGCATACAGCTATCAAACTGGTCAGACATCGCAAAATTATAATTCTACATAATGGTTATGTCGATGTTCACCCTATGTGTGCATGTTTATGGTTTTTCGTATGAAACATGCAATGTGGCAACGATAAGTGACACCCGATAGTTCCTCGTCCTTATTTCTTCTGATTTTGGTATCAGACCAAAGAAAAGCTTGCACTAAATCATACTATCAATTTATCATGCATACAATGCACACCAATATCATCATCCCAATGTTCAAAATTTTATATTTTGTTTTCATATAGATTGATAAAACTAAACAAAAGAATATGAATTCTACACTTATAAATTCATCTGATCCTCTGTCTCTCCCTCATATACTAAATTCTTCGATTTCATACTATGTACATGAACGGTCTTGACCCTAACCCTAACCTCAAAATGGTGGCAGATTGCTCTGGTTCGGCTTCAAGAAGCAGTCCTGACTCAAGAAATCAAACCCGGTCGCCGAAGCACCGAAATCTCCTAAAGAACTCTGAAGGTCGTCGAGAACCAAGTCCATGTACCAATCATTATCTTCTTTCTTCTGCTGCTGCTGCTTCTGTTCACTTATCTCATAAACTTGAGGTTGATATATCTGAGGCTTGCATAGATCTTCATACTCATGATCGACATCCGACCTAAAACTCTCTGATCCCGCGTCGTCCGTCGCCTCGAAAGGATCCATCGTCTTGCCGCCGAACGACAATGACTGCTCTCCTTGTTGCTGCTGCTGCTGCATTTTCGCCCAGCTGTTCTTTTTGTTGTACAATCGGCACAGGACCCAGTCGTCCAATCTCAGGCTGCCTTTCTTGTTGGCGGTGCGATTGGTATCGGCGATCCTGTACTCGTGCATGATCCAATCCGTCTTGATTCCTCTGGGTGCTTTCCCGGAGTAGAAAACCAAGGCTTTCTTGATCCCGAGAGGCTTCTTGCCCCCTGCGGGTGAGACGGGCTTGTCGGCTCCGGTGGCTTTCCAGTATCCTCTGCCTGCGGCCCGGTTCGGGCGGGACCCGTTCGGGTATTTTCGGTCCCTTGGGGTGAAGAAGTACCATTCTTTTGTTCCAAACAATGCCTTCTCTGTTGTAAACAAAGAGGGGGGAAAATTAGTGATGGCTAATATTGTAGGATTTGATTAGATTAAATTTTATCTGGGCGGCTGAAAGTTCAGACAGGCAGATCCGCATTTGCCTCATGTTTGTTTTTCAGCCCAAGTTTTACGTAATTTAACCCAACACTGGAGAGGATCTGAATCCGGATTCATATTTACCTGGAAGTTCCCACGGGTCATACTTGTATAGATCGATGTCGGCTATGATGGGGACCTGGATGCGTTGGTAGGCGACTTTCTTACATAAATAATGCAAGACAAGCTCTTCATCGGTTGGGTGGAACCGGAACCCCGGCGGCAGGTTGAGCTCGGCTTCGGCATCTCTTGTTCTTCTTTCCATTCTTCTTCTTTTCTCGTCCCTTTGTTGAAAAGGCTTTGTGATGTGAATATTTTTGGTGTTATGAGAGTTGAAGAGTGAGGCAAGGGTGTGTATAAATAGTTGGGTGTTTTGGCACGTGTGAGGTGGACCACACGTGCGAGAAAGGAGGAAGTTTCCTTCGAGAGATTACTTGGGGATGAAGAGGTGGTGATGGGGGTGTCTAGATGCAGAGGGTCAAAGCTGGAAGGAGCCGACTTGCTCAAAACGGTCCAACTCTTTGATTTCCTTAACACCTTTTGCTTATTTTGTGTGGACTTGGATATTCTTACACCCACTTGGAGACCCTTTTGTTGATAATGATCAACTTGCTTTCTCCGCGTGTAAGCCAAAATTTTACGGTGTGCCAGACTTATATGCCCGGCCATTAGAGAGGGAAATAAGAACATGGATCCCACCAAGCCGTCCGAAGGATGTCCAAAATTCTCCAGGCGGGGTTCAGGCGGTAGAAAATCCTATGTATGAAAAGTAGAACTTTGATTTTATTGGACATTGCAGTGTGTTTTGCACTTAAACCCGTCCCTTCATATTCCGTAGAATGCAAAATTTAAGTAGGAAACACAGTGCAAATTTCCATTTAAAACTATATGCTTGGGTTATCCAAACTACATATCCTAACAGGGCAGTATCATTTTTCTTTAAGTATTTGAATTTGCTGTTTTTCTTTAAAAAAATTTTCCTATTTTGGTTTTTCACTTGCGGATTTTATTTCATGTTTGACTGACTAAATTATAATAGAAACGTGTCAGATAAAAATGCACAAGTTGTTTTCAATTTTTTTTTTGATTTTCGGTTAAATATTATTAAAATTAAGCAGCTTTCTTAAAGCAATGGGATCGAACCGGTTAGTAAGACATCTCTCGTGTTGAAGAGAAAAGTTATACCGCGGATGGTATAGGTCAGCTTCCTTAGATGCCGAGAAAGAAGGGCCCACAAGTCAAGAGTTGGGTGCAACTCTTGGTCTCTATAAAAGATCCCTTGCTCTAAACAATTATGAAAGGGCAAGGTTCCTCTATGGATGAATTGCAGCCACGTTGCCTTCTTGATAAGCTTCCAAACTTGAATTAATGGATATAATAGTCTCCATATATTTATATCTTGTGGTTATATTAATCTTGCCATTAACTCATTTCAAAGCTGTAAATTAATTTATTATTATTATTATTATTATATTAATTCTGCCGAAGCTGGTTGCGTAACTCTCAAGCATCTCCCCTTGTTTAATCTCAACACGAGACATTAATGCGCGTGTGTTAATGAAAATTAAGAATGAATATGTGATCCATTGAATTTGAATCTGAACACAGAAACAGCTAGATTTCAGCTGACGTCACTGCACACGTCCATGCCCTCTTTGGGGTTTTGTCATGTTCTGTTTGTAGTTAATTAATACCCTGCGCTATTGGTTGGAAACAGCTACGAATAATCGGAAGGATCCGACATTTAACAAATATCGATAGTCATTACTAATTCTGATGGCCACATATATTTGCATTTGCAGTGCTAAAAACCACCGAATACGGGTATAGTAACACCTATCTATATAATCCGTTCCGTTCCGTGTTCCGTTCCGTTCTGTTCCATTCCGTATCCATATATTTTAATTTAAATGTATGTTTCTTACGTGGAAATAGTAACGTTTGTTTTTTTGCAAGTGTAATTTTTCCATAAATATCCGACATTTACAAAACATGGGTTGTAATTTTTCATTTCGATAACTATCGGTATTTGATGGAGATCATTTTCGGGTCTCCGTCAGATGTTGTCTTCCGGTGGATTTTGGTGGTGACCTTCTGTTGCGTGTGGATCTCAATGGGTATTGATGAGATTGGTGATTTGAGGAGTTTAGCACCGAGTATCTGCAAAGAAGTCCTGGGATGGTTTGGTACCACCGAGGATCCTCCGACGATCAAGTTAGTGCTAGATCCGAGCAGAGTAACGGCTAAGTGGAATAAAAAATGGCTTACTTGACCCCTCTGTGATGGGGTTAATATAGCGGCGGCGGCATGCAGTAGCAGGCGTGAGAATCTCGCCGGCAGTTACGCTCCCGACGTCACGCCCGCGTAATAAGCGGATCGTCCGTTAATGGGGATCGTGATGGCGTGG
The DNA here is from genome assembly GCA_030015575.1 of Agapanthus africanus. NCBI lineage: Eukaryota > Viridiplantae > Streptophyta > Magnoliopsida > Asparagales > Amaryllidaceae > Agapanthus > Agapanthus africanus. The sequence goes on from JASDDO010000031.1 coordinate 570,032,495, forward strand.
AACGTGGGACGTTGCTGGCGGAGAATCTGCGCGTGGCGAGATTCGCGGAGCGGCGGTTACGCCTGTGAGCGGCGGAGTTGGTCGGGGGGCAGCGGAAGACGGCTTCGGCTGGGAGCTCGGGGACAAGCGAGGAGGCCGAGGAGTTTTGGTCTTGTGGCAGCTCGGGGCGAGCTGTGGGCCGAGGAGGCCAGTTTGCAGGAGGGCCCCGAGGAGAGCCAGCTTGTGCTTGTAGGTCGGGTGCATGGTTGGCCTGGCCGGCCCCTGTGGGCCCTTCTTTCTGGGTTCTGGGACACGTCATCTGCCACGTGTCTTGATCTGGGAGATCGCCAATATTGAGCATCAATATTGTATCTGCCGATGAGTGCCAATGGATAACATGGGCATGCTACTGGATTTAGTAACCCTATAATTTTATATCATAAACTTTAGATAAACAGTAGAATAACAGTTCAATAAAGAGACACATCCATTATATATCTTATGAATCTTTGTCTAGAGATTTCTTGCGGTCCAGGGAGCCAAAGAATGTGGCGGACAGTAGATAAATAGTTGGTGAGATTTTTCTATTGATCATCATCATCATCATCATTATTCTAAAGTTGACAGGAATTTGAATTTTATTATGTTGCTAATTGCTTGGAAACTTCATAGATTATTTTTTCTATGCTTAGTGTTCCTTTCCTTTTTCAACCATAGAGGAATCACAGGTTTTGCTTGGATCTACTAGATGACAGAATTAGAGAAACATGCCTAATAATGTCTGGCATTTTTATAATATCCTTTTTGTTCCAACCAAGGAAAAGTATTATTTACTTTTTATCATTTTTTAATAGAAATGAACTCACAATGCATATAACATTAATGTATATAAACCAATATTTTTATTCACTCAAATGATTTCAGATCGAATTACTACTGTTTAGTTTAGTATAAGTACCGTATAGCTATAGTTTCTACCGTATACAGTTTTTGCACAGGATACACATGAATCATGTTTGTTTTTTTTATGTTGTTGTTGATTTATCAATGCAGTTGATACTACAATTTGAACTATGAATTTTTTATTAAAGAAACAGTTTTTTTTTAATCTTACATTGGAAGCCTCCTATGTTAAATACGTCCAAAATTTGCACATTTGTTCCTTGAATCTATTCAATTAATCATGTTTGATAGTCATGCTTGAGCTGAACTTGGACTCAATTGCTGCTTTATTTTGACATGTTTTCATCGATCCTCCAGAACCCCACGAGCTCTTCAGCACATATTTTTTAGTATACAACAATCACTGTTATATATAGCTTTCATCAAAATCAGAGAGTACGATGGAAAGGAAAGGAAGTTATATACTTTCGTGTTTGCTTAATTCTTCTCCTCTTCAGCATTGCCATCTATTTTTATTTATTTATTTGGAACTATGATTAGATCGGGACAGCATGATTGCACATTTGTAGCGGTCGATTGATGAATCCTTAGAAATGAGGAGCAGCGCATTAGTAAAACTTCTTCATTTCATCAAACCATCAACACGGGGGACACACATCTTGATTAAATTATTTCTTTTTATCTTAGTGTGCGTTTGGTAGGAGGTAATCTAGGTGATAATCCAAAATTACCATAAAATATTACCATGCTTGTTTAAGTATAAACAGTATTCCCGGAAATATAGGATTACTATGGTAATCAAATGACCGCATTTTATGAAAATCCTATCCCTTCCCAAACATGTGTTTATCTTAGATTATACCACGAAATATTCCTGCCTATCATGAAAATAGCCATGACCATCCGCCGCCGGCCTCCATTGCCATACGTCGGCCGTCCGGCCCCGCCGTCCATCGTCATTCGTCGGCCGGTCGGACCGCCGTTCGCCGTCGGCTATCGCCGATTGTTCACCAATCGGACCGCCGCCGATCGGACGTTCGCCGCCGACCGGCCATAGTCTGTCGTCCATCGGCCGGCCCCGCCGATTGGCCATTCGTCGCCGGCCTTGCCGCTATCCATCGATCATTTTTCGATCTCGCCGCCGGTAGACGGTTGCATATAGTTATATTACCGCGAATGATTAAAATATACCAATCATGTTAATACAAGATTTCTTGGAATTAGATGTCCCGTCATCCCATTCCCGAGAATATAAGAATTTCCGCTAATCTTCCATTTCATGTATCAATTACGGTCTCAGAGTATTGGGAAAAGTATAACATAACTAAAATGGAAAAAATGCTGAGTTCATTTGAGCCAATTAAGCGACCACAATTTCAAATGTTAGGAACAATTCCATTGCTTTGTGCTGCTGATGAGCTGGTTGAGCTTATCCTATCTCTATCTCTATATATATATTATATAAAAAGGTAGGCGTCCGTCGCATTCCTCCAATTTTTTGTCTTCTAGCGAAGATAATTATCCTCCGCCCCTGGAATTTAACGATAATTTTATTCAGTCCCAAATTATCCTCTGCCCCTGGAATTTAAGGATATTTGTACTCAGTCCTTCCTGCTAGTATGATTAATAATTTGGTCTCTATATATAAATTTCTACAGATGAAAGATATTATTGCAAGGAGATATGTATGGGTTATATTAATTCTATGAAGCTCAAGGTCCCCAAATCATCAAACCTCATTTTCATCACATGGCCATTATTTTGGGCAACTCATATCTTTATAAAATATGATATGATTCTCGATGTCTATCTCTAACAAATATAAGCCACTTATTTTTGTTCCACAAAGACCTAGAACATAAGGATCGAGTCAGTGTCGACGTGGACCTGGGTTAGCAAAGGGAGGAAAAGGCTGCATGCATATTGTCTGGCTTAATTACCCTCACAAATTGATACCATGCTTTTCACGCTGAGTGACTTCAAAATCCTTTTTCTATCTCGAAATTGTTGAAGTATCTATCATATACCTACTTTAGATTACTTCCAAATGCATTTCTTTTGTTTAATTTTATGACTTATTTACTAAAAACTTCCAACTGGTTTGGAGCATTTTGGCAAAACTATCATTATTTTTGAAACCATCAACAAACTATTAAACTTAATGGTGTCACGTCAATACCGTCTATGTCACGTCACTGCCATATTACTTGAGTTACCAGATAGCAATTTTTTTGTAAAAAATCCTAAAATTCCACTATTCTAACTCTAAGCCTGGTTTCAAAAAAAAAGTGGTAACCCTCATTCTCTTTTTTCCTCCACCCTCATCATCTCCTGCGACGACCGTCTCACACTCAGCCCTACCGTCCAACTCCGGCCCCGCCCTCAACACCCACCACCACCTTCATCATCATCATCACCTCCTTCATCACCACCCTCATCATCATCATCACCGCCGTCTCCGGCTCCCTCCTCTCCAACCTCCCTGATTCTCACGCCGATCCAATCCCTTGCCCCCTTTCTCAACCCCACCCCCAACCCTCATACCCTTCCCTGACTTCCCCTCACCCACCCCCAGCCCTTCCTTCCCTCGACCCCTCTCTCGACCCTGACCTCGCTTCTTCCCACTGCAGTCCTATCACCGCCATCACCACCACCACCATCATCTTCTTGCTCTTCATCTTCTTCCCTCCCATGATCTCCAATCCTCCACCCCGCCGCATCCATCACCATCTTCGCCTCCACCTCCTCCTCCCCTTCATCTGTCCCCACCACCCAACTCCCAACCCCCTCCCCCACCAAATTCATCATCATCATCATCTTGTCCCCCTCTGGTTCCTGCCTCTCACTCCGGCTTCGGCCCATCCTCCTTCGACTCCCCTTTAAAACTATTAATTATTTAATTAATATTATTTAATAAATATTTAATAATTATTAAAATCATTTAAAATGTAATTATAATTAATTACTTATATGATGAAAAAAGCAAAATGGTCATATGACATGAACGATAATGTTGACCAACGATTAACCGTAAAATCATGGTAGTTTCTTAATTGTTTCAAAGATAATGATGGTTTGAATAAAATGGCTTAAATCTATTGGGTGTTTTCAGTAAATAAACCTAATTTTATTACTCACGTTTTTGTTTTTTAACATCTTCTTTAACATGAAAAATATCATCCTGTTATTTCTTCATTTTAATGAAAAGTGGAGTGAGCAACTAAAATGAATGGTTTGTTTGGTTTGCATATACCGCAGCTAATTAGCTACGGTTTGCGGACTCAACTTAAAGAAACCAGGTTTACGTATACCGAAGACTCTTTTATTCTATAAATAAAAGTTAATAAAATAAAGAGGAAACGAGTTATCTGCTAGTAGCTGATATTAATCGTCAGCTAGTGCCTACAGATAGCGCATTCAGATTGTAGGATTAACGTTTCGTCCCTTTCACCTTGTTCTACACATGAGATGATCCATATGTTTAAATTTGGGGTATATTTGAACCATTATAAATGATGGATCAAGCATTTAAAAAATGGATGGCTGTTAAATACAATAAAAATGCCATACATATAGAAACACTTGATCAAACATAAAGAAGATGTCGAGTCAATCAAAATTTTACACACATGGATCACTTTATGTCTAGAATAAGATAGACGAATCGGATGGTCGATTAACGGTTAATCTTTTATGCTCTGATATCATGTTTTCACTAAAATAAAATGTGAAAAGTAAAATTAGAGAATCAAGTCAATGTCAAAGGGCGGCGCAACCCAAAACCTCGTCCCAAAAGATGTAGGTCGGTCAAGGGGCCCTTTGGAGCCTTGTAGTATTGTGGGGCCCTCCACGGATATGTATCATGTAATATGCTTCTCATGATGAAGAAAAAGTTTGGGTCGCGATCACTAATGTCATGTGATGACATGGGCTCTTGAGGATAAGTTTGAAGGCATGGGAAATTTGAATGCAGTGGGACACTTGAATGATGAGTTTATCATGTTGCGATGAGAAGTCATTGGTAGTTTTCTTCGAATTGTAAATCTTTTGTTAGTTTTATGATGGGTAAACTTTTTGGGAGTTACATAAAAATAAGCCTAAAATTTGTATGAGTGACAATAGTATTGACAATGATACTTATACTCTTCAAATTACGTTTGTAATCTCACTTGATGTATAACATAGTAGTGCTGAACTGCTAATATCATCCAATACACAGGAAGATCTGCCGTACACTGACAAACTCACACTGTAACCATGAGCAATGCAATGGTATTTTGCTAAGGGCATGTTTGGTTATTTATGGAATTTGGATTCCAAATTAGTACGGTTGAAATTTCTGGATTTGGTTGGTTTTGGATTCCTAATATTGAATTTGTAGATTCTTGTAATTTTTGTTTGTTTAGTGGAAAAAAAGGTGGGATTTGGATTTGAGGATTTTAGAGAGAGATAGATAGAGAGAGAATTATTAAATAAATAAAGCACACGAGTCTTATCTAAAAATACAATGAATAGTGTCAAATCCTTGAAAATCCTTGAAATTTTTTAGGATTCAAGAATCCTTATTTTTGTGGTGGCCCCCCCCCATAAAAAACAAAAGAATCCTAGAAATCCAAATCCATCAACCAAACACAAAATTATGGAATCCCAGGATTCCACAATCCAAAATCCAAATCCAAATCCATAATCCTGCAACCAAACAGGCCCTAAAGAAAAAAGAGAATTGATCTCCAACATTAATGATACATGTGTCAGACGCATGGAGAGAGCACTACTATGAGGGGGAGAGAGCTGCTGTGAAGATATCACGACCCGGAAACGGCACGCGAACGGCACTTGAATCGCGTGAGTTGCTAACCTGTGGGTACAATACATTATTAGGTAGAAATCGAATGCATAACGATCAGTCTAAGTCATACTGTAATACACTATCATACTATGAGGTAACGAAAGTGGACATGCGTATATATATACATAATATCATATCAGTATCAATATGTGAATATGTCATCCACACACACACACACACACACACACACATATATATATATATATAGAGAGAGAGAGAATAAACCCTCCTATGGCGTCGAAAAAATACAACCCCCATAGTTTTTTCCGACGATCGGCACCCACCATCTTCATCGTCATCATCTAAGATATGGGTACACCAAATTTCATGTGATTCCACAACCTTTTCACCGTTGATTTAGCAATGTAAAAAGTTCTATTGTCGGTAAACCGTTAATTTTGATCCCACTAAATCAACGGAGAAAAAGTTGTAGAATCACATGAAATTTGCTGTACCCACATCTTAGATGATGACGATGAAGATGGTGGGTGCCGATTGTCGGGAAAAACTATGTGTGTATATATATATATATATATATATTAATGGAGGAAAGATGCCATAGGAGGGGATTTTCCCCTATGGCGTAGAAAAAATACAACCTCCATCATTTTTTCCGACGATCGGCACCCATCATCATCATCGTTATCATCTAAGATGTGCGTACACCAAATTTCATGTGATTCCACAATACCGTTGATTTAGTGGGTTCAAAATTAACGGTTTACCGACAATAGAACTTTTTACATTGCTAAATCAACGGTGAAAAAGTTGTAGAATCACATGAAATTTGGTGTACTCGCATCTTAGATGATAACGATGAAGATGATGTGGGCCGATCGTCGAAAAAATTGGTGGAGGTTGTATTTTTTCCACGCCATAGGAGAGGAAATTTCTTCCTATGGCCTCTTTTCTCCATTATTCTAATATATATATATATATATATATATCATCCAATGAGTGTCCATCAAAGACACTCGAAATTCTCATAAAAATATCCGAGTGTCCAGTATCGACACTCTAAATCCTCATAAATTCTGTGTCCAATATCGACACTAGAAATCCTCATATCTCAAGCGCCGTCTTTTGGATCAGCCCTCATATCTATCTGAATCATATCACTCTGGTCGGTATCTTGCGGATATCCGTTGGGTTTCCATACTATCACTGGTCGGCCTCATCCTCGCTAGGCTCGCCCGCCTTTCTATACGGGTTTCTTACCCTTCGGTACTATACCGGGTCCACCATATATCAGCAATCGGTTCCTCCACCTTCCACTGATTCGGATAATACTAATATCTCATAACCTAGAAACTCATGGCGGATGCTACATATCATATCAAGAGAAAACCGCATTTTAAAAAATTTACAAGTTTTATAAAATGATATCCGCGGTTCCTCAAATTCTCATAGAAACAGAAATCTCATGAAAACATTATCTTATAAGAACATGGCAATAATGGAACAACATATAAAAGTACAGAACAATAATATAATACACGCTGAGGTAAAATGATCAGTAATTTAAGATACTGGTAGGAATATGGTATGATGCGAAATAGCATGACAGGTTCTATATGTGTATGAGGCATGATAATTACTAATGATGCGTGCGTGAAACATATGAGTCTGTGTACGTGCAACATGTTGGTAATTGTACAGTTTACTATAAGCATGTTCATATAAGGAAGTCCTATATGTGTACATGGCATGGAAATTACCGATGAGGTATAGCTATAACATGCGAGTATGTGCAAATGTAGCATGAAATTATCGGTAACGGAGCACATATCTGTAACGACTCTGAAAACCCTGTACAAATTTATTGGTTTAAATATATAGAAATGGTATTTCAGCCTGATTAGGAGTTATAGGTTATTTTTGTTCAATAAAAGTAAGAAACAACTTGTAGCTCACTGGTAAAACCTCTACACTGCTGTAACATAGCCTGTGTGTTCGATTCCCATCAGTCCCAATTATTTTTTAATATTTTTCTTTTTACTTTTCAAAAGCTCAAAATTTGCACGTGCAAATACATGAAGAATCGAAAAGTTTCAGAAAAATCAAACGGGATAAAATGAAGAGTAAATACAGGGTTAAGCACGTGGCACGAATCTCGAGACGGATGATCAAAATCCGACCGTCCGTTTTCGCCATTCGGCCGCTACCGACGGTCATGATGACTCCAAATTGCTCCGCGCTTTGCACACCCACCTCTTCGACTCCCCTTTACTTCTCTACGCCGTTTGATTTTGCTGCAATCAAATAAAGACTCTTCAAATCCCTAATTAACACCAATTTAATTCTATTTATTCAAAAAATTTAATTTCCATACCCTAAATTCTTCACTATAAATACCACCCCATACCCTAACTCTCCCCCATTCTGAAATTCTATCAATATTCTCTCAAAACTCTATAAATACCAAGTGAAGCTAAGCAATCAAGTGGAGCAGCAAACCAATCTCGACGACCAGAGCTTTCCCGATGCTACCACGACGCCAAGAAGACCACCTCTCTCTTCCTTACCCTCTTTTTAGCACTACACAACCGGTAAGTCCCTTCATCTCTCTTTCTTTTCACTTTAATATAATTTTTTAAAAAGCAATAATCGAAAAGCGGAGTTAACATGTACTCTATTCCTTTAAACTAATTTTTGTCACCCTTACCATGTTAATAATTCATTCAAACTCTTTAAAAACCACTTTAACATATCATTCACATCATTTAGCTTTTAGTGTAAAAAAATTTTCCATGAGAAATAATTATAAAATGAATTTTTCAGAAAAGTACCATGAACTTTACTAGAACCGTTACTTTGATAATTAGCATATATACCTTTAGAAAATTCACGGGGTAACCCTACACGTACACTTTTGGTTCATAGTACGAGATTTAGATGTACGATTAATTTAAGAGAATAAGTTTTCATTAAAACACCACAGTTTTACAAAAGGGTTTTTTTAATCGATATTTTTGAATCGTTGGTAATTGCGGCTCTACAACTCTCGTTAGTGTAGGGTTACTAGGCACAGTCACAAGGGTCTATAAGGCATCAACCATGCCCGATTTAAAATTTAGACGTGCCGAACAACCTAAAGCGAGGATCTTTGCTAGATAATTAGGGTTAAACATGCAAGTAAACATCTTTACAACTAAGAGAGAGGGATTACAACCTTTGTAGTCCGCTCCTTCGCTTCATAAGCTCCGAGTAGTAGTCCCTTAGCCGCGATCCATGATCTTCCGGACTCAAGAGAAGCTCCACAACCCGAATGATCCATGCTTACTTGAAGTCTTCCTTTTCAAAGATGATCTACCTTGAAGTTTCTTTAACTCAAGCTCTCACTCACTAATCAAGTATTAATGAAGTGAACACTCTAATTTAATTGGCTAGATTAGATGAGGATGATGAAGTAGGATTTATGCTCTCTTTTATTATCAAAATCTTACACTAATCCATCACAAAAGAAAAACCTAGAAAAATTTTCAAGAGCTCAAGGAAGAAGAAGAAGAATGAATATCTTTTTGTGATGAATAATGAATTGTCATTATCATTACAATTGCAACCATGGTTAAGTCAAGAAAGACTTAACCATTGTAGAGATTTAACTAGGGTAAAGAGTGTGGGTTGGGTTAGGAAAATATCTCCAAAAATATCAACACATAATATCTTTGCAAGAAACAAAACAAAAGCTTCTAGAAGCTTCTAGAAAAGATTAACCCAAATCAAACCCTAACCATGTTTAATCTGCACTAATCATGTTGCATTAGTAATCATAACTTGTTATAATATTATATATCATATATATAATATATTTTTGTAACAAAAGAAAATAATACAATTAACATATATCGCATATATATCAATGTATTATCCGGTAAGAAAATAAAATAATAAAGCGAGCCAATATTAGATAATGTATTGTAATATATCATATATATAATTATACATTAAATTATCGAATCAACACTTGATCCGACAATCCGGTTATATCGCATATCACCGACAAATATTGCATGTACCGATTCATCGAATCAACACTTCATCCGATGACCCGGCTGATATCAAATATCGCGAGAATAGAATACGGTATCTCATATCGCATTATTCTCGGTCCCGCACATATCATATATGTGCTCTTACTCCGTTTTGCCCGAGTCAAGAAACCTCTGTGTAGGACTCTAAAAAATCGTCAATACGCCGGCAGTAGGTGATGATCATATCAAACACCCACAAGCTGCAAGCGGTCAGCTAAACTTAACAGTCGCCCAGGTATTGAGCGATCAGAAGATCAACAAGCAAGCCTGTACATTCTCCTGTGAATCCAATCAGTAACACTACCGTAAAGTCCGGTCTCTTTGTCTGATATGTCGCATATCTGGTCTAGGGGTAGTAAACGTCAGACCCCAGTAACCGATAAGTCGTGTCGATGTGAGGCTCATAACAGGTCGAGAACCTACTGATAAAACTTACCAGTAGTACTCAATATCCGCCCTGGTCAAGGACTTCCAGTTATAGCCAATCGAACACGGCACAACATCAACTCCCTATACTAAGAGAGACGAAACCCCTCCTATCGCTCATTGCTTCCATGTGATTCGGGACTGTACCCAAAAGCCACCGTTTTGCACGGCCTCTTGGACGTGGTATGATGGAAATCAAAGCACAGTGGGAATCACACAGGGCTCTATGACGATCTCGGGTCTACAGACTAACCTGTACCAGTGTCATCAGAGAACTGCCATCTGACGTGAGGTATAATACTATCTGGGAGTTCTCGGCTAGTCCGTCCAGTGTACCCAGTCTCCACTGAGCACCCTGTTAGTGTATATGCCCTAGAGGCCATTACTGTATCATACTAGTATGTATATTACTTAATGGAAGCTTGGGATATTCACTTTGTATTGACAATCTTGCTCAATATAGTAGTATGCTACTTGGTTTGTTTCTGCTTTAATGTGTACATGTGTTTATTTTAGTATATCACATATACACATTAGTGGAGCCCTTAGGATCTTTGCTTGATTACCAGCGTTGTGATGGCAGTCACACTCGTGGGGGCTGGGTAATCTATAAGCATATCCTTATGCAGGGCCCTAGTCGCAGGACTATCGAGACAGGGCATCGATACTCCGGAGTAGACTAGCGTATGCGCTTCTCATCCCAGTGTGGGAGACGGTCTGTCCCACAGCCGTCAGTACGTCGTACTTGAGATAGTATGCGGGTGCTCGTTAGGTTACGAGTACACTGGACAGGACTCATCGGGAACTGTTGGTTGGTACTATACCTATCGTCAGTTATCAGTTCCCAGGTGACATGAGTACAGCTTAGTCCGCTGACTTGACACTGTCACTTCACCTCGAGTGTGTTCTCACTGTACTTTGATTACTACCCTACCACGGCTCAAAGGAGTCGTGCAAACAGGTAGTTTTTGGGTGCAGTCCCGAAGCACTTGGAGGCAGTGACGGTTAGACAGGATTCGTCTCTCTCGGTATTGGGGGTTGACATCGCGCTGTGTCTAGGAGAGTCATTACACGAGTAGTCCCTGGCCAGGGCAAGCGAGATATACTGGTAGGTTTCCAGTGTTATCTTAGGGTGTTCTGGGCTTCACTCCGACACGACTTGTACCGCTATTAGGGGACTGATGTTTACCGCCCCTAGGCCCGCCATGCGATGTATCAGACGAACAGACCGGACTGTACGGAGATTGTCACATTCAGGCTCAGTAGGAGTTCAGATGGGTTTCACCTCATCCGTCTTCTTGTCGGCACCTACCTGGGGACCATTATGCATAGCTAGTGCCGCTTGCGGTCTGTGGTTAAACCCACTGCCAACGTAGTGTCGAGTCTTTAGAGTCCCACATAGAAAGATATTCACCTTTAGGCAAAAGAGTAGAGGTGGCATGGTTTTGCGACAGGTCGCATGGTTTTGCGACAGGGTTCGGTCACATCCGTGCACTTGTGCACGTTTAGTGTCTGGACAGTTAACACTAGCGGGCTTTGGTTTAAGCCAGATTCTAGTGTACGATTTGGGATTGGTTTTATCTCGTTTGTATTCGTGTTCCTCGGAACGCGAATGTGGGTGTGTATGCACAGTTGACAGAGAGACAGAGACAGATGATTCTCATTGTTGACTGTTGACTGTTGATTGTTGACTGTTGACTTTTGACTTTTGACTAAACCCTAATGAGAATAAGAAATATAATTAACAATAATATTAATTAAGTATTATAGTGACATGGTTGTTGAGGTGTTGACTTGTTGACTTTGTTGACCGGTTGACTAGGTTGGACTAGTTGACCATCATCATGACAATGGCTATCATTTCATGGCAAAGACTTTTGCTTGCTTGCTTGTTTTTGCAAAATGAGTGCATGAAATGATATAGCCATTTTTGACTTGAACCATCACATGATACTTGATTCTATTTTGTTATGATGGCTTTGGATTATGAGAGCTTGGATGGCAAAAGAGTTACTCATTCTCTCATTTCATTTCTCTCTCTTGCTTGAGCTCTTCCTCTTGCTCTCTCTTTCTAGCTCAAGGCAACACCCTCTCATGAGTTGAGAAACATTGCCTTAGAGATAAAATAAAACCCATATCACTTCTCTACTCATCCTAGTTCACAAGGTTTAGCAAACAAAGTGTTCCAGTTTCTTCAAGTTCGAAGAAGAAGCCAAAGGTAGAAGCTTTCAGGTGGATCCATCTTCGGCGCAAAGAGACGGCGAGGTGAGGCCGATCCATACACCAGAAAGAGTTGAAGACGAAGGAGTTCAAGAAAGGTATAGCCTCCTAACCGAGTAGGTAAAACTCTAGTTAGGTTGTTAGTTAGTTGTTTAACAAAGATCCGTATTTTGAGTCCATGTTACCACCTCTTGAAAAAACATTTTTCATCATTTCCGCAAGCCCGTAAGTACCGGGAGAGGTAACGTGGACTTACAGTGGTATCAGAGCCTAGTTAAACACTATCTAACATGTTAGCTAAGTAACTAGAAGTTCGATCGGAGAAAAAGTCGCGAAACGAACCCGAAAAATCAAGTTTCTGCCGATTCTGTTTTCTGTTCAAAAAATGATAAATCTTACTTTAAAATTCGGCTCAGGGTTTTTAAAACTCAATGTAGAAAAATTGTCCACAGAGTCGATCAACACGCCGCGGAACCGCGGCCGAGTTGACTCGGCCGTGGGCGATTTTTCTCACAGTTTGTTTATTTGGGTGTTTTGGGATTTTTAAAATATGTTGTTTCTGCCCAGATTTTCCAGAAAGAAAAATTTGTGTTTGGGGCTTGAAAATCCGTATTTTGATCGAACTTCTAAAAACTTAAGCTGACGTGTATATATCTGTGATGTGTTATATGTATTGAACGTCCGCTAATCGCTATACGTCGATTAGTGGGGGTTATACATATATGTGATCTGTAATGTTGATGGTATGTGTATATGAATTCATTGGATTGTCGCGGATGAATAGCCGGGGGTTGTGAGATGAGAGTCTTCTTTTCTTTCAATTCATGTAATATGTAAATTGATGTAATATTATTTTTGGCCGCACAACCGGGTCGGGGTTGTAGCCGTCATTGTATAATTTCTTTTTACTGTTTTTGCTCCTAGGATAGACCCAAGGTGGGGTGCACAAACTACCGGGTATCTCGAAGTGCCGAGTGGCCTACTCACGTCGTTGAGAGAGGTTGCTCCACTTCGGATATTTGGCGGGTAGTTTGCCGCACCCGTAGGGGTCTAGGGTGGGGTATTGGCTATTCATCGCGACCGTGTAATCCGTTTTTCGTTACAGGCTCGTACGAATTGCGGATTCCTAGTATATCCAATGTGTTCATCTGTGATCTGAAATGGCTATCATTGCAATATATCTATATATGATATTATTTAGGTGTTGCTTATGTTTTGCATCCGCGCCAGTCCAGCCCCCGCTCTGTCGTTAGTTAAGTAACCTAACGGGTAATGACGGGGCCCCGTGGCGAATGTGGATGGCATAAGCGTACGTCATATTTTGGTTGTTTTCTGCAATGGTAGGATTGAATGATGGGACGCATTGGAATTAATGCAAGAAAAATAAACCAAGTAAAAGTCGTTGGAACACTTTCAAAGCCACTCGGTTTCTTTTCAAAATAACTTTTAAACGCGGAGCTTAAGCTACTCCTTTTAAAAGCTATCTCGTTCCATCGATTATATCAAGTTCACTACGTTCACGGTTTCGCCAAAACCATTCATAGCCCTCCGTCGTTTCACATGGATGGTCAATAGTATTTAAGCTATATATGTTGGCCAAAATCAAGGCATAGTGATTGGTAGCTATTGGGTATTCATGTGCAACATAGATAGATGTGTTGGTTTGGGGCAGTCGTTCTACCATTTTGGCCAAAGTTAAGGGTATGTGCGGATGGGCTCAAATTAACCTGGAGAATGACGGGTAGAACTTGACATGTGACTTATGATATTTTGGCCAAAGTCAAGGTCATAAGAGCATGGGGCAAAAAATCCACATCGGGAGTTTCAAAAGAACTGAAACTTGCTAGCGCTGCATACCATTTGGAGTGTGATGATTCTGGTAGGATTCCTTCAGTTTTGTCACGCAATGATATTTGGATCCCGATCCTACTGTGAGTATATGCTACTCCTCGGGAAATTTCTCACTTAACGATCAATGCTATAAACCAAGTAGGTGTCTAGAAAGGTGTTAGCGGGGCTACGCTCCCAGGGAAAAGAGGTTATTTAATTAAGGAACTTCGCGAAAGTGTTGGAAAACCTCCCTCGAAGTACCGACACCAGCCTGGCCGAACGGTTAAGCAAGTATTGTACGGTGAGATTGATCCTGACTAATTCTTCCTTTTTGGTTTGAGGAGGGATTCGAGAGACAGTGGGAGCCATCCTATTTAGACAAATTAAAAACCACTCTAAACTTGCAAGAGCATCATGCTAAAGTGTTTCTTCTCTCTCTCCTAATTGCAGCGACCAAACATCATGACTGGACTTAAGTTATTACTAGATAAAAACATACTGACAGGGCCAAACTATAAAGATTGGCTCAGGAATGTCAAAATGGCAATCACTTATGACAAGTTGGGGTATCTTCTTACCACCAAAGCTCCCCCTGTCCTAGGTCCCACCTCCAGCGTCGCGGATAAGGAAATCCGTAAGACTTGGGAGATCGACTGCGCGAAGGCCAAGTGCCTCGTGCTTGCCTCTATGGACAATGAACATCAGAGGAGGCACGAGAATATTGACCTCGAATCCATATTTCTCCATACAAAAGAACTGTATGGAGAGCAATCTCGTATCGCCAGATACGAAGTATCGAAAAAGCTATTTTCGGCAAGGTTGGCCGTCGGATCATCGGTAGCGGAACACGTGCTTAAGATGATTAGCTTCATAGAGGAGCTCGCGGACCTTGGGACCACGTTGGAGAATGAGCTCTATACGGACTTGATTCTCCAGTCCCTTCCTTCCACTTACGCCCAGTTTATCCTGAACTGGAAGGAGCTCGCGGACCTTGGGACCACGTTGGAGAATGAGCTCTATACGGACTTGATTCTCCAGTCCTTTCCTTCCACTTGCAAGAAAAGGAAGTTGAACTTTCAGAACTCCAACTTGCAAGAAAAGGAAGTTGAACTTTCAGAACTCCTCAACATGTTGAGGAGTGCAGAGGGCACCCTACAGAAAGGTAGGGAAACATCCACTTTGTTTGTAGGAGGATCTTCCTCTTCTAGGTCCAAGGCGAAAGCCAAGGGAAAGAAGAAGAAAGCCCCCGCCAAACCAAGGGGCGGTGTTAGTAAAGTGGATACGAAGGGAAAGACAAAAGCAACAAAGATAGTGGGGAAACTTGTGGGGAAGGAAGAGTGGTTTTATTGTCATAAGAGTGGGAACTGGAAGAAAGATTGCAGGGCTTGGAAAGCCAGAACACAGGATCTGAAGCAAGTTGCGGCTTCAACTTCAGGTGTGTATGTTATTGAAAATTGTCTATCAATAAACTCTACTTCCTGGGTATTGGATACCGGATCAGGATCTCATATCTGTAATTCTTTGCAGGCGTTGATAAACCGTAGTTTTTTGAAGGCAGGTGACATGACCCTCAAAGTTGCAAACGGAGCTAGCATGGATGCTAAGGCCGTGGGGGACTATCACCTGGGAATGTCAGATGGACATGTTTTGGTTTTACGTAATTGCTTTTTCGTACCCAACGCAACTTGTAATATCATTCCTGTATCTTTGATTTCTAAAGAAGGTTATGAATTTGCATTTGTAAGTAATGTTGTAAACATTCACCTTAATCAAGTTCTGATTGGGTCAGGTACATTAAGCAATGGTATATACGTACTAAACCAACCACAGATTTTCAATGTCCAGAATACACACAAAAGAAAGTCTCCGGAAATAAATCAGACTTTCTTATGGCATTGTAGACTGGGTCACATCAATGAGAGAAGGTTGACGAAGTTACATACAGAAGGATATTTGGATCCGTTTGAATATCAATCGTATGCCACTTGTCAATCCTGTCTCAAAGGAAAGATGACAAAGACTCCGTTCACTGGACATGGAGTAAGAGAGAGCGAGCTCTTGGGACTCGTACACAGCGACGTGTGCGGTCCAATGTCTACACATGCGCGAAGCGGTTATTCTTATTTCATTACTTTTATGGATGACTTTTCAAGGTACGGTTATGTCTTCTTAATGAAAAATAAATCCGAAGCCTTTGGAAAATTCCAGGAATATAAGAATGAAGTAGAAAAACAAACAGGCAAAAGTATCAAGACACTAAGATCTGATCGAGGTGGTGAATACTTGAGTGCCGAGTTCCTGGATTACTTAAAAGAGAATGGAATTCTCTCTCAGCTTACTCCTCCATACACTCCGCAACATAACGGTGTATCGGAGAGATGGAACCGAACCCTATTGGATATGGTACGGTCCATGATGAGTAACGCTGAGTTACCGTGATCATTCTGGGGATATGCACTAGAATCAGCTGCATACCTTTTGAACCGAGTTCTAACTAAGACTGTGCCTACTACACCATATCAGATGTGGTGTGGGAAGAGACCCTATCTTAATCACATTAAGACATGGGGAAGTCCAGCTTTTGTCAAAAAGCAGCATGCGGACAAGCTCGAGGCACGCTCAGTACAGTGCAAGTTTGTGGGATATCCAAAGAACTCCAAGGGATATTTCTTCTATTGCGAAGAGGAACAAAAGGTTTTGTTTCTCGGCATGCCCACTTCTTGGAAACTCAGTTTTTGGAGAATCAGAGAAATGGGAGCGCAATAGAACTGGAAGAAATTCCAGAACCACAGACTATTACCGAAAGCTTAGTAGAACCAGAGGGTTCAAAAGAACATGACATTTCTACACCGCTCCGCAGGAGTAGTAGGCAGTCTCATCCGCCCGAGAGATACTACGGTTTTCTCATAGACGGGGATAGAGAAGATTGCATCATTGATTATGATGAGCCGACTAGCTTCCAGCAGTCCATTTAGAGCGTTGACTCGGTAAAATGGCTGGACGCAATGCGGACCGAAATGGAGTCCATGTACACCAACAAAGTATGGACGTTGGACATTGCTCCAGATGGGATAAAACCCGTAGGATGCAAGTGGATCTTCAAAAGGAAGATTGGTGTAGATGGACAGGTTGAGACCTATAAAGCTAGACTGGTTGCAAAGGGTTTTCGTCAAAGACCTGGTTTGGACTATGACGAGACCTTTTCTCCAGTAGCTATGCTGAAATCCATTCGGATCCTTCTTGCCATTGCTGCCTTCCACGATTATGAGATCTGGCAGATGGACGTAAAGACCGCTTTTCTAAATGGAAATTTAGAGGAGTGTTTCTATATGGACCAGCCAGAGGGTTTCATTCAGAGTGGGAGCAGCGGAAAGGTGTGCAAGTTGCTTAAGTCCATCTACGGACTAAAGAAGGCATCGCGGAGTTGGAACATCTGTTTTGATGAGACGGTCAAAGAATTTGGCTTTATCAAAAATCCAGATGAACCATGCATCTATAGTAGATTTGTAGCGAGAACTGTAGTATTCCTCGTTTTATACGTAGATGGCATTCTCTTAATAGGAAATGACATTCCTATGCTACAATCTGTCAAAGGCTTCTTGTCACACAGGTTCTCCATGAAAGACCTGGGTGATGCCTCATACATTCTGGGGATCCGGATCTATCGTGACAGATCCAAGAGGATACTGGGACTTTCACAGTCCAGGTATATCGACACCATACTGAAAAGATTCAGTATGGAAGATTCTAAGCGCGGTAATCTACCGGCTTGTCACGGGATCGCCTTCTCTAAAGAGATGTCTCCCAAGACTGATTTGGAAAGGGATCGCATGTCTATTATACCCTACGCTTTTGTGGTAAGCTCTATAATGTATGCGATGTTGTGTACCACACCAGATGTAGCTTATGCACTGAGTGTGGTAAGCCGGTATCAGTCAAACCCTAGGGAGAAACACTGGATAGCAGTAAAGAACATTCTCAAGTACCTGAGAAGAACTAAGGAGATGTTCTTGGTGTATGGCGGAAAAGACCTCCAGATCGAGGCCTTTGCTGACTCCAGCTTCCAGAGTGACAAGGATGATTCCAAGTCCATGTCGGGTTATGTCTTTACCCTCAATGGAGGGGCGGTGTGTTGGAAGAGTTTCAAACAGGAAACCGTTGCTGACTCGACGATGGAAGCAGAATATATCGCTGCTGCAGATGCCGCAAAAGAAGCTGTCTGGATAAGGAAGTTCTTAACTGAACTTCAGGTGGTTCTGTCCATTGTTGATCCAATACCTCTGTATTGCGACAACAACGGGGCTATAGCTTTAGCGAAGGAACCCAGGTCCTATCAGAAGTCCAGACACATCTTGAGGCGGTATCACCTGATCAGGGAGATCGTTGGTCGCCAGGAGATCGAGGTTCGGAGAGTTTCTACTCAAGATAACACTGCTGATCCACTCACAAAGGCCTTACCCCAGACTCAGTTCGAATGGCTGATCGAGATGATATGTCTTTGATACGCCAGTACATGGCCTTAATGCAAGTGGGAGATTGTTAGTGTATATGCCCTAGAGGCCATTACTGTATCATACTAGTATGTATATTGCTTAATGGAAGCTTGGGATATTTACCTTGTATTGACAATCTTGCTCAATATAGTAGTATGCTACTTGGTTTGTTTCTGCTTTAATGTGTACATGTGTTTATTTTAGTATATCACCTATACACATTAGTATATCAAAAGAGTCGTGCAAACATGTAGTTTTTGGGTGCAGTCCCGAAGCACTTTGAGGCAGTGACGGTTAGACAGGATTTGTCTCTCCCAGTATTGGGGGTTGACATCGCGCTGTGTCTAGGAGAGCCATTACATGAGTAGTCCCTGGCCAGGGCAAGCAAGATATACTGATAGGTTTCCAGTGTTATCTCAGGGTGTTCTGGGCTTCACTCCGACACGACTTGTACCGATATTAGGGGACTGACGTTTACCGCCCCCTAGGCCCGCCATGCGATGTATCAGACGAACAGACCGGACTGTACGGAGATTGTCACATTCAGGCTCAGTAGGAGTTTAGATGGGTTTCACCTCGTCCGTCTTCTTGTCGGCATCTACCTGGGGACCGTTACGCACAGCTAGTGCCGCTTGCGGTCTGTGGTTAAACCCACTGCCAGCGTAGTGTCGAATCTTTAGAGTTTCACACAAAAAGCTATTCGCCTTTAGGCAAAAGAGTAGAGGTCGCATGGTTTTGCGACAGGTCGCATGGTTTTGCGACAGGGTTCAGTCACATCCGTGCACTTGTGCACGTTTAGTGTCCGGACAGTTAACACTAGCGGGCTTTGGTTTAAGCCAGATTCTAGTGTACGATTTGGGATTGGTTTTATCTCGTTTGTATTCGTGTTCCTCGGAACGCGAATGCGGGTGTGTATGCACAGTTGACAGAGAGACAGAGGCAGAGGATTATCATTGGGGTTGTTGACTGTTGACGGTTGACTATTGACTTTTGACTAAACCCTAATGAGAATAAGAAATATAATTAACAATAATATTAATTAAGTATTATAGTGACATGGTTGTTGAGGGGTTGACTTTGTTGACTTGTTGACTTTGTTGACCGGTTGACTAGGTTGGACTAGTTGACCATTATCATGACAATGGCTATCATTTCATGGCAAAGACTTTTGCTTGCTTGTTTGTTTTTGCAAAACGAGTGCATGAAATGATATAGCCATTTTTGACTTGAACCATCACATGATACTTGATTACTATTTTGTTATGATGGTTTTGGATTATGAGAGCTTGGATGGCAAAAGAGTTACTCATTCTCTCATTTCATTTCTCTCTCTTGCTTGAGCTCTCCCTCTTGCTCTCTCTCTAGCTCAAGGCAACACCCTCTCATGAGTTGAGAAACATTGCCTTAGAGATAAAAGAAAACCCATATCACTTCTCTACTCATCCTAGTTCACAAGGTTTAGCAAACCAAGTGTTCTAGTTTCTTCAAGTTCGAAGAAGAAGCCAAAGGTAGAAGCTTTCAGGTGGATCCATCTTCGGCGCAAGGAGACGATGAGGTGAGGCCGATCCGTACACCGGAAAGAGTTGAAGACGAAGGAGTTCAAGAAAGGTATAGCCCCCTAACCGAGTAGGTAAAACTCTAGTTAGGTTGTTAGTTAGTTGTTTAACAAAGATCCGTATTTTGAGTCCATGTTACCATCTCTTGAAAAATCGTTTTTCATCATTTCCGTAAGCCCGTAAGTACCGGGAGAGGTAACGTGGACTTACACACCCGTACACCATCTTTGATGTCAAACACCGATGGATATGGGATCATCCATCGCCCATCATATGGGTCAAGATGCGTATACGCTAGTCTACTCTGGTGTATCGATGCCCTGTCTCGACACACCCTCGACTAGGAACAGTTATAGGATGTACTCGTTGACTACACTGGCCCCACTAGTATGATCTCATCATAGTCCCAGTAGTCGAGTATATATCCTAAGGGCTTTATCAACATGTGAGAACAAGACAGTAAACGAATACAAGTCAACATGTTAAGATAAAGTGAAACCAAATATCATACTATCATGACGAGCAAGAAAGTCCTCTCTATATATATCCAAGCATCCATTATAATATACATCATATGTACAATAATGGCCTCTAGGGCATATACATAACTAACAGTTAGGAGACCCGTTAATGAATGGTTTAGATTATCGCACATCCTTAGAATAGTAGAGCAAGATGCAGAACTGCTCATGGAGTATTCGGTCTCGAAAGGAAATAAAAATACGTTTTTTTAAGAATACGCCTTTTCTAAAAAAACTAAACTTTGGAAAATTATATAAAACTATGAATCCGTATTTTCAATAAAAAATTTATAAAACTATATTTTTAAAATGAAAGATTAAAATTTAAATGAAAATACCACCAAATTTACAAAAGGAATAGTTTTCATAAAAATACCATGAACTTTAAAAAGCTAGGTTTCATCACAAAAATACAACTAAAATTAAAATACATGTTCATAAAAACTCTAAATATTATAAATCACTCTTGAGATTTATTTTTAAACAATATTAATGTATTTTTCATAAAACCCCCTCGGGAAATGCAAATAATATGATACAATGAAAACAACAAAATATAAATATTTAAGGACTCTATATTAATATATGTTTAAGTGGTATCATTTCTCTTGAGTCCCAGGAAGCCGGAGAAAGTGAGTGCTAACCTATTCAGATTAGACAATAAATTAACGGAGTTATTAAATGGTAATTGTCTTGGAAAAAGACACAAATCCTTCTGTCCATGTGCAGCAGTTGTCCGATTAATCCCGAACTTAAGATTTTAACAGTTAAATCCATTCACAAGAAATATCTATAATCCGAATCCAAATTTGAAATTAAACTTGAACTTGAACCCAAACTCGAACTATAATCTAAACTTGAACGTGAACTCGAACTCAATCTACTCGACTAACTTGACTCGACCCAAGATTGCAATTGACATGACTCGCACTTTACTCGACTCACTCGACTTCATTATTCACGTTTTTCAATCTATGGTTTTGATCAAGTCTTGTTATAATCAACCAATCAAATCAACTAAGGCTATATTACAATTATAATATATATTATACTCGGAGTATTTGGGATAGTTTTTTATGTGAATCCAACGAAGTTTCAGGAGTCCCGTATTAGCTTATTTTTTTTGCTTTTACTTGAATCTCAGTCGGGTCGACTCCTCCACAGCTTGGAGTTCCGATGCTCACACATGAAAATGGGCTCGTGTTTCCTTACTCCTGAGACCTCACTCTTGAGCTCGTGAATACTTCTACGGCTGTGTTGATATTCACACTTGGAAATTAACGTTAACATAATGAGCATATAAAGACTTATAGATACATATGTTGGCTATAGTGCCCTTAAGTCAATTATTGTAATCGCAGACACGCGATTGTGATGGTTGAGGGAGGATCTATACGGATAGAACAGTCTTACTTGAGATGATAATATGCTATCTGGTCTGTCTCTGTCATCATGTGCATATATTATGTGGTATTACAGATCACTATTACATGTTGATAGAGCCCATATGATTCTTTCTTGACTACCAGCATTATGATGGCGATCATATACGTGGAAGCTGGGTGGTCTATAAGCACATCCTTAAATGTCCCTAGTCAAGAGAGTATCGAGAATGGGTATTGATACTCCGGAGTAGATTAGTGTATACTTATCAAGACCCCGACAAGGGGCGGGTCTCACAAGCTATTGGTGTCAGTTAGTTACCTAAGATAGTATACATATGCTCATTGGGTTATGAGTACAATGGACGGACTCGCCGAGAACATGCTAGTTGGTATTATACCTATTGTCAGATAGCAGTTCCCAGGTAACATGTGTACATGTTAGTTTGTTGACCTGAGATCGTCATTTGTCTCGTGTGAGTTCCCACTGTGCTTTGATTACTACCTTACCACCGCTCAAAGGAGTCGTGCAAATAGATTTTAGTTGGGTACAGTCCTGAGCCACATGGAGGCAGTGAGCGGATCGTCAGGGATTCTTCTCTCCTGGTATTGGGGGTTGATGTCGTGGGGTGCACGGGTGGCCATCACCAGAAATTCTTGATCAAGGTAGACGAAAATTACTGATTTGGATCAGTAGTTTCTCAGTGGGTGATGAGCTTCATACCGACACGAAATATTACGTTATTAGGGGTATGACTTTATCCATCCCCATTGACTCGATATGCGATAGTCTTAGATAAACAGATTCAAAACTTGATTCATCAGGTTCATGAATATAGCTGATGTTGTTTGGGGAATCCATAACCTTGAAATAAAAATATGGGTTAGGACAGATTCAAAATATATGAAATGATAAGATTCAAGAAATATGTATTGTAAGGAATGTTTTCAGTTGCTGGTTCTTGTGTTATATTGCTTAGGTTGTCCACACAGAGCAGACCTGTATGTCCACACAGAGATGACCTGCATGTCCATACAGAACAGACCTGTATGGGCCACTAACAAAACCTGTCACGCCCCGCTTCCCAGTATACGGGCAGAGGATGCGACGAGGCCGCTACGTATTTACTCAGAAGTAAACATGCTAAGTGTATCTAAGCAATATAAAATAAAATATACACAAGAGACAAAATGTAAATAAACAACAACTTTATTTATTAAACAATTTTTTTACAATACATCTGAAATGAAAATATATGGAATAAAGCAATGCCTAAATAATGACATAACAGGAATGAAAATGAAATGTAATGTACAAGTGAATCTAAAACTCCGGATCTTCAGTAAATTGATCCAAGTCTTCGCTGCTGGGCTCGATCTCTAGTGAGTTAGAATCACCTGGTGACATTCCAAAGAAGAAGAAAGAGAATGTCGTCAGCGAACAAATCGCTCGGTAAGTCCCAAAGATAGATAAGAATAGAATAGACATAATAGAGTATAGCTGTTTAATGTTGTTATTTAGTGTTAACGTTGTTATTTATAGCTTGGTACAGAAAAGGCCAGTGTATACGAGGGGAGTCTCACTATCTCGGAGACTAAGCTATACGGAGTACAAGAAACCATTCAGCCATGGTACAACGGCAATGGGGATTTAGGTTAGGTGTCTTATGGTTGCAGTCTCGTGCCACTTTTAACACATTCCGTATCAATCTATCCCTTATAAACCCCTCGATGTCTTGATTGTATTGTTTGTATTGTATTGTCTTGTAAATTGTATAGATGAATGACTTGCCGAAACCATGATATCAGTAATGAAACAGATATAATGGAAGAACATGTAAATGGAATATATCCATGGTTCGATTCAGTCAATACAGATTGATATAGATTGATTAGATGGGTTCATATTGAATCATGTTGTATTGTAGTTTATGCTTGAATCACATTCAAGTCAGATTGATTAGGTTGAGATTCAGTCTGAGTCAGACACTTTTAAAAGAACTTGAAATCCTGATTGTTTTGGTGTTATCGGTAACTGCTGCATATGGACGGCGGGATTTGTGTCTTTTTTCAATACAATTACCGTGTTGATAACACCGTTTGTTAAGTTGTCTACCTTAAATAGGCAAGCACCCATATCTCCGGCTCCCTGAGGCTCAAGAGACTGGTCCAGCTTAAACCTATGTTTACTAGGGTCCTTATTGTAATTTAGTATAACTTTAGGGGGTTTTATGTAAAAATAGTTTTGGTATAATTTCAAAATACACCTCAAGCATTTAATTATCATCTTTAGGGTTTTCATTGATGTATCTTTTATAAATGTGACATTTCTAGTGAATAAAACCTAATTTCATAATATATGATATGTATTTGTAATATGAATATTGTTTTGAATTATCATGGTAGTTTCATGTAATATTTGATTTCTTTTCTTGAGTTTTGGAAATATGGAATAATATATATATTTAAAATAAGTATTTTGGTAATAATTATATATACATAATTAATGAAAATAATTTTATTTGTTTTCTTGTAAAAAATCTCATTTTCTAAAGAAAATGTATAAAAATTCCATCGAGATCGAATGCTCCTTGCGGAGGTCTGCATCTCGCTCTACTAAGCCCGAGGATGTGCGATAATCCGCACAATCCTATACGGGTTCCCCAAATTGGATTGTAGAGACGCAATTGCATGGAAATATTTTAATACATCTTTTAAAGAAAACGGTTTTATAAGTTAAAGGGATTTATTTGCGAAGTCATATTTCCCGTATTCTATTGTCCCAAGATTTATCGTGCTATGATAGATATGTGTATTGTGATGAGATAGGTCATTACCTCGTGAGTTTTTCTAAGGTAATACGGTTAAAAGGTATAAGCATGACGAATTGAAACATGAAGGTATTTTAATGTAAAAGTGAAATGGAACTTGTTACAGTTATTATTTTAATGTCAAACTTGTTCTATTATCTTTGTTAATGATTACTGAACAAAATATCAAAATTTGTAGGTTTGTTATTAAGAAAAGTTGTATTTTTTTTAAAGAACAGTGAATCGGAAATCGGATAACTCCGTTTCCGACACGTTTTGAGAATGAAAAGTTTGAGAATAGCAAACGAGAGAGAAGGGGGACCTACCAATGAGCTACAAGCTCCTTCTTGTTGTTCTAATTCAAAACAAATAGTTATAACTTTCACAGGAATTGTAGATACCCCAATTGTACATTAACTTTAAATGAAATTTATGTACACTAAAATTGGAGTTGTTACAGTCTACCCTCCTTACAAAAATTTCGTCCTCGAAATTTACAATTTATTTTAAAGACTAGTTTACAAATAAGTGAGGATATCTTACACGCATCTCATCTTCCCTTTCCCATGTCGATTCTCCTGGTGTGTCTTTTCTCCACATCACTCGAACCAAGTTGACTTTCTTGTTCCGAAGTGACTTCACTTTTCTATCCAGGATCTCAACAGGTTGCTGCTCACAAGATAAGTCTGGTTGTATAGTGAGCTCGGAATGATCGAGAATATGGCTGGGGTCACTCACATACCTTCTGAGTTGGGATATGTGGAACACATTGTGCGCTCCTTCCAAGAAGGTGGAAGTGCTAAGCGATAAGCTATTTCATCGACTCGTTCGAGTATGTCGAATGGTCCAATATACCTTGGACTTAGCTTACCCCGTCTTCCGAAACGAATCACTCCGCGGTTTAGAGATATCTTTAGAAATACGTGATCTCCCGGCTAGAACTCTAAATGACGGTATTTTGCATCAGCCCAGTGCTTCTGTCGATCTTGGGCTATGCGCATTCTTTCCCTGATAGTACGAACTACGTCAACAGTTGCTACTATCATCTTAGGTCCAAGGAGTTCTCTATCTCCGATGCCGTCTTAACTTAATGGCGATTGACACTTCCTTACATAAAGCGCTGCAAAAGGTGCCATTCCGATGCTTGCTTGGTAGCTGTTGTTGTATGAAAACTCCACAAGATGTAGGTGATCTTCCCACGATCCTTCGAAGTCTATACATGCCCTGAGCATATCTTCCAAGATCTGAATAGTTCGCTCATACTGACCAACTGTTTGTAGATGATAAGCTGTGCTGAAGTTCAGATTTGTTCCTAAGCTCGCTTGCAGACTTTGCCAAAACTGCGATCGAAATCTAGTGTCACGATCAGAGACAATGCAGACCGGTACTCCATGAAGTCTCACAATCTCCTATATGAGTTCATGGGTATAAAAGATAGTACATATTTGAAGATTTAAAAATCTTACTTATATTCTTACCTCCATGTACTTCTTTGCTAATGTCTCAGTTGATTGGCCAAATCGAAATGGGATGAAGTGAGCCGATTTCGTGAGTCGATCCACGATAACCTATACCACATCATTACCTTTTGTGCTGCGAGGGAGTGCAGTCACAAAATCCATTGTGATGTATTGCCACTTCCATTCTGGGATAGGTAACGGTTGAAGTAATCTAGCAGTCCTGTGATGTTCAGCCTTTACTTGCTGACACACCAAGCATTTAGGGACTCTTCTGGCTACTTCACGCTTATTTTCATGCCACCAGTAATTTTGACGCAGATCCTTGTACATCTTTGTACCTCCAGGGTGTACTGAGTAAGGAGAGCTATGAGCTTCTTTTATTAACTCTTCCCGAACAGAACCTTTTGGTGCATACAGTCTGCTGCCGTATCTTAAAGATCCGTCTTCATGAATGATGAAGTCTGTTCTGAGTCCATTCCCTACTTGTTCTCTGATCTTTTGCAACTTGGCATCACTTCCTTGAGCTGCTTTGATCTGATTGACAATGGTAGATTGAACTTGTAAGTTCATCAAACTTGAAGCGTTACCTGGTATGACCACTTCAATCTCCATCTAATGCAAGTCTTGTTGAAGCATCCATTGAACGGTGAAATTCATTACTAATGGTTGGCGACTAAGGGCATCAGGTACTACATTCACCTTCCCTGGATGATATTGCAGGTTGATGTCGAAGTCCGCCATGAGTTCTAACCATCGTCTCTGCCGCATATTAAGATCCTTCTGATTAAACACATATTTTAGACTCTTTTGATCTGTGTATATGTTCACTCGTTCACCAAGAAGATAATTGCGCCAAATCTTAAGAGCAAAGATTACGGCCGCCAACTCCAAATCATGCGTCGGGTAATTGCGCTCATGAATTTTCAGCTATCTTGAAGTATAAGCCACAACCTTACTGTGCTGATGTAGAACACATCCTAATTCCTTATCGGATGCATCACAATGCACTTCGAAACCTCCAGATTGGTCCGGTATAACGAGAATAGGCGCTGATGTCAACCTTGACTTGAGTTCTATAAAAGCTTATTCGCATGTTTCTGACCGCACGAATTCTTCATCTTTATGTGTGAGCTTGGTCAGGGGTGTTGCAATCTTGGAAATTCAATGAACCATCGGTAATATCCAGCTAGACCCAAGAAACTTCAAATGTCCTTCACTGACTTTGGTGCCGGCAATTCGCTTACTGCTGAAACTTTCGCTGGATCCACAGAGATTCCTTCGCCCGATACAATATGTCTGATGAAACCAACTTGATCTAGCCAAAATTCGCATTTGCTATACTTGGCGTAGAGTTGATGTTGTCGTTGCGTTTCCAGGACAATTCGTAGGTGCTCGGCATGTTCTTTCCGACTCTTTGAATACACCAGGAAGTCATCGATAAAGATGACAACAAACCGGTGTAGGTACTCTCAGAAAACTTGATTCATCAGGTTCATGAATATAGCTGGTGTTGTTTGGGGAATCCATAACCTTGAAAGAAAAATGTGGGTTAGGACAGATTCAAAATATATGAAATGATAAGATTCAAGGAATATGTATTGTAAGGAATGTTTTCAGTTGCTGGTTCTTGTGTTATATTGCTTAGGTTGTCCACACAGAGAAGACCTGTATGTCCATACAGAGCTGACCTGTATGTCCATACAGAACAGACCTGTATGGGCCACCAACAAAACCTGTCACGCCCCGCTTCCCAGCATACAGGCAGAGGATGCGACGAGGCCGCTACGTATTTACTCAGAAGTAAACACGCTAAGCGTATCTAAGCAATATAAAATAAAATGTACACAAGAGACAAAATGTAAATAAACAACAACTTTATTTATTAAACATTCTTTTTACAATACAACTGAAATGAAAATACATGGAATGAAAGCAATGCCTAAACAATAGCATAATAGGAATAAAAATGAAATGTAATGTACAAGAGAATCTAAAACTCTGAGTCATCAGTAAATTGATTCAAGTCTTCGCTGCTGGGCTTGATCTCTAGTGAGTCCGAATCACCCGACGACATTCCAAAGAAGAAGAAAGAGAATGTCGTCAGCGAACATATCGCTCGGTAAGTCCCAAAGATAGATAAGAGTAGAATAAACAGAATAGAGTATAGTTGTTTAATGTTGTTATTTAATGTTAACGCTGTTGTTTGTAGCTTGGTACAGAAGAGGCCAGTGTATACGAGAGGAGTCTCACTATCCCGGAGACTAAGCTATACGGAGTACAAAGAACCATTCAACCACAGTACAATGGCAATGGAGATTTAGGTTAGGTGACTTATGGTTGCAGTCTCGTGCCACTTTTAACACCTTTCGTACCAATCTATCCCTTATAACCCCCGCGATGTCTTGATTGTATTGTTTGTATTGTATTGTATTGTCTTGTAAATTGTATAGATGGATGACTTGCCGAAACCATGATATCAGTAATTGAACGGATATAATGGAAGAACATGTAAATGGAATATATCTATGGTTCGGTTCAGTCAATACAGATTGATATAGATTGAATAGATGGGTTCATATTGTATCATGTTGTATTGTAGTTTATACTTGAATCACATTCAAATCAGATTGATTAGGTTGAGACTCAGTCCGAGTCAGACACTTTTAAAAGAACTTGAAATCCTGATTGTTTTGGTATTATCGGTAACTGCTGCACATGGAGGTCAGGATTTATGTCTTTTTCCAAGACAATTACCGTGTTGATAACACTGTTTGTTAAGTTGTCTACCTTAAATAGGCAAGCACCCATATCTCCGGCTCCCTGAGGCTCAAGAGACCGGTCCCGCTTAAAGCTATGTTTACTAGGGTCCTTATTGTAATTTAGTATAACTTGAGGGGGTTTTATGTAAAAATAGTTTTTGATATAATTTCAAAATACACCTCAAGCATTTAATTATCGTCTTTAAGGTTTTCATTGATGTATCTTTTATAAATGTGACATTTCTAGTGAATAAAACCTAATTTCATAATATATGGTATTTATTTATAATATGAATATTGTTTTGAATTATCATGGTAGTTTCATGTAATATTTGAATTCTTTTCTTGAGTTTTGGAAACATGGAATAATATATATATTTAAAATAAGTATTTTGGTAATAATTATATGTACATAATTAATGAAAATAATTTTATTTGTTTTCTTGTAAAAAATCTCATTTTCTAAAGAAAAATATATAAAAATTCTATCGAGATCGAATGCTCCTTACGGAAGTCTGCATATTGCTCTACTAAGCCCGAGGATGTACGATAATTCGCACCATCCCAAACCGGGTCCTCAAAATGGGTTGTAGAGGTGCAATTGTATGGAAATATTTTAATATATCTTTTAAAGAAAATGATTTTATAAGTTAAAGGGATTTATTTGCAAAGTCATATTTCCCGTATTCTATTGTCCCAAGATTCATCGTGCTATGATAGATATGTGTGTTGTGATGAGGTAGGTCTCATGAGTTTTTCTAAGGTAATACGGTTAAAAGGTATAAGCATGTCGAATTGAAACATGAAAGTATTTTAATGTAAAAGTGAAATAGAACTTGTTACGGTTATTATTTTAATGTCAAACTTTTTGTATTGTCTTTTTTAATGATTACTAAACAAGATATCAAAATTTGTAGCTTTGTTATTAAGAAAAGTTGTATTTTTTTAAAAGAACAGAGAATTGGAAATTGGATAACTCCGCTTCCGACACGTTTTGAGAATGAAAAGTATGAGAATAAAAAACGAGAGAGAGAAGGGGGACTTACCAGTGAGCTACAAGCTCCTTCTTGTTGTTCTAAATCAAAATAAATACTTATAGCTTTCACAGGAATTGTAAATACCCTAACTGTATATTAACTTTAAATGAAATTTATGTACACTGAAATTGGAGTTATTACAGCTTCACTTGCTTTTGATATGGAGCTAGAGCCATGAGCTAAATCCCTTAGGTGGATCTTCTTCGACGAAGGAAGATTGACGGCCAAGTTCAATCGAGCATGCCTCAAGGAGCTAAGGAAGATGATGGAAGACTGAAGGACTTGGTTCGTTCGGTATAACACTCTATCACAGTAGTTAGACTTCTTTAGATTATTAGTTTCATGTTTGGATTTGATTCTAGGTAGTTGTTTCTAGCGCCAAGTTCTTTAAACGCCAAAATTTTTTGTTCCGCAATCGGCCACAGTAGATGTCTAGGGCGCTAGGAACTCCAACTTGGTATCAGAGCCACCTAAACATTAGAAACTAGTAGTAGATGATGCATTAGTTTCAAAACCGAAAAACTGCGATTTCAAAACCCACTCTCTGTTTTGAAATTTTTTTGATCTCTGAAATTTTTTTAAACAAGTGCAGAGTCTTAGTTTAGACATGAGTATGATACAGAATGAAAACGAGGCAATTTGATGTAAGTTTGGCCGGACACATTGAAAAAAAACTGGCCTCGCCTTTTTACTATTCACTTCAGGGCCTCATTTTCATCCAGTGTCTGGGGTTTTGTAAATTGGTGTTTTTGGTCTTGTTTGATTTCCCCAGATTTCACTAAGTGTTGTCTTTGCTCTGGGGGGAACTTGGAAAGTTTCAAAACTTGAAATTTTGCATCGTTGATATC
The DNA here is from genome assembly GCA_030015575.1 of Agapanthus africanus. Classification (NCBI taxonomy): domain Eukaryota; kingdom Viridiplantae; phylum Streptophyta; class Magnoliopsida; order Asparagales; family Amaryllidaceae; genus Agapanthus; species Agapanthus africanus. Next base: position 570,063,602 of record JASDDO010000031.1, read on the forward strand.
TGTGATGTAGTGAATGTGTTTTTCAAACGTCGTCTATTTTCTATATGTCGTTTAGACGGGGTTGCACATACTTGCTTATACTGCTGTGATGTTGATATCTGTGATGGCTTTGTTCGGATTGTCGTGTAGGACAGCCTCTTGTGCAATGGTAGTTGTACAGTTTAGATTCATTTGTATATTCGTTATTGCGGGACAAGCGTCCGATATATGGACTGCCGTTTCTGCCAGGTTGTATATTCTTTTATTGGGGCACGACCGGGTTGAGGTCGGTGTCTTCATTGTATATATACTTTTCTTTTCTGTACTAGGATTACCCCGTGGTGGAGTGCACGAATAGCCGGGTTCTAGAGGGCAACGGGCCCGTATCTCATGGCGTTGAGAAGGAGAGGGAATTACTCTAGAATTGGCGGGCTATTCGTCGCACTCATAGGGGGTATAGGATGACCCATAGAGGGGTGCTCAAGTTACCGGATTCCGTGAAGTGCTGCGTGGCCTATTCACTTTGTTGATTGGGGTTGCCTCACTTCTGGGATTGGCGGGTAACTTGCCGCACTCATAGGGGTCCAGGGTTTTACATTGCATAGGCTATCCACACGACCGGGGAACATCGGGTTTCACTTGTGCTTAAAGAAAATCCAGGGCTCCTAGATTATCCGTTATTCTGTGATGTTGCTTATATCATGCCTGGGAAGAATGTTATATATATATATATACTAGTAGATGTTGTATATATTTTACACCCACGCTAGTCCAGCCCCCACTCTTCCGTTAGTTAAGTAACCTAACGGTGCATGACGAGGCCCCGTGGCCAATGCGGATAGCATATACGTACATTGTATTTTCGTTCTTTTCTGGTGTGATATTGATTAATTGATGGGACTGCGTTAATTTTGATTAATGCAAGAAAAAATAAACCCAAATGATGTTGTTGGAACCAAATTTTGAAAAGCTATTATTACAAGACGTTTCCTTTTGCTTTGCACAGCGGTATTCTGTTCAGAATATCCAGCACCTCATTCGACGAGGCAAGAGGCGAGATCCCTTCACCGGGAGTGACCTCTTGGGCAAAAGTTTGCATCATCGTAATAACTTCACTATAGTCGATTCTTTTTCTTTGCATCATGGTATTCAGTTTTGAATATCCTGCACCTCATTCGATGAGGAAAGTGCCAAGATCCCTTCACAGGGAGTGACCTCTTTAGCAAAATTTTATGCCACTATATATTTGTAAAACCACTCGAGTTCCTTCAACGATATCAAGTTCATTACATTAAATGTTTTTCGCTAAAAACCAGCTGTATCCCTTCATCATTTTGGATGAGTAGTACCTAGTATTCGTGCTACGTTTGTTGGCCTTTATCAAGGCGTACGGTAGCTAGATATTGCTTGTCTATTGCATAGAGTTGCGATTATCTAGGACAATCGTATAGCCTTGTTGGCCTTTGTCAAGGGCTTGTACGGATGAGTCTAAATTAATCCAGGATAATGACGAGTTGAACTTGACTAGTGGTTTATGATTTGTTGGCCTTTGTCAAGGTCATAAACCATTAGAAGCAAAAAACACATCGGGAGTTTCAAACATAAAGGAAACTTGTCAAGCATGCGCATACCTTCTGGAGTGTGGTGACTTGAGTGGTTTCCATCAAGTTATCATGCGATAATAGTTGGATCCCGATTCCTACTGATGAGTAGGTGTTACTCCTCGGGTGATTTTAGATGATCCCAACTAATTCTCCTTTTAGGGTTTGAAGGAGAATTCGAGGAAATGGTGGGAGCCATCTTGATTAGATAAAGTGATTAACCAATCTAATCAAGATTAGAGTGCACGTTGGGTGTTTCTTTTCTCTTTTTCTTTGGCAGCGACCATGGCCTGACCTTAAAAACTCATGAACCAAGTTAACCGAACCTTCTTAAAACACTTTGGCTATTGGATTGTCATTTAGTCGCATATATACCTGCCGCTCCTACTTCCCCTTTGCATTTTTCTAGAACATTTCGTATCATTATGAAGATCCACATTTCTTGGATATTCCATCATATAGTTACATACGAACTTGAAGGAACTTGTTCCAGTTAAAGCATGGATTCCGGTTCTCGAGAAAATGAATAGAATTATTCGGTTGTCTTTTCCCTTTACCTTCTCTCAGATTGCGAGAGCTCCTAGTATTAAGAGAGTACACCTATTGCGCTTATTGGATAGTCTTCTTCCAAACCATAGCCAGGTGCCGAAAGGTAGGAAAGGAAAAAAACCAATTAGCCTAAGTGTAGTGTACAGAAGGTAATAAGTAAAGACATATAAAGGGATTGGAGTGAGGGCAAGGAAGTATACGGTTACTGTCATGAATCTGTATAGTGGAAGAGGCATTACTAAGAATACCCGTCCACCCCTTCGAAACATTTTCATGTTCTAGTTTTTCTGTACGGTGTTAAGTGAAAACTATTTTCCGAATTAGATTCTAACTCCAGGGTATGTATTTACCAGATTTGATTCTCACATCTGTATGGCATTACGGATGCTGAGTGGGAGTAAGATATTGGGAATTGGGTGATTAGATGCTCTATATATCGGAATTCTTTGTAATTAGTGATATTTAAGGAAATCACCTGGGTTTTGCCTGACGACAAATATTTGGTTTTGAATATCCGTTGTTATGTACCAATTTCAAACTGGTATATCTGTACGTTTATTTAATAAAGTGATATATAACCTTTTGAAATTATGTCTATAACATTTACCCATATCAGTTGATGGTTAGGTAAGGAGCATTCAACAGCGGTGCAATTCTTCTTAACCATAACACAGTTTTCAACCTACGATGCACAAAGTTTGAGTTATTAAACTCAGTGAACTTATACAAAGTATTTTATGTTGTCCGGTGTCCGTGAGGACAAAGGGGTTGGTACTCGCACTATATTCTGTTTACTCATGACTTCTCTAGTTTTAGACAAGTATTTCGTTGAAATACAAGATCCAGATTTTGAGAAGATATAGGTATAAGAATAAAGTAGAGAACTATATGTTGCAAGTATCAGGATTCTTCAAGGTGATCGAAGATGTAGATACTTGTTTTTGGTATTCCGTTGTAAGTAATAGTTTTGAGAACTTGCTTCTCTCTCAGGTTACTCATGCGTGGATGCGTTCCTTGATGAGTAATGCTGCTTGGCCTCCTTCCATTTAGTTGATATGCACTAGGATCGGTTGCATGTATTTTGAATTTAGTTCCAATTAAATTAGTGCCTTTGTTTCTATATTGGATATATATAATGGATTCATATCTTAACGATATTAAGGTATATGGAGTTGTCCGGCTTATGCTTAAAACCAGAATCTGGATAAACTCTAGGCACGTTTCAGTAATGGAAGTTTGTGGGTTATCCTGGGTTTTGACGAGGGTTAACATTCTACCGTCTGGAAGATCAATAGTTATATTGTTCTTGAATCGCCACAGTTTTAGTAAAATGAATTCTTTTCAGAAAACATTAGTGGGAGTATGGTAGAATTGGAATTGATTCCAGAACCACAAACGATTACTGAAAATTTAGTAGAACTTGAGAATTCAATAGGATTCGACATTCCATTAGCCATTCTGCAGATTTGGTAGGTAACCTTAGGCACCCGAGAGGTACTTCGGTATCCTCAAAGACGATGACAGGGAGGTTTTTGATTACCCAAACTTGTCACTGCTGCTGTTCTAGACTATGAGATCTGGAAGGAGGATGAGTATAACGTCGTTCTAAATTAGCTTTAGAAGTGCACGTGCATATGACTCTGCCAGAGGGTTGTTGTAGTCAGTGGGAGCAGCGGAAGCGTAGTGGACATGTAGCTTATGTATATTTATAGACTAAAACAGGTATAGCAGAGACAGATCGTCTAGTTTTTATATGACAGTCATAGAGTTTGACTTCATCAGAACAACAGATGGACCTGATAAGAAGGTAGTAGGGAGTGATGTCCTGGTTTTTAGATGACATGCTCTTTATAGAAAGTGATACTCTTATACTACGATCGGTTATACTGTGGTTGTCGTAAGGTGTTTTCTCTATATAGGATCTGGATAAAATATCAGGGATTCTGGTAACTAAATCTGTGGTTTTAGATCTAAATTTGGGAAGTGTCCCAATTTGGGTACTTGACACTATTCTAAAGTGTTTTAGAATGGACGACTCTTGGTGCGGTGGTGTACCCGCAGGTGATGGAGTCACCCTCTCTAAAGAGATATCTTCTAGACTGATGAGGAGATGGATTTGCATAATTGGCATATCTCTTGCTTAGGCAATTGAGTCAATCATGAGATATCAAGTACCACACCAAATATTGCTTTTTCACTAGCCGCAATAAACATATATTAATCCAATCCTGGAGAAACGTTGGGAAGCAGTTATGAACATAAGTGGATTTTCTTGGTATATGGTAACGGCAGCCTCCTTCGGGAGGAGGTTATCATTTTAGACTTCCAAGGTGACCTGGAGACAGAGTGACTGTCAGAGTTGTAGTTTTCCCTCTAATGAGGGGCAATATGTTAGACAGGTGGTCCCAGCGGATACTGAGAAAGGCATGGCACAGGATACTGATTAAATTCAGTGGATGATACGGTCTAAGAAGTTTGTTGGATTTGGAGTTCATTTGTGAACTGGATCCCATCAGATATCCAAACAAATTCTAAGACAGGTATTTCTCATTTCGGGAGCTATTCTTTCTCCGCGAAGTTGAGATATAGAAAGATAAAGATAGAAACATTGGAGCGGATCCACTCACTGAGGCTATTTCTCGAACGCAATAGTTTTGCAACCGGGCTTTGCGAGACAGATTAGTAGAGAAGTTGGGTGTTCGGTATCACACGGGCTGTGAGTATGCGACACCGCAATAATTAGCCTTAAGTGAAAGTGAAAGATTGTTGGCTATAGTGCCCTCAAGTCAATTATTGTAATCGCAGGCACGCGATTGTGATGATTGAGGGATGACCTATTCGGATAGGACAGTCTTACTCGAGATGATAGTATGCTATCTGGTTTATCTCTGTCATCATGTATATGCATTATGTGGTATTACAAATCACTATTACATGTTGATAAAGCCCATGGGATTCTTGCTTGACTACCAGCATTATGATGGCAATCATATACGTGGGAGCTGGATGGTCTATAAGCACATCCTTAAATGTCCCTAGTCAAGGGAGTATCGAGACTGGGAATTGATACTCCAGAGTAGACTAGTGTATAGTTATTGAGACCCCGATGAGGGGCGGTGGCCGGTCTCACAATCCATTAGTGTTAGTTAGTCACCTAAGATAGTATACATGTGCTCATTAGGTTATGAGTACAATGGACGGACTCGCCGGGAACATGCTAGTTGATATTATACCTATTGTCAGATAGCAAATCCTAGATGACATATGTACATGTTAGTCTGTTGACCTTAGATCGTCATTTGTCTCGTGTGAGTTCCCACTGTGCTCTGATTACTACCCTACCATGGTTCAAAGAAGTCGTGCAAACAGGTTTTAGTTGGGTACAGTCCCGAGCCATATGAAGGTAGTGAGAGGATCGTCGGGGATTCGTCACTCCCGGTATTGGGGGTTGATGTCGCGCGGTGCACGGGTGGCCATCGCCAAAAATCCTTGGCCAAGGTAGACGAGAATTACTGATTTGGATCAATAGTTTCTCAGTGGGTGATGAGCTTCACACCGACACGAAATATCGCGTTATTAGGGGTTTGACTTTTTCCACCCTCTTAGACTCGATATGCGATACTCTTAGATGAACAGACCGGACTGTATGGAGATTGTCACTGACAGGCTCAGTAGGAGCTCAGATGAGTTTGCTCGTCGGCCTTCCTTTCACTCAATACATGGGCAGCCGTTTGTACACCTAGTGCCGCTGACGTACTTGTGGTTAAACCCACTGCCAGCATATTGACGAGTCTTTAGAATCCCACACAGAGGGTTTTCCTGGTTCTGGCGAAATGATATAGTAGCCGTATTGCATACATGCAGAGTTCCGATCGATTGATTGTACTATGTACCAGGACTTTCGATCAGACAGTTGATAATACTAGCCGGCTCGGATTTGTGCCGGATTATTAAATTAAGTATTTATTTAATAATTTACGTATATATATATTTCGATATGTATATTCTAGTATAATGTTCTTTGTGTTATTCTATCTCTTCGGGTATTCGTATTTCGGTACGAATATAGGTATGTATATACAGTAGAATGTAATCCATATTTTTTACGGATAACATTCTAGAAGGTGGACATCTCATTTAGTTTTTATCCATTTATTATTAAATGGAAATGAGGTGTAAAAGTTGAGAGAGGGGAGTATGGTGAGAACTATGCTTACATAGTGTGCACAAATGAATTATTAATTCATTTGTGCAAACTATTCAAGCATGGGTTCTATTTTAAAATGGAAAATATTGTTTTTACAAAACCAAGCATACTTGATATTTTCTCCCTTGATGGAAAAAGAAAAGAGATGGTTCATTTTTGAAGGCTCTCCCATTCTCACTATTAGCTTCACTCTCCTTTAGCTTTTGAGTTCCTCCACCATCATGCTCAACCTCCTCTCTACAATCTCATGAGTTGAGAATCAAGAGAGGAGATGAGATGGATAAACACTTAGAACACTCACTACATCCTAAGTATTCTAGATTAGCAACCTAGAATCCCTAGTTGCTTCACTTGCTTTTGATGTGGAGCTAGAGCCATGAATTACATCTTTCGGGGTGGATCATCTTCGACGAAGGAAGACTGGCGGCCAAGTTCAATCGAGCATGCCTCAAGGAGCTAAGGAAGATGATGGAAGACCGAAGGACTTGGTTCGTTCAGTATAACACTCTATCACAGTAGTTAGACTCCTTTAGATTATTAGTTTCATGTTTGGATTCGATTCTCGGTAGTTGTTTCTAGCGCCAAGTTCTTTAAACGCCAAATTTTTTGTTCCGTAATCGGCCACGGTAGATGGCCAGGCGCTAGGAACCCCAACAACATATGCCCATTTTTAGTTCTACACATTTTTACTAGTCATTTACATTATTTTGGTTATTATATATTTGTCACTTTTCACTCTTACTCTACCTTTGGGACTTAACGAGTGCTAGTTAGCTGACGGGCATTCCACCTACCTTTGTTTTCTTGGAATGTTCATCAGATACGGTCGAGACAGAAGAAGTGGAGACTACCGAAGAGGATTACGACCAGATCGCTACTCATGATTAGCTTAACTTCCTTTTTCTTTCAGCTTATATTTGCCACTTGTTTAGGCAGTTTCTTTTATTGTATTTACTTTCTAGATGAAACTCATGTACATGTAAATATTTCAAGTTGAATGAAAATAAAAATGTCTGTCGAAAAATTTTACAGTCTCCATTTATTCTTGCCTTTGTGTATTATTGTTTCAAGATGTTTAGTATATTTATTTAGGGAATGATCTTCTCTGAATAAATATACCATGGGTTTACCACATCATCGTTTTCGTCTACTAAGAAGCGGGGCATGACACTATCCTAGCAAACGAAGTTAAATAGAGCTAATGGTATAAACATGATATATATTGTAAGTAATCGGAGTACGAGCGTATGCAAACATAAGGAAATCATAACGTGAGAAAGCGTTAAAAAATATCTAACTACGTATTGGCCATACAGTTATAGTTTAAAGTTGCACGAAACGTTATTTTGGAAATAAGGGACTACAATATTTTTGAAATAGATATCATTTGAAAATTCATAGCGCACCCTTTACTTTATCATTTTAAAGCACGTAACGATTCGTTAGTTTTTAAAATACGTATGGCTCTAAACATCTCATGAATTTCCAATTTGAAATATTAACAAGACTCCTCGAGTCGAAATGAATATTGGCCGTAATCGGCAATCTATTCTCATCATATCATGTACAGAATCACCCTCGTACGATATCATCTCATCAATATTGTACGGATCAATAGTCGCGTACGCCAACTCATATCATGTCATATCATGTATACTTATATCATATAACGTACTCATATATATATATATATATATATAAATATATATAGCTCAATTAGCTATGAAATAGAGACTGGGTATATAATCATCTACTAAGTATACTAATATACAAATATGGTTAGAATAGGTATATGATTCTAATATATATCGTATATTAATTACTACGGTTGCGGGGGTGCTATAC